>CM056586.1:72312606-73730106 GCA_029721435.1 Gymnothorax reevesii
GAATGATTGAGTATGGGTCGCAATGCTTAGCGGTTGTAAAGACTGTGGAGCTCATGACATATTGAAGGAAAAAACGTCTGATTTTTTTGCAAAAATGTCCAAAGGCACTTTTAAAATCACCGTGCAACTTTTCCTAAACCAATGCAACATTTTAGCAGGGTCAGGGAAAAGTGGTGAGCGAAGAAAAATGCCACCTGTTTTAGACAATTCAAATGCACCCTATGACCCTGCGAGCTCTGAATTGCTGAATTTTGGTTTCATACGGAATGACTAAATTAAGTCATTGTCCTGCCTTATTAAATCTGGTCATTTTGAAAACCAGGGCAAGATTCTACTCAAGCTCTAGCATAAGGTGTAGTATAGAGCAGGGCTTCTCATGACTTAGTCCTGAGGGACCACTGTGTACGCTGGTTTTTGTGTGAACCACGATTACAATCCCTGAATTTCAAAAAGCATTAAGTTGTTAACTAGCTGCTTTTCTATACTTACAGTAAGCATTTACCCTTGAGAAACCTACAGGATGGTAGATGTCCAGACAGAGGGATGGTCTCCACTGGTCTAATGTTTCTGGCGTTCCTCACACAAACTTTAAAGTGCATCTTGCTGACAGAAACAAATACACCAACCAGCATAACAAAGTAGACATAGTTTTGTTAAACTGCAAATTTCTGGTTGTGGTTGGCACTCAGTTTGAGATGCTGGATGCTACTGACCACAATAACTGGAACTCTGGTTGACAACAGCTGACTGCTTTCTGCTCTGACTTGTTATTCAACAGAAAGACAGGGCTGTTAATACTATCAGCAACAAGTGCAGATATTTGATCAATCCACAAATTTTATTTATTTATTACAAATAAATCATGGACACCGTGTCCTCTGGTCTAAAGAATAGAGGGACCATCTGGCTTATTATCAGCATTCAAAAGCCAGCATCCATGATAATATGAGGGTGCGTTAGTGCACACGGAATGGGTAACTTGCACATTTGTGAAGACACCATTAAAGGTCCTCTTTCAGGCTCATACCTGCTTTTCTTGCATGTGATTATATGTTAATGGTTCAATATCGAGGAAGTCACATGACACAGGTTTCCTCTAAAAATGGCAAATTAAGGAAATAACGGCAATTAAGCAATTGATTTGGGGATGCCCCTAAAAATTTCACCGGAAACGTTCGGTGATTGTGCAATTATGGTGACATCCCTGGCAGAAGCAGTACTGGAGACTGTCTGTGGAACTGGATTCAGTCTCAGCGGAACAACCGTTAAAACAGATTGATCTTTCAATGCCATCTCAAGCTAGTAGGGTCTGACGCTATTCACATTTTCATTGGAAGAAGCCAGTAGTATTGCTATGGCATCGTCGCTGGGCTGTGAGCTAGACAAAAAATCTCACATTTCATTTGTTTGAATGAATGTCATTGTCATTAATGAGTGTTAGAAATATATTCAAATTTCATTTGAAAGGTGGATTTGATCATTTTCTTAAACCAGAAAACAAAAAATAGAAAAACTTACCACCCTCTCCGCTGGGTCGAACAGCACTCTTATTGTCCATCCAATTTTGCTCACGTCAGTTTAACTTTGGCTGTGAAAGTTTTCCTACTTTTTCTTCTTTGGGAAAAACAAGACGAGTGACACCATCTTTTGATGTATTACTGCATCCACCAATAATGTACCTCATTGGTCTTGTTCACTTTGAAAGTTCTGCACACAGATCACAAACGTTTTGACACGGCAGAACACGGAAACACAAAACACATGAACAACAGAATGTAGGCGGGAAATACCAGCAAAATCGAGCTAAGCGCATGAGCCATCTTCCCCGATGATGTATAATTTATGCGACCTGATGTCAGCTTTTTGAAAGGGTGGGGCTTAAAAACTTAAAATAATTTATCAAAAAATCAGTATTAAATGTAAACTGAAGCAAATTTTATGCAAAAATTCATTGCTTCGTAATGAATACATACAATAAAGAGGGACCTCAACGAAAGATAAAGGTTTTGGAGCAACGTAATACCACCATCAAAATGACTTTTTCAGGGAAAGCCTTGTTTATTTCAACAAGGCAATGCCAAACATCAAATTGTGCATATAATACAACAAGATGGCTTTGAAAGAGTCTGGGCGCTACACTGGCCTGCTTGCAGTCCAGACCTATCACCCATTGAAGCCATCTAGACTGTTTCCAAACGCTTACAGTGCTGTTAAAAGAAGACGTGATGCAACTCAGTAGTAAACAGTGGCTCCAACTTTTTTTAAAAATGTTGTTGGCATCAAATTCAAAATGAGTACATATTTTTCAGAGAATAATAAAATTCTCAGTTTAAACATCTGATATGTTGTCCTTGAACTAATTTCAATTAAATGTTGGTTTTAAATGATTTGTTAATCATTGCATTCTGTTTTTATTTTCATTTCATAAGGCGGTCCAACTTTTTGGAAATGCATTTGTATTACTCTTCGTCAGTCCATGTCGTTATTTGGATTCTGACCTGGGCTTTTCAAACTCCAAATCCTTCGGCTTGTCAACAAATGCATAAGCACTGCTGTCCATCGTGGGTGGTTGGGGGGTTGGTTCAAAGCGCGACTTGAATTCACATCAGTTGCGTCACAATTAGGAACTGCAGAGGGCGCAGTTTTGCAAAAAAAAAAAAAACAACAAACAAAGGTAAAAACGATTCCTTAAAATGAAATTTTAAGTTTATTACAAAAGTTTTAACACTTTTTCTCTTTTTTAAAAAAAAAATCATATTTTATTGCATTTCCAGTCAAGAGTGCTAATCATTAGCTCTCAAAGTTTGGAATCACATTTTAAGTTATTTCTGCTATTTTTCACAAAAGTGTTTGCATAATTTCATTGTAAATTACATGAAGCAAATACTAAAATGTAATTTAAGATGTTACATGAGGCAAACGCCAAAATGTGTGGTATTTGAGGGCAAAAAACTGCAATTTCAGACATTTTTGATATAAACGTTATCAAGGTGTCATTCTTAAACATGGACTGCAGTATCTGTCCTTGAAATTGGGCTCAGCTCACAAACTTTATAGTTTGAGCAGGTCCTTCGCCATTTTATTTTCTGTACAGAGAATCTGTGCAAAGTTTGGATTTAAGTTTTGGGTTGTCATGATACAGAGTTTATTCAGTTTAATCAGTGAGAAAATCACGGGGTTCCTGATTTTATGGCTGTAGTTTATCGCAATTTCTTTCTTTCTCATGTCCACCAGAGTTAACACAACTGCAGCAGAACTTGCTGCTGTTTGACACCTTTTAGCCTACTTCACAACCTCAATTAGGCTGGTTCACCAGCTCAATCAGGATTGTCCAGACTAAAGCAGCACCCAATTTGATCAAGCTGGTACACGAAATTTGCCCAAGGGGTGAATCAGCCTGGTACATCCAACCGAACCAGGCTGAATAATTCTAACTGGTCTTGACACACCTGAGCAAGCAGGGCAGCACTATTGTTTGGGATCAATGTGAGCACCCGCTCAACATAACTGATGAATATACTCACCTATATTTTGTGTTATGTTTTCATTGTCATCCTACGCGCGTTTTACAGAATGTTTCCCACAGTCGAAACAGATGCAGGCTAAGCACAAATCACAAGCCATCATCATTTGCAAAAATCTGGTAGACATACTGTATATATCTGTTGTAATTTTCAGGTATATCCACAAGAGGACACTATTACATTATTCTTTCTTTTTAAATGACCCACTGGCTGTTATACGTGGACCATGTACAATTGTATTATTAGAACTTTTAAAAAATGCATTTATGTATTATTAATCTGGGCATTAACAAGTGAATGAAAGTCAGCACACGAGGATGATCTCCTTCCTGAGAGAATGTCGCTTCATGGCAATTCCACCCGCCGCAATGTATGATGAAATTCGTGTTTGCTCACATTCCTCGTTAATAATTACTGTTGAGTCGGAGACGACGTGAAAGGCCACGCTCGAATGATAATAAAAAAAATGACAAAATTCAGAGAGAGTATTTCATGGACATGTGCACGCGTGCTGAGGTATTGCAGTTAAACTCTCGCCATTTTACTGTCGTCCGCCTCCGCCTCAATGGAATAAACTCCTCGCAAAGCAAACAAAACGGGCAAGTTTATTGTGCCACTCCGAGGGGGGGGTGAAGTAGGCCTTGCGTCGAATCCAATGTAAAACATTCCATGGATAATGAACAAGGCCAATCGTTTCTATTGCACTATGAATAATTTCCATCCGTAACGTCCAAGGGTCCGTCAAATATGGTTTTTAGCTCGCAAGCAGCCTGGAGCATGTAGCTACGAATCCAATATGTTTTTTGTAAGTACCTAGTATATTCATTTCGTCTGTTGAAAGCCGGGTCTTCAAAACGGTCCGATGATTTTTTTTTTTATTTGGGATCATCAAGTTAATGCCCGAGCAAAAAAATTTTTTTTGATCAAATCGTTTGTTTTGACTTGGCAGCCATTTTTATGTCAAAAATGGCCATTTTTGTCACTTAGGTGCAATTTTCTCAAAAACTGTCTGATGAATTTTTTTAACGTGGTAATGGAATCAGTATCATGACCTGCTTCAACGGTGTAAATGGCGTTTTGATTGAATCGCTCCTTCATAGCGCCACCTAGGCAACGTGTCTTGACTTCATCATTTTTTGGGGTGTTTTGTGCTATAACTCTCTGAATATAGCATTTAGAGCTTAGGTATGTATGAGGCACCTCTTGGGAATCATGTATGCCAAGAATTCTCAGTTTTTCGAATTTGACCTTGAGCCCCAAGGTGAGGGTCAAATGGAAAAAATGTGTTATAACAGCTTAATGTGGTATCTAGAGCTTAGGTATGTGTGAGCCACCAATAGGGAATGATGTAAGCCAAACATTCTCTCCAAGTTGAATATGACATTGGGCATCAAGATCAAATGGAAAGAATTGCTGTAAGTTACTGAATAAGGCAGTTAGAGCTCAGGTATGTTTGGGGCATCTATAGGAAACCATTGAAGCTGAAAATTCTCAGTCAGTCAAATTTGATGTTGGGCCTTAAGCTGAAGGTTATATGACAAAAATGGCCCATATTTGTTTAAAATTGTTCTTAGAGCTTCGGTATGTATTGGGCATTAACAGCAAATCACGTATGCTGGTTGTTTTCGACATTGGATTTGACCAGGGCATCAAGGTCCAGGTAATGACAAAACGGCCTAAAAGTCCTTAAATGATGGCTTTAGATCTTCAGTATGTATTGGATACTAATGACAAACCATGTATGCTGACCAAACACACCATATTGGATTTGACTTTGGTCTTCAAGGTCAAGGTCATGTCACAAAATCAATCTATTTATTTCCTCGTTTAATAATGTCTTTAGACATTAGTATGTATTAGGCACTGACCAGATGAAACAGTTCTCTTCTTTCGCAGAGAAGAATTGATTTAAAGAACCGTGAATTGATTTGCAGTGGTACGGGACCATTTGCCATCACCGCCAAAATTCGCGAAAAAATTAAACAGGTTTAATTTTTTCACGGATGTTCGAGCTGGACATCCTGTTGAATCGGCGGACTGATGCTAGTTACTTTTCTCTTGTTGGAGCTGCAACTACCAGCAACCCTCAGGGCCCTTGGGCCCTGTTTAAAAGAAGCTGGAAATCTGATAGCATGTTTCAGAACTTTGGTGTGCTGACGAATGGTGATACAGTGATGTATTGGAATAAGGACGTTTCTGTGCCACATGTCACTGGTAGTAGGCCCGAGTATTTTAATTATTGTGACAATAACACCACGCGTGTGTGTGTGTGTGCATGGGTGTGTGCGCGCGCGCGCGCGCGTGTGTGTGTGTGTGTGTGTGTGTGTGTGTTTGCGAGTGTGTGCACGTTTTCGCCTTACTACTCAATCAATGATAAGGACATTTTGTAGTCCCGAGCGTATCGAAGCTACCCATCTCTGATCAAGAGGAAGAGGAGATACACCTGCCTCTCTTTTCAAATACTTCTAAAAGACTTTAGAAACTAGGCTTATGCCGTCGGAGGCGACGGCTGGGGGTATATCCCCGAACGCCCCCAATCCTCCAATTCCCCAATCCTTGAATAGACCTTGAATAGACTTTCATTTGAACTTAATTTCAATTCAATCGGTCAAATGGTTCTGAAGATATGGCCAAAATGGTAATTTTCCATCACAAAGCGCCACCTGGTGGCAAAATATTGAACCATACAGGTATGATGTCATCATGTGACACTTTGTGAGGTCATGACCTTGCAGTTGCACGTAGTTTCATGTCAATTGGAGAAATAGTTCCAAAGATATAGAAAAAATGGTAAATTTTGTGTGACAAAGCTCCACTTTGTGTCAAAATTTTGAACCAAACAGGTATAATGTCGTATAACATCGTGGGACACATCCTCAGGTCACGACCTTTCATTTGCACTTGATTTGAGGTCAATCGGACATATATTTCCAGAAATATGATAAAAACAGTGATTTTTTCAGTTTTTGGCCCCTGGTGGCCAATCTAGAAATTTGAAATCCTCCAAAATCGAATCAGTTCTTCCTCTTTTTATGATACTTACTTATATGCAAAACTTGGAATTTCTAATTGAAATATTACTGCAGTTATCGCGTTAACATGTAAATCAGTTTTTGGCCCCTGCTGGCCAATCTAGACATCGTAAATTGTCCAAAATCCTCTTTATGATACTTACTTATGTGCAAAATTTGGAATTTGCAATTGAAATATTACTGAAGTTATCGCGTTAACACATAGTGTGGTGGCAGCGGCGGCGGCGGTGGCGGTCGGACCAAAAACATAATATCCCCCGGAACGCCGTTCGGCGTTCGGGGATATAATGATTTTTCAAAAACATTTTGAAAAAAACCTTTTATGATATAAGTGTTAAAGAGATTCATGAACTTCATAAACTGACCTGAAAGACTGATGGTGGTCAGTAATGTTGGCCTCCAGCTCATCCCTGAGGGGAAGCTACAGGTCTCTGTATCAATCTCTCCCATTGGGAAGCAAGCGGCAAATTTCCAGGGGAGGATTTTCAATGCACAAACATTATGAATGCATGTATTTTGATGTTTGATCTTTTTTTTTGATGATTCATGAGTGAAGGTGATTGTACAGTTCTGTGAAGAAGTATTTTCCCCCTTCCTGATTTCTTACTTTTTTGTATATTTTTCATGTTTCATGTTTCAGATCATCAAACAAATTTTAAAATAAGAAATAGATAACCCGAGTAAATACAAAATGTATTTTTTAATATATTTTTTTTAATGATTATTTCATTTATTAAGGGAAAAAAGCTATCGAAACCTACCTGGCCCTGTGTGAAAAAGTAATTGCCCCCCCTTGTTAAATCATAAATTAACTGTGATTAACCACATTATTGAGTACAGTTTCATTAGCCACACCTAGGCCTGAGTACTGCCAGACCAGTTGAATCAAGAAATCACTTCAATAGAACCTGACTGACAAAGTGAAGTAAGCTGAAAGATCTCAAAAAGCAACATGTCATGCCACGCACTAAATGAATTCAAGAACAGATGAGAAACAAAGAAATTGACATCTATCAGTCTGGAAAGAGTTGCAAAGCTTAGCTTTTGGACTTCAGCGAACCACCGTGAGAGCCATTATCCACAAATGGAGAAAACTTGGAACAGTGGTGAACCTTCCCAGGAGTGGCCGGCCTAACAAAATTACTCCAAGGGCACATCAAATACTCATCCAGGAGGTCACAAAAGAACCCAGAACTGCTGGCCAAAAAGAATACAAAGGCTCATCTCACATTTGCCAAAATATATCTTGATGATCCCCAAGACTTTTGGGAAAATATTCTGTGGACTGAAAAGACAAAAGTTTAACTTTTTTGAAGGTGTGTGTCCCGTTACATCTGGCATAAAACTAACACAGCATTTCATAAGAAGAACATCGTACCAAAAGTCAAACATGGTGGTGGTAGTGTGATGGTTTTGGGCTGCTTTGCTGCTTCAGGACCTGGACAACTTGTCGTAATTGATGGAACTATGAATTCTGCTCTCTACCGGAAAATCCTGAAGGAGAATGTTGAACGATCAGTTTGTGACCTCAAGCTCAAGCGCACTTGGGTTATGCAGCAGGACAATGATCCGAAATGCACCAGCAAGTCCACCTCTGAATGGTTTAAAAAAAAAAACAAAATGAAGATTTTGGATTGGCCTAGTCAAAGTACGGACTTAAATCCGCTTGACATGCAACTGCATGACCTTAACCAGGCTGTTCAGGCTGTCAAAAACCCCCCCAGTCTGGCTGAATTAAAATAATTCTGCAAAGAAGAGTGGGCTAAAATTCTTCCACAGTGATGTAAAAGACTCATTGCCAGTTATTGCAAACATTTGATTGCAGTTGTTGTCGCCGAGGGTGGCACAACCAGTTATGAGGATTTAGGGGGCAATTACTTTTTTCACATTGGGCCATGTAGGTTGGATACCTGAGCTCTAACTGCCTTATTCAGTAACTTATAGCAATTCTTTCCATTTGATCTTGATGCCCAATGTTGGATAACTTTTCCCCTTAACAAATTAAATCATCATTTAAAAATTGCACTTTGTATTTACTCGGGTTGTCTTTGTCTGTTATTAAAATTTGTTTGATGATGTGACAGATATGCAAAAAATAAGAAATCAGGAAGGGGGCAAATACTTTTTCACGGCACTGGATTTATTGCATTTATTCCAGAGGCAATGAAACATTTTCCTGTCCATATTTCCTTGCTTTTAATTCTTTCAAATATGGTCAGTGAGGTAAGGTGTTAGAGTGTGAGAACATTCCTGTTCCACTTGGTTATCGTGTTCTTATCCAGTGTGATCAGAGCAGTCCTGGAGTGTCAGTAAGCAAACCGCCTCGTCCCAGAGGTTGTTCAGTGCCTTTTGGTCACAACCCTGTCACCCTCCTGGCGTATGGGATCCAGCCCAGGTGGGGGTGAGCCCTCGCTACAAACTATGAAAGACCTGCAGTGATTTCTTGAGTTTGCCCATTTCTACGACTAATTTATTCTGTGCTCGACGTGATTGATGCCACTTATGTTATTTTCTTAAAGTCAGAAAATAATGTCAATGTTCATGTCACAGAAGTTTTTTTATAAAAACAAAAACTGCTGTAACATGTTGGATTAGCTCATTAAGATTAGCGGTGCTGTGATAAAATATTCACCCTCCTCCCGATTCCTTCTGTTTTTGCATGTTTTTCACACTTAAATGTTTCAGGTCCTCAAGCTAATTATAATTTACAACAAAGATAACCTGACTAAACACAGCAGTGATGGACCTCCCCTGGAGCTGCAGGCCGACCAAAAGTCCGCCAAAGGGCGTTGACGACTCATACAGGAGGCAGACATGCACCTGCAGAATTTCAGGCCTAATTGGCCCTCAGTTGAAGTCTGTGATCACAGTTCCGCAAGAAGAAAGAGACTGGGAAAAATAGCATCCATGCTGCTTGGCCAAATCCAATGCTGACTAAAAAGAACGCCATTGCTCATCTCACATTTACCAAGAAAACATCTTCATGACCCCCAGGACTCTTGCGATAACATTCTGTGGACTCAAAAGCAGAATATTTTGGAAGACGTGGATCCTATGATATCTGGCGTAAAGCTGACACAGCATTCCACAATAAAAATATTATCGCAGCAGTCAAACATAGTGGTGTGGATGTGATGGTCCATCAGGCCCTGGGCCACTTGCCAGTATTTATGGAACCATGAATTCTGTTCTCTACCAGAAAATCCTCAGGGGGAATATCTGGCCATCAGTTTGTGACCTTATGTTCAACCGTAGTTAGTTTATGCTGCAAGACAATGATCCACAGCACACAAGCAAGTCCCCATCTGACTGGCTCAAAAGAGACAGAATCATCAGTTTGGAGTGGCCTTGTCAAAGTCCTTTGAAGAGTAATTATGAATTTCATGATCATAAAGGTTACGAGAATCTCTGAAGATGATGATATCCTTCTAAACTAGAAGATATAGTCCGACTGGTGCCTTAAGGGAATAAAGCACAACAATCCAGCAACTCTGTGTGACATAAAGTTAAGTTACAGTATATACCCCACGGGGCGCAGGGCACACGAATGGATCACACCTGGAGATGAGAGGTATGCAAGATGCCAAACCAGTTTAAGAAGACAGAACCTCTAAAAGACTCGCAGGAAAGGCGGAGACAATGAGACCAAAGGGTTGTGACACAATTACACAAATGAGTCTGATTGAAGAGGTGAGTATCACTCCAGCAGCACATGAATAAGGTGAAGATGATGAAGAGGGCATTGGTGGTGGTTCATCTGCAGCTCCAGTGTGTGCACAGGCTTGGGCGAGTTAGACTGGGCTTAAGCAGTCCTGCGACGAACTGACAGGAGAGGGATGGAGCCCCTGGCGAAGAAACAAAGGGAGGAGGAGGAGGGACGCTGTGGACATCCGCAGACGGTCAGATGTACTCCCATCGCCCGACTTCATCGTGGATTACCAAGTGGTTGCAGTTGCTGACCAATGATGGAAGGTGTATCTTTAGCTCATCTGTCTTCCTCTTTGCGTCAGCTGCTTGCGTAGTGAACTGAGCTGCTCACTGGATGTGGACCCAGAGATTTTCCCAGAGTTTTGACTGTGTTTTTGGAAAAGTTGATCACCTGGGAGGGGAGAAGGGTGAGGGGGCACACAGCCCCTGATATAGTAATAACAGATCAATGAAGCAAGAAACAGGGTTTTGTATTTGTGTGAGTGCACAAGGATGTTTGCGAATTCACAAATCAAGCATAACATTAAAACCACTGGCAGGTGAAGGGAATAATATTGATTATGTTGTTACAATGGCACCTGTCATTGTTTGGTATACATTAGGCTGCGTGTGAGCAGAATGTTTTTGAAGGTGATGTGTTGGAAGCAGGAATAATTGGCACCATTAGGATCTGAGCGACTCTGACAAGGGCCAGATTGAGAAGGCTAGATGACTGGGTCAGGGAATGTCCAAAACAGCAGGTTTCATGGGGTGTTTCCCAATGTGCTGTAGTTAGTCCCTACAAAAAGTAGCCCGACGAAGGACAACTGGTGAACTGGCAGCAGGATCATGGGTGCCCAGTGCTCATTGGTGCATTTGGGTTTTGAGGGCATGCTGGTCTGGTCCAGATGCAAATAAAGGTGTCAGAACACAGTGCACTGTAGCGAGCTGTGAATTGGGCTGCACAGCTGCAGACTGGTCAGGGCACCCACGCTGACCCCTCCACCACCGAAAGCACCAACAATGGGCTCATGAGCAGAAGGTGTTTGGGTCTGAGGAATCCTGTTCTCTGTTACGTCACATGGATGGCCAGGTGCTTGTTCGTCATTTACCTGGGGAAGAGATGGCAACAGGATGTACTTTGGGTAGATGGGAAGTTAGCGAAGGCCTTGTGACGCTCTGTGTCTACTATGTAGACACAATGTCAACTAAACATTGTTGGAAACTAAGTACACCCTTTTGTGGCAATGATATTCCCTGATGACAGTGACCTCTTTCTGAAGGATAATGCTCCAAAACACTGCAAAAATTGTTCATCTCTTCAGGCTATACCTTTCTCCCCCTGAACCTTAGTAGCTGGTATGTTCCTCATAATTTGTGTGACGAATCGTGGTGCTACGTAATCCAAGTTTTGTGGCTGCCATTACATGGACTGCTACCACCTTCCAGGTTTTTCAAAACTTTTGGTGCTTCTAAAACGCACTTTGTCTCGTGAGTTGCTCTGGGTAAATGTGTCTGCTAAGTGCCTGTGATGTAATGTAATTGAATGAATTGTTTGAGGAACGTGACAAAGAATTTAACTTGTTGACTTGGCCACCAAATTCCCCAGATTGCAATACAATTAAGCATCAGGGATGTGCCGGAAGAACAAGTCCAATCCATAGTGGCCCCGTCTTGAAACTTACAGGACTTAAAGGATCAGCTGCTGACTTTTTGGTTCGGGATACTACAGGACATTCTCAGAGGTCATAAGCAGGTCATGCCTCAGCAGGTTAGAACTGTTTCAGCCTCACAATGGAGACCCACACAATATTAGACAGGTAGTTTTAATATTGAGGTTGGCGCGGCGGCACAGTGCGTAGCACTGCCACCTCACTGCAAGGAGGTCTTGGGTTCAAATCCCAGCCTGGGGCCTTTCTGTGTGGAGTTTGCATGCTCTCCTTGTGTGCATGCGGGGTTTTCTTTGGGTATTTCAATTTCCTCTCACAGTCCAAAGACATGCATGTCTGACAAGTTGGAGATGCTAAATTGGATGTAGGTATGAATGTATGAGTAAATGGGGTGTGTGACCAGTGAGGGATTGGCGAGCTGTCTGGGGGGGGGCCCTGCCTTTCACCCATAATCAGCTGGGATAGGCTACAGCCCCCCCACATTCCTGGTGAGGAAGAAGTTGTAGACATGATGAATGCACAGGTGTGCATTTGGGTAGGGATGGTCGGGACTTATCCCAAGCAACTTTCAAGTGTGGCGGGAATATTCCGGCCAGCTTTGGGTCAATGGTCTGAACGGAAGAAATGTGGGATTGTAAATCTTCGTGGCTTGTGGCTTGTGTCCAATCTGGAGCCCTAATCTTGGCTGTATTTGCATAACTAATGCTGTTTCAAGAAAACAATAGCATACATAAAGATTCTTAACAGAAAGGATTGCAAACTGGCTGGCTAACAGATCTACATTTCCACTCCTCTGTAAGTTTTAATGTTCACTCTGCAAGAACTGAGCGAGTTAAGAGCGCACAGGGGTGATTTCCAGTAGCTAGTGAAGGTTGTGGCAAGTGAACAAATTTCAGTGATCAACAATATAAACATCAGCAATCTTCAAGTATTTGATTATGACTGGCTGAAATACCAGCAGAGCAGCTGCACCAGACCCGCGTGTGACGGGAGTTCAAAGAAAACACCACTGAGACAGATAGATCAATTTGGCGGTTTAAAGTAAAAGCAATGGATCCTCTAAGTGAAAAAGTAATGCTAAAACAATATTTTGTTTTGTGTGGTACACTCATATGAAATATTTTTAACACTAAAAATAAAACTAAAGTCAAACATACCTCAGTTATAGGACCTAACGTGTGCGTTTTTAATTAATTTATGCTTAATACTTATAAAGGGGCCTCTGTTAGACTTAGATATTGAATTATTTTTATTAAAATTGGCTGTGGATAGGCAGCTCATTTTCTGTTAATATTATGAACAATATTCTTCCTCTTTGCTTTCCTTTTGTGGGGATTTATGGATAATATGATGGCCAATCAATCGTTCAAATAGGCTGTTTTGATTAGCGAGCCATATTTTTGACACGGTGCGTTCAGGAACTGCACGCAAGTGATAGAAATCCAAAAACGTGCCTTAAATGGAGTCCGAGTCAAAGCCAAAAAACACAGGAATTGCCAAGCCACAATATAAAATCCAAAAACAGTATCGACTAGACAGACAAGGGTCAGAACCAGGAAGACAGATGAGCAAAGGTACATAAAAAAAAAAAACATAAAAAAAAGTCGTAGTCGATGAGCAAAGCCAAGGGTCATACACAGGGCATCCAAACACAGAAATCATGGTCATACAAAAATGGGTCAAAATCCTAAAAAAAAAACAGAACAAAGAGGGCAATGGCGAGAATCGTAGTTGGACAAACCAGTAGAAGAAAAATAATACTCAATGGCATACAAGGCGCTCTGCACAAAGGAATATTGATCTACGTTCTGACAAAGTCACAACAGCAGTGAAGACTCTTAAATAGATGGGAGGGAAGTCACATTCTATGCAGGGAATCAGGTGAGTTGGATCAGACTAATTACAAAGGGAGAATCACATGAGGAATACCCTAACCACGAAAATTGGCGAAAACCAAGACACGGATGGGAATCACACAGACAGCCTATGACATTTAAACAGCTCAGGTCAAGGAGTTCTAAGTGCACAGATAATGAGCGCAGGAAAGTGATTAAGCACGTGCGAGAGATCTCACAGAAACGCAGGGGCAGACAGGTACAGCTGAGCAAGAGGCGGAGATTAGAACTGGGGGATTGCCGAGAGGGAATTAGTATTAATTAGTGGCGGTGTGACTTTACAGATTTAACTAGAGTGCTAGTTAGTAAGTTAGTCATCTCTGTACATGGATTATTTGTGTTAGTAGAATATGATACAAAATACAAATGATAGTTTTGTTTGCAATCAGAACAGCAAGACGAAGGAAGTAAACGAGAATCGAAGGAATGTTTTAAACACCGGACTTCATTTAAATCACCCGAAGTCAGTGGGCACGCAGACAGGGAAGACGGACTGAACCAACTAGATCACAAGACGGGAGACGAGTGCAACGGAACTGAGAAATGGAATGAACTAAAAACCTGAGTATTACAATAATCAAAAAGAATAAATAAAAGACAAAATCATGAACACTGAACTTGAACATAAATATGAACATAAACATGACAAAAAACCATAACCATGACAATTTTCTCTTCTCTGAAAATGCTGGCATCAATGAGCAAAAAGAGCCAAAAAAAAAAAGAGAAAGGGGAGACGTGGGTAAAAGTGCCTGAGTTAGATTCAGAGTTTTGTCTTCTCGTACGATGTGCAGCCGTGGAACATCTGAAGAGCATGTGAGACCTCAGCCAATCATGTCTTATATATCTAGCGACCAAATTAGCCCTTTAGCTAGCACCGGCTCGAGGGTGGGCCGCTAAGCATAATTGCATTTTTTTTACTGTGAAATATTGTGCTACGTTAAAGAAATATATATATTGTTCAAAAGTTTGAGGACTCAGCATTCTTACTGCATAAGCCATTTTACAATGCAAATACAATAATGAAAATAACATTTGAAGTTGTGTCATAACAATCCTTACCCTAACTATGCAGTCCCATTGATTCAATTTTATTACAATGTTCAGATTTGCCTAAATACAGCACCAGTCAAAAGTTTGGACATACCCCCATTTTTCCTGCAATACATGTTAAAGAACCACCCTGTATTTTGCAAAAAAAAAAATCAAATTCTAATATCCATCAAAAAACCAGCATTTGTTGTCATATTTGCAGAGCATACCACATTTTTTTAAAGGGTGGTCATATGGCTACAAGAGTCAGTCCAAGTGAAGGCATCCAGAAAATCAGAAAGTTTATTAAAAATACTATTTATGCAAACAGTACCTTGATGCAGTTTCCAGTCGCCTCCATCTTGAAAGTCACGATAAATCGATTGACGAGCACGGACAAATAGGAAGGATAAGGGAACAGTTTGCGATCTTTTTGTTCATGCTCGTCAATCGACTTATTGTGAGTTTCAAGATGGAGGCGACTGGAAACTACATCGAGGTATTGTTTCATAAATAGTCTTTTTAAATAAACTACTCGTGCATTTTCAAAGTTCTCAGTGCCTCTTTTTAAATGTCAGGGCCCTCAGAATTCTACCGATGAAGTGTGGAGCTACTTTAAGCCTTGTTAATGATGAAAAAAATAGCGATTTCTTTGCATGGCAACGCGATGCCCGATTCACAGCCATTGTAAGCCTATTGGGAGCTTCAGCTAAAAATCCATTTATTTCGAAAAGTCGCGTGCGTATGGAGGTGGGGTATTCGACAAAAGTAAGTACTCATTATCATGTTTCAATACACTCCAAGTCAATTTCACAATGGAATTCTCCTTTAATTAGTTAATGCCATATAAAAAAATGTTGTAACGCAGTGGTCCTCAACTTTGTTCCTGGGGACCCACTGTGTATGCTGGCTTTTGTTCCAACCACAGTTACAATCACTGGATTTTAACAAGTTGTTAATTTGTCTTAATTTAGTGTATTTAATGTTTTGAGCATTGCCCTCTTAACTCACAAGGTAACAGAATAGCTGTGTTTGCTGTCAATAATTTAAAAATATGCCATACCTACATTGCGATGCATTGGAAATTACAGAATAAAATGAGAGAAAACAATGCAACCAATCAAATTAAAGATGTAGTTGGCTCTTAATTGTTGAAAGCTAATTGGCACATCATGACAAATTTATTCAACATGCAAATGACAAAGAGTGCAACCAGTTTTGTGTTATGTTGGTATAATTAACCTGAAGTTTTTTTTTAATAATTTGAAACAGTTGAGTCCAGCAGCCTAATTTGGGGTTCCTCAGTGTCCAGTTTGATCTGTTTGAAATGTTATAATGCTTGAAATTTCTTGCAGTATAGAAATAAAACCACTATCTTCAAGGGTATTTTATTCTTCATAGCATGTATGGATGTTTCTATGTAACATTTGGCCAAAGACGGTAAGTAACAAGGCTTAACATGAAAAATAACTAATTAAGACATCGACAGCTTGTTAAAATCCTTGGATTACAGTTGTGGTTGGAACAAAAACCAACGTACAGTGGGTCTCCAGGAACGACGTTGAAGACCACTGTTGTAAAGTAAATTATTACTTTTAATAAAAGGTAAAAGGGAAAACATGCAATATAGGCCTGTTACTTTTTAAAGTAGCTATCCGAGCACTGATGAAAGGTTTGAATTATAATGAAGATAACCTTGCGCTTGCTTGGAGGGGAAGTGAGGCAGGTGTACAGCTGGTGACTTTCCTGCGCAAAGGTGCGTTTAACTTTTACCGCTCCTCCAGCATGATTTATTCCGCGACAATACCTAAGGACTAATCAGCAGAGTAACTAATTAATACAAATCTGCATTTTTGCATATGTAATTAGCGTAATGAGAGCGCAATGAAATGGGGAGCTGGCTCCGCTTAATCGAACTGAAGTGGAAAGGCATTGGGGTGAGACGCAGGGACCCTGGATTTGGAAAATGTAGCTGATTAGGAAAGGGAAATGACATAAGTTCCATGTGCGCTTGTCTGCGTTGGCAATATTGATCTCTAATGTACCAAGCTCTGGTCGATCGCGATTCAAGTGTTTGTGCTCCATAGGTTAACTGTTGTAAAGTTTCTTAGACATAAAGTTACGTGGTAAGATGTGAAACAGTGTCTCGACTTTTTTCCCCACGCATTCACTCTTTAGACACAAAAAGTAGCAATATTGGGCAAACCATAAGAGGCCTATTTAACTGTAAACTATCAATTACGCATAAGCCGACTACAACCCCCTGCCAAATTTCATATGGCGCTGTCGGTGGTGCTGGACACTTCCGATGTTGTGCATCGTACTCATTCGCAACTACCAATGTTTATTCGGCGTCAGTAACCGGAATCGGGACAAACAAATCAAGAAAACCCTTTGCTCCGGGCAGGGAGATTGATCACGACTGTTTGCTGTGCTATCAGAGATTAAATGTCCTCCCACCGGTTCTCGAAAGCGCCGCGTTACCCTGGGTACTTCACGGTTACTAGGCGATTAACGTGTGGCTTTGCACAGTCTTACTGAGCAGGGACATTTCCACAGGTTAAATATTGATGAATCTCAACTATAGACTGAGAGCTGAGACCCCGCTTGCTTACCTGGAACTCGGCTCAGCTGAATTCAATAACGGAGGCCCTGAAAGACCTCGATTTCGACCTCGAAAGAATCGATTTAAATATGAAATAAATAGGCCAATGTTTTTAATTTAAAGACGTCATAAAACATGGCCATAAATAGATCAGAGAAATTTTTGTAAGAATTAAAAATGCCATTAATAAATCATTAGTTCCCAATTGTGGGACGAAGTCCTTGAAATTAGCGAAGTCCCCACTCACCACAATTAAAAGGTTTTAATCTCGAAAATTTTGCTTTGTAGACGTCTGATTCACTTTTATTAATTTCATTGCTCCAAGGCATGATTATTTTTCAGTTCATTTTAGGACGCGCCCATTTTGTCACTGGCCCTCCAGATTTCTTGGCTTCATTTTGTCGTAACCAGATGGATACCGTGACTGACATGTCCGTCTTTCGGAATAAAAAAATCGCAGATTTTTACTCACATTCCTATTCCTTTCATGATACAAATAAGCAATAAAATATTTGCGATTAGAGTTCAAACCATCTCTGTCACTACTGCTTCTCTAACATACGTTAAACTCTTTATTGGGGGCTATTATCTGGTATTTATCTCTTGTTTGGTTCGTGTTCAACGGTCATGATGTCGATTTTATTAAAGTGAATAGAAAACCCCAGATTTTGGACGTTGGATCAGGCCAGTGATCCGTGAAACAGGCTTTTGTCTGTGCGCGTGCAGCTCGCGTGCCGACCTCAAGTCTGAAAAGATGGGACTCGGGGCTCAGGGGGGCTAAATCCAGGCCCCGCATCTCCTGCGTCCAGACGAGGGCACGTAGAATTAGAGGGATTATCGGGGACGGTGCCTGAACAATTCCAAACAAGTTCAGACCACCGGCGAACGTTGTCTTGACCCAAAAGCCTTCCCTCAGGTTTTGTCTTTGGTGTCAGGCTTAGTTCGAAATCCCAATATTTTAATTGATATCTGGATATTATTATTATTATTAGGCCCACTATAGTTGTTGTTGGTGGTGGTAGTGGTGGTGATAGTGTTACACTATGTGTCGCGAGAAATAATTCGTATATGTTATTTAAGGGAATATGCCCCGTGTTTGGGAGGGTTAATTCATCCTACGGGTACAAACAGGTCCGTGGAGTCTCTAACTAGCGACAGATGGCCACTTTCTTTTGGCCACAAAAGGATAGAATGGAGAGCTCTGTTGAATACAAATGGAATGTGTCACGTGACGCTCGGGGCCGTTTGCTTGACGTAGTTGACCATATGGCGCGTGCCAGAGAAAAGAGGTGGAGCCTACTGTCAGTCTTTGGTGCAGGAGCATTAACCGCAGCGATAGGCAGCGACATGCTCATCTCTCAGCATCAGCAGCACCGCTATATAACCTGAGCATCCACCTCGCGCCCAGCCACATTACTCTAACCGACCTGTCTCGCACGCAGAGGGGCATGCACCAATAATAACAAGATATCTTGCAAGAAAGAGGTATTCAGTCAATTTATTGAATTGCTTAATGATATCATTAATGTTTGATTTTCAGTTTTATAATTTACTTTTTGTTGTCTGAATGGAAATGCATGCAGTAGGCTACAGCTTTAAGCAACTCTTAGGGAACAGTGAATCGGCAACAAAGTGGTTCGCAGTCGGGACGCTTTAAATGATTAAATTTGGATCAATACGCCGAAACAGACGTGGAAAAAGTTGTCGACCTGTATTCTCTCTCGCTCTGACAATTTGCCGATGGAAAATATAACCGAGCTTTTCATTATAGGCTATCATAATCACATGCCTCGCTTAAAAAAAGTACAAAATAATTTGCTCCAGAAAATTTTCTGAAATAGGGTATTATTATTGCTTTATTATAAAAACATTATTAATTGCAGAAAATGCTGTTTTTTGAAACACACTTGCTTATAAGATCCCGTGATTTAGCTATTGATTATATAGGCTACATTTTGTTGTTAAGATGATATAATTAACGGTCATGACAGACTAATTGTTTTGCAGTCCATCAATCATATTTATTTGTCTGTCAATGTAAGAGTTATCTGTAGAATATTTATATACTTCCATTTGAATAAATTGAAAGTTATGAGACAATGAAAGGTAAACAGGTGGCGTTTACATGATAAAATGTTATTAACTTATGATGCTGCCAATACCAATCCGTGAGTCGTTAGTTCTAATTTTCATCGTAAATGAACGGTACCAGGTACGGCTCGTTTAACAAATGATGTAATTTTCTTGACAGAGGTCGACCATGACAAAGTCATACAACGAAGACGGTATGATGCGGGAGTCCAAGAGCTCAAACTGGACTGATGAATGTATGAATTCCCAAGTGGATCACAGTTTGGAAAATGATAATGGTGAGCGCGAGGAGATGGGCAAGGACTGTGAGGACGAGGATGAGGAGGGGCTCAACAGACTGGAAGATGATGATGATGAAGAGGAGGACGAGGAGGAGGAAGAAGGTGACGAACAGAAACCGAAGAGACGCGGACCGAAGAAGAAGAAAATGACCAAAGCTCGGCTTCAGAGGTTCAAACTGAGGCGCATGAAAGCTAACGCAAGGGAAAGAAATCGCATGCACGGACTGAATGACGCGCTCGAGAGTTTGCGCAAAGTTGTACCGTGTTACTCTAAAACTCAGAAACTTTCAAAGATAGAGACCTTGAGGCTGGCTAAAAACTACATCTGGGCTCTTTCCGAAATCCTGAGATCGGGTAAAAGCCCGGATTTGATGTCTTTTGTACAGGCCCTTTGCAAGGGATTATCGCAGCCGACCACTAATTTGGTTGCTGGCTGTCTCCAGCTGAACCCCAGAACATTTCTCCCAGAACAGAGCCAGGAAATACCCGCTCATTTGCAAACAACTAGTGCTTCCTTCACTTCCCACCCATATTCCTACCAAACGCCAGGTCTTCCGAGCCCCCCTTATGGTACAATGGACAGCTCCCACGTATTCCATATCAAGCCGCACTCCTACGGCAGCGCACTAGAACCATTCTTTGAAAACGCCCTCACAGATTGCACTAGTCCTTCATTTGACGGACCACTTAGCCCACCTTTGAGTGTGAATGGGAACTTCTCTTTTAAACATGAGCCTTCCTCGGAGTTCGAAAAAAACTATGCTTTTACCATGCATTACCCATCAGCTGGTCTGGCGGGACCCCAGGCTCACGCCTCCCTTTACGCAAGTCCCGCGCAGCGTTGTGATATACCGATGGAGAGTATTATGTCATACGACGGACATTCTCACCACGAAAGAGTTATGAACGCACAGCTAAATGCTATATTTCACGATTAATTAATCCAATGAAAGATTCTTGAATAATGTTTTCAAAAGCGTCCGCGCTTTCGGGTATCACTGATTCAAAGTGCAAATATTATCCATTTCAAGTTAAGCATGTATTTATCGTCGTTATTGCCTTTCGGAGAAATGGCATATCGTATTCCCTTTCACTTTATGTGTATACCCTATAGCGCTTCTATATTATGGTCACAATAGGAAATTGGCGTGGCCAGGTTCAGAATGTGTTGATCTTATGATCCATATGAAAAAATCACGAGCAATAATTTGGAAACTATGCAATTTTTAATCAATTAATGGGCCAATTGAGATAATAAAGATGTATATTTTTTTCAACCAGCATTTTAGTATTTAGTACTTATCTATCCCATAACGAATTATTTTGTTGTGATTTTGTACACAATTGTTAATTAACTTTTATATAAAAAAACAGACTACACACTTTATGCCAGGCAACTGCATTTTTAAAAATATGAACGATTTTGTTGTTTACATAAAATTATGTGAAAGTTATAATCAAATTATGTTACCAGCAGACTAATGCACGTTGCCTCTGCACTTACTTGATGTTAAGTTACGCAAGGTTGCACAGATTCTGTCATTACCTGAAATAAAAGGACGAAAAGTTTGCGCAAAAAACAACGCTCAAAACAAACAAAGAAACAAACTACTGAATAAAAATAAAAAAATAAAATGAACAGATAAACTGATATAACTTGTGAAAACCTGGAAATTATCAGCTCCTCTTTACATACTTTCCTCTGTTTAATTTAGAAACGCATTTTCTTGCCATTGGTTTAATCGAATGTGCCCTTAATAAAAATATGCTTAAACGAGAACAAGCGACTGGTAATTTAAACTGTAGATTCATTTGGAACCTGCTGCTGGTCAGGTTAAACAGATTCATTCCCATGGGAGTTGTTTAGTAGGCTACTTATATGAATGGTCCACAAATAGCACAATAGACATTGCATGTATCACGAAGTTCCGACTATACTGCTGTTTAAATTGTGACACTGGTTCAACTTGAATTTGTTCAATGCATTCGTTTGTAAACCTGTACAGTATGATGTATTGCCACAGTGCATTGAGGCTTCATATTAAACTTCTCCAGACTATTTATGTTTCAGATAGCATTGGAATTTTTTGTTCTGTTGTTTTTATTGTTGAATGTGAATTCTCCGTGTATGTATTTCCCGTGGGAATCTTTTTTTCCTCTTTTGATATCAATAGCGTAACTCACGAGAGAATAAAGTCCCTTGCGATGATTTTTTTCTGTTCATGTCAATTTATCAATGGTGCATTAAAACAACGTGGACCAATTTGGAAAAACAGCTCTCTGAGTATAGTTTGCTATTTTTGAAAAATACAATCCATAAATAATACCATATCGTGCTGGTATATATGATGGCTAATTTTTTTTATGTCGGATGAAACGTGCGAGAATCATTTGATCATTTTTAATCAACGGGGGATTAATGTAGACTATAGGCTAGCTAGATGAAGTCAGGTCAATTATGTCAGCTGAATAAAACAAACAGTCATGAACAAATTTTATTAATTTTGACATTCGTGTACAAATGAAATAAATATGGGCCAATGGACCAGAAGGATTGGGTTTATTTTATGCGTAAATTACAGCGATAGTGTATCCTTACAAGGACTCGTAGATATGCCTCACAGTTACCCTTAAAATAGAAAACGACATTGAGGTAGCCTCTCTGCACGCCCTATATACAAATTATGACGGCTTCCGAGAGAAAACATTCTTGGCAACATTCGCCCACCCTTTGGCGGTAGTTTAAACCTATTAACATAATTTGTCCCCCCCGCACCTTAATACACTCGGGCCTTCGTCCTGCAGCGAGACTGACGGCCGTGCTTCCCCATGCCTGAATTACCTCTCTCTTTGCAATGATTAAAAAAACCATAAAGACAACACTTCGGCGACCAAGCTTCTTAGCCTTTGAATTAAGAGATGGTCTCATGAATTCTTAGAATACTTCAGTACCCATTAAAAAAGTTAACAATTGGCAAAAAAGAGATGCTCACTGACTGACCAAAAGAATTAAAATAACACTTCAGCTGTTTAAGCCCGACTCTGCCGTTTTATGTAATAAGCCGGGACATTAGCTTTTATTTTTAAATGGCTCAAGGACAAAACTAACGCCTCTCTGCCATGCCGTGGATTGCTGTAGTCAGTGGAGGGGCACGGGCATGCCATCGTCTTTTATGCAAACTGAAGGAGGCACAGATGTTACTTCTGCAGGGGAGGCCTTAATTTATGAAAATGATCTTATTTATGCATGAACACTCCCTGCATAACTCAGTAGGCTATTTTCATCAGATGGGGAAATATATGGAAGCAATGCCAACCTTCCGAGCATATTCTGCCGAGACTTTCTCCTTAAAAACGACTATTTGGAAAGGAAAAGACGGCCGAGAACATCCTCTTCATGCCCCACTATTTGAAATGATTTTTGAGACGACGGGACCTGACAGGGAGAAAAAAACTTCTCTCCAAGCCGGTGGATTTAGATTTTTTTTTTTTTTTTTGCCGTAAACAGCAAAATTTGTCTTGTAAAACCTGTCACGTGTACTGTATGTAACAACTTAACAACTTGCAAAATATGTAATAATATTGCGGTATTAAAAGTTTGAAATTTCCTTGAAGCCATTTGAGTTTTTATTCGCCATCAAAGCCATCGCAAAGTGCATCTCTGAATGAATGAATGAATGAATCAATCAATAGATAAATGTTGCATTCATAAATTTCACAGAGAAACAATTCGCTTTACATTCAGGGGGTCGCAGTTCCCAAAATATAAGCACGCAAAAAGGCATCAATATAAATAAAACATACAAAATTATTCTAAAGCATTACTAAAAAGCAAAAGAGTAGTTTTTCGTCTGCATTATCCGACTCACGAGTTCAATGAATGAAATAAAATTTGAATGCAATTTGCGTAATTTTTCACACTATCCAGAAATGTCATCTTTCCTCGAATCCTTGAACATATGGTGTAAACCTTTTCGACCTGGAAACTTTCTCCTGCTATGATTCGAAGTTTGTTGAGCGCCTTACATGGAGCATGATGCGCATGTAGAATCTTGCTCTGATGTTTTCGTTATAAATGTTTGCAATAACACCGCGCGCGAGCAGACAAATCAGCTTAGGAGTTGCGTTGGTGAATTTCCGTCACAGAAAAGAAAATCACGGCACTTGTTCGTCACAGTGTGATGAAGTCATATTTGGCCTAAGCCGAGCAGAGATTCCCTGGACGATAGTCAAGCATGTCACCGTGTGGATAGGCCTACTATTGGGCTATTATTTTATTGTGTGTTGTAACATAGGCAATTCACATGTGGAAAAATGAACCAGCAAGGCCCACACAAATTTTGTGGACTAGACCATAATACTTCAGTGAAAGCTGAGTTATGCATCCCTAGGTAAAATGTCATTTGAATAACGGTGGACTAAGCTATTTCCAAAGTTGGAAGCATCGGAGGTAGAAGTAATTTGACGCAAGACATTTGTCAAGTTTAGAATGACTTTTGTATAGCCTAGACTACTTCGTCTCAACTGGAATTAAGATGCAGCACACAAATTAATGAGTAAATAAATAAATAAATAAATACCACGGTGCTACTACAGTAGTTTTGGCAGACCATTTTACCGGCAGTCAAATGTAGGCCTATCCGATGACCAAAGCAAATTACTGTGATTTTGGTGGCCTGCGCCTATTGCTGCCGACGAATCTGCGAAATTTGTTGATGATCATCAGTTTCTTCATACGGCCAATATAGTCTTGTAGGCCTATTTAATCGGGATCCTATGTCTTGGTCATAGAAATCATTATTAATGGTAATATAACATTTTGATTAAACTTCTACCGTTACCGCACACTCTTTGTAATTCTTAGGGATGTGTATTTCGACTTATTGACGTTATCAAATGCGAAACGCCTTGATTGAAAAGGTCCAAACGTTTTGTTTCAATTTATTTCTCTGGTAGCTCATTTATTTTGTCATCACCCGAACAACCTGAGGAAAGAACAGACAGCGAAAGGCCATTTAAATTTGCCACTGTCCGATTAAGAACAAAACACAGTATTTTAATTTTAATTCAAGAGCCTAATTTTTCATAGGATATTTCAGAAATTGGTCAGAATTGTTCTTCACAGTCGTTGCCGGCACATGGCTGAGTAGCGCATGGGTGATACGTGCGTTACTGTAAATAGAACAGCGCAAGGAAAACAGTAAGCATAAGGCGCGCGACCTGAGCCTGGAGTACTTTTCGGGGGCGCGCACTCACGAAAACCTACAGCCTTTGCAAGCGGTCAGGCCCCGGAGGAAGTCTTAAGACAAGAGCATGTAATATCCGAAAAGCCGCGGGGGCGCGCTGATCTGCTAATGAAAACAAGCCTCAATGTGGACAAGCTGTTTTCGGTAAACAGACACGCGAAATTATGTTCGAATCTCCGCGGAAATCAGTGGACGTCCCAGAACCTCAGGCGAAAAGCCGAACGGAGATGCAGGAAATGCAACCGGTGTTTCCGATGAGCTCTGGGGATCAAGACATGACGGAAAAGAAAAAGAAGCAACAACGGCATTCAGAAGAGAAGGGTTCCGTATCATTCACAGAAACTTGCGTCGAGGAGTCGCCAAAAACCGTGTTCAAGGAGAGGACTATAAGAGAGGAAAAATCCATTAGCAGTTCAGATAACCCGATTGCCAGAGGAATATTTAAAATAGAGAAAAGGAGCTGCGATGTTGTTCTGACTGCGACCAGGTTAATATGGACTCAAATTCAGCCGGAGACCCCCACAGGTGGGTTGCACTTTGTTTTCTCTGTTTCTATGGCAATCAATGGGCAGCCATTTTCTGCTTTTAAAGGAGAACGTCGGTGTAAAAGAAAAAAAAAATCGGCGAACTCTTGGGGAAGTAAATTGGCGAAAACAGACCTAGTGAATTAAACGATTTGCCAATTAATCTATCTTTGGTCGATTGATTAATGTATTTTTGGTAGATTGTCTGGTAGCTGGTTAGTATGTTTACAATTTAGGATGAATCATAAATTAAGTACCTGTGGTTAGACTCAACCTTAGTTCTCAAGAAGACACAGAACAACAAAATAATGCTCTGATGTGAATTTAATTGCTTGTTGAAAACAACATCTATTGACATGACAGCAGCAGTGTCTCAGAAAGTTAGCACATTCAGCTGTTCACCACTGTGTAATATGACCATGTCTTTTAATTACACTCATTCAGGGTTTTGGCCCAGAAAACACTTGTTCCAGCAGGTGTAATTTGCTGTCTTCGGCAGTTGCGTGAGGGCTTCATTGCCATACATTTCACTTCATAGTAGCCTATGACATACATTATCATTTGGAGATAGATCTGGGGTGCAAGAAGGCCGGTCTAGCACCTGCACTGTCTGCTTATGCAACTATGCAGTTGAAATCTGAGCAGAATGTGGTTTGTTATTGTCTTTCTGGGGAATGCAAGGACATCCCTGGTACAAACAATGTCTTGATGGTGGTGTATATTGCTGAAAAATTCATGCATATCTTTGGGCTCAAATGGTGTCTTCACAAATGTGCAACTCACCCATGCTATGGCACATACCCTGATTGATGGTCAGGTTTTGCTCCCTGTGCTGATAAAAGCTTGGATTCTCCTTGATATCTTTGGTTTGGAGAACATGGTGATTGTGTTTTCTGAAAACCACTTGAAGTATTGACTTGTTGGACCACAAAACTTGCCTCCACTGTGCTGCTGTGTATTTCAGATGACACCACGCTCAGCAAAGTTGGCAGCACTTTTGGACAGTGTTGATTTACAACTTAGATTTTGCATTCGCTGCTTCGTTGAATGGTGCCAACTGATAAAGGTTTACTGAAGTATTTCCCGGCTCGTGTGGTAATATCCATCTCAGTTGCATGGCTGTCCTTTCAACAGTGACCTCTGAGGAAACTGGAAATCATGCTCACTCTTATGGATTTTTCGCCCTCCCCTTTATGCAGTGAGGTTCGACTAAATTCCTTCCGTATTTTAATTATATTTTTGAGCTGTAGGGGGTGAAATACCCAAATCCTACCAGTTTGTCTTTGGGGGAATGTTGCTCTCAGAGTGATTGAGAAGCTGAATGCATCTGTCGGCAAAGCGGTGAGCCTCGACCAAACTCTGCTCTTAAGGGTCTAGGCATTTTTTAGAGGTTCCTTTTTTGCTATGATATGATTGGCTCACCCATTTAACATCACCGTTTACACATCACCTAAGTATTGCACAACATGTTTTTATAATTATCATTTTTATCATTACTGTCCCTAAATTGCTTTTGTGCCAACTTTTGTGGAGTCTTTGCAGTTATCAGTTTTCAATTAAGGGTATATTTTGAATGGGAAAAATTCACGTGTTGAGGTGAATAGTGCAGGCACATGTGCCACTGTCACAAGACAGAATGGATATTATTTGCTTCATCTGAGTGGTTTTAATTCGTTGGCTAATTGATGCGACTTGCTGTAAAAAGCATTTGCCCCCTTCTATTTTTTCATATTTATCACACATAATGTTTCAAATCATCTAACTGCTGTACTAATTGACTAATTGACAATGACAACCTGAAAAAACACATAATGCAGTTTTTGGGGAAAAAACTATCCAACCCTATTTGGCCCTATTTGGAAAAAGTACTTGCCCCTAAGGTATGAAATCAACCTGCTAAAAAAAAATCAACAGTTGTGTTCAATTTCCAGTTTTACTGGACGCAAAGGCATGATTACTGCCAGCCCTGTTGAATTTAAACATCACTTAAAAAGAACCTGTCTGGAAATATGGAGTGGGCAAAAAGGCTCTGGGACTCCAGTAAACCATGGCGAGAGCAGTTATCTACAAATGGAGACAACTTTGAACAGTGTTGAACCCTCCCAGGGTGGCTAACCCTCAAAAATTCCATGAAGACCACATCAACAAAGCATCCAAGTCACAAAAGGACCAAGACTAACATCTAAAGAACGGCACTTGTCTCAGTTAAGGACAGTGGCCACAATTTCACAAAAAGAAAAGGACTGGACAGAAATATCATAGGAAGAAATGCATGGCAAAAACTGTTGTCCACCAAAAAATACACAGGGGCTTGTCTCACATTTGCCAAAAACATCTTGATGACCTTCAAAACTTTTGATTTAATATTTCATGGACCAACGGGTCAAAAGTGAAACATTTTGGAAGACATGGCTGCCATTACATCTGGAGTAAAGCTAACACGGAACATTATACCAACAGTCAAAAAAAATGTGAGGCTGATGGTCTGGGGCTACTTTGCTGTTTCAAGACCTGAGTGACTTGCCATAATTGATGGAATTATGAATTCTGCTTTCGACCGGAAAGTCCTAAAGGAGAATATCCGGCCATCGATTTGTGACCTCAAATGCAGTTGGGTTATGCAGCAAGACAATAATCCCAAGCGCACAAGCAAGACCACCTCAGAATGGTTCAAAGAAACAAAAAGAATAACAATGATAGGCCTTGCAGGCCTGGAGGCTCGGACCCTGATTCTGGAGTGGCTAAATCAAAGTCCTGTCTTGAATCTGATTAACATGTTGTGTTATGACCTTAAACGGACAGTGAAAACCCATCCAGTTTGGCTGAACAATTCTGCAAAATAGTAATGACTGAAATTCATGTAGAGCAAAATTATAGACCTTTTCTCAGTTATTGCAAAGGTTTGACTGCAGTTGTTTTGACCGAGGGTGTTACAACCAGTTACTAATTTTCGGAGGCGCATTTATTTTTTTGCATGGGTGATATGGGTTTTGAATAACTCTTTACCTTCAATAAATAAAATTATCATTTAAAAGCTGCATTTTGCATTTACCCACATTGTCTTTGACTTGCAACCCCAATTCCGATGAAGTTCAGACATTGTGTAAAATGTGCATAAAAACAGTCATGTCATGGTTATGGTTTTTGTCATGTTTATGTTCAGGTCCAGTGTTCATGATTTTGTCTTTTATTTATTCTTTTTGGTTACTGTAACTCTCAGGTTTTTAGTTCATTCCATGTCTCAGTTCCATTGCACTTGCCTCCCCTGTCTTGTGATCTAGTTAGTTCAGTCCGTCTTCCCGGTCTGTGTGCGCATATACTTCTGGTGATTTAAATGTTATCCTGCTTATTACTAACAAAACTAACATTTGCATTTTGTATCATAGTCTACTAACACAACTAATCCATTTACATAGATTAATAACGAGCTCTCCAGTTAAATCTGTAAAGTTTCACAGCGACTAATTAATACTAATTCCCTCTCAGCAATCCCCCTGTTCTAATCTCCGCCTCTTGCTCAGTACCTGTCTCCCCCTGCGTTTCTGCGAGATCTCTCACACGTGCTTAATTACTTTCCTACACTCGTTATCTGTGCACATAGAACTCCTTGACCGGTCCTGTTTAAATGTCATAGGCTGTCTGTGTGATTCCCGCCTGTGTCTTGGCTTTCGTCAGTTTTCGTGGTTAGGGTTTCCCTCATGTGATTCTCTCATTATAATTAGTCTGATCCAGCTCACCTGATTCCTGCATAGCATGTGACTTCCCTCTCGTCTATTTAAGCAGTCTTTTCACAGGCAAGTCCTCGTCAGAATGTTGATCAATATTTCTTTGTGCAGAGCGCCTTGTATGCCATTAAGTATTGTTTTTCTTCTACTGGTTTGTCCGACTACGATTCCTGCCATTGCCCTTCTTGTATTGTTTTGTCTTTTTTGATTTTGACCCATTTTTGTATGACCACGATTTCTGTGTTTGGATGCCCTGTGTATGACCCTTGGCTTTGCCCATCGACTATGACTTTTTGTCTACCATTTATGTACCTTTGCTCATTTGTTTTCGTGGTTGCCTGTCTAGTCGACACTGTTTTTGGATTTCGTACTGTGGCTTTGCAATTCCTGTTTTTTTTTGGCTTTGACTCGGACTCCATTAAAGGCACGTTCTTGGATTTCTATCTCTTGCGTGCGGTTCCTGAACGCTACGTCACAGTTGAAAGTGAGACATTGTACCATTTCATGAAAAATATCAGCTCCTTTTGAATTTGATGCCAGCAACACACCTCAAAAGTTAGGACAGGGCCATGTTTACCATTGTGAAGAATCCCCTCTTAATAAGTCTGTAAAAGTCTGGGAAGTAAGGAGACCAATTACTGGAGTTTTGGGAGAGCATTGTTATCCCACTCTTGTCTGATGGATTCTAGCTTCTCAACAGTCCTGGGTCTTCTCTGCCGGACTTTTCAATTTCTGATGCGCCAAATGTTTTCTATTGGTGACAGGTAAGGACTGCAGGTACACTCTTCTACTGCAAAGCCATGCTGTTGTGATGGATGCAGTATGTGGTTCAGCAATGTCTTGCTGTAATATGTAAGGCCTGCCCTGAAAGAGACATTGTCTGGATGTGAGCATATGTTGTTGTAAAACTTCTATATCCTTTCCAGCATAGTACCTTTCCTGATGTGTAAGCTGCCTAACCCATATAGGTGCTAATGCAACCCATACCATCAGAGATGCTGGCTTTTGAACTGAATGCTGATAACAAGCTGAATTGTCTCTCTCCTCTTTAGTCCGCATGACACGGCGTCCTTGCTTTCCAAAAAGAATTTCAAATTTTGATTCATATGACCACAGAACAGTTTTCCATTTTGCCCCAGTCCTTTTTAAACGAGCTTGGGCCCAAAGAAGACAGCGGCATTTCTGAATCGTGTTCACATATGGCCTCTTCTTTGCATGGTACAGCTTCACCTTGCATTTGTGGATTGCACGGCCGACTGTGTTCACTGACAGTGATTTCTGGAAGTGTTCCCAAGCCCATGCAGTGCAGAATCAGGCCTGTTAATGCAGTGATGGTTAATGCGCCTGATGGTCCGAAGATCACGGGCATCCAATACTGACCTTCGGCCTAGTCCCTTGCACACAGACATTTCTCCAGATTCTCTGAATCTTTTGATGATATTATGTACTTTAGATGGTGGGATATTCAAAGTCTTCGCAATTTTACATTGAGGGACATTTTTATAAAATTGATCCCCAATTTCTAGACAGTTTTTCGCAGATTGGTGAACTTCTGCCAATCTTCACTTCTGAGAGACTCTGCCTTTCCAAAATGCTTTTTTTACACACAGTCATGTTGTTGACCTGTTGCCTATTAACCTAATTAGTTGCAAAATGCTTCTCCAGTTTTTTTTCTTTATTAGTACCACTTTTCCAACCTTTTGTTGTCCCTGTCCCAATTTTTTTGAGACATGTTACTGCCATCAATTTCAAAATGAGCTAATATTTTTCATGAAATGGTAAAATGTCTCACTTTCAACATCTGATATGTTGTCTATGTGCTATTGTGAATAAAATGTGGGTTTATGAGACTTGCAAATCATTGCATTCTGTTTTTATCCACGTTTTACACAACATCCCAACTTCATTGAATTGGACTTTGTACATTAAATTGGTTGGATGATGGGAAACATTGTTTCCATTGGAAACATTGGAAGAAACAAAAGTTTCTTCCATAACTTTGAAGTTCCTCTCTGTATGTCTGCAAATTAATCCCACCTTACGATTCTTACTACCAATGAATGGTCTGCATCTCGTTGTATAGCCACAGCACTGCTGATCTCCAGGTCTTCGCTGAGTGGTTTATTGAGATACCTTCACCTGCCTTATGGAAATTGCTTGTGATGTCACTGACCGATGTGAAGGGTTCTTTCACAGCTCTCACAATGTTTCTGCCATCAATTGCTGTCGTTTTCCTTCGTTCACCAGTCTGATGCCGGTTGCTCAGTATGCTAGTGATTTCTTTCTGTTTCAGAATGGTTCTAGTCACAGACTCGGATTGATTTCCCCTCTTTTCTAAGGTTCAAAATAGTTTACTTTTCACTACGAGGCAGTTCTCTGGCCTTGATTTTAGTTTTTCTTTTCAAGTAAAAATTCAGTTTTCTCTGGCAAAACTCAAGGCTATAAGCAGGAGTGGACATTCAGATCTTGTTATGATTCTGCCATGCCTGTTGCCAGTTTTGTTATTTTTCATCATTATGTAATCAGTCTGCCTCCCAGTTTCTGTTTTGCCATCTGCTTATTTTCTGTTCTGTGCACCAGTGTCTTAGCCTGACTCCTCCAGCCTTCGTACTTCCGCTTAATTTTATTTCGCTTCGAATCTCATTCTGGTCACTCCGAGCTCGGCCTCGTTTACCTCGGCAGAAAATACGTCGGACCAACCAACGAACAGAAGGCCTGGCCGAGAGCCATGATGTCGCAGCTGAGCCGAGTTTGAAATTGTAATATCCAAAATCAACAATGGCCACGGACATGGATACATTGGAGGACATAGATTCGCTCTGTTGTGGAGAAAATCCCCTTTATCAATGACTTAAAGCCACAACAAGAGGAATGTTTGGTTAGTTTATTGAATGGAAATGAGGTTGTAGCGCTACTCCCTTCAGGTTTTGAGAAAAGTTGTCATATCTACTTAATTTCCATCATGAAACATATGAAATAGGCACCCAGTTCATCTCTGTGAGAGACAGCCGAACCACCTCAGCTAGCTTGTAGCTTCTAGTGTTACATTGCCTGCGAATTTCTCTCTATTTAAGTTAGCAGCAAACTTTTTAAAAACCGTGTTTTTGTTCATGTCACAAGACTCTCAGCGTTATGTTGTCATTATCCATGAATGAAATGGCTGTCTGAAACAGCTAAACGCTTAAAGCCAAATTGTGTCGCGATAAAGTTAGATAGCGAGCTGGGTATGATGTTAGCGTAAGCATGGTTAACGGTTTAGTTTTCTTGTCAACGTAGATTTCGTCCTGATGTAAATAATGGATTATATCTAGCCGATTCGGCCGTTGGTTTCGGGTCTCTTACTTTTTTTTTAATGGCAGCAGTATCGACAGGAGAAACGATAGCTCAACTTGTAAGGAGTACAGAAAGAGAACCTTTGGTTCTCCTAAGTGAATGAGTGAAGGCAAAAATTTGGTAGATGGGCATATGTATGGGTACAGTATTAACTTTAATGTACTGATCAGTTTGTTTTCGCTGCATGCCTGGTATGAAGGACTATGTTAGCTGCGGAAGTATTAGGCAGCTGAGCCGGCGCATAACATATGTCATCGCCAGACGTTAGTGATTGGTTTACGGGTACACCAATGATTTTAAACTTCAGACAAGCGCCCACCCATCAGGAAGTAAACACTTCTCAATCACGTCTGCCCAGACTCTGTGTACGAAGCAAAGCGAAGGAGCAGAGTCTAGTTTTACCAGGCCACCAGTGTCTACCAGTGTCTACCCCTGTCTTGTGATCAGTGTGGTCAGTTCCCCTCTCCTCAATCTGCGTGCTTACCTGCTTAGGGTGATTTTGGTGGTTTCTGGTGTTTCACTTAATTACTTCAATTTTTGTTTACTTCCTTTGCTCTGCTTTCTCTGATTACTAGTTATACTAGCATTTATATTTTTTATCATAATTACTGACTTTTACAAAATTTTACTAAATTACTAAAAAAAGCGACTCTTTTTTTAACTTAGAAAGTACAATAAGCAGCCTTTAATATATAAGACTTGATACTATACTTTATTAGGTTTGTTCGTTATGATTTTTATGCCTTGTGGCATTATTTATTCCTTTGTTGCTTAACTAGCTAATGTTAATTGGCATTAGCCAACCGAGTTAGATTTGTGGGCTAACATTATGTGGATTTGTTGGTTATTCTTAACCTCAAACTGAAACAGGGTTTTAAATTTGCGGTAACCCGCTAATCCGCTCTCAAGTAAAATTATGACCAGTACACTTGTCCTCAAACAAGTCCAAGTGTCCAGTAAAATATTTTCAATTACCAATAAATGGAATGAATGCCGTATCCAACCTCCACTTTTTTCGGCTATTGATTTGCTATTTATTCTCTGTGACAGTTACTATTAGTGGGCAGTTAGCTTGATTGAGAGGCAGCTAGAGTAGCCTGAAATAACAGTACAGTAACACTTTTATTATTACAAATTAGCATTGCTCTATTAACACGTCGGCTATTTACAGACAACACTTGGCCTAACACAACCTGGTGAATCTATCAAATACGTGTAGACGTTGGGATAAGAGATGACCAGCCACTGTGTCGAGTCATCCACTTGGATGGAGGGACGCTGAAAGGACAGGAGGGTTGACCAATGAACCGTAATTTATTAAGATAACATGAACGCTCAGGTTCAGGCAGGGTAGCAAAATAATCGCTAGACATATCAATAAATCAAGAAATGAATGTAAACAGGGAATTAAGTTACATTAATCTGATAAATTTTACACCTAAAAACACATTGAATTATATCATGGTCAATGGGATCTGAGGTTTTCTATCCCCCAAAAAGGGGCGCGGCCTAGACGTTTGGCGAAGTACCCGTATGTGCCGGTCGGGTCTACCTTAGCACTCGCTCTGTTTTAATCTCCGCCCCTTGCTTTGCTTTCGCTGTGTCTTCCTGTGTTTCCGCGAGATCTCTCACACATGCTTAATTGCTGTCCTACACCCTTTTATCTGTGCACACAGACTCCTTAACCGGAGTCGTTTATCTGTCATTGGTTGTCTATGTGTTCCCAGTCCGCGTCTTGGCTTTCCCCAGTTATTGTATTAGGGCTCCTCGTATGCCACCTTCTCAGCCCGTTATCTGTCACTCCCCTCACCTGTTTCCCTGCAGCATGTGACCTCTGTGTGGTGCAGCTAAGCCCTGCATTTCTGTTCCTTCCCCGTCAGAACGTTGATCTTTTCTTCTGTGCTGAGAGACCAGCACGCCAGTAAATCTGAGAGATTTGAGACACTCTTTGCCCAACTACCGTTTTCTGCTTGTGCTTTTCTGTTCTGCGGAACGCGCGAGGCGGGGGACATAGTATTCACGACCGTCCGTACGTCCGTACGTCCCGAAACCGCGATATCTCAAGAAGTAAGCATCGGATTTTTTTCAAATTTGGTGTCAACATGTATTAGGGTAATGTCCCGGCGCCAGTCGAATTTGGTGACCTTCGCGACATTTTCAAGGTCACACCGAGGTATGATAGATTCTGACACTGAAATGCTTGTCTGCGCGATATCTCAAGAAGGAAGCCTCGGATTCTTTTCAAATTTGGTGTCAACATGTATTAGGGTAATGTCCCGGCGCCAGTCGAATTTGGTGACCTTCGCGACATTTTCAAGGTCACACCGAGGTATGATAGATTCTGACACTGAAATGTTTGTCTGCGCGATATCTCAAGAAGTAAGCATCGGATTTTTTTCCAATTTGGTGTCAACATGTATTAGGGTAATGTCCCGGCGCCAGTCGAATTTGGTGACCTTCGCGACATTTTCAAGGTCACACCGAGGTATGATAGATTCTGACACTGAAATGCTTGTCTGCGCGATATCTCAAGAAGGAAGCCTCGGATTGATTTCATATTTGGTGGCAACATTCATTAGCGGGGGACATAGTATTCACGACCGTTCGTACGTCCGTCCGTACGTCCCGAATTCTTGTCAGAATTGCGATATCTCAAGAACGAATTGTCGGATTTTCTTCAAATTTGATATCAATATGTATGATGGTGATGCCCCGGCGCCAGTCGATTTTGGTGACCTTCGCACCATTCTCAAGGTCACACCGAGAGATTGTCGATTTTCACACTTTTGGCCTTGTCAGCGCGATATCTCAAGAACGAATTGTCAGATTTTCTTCAAATTTCATGTCAACATGTATGATGGTGAGGCCCCGGCGCCAGTCGATTTTGGTGACCTTCGCACCATTCTCAAGGTCACACCGAGAGATTGTGCATTTTCACACAGATAGCCTTGTCAGCGAGATATCTCAAGAACGAATCGACGGATTTACTTCAAATTCCATGTTAACATATATTGGGGTGATACCCCGGCGCCAGTCCATTTCGGTGACCTTCGCACCATTCTCAAGGTCACACCGAGAGATTGTGGATTTTCACACTGATAGCCTTGTCAGCGACATATCTCAAGAACGAATCGACGGATTTACTTCAAATCTTATGTCAACATGTATTAGGGTGATACCCCGGCGCCAGTCCATTTCGGTGACCTTCGCGCCATCCTCAAGGTCACACCGAGAAATTGTTCATTTTGACACAATTTCACATTTTGTGGCGGGGGACAAAGACACGTTAGTGTCAGATACTTGTTCAGTTTGTTGTTCTGGTTCTGACCCTGCCTGCCTCACCATGATTCCTGTTTTTGCTGTCTTGGTTTTTTGGATTTTTGGATCTCTCTTTTTCGACTCTGATTTGTGCCTGCTGTTTATGTACCGTTGCCATTCTGACCCTCTGTTTCCGAACTCTGCCTGTCCCACGAGCCTGAGCTTTGGGTTGTGTTGTGTGGACCTGTACTTCTGTGATCTCTGGCTTGGACTCAGACCGGATAAAGGATTTCGACTTTCACTACTACTGCTTGCTTCTGGCTCCTGGGCTGTAACCTTACAGATTTTTTATTGTTAAACTGATCAATCGAATAGGGGTGCGTTTCCCAAAAGCTTAGTTGCTAACTAAATTAGCAGCTTACAAAGTTAGTCCATTCACAGTGAATGGTTCCAACTGCGTAAGTTAGCATCTGCTATTTCGGGAAACGCTCCCTAAGACAGATGTGGGCAGCAGAAAACAGCTGTCAGTCACATGTCCCAGTGTCTTATCTCACCTGAAACTGATTGACTGCTGAAGAGGATACTGTGCTGTTTAACACATTAAGGTGAAAATAACAGGAAATAAAACCTGAACTTGAGATCTGTGGCCCCATTTACATATTTTGACCTCAAACGCAAGCGTCTTCAGTGTATAGAAAACACAATGAATTGCATTTGCAGTTCCAATACTTTGGGAGGGGACTGTGTGCAGCTGTTGTAAAATACTAAGGCCCATGTTCATCGATTTTGTCTGTATTGAGCACTGATCAAAGTTCTGATGGCCACCATATTTTTACCATGAGCTTAAGGGCAAAACCAATCCCATATCAAAGGTCCAGCTCTGACTTTGTTTTAATAATTGGGGCCAATGATAGTGCTAATCTTGTCATGAAAGTGTGTAAGCCGAAAACAGAACAGGGGCGTGAACGTGGTATATTTAAGGCAGAAAAGAGTGTGTTACAATCTTTTTTATTATCAGTTATTTTTGCATGTAGTGTCATTGAAAAAAAAAAATTAATTTCTTCCAGTTTTTACTTTTCTAATTCTTCACATATGTATTAAGAATGAACATATTTGTGGTAATTGCATAGACTGTACAAATGGTTTTGCCATTTGTCATTTCAACAAGTTGTTAAGTCAACTTAAAATTGCATTACAGTCGCAGGATTATCTGTGGTGATGGGTCTTGGTTCACATTCACCTGACAAGTTAAACCATGCGGACAGAACAAAAGACACGACCTGTTTCATTGTGTACTGCAGAGTTTTAAATGGGAACACATGGTGATAATGGTTTACATTATTCCCAGACCCAGGAGGAGCTGGTCCCTCTGACTGGCTAATAAACCATTTTAAAACGCACACGTGTGGCTCAATGCCTGCCTCCTTGTTGAGTGCTGAGTGTGCATACTGCTATGCTGACTAAGCCAGTACTGGAGCAATACCTGCTTGCTTGCTGAGTATGTGTGTTTCTTTTTTTGCTAAAGACAGTTGACTTAAGTCCTAAGTCATGTCCATTGGCTGCTATGGAAAGATAAAGTATGCATTGCTTTCTTGCGCCATTACTATCACCATTGCCATGGCATTTCATGTGTACAAGAATGTGTTTATATAAAACTGCTGCTCATAACTCCCAGCCATGTTTGCAATAGCAATGAAAAAACAGTACAATGGCTGCTTAAGGGCAGCCAAAGCCATTTGAAATACATTTCAATACATGATGGTGAAGGAATAAAGAAATGCTTTAGCAGCTTCCATATTGAAGTACCTGAAGTTTTTGATCACTTTTATTTGGCCTATTATTTGTAATAAGATTTTCTGGATGTTGATGATTGTGCTCATGTCTTAGGAATCTGGAGGCGTCTTGTTGAATGATAGATGATAAAAGAATGTAGCCAATAGCAGAAGCACACGAAGTGTCTGCGATAGTATTAATAGTGCAATAATTACCTTTACCAAGTCGCAGTATTAATTTTAATGAATAAAGCAAGCAGGTGATGCAGTCTTCTCAGCAGAGCTTAACTGCCCCTCTGGGGAGTTTTATGTGAACAAATGGATGCATACGAAATGCTTTTGGAGTATGTTAGAGTGGCGATAAATATGGTAATGTTTACTTTCCTAGCTTTCCTAAAGGACATTACACTTTGACTAATGAGCATCTTCTCTTGTCTGCAATACTTGTGATGATTTTATAGCTCCAGCAATTAACTTATTAGCAGGGTAATTATCTACATGCAAGTGATGTTGTAATACCAACCTGCTTAAAATAGCTGCTGAATGAAAGATTGTTAACGCAACGTATTAACAGCAAAACTTAGAGTGTGATACAGCGCACAGTTAACATCCAGCCTCTGCACCTTCTCGTTCATTTGATGGAATCGTTTGTCACTGTGGTGAGCTCCACTGTTTAAGGCCGAACTTCTGATATCGCTGGTCTCCTGTCAGAGAATATGAGTGGGTTCTGGGGGTTCGTTTAGCTGGAGGGACCTCCCACTGGCCAAATGACACCACTTTCAGCAGCAATTTTTTTCCAAGTGGGCTCTCATCCCAGTGGTAACCAACCTTTGACCTGCTCATTGTTAGGCATTTTTCGCATTATTGCTACTACTGCAACCTCCGTAGCCAAGTTAGGTATATCTGCTTCTCTGGTCACTTCCTAACCTTTATGCAATGCATTGTACATTTTGCTTTTTATGTTTAAGTACATGAGAATGGTGGGGGGGCTAAACATGTGTTGAAAGGTGAGAAGATTAAAAGGTGGAACCTCACTGGCAGTTTTCTGACTTCTCAATGCAGCTTTTTTCCAAGAGGGTTTTCTCTTGGCCTGTGACGTTTGATTGCTGTTTTCTTGCAAGCACTTCAGGCATGAAGGTTTGGTTCAAGAACAAAGACTGGTGCAAGATTGCCTGCTTGTCACACGGCAGCAGTTGATTTTATCACACTATAAAAAAAAATCAAGGATCAACATCGTTACATCCCAAATATCAATGATAAAAACTAACTTTTATTTATTTATTTTTTACTTTTTTTCTGCAATTGCATGTACTTACAGTATAGGCAACACGTGGGCCTGTTTTGCTGTTGCATGTCCTCCAGCTGCCTTGTGAAAATGGTAAGTAGGAATTTGAGAAATTCTTCGCCATGGTCAGTCTCTTCATTGGAAAAATATATTATTATATTTTCATACCATCGTAGCATGGAAAAACTGTTTGTCATGTTGATGTTTTAGTTTAAAGATGGGATATATTTCATAATTGGCTTTAAAATAGTGAAGAGGAGTTGGTCAGATTTACCAGTGCACCCTGAAGATGTATTTGTTCACAATCTTAGAATTAGAGAAAGACAATCACATCCACTATGTTTCCATGGAGTTTCTGCATGACTCATTTACACGAGACTGGAGCCTACTTATGTAAAGCTAACTTCATTTGATGTTTCGTTTGAGTTATAAAATTATTTTGATACTATCATAGAAAGAAAAATTGGAATTGGCATGTTTTACGGCAATTTTTTTCAGCGATAGATTACTATTTCACTGCATGATGCTGTTATATATCGGAGCATTTTTCAAAAGACATTGCGCCCTTGAATGTTTATTTTTCTATTATTGTCCTTAGCATTTTTTTAATCATTAAAAATATTTCCACATATTGAGTATTACTTTTAAGGTCAGAGAACAATGTCATCCAGGTGGATGTACACAAATCATCCTTGCATGTCGCGTAATACTTCGTCAGCCAATTTTGAAAGATCCCTTGGGAGTTAGAAAGCCCAAACGGCATCACCAGGTACTTTTAGTAGCCGGTAGGGGTATTTGAAGGCAGTCTTCCACTCTTCTCTCCTTGTATATCCTGACCAGGTAAAAGGCATAGTGAAGATCAGACCTTGTAAAGCCAATTTTACTTTGGTCTCTGGCCTATCATTGGTCAGATCAGTGCTTGGCTTTGGCAAGGATATAGTCTCCTCCAACTTCTCAGTTGCCACATGATGTGCTTGAGACATCCTTACAATTGAGAATAATCCCTTGTCCCTAATGGAAACTTGCTCTTTCACGCCGCTCCTAGTCGAGGGAATTCCCACTAGGTAGCTCCAATCAATGTTATTTAGTGTATTTATTTGGCATTAATAACAATATAACTTATCTATGGAGCTAAATAATTTCTCACCACCTGCTTCAGCCAACCACAAGAGTGTATATGGGCTGGTTTGAAAGTCCTTATGCCATGACTGTTGAATACTGCACTGTGATTGGTAGGAGGACATTCGAAGGTTGTGTGTTATTTTCCTATGGCTGTTTAAAACATGACGGTCATTTGACAATTTGTATCAATTTTTGCCATGTTTGAATTCCAGGATAAATTGAAACGTTACTTTGTGTTACGATGTTGCAAATGTCAGAAGTGAAGGCTAAAGGTAGACGCCAACAAAACATTTGAGTTTTCTGGTATAACTATTCATATCTTTGATGAGTTTGGTGATTATTCATTTTTAACAGTTCATGATGGATTTATAACTGTTTCGCTGAGCCTCTTAAATTATCATGAAATGCTGCTGTGGTCATGAGTAGAGTTTTCCTACTCGGTTGCTGTGGTAAAACCCTGTCTATTATATACGTTTCAAACATGCATCTCTTGTTATTTGGGTTCTAATTCATCTCAGCTCATTGATGAGGTTTTCATTTATTTTCCTCCAATTTTTACAGAAATATTTTCCCATCCTTGATGCTGGCCAAGTTATGAAGCCAGCCCTCTCATTACAGAGCCAGCATCCGTCTAATAACCCCCTATGGCCTTGACCAAATGGTATCACAAATCTGCCAAAAACTGGGAGGCATTGATAAGCTTAGTTTTCCATTTGACAGTTTTATGACTCTAATATGTCAGGGGATTCAAACAGTGTCCTATATTTTGTACATTAAGCGGGAATTACAGTGTTGGAGTATATAAAACTCTGTGACAAGTGCAAATTCAAAAGGACGATTTAATAATGACCTTGAAATAAATTCTAGATATTTTTCCCCCAACAAATTACTTGTTTGACTCCAGACCATCACTGGCTTATTCAGACTGTTCTATTTGGCAGAGCAAATCAGGAAAAGGCCTGAATTTGATGCAAAGATTTTGTTTTTACAAGTCATAATACCCTTGGTTGTGGTTAATGTTCATTTTTAGTCTGGAGAGTCAAGTTATTTGGCCAATAATGCTCTTCAGAGAGTTTATATTATTCATCGGCTATTAGAATGTCCCAAAAAGTACCGCAGACATGGCATTTTATCAAATTACAAAATGTACAAATTACATTTTTTCTTTTTTACAAAATTTAAAAGGTAATCTCTATAGAATAATAAAAATAATGTACTAGGGTATGTTCTAAAACCATTTTACAATCATTGCACTTTACGATGGCTCAGTTACCTGCCTCCTCAGCCATTTATTAGTTTACTATTTATATATTAGCATTATTTCTAAAGCTTGTATTTGACGGCTTAAGGTTGCACCTAATGCCAATTTTTGTCAGGTTTTGTCAGGCAGATATCTGTGTAAATCAGGGTTTCCCGTTCAATACATTTATTTTTTTGGAATCCTCTGAAATTGCACTGATGATAATCAGCTTAGTAGCTCAAAATTAAATACTGTCTTTCAAGAGATGCATCCTATCACACGTAAAAGAGATGAATGCAGATTTATTCAACTTAATTTACTCTGGCCTAAGTAATCTGTCTGAAATGTAATTACCGAAGTTTGTGCTTTTTTCACGTCTCACATGAATGAGACAGAGGAATCTTTATCACCAGAAGACCTTTGTCTTATTACAGTTTTTTTGTGAGAGATTGAGCCAGAGAATCTGTGTTTACGTTTGAAGGCCTCAGTAAGACCACTGAGCCCAGCTCCTCCTCGCTCATGTCCTGTACGTCTCAGATTTCATCAACTAATTGTACCACAGAGGTTATTTGAGCTCCTTTTATGGAGTCTTGGGAGAAAAAAAAAGTGACAAACATATTTTAGTCACTCTGAGGGGGGTTGGGGGAAGCTCTACATGGCGTAAGTGTGGTGAATTGCGCCACGGCCTTTTTGTCATCCCTGAATTTGTGCCGTACATTGCTAGCATCACAACTGCTGCAACTTCTTACATCTTATGATTCAGTCTACGGGCTCTTGCTACAATATTTTTGTTCCAGAATAGTTACTCTCAAAGGGTTGGTGAATTTTGAGCCCTACTGGACTCTCAGCAACTGGTGACCTGTGCAAAATGCATCATACAGCACCTAATGAAAGAAACAGAACTTGCTTTACATAAAGCAGAATGCAAAAGAAAACCTCAAAAAAACAAAACAAACTGAAGAGCCAGTTATTTAAAGGTTTTATGTTATTGCAGCAATGTTGAATCTGATATGATCAGTCTGTTTCTGTATTGATTATTTTTCTTGTATATTCATCCACTCCATTATTGCATTGCACATTGTCTCCCCTGTAATGTCTGATGTGATCTGGGTCATCATGCCAGTACACTCCCCTGTCTGTGTGCAGACACGCTTCCGGTGATTTCGGAAGTTTTCTGGTGTTTCACAAACTTCCCTCAAGTCTCGTTTTACCTTCCGTCCCGCTTTTCTGAAATGACCATATTAATTAACTGCTACGCTGTTTAGTTAGTACTGGTAATTTTACTGTATATTAATCCCTTTATCTGTATATAAACTAACCAACTAACATTAACGTATTTTGATTAGGTGTGTAGATATCACTGTTTACTAATATAACTAACTCCGCCTTGTTCTGTAACTCCGCCCCTTTTGCTCTCCCTGTTCTCTGCTCTGATTACAGCTCAGGCACCTCAGCTGCGCTTCTCTCTGTCCTGGAGTCTTAACTGTGCACTTAGAACTCCTTTACCGGAGCTGTTTATCTGTCATAGGCTGTCTGCGCGGATCCTGTCTGCGTTTTGGTTTTTGCCCGTTGTTTGTTTTGCCCCTGTGTGCTTACCTCTGTAATTTGTCTTGTCCAATTCACCTGTTCCCAGCATAGCATGTGACTTCCCTCTTGTCTGTTTAAAGTCTTCACTGCAGTTCATTCTTTGTCAGAGCGTTGATCAATTCTCATCTGTGCAGAGCTCCTCGTATGCCTTTTAATTATCGCTTCATCACGACTGTTTTGCCCGACCTTGAGTTTGCCTTTGCCCCTCTGTTCCTGTTTTGCCTTTTTTGGATTTGACCTGCTTTAGTTCGACTACGATTTCTGTTTTGGATGCCCTGTGTATGACCCTCTGCTCTGCATTATGACTACGATTTTGGCCTGTTGTCTATGTACCGTCGCACTTCTGATTTACTGGTTTTGACCCCGGCCTGTCTAGTCGACTTTGCTTTTTGGGTTTCGTTTTTGACTTTGCAATCCCTGTGTCCTCTGGTCCTGACCCTTATTGTAATAAGGTTTACGATGTTTGGATCCCTGAGCTGCGACTGGTTCCTCTGGACGTATCATCACAGTGTCAGTGACTCACATTCCCAGGAGATTTCATTTTTATATTTCTTGTTAATCAGAAGAGGTTTTTGCCGTGCACCGCTGCCATGCCGACCATTTTTGGTCAGTCTCTCTCTTTAGCCAACATACACTGGACAAGTTTAAAAATCGTGTCACCAATTCCACCTCACACCGCACGAGTAAATTGTCTGCGTTCTGAAGCCGAGAGTCATGATCGAGGTGCTCACACTGTACCGTCCAACTCTCTGCTACGATCTGAGAGCTCACACTGCATGTCTAGTCAGTCCTTGTGGGCTGTTCTGGCTATTGACATTTGCCAATAAAGTTTTGTTTGAAGGTACGGAGGCGAGGAAGAAGACCAGAAGAAGTTGAAGAAGACGAAGAGAGCGCGCAACCTGAAATCCATTTATCTCAAATCTGCTGCACACAGCCTATTTAGGCATCACATATCCAGCTAAAACACAAAGTCCCACAAAACTTATTAGTGCGGGTAAGTCTTTGCTTCATCCACTCCACACTGTCACCTCACACAGGCGCGGTGAGAAGAAAAGGCTCTGATATTGGCGAGTCGACTCGCGGCTCTGCTTCAACTGTGCGAGTAACGCCTGAGAGCCGACCAAAATGTCAAATTCTTCTGATCATCAGATTGTGTGTGGGAGCAGCATATCAGCCCTCGGTCTCCCCTGTTCACTGCACGACAGGCTACGCACGATGAAGCTTGAAGTCAGCCCGACTTCAAAACAAGTCGTGCATCTCGAAAATCGGGTCAAAAACGGGCCGATATCGTACAGTGCATGCTCGGCTTTATTGTGGAATCGTGAACACTGACCTGAACTGAGGCAGGTGTGGCCTGCAGTTCCTTAGATGTTCCGGTGCGTTCTTTATGACCTCCTTGACGAGTTGTTGATGCTCTTGTGGTAGAATTTTGGAAGGCGGGCTTCTGACTTTTGGGAAGGTTCACCACCATTCAGAGTTGTCTCAATTTGTGGATAGTGGCTCTCACAGAGGTTCGCTGGAGTCCCGAAGCCTTAGAAATGCATTTATTACCCATTTCAGATTGATGCATGACAGCGACTTTGTGTTTAATCTGTTCTTGAATTTCCTTAAATTTCTGAATCATGTGCTCTTTTTGCCTACTTGACATTGTCAGATAGGTGCTATTTGAGTCATGCTTGGATTCAACAGGGCTTGTAGTAATTCATGGGTGTGTCAAATTAAATTGAAATCAATTATCAATGAATTTTGTTTTCTTGATTGATTTAGTAATTAAGGGGTCAACTATATTTTCACATCTGTCCTAGTAGGGTTAGAAAGCTTTCATCACCATTTAAAAACAGCATTTTATGCTTAGTTAGATAAGTTTTTTTTTTGTCAAATATTGAAATCAGTTTCATGACATAAAACCCTTAATTGTAACAAATATGCAAAAATTGAAGAAATATGGATGGGGGCAAACGCATTTTTACAGCACAGTGTATGTTGCATTTTGCATAGATTATTAGTGTACGCTGAATTGTCACATTAGCTAACAAAGTGCTCACAAAGAGTTTTCTTGTGAAAAACTGCAAGGTTTATAGTTTGAACTCTCATAGCTCACCTGTCGAGGTTTCTTTACTCTCTGGATTGGAGCTCCTTTCCCAAAGCTGTGACACAATCTCTGGGTAACCTGATGGAACAGTAAGTGCAGGTTTCACAATGTGAGCATGAAAAGTAAGGGTTATTGGTTGTTGCTGTAAATGCACATGCGCAGTGCCAGCCTGTTCCCAGGGAACAGAGTGTGTTTCACGTCCCTCCCGGAAAGCAGTGAATCTCTCTCACCGGATTTTGATGGCGTGAGGCAGGCCCTCACAGGCACAGGTGGAAACTGGTCTCAGGGACCTTCCTGAAAACCACATGGCCTCTCCCAACATGAGGCCAAGAGCCGCATGGCCACCTGGCAGAGAGACGCTCGTCCCTGGAAAGCTTTCTGTTGACAGCATCGTGTCCTCGTGTGAGAGCGCTGCAGGAGACACGAGGCATTAGGTTCGGACGCAGTGAGACGAAGACAGATCGTTCCAGAGGAGGAAGGTGATTGTGCTGAATGTGGATATTTTACAGTGAACATGCTGTAAGCCTCACTGTTCGTCAGAAATGGGGCAGAGACGCAATATTAAACAACACTAAATAAATAATTGAATCATTGAGTTGAGGGCCTAACTCCAATGAATTAGAGTTCTTGTAACAAAAAGGATACGCCTGACACTTTTTCACAGTATGATGGCCATTCTCTCTTTAAGCTCAAGCATTTGTCCGTCTTACCACTGTAAATATCATGTTTGGATGTTAGATTACGCTCATGCTTGAGATTCATTTAGAATCAATGCAGCGTGTCCATTTAGTAATCGTATGACGATTTGAGCCCCCGCCCCACACCCCCCTCCCAGCAGCGCTGGAGCGGCACTGAGAAGGAAGCTTGTATCCATCTGGAAGCAATAAAGTTTTCTTACAGTTTTATTTAATCTCAGGACTGCTTGCTGTGACACAAATGAAGGGCTGTTCCCATCTCGTCAGTTTAAATCAGCCTCATGTCTGCACAGTCCTGTCATACGCCAGGCAGGAGACCTCCGTCGAGCGCAGCGCATTTCTCTCACTTTCATATGCAAAGTGGAATTCTCCTGAAAATGAAATTGCGACTTTTTTAATGTAGCTTTCTATTTTTTCCATGATATTTTTAATTTAATGGCAGCATTACTAAACAATTTCCTAGTAAAAAGTAGGGACACTCTGTAAAATATAAATAAAAATAGAATAAAATAATTTGCAAATCATTTAAACTCCATATTTAACCGAAACTAGGTCAACACATATCAAATCTATTCCAACAGAGAAATTTTATTGGTTCTTTGAAACTTTTCTCCTCATTTTGAATTTGATGGCTGCAACGCATTTCAGAATATTGGGACAAGGGCAACAAAGGACTGGAAAAGTTGATGATAAATAAATACCTCTGGTGTAACATCTCACTGCTAATTAGGTCGTGTAGCATGATTAGGAGTAGAAAGGGCCCCACAGACAGGCTGGCGAGGCCTTCACCACCAAGATCCAGGAACACTGCCTTCTTCTCTGGGCTGAGCTCCTTTAAAATATACTGAGGCAAAGTGAGAAGCTGCCCTGTGGTTTTAGGAATCAAAATATGAAATTCTTTTTGGAAATCGTGGATGTCCTCTGGGCTAAACAGGAGAAGGGCCATCCAGCTTGTTATCTGCATTCATAAGCCAGCATCCATGATACTATGCGGGTGCAGTAGTGGCATAAGTAACTTGCGCATCCATGAAGACACCATTTATGGTGAACAATATATTAAGGTTTTGGTGCAACATTTACTGCCATCCAGATGCCTTTTTGGAGGGAAGGCCCTGCTCATTTCAGCACCACCATGCCAAACACCATACTCTGCGTTTACGTACTCCGTAGTAAAGGACTCTTGATGCTGAAGTGGTCTGCTTGCAATCCAGACCAGTCACCCACTGACAATATTTGGTATTGAGCGGCTGAAATCCTACGTGAAGCAAGAATGGGGAAAAAGTTGCTTTCAAAACAATGGAAGTTGGTCTCCTTAGTTCCCAAATGCTTACAGAGTATTGATTAAAGTTCACATGATGCAACACAGTGGTAAACATGCCCCTGTGCCAACTTTTTTTAAATGAATTCCTGGCATTAAATTCAAAATGAGCACCAATTCTCCAAAAAACAAAAAGTCTCAGTTTCAACCATTGATTTATTGGTTTTGTACTATTTTCTAATAAACATAAAGTTCAAATGATTTGAAAATCATTGCATTCTGTTTTTGTTTACATTTTACGCATTAACTGAACTTTTTTGGAAATGGGGTTGAAGGACTAAAATGCTTGTTGCGGATTCCTTTTTTGTTTTTGCGACATTCATCAAACAGCCTATTCAGCAACAATTTGGCCCATGATTTACATTGTTTTCAACAGGAATCAACATTGTCGGGTATCAGAGCTTTGTGTGAGTGTTTCACATTATTTGGCACTCATTATGCATTTGAGAAAAATGTGAAAAATGCCATTTTAAAGTGATTAGGATACATATCACTTCAAAACATGTGTATGTAAACGAGACAAATGTTGTTGATGAATGACGGCAGAGTATAATGTTAAAACTATAAGATTCTCCCCATAGGTGAAAATCATGATTTGGCCTCGTGGTGGCGCTACAGGAAAAGGGTTTGGGGTCTAGGAAATCTATGGGGTAACTACTGTCATTTCCACTGCAAATAAATATTGAGAACTGTTTGACTTATTGCATTTTTGAAATAGTTCTGTTTGGCTTGGAGGTGGCACAACAGAAACAGTCTTAGCGTCATTAGAACGATCGGATTACTCTCTTATGCACCAAGATATTCACAGCAAAGTTGATCTGATTCCAGTTAGAACAGTTTTGCATTTGGAAATATAGTTTCACCTTTACTGTGTTTAATTTTACTGTGGCGCTACAGTTAAAGCAATGGAGCCATTAAAATCGCTCACGTACCTCCTCTGCGCACCAGGAATGTTGATGGCAGATTTGCCAAGGATCCCATGAAAACTGTTGGCGTTACTGCATTTTAAAAAATTAGTAGTTTGGCCTGGAAGTGGTGCTACAGAGAAGGTCATAAGGTTACCAACATCACATACACCCGGAACTAGAGGCACTCGGAGAGCGCAAACCTCTGCCAAAGCAGTCATTGGAAATCTTGCTGAGCGAACATGGCTCATAAGAAATTTAAGGTATCTGCAACATAGGATTTCAAAATGGTTGCTGTGGTGGCCGTATTGTTGGAGCGATTGCAGTCAAAATGAATACGGTCCATCTCTGACATAATAGAAACCCACCCACAAAATTTCAGAGATATCCGTTCAGTCCTTTTTGAGTTATCTTGTACACTAACAGACAGACAAACCAACACTGGCAAAAACATATCCTCCTTGGCGGAGGTAATAGTCACTGATGGTTTGACATGATTCCCATAAAAACTGGCTGTTGCATTTGGAAATGAGAAATTTGGCCAAGTGGTGGTGCATTGGCAGTTTTTTTTTTTCTTACTTCGACTATAGTTAAAAAAAAAAAAAAATGTAAGTCTGAGGTTGTGATCACTGAAATTTCCATAACAATATCCACAACAGTTAAGATGAATGTTAATTTAATTGATGCTTTACCCTATTCTCCTCAAATTGCCCTCTGGCTGTAATTGGTAAATATGAGCTTCGCAAGCCCATGTCTGGATTATTACCCATCACCTCTGACTCAAATGCTACATTCAGAGTGTGGACTTGTTGTGTGTGTTTTGGCGTAGGAGTCTAAGACATTTTTCAGAATAAGGAGATATTCCCTTTAGAAGTGGCATAGGTGAAATGTTGCCGTACAATAACAGCATGTTAATGCCACCGGATATGTTAAATATGCAGGTTAACGTTTTTCATTTTATTGCTCTGTCATTAGATATTCTCTGTGCTGCCAATGGTAAAACATGAATTAACTCAAGCGTTTAATGTTTATAGTGAGAAGGGCTGCAGTTAAACATCTGTCATGCTATTGCGTGTATATTAGTCTGATTGGATAGGATAGAAAATCTTTCTTAAAATCATTTGACATAAACCACTTACACACACGCACGCCCAAAGAGAACTCCAATTCTGAAATCCCAATTGAACCATATGTCTAAAAGTGCAATCTCATGTATTTCTGTAAATCAGATTATATATGACCCAAACAGTTCTGGCATATGCCCGAGAGCTGAGTCAGCTGACTGCAATCTCTTGTCTTCCTGCTTATTTGGTTGATAACCCCTCTCCCCAGTTAATGGTTTGTGTCCACTACATATGCATTTTTGTTCCATACTCTGTATTTTGATAATGCAGTATTGGATATATTTCAGTGTCAAACAAAAAAAAAAAACAGTTCTCTAACATAGTGCAAGTAAAACCGTACGGAAGTAAAAATGTTTTTCTGTGCACAGAAACAACTTGACTGTAAACAATTGTGGTGCATTTCACTCCTTTGATACAGATTGACGCCAAATGTCGACTTATAGTAATATATATTGGCATAAAATCTGAAAGGATTTCAATTGACAAATTACTTGATGTTAACCCTGAACCAAGCAGAAACCAGGTACATTTGGAACTAGAGGAGGTGCTAGCAATATGAAATCTTAAAAGCATAATACGATGGCGTAAAATTACAAATATTAAAACGAGGGATATGCTTTAGAGAGATTTATATCTGTTCTTCCATGCAGAGATTTTCAAGATGGACATGAAAATATGTGACCGAAGGGTTTTTAATGGGATTACAGGTCCAGAGGCGGGGATGGCAGTTGCAGTACACCAGTGACGTGCCGTCGATGCTCAGTTAGGGGGTGCGGAATCCTCACCGTTAAACAAACGATAACTCTATTACTTTGCTTGATTAGCATTCTGAGGATTGATTAACTAATTTACGAGACTAAACGGCAGAAAGGCGTGCCGGATCTGTCCACGACATTATTGCTCAGTGCATCGAACTTAAAATGCCCATGAGACAGCAAGTTTGTTCATATTTGCTTAGAGGAAACTAAGGCCATGCCATTAACAAATATTAAAACCTGTCTTATGCGGCGTTCAATGTCTGGTCAATATGTTTACGATAATTATTTCCCCCTTAAACACGTACTTTTTAATGCCATTTTTAAAAAATAGGGAGTTTATTTTCAGTCTTCTTTCATAATCCAATAAACAAGAGATCAAAACAATATACGGAATTACTGAGAGAGTTGAGATATTTTCCTAATTAATTATTAAGATTTAGTTCCTTGCAGTCTCAAATCAAGCATGAAGGAAAATAAATCTTTTTGTCACTATCACCTCTTAATTATTACAGGCTTAATTTACCAGAAAAATGGATTGATTAACAATCAGGCATAGTAGGTGGAAACAGGTTGACAAAATCTATCAATAAAAATAGTGAAGTCGCTGCCTCCCCTGACCGCATGTCCCTGCTGTACATGTATGTTGTGTTTAATCACCAGTCACCAACCAACCCACCAGTCACCAGGTTTTCACCCCAATCCAGATAAAAACGCCCCAGTCAACGACTGCAGGGCCAAAAATATGAGTCAGGTGCGACAAACCAGGGCCAGAGTGAAAACCTACTGATGTTAGATCTCCGGGGACAGGGTTGTGGACCACTGTTTTAAATGATCCATTTCTGTGTGGATTTTTATATGACTTTGAGGTCTTTTGTCCTGCTGAAAATTCTTTCTGTTTCCGAACCTCAGTCTCCAAGCAGAGAAAACCAGATTTTCTGCAGGAATTTCCAAATACTTTGTGGAATTTGTTATGCCGTTGATCGTAACTGATGTCCCTGGACTACAAACTGCAAAAATGCTCAAAATGTTAATAGCCTACCGAGGTATAAGGTGTACGGGCTTTCTTCACATTGTCCTTCTTCAGTGTTTTTTTTTTTTTGCTGTTTAGGTGGTGTTTTATGGTTGTTTTCTGGACTTCGTGACGCCAAGAAGCAACACATTTCTTTGATTTCCGAACCACGATCCTTAGCCTTTTTTTTTTTTACCTCTTCTTCTCTGCTCATGGTGGAGGACTGCACAAGTGCTCGCATCCCTTTCTTCCTCTCTCATACCGTTTGCTTCCTTTCCAAAACATTTCTCATCGCTATTACAGCAAACTGCTGTCCTCACAGGTCGATTTTTTTATCCATTTATGCAATCCTTGTGACCCATAACCTCCATTGAGAATGTTGATTGCCATCTGTCTCATTTTAATTAATATGTATTTTGCTATTCTCACAATGATTGATCCGAAAGGGATTCTATTTGTGTTTTAACTCAACTTGACACCCTAGTGAGCCAGGAAGTGATTGAATAACAATATACTGTAGTTCCTCAGCCTTAGAAATTAGATTCAGAAAGACACATTACCAGTTTAACCCTGCTTTTATACCTACAGTTTTAATAAAAAAACAAGAGATTACGTAATAAGAAATACCTAAATACAAGAATACTTGAATTGAAATTTGAGTAGAGACCATATTTTTTCATATGTTTGAATTTAATTTTGATTAGCTGCATTGAAGCCTTTTTTTTTCTTAATTTTTAAAAAGTGTGGCCTAAATTCTGCTTCTGACTGATCAGCAAGCACTCGATGTTTCCATTAACTGACTTAACCCCTTTTCCGAAGATACAGACGCCAGCATCTGTAAATTCCCGAAGTTTAATTCCTAAATAATTCCGTAATTGAATTTCTAAATGTCTTGCTTCACTGGAATAACTGTCCACTGTCTCTCTGACACAGATCCTGAGTTATAAAGCCTAAATAGGCTCCTGCATAACAGGAAAAATTGGCATTTATTTGTATTCTGCGCAAAGGGGTTAAGCATGAATGCAAGCAAAGCCAAAACCCTTTCTCCGAAGGTGAGATCTGAATGGGTGGACGAAAATTGCGAGCGCAATTAGCATCAGACGGATAAGTCCAGGTCTAATCCTGTTTACGGTCTGGGTCAGGCAGATGTGGCGAGATTGATTCAGACGGGGTACCGGATTACTGTATTTTGGAGGTGGGGGGAGAAGGAGGGAGGGGCGGGAGTTTATATAAAGGGGAGTGGGAGGGATGGGGGCTGGAATTAGTCCTCTCAGCTGTTTTATTCGCCTCTCATCGCTGAACAAAGCATTATTATGCTCTATGTTTTATATAAAATGGGAGAGCATTGTTGGTCCCTGTCTACCATATACTCCATCGAGATTATTTGTAATCGAGAGGATTGTATTTCTTTCCAGAGGCTGCAATGGGAAGTCAAATAAATAGTTATATATTCAGAGCAATGGCTAAAGCTATACTAAAGCAGTGCTAGCAGATGGCAGCAGGGGTCTCATGAAGTAACGTGAGAGGCCAGTTAATGTTCACAGACTCAGAGGTTTTGACTGGCCTCTCATAATGAAGATGGGTTCAACATGAAATGATGCAAATAATAAACATTTTGGACTATAGTCTGGTTTTCTGTGTCTGTGTGTAGAGGTTGAGGCTGTTAATGCCTTCTTGAGAAGCGCTGTAAATGGAGTTTAGTATGTTAATTTTATTCTGCAGGAACACTGAAGAGAGTTATACTGACTGTTGTGGCAGTGAAAACTGGTGTAGTCAAAAAAGATAAGTTTAGATATGGGTAATAGTGAATTTTTTAGTGCGAATATATGTATATTTTTAGAAACTCCATACAGCGTAAATGTCTGATTCACCGCCGCCAAAGGAGCTGCTTATACAGAAGCTAAACATGAACTTCTCAGAATCTCCATCTCACTCACATAATCACATATTTATACCGGTATTCACATGGTAAATAGGTTATGATAACACTTTTGACTGTTTTATACTTAGGTGTAGTCAGCGTTATTCATGTAATTTGCATTTTTGTAGCATTTATGAATGGGTTGAGCATTAGCAATTGTACGCAAGTCGTGCCGGCCACATAATCAGATTACTGGTACAATTTCTCTTCTTTTAAAACAATAATCCCATGTTAATCAGGTATGCCAGTGTCGTGGAACATCATGGGTTAACGTGTAAATGAATCACTTTAAATTTGTATGAAAGAATAGGAGTGACTGGCATCGCTCATCAAATCACCAGCCGTCTTGCAGCGTAAACAACCATGTGCTTTTAAAATTGATGACATATGTGACATCTATGTGGGCGTAGTTTGCAAACTTCATGCACATTGGATACGAAGCGTTTGTTTCCAAAACGCGATATATCCATTTTACTCATTTTGAATGAATCAGCTTTTTCTCTGTTGGCGCCTGTTGCATTTTATTGAAGAACACTAACTTTTACCACAAATAAAAATACTGTACACCTCATTGTCTGAATTTCTAAAGCGGAGTTTTGCACCAAGTGTAAGAGGCACAGGGCTATCGCTGTATGGCATTACCTCAATTTTGGCACTGATTGAGTTTTGGTAACAAACTCTCCATATCCTGCACTACCCGAAGGCAGATTCATTTTTTTATGCAAGTAAAAGATCTGCTTTAAGCACAATAAGACAATGATAGCACAGACTCACTGAAAAACGCACATAAATATTGCACAAATGCACGGTCCAGCCGGCTGCCTGACTCTTCCCACATCTCTGTGCCTTTCCAGGAGAGCCAGTCGCTCACAAGCACCAGGAGCACCTGGAGCTGAGGGAGGTGTTTGCAGTGAAGGCGAAGAGGCGTCGTTCGGTCGGTCAGCAGACGGGAGGCACGGTCCTGGGGATCACCCTCTTTCGCTGCGTGACCAGGAGCCAGAGGCTGGAGGAGCAGGCCCTTCATCTGCACAACCTGAGCGCAGACCACTGCCAGGTGTGGTTCAACCACCTGAAGGACATCCTAAATGGTACGAGCTTCACCTCGACATGGCTACTGCAATCAGGATAGAGATCACTGCAAAAAACATCTGTCCAAACAGGTGTTTTGACTTGTAATGAAGTTCAAAATCATAGTTTTATTTCTCAAGGTAATCTCAAAATATTAACATGTTTTGAGTTACTTTGTGCTTGTCAAGTGGGGTTTTCTTAGCATTGGGATGAGTTTTACTGTAGCACCCCTCTGGCATTTTTTTCTTAGACTTTAGATGTAAATAAGAAATAGGATTTTCAGTTGAAAATGCATATTAAGATTTACTCTTTTTTTTGGTCAGTCTTGTACATGAATGGTTCAGGTGTCTTTATGCTACAGTATTATAACAGTGAAATGCTCACATATGCCTGCCTTACATCCTGCTCATATCTTTTGCGAAGGATTGAATTAATCCTCATCAATTCAGTCAAATTGCTGTTGATTTTTTTTTCCAATAATGGACGGTAAGAAGGAAGTACGAGATTAGAAATGCTTTGTGAATTTTTCAGCGAATTCGATCTGCTCTGCCAATTTTTGAAGCAATAAATAATAGCATGTATCACAAACCTCCATTTATTTGTCTACAAGCACAAGACAGTTAGTCAATAAAATGCCTCAGACTGAAAATTATGAGATTGCAGTTAAGATTTGATCCAAAAAAGCTGTAGCTCGTTTTTTTATCATGTGAATAAATGAATGTAAACAAAGCCATCTTGAGAAGGCTACAGTATTGCTGCAGTGCTTTTTCAACACTGTGGCCCTTCCTGCTTGCTTGATGGGCGCGGCATTGCGTGCTGTGTCTACTGCGCCATGAGCCTCGGCTCTGACTGCCAAGATCAGTCCTGGACCACAGGGACCCACTGGAGATCAGTGGAAGAACAGGCTGGTTCCAGCCACCCTGGAGTTTTGTAATTATCTGTCTTTCCACGAAGATGGCTGCCAAGACAGGCGGCCGTTCTGGCTGAAGGCCACTGTCCCACAAAATGTGGCAAGTGTCCTCTTTCTGACCCTGAGATAGATAGCAACTAGAGATGGAGGACATGGGTGTTGGGCCTGGGTTTTGGGAGCAGTGCATTGTGGGAAGGCACCCATCCTCAGGGGGACTCCAATGCCTCAAAAACACAGTGGGTTGCTAGGAGACGGCCAAAGCATATTAAAGTGAACTTTATGACAAGATAGGGTATTAATCTAAATTCACTCCAGTTTGAAAACACTGCTGGTCCTCAGATTGATTGACACAGCGAGAGAGAATTATCACTGCAGATCCTCTCTTGAAGGCGTCTGACATACTGCTCATGCAGAAATGTGCTTCCCGTGTGCGGCAAAGTCTCAGCGCGCAGAAACGCTGTAGCTGCATTATTGCCATGTTGCTCAGCCCCGTGAAACTGAGTCAGCAGTGCTAATTAGCAGAAAAGTAGCCCTTGTGATCCAGTGCTATTACAAACCCCATAGGAAATCAAAAGATGCCATTTCACTTTTTTACCGCAAAAACGTCTGCCTTAGTTGTGTAGTCCTACAAGGAGTCAATAGATCAGTCTTGAGTTGAAAATGGCTTGTCTCATGATATGTAAATGTCCAAAGGTAACAGAAAGAATAACATCAATGTAAGACAATATTTCCGTGTTACAAGTGATTTCTTTGGCTTTTTTTTGTTCCCAGCTGCTACACTCGCACCTTTCTGCCCTGACTTTGTTGAAATCGATTATCTTCCCAACTCTTTTAACCATCAATGAAGGCCCTGGAAAAATTTGGTGAAATTCAGCATTTTTGTCTCAGGCTCTTGGTTGTCTTCCTTTGTGAAAACTGTATGTGACAGTCCCAGGTAATTGCTCTTTACATTAATTTATGACAAAAATTTGGATAAAATGCCGTAAAGAGCCCTGATGGCCACATATCAGATGTGCTTATCAGTGAGAGAAAAACAGTAATGCAAGAATTCATGGCATATGCTTGCATGAATACTGAATACAGCAATTGAAATCATTTATATTTACATAATACTCATTTTCAAGCCAGATAATGACAGTGAGATTCTTCCCGATCAGTCCTCTCCATTTCCTTGGATGAGTAGTTTGAGACTTGGGGAAATTTCCAAACACATCTCGTCCTGAGATGACCTGACGGGAGGTCTCCACCACTTCTGAGAGTCAAACGGCTGAGGCGGGGAGAGTGGGCGCCAAACCGCCCTTCCCCCTGCTCACCTTCATCATAATTACCTGTCTGTTTTCCTGAAACAATGGAGGCTTGATTAACAAAGAGGTGCCGGCACCTTGCGCTGCATTAGGTTCCCACATTAGCTGAACCTGGGAAACATGTCGCCCGCGCCGCATGTCGACGCGCATGAGCGAGCGCTTAAATTATACCTTTGCGTCCTCTCACAATGGCAGATAAAGGATGGCACTCCCTTCCTTCTCTTTGTGAGGGGGGAGCGAAGGAATATCCCTCTTGTTTTATAGGCTGTAGAGCCGGTGGCGCCTCAGGACCCCCCCACCCCCCGTCCCACACATCCCTGGGGGGCGGGGGCGGGGCATTCAGCACAGCGACTCCCAAGAGCTGACAGTTTTCAGCTGTTACCTGGGTCCAGCAGACATAGGCCTTCGTTTCCCATGGAGCCGCAAATAGTATTGCTCAATGGAGGGAGCATCTCAGCTGACGCTCTCTCAGGAGTGATTCAACGTTAGAAAAACCGAAGGAAAGGCTCACCCCTTCATTTTATGAGAACCGGAAAGTGGGATTCAGAATGGGTGAGCAGTGCCTCTGTGTTGGCTGGTCTTGGTGAGTGTGCGATGCACATGGTGCTTTAGGTGGTCTCGCTTAACTCCAGCCTAACTGGCTGACATGAGGACAAAATGGCTGAGGAAAAACACTGCCACACAAAAAAGTTCATCGATTTACTTTATGGGTGAGCTGTTAATGCCATCAGCTGTTGATCTGACAAAGTATCGCTCCATTCCAAGGAAATTACTCTACAAAACTCGTCAAGATCACTATTTAGGTCCAACTCATCTCCTCCACGGAATCCATAACGAATACAATTTTCTCGTCACATTCCATCATTTTGATCAGTGTTTTTTGCGTGATGATAAGCGAAAACAAAACGGATTGAAACGCATACACAACATTTGCTGTGTGCGAGTCATTTTAAACAAAGGATTTTTCTAAAAAATGGCCTCGTGCTCCCAATTGTGAAACATTTCAATTTTTAGGCATCATTTGGAAATAGCAGATTCTCAGTTTGTAACAAAAAATTATCTGCAATGTAGAAGAAATATGAACACGAAAGTTTGATTACTTTTCTCCCTGGTGATATTTGACTGAAATCTGGTAGCGCCTTTGGAAAAGAGTTAAACCTCGCGGCTGCTAATATACCAGTTCTGACCACATCTGATATTACACCAGCAGCGGCACCGATAATCCTGTGACGCCTCCTGCTTCAGATGATCTTTGTGCCCCTTTCCAGAGATGGACGCAGATCTCAGTCTGTATCTCCCTCCCACCGTAGTCTAGTACCTGGCCATGGCGCTTTCAAACAGACGAGTTTTATGTGAATCTTAAACTGATACGCCACCCTGCTGCGCTCATTTGGCAGTGGGGCATGTGGCTGAAGTGAAATACCAGACCACTTAATGTCCTCCAGGTGTTGTATGCAAAGTTTCATTAAATTTGGTTAGTATTAATGGCTGCTAGAGCTAACAGACCATTCAAATGAGTGTCTGTGGGTGAAAGAATGTCAAAGGTCACAGAACAGCCATTTTTTAGAAATTGTCAATCAATTAAACATTGAGACACGTTATGTAACACATGCCAAGGTTCAGCTCTTTATGTACAGTGAAAAAGTATTTGCCCTCTTCCTGATTTCTTATTTTTTGTTTGTCACACTTAAATTTTTCAGATAATCGAACAAATTTTAATATTTGACGAAGATAACCCGAGTGAATACAAAATGCCGTATTTTAATGATGATTTCATTTATTAAGGGAAAAAACTTATCCAAACCTACCTGGCCCTATGTGGAAAAAGTAATTGCCCCCTGAACCTAATAACTGGTTGTGCCACCCTCTGCAACAACAACTGCAATCAAGTATTTGCAATAGCTGGTAAAGAGTCTTACACATCACTGCGGAGGAATTTTGGTCCACTCTTCTTCGCAGAATTGTTTTAATTCAGCCACATTGGAGGGTTTTCTAGAATGAAGGGCCTGTTTAATGTCTAGCCACAGCATCTCAATTGAATTTAAATTCGGACTTTGACTAGCCCACTCCAAAACCTTTGTTTTGTTTTTTTTAAAGATATTCAGAGGTGGACTTACTGGTGTGTTTTGAATGATTGTCCTGCTGCATAACCCAAGTGTGCTTCAGCTTGAGGTCATGAACTGATGGTTTGACACTCTCAATATGGCAAGTCATCCAGGTCCTGAAGCAACCAAGCAGCCCCAGACTACCATCACTATGTTTGACTGTTGGTATGATGTTCTTTTGATGAAATGCTGTGTTAGTTTAATGCCTGATGTAACGGGACGCACACCTTCCAGAAAACTCAACTTTTGTCTCATCAGTCCACAGAATATTTTCCCAAAAGTCTTGGGGATCATAAAGATGCTTTTTGGCAAATGTGAGATGAGCCTTTTTGTTCTGGTCAGCAGTGGTTTTCGCCTTGGAACTTTTCCATGAATGCCATTTTTGCCCTTATTTTGCCCTTCCTTATTGTTGAATCATGAACTCTGACTTTAACTGAGGCAAGTCAGGCTTGCAGTTCTTTGGATCTGGGTCTCTTTCCTGTTTAGGTCTTTTGTGACCACCTGGATGTCGTTCGCCCTTGGAGTAATTTTGGTAGGCCGGCCACTCCTGGGAAGGTTCACCACTGTTCCAAGTTTTCTCCATTTGTGGATAATGGTTCTCACTGTGGTTCACTGGAGTCCCAAAGCCCTTGAAATGGCTTTGTAACCTTTTCCAGACTGATAGATCTCAATAACTTTGTTTCTCATCTTTTCTTGAATTTCTTTAGATTGCAGCATAATGTTTTGCTTTTTGAGATTTTTTTTAGCCTACTTCACTTTTGTCAGACATGTTCTACTGAAGTGATTTCTTGATTCAACAGGTCTGGCAGTAATCAGGCCTGGGTGTGGCTAGGGAAATTGAACTTAAAGAATGTGGTTAATCATAGTTAATTCATGATTTAAGAAGGAGGGCAATTACTTTTTCACATAGGGCCAGGTTGGTGTGGATAGCTTTTTTCCTTTAATAAATGAAATCATCATTGAAGAACGGCATATTGTATTTACTTGGGTTAACTTTGTCTAAGATAAAAATGTGTTTGATAATCTCAAACATTCAGTGAGACAAATTTGGAAAAAAAAAGAAATCAGGAAGGGGGCAAATACTTTTCACAGCACCGTATACTGGAAAAGTCTAAAATGGATGACTTATGTTTTTCAGTATGAACACCCTGTCACACCCACTTTTTAGGGTGAGGGGCTGAAATGCAGCCCCAACAAAGTTTATGTGCTAAAAATGTTGTCAAATTTCATCAACATTTGTGACTGCTAACAGTTACGGGTCGAATTGTTTACAAATGACGAAAAACAGATGACGGTCGACAACAACAAAGGACCGAGTTTACAGCGTATAATAACTCAGTGACCAGTTATGTTTAAAAACGGGCATTGTCATTGTTTTGGTGGCAGCCTTAACCCTTTAAGGACTATTTTACTTTTTTTATTTAACATAAGAATTTATTCAGCATTATAAGTTATTTTCGCACCAGCAATAGTGTATTCAGTAGAGAACATTCAGAAAATATACTTCTGAATACTTTAAATGAGGCAAAAATTGGGAGAGATATAAAATCTTGCAGCAGCCCAGCGGGTCACACCGTTCGTTGTGGAGCATAATCTTCATATTCAAGTGTGGATTGGAATGATGAATTTCTTTTGGCTTTTTGCTATGTCTTGACAATGGTTCTATAGCGAGACTAGATTCATGCTTGCTAGTTCACGATTCCACGTGATGTTATGACACTACATGTCTAAAATGTAAATTTATGGAGGTCTGCCTATATCAAAGATGTATCAATCATCGGTTTAGCAATATCCATCTGCCTTCAATAACCAGCAGTAGCAGCTGTGCACGCACACGGCGGTCTTGGCCTGTAAATGAGTTCACGTGGTTTTGGCCTCTGATTACAGACAGTTACATATTAACAGGCAGGTTTTCCATTAAGTCACCTGTGCGTCCATGGAGATGACTCCTGACCACGACCCGTCGGGTGCTTCCGCTCGTGCGGTGTGCGTGACTGGGCACTGGCCAGGTCCACCTGCACTATAAAAAAGGCTCGGCATAACAAGTGTATTTTTCTGGCGATGAGACCAGAAATCTTTAAATCTTTCTTCAGTCTTTCAAGTAGGAAATTCCTGCTTGCTTAACAAATTCGCACCTCTCTTGCAATATGCTGTTTCATACTGCAAAAAGTAAAAAGAAGACGATAAGCCTTTTTTCTAAAAATTTGACCAAAAATCTTGTTGGGATTGACTTTCATGTTGCTTTCTCTCCGTGTACAGTAAAGGAGCACTTAAAGGCTGATGGCAAAATGAGATGAGTTTTACCCTTGATTGGCACAGACTGCTGCTGTTGCCTTAGATCAAGAAGATTGTGTGTTCAAATCCAGTTTGCAGCCTTTCGATAGAATTTTCTGCCTATTTTCACATGGGTTTACTCCTGATGATCTGACTTCCTCTCACAGTCCAAAGACATACACGCCAGTCTAATGTGAGACTCTGCATTGTCCATTAGTACGAGCAGTGAATGGTGTGCGATCGCTAAAACTGCTTATCTAAGAATGCCAAGACTGAAACCATACTGCTGCAGAAAATCTGAAGTGTCATAAAGCATTTGATGTAGCTGCACCTATAGTCGCCACGACATTTCAAATTTTTGCATCTGTTTCTATTGAAATATTATTCATATCAGAAGCTACAAAAGCCTAACAATCCTATCAGTTGTTTCACTATTTCCGGCAATTGTTGCAATTTAAATGCTACTAAAATTCTAGATGCTAGAATAAAATTAAATGCTAGAATTCTGTGTTTAGTTTCTTTCAGAAAAACTGTATCTCTGTGTTGTCTATGCAGAGCAGCTTGCTTTAGCCTGTAAACCCTTTTTCGCCATCATTTCAACTTGCAGTCTCCATTTCAATCATGGAAAAAGGTTTGCTGCTTTGCACAGGACATTTTAAAATGCTCTTCTTGTTCAAAGAAACTTGTTGCATAAGAGAATTCCCTTTGAATTTACCTCATAATTTCCCATTATGAGTGGGAGTTATAATGGTTGAAGACTTTGTAAGGCTAAAGGAAATATTGAAGAATGCATCACTGAATTGTTGTTTTTGTAAGTTGTGAAGTTAACATTTATAAAAGCCTTACCTTTGTGACACCAGTTACTTGCAGTTTGTGTACAGCACTCAAAAACAAGTTTCAGTGAATGTGACGACTGTCGGCTTTGGCTTTGAGAATCATGGTGACTATAGGAGCAGCTACATTGATCAATCAAATGAAGCTCCATCACGTTCATATTTTTTACTTGAAAGTAAAAAAATTTGAAGTATCTATACAAGACGCTTATTAACGCTTGTGCTGGGAGAAGAAAGGAGGGCGAGAAGTAGGTAGAGAGGAGTGAGTGATAGAGGAAGTGAAATGAGCAGACTGGGAGAGGGATGGGGAGATACAGAATGACTGTGGAATTAGGGGAAAACGGACGGATGAGGGAAGTGGTTTGAGGGAAGACAGGGAGGAGTGAGAGAGGAACAGAAGGAGGAGTTTGGGAGTGAAGGAGTGGAACAGAGTGAGAGGGGATGGTGAGGGGAGAACGGAGGGCAGAGGGAACAAGTGAGCGAGGCGTGACAGACCAGGAGAGGGGGATGAGAGGGAGGAGGTGAGACCGTCTGTTGGAGGAGCTCACCGTGGAGACGGAGGATGTCCATCCCTGCAGTGGAGGTGTCATGGCTGCTTTACACCGTGGAGACGGAGGATGTCCATCCCTGCAGTGGAGGTGTCCTGGCTGCTTTACACCGTGGAGACGGAGGATGTCCATCCCTGCAGTGGAGGTGTCCTGGCTGCTTTACACCGTGGAGACGGAGGATGTCCATCCCTGCAGTGGAGGTGTCCTGGCTGCTTTACACCGTGGAGACGGAGGATGTCCATCTCTGCAGTGGAGGTGTCCTGGCTGCTTTACTCTCTGGGACATGAGGGCATCAGTTTCTCTCGCTGTTCCCAGAAGAGACCTCTCAGTCTCCTGTCTGTCCATCTCCGTCTCCAGCTGAACGCGCCAACCACAGAGCCTCAGGACTTCAGTATTAGGAAATTATCCTACAGTTCTTTTCATAATAATACTATAGTACTCACAGTTTAACTACGGTATTATTATAATTTGCATAGCATAACTATAGTACTACTACAGCTTAGTCTATTTTACTGCTGTAGTTATACTACACTATGGTGGCAAAAATAATGTCCATTTACTATAGAATAACTATAGCTTAGAACTATAGTAATTTTTCATAAGGGATTTGTGAGTCTGCATATTCAAAGCTGCTCCTCAGTGTATAGAATGTCTTTAAGAACATGCAAATGCATTAAAGTTTTGTCTGTTGGCACCATGATTTCACAAAACAAGAAAATGCCAAACTCTTCCGCTTAGCTTCTGGAACTCTCCAGTCCAAAGTAGGCTGGAGAGTTGCTGTAAAATTTTATTTTTGTAAATGGCCAAAGAGCAGCCCATAATTGTTTAACCTTCAAGAGTTTTAGAAATGTGTGACTCATCCTCTGTTTAATAACATGCCCCATTTATCTGCCTGCTGGCAACAGAGACTGGAGCCAACAGACCTGCAAACATTAGCCGTCTCCCAAAACGGGAAATTATATTCCAGCTTCGCTTTAGTTCACTCCCCAAGTGTAATGATACACTTTGATCCTCTTTGTCGCAGTCTTTACAGTAATTTTGTAGAAGTGACTTTTTGTTTTTAGTGCCAGTGAAGAACTTGAAACATAAACACACACTTTATCTGACGGACGGACCTGCTACTTCATCTCTGCGAGTGACGCTCGGAGAGAGATGATTTGCTGTGATGCTGCACCCCCTGCCCTCACTCCTAACTGCTTGAGGGGGCAAATATTGAGCCCCCCGTCACTAATATACGCTAATGCCAGTTCCTGACATGGAGCCAGATGCCCAGGTTGGCAGAGGATCTGAGGAAATGCCTGGGCTGTTCACCCCCGTGCGGAGGGGAGGTGCCCAGGAGGAGGAGCAGTGAAGAGATGAGGAGATCCTGGGGCCTCCAGGGGGCCCCCACCTCCTGTACGTCTCAAAAATCCCTCCCGCCTGCCCCGCCCTGCCAGCCAAATCCGGCCCTCCGAGGCTCTGACCTTTTCCACACCTCGTCTGAGAATAGAAGGGTGCACGGCCACACCACAGCCAGCTTACCGGGGATGGTCACGTAAAGAATGGGACACCTGCTCCTGAGGATTAGTAATTACAGTATGCGTGTCGGTCAGAAGGATTACACTGAGAGTGGCTTGGAAAGCAGTTTCCGTAATGCGCTTGTAAAGTGCTTTACGTGATGTTTGTCTTCTGTGGTCTCTGCTTTGATGTGTAATGGAGAGTCCTCCTGTAGAGCGCAGCCATTTCAACTTTTTATCCTCGGGATGAGGGGCCAAAACCTCAGGTTCTTCTTCTTATTTTTGGTGTGGACACCAGCTTTGAAGCTCTACATCTTTATTACTTGTCATACCGTCATGAATCTTGACAAACTTATTCCACGTCAGTGAAGACATTAACTGTGTCTGATTCTGCAAAGGAGGCATATAAGTCCAACCTGCAAACGCGCTCATTTACCCACCATCTTCCTGAGGATGTGGTTCTATTGAACTTGTTTTAACAGAGCACACACACACACATGCACACATTCACACGCACGCACGCACACACACACACACACACACACACACGCCCGCACACACACACACGCACAATTTCCTGAGTCTTTACTGTTACAAGGACCCGCTGGCGTATGGAATTTTCTTAAGCCTTTCAATCCAATTTTACCTGGCATTCTTGAGCGTGAGTCAGTAAGTGCTGGCAGCACAAACTCTTCATGAATGGCGTGTGGCCTCTTTGACGTCGCAATACATTAAGTCACTTCATTCGATGTCTTCAATACTAAAGCGAGTGTTAGCACAATACATAGTATACCCGCACACCAAAAAAAGTGGGATGAATCTGCCCCACAAAACCAATACAAAGGCTGAGATCAATGCCGAAAGCCAAACTTTAATTAGGACATGGGGCACCAAGAAAAATGTGCCCAGTGCTCAAACAACAAGAAACCCCGGCGTTTGAACACCCTCGGACTGACTTATGAAGTGTCCCAGAACAATTACACAATAACCAAAGTAGAATTCCACAGAACATACATTTACAAATACAAAAATGCCCAAAGTCCCACGAAAATTTTGGAAAATTCAAATATTTTTCACTAATCTAGAGCCCAGTATATATATGATCATTCCCCCAGGTATTAAACCCCCGAGCTCAAATGCTTCATCAAAATCATTCTACGAAAAAGTTTTTTCAAAAACGCCAAAAATGCCATTTTTTCCCCAAAAAATGGTCTGATCTGAAAAATTCTTTCCTGGCCTGGATTCCCTACATTACCGCAAATGTTTTGGCATGGGGAACGAGTAATGCCGCAGTATCGAAGTGAAGAAGCTGGATGTTTAGCTTCCTGGAGGTGTCTAGCCTCTGGGGATTTGAGTTCACTTCTGTGGATAGCAGGCCCGGCGCCAGAACAGGGAATTCGGTGGCCACTGACACGTCCCTTTATGACAGTTAGGATAGTCCTGGCTAGTTCTCAATTATTTTCCTGTATTGACGCGTTTTTCAATTATTGTAATTGGCGGTTTCTCTCCATATAAGATCTAACAACGATGGGGTAAACTCAGTAGAACTGAGAACAAACATCCATTTTAAACAATTATTAGTCCTGACCTGTTCTCAGTCATTTTCATGATTAACAGAAGGTTCACTCCGAGAGCACTTCGCACTTAATAGGTGCTGCTTGTTCTCTCCGATTAGGTAAGACGACAATCATTCATCTGGACTAACTTCGAGCCAGAGGGCAGGGTAAAACTGTTTTTTTATGCCATCAAATTTTGTTCTAGTTTGGAGAACTTCCTATCATCCCTATCAACTGCTAAAATTAATGTAAGTAAATTGTGTATATATTATTTTCATATATACTGCAAAGTTTAATTCACGGCACTGTTCACAAAAAATTTTTGAAAAATGAATTTGCTTGTTTTTAATCTGACTGTCTAAAGGACCCATGAATAAGGAACCCTTCCCATTTTATATTTCTGATAGTCGCAGTCTGCTAATCGCCTTTGCAGTACAGATGCAGTAAAAGAAGAATTTTTTTTGCCACGATTTTTTTTTTTTTTTAATTTGGCATCTCCAATCCCACCCGAATCTGGAATGCCCAATTGGATGCCAAACCATGTACAAAGCTTGCTCGTATGCGACCCCTTGCTGCCAACTCAGGATAGTGACCACAGTTCACGACTCTCCTCCGAAGTACGTGCCCGTCAGCCACTGATTCTTATACACTCATTGGTTGAATCCTCGTAAGTTCAGAACGAGGGCGAAGCATACCTGGACATGAACAAACCCAGAGTCTTCCTGACGAGCGCCCGTCTGGTCAACAGGAGACACTGGAGCAACGAACAAAGCTATTACTGTATCCCCAAATCCGGCAGTCCCTTCCCAATTTGGAACCCTGTAGCGCAATGGCCAATTGTGCACTACTCTGAAAAAGCTGCTGACCCCTGCCGGTGGGTACGCCGGGGCTCGAACCCGCGACGTGATAGTCACCTCTGCCCTGCAGCGCAGTGCCTTAACCGAGTGAGCTATCCGGCAGCTTGCCATGATTTTTTTCATCTAAGTCAATGCTTAAGCCTTTAAGCGCTAGCTGTGGCTTTAGCTGCGATAACAATAAGGCTGCTGATCACGTTTATTGCCGTGAAGAAGTTTATTGCCATGACTGATAGTCACGGAAAAAGACGTTTTGGTGGGTTGGTGTGTTTCACTGTTCCAGATTTTAGTATCTGCGCAGCCATGTTGGGGATTGGTTGCTGGGGGCCCTGTGTTTGCACTGTGACAATCTCTTTTCAGCATCGTCATCCTGTGAATGAATCATTACAGTATTCTTGTTTCATGGATTTTGAAAATGCCGGCGTTCGAGAACTTGTCAAGTGATGGTAGTGAGTTAAACGATGGAAATGTTGAAAATCTAGATATTTTGTTTGGTGAAAGATGGCAAAAATTAAGCTGACTTCAAGAAATTCTGATCTGATTTATTCAGCACTGACAGGTCCCATGTGGGAAATATTTTGAGTTGTGCGTCTATATTTTATAAAAAATAATTTAGCTCTTAAAGGGTTAACCTACAGGTCATCAGACAATTTACAGTGCTGTGGATAAGTATTTTCCCCCTTTCTGATTTCTTACTTTTTTGCATATTTGTCGCATTTAAATGTTTCAGATCATCAAACAAATTTTAATATTAGACAAAGACAACCCGAGTAAATACAAAAAGCAGTTTTTAAATGATGATGATTTCATTTATTAAGGGGAAAAATCTATCCAAACCTACCTGGCCCTATGTGAAAAAGTAAGTGCCCCCTAAATCCTAATAATTGGTTGTGCCACCCTCGGCGACAACAACTGCAATCAAATGTTTGCGATAACTGGCAATGAGTCTTTCACATTGCCTTAGAATAATTTTAGCCCGCTCATCTTTGCAGAATTGTTTTAATTCAACCACATTGGAGGGGTTTTGAGCGTTAACAGCCTGTTTAAGGTCATGCCACAGCATCTCAAGCAGATTTTAGTTCGGGCTTTGACTAGGCCACTCCAAAATCTTCATTTTGTTCTTATTAAGCCATTTAGAGGTGGACTTGCCGGTGTGTTTCGGATCATTGTCCTGCTGCATAACCCAGGTGCGCTTGAGGTCACCGACTGATGGTTGGACATTCTCCTTCAGAATTTTCCGGTAGAGAGCAGAATTCATAGTTCCATCAATGACGACAAGTTGTCCAGGTCCTGAAGCAGCAAAGCAGCTCCAAACCATCACACAACCACCACCATTTTTGGTATGATGTTCATTTTATGAAATGCTGTGTTAGTTTTACACCTGATGTAATGGGACGCACACCTTCCAGAAAGTTCAACTTTTGTCTCATCAGTCCACATAATATTTTCCCAAAAGTCTTGGATCATCAAGATGTATTTTGGCAAATGTGAGACAAGCCTTTGTGTTCTTTTTGATCAGCAGTGGTTTTTGCCTTGAAACTCTCCCATGGATGCCATTTTAACCCAGTCTCCTCAAACAACAAAGAAACAAATCCTTTATCAACCAGATAAACCAGTTGAGTCCAAAGTCTCTTTTTCAATGGTGATCTGGCGGTATGCAGCAAGTCACAAACAAGTATTACATAAACACAACACAGTTCAAGACAATATCAACAATACAGTACAGTATAAAACAAGAACAAGGGACAGAAGAGACTACCATCTGACAGGACAAAACTAAATATCAAAAAATCATAAGTTCTAAAAATGGCAACAAGCGCAGCTAATGGGAAAGGCTTCAAAAATCTTTTGACTGAAACTCGGTAAAGAGATGGGAGTAGCAATTTTTAAATGAGTTTGAAGGTCATTCCATGACCAAGGGCCAAAGTAAAACAGACTCCTCTTACCAGCGTCAGATCGCACAGGAGGAACCTTGAATCGCAACCAGGCGTTGGATCTGAGGTTGTACGAGTTCTGAATTAAAACAATTTTAGAGCAAATGTACTGGGGTAGTTTACCTAAAATAGCCTTGTATATTAAAACACACCACCTGCGCATAGCTAGTGAAGGCCAGCGAACTAAAGTGTACAGTGTACAGTGATGCGTCCTATAGGGCGACTTAGAAATGTATCTCAGTGCAGAATGATAGAGCGGATCGAGTTTAGCCTGGAAAGTGGGACACGCAAATCGGTAAACAGTATCACCATAATCAAGTTGAGACAAAAATATATTATTTACTAGCCGTTTGCGAGAGAAAGAGGAAAAGCAAGATTTTAATCTGTATAAGAAACCCAGTGTAAACTTGAGTTTCTTTGTCAACATGTCAATATGGTAATTATTGTTGACTCATGAACACTGACTATAACTGAGGCAAGTGAGACCTGCAGTTCTGTAGATGTTGTTCTGGGTTCTTTTGTGACCTCCTGGATGAGTCATCGATGCGCTCTTGGAGTAATTTTGGTTGGCCGGCCACTCCTGGGAAGGTTCACCACTGTTCCATGTTTTCACCATTTGTGGATAATGACTCTCACCGTGAGTCCCAAAGCCTTAGAAATGGTTTTGCAACCCTTTCCAGACTGATAGATGTCAATTTCTTTGTTTCTCATCTGTTCTTGAATTTCTTTAGTTTGCAGGATGACATGTTGCTTTTTGAGATCTTTTAGCCTACTTCACTTTGTCAGACAGGTTCTATTCAAGTGATTTATTGATTCAACAGGTCTGGCTGTAATCAAGCCTGGGTGTGGCTATTGAAATTGGACTAAAAAAATGTGGTCAATCACAGTTAATTCATGATATAAGAAGGGGGGGGGGGGGCAATTACTTTTTCACATAGGGCTAGGTAGGTTTGCATCGCTTTTTCCCCTAAATAAATGAAATCATAATTTAAAAACTGCATTTTGCATTTACTCAGGTTATCTAATATGTCTAATATTAAAATTTGTTTGATGATCTGAAACATTCGTGAAAAAGCGTGAGAAATTTGCAAAAAAGTAAGAAATCAGGAAGGGGGCCAATACTTTTTCACGGCACTGTAAGTCCATTTTAGTGGCATTCAGAGAATCTAACCAATAACAGACCCATAAGCGCCACTTTTTTTTTTCTACCATGCTCCGTGTTTATTTAGGTTCCTCATTACTATGTACCGTAACCTCCTTCATTTTATAAAGATTCCTGGCAGTGTAGAAAGACTTTGTGAGCTATGATTTAAACAGTGTGAAAAGTGCAGTCATCCATTGGTCTTTTCCTGGGAGTGATGGGAAATGTAGTCCTTTGTGAAGGGTGGTTCCTCGTTGCCCGGGGAATCTTTGGCTGGGTTTCACCCCAACCACTGTCCCCCCTCCCCGCTACGCAATGGGCAGGACCGACAGATGTGTTTACGGCCGCAGGTAACATTAATCCTGCCTGATGGCCCTCTGGGGTAAAACTGTATTCTGCACAATGAGTCTCTCAGACACTACACATCCCATCAAGGATAACTGGAGCCCACAGACAGGTGGCCACGAGACGTCCTGTCCCATTAATTCCCAATGCACTGCTCCTCCTTATCGCTGTCTATCTGGTGAGGGTGGGATTTCTTTTTTGGAATCGCAAGAACATGGGATCTTCAAGCAAATAAATTACAACAGAAATCCTCATCTCCCTTTACAATCAAGTTATTCCCTCAGAAAACTAACTTACACACAGAATGTCCCCTTGGGCATTGGTGGTGTCATACAGGAGTGTTTTTTTCCTCTTGTTTTAAAATCAGTGAATAATTACAAAAACCAGAGCAAAAACAAAGCCGTGATAATGAGCAGACCAGCAATGCCCCCCCCCCACACACACACACACACACACCCACACACACACAATCTGCTCCTCTCCATCTCCGTCACCATAGCAGAGGGTCGTCAGTATCATCTTTCAGTGGGCACATCGGGCGCAGTGCACAGAGACCCCACTCATTATGAAGCTGGGATCATGTACTGCAGTAACACCTGCAGCTGTGGACCGCAGTCTGTCAGCGGTGTAGAGTTCCCTCGTTTCCTGAACCCTGGGTTTGCCGGAGAAACAGTGGAATGTACCATTAGCCATCAAAACGACCTCCCAGTTTCAGTTATTTGCATTAATTAGCCAGCATTGCGGTCGTGTCGTCATACTGGAGAGGGAATCATCGACGGCCCTGTGTTTTGCCATATAATGTTAATAACTATAGAAGCTTCATTCAGCAGTGGAGTAGCGTCAAATGCCAGTCCTTCATGGGGTTTAATGTCTGTGGGGTTTTGGTGAGGTTTAGTACAAATAGTAGTTAAAGTGCAAATTTTTAGTTTTTCAGTGCAGGTTTTCCACTTCCAGCTCCCCTGGTATAACTAATCAAGCCCTTAATTAATTGTGTCACGAGTGCTAAAAATGGAAGACATCAAATCCAGCTGGGGTTCTCCAGGAAAGGTTTGGGACCCACGGGGTTAAATAGTTTGCATCTTTCTAAGTCTGTATTCAAATTGGCTGTTGATTGCGAGGTAAACATTGTTACCTGGAAGCACTGCAGCATTCTGGGATTGTAGTTTTTTGCTTAATGCTAAAGTTCCTGCGTAAGTTCATGCCACTTAAAACTGACATGAAGGAGTTAGGATGTTCAATTTCATTTGTTTGATATTCCCGCTGTATCTGCCCATCCTTTTCTTCCTTCTTTTCCTACCTCCTGAAAGAGTAAAATGAGGAGCAAGGAAAGGACCGAAGGATGTGTGATGTAATTGATTTGGTGTGAAGCAATTGCTTTGACCTGTACCCCAGAGCTTCACCTCTACTCAACAGGCTACAGAACTGCTTCACCTGGGGCGTGTATAAGATCAAGGGGTCAAGCGACAGCCCACAAGTCCTTGCCTCTTGAACGAAACAGTCTCGCTTTGCCCTTCAAGATGGCATCCAGCATTGTCAACATTGGTGTCCACACTTTCCCACAGCTTGTTCAATAGGATTTGATGCAAACTTTAGTTGGCAGCCATTTTGAAAAACATGCGAGAACTTGCAAGTCTTTCAAACTCGGGGGTGATTTTCCCTTGTAAGACCTACTGTGAAACCCTTTGGTCCTGAACATGCCCCTGGATTCTTGCTGAACCATGCGTCTGCACAGAAAATGATCTTCAGCCATGGAACTGAAGGCTAATGTCGTGAAGAAACAAGTGATTTACTTCATGGGCAGAGTGTGTATGAGTCTCTGGCACCTCATGTTGTGGGACAATATTGCGGCCAGAGCCCAACATGTGATTTGTGCCCCACAAGGCTTTTTCCAGAGGCTGTTCCCTGCAAAAAGACATGAAGTTGAATTCAGTTGCAAGTATTTTAACTCGTTCCCTACGGCAAGCCGCTGCCAACGGCGTGGCAAATTCTACCATTCCCTAACGTAAGCCGGTACCAGCTGTTATGGCCCCAATTTGTTATTACATTTATATCACAACAGCAACAGCAAGGGATGACAGACACAGTTTTAAAAACCTCAACACATTTAATTAACAAACACCATAACAACTAACTAACCTAAAGACCAAGATTGAATTATGTACAAAACATAAATATTTACAATCCCTTTTTGGTGGGGTGGCTTGGTGATGTCCTGGATGATGAAAATGCTCAAACACAGGCAAAGAAATCCACAAAAGAAACGTCACAGGTCTTGAACAGAATGGCAGGTCTGGTCATCTTCTTGCAATTTCTCCTACAACTTTACTGTCTCAATTCTTTTCCTTATATACTCCCCTGCAGACCCCACCCACATTTAGACCTCTTTTTTTTAATTTTCTGAGACTTGCCCCAGACATGTCCAGGACATGTCAAAACATGACTCCAGTCTGAGCTTAACAAAAAAAGGTAAATACTGCCATCTAGTGGTCTATATTCACATTACACAGCGGCATGGATGACCATTTGCAGTCCGATAAACACGAAATCAGTTGACGATTGCGGTCATGGGCCTCCTGTACCTCAATACTTTACATTGTGTAATTTTCGGGAAAAGTGTTCCTTATAAATGCGACAATTTTATAAAAAAGTATTCCGTAGGGAATGAGTTAAGATGAAAAATAATGCATGTATTTAATTAACATTTTTGCTCAATGAGACATATGGCACCAATGAGCTGAGAATTTAACTCATTTTAAGATTTTCCAATGCAATGGAGAAAAATGTTGCACGCCATGCTTACGTTAAACCAGTAAATAAATTTTAGCCTAATCACAAGACTGAAATACATGTTGCAGCGGTCTTTCTTTGCTGCGCTTGAACGATGTTCTCTCTGTCTCGCAGGTTACCAGGACAGGCCTAAGTCTCTGAAAGTGTTTGTGAACCCCACAAGCCACAGGAAGGAAGCGCACCAGATCTACAGGGACGACGTAGCACCGCTCTTCAGGCTAGCTGACATCAAAGCTGACGTCACCGGTGAGCTTCCTCCGCCTTTTGGCTGCAGTTTGGCGCTTCGGCGATCCTCGGGGATGCAGTCGGAGGGCAGACAGCTCCCCCGTTAGCTCTGTCCCCCTCAGTGGAACGTCTGACCCCAGGCTCCGCCCCAGGCCTGTCATCAGGCCCCTCCCCCTCGTGATCAGGCCCCCCTCCCACCCACAGTCACTCCACCGTGATGCGGGACCAGCGATGGACGCGGCCAACAAAAACATATAGTGCAGTCCTTAACAATCTCTATAGTGGCAGAAATCTTGTGTTTCTTCTCTGCGCTCCAGAACATTTGATGTGAAATCAGGGAGTGAGAGGTTATGGTAGCGACTCTCAGCTTTAATTTTCAGGTATTGAAATCCATATTCATATCATGTGAACCTTCTAGAAACTGTAGGTGTTACGAGCTGGACTGTACAAGGCAGTGCTTCCTAATATCTGACTCAAATTAGTACACAAATGGCTCTTTCAACTATTTGAATAAATGGCACTTTTTAAGCTATTTTTTAAGCTATTTGAAAGAGAACTTGACTTACAGATGTTTTAATGTAGGCTCTTAATTTGCCTTATTTAACAGTAAATGAAGGAGTTTCTGCCTGATTGTCCATCTTCCTGTTTGTATGTGGGTCAGATCCAAAGCCTCTGCAAGTGTTACTGACGGAATTCAGAGAAATAAAGACCCATCAAGACTAGTGACAGTTAAAATTAGGTGGGGTTAGCATGATTGATACAAAAGTTGGGATTCCTCAGCAGTACAACCAAAAATAATCATTTAGGTTGTTTATTATTGGTCTAAATATGCAAATTAGGAATGTGTTATGGACAGAATCATAAATTTATTTATTTTGTTTACAAAGCCTAAACAGTTATTCTCTGGGACAGAACTACAATGTATTAAAACTGATAAACATGATCATCCGAGTTTAAGCCTGGAGATTGACAGGTTTTGATCTGAACCTTGTATTAATATCTGTCCTTCGATTTTCTTGATGACTGTTTATCCGACTGAGTTCACACTTAACTGATATATCGCTGAGGACTAAAGGAAGTGCAATGTTGAGTGTGAGGTCTTTTGGCTGACTGTTCTGAAGAATTTTTCAGAAAACTGCATGCAGCAATACCGTTCAAGTAGCAGTTCAAGCAATCGGCCTGTTCTGAACTGGCACCTTCCTTTTTTTGATGTTAAATATTATTTTTTGGGATTTCCTCCTTTATTCGAAAGTCCCACAGTAGAGAGAGACAGGAAGGTTGGGGAGAAGAATGGGGAAGACATGCGGCACATGACCCGAGCCTGAATCTAACAGGGTCCCCACCGGAAGGACAGCCTTTATGGTGCGCGTGTCCAGACCGATGAGCCACTGGGGCGCCGAACAGGCACCGATATGTCATGATGACAGCACACTGCAAGGCGATGATACTGCCATATTGTGACCAGACAGTGCTACCAGTGTTGATGTCGCTGTGTGGAACGTCTCGTTCTACATGGTGGTTCCTCGCTGGGTCTGCTCTCGAGGAAACTTGACCCAGTGGGAGGAGCCAGTACCATCTGCTCTGATGGGGTGCCGGGTGGGAAGGGGAGGGCGGGGTGTTGCGGTATTAATCCCAACCCCTCCCCCTCCCCTGCTCCCGCCCCCCAGAGCCCTGCGGGCAGGTGTCACATCAGGGAGGGGATCCCACAATCTGGGCTCTAATGAACTCCACTACCTGACTTTAAAAGCCATTTGAACAGTAATATAATATTCCTTCTGTTAATGCACTCTCAGGGGTATTCGGGAGGCTGACATGAAGCCATTAATAGGTGCTTTGGCTAACAGAAATGAAAGATCTCGGTCTCAGAGATGGCCTCCACAGATGGAATCAGAACTGAGGGGACTACATTGTGTTTGAACCTCAGACTCGTGATCGCTTTATTTCAGCCGAAACCCGGAAATTGAATCTTGGAAATAAGTCAGTCTGATTCTTACCATTCAGAGGGCAAATTATTCATACATTGCCTTATGTTTTACATTAAAAACATGAAACATCTGCAGTTTAGTTTGGCATCTGAAATATTTTGTCTATAATGCTGATAATTTTATAATACTTTGAAAGTCCACCAGAATTAAACTTTTGTCATGCTTTATCTTGAAGGTTGTATTTTGGCGCAGCTATATTAACTATTTAAAGAGACCACTTGAGAGGGACGGTAGAAAATCTGCTGTCGACTGCAGCATGTGCCTTATACTTGGGGTCACCCCTCAGTCAACCAATTAATTGCCTACATATCACTGCAGTCATAGTTCTGATTGGCTGATTGAGCTTAAAATGAAGATCCTTCCTGCAAGATTTTGGCCATTATTTTGACTGTCAGTCATTCCTGTACAGATCAATTTCATGAATTACACGACCAAATTGGAACAATGGATTTGTGATTTTAATGAATTGCTGTATACCTGTGGATCCCTACAATAGCCCTGTGTTTGCTGGTTTTTGTTTCTACCTCTATGAAAAACCAAAAATCTATTAATAATCTCTCAGAGTCTACAGTCCTGGCAAAGAACCTTCTCTCAGTTCCATCCTCACTCCTGTTCAACGGTTTTCGCCAGCCCAGTGTGTCCTGGTTTGTTTGGCTTGTCGTCCTGGTTACTGACTTTGGACCGATCCCTCGACTTTGCCCAGCCTTATTCTTCATGGTACTGATAACTCCTGCCTGACCACGGACTGTCCCGTAATAAACCCTCCAGCTCTCAAAACCCTTGAAGTTGTCATTCTCATTAGTTAATGAAGGCTAATTTTGGAGGGTTCAGTGATCTATGCTTGGTTCTTGTTCCAAAATTCGTGAGATGATACCTTTTCCAGACCACACTTAAAACCACATTTTGTATTGTGTGTCGGCTTCTAGGGGCCGGAAAACCAAAGGTGCGTTGAGTCTCGGGAACAGGGTGGAGGAGGAGGTTCTTTCTTACAAGGTGCAGCAGCGATAACAGCAGAATTGGAAAAAACCTGCATTTATTGGATCCTTACATCCTTCCACAGGATAAGTGTTTATCTCTAGAAGCCTGACAGTGCAGTAGCGCTGATGCTGAATCTGAATCTGGTCTCTAATTATGCTGAGGTGTGGCCACCTCATTATGTACGCATGTTTCCAAGAAGAACCTCTCATTTACTGAGATTGAAGAAGTTAGAATTGCTCTTGTATTGCCTTACCTTGGGAAAATTGGGCAGTCAATTTTTCTGTCTTTTTTTGAAAGGGATGATCTGATTGAGATCTTTAAAAAAAGAAGGGATTAACATAACCATCTACACAAGGTTAAGGTCTATCAGCTGAACAGGGTATCACATGGGGTAGTTAGCAATTGGTACATTTTCCTCAAATATTTGGGAGTATTTTTTCAGATGGTGGTCAGAACGTGGAGTTGCTTGCCAGTTTAAGTCGAGGGGGTCGAAAGCTTGAACACCAGGCTTTCTACTGTTATCGACACTTTCTAGTTCCTTAGTGGTGAGTACTTCAATGGGAGGAAAATAGTATGAGCTTTGTTTGACTCAGTAGCTTGTTCTAGTAATTGAGTTCTGTGACAGTATGAGCAGGTCTGTTTTACCCGTGGCCTTAAAATGACATGTTTATTTATTCATTTATTTATTTGCTCAGGTAGAAAATGTGAGCTTATGTTAAAAAGCTTGTGAAACAGGTAAAATTGCCCCTCCCCCATCTCCTCTCAGTGGCAAAATTTTTTCTTGTCTATCAAGAATTAAAATTTGATTTTACATGTAAATAATATAATAATACTATAAGTGTAATTAGAGAAATGAACACCCATTGTCTTCTCTTCCCTCAGTGACAGAGCGGAAGGGTCACGCCCTCTCTGTCCTGAAAGACTGCAGCCTGGATGGATATGATGGGTAAGTTGCCGGAACTATGCAGGCTGGATGGATATGATGGGTAAGTTGCCGGAACTATGCAGGCTGGATGGATATGATGGGTATGTTGCCTGAACTGTCTGCTCAACAGCCTCTCCTGTCCTTGTACCCAGAAAAGGATGTAATTTTGTTGAGCCTCATAACCCTACAGTTGAGTCAAGTGAGCTAATTTTTGGAAAGCCCTAATGCTGCAAGTATTCGCTGTAGGTCAGTGAGAACGATGAGAAATGCTCCACAGTGCACCTCATGACTGTTTGGACGGTGACACAATACAAAACTGTTGTCATTCCAGCACGGCTCACTGGATCATGTTGAGAAGCTGTCAGTCTGTCAGTTTACCTCTCGCTCACTGTTTTTTAATCCAGCCTACTGGAGCCAATGAGCAAATGTATGGTCACGATTCAAAATAAGTACAGACGTCATGGTTGATGTTTGTTCTCCAAAGTGTGCCTGCAATACAGATGCCAAGGAAGGCAGCGCTCCGAGGGCCGGTGAGGTGAACAGAGGGCGCAGAGAGAAAAAGCCAAAAAGGAAGGAGAGATCCTGCCACCCCGTCCTGCCGCCCCGTCCTGCCCTTTTCTCTTAAGATGGCATTTCGCAGTAATGAATAACGTGGGGCTGGGGAGAGGCGGCGAGGTTTAAAAATGAGTGATAATGCTTTGATTAAAATATTGAGCGGAGCTGCCCAGCGGCGCGGGACTCGCTAAAGGAGCTCTCTCCGGTGCCGCACGGCAGGTGGCACTTTAATTACCTATTTGGCAAGCGGTGATAAAGTGCCTCCGTCCTGAGGACTGCATGTGCCCGCCCTCCCCCCTCTTAACCATCCCATCGCCCCCGAAGTGTCGGCATTAAGGCAGGGGTCGGACCTCACGAACACCTCCGGGCCCCGCGTACCACAGGTGCACCACAGCACCCGCTGCTCGTTTAGATCCGTCCCCATGCCTGCAAGCTCTTGCCCCGATAGGACTGTATTTGGGGGGCTGGTTGTGCAGAGGGTGGATCCTGCCACCTGCGGTCACTCGCCTGACCCATAAACCGGAGGGAGGACTGATATACTGCAGGAGCTTCCACTGAAAAACCTCAGCTGTTGCATCTCAGTATATTATCCTTACAGAATATTAATTGCCTCTGGATCTTACTTCAAATGATTACTTTTTAAAATAACTCAAAAATTTTACCAATTTTACCAGTACCATGAAGATTTGATACATTTAAAAAATTGCGTATGGAGGTGAGACAATTGAATTTATCGAGCGAGCACTAGTTCAAAAGTTACTGTCATCTACTGAAGAACAAAAGTTATCTGGTCTCGTTGCTGGAATAAAGCACCAGCCTTTCTGCAGTGAGACAGGAGAAAAAATGTACAGTCAGAAGAGACCGAAGAATTTCTGGAATGAGCTGACGCTGATACGTCAGATTAGTCAGCAGACGGGTGAGGATAGTTGGAGCGGAGGAATAGGTACATTTTTCTCCAGGAAATATATCATCTTCTGCTTTATTTGAAGTACTTTCCTGATAACATTATTGTAATGTTTGCTCCAAGAGGCAAAGGCTATTTCCTCTCATTTCTTTTTTTATCAAATTTTCCACTAATGGTTGCGTATGTGAGCAAAGCCCGCTGTGGTCATTTGGACTGTTTAGGGGATACAGATGGTCAAAACTGACCTATTTAAGACCGTCACATCTTTGTCCCCAAAAGGTTACAGAAATGTCTAAACTTTCTTTGAGTAGTAGAGCTGAAATTGAGTTTTCAAAAATTGGGTCACTGCTTAACATCTGACATTACATATGAACTGCCTGGCCATAAAAAGTGGCCATTTGGATTTAATCAAGCAAATATTTAAGAGCCTTTGATTGAATCATTATCGCTGAGATTAATAAGTTTTAGCTTGCAACAATTCTTTAATTCCTGACTTGTGCCGTGTGTTGCTTTTAATTTTTTAAACAACCAATTTTTTTTTATCCCTGACGGCACGGGCATATTCTAGAATGGTAATGGCAAAATTCACTGGGCTAAAATAGTGAAAAAGTGCTCCTGCAAGCATGAGGAATTATTTTCACCAGAGAATCCTGCCCGATGGAAAGTCTTCTGGATGTGCTGAAGAAAGCCTTACCGAGTGGTTTCACTCTCCCTTCGTCAATACAAGATCTCGGCCAAAATTTATTGCTACTGTGGTCAGAAATAAATGTCATAACATTGCATTGGATTGTCAAAACATCATGATAAATGTTTGCCTTGATCAAAGCTGAAGACAATCCAACAAAATACTGGCTTTTTTGGCCAGGCAGTGTAGTCTATGCTCCATAAACCATATTTTCTGAGTTTTATGTTTCAAGCTATCAAAAAGGTCACAGATACTGAAATAACATCTCTGTGCTGCTTTAGTGAACTAACAGCATGTAAGAACTTCAGGTTTATTTGCCACAGCAGGAGAAGACCATGGCCAGCAGTGAGATGGTGCAGAACAGACAGTGAAGCTACAGTGGGAATGTTTTAGTGAAAGATTGAAGACCAAAGATGGCAAAAATCTTATTTATGTTGTGACATGCAGATGGTTAAGGTTGGGTGTAACCAGTGGCGTAGCAGCGGGTGCGTTAAAACACTTCCCTTTATGACAACAATTAGTCCTGGCTAGTTCTCAATCATTTTCCTTCATTGACACGTTTTCCAATTATCGTAATTGGCAACCGAAGACACGGTTTCTCTCCATATGCGACCTAACAGCGATGAAATCAGGGGCTAAATTCAGTTCAAAAAATAATTAAGTTATTAATTGGCCAGTCGATTGAACTGGTCAGCATTCAAATTAAATATCGCCTTTCACTCTCTGTATTGCCTGGGTTGACAAAAAAAAGTGGCACTCGGCAAATTGAATAGGCTATAAAAAGCATACGGCTCTAGCAATTTGCGCAGGTATGCAATTTTGAATGACATTGACTAATACAACAAATACGCGTCCAGATGAATGACTGACGTCTCACCTAATCGGGGAGAACAAGCAGCACCTGTTAACTGTGGAGCGCTCTCGGAGTGAACCTTCTGTCAGTCATGAAAATGACTGAGAACAGGTCAGGAGTCAAGACTAATAATTGTTTTTAACGGATGTTTTGTGCAGCCCAATTATCAGCTCTGGTTCCGCGGTGTCTTCAATCGCCAATAACGATAATTGGAAAATGCGTCAATAAAGGAAAATAATTGAGTACTAGCCAGGACTAATTGCTTTCAGAAGGTGATGTGTTTTGGCACAACCGCTGGCTACGCCACTGGGCGTAACCCAAAATGAAAATTTCCTTAATTTAACAGGTGAAATATTGGTATCAAAATGACCGTAACTGCCATCCTTGCTAAGCCAGCAGACGTAACTTTTCCATACTCATTGAGAATTTCATAGTTAACCTTAGCTATTGATGATGTCATCTGCAGTGATGGCAATTTCAATGCTCAAGTTCGACCCGTTTCAAACACATTCTGTGCACTGTGTTTGGGACCTAACTACCTAAAAATAGCACAGAAATAAAAAGGGAGCCATGAATAATATCACACCTGTTAATGATATCTTGCTGCTAGCTATTATTAGCTAATTAGCCAGCGAACACACAGTGCACAGAAATGAACAGAGTGACACGAATAGTAGCATTTCTCTACTTGGCCAGTTCAGCGTTGTACAGTTCGGGACTGGGGGAGACACTGACAATGAACTATAAGCAGCAACAGCAGCGGCCGTCTGCCAGTGTCGCCTGCCATGTTTGCTCCACCATATAGCTAAATTCTCAGAATGCACTGCGTTGATATAGATATGCACAGAGCCACAGAGATGCGTCAAACTCATTCACTCCAATTGACCTTTTTTTTACAGCTGGGTTGAAGCGGAGTAAACTCAGTCCTGATGCAGCTCAAAAGTCAGAATTCCTTAAACAATTAATTTCAGCTTTAAAGGACCAGTGTGTAAGATTTAGAGGCATCTAGTGGTCAGATTATAGATTGCAACTAACTGACCATTCCTTTTCTCAGAAAACCTACGGTGGCCGCAAAACTTGCGAAAAATTGAAAGGCGCTCTCGTGTGTCAGTGCTTTATTCATTCAGTTTTTTCCCGTTCTGGGCTACTGTAGAAAAAAATGGCGGCGCAACATGCCGTTCTCCACGGAGGTGGACCCGCTCCCATGTAGGTTTAACGGGCTTATTCTAAGCTAAATGAAACTCAAAGATTATTTTTTTTCACGTAAACTGGAGAAAATGCAGTCTTACGTTGCTCAGTGGAATCATGCCCATTGAGAGCATTCATAACATAACAACATGAATGGCAAGAACAGGCCTTTCAGCCCAACTATGCTCGCCAGTTTCTTTATACTATTGTGAATATATCCCTTCAGATACTGAATGACTCAATGGTATCTAGCTTTAAGTCAAGCCTGCTCTTGAAAACCCCTAAGGTCTCTGCCTCAACAATATGGTCAGGCAGGCTATTCCACATTGAAATGACTCTTTGGTTGAAGAAATACGTGATTAAACACAACTAAAAAGTAGTTATGAATGTTATATTCTATTTCTGCCAAAATATCAATCTAAATTCTACACACTGCTCCTTTAAAGAAGACCTATATTGCGATATTTCCAAATTTATATTTTGATCTTGGACTCACTTAGAGTACTCCTGATCATTCAAAGTCCAAAATAGGGTCCTTATTTAGCTCATACTGCCATCCTCAAAAAAACCCATTTGTAGTTTATCGTAGTCTCTGCCTGAAACGCCTCATTGGGGTGGCTCTTCCGCTATGGCCCCCACCCCACCGTGTGCCCACTTTCTTCTGACTGGCCAGCTCTGTGGAGGGCGGAGTTGGGCCGGACGAGGCCGCAGAATGCAGTTTTCCTGGTTAGTCTCCCCAGAGTGAAACGTGAGACACCTCTGTCATCTAATAAAGAATCGCTAGGTAAATTCTGCAATCTAACACAGTACATGTGTATAGATCTAATGAAATTAATTCTAATAAACGCAGCGGCGAAAGTGGAGGATGCAGTGCGAAAGTCTGGCAGTTCAAGCTCAAATTTGATATCGGCTACAGTTTGCTACGGCAACAGTGGTGATTACACTGGTGTTTCTACTCTATAGCTAGGATGCAGGGAAAGCTAGAATCCTCCCCATATAGACACATTTGTAGAATGGGTCGACATGCCCAAGTGTAGACTGGAGACCGTAGAAATCCGCTGGGTCTGAGTTTAGAGGGAAACATGGACAGTGAGGAGCAGCTAAAAGTGGACCAACAGCTTATGGACTGCTTCGGTGTGTATTAGGACCTGCTGGTTTGTGTGCATAGCTGTGGTATGTTGTTAACGTGGAGAAACAAACAGCTTCTGCACTGCTATATGATGGAGGGGCAAAAGCTCCAGGCTAAACGGCCTTTTTGGAAATTGCCCGTGGTAATGGTTTACTCATTGCGTCAGAATGACCAGCTTTTCCTCGCAGGAAATGGGCGAGTTATGGATATTGCACGAGAGCTAGATAGATCTCCGGTTATGTCATGAACATAATACAGGTTTTACAGACCGTAAATTCCATTTGCGTGAATCGTTGCTTATGTGGAGCTAGCGAATCAATCACTTTTACAGGAAAGAATTTACTATTCAATCGATGGCAATGCAGAGAAATCATTTGTTATACCAGACACGTTATAGCCTGTGCGCTTCCCTATTGCTTTCACCGGTAGTATCAGAGAGCTTGCCCAGACATTGGAGATGTATCAGGCAGACGCCGGTCATGGATAAGTAAAGCGATTGTTTCATAAGCACCCAAACGCACCCTAAGGTTTGCAAAACCTACGTCTGGTCTAACTGCACCTCTCCGGTTAGCTTCAACGGTAGTGGCTACAATCAGGCAATGTTATGATGAAACTGTCACATTGATGCTTACTGAAGTTACGCAGGCATACCGATCATAATTGCTGCATACAAGTTAACCAGGAGCAGAGCACGGGAACTAACATGCAGTAGCTGATAAGCGGTCATGACTTTGAATGTAATCTGTCGGGCGAAAAATTTGTGTCCGTTGTGGAAGCTGCTTAACGCGCCCAGAGCACGTGTATTCGCGTCTTTGCATTGACTTTGAATGTAACCTGTCGCGCAAAAAATTTGTTTTGCGTCCGGTGTGAAAGCTGCTTGACATTCCCATAACGCTTGTATTCACATCTTTGCATTGTCTTTGAATGTAGGCTAATCTGTCCCACGAAAAATTTGATTCGCGTCTGATGTGAAAGTAGCTTCATGGATAGTACACGACAGCTAGAGAGAGCTCGGTTATGTTATAAACATAATACAGGTTTTGCAGACTGTAAGTTCCGTTAGCGCGGATAAGTTGCTTATGTGGAGCTAGCGAATTGATCAGTTCTACTGGAAAGAATTTCCAAATTAATCTCCGCCTTTTTCGGCTTTTTATTAGCCACAACAACTTCTGAAGGGGTATGAAATTATGTCACGGTAGTGCACAGGAACCATTTGTAATTCCAGAAACGGTAGAGCTTCTGCGTTTCGCATTGCTTTATAGGGAGCACCAGAGAGCTTGCCCAGACATTTGTGAAGTATCCGGCTGATCCTGGTCATGGATAAGTGAAGCGATCACTAACTGTAGTGGCTACTATCGGGCAACATTATGATGAAACTGCCACATTGATGCTTACTGAAGTAACACAAGCATACCGATCAGAATTACTGAATATAAGTTAACGAGGAGCATTTTTAATTAGCACGACACGCAAACTAACATGCAGTAGCTGGTAACCGAGCGGTCATAACCACAGAGACAAACCCTTGCAATACGGGTTTTACAGACAGCAAGTTCTGTTACTGTGAACAGTTGTACTAAGTATCCAATTTACAAACAAGAATTAAAAGTTAGCTTCAAATGAGGTTTATGTCCACACACCTTCTGTAGAATTTCCCCTGATATCACTCTTGCATAATTAGGACACAAACATCAGCAACAGTAACTGACTATGTTAGCTGCAGTGCTACAGCCACAATCAACTGGCCATCACGTCAGGTTGGCTTATGCAGTAAAAGCTCCTTGCAGCTTCTGTGAGTCACGGACAGTTGCGTCCCATGCAGGCTTTATCTTCAGATATTTTACAAAGCCTGCGTTTGAGGCCATTTGTTACTGCTAACTATCGCTAGCGGTCCTGCTAGCCACCCATAACATGTTAGCTGCACTTGCATTATTTGCTATTATATGGTTACTTACAGCTTGTGGCTCAGAGCGCTTGATCGATGCAACTGCTTCAGGTTTGAGATGCAGCTGAAAGCCTTATTTTGTGTCAAATTATCCTTTATTGATAAACCTGTCTTTGGTGAAATGCTGAGCACAAGCAGCTAACGTTCCCTTTGGCTGTGGCTGTTTGCTGCCAGCAAACAAAAAAGCTACCAACTGATTTCTGGTGGCATCCTCTTTTGGAAGAGAAACTGGTGTTTTTCTTTGAGTCCAAAAGTAAACAGACGAGCAGCTTTGGGAGAGATACTGACAAAACTGCACCTCAAATGATCTGCGGTTCTTCTTTTGTATTTTCAAAAGTGTCGACACTACTAAGGCATAGTATGATCTGGCATTGTTAGTGCCTACTAGAATAGTTTCCGGTGTGGGCAGGTCCAGCGCTGTGATTGGCTCTGGCTAGGTCTGTACTAGTTGGACGGCGCAACCTGACGTCAGGTTTTGCCCAGATCTCGCAAAGATCTTGGGAGGAGCTGTTCAGAGAGGAAATCACGCTCATGAAATCACGTTCTTGGATCACGGCAAAACCCCTGTATCTTATGTTTAGAAACTCTTCAGAGGTTGAGTATGGACAACTAACATTATAACATTACTACTATGTATTGAAAGAAGGATCAGCATAATAGGTTCCCTTTAAAGTCTTGTGTTTACATTTCAGCAGTTTTTCTACATTTCTTCAGCAATTTCCATTGCCTCTCAGTTTCCAAGCACCTTGTTAGAAGCCAACCTCTTCAACATTTCACGCTGAAGCAAGCACACAAATTTTCTTCAGAAAATGTAGCCTCTTCTAGTTTTACCGATAATGTGTTATTACAAAAAAGTAACTTTGATTTGTCTGCAGAACAGACTGTAATAGTGAGGGGGAAAGTGATTATAACCACTTAATTTTATGTGAAATATGGTAAAGATTTAATTTTAAGGAGTATTGCACTGTGCCTAGTTTCCCTGCTTTACAATACTGTCAATCGCAATGATGTTAAAGAGGCGCCACAACTGCTATCATCGCTGCTACAATCATTCCAGTGACACATTAACCAAAAATTATCAGCACCTCTAATAAGGAGGTAACCTGTGGTCTTGAGAGAAAAGTATTCGCTCCTCCCTTCATTATTTCTTGTATTTTTTTTTTTCATATTTATCACACTATAGGCCAGAAGTTTGGAAGCAGGGCCACTACAGGTCAAAATTTGGAAGCAACTTCAAGTTTCTGTTCACAATGCCTTTCTTAAAAACCAGTATGAAATCTATGGATTTTGGGACGTATTCACTGCGTGATGAGACTTTTCTTTCATTGATATGCTCCATTTTCCTCTATTTGCCTTTAGGTACTGTATACATTGATGTTACCAGACCTTTGCTGAATAAATGTTAATAAAAGAAAGGAGGGGCTTAGTTTTCGGGTTGAGAAGATTTGCAAGAGTCACAACATCAGTGAAAAAGTTAAAAACAAATCACAGTTTGCATTATTCACTTTATGTCATGGTTTACAGCCCACCGGATGCCAACAGCAATATACAAACCCAAAATCAGTTAATTTGGCGCGTTGTGTAAATCGTAAATAAAAACAGAATACAATGATTTGCAAATTCTTTTCAACCTATATTCAATTGAATACACTGCAAAGACAAGTTACTTAATGTTCGAACAGGTAAACTTTGTAATTTTTTGTAAATATTAGCTCATTTGGAATTTGATGCCTGCAACAGGTTTCAAAAAAGCTGGCACAAGTGGCAAAAAAGACTGAGAGAGTTGAGGAATGCCCATCAAACACTTACTTGGAACATCCCACAGGTGAACGGGCTAATTGGGAACAGGTGGGTGCCATGATTGGGTATAAAAGCAGCTTCCCTGAAATGCTCAGTCATTCACAAACAAGGATGGGGTGAGGGTCACCACTTAGTGAACAGATGTGTGAGCTGATTGTCGAACAGTTTAAAAACAACATTCCTCAACGACCTATTGCAAGAAATTTAGGGATTTCATCATCTACGCTCCATAATATCGTCAAAGGGTTCAGAGAATCTGGAGAAATCACTGCACGTAAGCGACAAGGCCGAAAACCAACATTGAATGCCCGTGACCTTCGATCCCTCAGGCGGCACTGCATCAAAAACCAACATCAGTGTGTAAAGGACATCAGCACATGGGCTCAGGAACACTTCAGAAAACCACTGTCAGTAACTACATCTGCAAGTGCAAGTTAAAACTCTACAATACAAAGCGAAAGCCATTTATCAACAGCACCCAGAAACGCCGCCTGCTTCGCTGGGCCCAAGCTCATCTAAAATGGACTGATGCACAGTGGAAAAGTGTTCTGTGGTCTGACGAGTCCAAATTTCAAAATTTTTTTTGGAATTTGAATTTTTTGAAATTTTTTCTGTTATAGGCGCAAAGTTCAAAAGCCAGCATCTGTGATGGTATGGGGGTGTATTAGTGCCCAAGGCATGGGCAACTTACACATATGTGAGGGCACCATTAATGCTGAAAGGTACATACAGGTTTTGGAGCAACATATGTTGCCATCCAAGCAACGTCTTTTTCATGGACGCCCCTGCTTATTCAGCAGGACAATGCCAAGCCACATTCTGCACGTGTTACAACAGCATGGCTCCGTAGTAAAAGAGTGCGGGTACTAGACTGGCCTGCCTGTAGTCCAGACCTGTCTCCCATTGAAAATGTGTGGCGCATTATGAAGCGTAAAATACGACAACGGAGACCCCGGACTGTTGAACAACTTAAGCTGTACGTCAAGCAAGAATGGGAAAGAGTTCCACCAGAAAAGCTTCAAAAATGGGTCTCCTCAGTTCCCAAACATTTACTGAGTGTCGTTAAAAGGAAAGGCGATGTAACACAGTGGTAAAAAGGCCCCTGTGCCAAGTTTCTCAGTTTGAACATTAAACATCTTGTCTTTGCAGTGTATTGTTATGGCCCCAATTTGTTATTACATTTATAACACAACAGCAACAGCAAGGGATGACAAACACAGTTTTAACAACTAAAACACATTTAATTTTTAACAAAGACAAAGACTAATAACAACCTACAACTAAAGACCAAGATTGATAAATAAGAAAAAACAGAAATAATTACAGTCCCTTTTTGGTGGGGTGGCTTGGTGATGTCCTGGATGAAGAAAATGCTCAAACACAGGCAAAGAAATCCACAAAAGAAACTACACAGGTCTTGAACAGAAATGACAGGTCTGGTCACACGTATCCTTCTTCTTGCAATTTCTCCTACTACTTTACTGTCTCAGTTCTTTTCCTTATATACTCTTTTGCAGACCCCACCCACATTTAGACCTCTTTTTTTTAATTTTCTGAGACTTGCCCCAGACATGTCCAGGACATGTCTAAACATGACTCCAGTCTGAGCTTAACAAAAAAAGGTAAATACTGCCATCTAGTGGCCTATATTCACATTACACCTCCATTCCAAAAGGGAAAAATTTTGACTCATAAAGGCAAAATTTTTCTTTTCAATACAAAATGGTTAAGTGAACACTTGTCTATATATACATATCATACAATATTCAAACACATGATATATATATACACATTCAAACTCGGGATAAGCAATCAGCAATTACATTGTCTGTACCCTTCACATGCTTAATTTCCAAGTCAAACTCCTGTAAAATCAAACTCCAATTCAACAATCTCCGATTCTTGTTTTTCATCTTACTCAAAAACATTAACGGATTGTGGTCAGTGTACACAATCATTGGCTTTTGTCCTGTACAAACATAAACCTCAAAGTGTTGTAAAGAAAGGACCAGAGCCAACAGTTCCTTCTCTATTGTGGAATAGTTCCCTTGGTGGCGATTGAACTTCCTGGAGAAGTATGCCACGGGATGCTCAATGTCATCAGAGTCACTTCTCTGTAGGAGCACAGATCCACAAGCTTGGTCGCTAGCATCGACCGCGATGGAGAACGGTTTGTTGAAGTCAGGAGATTTGAGCACGGGGAAGTGACACAGCAGAGACTTCAGGCGATCGAAGGCTCTCTGGCATGCATCATCCCAAGTGAACTTTACGCCTTTCTTCAGTTGGTTAGTTAGACTGAGAGCAATCTCAGCAAAGTTCTTGCAGAACTTGCGGTAGTACCCGATCATTCCAAGGAAGCGGCGCAAAGCTTTTTTTGTTGTCAGGAACTGGAAAGTCCATGATGGCTTGGACTTTAGCATTTATGGGTGCCACCTTACCCTGGCCTATGACGTAGCCAAGATAGGTGACAGTAGCACAACCAAAGTCACTCTTGCTCAGGTTAACAGTCAGGTCAGCCTGGGTCAGGCGCTGGAACAACGTCTCTACATCTTTTAGATGTTCTTCCCAGGAGTCACTCCATGTGATCAGGTCATCGATGTACGCACCCGTGTGTGGCAATCCGGCGATTGTAGACTGTATCATCCTTTGGAACGTGGCTGGGGCATTTTTCATGCCAAAGGGTAGGACTTCATACTGGTACAATCCAGATGGTGTGGCAAAAGCAGAGATGCTCTTGGCCCTCTCAGTTAAAGGCACACACCAATAACCCTTCAATAAATCAATCTTGGTCAGAAACTTTGCTTGCCCTACACTATCAATACAATCATCAATCCTAGGTATTGGAAACACATCCGTTCTAGTTACAGCATTGACTTTGCGATAATCTGTACAGAATCTAGTACTTCCATCAGGTTTTGGAACTAGCACACAGGGTGAACTCCAATCGGAGTTGGAGGGTCTGATAATATCATGTTTTAACATGTACTCAACTTCTTTCTCAGCAATCTTTCTCTTTTCAGGATTCATCCGGTATGGATGCTGTTTTATTGGTTTGGCATCACCAACATCTACATCATGAGAGGCTATAGTAACTCTCTTTGGAACATCAGGAAACAAATCCTCATATTTCTTGATCAACCTTTCAAACTGATCTCTCTGTGAGGGTTCTAAGTGCTGGAGTTTTACATCAAGATTTTGCAACACTTCAGTGTTTGACAATTTACATGAAAGAACTTCAGCTTTAATTCTTGGTTCATCATCTTGAAACTCCCCCTCATCTTCACACGTTTCGACCATTGGAGAATCTGAAATGACAACTGCAACCCTAGCATTTCTGTCATGATAAGGCTTTAGCATGTTAATATGACACAATTGTTTTGGTTTTCTCCTATCTGGAGTCTTCACAATGTAATTGAGATCATTGAGTTTTGTCAGAATTTCATAAGGACCATGAAATCTAGCCTGCAATGGATTGGACTGCAAGGGAAACAACACAAGGACCTTGTCTCCTGGTTTAAACTCACGGCTTCTAGCCTTATGATCATACCAAGTTTTCATTTTTCCCTGACTTGATTTCAAGTTCTCTTTGGCAAGGTCACAAGCTGCACGCAATCTTTCCTTGAACTTGCTAACATAGTCTAACAGACTGATTTGCGGCTCTTCCTCTTGCCACTGTTCACTCAATAATAGCAAAGGTCCTCTCACTTCATGACCAAACACTAGCTCAAATGGACTGAATCCAGTAGACTCCTGCACTGCTTCTCTAGCTGCAAACAACAGCAAATGAACCCCTTCATCCCAGTCTTTCTCATGGTCATAACAATAAGTCCTCATCATTGTCTTGAGAGTGGAATGAAACCGCTCTAAGGCACCCTGACTTTCTGGATGATAGGCACTAGAAAGAATCTGTTTTGCACCTAGTTCATACACAACCTGCTGAAACAATCCTGAAGTGAAATCGCTACCTTGGTCTGACTGAATTTCCCTGGGAAGACCAAACAACGTGAAGAACTTTATCAAAGCCTTCGAGATTGCAGTTGCCTTGATGTTACGTAGAGGTATGGCTTCGGGGAATCTGGTAGATGCACACATGATTGTCAACAAATACTGATTTCCAGATCTAGTCTTGGGTAATGGACCAACGCAATCAACAATGACCCTAGAGAATGGCTCCCCAAATGCTGGGATAGGCTGCAATGGAGCTACAGGTGAGTCTAACTGGTGTTTTCCAACTACCTGACAAGTGTGACAGGTTTTGCAAAAGTTGGAAACGTCTTTCCGAAGCCCAGGCCAAAAGAAGTGTTTCATGATCTTATCAACAGTCTTGTTAACACCAAGATGACCTCCTAAAGGTAAACTATGAGCCATTGTTAAGATCTCATTCCTATAGACCTTCGGAACAACAATTTGCCTGACCACTGCCCAATCTGCATTGGCAGGGATATCAGGAGGGCGCCACTTCCGCATCAACACACCATCCTTGAGATAATACCCAACTGGAACTGCGTCTATTTCTTTATCAGGAAGGGCTCTCCTCTTTAGTACACCAATTTCAGGATCATTAGTTTGCTCCTCAATCAACCGCTTTCTGGACAGAGACAAGTCTCCAGACACATCAGAATCACCAGACCCATCCGGCTGGCTGAATAGAGAACTGATAAAAGTATCTGATAAGTCCTCAAACGGAGAAACCATAGTAGGCCAATCAGAGTCATGAGGCGAACCACCTGAGTCCTGACTATTCAATGTACTGGACGGCACCACAACATCATCTTCTTTAGCCTTCTTGGCCATAGCACGAGTCACTGCGCAAGAAGGATACAGAGATGGGTCCTCATCCCCATCTTCAGTGCTCGGCTGTGAAGTAAGATGAACAGGGGGAATTACTTTGCCCCCAGCCAGGTCATTGCCCAGCAACAGAGAAACACCCTTTATAGGTAGACTTGACATAAGTCCCACCTTTACCTGTCCTGTAACTAAATCTGACTTCAAGAATATAGAGCGCAGGGGTACAGATACAGTCCTCCCTTCAATACCTTGTACAAGTATGAAATCCCCTGAAGCGGTCTCATCACGTAACTCCAAGGAGTCCATCAACAAAAGTGACTGAGAAGCTCCGGTATCCCTTAGGATATATATGGGGACAGGAGTAGTATGCTCATTCAGAGCCACAAATCCCTCTGACACAAATGGAAGAAATTCCTCCCTCACAAAGTCAGCTGTATCAGGCTTTTTAGCCCCACAAGAAGCAGGCAATTTAGCAGATTGGTTATCTACTACAGGTGTTTCTAACCTTGTTTTCACAAAGGCATTTGGTTTGGTATCCTTTTCTTTTTCTTTCTTAGCTTTAAGGAACCAACAGTTAGTTGTAACATGACCAGATTTCTTGCAATAACTGCAAACTAGACCACTTTTGTCACTGTCAGCTTTCACACTTTGATCAGACCTGTTACTGGATTTCTGAGCACCATCACCAGATTTGTCTTTGTCTTTGGGTGAGGAATCTTGGGTATCACCGTAACCCTTTTTCTGAAATTGGGACCATTTATTGTTACTGCTAGACTGAAATTTGGACTTATGAGTGAGAACATATTCATCTGCAAATTTGGCAGCTGATTGCAAGTTCAGTGCTTGCTTCTCATTAAGGTAGGTCTTAACATCATCCTTAACACAGTTCTTGAATTCTTCAACTAACACCATCTCTTTTAGTGAGTTGAAATCATCCTTGACCTCCATAGAAGTACACCAGCGCTCAAAGCAAACCTGCTTCTCATTAGCAAATTCAACATAAGTCTGATTTTCAGATTTCTTCAGACCTCTGAATTTCTGTCGGTAAGCCTCTGGAACCAACTCATAAGCTCTCAAAATAACCTTTTTGACAACCTCATAATCAGAGGAATCATCTGCAGACAAAGCCGAATAGGCTTGTTGAGCTTTACCCTTGAGGACAGTTTGCAACATCAGAGGCCAGTGTTCCTTTGGCCACTGGCAACTCTTTGCTACCTTTTCAAAACACTGGAAATAGTTGTCAACATCCTTTTCTGAAAATGGAGGCACCAGTTTTACCTCCTGGCTAGCCCGAAATTTATTTTCAGTTTGAATTTTTATTTTTAGTTGCTCCATTTGGAGTCTTTCTTCTCTATCGAATTTCTCTAATTCAAAATCTCTCTGTCTTGCAAATTTTTCTAACTCAAATTCTCTTTGTTTTTCTTCTCTTGCTAATTTTTCTAACTCAAACTGCCTTTGTTTTTCTTTTTCTTCCCTCTCAAATTCCCTTTCTTTTTCTCTTTCCTCCCTTTCAATCTCTAGCATTTTTAATTTAAGTTCCATTTCTATATTTGGATTTTCCACTGGAAACTGTTCCAGATCTCCTGGTGCAAACACATTTTCATCAATGTAATATTCAACTATCTCTCTAGCCAGTCTTGCTTTTCGCATGGCTGGTTTTACCTCTGTCAACTCCAACTGTCTGCAAATTTCTAGCAGTTCTGTCTTTTTAAAAGACTTCAAAACCCCTACGGTTGGTGATGCCAAGAAATCATCCATTGCTGTTGTCAATATATATCTAGGAAAATTCACAAAAACAATTTCACAATTTGGAATGTTAGATTTTCAATAAATTACTCACACAATGGTCTATCCCGGACCTTGAGCCCCCAATTTGTTATGGCCCCAATTTGTTATTACATTTATAACACAACAGCAACAGCAAGGGATGACAAACACAGTTTTAACAACTAAAACACATTTAATTTTTAACAAAGACAAAGACTAATAACAACCTACAACTAAAGACCAAGATTGATAAATAAGAAAAAACAGAAATAATTACAGTCCCTTTTTGGTGGGGTGGCTTGGTGATGTCCTGGATGAAGAAAATGCTCAAACACAGGCAAAGAAATCCACAAAAGAAACTACACAGGTCTTGAACAGAAATGACAGGTCTGGTCACACGTATCCTTCTTCTTGCAATTTCTCCTACTACTTTACTGTCTCAGTTCTTTTCCTTATATACTCTTTTGCAGACCCCACCCACATTTAGACCTCTTTTTTTTAATTTTCTGAGACTTGCCCCAGACATGTCCAGGACATGTCTAAACATGACTCCAGTCTGAGCTTAACAAAAAAAGGTAAATACTGCCATCTAGTGGCCTATATTCACATTACAGTATTCAATTAAATATAAGTTGAAAAGGATTTGCAAACCATTGTATTCTGTTTTTATCTACAATTTACATAACGTGCCAACTTCACTGGTTTTGGGTTTTGTATTTTCCACATCCCTGCTCCCTGGTGATGTTTAGGGAATAGGATAATCTGTCTCCTCAGTATATTTCCAGAACCAGAACATTTGGCCCACAATCAGTTGGCTTCCAGGCATAACTTGGATAAAGGGCAGCTCTCATTTTGACCAAACCCCAGCTCCCTCCTACATCTTCAAACACGATTGACTGAGTGCCTGTGGACACTAAGTTGGCCAGAGTGTGTGAGCGAATGGTACAGGTGCCCTGTGATGGACCGCAGTCCCCATGACCCCTGCAACACAGTCTCACCCCGACTCTTCATATAGAGGCGCAACCTGAACAAGCATCGATATACGATGAAAAAGAACGCTTTTGGCGTTCTAATTTGATGCTTATGGTTAGGGTTTGGGTTAAGGGTGATGGGGTAAGGTTTGTTTTAAATTGGCGTTCAATAAGATGCCAAAAGCCACCCTCTGCGTTGTTTTTCGACGCTTGGACAGGTAGCGTCAATTTATGATGCGTCGAGATGAGCCTGGGCTTACTTTTGCCAGGAATAAGCGGATGTTTGTGTTCATGTGTGTGTGTGTTCATGTGCGTGTATATATTGTGGTTCCTAAAGTCAGTCCTGGGGACCCACTGTGTTTGCTGACTTTTATTCCAGCCACAATTTCAATCTCATAATTTCATGAGTAGCTATTTTTTCTTAATTGCTCTACCTGTGATTTTAGAGATTTCCCTTTTACCCTTTTAAAATGCATTATGCCAGACATCGCTATGCATGCCCTGAAAAGCTTCACTGGCATCTCAAATTGTAGCTGCAAATGACTTTTTTCTTGCATAAAAAGGAAACATTGTGACTCGTTCAATTGAAGAATAAGTCGGCTTCTAATTGTTGAAGTTGTGGATACGCAGTCGCTAAAGATAACCATTTATTAGATAGTTAAGGAATCAAACAGAAAGCAAATAACGATGAGTCAAAGTTTTGTGTTTGTGTATTTTTTAGGAAAAACATTTGAAGAGAACTTCAGCACTAGCGTACAGAAATCCACAGTGTTGAATTTGATAAAACTCAATCTGAACATTGTGCTTTTAAATGAATGCATAAGCATTTATAGCGATGTGGTTAAAGATGGATAAATGATTTTCTTGCCTGAAAAGCAAAGAATAAAGACAAATTAACAGATTTTTAATTGTGGGGTTGTAATAGTGGTTGGAATAAAAGCTGCCTGTACAGTGTGTCCCCAGGACCGAGTTATGGTGAAATGGGGTTTATGCGTGCACACACACACGCACGCACGCACGCGTGTGCACTTGCTTGCATGATTTTTCCTGGTTCAGTCTGACTCGCTGCCCTGCGTCCCCCTGCAGGGTGGTGGTTGTAGGTGGAGACGGCTCTGTCGCCGAGGTGGCCCATGGTCTGCTGCTCCGGGCCCAGATGGATGCTGGGAGAGACACAGACTCCATCTTCACGCCTGTCCGAGCAGCGCTTCCTCTCGGGGTAATACCAGCAGGTGAGAGCAGAGGGTGCTGACTGACTCACTTCTACAGCTGCTCCTCCTGCCGGCCCGACTCTGGGACAGGGCCTCGTGCGCCTGCGTCCGGCCCGACTCTGGGACAGGGCCTCGTGCGCCTGCGTCCGGCCCGACTCTGGGACAGGGCCTCGTGCGCCTGCGTCCGGCCCGACTCTGGGACAGGGCCTCGTGCGCCTGCGTCCGGCCCGACTCTGGGACAGGGCCTCGTGCGCCTGCGTCCGGCCCGACTCTGGGACAGGGCCTCGTGCGCCTGCGTCCGGCCCGACTCTGGGACAGGGCCTCGTGCGCCTGCGTCCGGCCCGACTCTGGGACAGGGCCTCGTGCGCCAGCGTCTGAGGGTTCTCTTCCCTGGCCTGCTAGCTTTTAGTGCACTCAGGCTGGTTTTTTATCTTCATATGAGAAACATATTTGATATCTTCTGCTGATGGTAACATTGGTTTAACATGTATGTTCTCATAATCTCATCCTTTATATGCTGTTTTAAATGAGGCGAATCGGATACTGGAACATTCCGTCAGTGTATGTAACCCTCCTATTACATTCAAATGAATAAACCATGAACTGACTTGAGGTCAGTTTGATCCCTGCAGTGAAAAACTGCATAAGCTGTTTGTAACTGAAAGTGTTACCCAGTCTCCTGCCGGCTCATTCATGCCTTTTTACTGACCATTTCAGTAGCCAAGTAAAGAAAAGAGCCCTACCCATCCTGCCCTTATACTATTGTACATCAATTACAGCAAAATGAATGAGACCAAATGTGAAATGAATGAGATTTTAATTTGAACTTGTGCTCAGTATTAAGCGACACTATAAAAGCAAGTGCAGAATGATATACACTGCCCGGCCAAAAAAAAAGTCGCAGACTCAAATATTTAGTTGGAACCCCTGTAGCTTTGATTACAGTGCATATTCGTCTTGCCATTGTTTTGACAACTATATGCAATGCCAGAACATTTATTTTCGATCAAAAATGCCATAATTTTTGGCTGAGATCTTGTCTTCTCGACATAGTGGTTGAACCACTCGGTAGTCTTTCTTGAGCACATCCCAGTAACTTTTAATGCATTTAAGGTCAGGAATTTGTGGTGGCAAATTTGTTGGTGAAAATGATTCCTCATACTCATTTTTGTCTTTCATGGTTTTCTTTGCTAAATACAGGCCAATAACTTGCCCGTTAACATCTTTTCCACCATCAAAGGATGTGTCTTCCGACATGATTTTTTAAGAAATAACTAGCGACGTGCTTTATCATTCAGGGTTAAAATGATTATTGCCTGCGGAAACATATTAAAAACTGCAATAATTTACCAATTATAGAATTTTTTCAATAATTTCCAAATGGTGACTTTTTTTTTGGCCAGGCAGTGTGTATATATAATAATAATAAATCCTGGGGTAGAAATGACCCAAACAACTCTGATGCTTACAAGTGTGCAGGATAAAGTATATAATTATATACACTTTTATGTTTTGCCATATTATGTTTTTGGTTCGACCGCCGTCGCCACGCCGCCTTACGTGTTAACGAGATAAAATTTCTAATTGAAATATTACTGAAGTTAAGTTTTGCATGTAAGTAAGTATTATAAAGAGGAAGAACTGATTCGATTTTGGACAATTTACAATTTCTGGATTGGCCACCAGGGGCCAAAAACTGAAAAAATATCTCTGGAAATACAGTATTTGTCCAATTGACCTCAAATCAAGTGCAAATGAAAGGTCATGACCTGAGCATGTGTCCCACGATGACATTATACCTGTTTTGTTCAAAATTTTGACACAAGGTGGAGCTTTGTCACATAAAATTCACCATTTTTGCCATATCTTTGGAATTATTTCTCCGACTGACATGAAACTATGTGCAACTGCAAGGTCATGACCTCACAAAGTGTCACATGGTGACATCATACCTGTATGGTTCAATATTTTGCCACCAGGTGGCGCTTTCTTATGGAAAATTACCATTTTGGCCATATCTTCAGAACCATTTGTCTGATTGACCTGAAATTAAGTTCAAATCAAAGGTCATGACCTGAGGGGCTTTATATTGTATTGGGTCTATTCAAGGATTGGGGAATTGGAGGATTGGGGGTGTTCGGGGATATACCCCACGCCGTCGCTTCAGACGGCATAAGCCTAGTTTTTTGTTAATTTCAAGTTTTACCCATCAAGTTCGGAAAAAAATCTAGCAGAAAAACGTGTGTAAACCATGTTTTTAGAGAAGGTGAGCATTGTATGGAACAAAATTTGTTCCAACAGAAATTGAATTGAATTTTGGTTTTGAATTGAATTTAATTAGTTTTGAATTGAACTTAACCTGCTTTGAATTTAATTTGATCAGGTTTTGAATTGAATTTTGGGTTTGAATTGAATATAATTGGCTTTGAATTGAATTCTATCGTGAAATTGAATGAACAAGTAATCTGAAACTGAATCCAATTATTTGAATTGAATTTAAGATAAAACTTGAAGCATTTCATTCAGTTCGCACATTCAAATTTAGTTCATGAAATTCTAATTTAGTTCTCTAAATTCAAATTCAAGTTGAGTAACATCACATGAACGTGCATCGCGAACTGCAGCCCCGCCTCCGTCCCTCGTGGCCTGCCTTATTTGGAATAAGATGACCTGTATAATTTCTGGGAAGCGCACCTCAGAACGAATTCTAAACCCTTCGAAGTATCCTTTAGCATCACCGTGTCATTTTTGACTTGACTGAAAAGTTGCGCCAACTTTGGTTTATTTTCATGCATTGGAAGGAAGTTTTAGTTAGAAGAAGAAAAAGTAGATTAATAATTCAGAGAAAAACAAGAGGGTACTCACCATACATCTGCCAGGCCCCAGTTATTGTTGGAGACTTTAATAAGTAAAATGATCTAATAGAAGATGACATATTTAATTGCAAAAAAACATCAGTCTGGACTGTGTTTTAGTTTTGTAATGGCACTGAAAATATCAGTTTTTCTGTTAAGTGGAAAATATGGTTTTGTTTTACGTTAAGGCTCTTCAGTTCGTGTTCGCTCCCTTACTGACAAGTCTTGAAATTAATAAAATTTTGTCACCACATTGGCCATATTTGTTTCTTTTTTTGTATTTTCAAATAAGTAATAGAAATAAAATCGTCATCTAAATGTGAGACTGAAATTCTCTTTTATTTAAATTTTTGCTTCAGTCATAAAAGCTTGATTGGATCATGAAGTGGTTGCATTCAAACCGGGTCACATTCCACGGCACCACTCCAGGAAAACAAACGCAGGAAAAGAATATTATAATCAAATTGATTTAATTACAGGCAGTTGGGTCTAAAAAGTGAGGTTGAGTACAGAGTTAATTACTCACAAGTGCATCGAAAATGGAGATGCTCTTCAGCTTAAATCTGCCTCTGCGTGAAGCTGTGTATTTTCATTAGGTTAATGTAGGTGTAATAACCATCGCTTGCCAGTGCAGTGACATGTTGACAGAAGCATCGGAGAAGAGAGAGCCAGCGTGCGCAGTACTACTGAGGCAGCGAGACGGGTTTTTTTAAGGTGGGGGAGTTGGACAACCAGGAACAGGATCCATCCTGTTTTTTTTCCCATTTTTGGGCCAACAATTTGACCTTTACTTGTCATCGCCGATGCATCAAAACCGAGTGCAGTTCTTAGGAACGGTGGAAACCTTCCAACTGTGCACTCCCTGTAAATTGGGCTCGCTGAGGTTACCGTTTCTCTTCATTAGCGTTTGTGCTCCTCGGGGATTATTTGCAAACAGTTTCCCATCAGATAAACTGGGATGAGGCCCCCCGTCCAATTAGATGCGTAATACCAGGGTTGGCTCGACACGCTGATAGCTGCACCAGCTCTATCCTCTCTGTCTACATTCAAGCTACATTTTTTGTGGATGGGTCTGCACAGACCAGTTCCTTCACAGATGAATTGCAAATTGAATGATACTTTTAAAAATTAGTCAAGAGCACAACTACAACTGCGTACATGTTAAGGACTCTTGAATGAAAAAGATTTGCACAAATGACATTTAAATTAATTTAAATGAACTGCAATTCTTTTAGTTTGGAATTAGTTTGCAACAGTGATCTCTTATGGAATACCAAGACCATGAAGAACGGGAAAACTGCTGATCTGAAGCAAGATAAAACCATTACTACTGATTCAATAAAATGGTTTGCTGTGGGATTAGTTCTGTATATAATGGAACAGATATAACATCACAGGCCTGATTTTCCCCATCATATGCGATAAATAGTTGTACAAGGGTCATGGCAAATATCATCAGTGGGATCTGTTCTTCTCTGCTCACACACACCCTGTGGTACATGGGACATGTGCAAAAATGCTATTCCAGCCAAATGTACAATGCTACATACTAAAAATTAATGTTTTAAATAGAGTGGGGCAGAATCAAATCCAGTAAACGTATCACTTTTGACTCTCATCTAGGTCAGAAACGGATGTGTTTTGAGCGTCCTTTAACCAATTTACAATATTATCAAAAGTAAAAACACAAATTTTACATTGATGTTGCAATGATAAACAATGCCATTGTGACACTTGAATTGTAAATTACACTCCCAATCGTGCCACCTAATTTACTTTGAAACCCATCCTGAAATAAAACCACACTCTCTGGAGCCAACTCTCAGCCAAGTTGAATATTGTGCCACCAGAAAATTACCGATTAATTGCCTGAGCAGACAGGTGAAAATCGCAGGTAGTGGTCAGACAGTGGGCGTATCGTTAGATTTAGTGCAGGCAGAAAAATCGAGCCCTACATTTACAATGTGGTAACATATCTAATCAGCGCTTGAGCGTAATGTGGAGGGTAATTAATGCCAGCATGCTATATGCAGTGCAGTGTGTGTATATATACGGCATATAAATTGAGCTTCCAATTAATTTGCCAGGTCTGAAGGATTTCACAGGGACTGTTAATTTCTTTGATATTTCAGGCAAAGAACCAAAATGTTGGCTCAGTTTTTATGAGACGTCCTGATATGCTTGACTAGCAAGTCATTTTATCACATTCATCTGCCTGGGTGTGGGAGACATTAACAGCCTTATGAATATTCATGCTGTCTGCTTAATTAAGTTAATTGTTCTGCAGAAGTGCCTCCACTTCCAAGGACATTTTTTTTCCCCCCCGACCTCCCCCACAAATTTCTGCCAGTTCACTCTCACCATCTTTCAGGCAGTGCGCGGCTCCCCCTGGAGTGACTGACGTGGCCCGGCTTCATTTTGGGCTGGATAACGAACATGAAGAACTGTGAGTTTACTGTACTGGGTGGGGAAGCAGGAGGTCCCAATGAAAGATTTAATGTGACAAGCTGATAATGAGATTGCGGATTATTTTTCATCTTGGGATTTCAGCTCAACTGATATCTGTTGCTCACTGGCTGGAACAAACAAACGAAATTGCAGCTGCCATATTGTATGCCAACCAAATAGGAGTCATTTAATGAAATCTTGTTTTTTATTATTTGTAATAAATGCAAAATACTCAGCAAACTCTTGCTGATTAAATTGGTCTATTTTGTGTATTTAGATGCTGGGTACATTGAACTTGCTGATTTTCAAATAATAATGAGTCTGGTGAATCTGAACATATTTTATTAACCTTCAACTTCCTGCTCAACCGTTTGGTAAAGCAACCCTAAATACAAGCACACAAACTGAAAGTAACATGAAACAGGTCAGGCCAGACATGAGAAACGCATCGAACGTGGTGAGAGAAACGAGAGTAAAACAGAAAAAGCTCACAGAATAATGAGAAACAACAATTAAAGCTACACTAAGCAAGATTATATGCATTTTTTTGTCAATAAAACGATCCCTTGCGATGTCATCATTTGTAGGTCTCTTTCCACCACACAATACCGCTAACTTGCAGTTGTTGCCTGATTTTTGTTCTCTAAATATTTTTGCCGTCCAGACGATAAGCTCTTCCTCTGCCTCCTGCATCGCCTGTCTCCCCTCTGTTGCACGGGACTCACTAAAAGCGTATTATGTCACTCAGATGGGCTCGGCCCGTGCTCTGAGGGCACTACAAGAGAACTTGCATGGATTACTCATGTATTGGAGCATTGCCTTGCTAGCTATAAATGTGTGAAACCATCCACTAATTACGCAGATTTATCCATCTATTGGCACTTTCACATTCGTTTTCATGTGCTGTCACAGCTAATTACGTGTGGCGTCTTCAACCATAAGTCAGCCATGCTGGCGGCACTAGCATGAGCTATTGGTGTATTGGCAAAGAGCTTCAATGAGGAATTTGGTCACAGTACTCAACGTTTCTTTGTGTTTATATCCGCATTCCTGTGGGTTATATTTGTGCAGTGAAGGGATGTCGAAACACTACCAAAAAAACACTAAGGGCTTTTCTCCTTTCCGTAAATTATAACGAACAGAGGAGAGGAAGCTTGTGAGTGGTTTTTTCTCTCAGTTACAACAACTATCTCTGGCTTTGTTATTATGGTATTTACCCATCAAGTGATAAGAAAAATTGGGGGCATCCATGGACTTTTTGGCTTTCATTTGATGGCCAGTAGCCCACTAGGTCTGAAGCAGCAGGTAATTTATGTCGCTTGCAGCTAGAGACAGGATGTCAAGCTAGCTAAGGTTAAACTAGCAAGATGACAATTAATGCAAGGCTTGTGGAATGTCTGGCAATCTCAGTCCCTCAATCCCCTCCATTATCTCTGAAACTAGCATTGATGTTTAACAAGAAGGAAGACTACATTAACAAAAGAAACACAAGGTAGCTAGTTTGCTGGACGAGCTGCCACTAAGCACTGCCATAGATGGCAAGCCATCTAGCAGGCTAGCTAGATGTAGCTAATGCTACATCACTGGCAGCCAACTAGAATAGTAAGCCAAGTGTAGCCTGATAGCCGTCTAACATTAGTCAAATCATAACAATCCCCAATCCATAACTGGAAAAAGAACTGGAGTGCAAATGCTGACGAGAGAAAATGTCACCTGTGGAGAATGAATTTAGTTAGCTAGCAGTTTGCAGAATGAGGACAACTGTTGTTAAGAAAATTTTTACAAACTAGCTTGTGAGGACGACAGCTTGTCTCTAGCCACAAGGTATAAGGTTAATGTCAGGATACTCGCCTTTCAGAAAACCAAATGCCCCTTCACTATAATTGGACTTTTTTTTTTAGCATGATGGGTTGAAAAAGATCAATAGGCAAGTAAAACCAACCTGACTGTAACATTGGAGGAAGATTCTCAGTCCCTTGAAGAGTAACTTGGCTAAGCAGCGCTAGCTAAGGTAGCCAGCTAGCTCGCTCCTATTTCAAAGAATGTGAATGTTACTTGCTGGAATAACTACGATTCATCTTTATTTTGATTTACTCTCACAGTGGGTAGAAAAAGCTCTTCAATAGGAAGCAATCTCTAGACGAACCAGGATATAGAGGAGGCGCCCATTTTCTGCAGGCCTGAATGGTGTGGTAAAGGCACTGTAGACTTCACAGAAAAGTTAGAAATCAATTTCAGCAATTGCATGGGTTGAGTAGTTTACAATCAGTGAAAAGAAAATATCTGGGGATGTGTGAGATCCCAGTGGAGAGAAGGCTGGTTTGCAGTTTAGAGGGGCAGGGTTATGTGTCTGTCACTATGACTGGAATTAGTGTGCTGGAGCTGTTCGATTTTGAGATTTGACATAACTGAATGACAGATTGGGCAACAGGCATCTGGGAAATGGGGGCAGGAGAGGAGCCGGTCCGTCAGCCACTCATGAACTCATTTACAGGCATCTGCTCTGCTGACCTGTTAATGTGGGCAAACAGCACGGAGAGATAAGCGCATGAAAGGAAATGGCCGCTCACCCAGCAAGGACGACCCTCTACGAGCTCCGTTTTTCCATTAGTAATCAGTAGAAATACTGGCACCTGTTCTTTCCCCTCCAGTGCCAGGAAGGTAAATGGGTTTAATTAGTGTCTGACAGTAGTAAGGTAAATTGATGCCTGTTGAAATGAGCTCCATGTTTTTACTCATTAACTCCACCCATTGTGATTGATTTTCTTTTCTTTAATGAACAGTTACTAAGTAAAAAATGGAAGAAAAACAGTGCATCACCGAAGATGTGGTTAGACTTTTGAAGGCTAAAAAATGCGACAAAATTAAAATTATATTTCTCTCTCTCTCTCTCTCAGGCTCGACTGATATTGTCGCCTGCTCTACTCAAGGAATAAGGCATCCAATCACGGCTGCCATGCACATCATCATGGGTAAAACCAACTGTCCCTATTTCGAGTTGAATTATTACGGAGTGACGGTGTGAATCGTTCTCTCATCGATGTGTCTGTTGGGGGGGGAGTTGGGTGAGAACCGGTACTGATGACAGAGTGAATGAATATAGAATCATTCTGAATAAGGATTCTTGCAGCATCCTTGTTACCCTGCTGTGAGCTGATGTTTGAGAGAGCGCCTCCTGCTGTTTGTCTGCGTCAAAGTTACTGTGGCTTCTTCACGCTACCCGCACTTGCAGTTTTGTGGTCTTGATTGCCTGTTCGCGTTCTGCCAAGTAACTGTGGAACGCAGTCCCATTTCTGAAAATTCTTCAGCACAGGCACACCTAATCCACACTTTATCAACCTTTATTTTGGTACTGCTTCGTGGTACTATTAACCCTTAGAGCAATGAAATTTTTAAAGAACATAAATTTAATGATCTTGTGCCGTTGAAAGCCTATCATGTGGCTACTTGTTGAAAAGAGCTCCCCTGCGGGAGCTCTGCTGCATGATAGGTTTTGAACAGCTTTGATTTTGATATCTCACATCATTGAGAGACAATCACTGCATTTAGCGCTCTAAGGGTTAAGGGCTATGTGTACCCCATAATGCACCATTCTTAATGTAGAAAGGAAGGAGTAGTTATTAAGACTGAAAGAACGTATTATAATGTAAATAAGCCATATCAGGTTATTGCAGCTTCTGTTATTGGGCGACTGCTCAGTATAAATTAAGCAACTTTGATCCAATTGGTTGCTAATCTAATTTATTGATGCATATATTAGCTAATTTATTGCTGTATTTATGATTTTGGAGGATGAATCGCTAATTGGGTATTTATTCACAATTTATTCTGAATATGTTTCCTCTATGTCATGATTGGCTCATAAAGTCTTTTCACTGCTGCCTCAACTGGTAAGTTTTTCCTCTTGTCAAACTTGACATGTCAAAACCACACAGCAGTTACAGACTGTGCTCACTTGTGCCCTCTTTCCAGATCCCGGGAATAAAGTGCGTCACTAAAGGGGCCACTTGACTTAGTACAAAAGAATGCATGTCTGGGTATTGGGCCAAAGCCCGTGATTTGTACTGTATTTATGCTTCAGGCTGCAGAGCTGCACGTCCCTGTTTGTACTAGGCGGTTCCCAGTGCAACGGGCCGATTGTCACGTTAGGCTCAGTCGGGTGCTTAATTAGGTCCCAGGATGGGCTGGAGTTGCGGGTCAGTGTCGTGCTGAATGCTGGATGTGGGAAGCGCTGTTATGGAGAAGGGATTTTTCCCCGGGGAGCGAAGGGGCTCAGATGCGATGTGAATGCTCCTGACTCACGGTCTTTTGTCCTCCCCGAAAAGCTGAAAAAGGGTTGTTTTTTTCTGGGTTGCCTTGACGTCCAGCCAGTAACCAACCCCAGTGTTTTCCGTCATTCGCTCTTCAATTTATACCTTTTCACAAAACTTATTCTATATTCAAGTTCATTTATGTTCAGTTATTTTTCAGACTTAGAAATGCATTTATATAATTTGCTAAACAAGACAAAATATTGGCAACAGGATTTAATGATTTGTTTTATTTCAAGATTTGCCAATGGTGGAAAAACAATTTCACATACAGTATTAAGTGGGAGTTTTTTGGAAAGCATGCATATTTTGGAATGTGAGTTCTGTCCATTGTGTTGACGGTGTTAACTCTGCCAGGATTCAGTGCAGTAAAACTATCGGGTGCTCCTGTATGGAACAGGAGGGGGGCCCACCAAGGGAAAAGCTATGCACAGAAATGTTATATCACAAGGTGACTGATATGGGTTACTTGAAATTTACCCCTCTTGTTAAAATCCCACTCAAAAGTTCCACTCGCTCACTACTAACTACCAACTAATCTTGTGAATGTGTACTTGGGGCTGAAACTAAGAGAGGCGGCTCTGGTAGTGTGAAAGTAATAAAACCTGAATGTCCTATCAGTATTGAATGAGATGTTTTGTTAATGATAAATATGATGAAAGTGCTCCATTAACCCACTGCGACCGGATGCTGCATTAGCGTGTATATCCCTTTAAGACCGGGAGCACATTTGTATGTTTCTCTCTTTAAGATCAGACACAATGTTTGTGCATTTTTTGTGATATTAACTTTGAAGGATGAAATACTGTCTGATTTGCTGAAATTCATGTGGGAAGGCGAAATTGTTCATGGAATTCACATTTTTAAGAAAGTTTTCAAAGCTGCGTTTCGGACTGTGACAATGGCTGACAACCTGAGCAATGAGAGCGAGACTCTATCCAGCAGTAAGAGAACTTAAAAGAAATGAAAACCTGAGCCATGTCAAGGGACAAATTTGCAATGATTTGGGGATGATCATAATAATTATTATTAATATTAATAATAATAATAAATAATAACAGAATGATTGACTTGAGTGACTGACGCTCTAGGTGCATGGTTTGCACCCGGCTGATGCACAAAAAGAACACCAGCAAAGACTGTGATAAAAGAGATAATAATAATAATAATAATAATAATAATAATAATAACCAGACCTGCGTAGCTGGTATCGACAGGGTCCAAGCCACTGATGTAATTCGCCACCGGGGGAGGCGATTTGTACTTGCAGGCCCACTGGGGAAATACAATAGTTGTGTTGAAGGCAGCACAGATACCGGAAACATTAAATTAACAATTTGTCTCATAAACAGTTTTGTAAAAGTTGGCTTAAAAGCAAATTTTGAAAAAAATTACAGATCCAAAATGAATTGACTTGTGAAAATTATTTTTATGAGTTTTGATCAGGATCATGCGTAGATGCAATGTGCCGAGTTTGATGCAGATCACGTTTACGACCTTCGAGGGGAAAAAAAAAGCAGGTTTCGCATTTATTGCGACTAGAAATTGCCAAAAAAAAAAAAAAAATCATCATTCAGCAGTTGAGATGAAATCCTGAAAAAAATCCCACATTTATCCTGCTTGTCTTCAGTCTATTCTCAAATATTTTGGTGGAGTTTGGGTCAATTTCTGATGAAATAAAAAAAATATTGTACAGATTGTGCAATGTCCAGTAAAATATACTGTAAAACAGTAAATATTGTTGCAGACACACCATTTGAACACTGTTTGAAATTCTTGCCAAACATTATCTTCAGAATGTCTGTGTCCAGTTTGGTGGAATTTGAATAAAGATTAGTGGAAATATGAATATTTTGCACATTTTCATATTTTGAAAAGTATAACGTGACAGACTTTTGAACTGACCATATGTTGCAGTACGGAAAAGTTTTGTCACAATTCAGTGATTGTGCCAAATAAATTTCAGCCCTGAAGAAAGTATGGGTAATTTTTATTGATTTTTCAAAATCTTGCCATTTAGAACTTTTGACAGTAAGATATTATGTCATAAGCCATGCCCCCTTTAATCTTTCATCACCAAATTTCATAAATTGACTCAGACATGACCCTAGACAGTACACACTGAATTTTGTGCAAATCTACTCAGCTGTTTACGACAAACAAACTTCTCACCTTTGTGGTGCCCCCTAGAGGTACAATTGCGTGAAACTGTACAAGGAAGCAAAGGACACTGGTCCAAACATGCAAACTCAAATGTCATCCAAATCGAGTGGATTAATGAAAACTCTTTTGATATTTTTTGATCAGTATCATGTGTAGATGCAATGTGCTTAGTTTGGTGGACATCATAGTTATGACCTAGGAGGAGTTCGAAAAAATAGATTTCACATTCATCAAGATTTTGTTGGGAAAAAAGTCAGGGGTCAAGTGGGTGTGGCCTACATAATGTGATGTGGTGAAATTCAAGGAACATGGGAATATAAGGTTTTTGAGCATAAAACGTACAATATTTTGGTTATATGCAAATATGCATTGTCCTTAATTATAGCGCCCCTGCTAGTGGACGTGCCATTTTTGGTGCCTGAGGTTCGTGGGGGGGTTTGTACCTGCCCTCCAAATATCTCATTCTTGGCTTATACGGTTTAGGCTGCAGTATGACTTTAAAATTGATGAAGCGGAAGAATAATAAAAACTTTCACAAAAACAATAGAGTTTTCCCCAGGCTTGGTCCTCTAATAATAATATAAAACATAATGATGATGACGATGATAGTTATTGTGACAGTGGTAATAGGAAATGATGATGGAAAATAATGATAGTAATAATAACAAATTGTGACAAAAATGTGTCATATCTGCTTTCATCCTAAGCAGCATACTTACTTCTGTGAATACCCACGAGCTCTTCTCAGTTTCTATTTTTTTGCATGATTTTGAAAAAAATGTCAATGTAGATCAGGGCAAAGGCAATAACTTACAATAAAAGCCAAAGTTTTAAGCTCTCAAATGGTTTCTATTTCATCTTGTTTTGATGAGCTTCAACAATTATGTCAGGTTTGTCAGAAAACCCTCAGGTTCTAGGATTGTTTTTTCTTGAGGCTGTTTTTAAGCAATGCCTTTGGTTTTCGCTCGCTCTTTCAGAGGCCGCTGTAGGTCTTAGTGTGTATATGAATGTATGTCTTCATATTCAGTCTGGTGTTGTTAACACTCAGCAGACTGGTGGTGATCTGTTTAAAGTGGTTATTAGTGGTGATGTTCTGTTAAAATGATGTGTATGGGTGAATTAAAGCTGAATACACATGAATGATGTCTTATTCACCGAGGGGATGCGCGGACAAATGAACTGACAAATTATGGGGAGGGTAGGCAGGTTATGTTCTTGTAATTGCAAATGTTGGCTGATGATATATTCTGTTAACAATGAGTATTATTGGTGAAAAAAGCGTCAGTCTCTGTAACGCGTTTTTATCACACATAGGTCAGTGCTCTTTAGGCAGCTGTACAGCTGAAACTGTGTCTGCCTTAAACCTGTGAGACCCAGACACTGATGCTTGAAAAACTCTCCATTAAACCATTGAATTCTTCTTTGCATTTTATATGCTTCCAAAATATAGTCAAAGGTCGAGGGAACAGTGAGAACTTCACTCTAAGGTGTTATAATTCTTATGAGGCAAAAATAATTTTTTTTCTTGTGGGATTGACAGGAAATGTGCATAGTTTTTCTTCCTATATTTTTTATCACGTGAATAAGTGCTCTTCAGGAAGATTTAGCTATCTTTGCCTCAGACATACTTTTCCCCATGAAAAGCTAAAATTTAAGCTCTTACAGAAGCTGACGCATCTGAGCCCAATTCACCTGTCTTCAATGATGCTATCTCATCACAGGCAAAAGAATATAAATATAAATAATGGCGTTGCACTAGATAGGACATCTAATAAGGGCCTGGCTGGGGGGTTTTAGTCTACTGGGGCCAATCTAGGGCTTATTAAATTCTAATTTATCCAACTTTACACATGTGAAAAAAGCCAACTGGCAGGATTTTGCCGGCCTTCATGAATAATGCATGAGGCTTGTGGCGCTATATATGAGTGGCGCAAAAGGAGGTCAGGAACGCAGGCACAGGAAGGGGACTGCTTTTCCCTCGGCGGAGACAGTGGCCAATGGAGCCACCAGGCCCCTCGGCCGCGCTCCAGGCCCCAGCTAGCGAGGCGTTTGAGCCGTCTGAAGAGGCTGCCGGAATGCCCAATGTACCCGCTGGACGATCATTGCTCATCCTCCAACCAGTTGATGCCACTCTACTCCAAACTGCTGAGGAAGGTTTAATATGAAAATGGGTAGTAGGTACAACTTCCACGGTTGTTGCTGTTCAAATTCACAGGCAACCATCGTGCCAGTAGATTCATACAGTGTGTGAATTTGTGCGTGTAGGCATTTGTGGAGTATGCATGTGGAGGTACGGTTCTATAACATGGGGGGGGGGGGGTTTAATTGGTGGCTGGGGAGAAGCTGGCATCCACTGGCATTATTAACCCTTAGAGCACTGAAATGAATTTTTAGAAAATATAAATTACAGTCTTACTTCATTGAGCAACAATAGTTGCATTTAGCCCTTTAAGGGTCACTTGTCATGTTTTTTTCAAGTTTTTGATGCTGAACTCAAGTTTTCTGACATTGAAGTTATCAATCGTATCATATTTTTTCAGTGCTTGGTTTCTAAGATCGTTTGAATCATTTCTCCACAACATGAAAATGTGGCTCTGAGCATTTTTTCATTGTGTTCTTCAAATGTCTTGACTAACTGTGAGTGGAAACAAAGTTTATCTTCTAGTTGAGTTCACTCGCATTAATGCGAGCTGCGTCACATTTTTAAGGCAGGCGGCAAATGTTCGTTTAAAAGTTCAACCAGCTTGAAACGAGTTACAGTGAATGAATGGAGACAAATGTGGGCAGATTAAGCCACTAAATGCGGAGGCTGGTTGGATGTTGTGTTGCGTTTACTGACCAGGAGATGTTGATGTTTTGTGGGACTTTATGGGATCAGGATTGATCATCTTCTGAATAGATGGAGGTGGACGTGCTAATATTTGACGCCTCTCTGCTTTAGGTCATCGTCAGGCTGTGGATGTCTGCGGCTTCAGCTCGCAGGGCCGGCTGCTGCGCTTTGGATTCTCCGCCATATTCGGCTTTGGCGGGCGAGCGCTAGCGCTGGCTGAGAAACAGCGGTGGATGCCGCCCAGCCAGCGACGGGACTTTGCCTTTATCAAAACGCTAGCGAACCTCAAGTAAGGTTGGCGAAGTTTCACCGAACCCTCTCTCTCAGCAGTGACACACGCTGGCCCTGCACACCGCATCGCTCGTCCATCCACACGGACTTCAGTCCAGCTCCAGCTCTCATTGTCTGTCTACTTCAGTCCTGCCACATTCATGGACGTATTTAGGTCAAAAGGGTTCCGTTTATGTTACTAAGTACTGAGAGGAAAAGATTCTGACCATCTGTCCACAACCTGTAAAATGAGCGGAATTTCAACCCCTTTGCGCAGATATAGATGCTGGCGTCCGTAAATTCCGACATTTAATTCCTAAATAATTCTGTCCTTGAGTTTTCAAATGTCTTGCTTCACTGGAATAACTTGAGTTATAAAGCTTAAATAGGCTCCTGCATAACAGAAGAAATTGGCATTAAGTGTATTCTGCCCAAAGGGGCTAAACGTACCCTTAGTAAAATCTGAAATACATTTCCAGTGGAAAAAAAGTCCAACGATTTACAGTGCTGAGAGGCATTCAGTTAAAATTGAACAAGACCAAAGTTAACCCTGACAGTGCTATAGGCAGCTAACAGTTGCCCAGTGACGTAAGATATCGAAATCAGATGCTGTTGAAAACGCATCATTTGGCAACTTGTTTGAAAGAGCTTCCGCATTGGGAGCTCTTTCAAACAAGTTTCCACATGATAGATTTTCAACAGCTCAAGATCATTACTTTTTTAATTCCTTGAAAATGTATTCAGGGCTCTAAAGGTTAATGCGAAAAAGTTTAATTTCAGGACAGACATTCACAATATAGCCAAAGGTGTGTGGGCCCTGTTCTGTGATATACATAAAAAATGCACACAGTTTACTCTCAAATTGAATTTGGAATGAAATGGTCAGCACGGGCTGCTACGACATTCATTTTATGGTATTTCCTCACAATTCAGCTCTCAATTAAGTGCTACAAAATCCTCAATATCCATTCCTCACAGTAAAATATATTTGACTTACAGTGCCCTCAAAGCTGATTTTCTTTCCTATCAGGCCATACTGACTAATTTTTTTTTTTTTTTTTTTAATTTGGCATCTCCAATCCCACCCAAATCTGGAATGCCCAATTAGTGAACTATGTACAAAGCTTGCTCGTATGTGACCCCTTGCTGCCAACTCAGGATAGTGAAGACAGCTCACGGCTCTCCTCCGAAGCACGTGTCCGTCAGCCACTGATTCTTATACACTCATTGGTCGAATCCTCGTAAGTTCCGAACGAGGGCGGAGGATACCCGGACGTGAACAAACCCAGAGTCTTCCTGACGAGCGCCCGTCTGGCCAACAGGAGGCGCTGGAGCAACGAACAAAGCGGTTATTGTATACCCAAATCCGGCAGTCCCTTCCCAATTTGAAACCCTGTAGCGCGATCGCCAATTGTGCGCTACTCTGAAAAAGCTGCCGACCCCTGCCGGTGGGTACGCCGGGGCTCGAACCCGCGACGTGATAGACACCTCTGCACTGCAGCGCAGTGCCTTAACCGAGTGAGCTATCCGGCAGCTCCATACTGACTAATTAATTTAAAATTCATTTAAAATGTCAGATATTAATTACATTTCCGTTTTACTATGTACTGTATGTCAATGAGGTTTCAGTGAAGTGTCTGCAAACTTTTGGCTCTATAGGGCACCTGTGAGGCGGTATTTTAAAAGTGCACTTAGCTGAAGTTCAGACCAAGGATCAGTTTTGCCTTTGAGCTCCTGACACAAGGATGGGGAAATCAGACCGGAGAGCAGCAGGTATTGAAAGAGAATTTGGTCCCAGATCAGCAAACACAGAGATGAGTGAGGCGTATGAGGAACAAAAGTGAAAGTTCTGGAGAAAGATGTGCTGCGGATGTGGATGTGACGTACTGCTTCCTGTGAAACATTCTGTTGCAGGCCGGAGCACTGTGAGGTGGCCTTTCTGATCCCGCAGCCAGCACAGGGAGCGGCTGAGGAGACCAAATGGTACGTAGCAGTCAGGTCTTTCAGCCTCACAACCCCTCTCCTCAACTGCCATCAGCCTAAAGCTGCTTTCATACCGAACGCAAAACAAATTTTTCGCACGACAGATTACGTTCAGTTACGTTAAGTCTTTGCATTGACTTTGAATGTAATCTGTTGTGTGAAAAATTTGCTTCGCGTCCGGTGCGAAAGCAGCGTAAAGCGGCCTTTATTTTAACCCACTTGTGAAGAAACCCACCTCCCCTCGATGACCCACTGGACTGAGATCAGTAAAGCACAACTGCGGAGGGTCAGCCTGCAGTACGAGTTTCCAAATAACTGACTACACTAAATTCTTTTTTGACTAGGTAATCTCCGTATGAAACCCAGTTTAGTCCTGGCTTATTCTGAACTTATTTTTTTCCTGTAAAACCAGTCTTTAACCCTTTGACACCCAGCTTGTATAAAACTGAACATGACTGCGCTGCCCAAGTTAAAACCACTCACCAGTTTAGACGAGCTTTTATCAAATTCTCAGTTTACCATAGCATTTTATGGTATGAAATGGTAAAAGTAAGTTTTACCTATACATTTCAGCACAAACTGCATGCATTTATTAACAAGAAAAATGTAGCAGATTTTACATATCGAGGGCAAATATTCAGAGATACATTATCATTTTGAATGTGAATCTTTGCTGAAGACCTTGATTAGTATAATCTGGCATGTAACTGCTTAGTTGGAATGAAAGCTACACCCACACCAGCCCTTTCTGGATAAGATTGAGGGCCCCAAGGCAATCGTAAAGCATGGAAAAAACCGTGTTCGGGCAGAGGACGCAATGAGCATAATACAGAAATATCCGTATGTGGGCGCGAAGGGGTTAATAATGATGTTGCTCTCACAGGTATTTTTCTTTGGGTAAGATTTTTCTGAGCAAAACACTTCATCCACAAATAGTGATGTATTACTTCTCATACCTTGACAAGCATTTGAATTAATCAATTGTTTTATACTGTGTACTGTAATGTGAATATAGGCCACTAGATGGCAGTATTTACCTTTTTTTTGTTTAGCTCAGACTGGAGTCATGTTTAGACATGTCCTGGACATGTCTGGGGCAAGTCTCAGAAAATTAAAAAAAAGAGGTCTAAATGTGGGTGGGGTCTGCAAAAGAGTATATAAGGAAAAGAATTGAGACAGTAAAGTAGTAGGAGAAATTGCAAGAAGATGACCAGACCTGCCATTCTGTTCAAGACCTGTGACGTTTCTTTTGTGGATTTCTTTGACTGTGTTTGAGCATTTTCTTCATCCAGGACATCACCAAGCCACCCCACTAAAAAGGGACTGTAATTATTTCTGTTTTTTCTTATTTATCAATCTTGGTCTTTAGTTGTAGGTTGTTATTAGTCTTTGTCTTCGTTAAAAATTAAATGTGTTTTAGTTGTTAAAACTGTGTTTGTCATCCCTTGCTGTTGCTGTTGTGTTATAAATGTAATAACAAATTGGGGCCATAACAAATTGGGGGCTCAAGGTCCGGGATAGACCATTGTGTGAGTAATTTATTGAAAATCTAACATTCCAAATTGTAAAATTGTTTTTGTGAATTTTCCTAGATATATATTGACAACAGCAATGGATGATTTCTTGGCATCACCAACCGTAGGGGTTTTGAAGTCTTTTAAAAAGACAGAACTGCTAGAAATTTGCAGACAGTTGGAGCTGACAGAGGTAAAACCAGCCATGCGAAAAGCAAGACTGGCTAGAGAGATAGTTGAATATTACATTGATGAAAATGTGTTTGCACCAGGAGATCTGGAACAGTTTCCAGTGGAAAATCCAAATATAGAAATGGAACTTAAATTAAAAATGCTAGAGATTGAAAGGGAGGAAAGAGAAAAAGAAAGGGAGGAAAAAGAGAAAGAAAGGGAAGAAAGAGAAAAAGAAAGGGAGGAAAAGGAAAAAGAAAGAGAATTTGAGAGGGAAGAAAAAGAAAAACAAAGGCAGTTTGAGTTAGAAAAATTAGCAAGAGAAGAAAAACAAAGAGAATTTGAGTTAGAAAAATTTGCAAGACAGAGAGATTTTGAATTAGAGAAATTCGATAGAGAAGAAAGACTCCAAATGGAGCAACTAAAAATAAAAATTGCAACTGAAAATAAATTTCGGGCTAGCCAGGAGGTAAAACTGGTGCCTCCATTTTCGGAAAAGGATGTTGACAACTATTTCCAGTGTTTTGAAAAGGTAGCAAAGAGTTGCCAGTGGCCAAAGGAACACTGGCCTCTGATGTTGCAAACTGTCCTCAAGGGTAAAGCTCAACAAGCCTATTCGGCTTTGTCTGCAGATGATTCCTCTGATTATGAGATTGTCAAAAAGGTTATTATGAGAGCTTATGAGTTGGTTCCAGAGGCTTACCGACAGAAATTCAGAGGTTTGAAGAAATCTGAAAATCAGACTTATGTGGAATTTGCTAATGAGAAAAAGGTTTGCTTTGAGCGCTGGTGTACTTCTATGGAGGTCAAGGATGATTTCAACTCACTAAAAGAGATGGTGTTAGTTGAAGAATTCAAGAACTGTGTTAAGGATGATGTTAAGACCTACCTTAATGAGAAGCAAGCACTGAACTTGCAATCAGCTGCCAAATTTGCAGATGAATATGTTCTCACTCATAAGTCCAAATTTCAGTCTAGCAGTAACAATAAATGGTCCCAATTTCAGAAAAAGGGTTACGGTGATACCCAAGATTCCTCACCCAAAGACAAAGACAAATCTGGTGATGGTGCTCAGAAATCCAGTAATAGGTCTGATCAAAGTGTGAAAGCTGACAGTGACAAAAGTGGTCTAGTTTGCAGTTATTGCAAGAAATCTGGTCATGTTACAACTAACTGTTGGTTCCTTAAAGCTAAGAAAGAAAAAGAAAAGGATACCAAACCAAATGCCTTTGTGAAAACAAGGTTAGAAACCCCTGTAGTAGATAACCAATCTGCTAAATTGCCTGCTTCTTGTGGGGCTAAAAAGCCTAATACAGCTGACTTTGTGAGGGAGGAATTTCTTCCATTTGTGTCAGAGGGATTTGTGGCTCTGAATGAGCATACTACTCCTGTCCCCATATATATCCTAAGGGATACCGGAGCTTCTCAGTCACTTTTGTTGATGGACTCCTTGGAGTTACGTGATGAGACCACTTCAGGGGATTTCATACTTGTACAAGGTATTGAAGGGAGGACTGTATCTGTACCCCTGCGCTCTATATTCTTGAAGTCAGATTTAGTTACAGGACAGGTAAAGGTGGGACTTATGTCAAGTCTACCTATAAAGGGTGTTTCTCTGTTGCTAGGCAATGACCTGGCTGGGGGCAAAGTAGTTCCCCCTGTACATCTTACTTCACAGCCGAGCACTGAAAATGGGGATGAGGACCCATCTCTGTATCCTTCTTGCGCAGTGACTCGTGCTATGGCCAAGAAGGCTAAAGAAGATGATGTTGTGGTGCCGTCCAGTACATTGAATAGTCAGGACTCAGGTGGTTCGCCTCATGACTCTGATTGGCCTACTATGGTTTCTCCGTTTGAGGACTTATCAGATACTTTTATCAGTTCTCTATTCAGCCAGCCGGATGGGTCTGGTGATTCTGATGTGTCTGGAGACTTGTCTCTGTCCAGAAAGCGGTTGATTGAGGAGCAAACTAATGATCCTGAAATTGGTGTACTAAAGAGGAGAGCCCTTCCTGAAAAAGAAATAGATGCAGTTCCAGTTGGGTATTATCTCAAGGATGGTGTGTTGATGCGGAAGTGGCGCCCTCCTGATATCCCTGCCAATGCAGATTGGGCAGTGGTCAGGCAAATTGTTGTTCCGAAGGTCTATAGGAATGAGATCTTAACAATGGCTCATAGTTTACCTTTAGGAGGTCATCTTGGTGTTAACAAGACTGTTGATAAGATCATGAAACACTTCTTTTGGCCTGGGCTTCGGAAAGACGTTTCCAACTTTTGCAAAACCTGTCACACTTGTCAGGTAGTTGGAAAACACCAGTTAGACCCACCTGTAGCTCCATTGCAGCCTATCCCAGCATTTGGGGAGCCATTCTCTAGGGTCATTGTTGATTGCGTTGGTCCATTACCCAAGACTAGATCTGGAAATCAGTACTTGTTGACAATCATGTGTGCATCTACCAGATTCCCCGAAGCCATACCTCTACGTAACATCAAGGCAACTGCAATCTCGAAGGCTTTGATAAAGTTCTTCACGTTGTTTGGCCTTCCCAGGGAAATTCAGTCAGACCAAGGTAGCAATTTCACTTCAGGATTGTTTCAGCAGGTTGTGTATGAACTAGGTGCAAAACAGATTCTTTCTAGTGCCTATCATCCAGAAAGTCAGGGTGCCTTAGAGCGGTTTCATTCCACTCTCAAGACAATGATGAGGACTTATTGTTATGACCATGAGAAAGACTGGGATGAAGGGGTTCATTTGCTGTTGTTTGCAGCTAGAGAAGCAGTGCAGGAGTCTACTGGATTCAGTCCATTTGAGCTAGTGTTTGGTCATGAAGTGAGAGGACCTTTGCTATTATTGAGTGAACAATGGCAAGAGGAAGAGCCGCAAATCAGTCTGTTAGACTATGTTAGCAAGTTCAAGGAAAGATTGCGTGCAGCTTGTGACCTTGCCAAAGAGAACTTGAAATCAAGTCAGGGAAAAATGAAAACTTGGTATGATCATAAGGCTAGAAGCCGTGAGTTTAAACCAGGAGAAATGGTCCTTGTGTTGTTTCCCTTGCAGTCCAATCCATTGCAGGCTAGATTTCATGGTCCTTATGAAATTCTGACAAAACTCAATGATCTCAATTACATTGTGAAGACTCCAGATAGGAGAAAACCAAAACAATTGTGTCATATTAACATGCTAAAGCCTTATCATGACAGAAATGCTAGGGTTGCAGCTGTCACTTCAGATTCTCCAATGGTCGAAACGTGTGAAGATGAGGGGGAGTTTCAAGATGATGAACCAAGAATTAAAGCTGAAGTTCTTTCATGTAAATTGTCAAACACTGAAGTGTTGCAAAATCTTGATGTAAAACTCCAGCACTTAGAACCCTCACAGAGAGATCAGTTTGAAAGGTTGATCAAGAAATATGAGGATTTGTTTCCTGATGTTCCAAAGAGAGTTACTATAGCCTCTCATGATGTAGATGTTGGTGATGCCAAATCAATAAAACAGCATCCATACCGGATGAATCCTGAAAAGAGAAAGATTGCTGAGAAAGAGGTTGAGTACATGTTAAAACATGATATTATCAGACCCTCCAACTCCGATTGGAGTTCACCCTGTGTGCTAGTTCCAAAACCTGATGGAAGTACTAGATTCTGTACAGATTATCGCAAAGTCAATGCTGTAACTAGAACTGATGTGTTTCCAATACCTAGGATTGATGATTGTATTGATAGTGTAGGGCAAGCAAAGTTTCTGACCAAGATTGATTTATTGAAGGGGTATTGGTGTGTGCCTTTAACTGAGAGGGCCAAGAGCATCTCTGCTTTTGCCACACCATCTGGATTGTACCAGTATGAAGTCCTACCCTTTGGCATGAAAAATGCCCCAGCCACGTTCCAAAGGATGATACAGTCTACAATCGCCGGATTGCCACACACGGGTGCGTACATCGATGACCTGATCACATGGAGTGACTCCTGGGAAGAACATCTAAAAGATGTAGAGACGTTGTTCCAGCGCCTGACCCAGGCTAACCTGACTGTTAACCTGAGCAAGAGTGACTTTGGTTGTGCTACTGTCACCTATCTTGGCTACGTCATAGGCCAGGGTAAGGTGGCACCCATAAATGCTAAAGTCCAAGCCATCATGGACTTTCCAGTTCCTGACAACAAAAAAGCTTTGCGCCGCTTCCTTGGAATGATCGGGTACTACCGCAAGTTCTGCAAGAACTTTGCTGAGATTGCTCTCAGTCTAACTAACCAACTGAAGAAAGGCGTAAAGTTCACCTGGGATGATACATGCCAGAGAGCCTTCGATCACCTGAAGTCTCTGCTGTGTCACTTCCCCGTGCTCAAATCTCCTGACTTCAACAAACCGTTCTCCATCGCGGTCGATGCTAGCGACCAAGCTTGTGGATCTGTGCTCCTACAGAGAAGTGACTCTGATGACATTGAGCATCCCGTGGCATACTTCTCCAGGATGTTCAATCGCCACCAAAGGAACTATTCCACAATAGAGAAGGAACTGTTGGCTCTGGTCCTTTCATTACAACACTTTGAGGTTTATGTTTGTACAGGACAAAAGCCAATGATGGTGTACACTGACCACAATCCGTTAATGTTTTTGAGTAAGATGAAAAACAAGAATCGGAGATTGTTGAATTGGAGTTTGATTTTACAGGAGTTTGACTTGGAAATTAAGCATGTGAAGGGTACAGACAATGTAATTGCTGATTGCTTATCCCGTGTTTGAATGTGTATATATATATCATGTGTTTGAATATTGTATGATATGTATATATAGACAAGTGTTCACTTAACCATTTTGTATTGAAAAGAAAAATTTTGCCTTTATGAGTCAAAATTTTTCCCTTTTGGAATGGAGGTGTAATGTGAATATAGGCCACTAGATGGCAGTATTTACCTTTTTTTTGTTTAGCTCAGACTGGAGTCATGTTTAGACATGTCCTGGACATGTCTGGGGCAAGTCTCAGAAAATTAAAAAAAAGAGGTCTAAATGTGGGTGGGGTCTGCAAAAGAGTATATAAGGAAAAGAATTGAGACAGTAAAGTAGTAGGAGAAATTGCAAGAAGATGACCAGACCTGCCATTCTGTTCAAGACCTGTGACGTTTCTTTTGTGGATTTCTTTGACTGTGTTTGAGCATTTTCTTCATCCAGGACATCACCAAGCCACCCCACTAAAAAGGGACTGTAATTATTTCTGTTTTTTCTTATTTATCAATCTTGGTCTTTAGTTGTAGGTTGTTATTAGTCTTTGTCTTCGTTAAAAATTAAATGTGTTTTAGTTGTTAAAACTGTGTTTGTCATCCCTTGCTGTTGCTGTTGTGTTATAAATGTAATAACAAATTGGGGCCATAACAGTACAAACAGAAGAATAGAATTGGTGTGTATGACTGTTAACACTGACACCAGCCCTCTCCCGCTGCAGTGAAAAGCTGAGGGACCTTGGAAACGGAGCCCCAGGTGAGCGTGTCACCCTTTGTACCTCACCTGTGCTGTGCTGATGTCATGACCTGTTTGTCCGTCTTCATCTGTAAATATCTTCTCCTAAACTGCGGGGCCCCTGAACCTGGAACTTTACAGACAGGAGGCACATATCGACATCACTCAACGCATAGATATATTCCCAGTTTTTTTTTTTCTGCTGTGCATTTTGACCTTGATTTGACCTCTGACCTCAGACCATGCCCCTAAATTTCATTCAACCATTCTGTATAACGCTTCTCCCTCACAAAGGGCCACAGGGGGGCTGGAGCCTGTCCCAGCTGACTGAGCAAAGGCCAGGGACACACTCCTGACAGCTCACCAAACCGCAGGGGGACACACCTCTCACACACTCATACCTGTGGGCAATTTAGAGTCTCCAGTTTGCTTATCATGTCTGGACTGTGAGAGGATTACCAGGTACAAACCCACATGAACCCGGGGAGAACGTGCAAACTTCCGGCAGAAAGGCCTCAGGCTGAATTCAAACCCACAACTTTCTGCAGTGCTATCCACTGCACCACCGTGGATAGCTGGTCAGCTACAGTGCCTGTGACCACGTCGCTAACTTCAGTATCTTCTGACACGCTTTGATTGGTGCCTCCCTGTGTGGTCTGACCTAGAGGATGACGAGGCGTGGCAGACTATCCAGGGCCCCTTTCTGAACATCAGTATCATGGCAATACCCTGTGTCTGCTCTGTGGCCCCCAGGGGACTGGCCCCCACCACCAGGTCAGTCATTTTTGTTCAAGGATATCGTAGCACAGCAGGTCTGTGCGTGTATAGATATTGTAGCACAGCAGGTCTGTGTGTGTATAGATATTGTAGCACAGCAGGTCTGTGTGTGTATAGATGTTGTAGCACAGCAGGTCTGTATGTGTATGGATGTTATAGCACAGCAGGTCTGTATGTGTATGGATGTTATAGCACCGCAGGTCTGTGTGTGTATGGATATTGTAGCACAGCAGGTGTGTGTGTGTATGGATATTGTAGCACAGCAGGTGTGTGTGTGTATAGATACTGTGGCACAGGATGCCTTATGCGTGTGGATACTATAGATGTGTGGTGCTCGGGTGCATCGATACTCTTGCCTATTAAGTGCGAATTGAATTGAACTGAACTGAATTAAATTTATTGAGAATTTAACAGCACAACTCTAAACAGTACCAGTATCGTGACACAAAAATCACAGAGGAAAGCACTCCAAAGCGTCACTAAAAAGGCTTATTTCCAAAGTGGTCCTCGATGGAAACCAACATAAAAAAAACACAATATACAGAAAACAATAATATGGATGCAATCAAAGTACAAACTAAACCCCGACCCCCCTGCACCCGCGGTTCTTAGAAGGGATTCATCGCCTCCCCCACAAAGATGCCTTCACTTTTTTTTTTTTTTTTGCAAAATTGCCTATGTTTGGTTTTATTTAGTATACAGGTGTATAGTTAGTATACGCACACACACTCGCTCATACACTGGCGCGCACATGCTCATGTCACAGGGGCGAGTTGTTCTATGAAGATTTCCCCATATAAAACAAATTTCTTTCATATTTTTCACACATAAATGTTTCAGATCATCAAACTAATTATACTATTAGACAAAGATCGCTAAAGAATGCTGTTTGTAGATTATTTAATTTATCAAAGAAAAATACAGTAGCCATCTAATCCTATGTGGCCCTATGCAAAAAAGTGATTGTCTTCGAAGCTACCCAATCAACCAATAAAACAAATTGAATAGATATTTGTGTTCAGTTTCACTTGACATGCTCAGGCTTAATTACTGCCAGCCCTGTTGAATCTACACATCACTTTAATAGAAGCAGTCTGGCAATATGAAGTGGGAAAAAAGCAGCACATGATGCTTAGATCTGAAGAAATTCAAAAACTGGGCTGTAAATGTGGGTCCTACTGCAGAGCAGGTCTGTATTTGTGCTCGGCAGAGCGGGTCCTTTTGTGTGGTTGTAATGCAGACCCAGCGCCCCCGCAGCAGGTGTGTGCGTGTGTGTGCCTGTGCGTGCGTGTGGTTAATTCCCGATACCATGTTCGTGTGCGTGCGGTTGCTCCCTGGATCCGTTCAGAATCCCCCAGATTAGAAATCCCTGTCAGACTGTGGCCTGGGTGCCCTTTTAGTTGAGGGTCCTGAATTCGTGGTCAGATCAGACTGTCCTGGTCAAGCCTTCTAACTAGACTAATGAGCAGATAATTACTCTGATTAAACCCAAGTGGTATTTGGGATTAGAGAGCCGAGCATCTGTCCACAGTGCTAAATCCAGTGTCACAAAGTTCAGCAAAGACACTGGATTGATCTACTGACGGGTTCCCTTTATAGCACAGTCTGTAGTGCTGGTCTGCCTGCGCCTGAGAGACTGATGCCAAACACACACCCTCTGAGGGTGAGGCCCGTCTGCATCAAAGTCTCCAGAGGGTCCCTGTGAGCTGGGGCTGAAATCTGCAGGCATGGAACAGAGGGGTGGATATACTCACACACACACACACACACACACACACACACACACACATACACACACACACACACACACACACACACACACACACACTCGCTCATACACTGGCGCGCACATGCTCATGTCACCGGTGGAATCTAGCGTTATCTGCATTGCGTTATGATGAAGAAATCCAGACCATGCATGTCATTGGAGGTGATCTACCAGATCTGACAGTAATGAAGTCAGACACACACATATACATATACATGCATATCACATGCCACACATTCAAAGAAACTGCACCACAACCCCCCCCCACACACACACACACACACACAAACAGCAGAGTTGAGACTTGGTCAGATAAGCATCGACCACAGAAGCAAACCTGTGTCCCGAAGGGCCCATCCCCAGCAATAACAGTGCGGACCCAAAGGCTGCGATGTTTGCTGCTTAACAGGCAGATTAACATGAGCTGTCTCTTTTGGACTCGTATATTTCGACAAGTTTCGGGTTCTCATCTGATGGATATCTGTGAACACCACACTCCAGTTATTTTTAGCTGCAAATGCTGCAGACTTTGTTTGAAATCAGGAGACGTAAGTAACTCTCATGCTTGTCTGTGAATCTCGCTGCGTGACCTTTGCCCTCTTTAGGCTCAGCGATGGCAGTACGGCCCTGACCACCGTCGGAAACGCATCCAAATCAGAGTTTCTCAAGTACCTGAAGAGGCACAGCAGTGTCAACAATCAGGTGAGCCTCCGCACACGAGCGCCGTTGGGCTGCTGCCAGGACTGATTACAGAAACACTGTCAGACTGAGGCCGATTAGCCCGTTTCCACGCTGACCTGCCTCCTCGTAGTTTACTGTGCCGCTCGCTCGAGTTCTTTAATCAGGATTCAGTACAGTTTGAGGTCACGATGTGCAGAGTGTACCGGTGTGGGTACTTTCAGTCAGCGTGGGCTGGAGATGTGTGTTCATATTATGGGCCATAAGAGGATAACTCCAGAGTGTTACGGAAAATGTCGTTCGTCTAATTTTGGTCGAAAGGGAGTTAGGATCATGTTTATACTCACTAGGCCTTACCTCATCACATATAGGTCAGATACATAACAATAATCCCTGGCTCCCTATATTTTGCTGTGGCAAAACTTAGCAGGTCTTCATTATTGAATAGTTTGTAAACCAAAGACCTAGCTAGTTGATCTTACTAGATTTTCCCTCATGCAGTGTTCTATTTGTATGCCCCCGCCCTCCAACGTGGAAAGGAGGCATTATGTCGACACCATGTCCGTCCGTCGTCCGTTAACTTATCGTTACCCCTCCTCGGATTGATGCCATTTCTTAATGGTGTATTGGGAGTGGCTAGAGGAAGGTTCCTTTCGAAAACCAGCGTCGTGCGATATCTAATGTGGCCGCCACAGCAGCCATCTCAGTATGCCCTTGATCAACACGCAGGCGGGGACATCTGCCACGCTCTGCGCTGCTCTTTTTTATTATGGTGAAACCTAGAAAGTCGAACAAGCCTATTGTGAAGCATCATGTGTGTCATGTGATCTGTCAGGTCAGTCCCAAGTCTGAGCCCAGCTGTGCAGGACATTCAGGTAAAACAAAATGGCGCTGGGTGCTGTTGACTGACCTACTGTTTTGAAATTAATAGGTTTAGATTGATACACAGGGTGTGTAAGGCTATGGTTTGAATTAAGAAATCATTATAGATAACTGCTAGGTTTTTGTTTATTATTTTGATAATTGATATTTTACTTTTTTGGATGGAAAAACCTAGCCAGTCATATTGACATGGATCCTGACAAAATAAGAGAAAAATGTTCTCCACGAACATTGCGCATTATGTGATGAATAAATCACTGCCAAATCTATATCCTACAGGGATACAGTTTCTTCTCTTTTTTTTTTTTTTGCAAAATCTGCTTGTTGTTACTTAATTGTTTGTCCATAACACTGAAGAACTGTGGGGGATGATGCTGGCTGTAGTTCAGCTTGTCAGATATCCTTTCAACAGCATGCAACTGCACTAAAGAAGGACTCTCATTTTTTTAATGACTTGTATCTGTTGAGTAATATTTTTTGGGATCAGAATCAAAAAGAGTTCATATCTAAGCCATCTATGAAATGTACTGCTGAAAGTTAATGGTAGCACTTTACAGCACTATAAAACATATCTACCTTCTTCCCTTTTCCTCTAATTTGGCAGGTTTATCTCCTTGCAGTTCTTCAAACTAAATTTTTAAGTCAACCTGACTAAACACAAAATACAGTTCTAAAGTAATGATTTCATTTCATTTCATTTCTTTAAAAAGTTATCTGACACTAACTGGCCCTACGTGGGAAAACTAATTGCCCCCTGAGTTTTGGAAGTCATCCAATTTGCCCAATTTAATCGATGACTTGAAGGATTGTCAATGCTGTTCATACCTTATGTTCTCATCACTGTTACACTCGAAGCAACCACTGGTTTTGCCCACCGCCGGGAGTTATTTCTGGGCTATGATGTGATTAACCTCGTTCTGTTAATAGCCCATAATACTGTGCCACATCCTATGACTGAGGCCCGGAAGGATTAAAGGATAACTGGAACACAGAGCTGGTTACCTCTCTCGCAAATTGCCAATTTCCCCAATTGCTGAATTACTGTTCATTAGCACCCCCTTGTGGTTGGCAAGATTAAATATTCACAGAAAAAGATTTTCATCTAAAAAAAAAAAAAAAAAGGAGCCGCGAAGAACATAAACTAACGGACACATAAAAATCCTACGATCAGGACTGAAAAAATTTTGAAAATGAGGGGAAGAAGAGGATACTTGGACATCCCTCTCTAATCAGAAATTCCCTCGAAAACATTCAGTCTCAAACATTAAAATACCAAAATGATATTTAAAAATGCTTCAGTTGCTGCATTGTTGCTGCTTAAAATGCCCTTTATCGAGGGGTAATCTGTACTTTGAAGACTTGAATTGTTTGATAGCGAATCAAAAATTGTGGAATATAAAGCCAAATCAAGAAGAACACCTTTGTGCCCAAATATCAAGGAGCTCACTATCCAGTACATTCACAGGAAAAATGATTGTTGGTTTAACGTGATTTTTAGAATCTATGTGTGTCTTTCTTTTACAGTTCAGTTTCACCTTTGTGGAGACGCACTCTACGCAGGCGGTGAAGTTACGGCTTCCGTTCTGGAGCAGCTGGGGAGATGACCTGTCGGAGGACAGTTCTGAGATCGACTCCAAAAACAGACCCATAATCACCTCGGAGGGGAGTCACCCCTGGAACATCGACGGTGACCTGGTGGAACTGCCCTCCGATCTCCTCGTCAGGTAGGGGACCGACCAGAGGACTGAAGGTGATGGCAGCGGAGCCTGACCACAGTCCACTGCTTCACTGCTCTAACTATTCGCCCTGTAAAGTGAGACACTGGATGCATCTCAGGAATGTGCCTCGTCACACTTCCTTGTTGAATTGGGAGACAAATGGAGGAAAGGCAGTTATGTTTTTACCTTTATGAGTTTGGGACACACTCAAATGCCATACTTATAAATGACTTTTGAGTTAAGGACTAGATTGGTTCGGCTATTGCCTGTGGAGAAAGGATTTTAGATCCGCTCTTGCTCTGCAGAGATTGACTGTTCACTTACACATTGTGATCTGCGGTGCTGAGACTGACGTCCTGTGAGACGGTACTCGGCTAAGATGAGGCCTCTCGTTCTGCAGGGTGCACCCACGGCTCATCACGCTCTTCGGGACGAACATTGAGGAGGGTGAAGACTCTCACATCACGTGTAGCTGCCTTTAAGCTGCCGTCTCCACGGCGATTAACCAAAGGCTTTTCCTGGCCTTACAGGCTTCAAGGGCTTCAGTTCTCACTCGCATACATTACCCAGACTGCACTGCACCACACTGTGATCAGGAAGTTATAGAGCAGGTCGTAAGTTCAAATGCAAATGCAAGTGCAACATTTCAGTGCTTAAGACTAAAATACAGGTGGTTTCTGAACCATTGCTTTGTTTTTATAAACTCTTAGTTTTTGTGAAGTACACTTTTTATAAGACATACTATTTAAGAAATAAATGAGAGAAAAGCTCACCTTGAATGTGCCTTTTTCCTTTAAAATATGTGTTTATTTCCGCTGTTTGCTGTCCTTGTCATGAAATTACTACACTTGAATGCACAGATACAACTTTTGAATGACAAAAAACATGCATTAAAGCAGGCATGGGAACCTCCAGTCCTGCAGGGCCAGTGTGTCTGCAGCAGATTTTCATTTCTATCAATTACCCTGACTAATTGAGTTAATTGGTTGCATACACAAATACAGATTCGTGCAAAGGTTTTATCAAAGAAAAATGTTTTGTAGAGAGAGAAGAGCATTCATTTGTGGTCATGTATGATAATTTAAAGAAATGCGCCTGAAATGTCAGATTTCATGAATAGCTCGGCTAATTTAGATAATCAACTAATTAAAGTCCAGAAGTTGGTGTGAAAACCTGGGACAGATACGGCCCTCGCTGCCCATCCCTGCATTAAAGGAACACTTCTACCTGAACTGACTTCAGAACTGGAGATCGATCGATCTATCTGTCTATCTATCTGCATTCTTGGCCCTTCACAGTATGTGTTTGCCATTATTAAAGCTAATGGTTGCAAAGTCCTGAATGGGAGCGCGGCAGGTCCGAAATCGCAGAGTCACCGACTCTTGGGCCTGGGCTGGATGGCAGAGGGATGCAGGACCGGCGTTACGCTGCAGTTTTACTGCGTCCCAGTAAAGAAGCTGAACTCTGACCCCCACTGTAGCCCTGCGGAGCAGCACACTGCCAGCCCTGAGTGCACACAGCTGGCCCGGCTCACCTCAGAGTCAAACCAGCAAGGGCTCGGTCAAAGAGCACTCAGGTGAGGGAGCCCTACTGCAGAAGATCCATACACGATGCGTTTCACTTCTGTGGTAATGTTTTCTTTCAGCATTTACCTCATCTCTTTTCATCACACAAAAGAAAAGGATTTACACACATTACCACTGCAGCAGTCATACGAAGGGAATTGGACTTCTGACTGACAGCGAGCTTGACTGGTCACCAATCTTGCGGAGCATGATCCGATGTGATAATCCTGAATATACCCTTATGAAAATATTCTATAGTTATTTCTTAGTAATACTTTAGTATAATGGCATAACTGTGGTATTATATAGTTTGCATAGTATAACTAGAGTAGTACTATAACCATCACATTATAACTATAGTATTGCCACATTCAACAGTACCATGATATTAATGTAGTCCACTCAACTGTACTGCTGTAGTTTGAATAACTATAGTATCACTATAGTAATAATATACTATGGTGGCAAAAATACCATCCATTTACCAGACGATAACTGGCTTGGAACTACAGTAACTTTTCCTCAGGGTATAAAATATGTCACTTTTAAATTTGATCAGGAACCCAAGCAGTTGCATCGTATTTTCAGTGATGAGGTTGATCAGAAGGTCTGAACTCGGCAGCCGGAGAGAGAAGGCGAGACGTGGCAGGTCCCTCAGCGGGGTGCGACAGCGAGAATCAGACTTTAGCAGAAGCACACCGCCCCCCCCACAAATTAAAACAGCAAAGGAGATCGCCAAAATCATCGAAACCGGGCCGTGTCTTACAATTTATTAAAACCTAAAAGGATAGTTCACTTCGCAGAAGAAACTGCTTGGAGAAGTTTCATCATAAAATCATCAATAATAGGACTCATGGTTACGTTCATTTATGAAGGTGAGACCATTTCCACGTGCGCAATGCAACAAGAACTGGAACTAAACAGCTACCTGCCTACGAGGAAGCGATTGACAGTGAGACTTATTGAGAAAAAACAACTTCAATTTGCAGGGAGGCGTAAAGGAGGAGGAGCAATGTAAAACGGTCATGTGACCTAAAGAGTCCAGATTTACCCTGTTCCACAGTGATGGGCACGTCAGGGTAAGAAAGGAAGCCCATGAACCGATGCACCCGTCATGTATAGGGCCCGCTGTACAGGCCTCTGGAGGCAGTGTTGTGATCTGGGGTTTCTTCAGTTGGTCAGGTCTAGGATCAGCACTGTTCTTAAGTAAAAAAATAAATTAACTCGTTACTGGTGTCTATTACTCATTTGCTAGTTTTCTCAAATTGATATAATGCTATTTATCCCTTTACATGAGATTGAAATGACCTGAATTGTTGAGGTCATGTGTGTGGTAAAGTGGCACAGGCCAGCATCACTTAATGGCTTAAGGTCTCGTAAACCAAGCTAAACATTTTTAAGTTCATTTGCAATTTTTTTTTCTTTTTGAGGAAATAAATTGGGAGAGATTGGGATGCACCTCTTAATCACTGAACTCAGGCGTCTCCTTCGGAGCCATGGCCATAGGCGTGTAAAATGAAGCACCAGCCGTGCGGTCTGCATTTACCAACTTTTCGTGAACGTGTGGGTCGCTCTGAAGAGCTTAGCGAATTCAAGTGTTGTACAGTCATACGACCCCACTGCTGCAGTAAGTCAGCTTGTGAAATTTTTTCCGGCGAACTATTCCACGGACGGTGAACAGTAAGTGGGCGCGTTTAGGAACAACTACAGTGCAGCTTTGAAGCGGCAGACAGACCTACAGTCACAGAGCGAGGTCACAGACTGCTGAGGTCCATAGGGCTTAAAAATCGCAAATGTTCTGTTGACTCAGTGAATGCAGACCCCCAAACTCCTCCAGCATGAACATCAGCACGAACACTGCAGCAGGAGTTTTACTGAACACTGCAGCAGGAGTTTTACTGAACACTGCAGCAGGAGTTTTACTGAACACTGCAGCAGGAGTTTTACTGAACACTGCAGCAGGAGTTTTACTGAACACTGCAGCAGGAGTTTTACTGAACAGGTTTCCATGGCTGAGCAGCCACATGTAGGTCTGACAGCACCAAGCGCAATCCTCAGCGTCGGATGGAGTCGTGTAACACACGCCGTCACTGGACTATCCAGCGGTAGACGGAAAACTGGTGGGGCGGAAAACATCCCTTGAAACGGATGAGATTAGTGACCCGATTTCAATCATTGTTCTTGGTCAAAATGTTAGTTTCTCTTACAATGAAATGTTTAGGCGAGTGAATAATAAATTCTATAAAATGTTTAATTCACTTGCCTTAATAGGCAACTCTTCACGAAAAAACTACTGAGGATTTTCTGTGTTAAATTTAGTCACTTCCTAAGCCAGTCGTCAAACATGTGCGTAATGATTGTTTAAATGAGAAAGATTGAAATGCGCTGTTTTTTTAGTTCAACTGGTATGTTCGATTTTTCGTCTTAACTAAGACAATTAGCTACACCTGAGAGGGGAGGGTTAAAGTGTCTTTTATCAGGGAAATTGACTGAAAACAGATAAAGACTAATAAGCTGTATAAAGACATGTTTATCGCCCTCCTTGTTCTCTGTCCACCGCCCACCGCTGTTCTCGAGCTGTGGAGACGTGTTGTGTGGAGTGACGAATCGCACTTCTGTCTGGCAGTCTGATGGACAAGGTCTAATTGCGTCTACTGAGGTAAAACATGAAAGATTTTGTTTTGTACTATTTTCAAGTTAATACAACTCCAAGATTTAAAAAAAAAAAAAAAATCTCTACTTTTGTTTTTTTTGTATCTTCCATACCAATTCTACTCTTTCAGAAATGGGTTGTAGGATGTGGTCATCATCCATACAGCTGGACAGTGTTGGAACATAACGGCTTTCCAGTGGAAACTGTGTTTAGTGTCATCGATCTGTAAAGCGGTCGTCTCCACTGGGAGTCCGCACTCTTGAATTAGCAGGCTTAGCGGGTGCCGGCATGTGGAAAATGTTGGCGCCCAGATGACATCTGATGCAGCAAAGTTTTCACCGACTGCACATCATATACCTGCGCCATCCTGCCAGCCTTAATTGCCATTCAGTGAGTTGATAAATGGATTGGCTTAATGGGACAATATAGTTGACATATGCACAGCTCTCCTGAGGAACAGGATTCATTTTGTGTTCCCTGCATGTCAACACGCCGCGGATATGATCACATGCACCTTCAACAGCTGTGCCCCAGTCAGAGATGCCCCCACCCCCGTGGCCCCAGCCAATCAATGTGCAAACCAGGTTTACGGCCCAGTACACCTCTCTGTGGGGACACAGAGTTGTGGGGGGAGAATCCTGCTTGCTTAACAACACTCCTTTTCTACACTCACACTCTTCCTGCCTCCAGTTTCTCACTCCATTGTGTCTCAGTCCTGTTTTATTCTCAGCCCATTCTCCTCCGCCCTTAGAGCGCTGAAATAATTTTTTTTTTCAAATATCGATTTAATTATTATTGTGCTGTTGAAAACCAATCATATGGCAACTTTGATTTTGATATCGTCCATCATTGTGCAACAATACCTGCATTTAGCACTCTAAGGGTTAATTCTGTGGCTTTTCTGTGGACTTTGAAATTCTTGTCTGCTGTCAGATAGTGGCCACCTTCACTTCCTTTTGGTGTCACTGAGTTCATTTACATCATGTTGTGAATCTGGATGCTGTAAATGACTGATGTATTCATGATAAGATTTTTATGAAATTAATGAATTAACGAAATGAACAGAAGTAGATTTATATATAAGAGCTACAGAACAACAGTCACGACACCAAGCGAGCTGCAAATAAAAATAATCAGTATTATCCCAACAAACACTGACTGATAACACCAGCAAATTTGTCACGTAATGGCTCCTTTTGAAATGCAACTCCATGGTAGTGAGTCTCTGTTGTTGTGTATTAAATGAAAAGAACTGTGTTGAGTAATTCAAGAACCTAATTAATTACATACAGAAATAATACAGTAAAACAAACATGAACATGAGCAGGTAGCTAAATTTCTCTCTCCTTGTCACATGTCGCTGCTCAGCAGTGCTGCGGCTTATTGGTCCCAGAGAGAGGTGTGATCACTGCAGGCGCAGCCTCACAAACCCCTGCTTCATGGCAGCCATTTTGCCTGGGGACCTGAATCAGATGCAGCCGTCGGCCTGATGCACAGCTGAATATGCAGGGAGACCCAGGACAGAAATCAGGGGAACTGACCTGGATAATGCTAACATATGGCAATCAGGAGCCGTCACATCGCCCCCCTGGGGCCAGACGCAGAAATGACCCATCCGAGACGCACAACAGCCCAAATAACCCAGGAGTTCATTTCAGCTGGTTGAAAGGCCCATGTGAGAGAGTGGAGGACATCTAAAAATCAGTGTAATACCAAAAATCACCAGCCGTACATCTCGTACTCATTTCAGTTTGCAAGAGTGCAGAGACAAGAAAGCGATATATAATCCAAATACTGACCGAAGACATTTCAAGACTACATCAGCTTTTTTGAATTTGTTTTGTAAAAATACGCTGTGCTGCGCATCAAACTATTCGCTGTATCCATAATCATTCTGCTAAAGGGTTGTGACTTTCTGTAAATTCATTATCTGTGAGATCTTGGTATCGAACAAAATCTGTTGCCGTCCTGCTGCTGTCTGGCGTTTACCTTAAAAAATAAGAAATAAATATGATTAAAATAAATAAATAAATCTAAATAATAGATTCCATGGCTTGCTTTAACAGCATGATTATTATTGCATTAAACAAAATTACATTTTAGTTTGTGGCTGTCAAAACAAAACCTGCTGGTTCTTGTGTTTCAGCAAAAGTGATTAATTTAAATGGTTGACTCCCTGAAAGTACCATGCATCTTGGCAGCTGACTGAAATAACATTGCTTAAATGCCCTTCTTGTAAATAAACAACTGCTGCAGTATTCTGTGATGACTTAACCCTTAGAGCGCTAAATGCCACTACTGTTACTCAATGATGCAAGATTTCAAAAGCAAAGCTGTTGAAAACCTATCTTATGGTAACATGTTTAAAAGAGCTCCCACAGAGGAGCTCTTTTAAGCAAGTCACCACATGATAGGTTTTCAACAGCACAAGGTAATAAAATTAATACATTTATAAAATTTATTTCAGCACTCTAAGGGTTAAGTTTGACACCCCATGTAAACTATAGGTGGTCTTCCCCTTATATTTTCCTGATATGAAATGTTTTATTTTAACTATGTGGTCACATAACAATTGGTTGAATGATAATAGACGATAAATACTTTTTGCCAGCGTATGCTAAAACAACATTGGCAGTGGAAGGGCACTGTCAAATGCGCTAAACGTGCCCAGTAAATGCTGTTCTCTTCAAAATACGCTCAAAAATGCCACGGCACATCAACCACCCCCCACCCATCCCCACCATCACCCCCTCTGGCCACCGCAGTGCTGCTAGTTAATGAATCAGAAAAAAAACTGGTTACCAGATGTCCCTGCTTATTAGCATGTATGATGACTGCGGCGCGAAGACAGTAATGGCATTTTGTGAGCAGCTCGCACAAAGAAAGAAGGAAAGTAGAAGGCAAAGAGGACGAGTGACCCGGAGAGGCAGGGAGAGACAGAGCGATGCGGTAACTCCACCTCCTGCTAACGCAATAACATCTCCACTGAAACTACAGGCGATTAACTGTATTGTTGCTAACACATACGATCAGTGCTAATGGGCTTTAGGCGGCAGTCTAGATGCTAAAGCGTGTAGGGGGGCACGGGGTAAGACTCTTCACGGGAAAAGATGTCCGCCCCCAAATGTAATTACTCTCCTAACCCATAAATGGTGCCAAATTTCAAGCCAATACATTCACTGAATGGCTACGCTTGAATGGTTATTTATTTTGAAATGTAATTTGGGCAACTGCCTTTGAGAAATTTGTTCAGTCAAGACAGTTTTGACATAAGTTGATCTGTGATAAGTTGAGGTTTTTTTTTTTTTTTGGAAGTAAAAAGTGAAACTAGTCCTTAAAATTTTCTTCAAATTATGCAAAAATGGCAACAAAGCATCTCCAGATTGTCTCCAACAGACCAACTGCATAAATTTTCATTTTATCAAAATTTGAGTTCACAGGGTATAAAAATATCTGACTGTACATACTATTGTTTGTGTACATTGTAATTTCTTTCTTTATGAAAGTCTAAAATAGATGACAATATTTTGCATTGTCAAGTTGCTCACTGTGTCGAGGTTTAGAATTTTATCTCAAAAACAGAATTTTCCACAAAATTTTTAATTTTACTTCCATGCAGTACGTTGTCATCACTATAAGATAGAATATCTTTAAACATTATGATTTCAAAAACAGAATGACTGTAACGCCACACCTCCAGCCTTCTAACTCACCAGCCTATTAAGACCCGGACCGCATTCCACACTCTACCTGATTGTCTGCGCCTGGTCCCTATCGCCTCGGTGCAAAGTCTCATAAACCTCACAAGCCTGTTGTTTCAGACTTCGCTCCTGCGTTTCCTGTGTACATTTAAAACTCATTAATTATGCACTGTTCCTTTAAGTCGTTTTGGTGTGCGCTTCTATTGTAATCCAGGAACCTCATTTCCCAGTTCTTTTCTGTTTTTAATACATATTACTGTTGTTATTGTCCCAGTTATTACTACTATTATAATCCAGGAACCTCACTTCCATGTTCTTTTTGTATTGTGTATGACTATAACCTGCTGTGCCATGATCGCATAATAAACCAGATCCATCTTCGCACCTGAGTCCAGTCCCCCAATACCTGATCTCTCGGCACTTCACCAGTGCTGAGGGTCAAACCCCTTCAGAAGACTTCACCAGAATTAAGGGTCTCAGTGAAGATACCTCTTCCAGAGAATGCAGAAGAGTTCTCCGCCCGACCTTCCTCAGCCTTCAGCCTGGTAGCGGGTCAGCAGATGGAGAATGCACGACTGGGGGCCTCCCTAGATGAACTGGTTCACAGCTTCCGTGAGCTCAGCTCCCGCTCTCCACCACCAGCTTTGACCTCTGTCTCTCCTGCCGGACTGCAGGCCTCCCCAGCCATTCCCCGGGGCGAGTTGCCAGTGCGCCTGCCAGAGCGGTACGATGGACAACCCACCACATGCAGAGGCTTTTTTCTTCAATGCGCCCTTTTAATCACTTACCACTCTACCCTGAGTGATGCAAACAAGATAGCTGCTGTGATCACCGGCCTCACTGGCAGGGCGATCGACTGGGCAACTGCTGTGTGGGAGCGAGCTTCATTCAGCACCAGTAACTGCTTCATACAGCAGTTCTGCTCCGTGTTCGACCACCCTGGGAAGAAGGCTGGGGACCAGCTGCTGGACCTGCGGCAAGGTTCGGTGCCCAGTACGGACTATGTACTCAAGTTCCGGAACTTGGTCGCTGCCAGCGGCTACAATGAGCCTGCCCTCATCACCATCTTCCGGAAAGAGTCCAGACCTGAGGGCAGAGATGGCCTACAGCGACTTGGACCTGTCCCTGTCTTCCGTCAACGGCATCATCAGTCTGCACCAGCTCATGCAGGAGAGACAGCGGGTCCAGCCCAGAGGCCCCACGCAGCTGCCTAAGATGGAGATGGAGCCAATGGAACTGGGACTCTCCAGACCGTCTGCACGTCGCCATAGGAAGAAGACCGGCCCATGCAGCCATTGTGGAGATGTACGCACCGCCATCACCGGACACTGGAGATTCAAAGTGAAGGCAGTAGCAGCATGGCCAGTCCCGCAGACCTTAAAGGAGCTCTGACGTTTCCTGGGGTTTGCGAACTTCTACCAACGCTATTAAAAACTTCAGCACAGTTGCCCAGTCTCTAACGCGTCTGTTCAGGGGAAAAGCCCAGGAACTGGGATGGAATCCTGAAGCTAAACACGCCTTCACCAACTGAAGGTCGTGTTCTGGAGAAGACTTGACTAATTGCTTTGACTCGCCCACCGCACATACAATATCTCAACCAAACATGAACACTAAGCTGGTCGGAAATTAATGTTGTTACATCGTACAGGAATTACGAAACAATTCTGCATTGAATGTGCGCCGTGATCAAAAGCAGAGGTGGTCCAACAAAATATTATAGTGTATCTGCCCAGGAAACACATCCTGTTAGAAGCCCGTTTATGTCATAAATTGTTGCTGGCTCAAGCCCTGACTGGTGCGATAACGACATGTTTATAAGTATTCTAACTGACATAGTATGCATTATGATGAAACTGACAGATGAATACGCCGTTACTTTAGCTCAAAAGAGTCCAAGTAAGGAGACATTATGAACACAATTTTCTTCATTAACATTTCCAGTTTTAGTATTACAGATCTCCTTCCTCTTCCTGTCCGCATCTCATTTTCTGCGATTGCACGGCCTCGTCCAATTGCTGCTTGCAGCTGTAATTCATATTAATGTTATAAAACTCATACTGAGGTCCGCTTCTTCATTTCAGCAAGGCAAAATGAGACACATCATGTACTCCCAGCCTGACGAATCTTCTATAATTTATTTCAAAGCAGCACAGTGCAAATTCGCTAAAGCATTATTCATTTGAGTGTTCATTAATTATGCAAATGAGTTGCAATTAACTAATCTCTTCATAAGGCACCATTTGCATGTTAATGACTACATGTTTAGGCCTTTATTTAATGGAGCACATTTGCTTGTAACAAGCGCAGTGTGCAATGATCCTGCTGCTACTACGCTGAAACATACACAAACAAAAGACACCAGGAAATTAAAGCTTTACAATGCACACAAAAGAGTATAGTGCACAATAAAATGATATAATGGCCTCTTGGTGGGGACTTTCGCATTAAACAACTTGATAAAACCATTTACTTCGACAAATAAATGAGAGAATGAGAGGGAGTTTCACACTGAGCCACAAGGAACCTCAGAAAATGAATAAACTGTATTTTCCTTCCTCAGGTGCCTTCAGCTCAACTTTCAGATTCATAATTGAATATTTCATTATTAGTCATCATCCATTTCCTTGCAGGAGCTGCCTCTAACAGTGACACGACATGTCAAGTTGCTTTGGGCTTTTGGTATCACACGGCACATGTCTATATCGACATATTAATTACATTAATATTTAATGCTCATCGTTTCTGTAATGCTTCAGTTATATGCAAACATTATCATTCAACGAAGCTAAACAAAGACATATGGAGACAGTTAAGGCTTCCTGTTGAAAGGTGAACAGTCCTCAGGATTGACCATCATCTTTGAGGTTTTCTCCTTATTATTTATCAATGGGAGGGCAGTTTTCTTTTTTTCAGGTATTTTTGGATATGTGGTGCTGACAGGCTCTCACGGTCATGAGACGGTACCGTGATTATCTCCACTCCTCTCGCCATCGAGGGGTTAAATCCTAATCTCCATGAGAACTAGAGTGATGTGCATGTGATGCACAGTGATGTCCCCCCACCCAGATAAAAATGCGTTCCCATGGAGACCAAGACAAAAAAATCCCAGAATAACCAAAATAGCAGAAGGCACCAGTTCACCCCTAGTTCTAAGCATGAACCAACTTTCGTTTGAAAATTTTTGATACTTGATGAGATATGACCCGGAAACAGTAGTGTTTTGGACTCACAGAGTCACGGAATTACAGACGGAGAGTAAAGCAGTATGTCCTGCTTTTGCGGCAAACATAATAATAATTATTATGCCTCGCATGCACATTCACACTCTCAGGTCACAAAGCAAGGTGAACTCCGGCACAGGCAGAAGACTTTAATTACATGAACATAATCAACATACAAAATAGGATGGATCAAAGTAGGAAAACACTGTCTAAAAATTCAACACAAGGGATCCGTGCAAGGACGCCAACACGGGAAAAAACACACGGGAAAAGAATCTCATAATTCTAGGCTTCAAACAGGGCTGAGGATGTGTGAGAAGGCGATAGAAATCAAGTTTAGACTGAGTGTACACAGTCATCTAAAATTTTGTTTGTTGGGACTAATGACTACCAGCAAAAACGTGACTTAATACTAATCTACCTGTGCGATGATGAAAAACTAAGAAGGATGTTCACAATATCCAGTTACTCAAGAAACAGGTAAAGACAGAATCACCAATAATACAGGAGTTATGCTGGACTAGAGTCGGGGAGCCAGGCAACCAGGACCCATTACCTGCTTACAGATGTGTACGTGCTGGTCTGAGTTCAGCTCAGGTTAGTGCTCTACGTAGTACAATAATGCTACAGAACAGGAAGCTGCACCAGTGACCAAAGCTCTCCTTTCTTGAAGTTTCCTCAGCAACCCATCGCATGCTCTCCGACCCGTCACATGCTCTCCGAGACACAGGTGTGGTCGAAATGGCTGCGCGTTCACACCTATCTACTCTGCGAGTCATCGTGTGCTGGGATCAGGCCCAATCCACCTTGCGAGTATAATGACTGCACTTATGTGACGGAGGGTAATTAGCAGCTGTGTAAAATGGAAGCAGTATTAATTATTACAATTAAAATATTAGCCATGCGATTCGGGGCGCAGCTTGCCTAAATGGCCTACTGTCTCTCTGACCTACAAACCTCCTCGCCGGAGCACCAGGAGGACGACTCTTCATTGTGTTTTCACTTCTTTGTGAGATGCTTGTGTAATTATCTCATGTCTTGCCCAAAGATGGGGGTAATTTGGAAGGCATCCAAATTGGAGGCCGTAATGAAAATGCGGAGCCGATGAAGGGCAGTCTGTCAAAAAAAAATTGTCAATCCACTATGAACTTCTCCTGGGCAAATGCACTGGAGTGATCTGGAACATGTTTACGTGTGTTTTATCGGTCTAATGAAGAACGTGCATCAGAAGTTTGCTGCAGGGAAGGACTCAGGCGAAATGAAACAGATTTTACACCAGAAGGGCTCTGCAGTTAAAGTTTCATGAAAGTGTTCAATTAAAAAAGGGTCTGCGCACAGAACACTGGACTCTGCTTTTTGTCCTTCCTAAACCAGACAGAGAATGCTTGAATAACGTCCATTCGCTTCACAGACATTAAGTTTTAGCGCAATATTTCGATACAAGCTTAAATGAAAAGTCCACAAAATGAACAGAAAATAATTTCTCCATCCACACTTTCAATAATAGCATTTTTTTTCAACTTATAGCACACTCTGCACAACCTGAAAGTTCAAACGGTTCTGCTGCCTCAGATATCGTCACTGATCACATTTTTTCTGGACTAACTACAGCACTGCATGTCTTACTTCCATTTGGCGAGCGACACTGCTTGTGCGTGGGTAAGACAGGGGCCCGAATCAACTGTACATGCAGTGTGAATTTATGCAAAATAAGATGCCCCTGTGGGTCCTACAATAAGCCCAGAGGTTTCAATGAAAAAATACGTGCACAAAATTATTCTCATATGAGACCATGGTCACAGGCACCCTAATGAAAAATTACTATAGTTCCAAGCTATAGTTATCATATAGTAAACGGATGGTATTTTCACAATCATAGTGTAGTATTACTACAGTGATACTATATTTATACAAACTACAGCAATACAGTTGTGTGGTCTGCAGTGCTATCATGATACTGTTGACTGTGGTAATACTATAGTTATAATATGACGGCTATAGTACTACTCTAATTATATTATGCAAGCTATAGTAATACTATAGTTATGCCAAAAATACTACAGTATTACAAAGAAATAACTACAGAATATTTTCATAAGGGCACGCTCTGAAGTGCAGCATCATCTCTCTTTTGGTAAATTCTTTCATTGCACCTACTGTACATCTAATCTCAGATTAATGCACTAATGAAGACAATCTCACACAACCCCAGGTCCACCAATTCTAACACCTGTCAATTAACACTCCGACAGTAGGCATGGAGTCCTCCAATGCCAATAAATGTAGCGAGGAAAACACTGTTCCTGGTATCCCGTAATGGAAAATCACAGACAAACTAAAATTGCACGATTGTTCCACATCGAACAACTCAATGCAGTGCAAACTGTTACCTCAGTTCTCCTCCAAAATGCCTTGGAAGATAATTAAATTGGCTTCCAACTGACATAATTAAATAATTCATTCTTTCCTCGCTTATCTGCTGAACCTCACTCCCGTATTACAGCAAGTGTGCGGAGGAATAAATTAAGTGGTGAAATGGAGATGCAGGTGGTGCCAAGAGGCTGTTACCTATCGACAGCTGACATTTGGGTTTGAATCAGTCGAGTCTTACAGACTTGAATTTGTTGACTGTTGGAGTATTTGAGAATAAGATTGAGATTTTTGACTCATATGACATTACTTAACCCCTTAAACTCTGCCTTTTTCACTTAAGTTTTCTCTGAAGTAGATTCAACATTTAAAAAGGCATTTTTTTAGTATGACATACATAATCTCCACCTGCTGGTTGCAGCGCTTCACTGAAGCTACACCACACTGATTCTGAGTAAAATATTCAAACCCAGGACACCATATTTTTTATGGCCACAGTTTTACATCAAATGTAAAATATTGAGATCTTGTGCATCATTTTATGCGAATTTCCCTTTAATTCAAAAAGACATATTTGGGAGTTGTGAACCACAGGATCCACTAGCGTTTAAAATAGGCCCTACGGTCCACAGATTTGACCAAAGCAGCTCATCAGTTCAAAGGTGGTCCACGGTCAGGTTAAAGTGGGTCAAAAGTGGTGGTCCAATATGGAAATCTGATTTTGCTATCGGGGCTTTAGCACACAATTTGCCGCCCCCCCCACTTCAAAAATATCTCCTGCGCCCCCAGTTTAGGCGCACACTTCCGATGTCGGGGCTGGGGCCGCCCTCTCTCAGCCAGATTCCCCCCTGTGCCCTCTGCTCTCGGCGGTTGACCTCAGAGGACAGGAAGTGCAACATTGGGGATAGTGAGACTCGACCGTCAAGCTGGCGTCTGAGGAGTGGAGGCAGGAGTTTGAAGAGACCAGCCTCCTTTCCTGGTTTTGAGAGCCTAAAGCAGGGGTGTCCAATCTTATCCGTAAAGGGCCGGTGTGGGTGCTGGTTTTTGTCCTAGCCTGCAGTGCTACAGCACCTGGTTCCAATAATTAACTAATCAGGGGTTTCAATCAGGACCTTGGTGGCAGAATCAGGTGTGTTAGTGTTGGGCTGTAACAAAAACCAGCACCCACACCGGCCCTTTCTGGATAAGATTGGACACCCCTGGCCTAAAGGAACCTGAAGTGCCTCACCTCAGTCCTGAGGCTCAATCCCAGACAGGCCTGGGGGTCTCTTTTTTGGCCCATTTTTATTTCACTCTTACCCTCTACCCCGGGTCCGAGAACCTTAAGACCAGAACTAGATTCCACTTGTAAAAACTGCGGTCGGGCCACCGTCGAGTCAAGTTGCATTTACGCAGTCAACAGTATTTCCATGCACCTTCCATGTTTGTACGGTATTATACATTTTTCAGAAATACATTTCGGTAAAATGTGCATATCTGGTCCCTGTCGTCTCGGGTAATGAGAAATCAAGAATTTGCCCTTTCGTGAAAATTTGCTTAAAACATTCTGTTATAAATATTGCAGCATAGAGTTTATAAGGTGAAACTGGAAATAATTTTTTCTTTGTGCTATTTTCAAATGTAGGTAAAAGAGAAATGTAGGAAAGACAATATATAAATCTCTTAATTCTTTTTCTATCGCATTTTACATACAGTCCAAAGCCGAGGGGTTGAGGTTGAAACTTTTTATGACTTTATTTTTGTTTGTCAGCCTGTTTGTCTGCGTGTGAACAGGATTACGAGGAAAAAGTTTCGGATAAAACTCTGTAAAGGCTATATATGGCAATCAGACCAAAAGCTTGGGGGGTCATTTACATCTTGTCATTGAATATTTGTGTCTCTTGGAAACCAAGGCATCATGCAACCACACTTTCAGATGGTAGGGATTTACAGACGGAAAGGGCGGGTTGGGCTTTGCACTTCCTAGTGTTTCCCTCTGCGCTTATCCGAGCAGCTCACATTAATCTTAAATCAGCACAGCAGCTGTGTGTGGGCAGGACAGGGCTCCCAGCAGCATGCGACCCCATGTACCCCAACACCCGAGGGCCTCAAACAGCTGTTCGGTCCAGAGGCGAGAGGCGGCTCCTCTGCTAGAGTGAGGATTGACTATTGGCTAATGATAACCCTGAAGCGGGGCAGCAGTGAACCCTCATTTTAATTAGCAAGGGAGGGGTTGTCATTCACCGTGAAGCTGCGGATTGGGACAGTCTGTATGTGGACTGCAGCTCATGTCCAGAGGAGAGGCTGAGAGGAGAATATCCCAGCTGTTCACCCAAACAGCAGCGTGCTTATCGGACGAGGTAACTATTGTCTTTGGTGACTGCGTAATAGGGAGACCCACTGCATAGTAATGCTAATGTATTTTCACACCAAAATTCTGAACAAATTCTGACTGTTTTTGAAAGTGGACTGACGGAAATACAAATCTGTCCTGTGATTGGTCACCCGCTGTGAAACTGATCATGATCAACAGTGCGCATCTTCACATTTAGCTTTGGACACAAACTTAAAAATGGAAGCGCTATATAATTAAACTCAATAGAAGAGACGTGAGGTGAAATGATGCTCATCTGGCGCATGTTACCATTGGTAAATAATTTGAAACTGAATAACTGAAAAACGGACACGTCTCCTCTAAGCACAGCCCCTGAATTGGAAAAAGCCACACTAGGAATAAGGTCTAATTCAGAATATCCAGACAAAATATGCTGTGTACACGACTTGTATCAAATTTGAAATATTTTCATATTCATTCGGAATAATAGTGTGGCATTAATGTGCGTGTAAACTCAGTCAACGTACCATTCCACAGTAACAACGCCCGAGAAGTGATTTCTACAAAGTCACAAGCCTATTTAGAACTACCAAACGATATTACGCTTTATTAATACAATTTACAAATAAATAAATAAATAAATAAATAAAATAAATAAACAATGTGGTCAAAACATGACGTCAGTCAGTCTTGTGAGTCAGAGGGAGCGACGGATTGCTGACTGCAGTTACTAGTGTCCGTGATGACAAGGAATTTCCGAAAGTTGCACATAACACATTTTACCAATTTCTATTAGCTAATATTTTCCCTGCTACGTTATGGCACAGTTAATACACTGCCTCACCCAAATTAGAAATGGTTGGCTTTGGATGCTTCAATGTAAGTTTACTATGGCTAAAATTTTTGTATGAGGGAAGAGGACCTCTCGTGATAATAGTGTTAGCTACCTTGCAAACATCAAAAATTTTGATGCATTTAAGCTGGGAATTATTAGGCTTAGTCTACTACCATCTAATCTCAACCACCAAATTATCTTCATGGGAAACTGGTCATGGGAACTGAGCCAGCTTGATGGAGATAATGTGATATCAAAAGGCACTAATTCACAAGCAGAATGTGAAACCTCCACAATTGATTGTTTGATGACAAATAGCTCTAACTAAAATTTGGTAAACTATTAAAAAACATGCTTTGTCATTCAGAAACAATCTTAAATAGGCTGGTGCAGATTTATTAACTGTCTGCTAAAGACATCACAAATATCAGTACAGAGGCTTGCACACACCCACAGCACACAAGTATTTTTAGCATCCTGTTAGTTAACCTTACTGTGCGGAGCTCATTGTCACCAACCTCATGTGAGCTTAATTAGTTTCCCCCTTTTCCAGCAGCCTGAACGTGTTGCTGCGGTTTTCTCTCATAAGGAATGTGTCACAAATCTCGCTTTTTAGTTTGCAGGCCAGTCAAAGTGCCAACTGTAACCTTGGTCCACTTCTAAAAACGCCCCTAATGGTCATCTGAGCTTCAGAACTCGGAGCAGTTGAAGAAGGTACATCGTGCGCTTTGGATGGGTACATGTGCTCCACTTACCTGGGAGGAGATGCTCTGTGGAAAACAGACAGGCCTGTGGGGCGAGGGTGATACTCTGGAAAAAAAAAAACCCAGAGTTTGGGGATCCAAGACACATCTGTTTGATGAAGCTGTTTTGGCAGCACAAAGGAAACCTTCACAACTTTGGGCAGGTGGTTTTAATCTTGTGACCAATCCGAATAAGTAAGTGATAATTAAAAGTGCTCAAATTTTCTTTTTCATATATTCTGTGCATTGGTCACCAAACCTGTTCCTGGAGATGCAACACACTGTAGGTGAAGGGTATTCAAGCTCATCCAGTGAGGGCCGGTGGGTTTATGGTTCTGATTCAGTCATGCAGTAACACACCCAGATCTACTCATCGGCTCCTGCAGCAGGATCATTAGATCACAGCCCTTCAGATTCATGCACTGCTGCATTTCCACACTTTCTTTGCCAGGGATTTAAATAAAAAGACAGTGTAGCCAATCAGAAGGGCTAATCGGTGAGTTAAGTGTCATTGCACGGATAGACCATGCAAAGGGCGATAACCCAGGGTAAGCCGATTCTGCCCGGTACTTGGTTTACACATGCACCTTACCAAGTTATAAATGAACCTGCAAAATGAGCATCATGCATTCAGTTTTGTAGGAGTAGTCACAAAAAATGGATTTTGATAGATTCCGGACCATTTTTGAAGGATTTTCAAGGGGTTAATTCAGGTCATCCTCTACAGAAAACAGCCGGTCTTTTAACATTACCCCTTATGTGAATGTTGCCCATGGCATGGCCTACCAAACTGCTGAGAATGATCAAAAATATGCCAGTTGTGTGTTGAGATATTTCCCCCACCCCCAAATTTGGAATTGCGTATAGACCTGCTCAACAGCTAATAAGTCATCTGCCACAGGGGTAGAAACTATGAGCTGCGGTGGAAAGGTGATGACTTGCTCTTTCATAATAAGAAATAAAAAGACTTGCTGCTTTACTCATTACTTCATAGTAGCACCAGAAATTAGGAGTATATTTCATCGTTTTTTACCTATATGCCGTATGTCCCTGGCCCTAAAATCACACCCTACGAGGTGCGAGACCTGCTGGTTTTCCACCGTCCGTTTACCTGGGAGTCAGGTGTTAACACAGTCTGGCCAATCAGAGGCACCAACTGTTCATTTACTTGCCTGAGATAACAGGAAACCTGGGCTGGATGTGGATTCGAGGTGCAGATTTGAGGACCCCTGCTGTATGAGGAACTACAAACCTGTACACTAAACAAGCAGCACCACCAATGTTACTTTATCTGCCTTGGCCGTATCCATTCAATTCTAACGCCAACACATGGAATCTGAGGGTATTCTACGCAGGCTACAGTGTCCTACAATTTAAAAAAATGCTTCTCCTCACTTTAAACCTACTTAGGGGAAACATAAGTGAAAATTAGAGTTTTAGGGGTTAATTGAGTGTCTATTTGGGGTGAATCGGTCATTAGGGAACGCTACGGCATATTTGCATATTTTAATGAATTTACCATTGGCTGTGAGTGATGCAGGTCCCATCACATGCATCATTAGATCAGATTCCCTCTGGTAAACAACTTTGCCTCAAGAACCAATTTTGGCATTCCTTCCTGGTGCTTTTCCACCACAAAAAAATTGTGTTCATTCCCACCAGGCCAAACTTTTCATTTTTAACTAGAGTGTTCAGGTGAACACGTGTCGCCTGCGTGTGACTACCAACTGAAAGTGTGACTACAGGACAGACAGACAGATGGACAGACAGACGCCGGACAAAGTGATCCCTATGTGCCGCTATGCTTCGCAGGCAACACAAAAATTGCAACAACATGATGGTCTTCATGGGAATTGCACAGGTTCTCCTGTGTTCACTCTTAAACCCACTGTTTTGTGTGACTCTACTACCTTTTCCTCCAGTTTAAAACTGTTGCCCCAGAAGAGGGTAAATCTCACAGAATAAGACTGTCAGCAGCTATTTGATAGGCTAAGTGATGGCTTGCAAAAACTCCATAGTTTACATGGAAATAGCATGAAAGTTCCTGTGTTCACGGTGCGTACTGCTCAAACCCTATTGTGTGCGTTACCTTACAACCTTTCCTGCTGCAACCCGACCAGGGCAAACTTCTCATTTCCAAACGCAGTAACTAAAACAGTTTTGCTGGGAATCAAGTGAAACTTCTAGTGATTGTTTCTGGGGCGTAGAGTTTGGCAGCTCATGGAGTCGGGCCGTCCATCTCGCTTCTTTACATGTGTAAGGGGTTGCAGGCCTCTAATGACAGGAGCGGCACGTGCCTGTTCTCTACAGGGTTTGGCCAGGACACCAGAGTAACAGAGAGGCCCTGCGCTCAACCACTGATGTGAGCGCGAGGCAGTGAGACAGCCGAAGAAACAAGACAAATGATGGAGCCGGGCGGGCGACACATTTTAGAATGACCATTGTCTGACACAGAATGATCAGTTTTTGCACCTTCTGCAAATTTGCCTTCTATAGTCTTCTCATTTTCCTGTTTTTTTTTTTTTTGACTTTAGCATGTATTTTACAATATTCAGCTTTAGTATTCTTATTACAGTCCTTCATGCACTTCTTACAAAGAGACTCCTTTCCCTAAGACTCTTCCAAATACAGTCATTCACTGCGGATTCTGCAGCTCGCATGAATCGACGCCAGATTTCATTCACAATCTTACCATCAAGGAGTTTCATCCAATCGACAGCACTTACTGCGCATGAGCGCATCTGTTTCGGTTTGCTGGCCTAAAATTTTACATTTTGGTTTTTGAGGAGACCCTCTTAACTTGCCAAGAAACATCAAAACTAACTGTGGAACAAGTCTCTAGTGACTCCATGACCTCATACTGCAAATTATATCGGAGTCATTAAAAAGGACAAAGAAATTTTAGATTTTATCTTTTGTGGATTTACTGACATGTAAATGTCAATTATTTGGTGCTATAACATCTAGAAATTTTTCCGTACGTTTACTCTGTCCTTTCACCATTTTCTAATCGATATTAGAGTATTGAGGTCTCCCATAATAATAGTTCTACCACCCCTACAAGCTTACTTAACCCTGTCAAAGAGCACTGCATTTACAGCGCCATCTAAAGCTGGCGGTCAGTAGCACACTCCTGTATTTACACTGATCTCGTGTTCCTCTAAGAGCCTAAATATCCACACACAGCCAGAAATGATCGATTTCATGAATTTCCTGCACTTGAAGAATTTTGTTCAGTGTTACACCTGCTCCTCTAGATGAAACTGCCCGTATGACTTTGAAACTGTCCGTATGACCGTGAAACTGTCCGTATGACTTTGAAACTGTCTGTATGACCTTGAAACTGTCCGTATGACTTTGAAACTGTCCGTATGACTTTGAAACTGTCCGTATGACTTTGAAACTGTCCGTATGACTTTGCCACCTTCGATACTGTATTCATCCCCATGATCTTCACTGAGCCTCGTCTCTGTAATCCCAGCTACATCACAGCTCCCTCTAATCACAACAGCCTCAAGTTCAGAGAATTTATCTATTTTTTCACCTCTACCATTGAAATAAAAACATTTCAGACTATTACCTCTGAACCTACCCTCCTGTTCCCCCGCTGCCTGCTACTCCAACCCCCTCACTTCTCTTTTTTGATTTAAAAAGAAACCCGAACTAGAGCATGCAACCTCGTCAGCTCCCGTCAGGGCAGTAACTAACCTTTATGACAGCAGAATATGCAGATCCTGTACTATATTACTTGCATTATTAATTGGAACAAACTCCTTAGCAGGATTGGGACCGCGTCTGTCCCAAAGTGACAAACATCTCCCCGTGTCCACGCTGTGCAACACCAGGCCAGGGAGCCATCGTCGTTAGGTGCACCTTTCCTTCGTCAAGCTCCGCTTCCATGTAAAAGTCCTCACTCAGTAAAAGCGTTACGTCAAATGAAATTTATTTTGGATTTCCTGTGGAATGTCTTAGTCTTGCTATAACTGCATTTAGAAGGCAAAATAAAAATTATTATTCTCAACACTTTACACTACTGAGCTTCGAGGGTTTTGGGATTGTCATTAGTGGAACAAATGTGCCTTTGAAGTGCTACAGAACCCAACATCTGTGGCAAAGCCATTATCATAGAATACAACATCATTTTTACGGCACTTTTCATTAAAAGGGAATGCATTGAAACCCTATAATTTCCAAACGAATATCAGATATTTTACGTTGACGTTCTTATTTTTCAAACAGAAAAGGTTTTATCCTACCTTGAAATGTTTCGACGGGATACTCCCGTCTTCGCTAACATCAGCTGATAAGACGCGTCACTCGAAACATCGGTGACTCTTCTGAAGAAGACGGGAGTATCCCGTCGAAACATGTCAAGGTAGGATAAAACCTTTTCTGTTTGAAAAATAAGAACGTCAACGTAAATTAGTTTCTACAGACAGTATGAACTTTTTTGGATGAATATCAGATATTATTGCCCGGCCCATGGAGTGTATTCTTCAGCAGGTACTGTAGCAGACTGGATAAAAAGGGAAAATAAAAACAGAAGGTTATGCAGTCATGATATCATAGGCTTGCATGCAGAGTTGTTTCTGTGGGTAAACCAGCACCAAAAAAAAAAGAATAAGTAATAGTGAGAAGAAACAAGTGATTGATATATTTAAATAGAACGTTAAATGTGAAACTTATGTGTTAATCTCAAGAATAATGGCAAAAGAACGATGGGGATTTGCCTGCCCTGAGGACCCTTCGGTGCTTTAAAAAGACATTGCACCCCAAATATAATGGTACTCGATAATTACACGTTATTTCAGGGAAGTACAAATATGGAAGTTCACTATGAAGTCATCATTCTCTTGTCATTTTCATTTAGAGCCTGTGTGGAGCAGGAATCGAACGTCGCCCCGTGCAACGTTCTCTCACCCCTCCTCCACCAAAAGCAGCCCCACCCCTCATATTAATCAGCGTCACATGTTCACTCCTGGTTCACAGCCTAAAAATTCACGCTTTCCACAGTCTACGTTACACAAGCAGCAGAAAACGCATCGCCCCGCTCTCCCCCACCGAAGCCCCACATATTGCCGCCAAGCAGTAATGTTCATTTACATGTCTGATGAGTCGCACTAAAAATGTGATTTTCACCTTTTTTGGGAGAAGATTGACAGTACTGCTGCTGAACGAATCTCAGAGCGTTTGAGTTGAGGGACGTGGGGGGGGAGGGAGGGCTGGAGGTGGCAGGTTTATTTGTCAAAAACCGGGGGGGAAAATCGGCGATGGATTCGTGCCGGCTCCACTACACCCATCCGCCTCCCCAAAAAAAGGTGCCAAGGTTTGCACCTCATCTCATCTCATGTTCGCAGTTCAGGCACTTTTGGCACGTGTGCTGCAGTCTTGGTTGCAACGCTCGCCTGTCTCACTTTATTTTCGCGGGAAGGTGTCGAGGTTCCCGCCGTCGGTCTGACACAGTTTGCCAGCAGCTCTGAGCCGCTGTCGGCCGAGATCCAGTCTGAGGTGGTAATTAATGGACTGGTGCAGTTATTAATATTGTAATGTGAGAACTGCCACCCGTCATTTATTGCACTTGGTTTGATGAAGCTATTATGACAGGAGATGAGCAGGACGCCTTATTTCCATTTAAGGATTTCAGTGGCGCAGCCTGTTCTTTTGTCAACTGCACAAAGGAAAGCACTGAAACATTAGCCAGCTTCTTTCGCATCTTGCAGCCATGCGGCTTGTCACCAATCACTAATCACATCATCTTATGAAGGGGCTTAAACGGGTTGGGAGGTATTAATGCATGGCTGACTATTAATCACTTGTCAAAATTAATCAGCTGCATGAGCATTATTTGAGCAACATGTCTGCATAAACAGACGAAAGGCTATTACGTGGTGGCAAGCAGGTTACATCTCCTGCACTTCCAGGCATTGTTGTGAATGTTGAGAAGGGCGATACAGTGAACCCTGAGAGAAAATTCAGCTTCCTCCAACATTCAAACTGTGCGCAGTGCAGAGCTCGGTCCTATTGTTGATTGCTATGGCATAAACGCATACGGCTCGCAAATGCCAAATCAGCGGCATAAAGGCAGATCTTTTTTTGGGTTTGCCAAGTGTGGAATACTTCTTTGCCCATGCATATGCATTTCCGCCTTTTACTCCAAGCCTGAAGGGGTGTTCAGCAAAAGCATCAGTCAGCCAATGACAGGCCTTCACAAATTTTGGGATTAAACAGCTGTGTGGCCACTTGTTAGTGAGGCTAATCGGGATAAAATTACTTCAATTTGTTGGGTAGCATGAAGACTTTTGTGTGGGGCAATGGAACTTCACAAAGAAGGCACTGGCTGAGAAGGTAACTGAGAAATTTGACAGTTACCATTTGGCCGAGTATCTATGATGCCCTGATGCATTTCAAACAGGTTGCAAACAGCATAGTTTACCAATAGCAACTGAAGCCACAATCACTCAGCTGAGGTCTAAATGAAATCTCAGAGTTACTCCACTTTTAGTGCCCCATTAGATTCTGCAACCTGCATTGCTGAGAGAAAAGGCCGATTCAGATTATCTAATATATCAGTCTAGGCCCGATAAACAAACAATGAAATTCTGCGTATGCATTCACTCATCAATATTAATAATGTACTCAATAAAATTTATTTAAAATACCAGTCACAGCCTGAAATTCTCCATAACTTTTACTTCAGTACTTTATGCAAATTTAGCTGGTAATACAAGTACTTCTATACTTTTACTTAAGTAGAATGGGATTTTTACATGTAATGGATTATGTTTTCATAGTGGCACTGATTGTTTACTGAAGTCAACCTACTGTATCTGAGTACTTCATATGACACAGCGCACCACAGAATCTAATAAGTTGCAAAATAGCGAATTAAATAACAATGGGAACAGGGAAAGTGATATTTTGACCACAACTCGGAGGGAATTTGGATCGCTAAGATCACAGCTGTACAAGGCCTTGAGAAATAGAGGTCTTTAGCACTCAACTTCGGTTAAAGTTTAGAACATTCTGTACCATTTATGCTTCTCTGCCTCCAAGCAAGCATGTATTCCGAAGGCTACGCTCTCAACCAATGCCAATGTAGGCTAAAGTATACACTGCATAAACCAAGAATTACGACTAAACTGAGTGGGTCAATAAAAAATACATTTTGTCACAACTATAATGCTTTGAGTTTTCTCAAAAATTCCCTCTGAGGGAGAGAGGCACACCGAAATAACTGAGTGTGCGCAATTCAAAGTGTGCGAAGGAGTCTTTGGGCTTCTGAGATTATTGGTGAAGTACTCTCCCTGTTGAGTTTTTGGGAGAACCATTTTTGAATCGAGCCCCCAGGTGTGACTTTTCTCCTTTATGTTTTGAGAATTCTTCAGTATTCAAATAACCTCATTCACACTTGCAGTGTGGTGAAGCCGTTTGTAAGGACTGAGTACAAAGGGCTCCACAGATAAGTTATCATCAAATTCAAATGCATGCCTACGAGTGATGACACTAACTTCATTCAAAATACAATGAAGCAAGGTATAATCATGATTAATTATTTATATTAATGCCTTTAATTATGCGTCACATCATTCTGTTTGTCACGCGTCATTTAAAACTGTATGTGGTTCTTGCAAGTCACATGCAGTTAGAAGGATGCTAAATATTGCATGAAGTGACCTTATTTAAAAAACATTTCTGCTGCCATAGGTACAGTACCAATTAATTGCCCCCTGGAATATAACTCTAACCCTCCATCTTCATTTTTGCACCCTGCTGTGTGCAGCTCAGGTATATGAATACCAGTTTCTGCTTGCAGCAGGAGGAAAATAGGAACAAATTAAGCGATCGGTCTGTGCGAGTATCGTCAGACAGCCCATGCAGAAAAATCGGGCCCATAATGGCTTATGGGTAAATAATCCCTCCGTTCATTAAGACAAATTATTCAGCAAAAACTGACAGCTTCACAAAATTGAGACCACCATTGCAGATGGAACATTAACCAGCAGAAAAAGGCTCCTCGAGACTGACTGGGAACCGCTGTGCCAGTTATGTGCACCACGTACAGCTGCTCGACTGCAAGTGGGTGACATCGCTGACGATTTCCTTTCCAAAACAACCTTTCCTTTCTCAGCGCTGAACACTTCTCAACACAAGAATAGTCAGACTGTTAACAGCCTGCTGTCCACGTCAAAAAAAAAGGGCCACTGAGGCCCATGAAAACATATTTGCTAGTTTGACTATTGAAAAACAGAAAGAAAACATGTTTTAAATGCTGTACATTCTGTTCTCCGCTCTGAAGTGTCTCATTGTGGACTTGGTCCATTATCAATGAAAATGTACACAGATTATGCTTTCAGTGAAGTAAGTAGCTGTTTTCATAACCCATGCTCGACGAGACGGTGTGTGTGTGTGCGTGTGCGTGTGCGTGTGTGTGCGTGTGCGTGTGCGTGTCCGCGCGACAGCTCGGCCACCACTGAAGCAAGGGTGACCAAACTTTGTGGGGTAGATGATCCTAAGGTACCCTGTCCAAATGTGCATTTTGAGGTCCAAAGGTCAAAGGTCAAGGTCAACAAGAGGCATGGGTTAGCATCTCTGTAGAGTGCGCATCATCTAGTTATGTTGCGCAGCAGTACGGAAATGGTGTGCTCAAGGGTGCAGGTTTACAGCTTCAAATGTGACCAACATGCACTTTGAATTTAAAACCCTGGTCTACCATTTCAATATTCTTTTACAGTGTATTTTGTGCATTTGCCAAAGGCAGGTGCTAATTTGCGGTATATTCTCTCTTCATAAAGGTGAGGCAGAGCTGCCCTCAACATGAGCAACATGAACAGCAAACGGTTCCTCAGTGACTTCTGTTAGCGCCTCGGTCATGATGCCCTCAAGGTATCTGTCATTTCCATGTAATGCAGAGGTACAGATCGACCGACGGTTTCACTAAACCCTGTGACACGCACATCTGCAGACGCATGAACCCAGCGCACGCATAACACTAGAGAGCAGTTCTAATAACATTACAGCACTGTGGCAATTAGCAGATACATGCTAAAGTTCAGGGTTAGAGGCAGAAAGCGTGAAAAATATCTGCTTAAATAGAGAAAAGCCGGAGGCTGAGATGGCATTAGCAGTAAGTGCAGTCAGTGGAGGGAGAGACGTAATTAGAGCTGATGCTGCTAATGGTGAACGACTGCAGGAGATTCGCGCTGAACCCGGGGGTCAGATTATATGAGGGGTCAGAGGTGAAGTGGGGGGTGAACAGAACGTAAACATCACCTCATGACGGTATTACTCTGGGACAGGGTCACATGGGCACCATGTCACATTGAAACTGTATTACACTGGCACTGCATTTCTCTGGTACTTCAACTGGCACAGTATTTCACTGGGAATGTACCACCCTAACACTATCTGACCGACACTGCATGATTACAACACACAGGCACTGCATTACATGGGTGCCGTACACAAATACATATATCTATGGTGCCGTATCACACTGGCACTGCATTTTACTGGACGTGCCTTACAGTGCCGCCTACATCAACTGGCAGCAAGTATAACTCCACTTCCAGCTAAAATTAATCTCAGAAAAATACTGATAAACCTTTTAATTCAGTCATTTCCACGGCATCGCGAAATAAATGATTGTAATGTTTTTTTAAGAAGCCTATCATGTAGTTCTTCATTTTCCATGGAAAATGTACAAATACTTAAACTGACCCAAAAACTGTACAAAGATGAAATGCTGAACACATTCTTACGTTAGTTTCGATAGGTTAATGAATCATCCTGAATCGTCAGAAACTGGGTCCCGTTTCACATCTAACACATTAAACTAAAACAGCTGCAGAAAAAGCCAGAGCTTTTCCACAGAAACCAAAATTTTCTCCCCCATTATTTAACCCCTTGTTGCATGTTGTCCAATATTTTGGACATAAGTTAAGTGGGATTTATTTTCTCTAGGCTCAGATACCCTGAAAACACAAAATGTACATTTTACTGGACATTTCCAGATAATTTCCTCAGTAGGTGCCTCTCTGATTAGTCACATGATTTACCACAAACAATCACAACGGCTGCATCCACAGGTAAGAGGCAAGTTGAAAGTCAGAAATATTATATATTTGTTCAATATTATATTATATTTTTCAAGTTTTGATCAGACTTTTTGGTTCCTCCCCCCCACACACACACACACACACACAAAATTTTGCACCAAATGCCAACAATGGTCCAAGGCATTTGTATATACTGTATGCATCAAAGGGTTAAAGCAGGACAGCATTCCTGCAAACTGATAAGATCATGAAGGCATCTGACTCGGGGATTTTGCGGATCCCATCTCGAGCACATTCAGCACAAAGATGAGAATCACAGGCAAAGCCATTCGCATACCATCCAACTGCAAATTTGACAACATCTTTTTCCCCATCCATGCGATCACGCACTTCACGTGAATTTCCAGCGGTTAAAATAGGCAGACAAAATTCTGATATATTTGGTTAGGACTCATTGTTAGTATCCAGGCTGTCTGAGTGTTATGTGGATACGATATGCGCGCGCACGCACACACACACACACAGTACTGCTCCCTGTGGACTCCGAACAGGAGGTCAGTGGCCACACATCTCTAAAGGGACTCCCTTGGGTGACCAGGGGCTCCTCCCAATCGCTTATTTTGGCTACTTTAGAGTGCCTACCTTCGATATCAGCCAAGATCGGGAATCATTGAGGAAACTCAATTGAGTCCAAGAAAAGGAATCGAATTTCCTGAGGGTATCTTGAGCAAGGAAAGACGCAATCATGAATCAGCGTATGAAAGACCGATGTGTCGATCAATTCCTAATGCTGTGAGCGTCTTTTTGGATGATAAATGATCAGCCAGGCAACCTCTCCGCAGTCACCAGACATCTGCTATGTCTGTAACTGTCCATGACCCACCTCATGTCCAACTGACCTTTTAAACAGCACGTCCCCCTTAGTGAAGCCCTCAAACTCTGACTTATTACTAAAGTTCCCCGAAAGTCATTTCATAGTCAGAAAAAGCATGTTTCCACACTATAGGACAGTGTCAGATATATATTCTGTATTGGCTGGTTCCTTCACTGAAGCTACATCACACCTGTACTGAGAGAAATATTCAAACCCAAGACGCCGTGTTTTTATGGCTGCAGCTTCACAACAAATGGACAAGATCGAGATATTCGCATCATTTCATAGAAATGTACCTGCTATTCAGCAGGTCATACTTGAGACCGTTAGAACCCGCGGGATCTCCACAAGAATTTAAAATAGACCTCGACTTCCACAGGTTTGAATACGGCAGCTGCATGGCGCTCATTCACACCCCCCCACCCCTCCCCATACCCCGCCATCTTACTTGCACTTTAAGTACTTTTTACCTCTCGTCTCCGCAGCAGACGGAGCGCAGAGCCGATCAGAAGAAAAGCCAAGCAGCAAAAATATTTAGCATCTGGAATGAGCTCCAGCAGTAAATCTTAACCCTAAAACCTGAGCCGTCAGACAGCGCACAGCTCTTATTCGCCAGCCGAAGTGAAGAGGGTCATGGCGTCCAGCATTTTGGAGAATGTGTGCACCCCCGTGGTTTTAAAAGGGGCCTCTCTGTAACAAATGACAACTCTACATTAGGGGACACCTAAATATTTCACTCATTTAATGAATGACAGAAGCTTCAGTCTAGCAGTCAATAACACAACTGACTGTACCATGTGGCCACACTTCATGCTGGGAATTGTAGTACTTTGCCCTTCGCAAATCTTCCCTGCTGCACACAGTAACCCCTCATCCTCTTTCGTTCCTGTCCCTTCAGCGCAGAGGTTTGTAAAGACCTGCAGTGTTGTGTTTTTTGTTAATGGTGCGAGACAATCAATCACTTCAAAAGGTCTAAAATATCCTTCACTGTCCATAAAAACTGCCAGAGCAAAGACGATGTAAATAGAATACGCTATTATAACAATTATACATATTTTTATTTTTATTATTATTATCGCCGGACAAGCACGGAACAAAAAAGTACATTTACAATTTGTGGATTTCGCAGCAATGCCAGCTTCCTGCAAAATGTGTGTCCTGCCGCTGAAGGACACTGCAGCAGGAAAATGGAGGCTCACGGTCTCAGCAGCGGTTCGACTTGTGCCACTTCAGAGAGCAATTGCCACATGGAGCGTACTCAACGGCGCACTTCATCTCAATTAACTCATTGTGTTTGCCACTTGTAAGGTACTCCAGCCAAATTGAACAGCCCTCCAAAGGCCTGAAATACTACACGAAGCGCACATGAACCTTTAGCCTTGATCTCGCTGCCAAACAAAGTCTGCTAGTGGCCCTACTGAATAAGAAAACTGAATGATGGACAAAGACTGTCCTCAACACACTAAATATTGTTTCTCCAGTACGTCATCGTCGCTTAGTCACTATGGAGAGCTCTAATTATTCAGGATTTGGATTGGCTAAACAGGAAATTCCCATAAATTAGACTGTCTACCATCAATCCCAATCTATGAATTAGTGAAGCAGGTAGTTGCGTCCTCACAAAATTGAAAGATGCAGTGGCATCATGCAGTTTTAGCTCATGCAACTGCCTTTTCGTCCTCATATTTCATGCTGCAGGCACAAAAACAGTAATTCCATCAGGCTTAATAAAGATAGTGTATGCAAACTTAGACGCATATGGGACTGGTTGGGCTCTCATTTCTCACCCTGACGTGATACTCAGTATTTCCTCCGTCAACATTAATCACAGATTTTCCCGCGCCCTTTGATTTAAAAAAATTCTCCACGCGAGGGTGGAGAGAGCGGCGCGCTCTCCCCTGAACCCCGCGCGCAGAGCGCGAGACCGCCCTCATTACTCATGACGTTTCCAGGGATTTCGCGTGCAGCGCGGGTTCCCGCTCCGGTCCAGCTGCGACGCCGAGGCCCGAGATCAACGTCAGCAGTTTTTTCTCCGCGTTTGCGCAGTGGGCTGTCTGGGTATTTTCTAAATAAGTAGCCGACTCATCGGCATCGAAGTAGCATAATAGCCACAAGCTCGATGACCTCTACGAAAGCACAACACTTCATTCATGAGAATAAATTCTGCAATGTCTGGCCTCCTCGGTTTTTTTTCCCCTAAACTGCATTGAGCCGATTTATTGACGGCCCCAATCAAACGCTGGGTCTCCGCCAAAAATACCAAAAGACTGTAACGCGATTATTGCGCTCGAGAAATTATGCACTTGGGCAAAACTTCAACCTCGACAGGACAACGAGGATTTGGTTCATTACATTGTTTAATAAATAATTATTGTTTTATTATTCCATTATGAAACAAATTAAATTATGACCAATAATTCATATATTAAAATTATGAGTAAGAAAGCAAGAAACATAGAAGTATGTTTAAACAGATCTGTTGTACTTGAGAAGGCATAATTAGTATAAACAGCTTGTCCAAAGCCGTTGGTGTAACAGACCATTCATTTCGCGATGAAGGGTGTGATATGATTCAAGGGCGACATCTAGTGATACAATACATAACAACACTTCTTATAAATTGTCCGCTTTGTAAGAAAGAACCCAATTGCAAACAGGTGCAACATGAACTGTGTATCAAATGATTTACGAGATTTTTTTCCATTTGATGCAATGCTGTAGCCATAAAAACATGACAACCTGGGTTTGAATATTTCTCAGTATACACGTGTTGTACCTTCTGTGAAGCGCTGCAACCAGCAGCTAAAGAATATTCACTTGACACTGACCTGCAATATGAAAAAATGCCTTTTCTGACTTTTTTTAATTTTCACGTAAGTTCACCTGTAAGTAGGTAATAACCCGCGATAATCCTAGAAGGTATCCTTTTATGTTTATTGACAGTTGGCAAACCATATCCTGCATATCCTTTGGCAAATAACGCTTTGAATCCTCTGATTTCTCTAGAAAACTCCTACATGTAAATGCATAATGCCAGAGTTACTAAATGTATATAAATGCAATGCAAAAAAAAAAACAACAGATTGGCATGGATGGAATCAGATATCGATTTGCAGTCGAGCAGATTGTCAGGCAAAGAATTTTCGTTCTGAGTTCTGAGCGTGCGCAATCATCGTGACACAGCGCCCGGTCGATAGCATCTAAATTAACTTGCGAGTGGCAGATCCAAGTCTCAGCAGGGTGTGGAATCTGAAGTCCTGACAGTGAGAAATGTGTCACTCTGTTGTATGTATGCATGTAGAAATAAATAAAAGCTTTACTTTTGCTGTTAAAATGACTAGATAATGAAAAGGATAAAGCGATTATTCTGGATTTCATTTTAGTTCACATGACTAGCTTGGGCAATCAGAATTTGAGGTATTTGACTGACTTCAATTTTTTAACCCTACTGCAGTCACTAATGTGGCCTGATGCCAGTTTTGCTGGGACAGTTGATATGACATCGGATTGCAATGTCATGTTGGAACTGTGTTGCACCTCAAGCCCATCACAGTTCCTGGGCACCTGGTGTCAAATTCCACATTTTTTCCCTGAAAACCATAACTGTAGGAATGTCCAGATCTTTCACTCGCCATCTTGATGGTTCACCCATCATAAAATAGGGCTTTGAATGTCTTAACTCCTGGGAAAACTCAGCCCCGAAAAACACCCTCGGAATTAAAGGTCTACCCTGTCCGCTGTTAATTGCAGCCCATCTCCGTCTCGGCGCTAAGGCAGCCCCAGTTATTATGAACATGCACTGAAGCGCTAAAGCAGTACCTCAATGTTTTTTCTGAAGTAAGGCTTCTCCCCTTACTCCAAATCTTGTGTACCAACAGCCAATCAGGGCTTACAGACTCCAAAACAAGATTCCAGATCATACAAAAACTAACCACGGTCAAAAAAAAAAACAAAACAAAGGCCTAACATCAACCCCTCAATGCAAAAAGAATTTGCCACCTGATTACTCTGGGTTGAAAATCCGACACCCAGAACTTATTTGCATCACATCATAGCAACTTGCACATGAGACAGCAGACACAGCCGCTCAGAAATATTTGAACATTAGGAAATGGAAAGATCACATTAAATACTTTTAAACCACTTAAATTTTAGGATGATCAAAGCACCCACCATTCACCATAAAAACATTTATGTTTTTAAAAAGGAGTCACATGGTTTCAGAAGTTTACACCTAACACTTCCTGCCTTGTTCATTTTTGCCAAATGCAATTTTTTTCACATTTTTATTGCCCCAAAATTAGGGTCATTATCCAAAATTTTATTCTTCTTGAGGTTATTCTCATGACATGAAACTGCTAAATTTCACAGAAACATGGAATAAAAACAAGTGTCCAAATATTTTTCACCAGCGGAGTTCATCCTGTTGAGGACACAATACGATCAGCTCCTCCGAAAGAGCAAAATTACGGTAATTAATGAACCAGTATTTAATACAACACTCAATGGTAACCATACAGCCAATAATATATGATTTATAAAGACAATGAGCACAGGCCCATTATATTTCAAAGCCCTGGTCTGGAAAATACTCTTCAAACTCGTCAACATACAATTAGTAATTATTAAGGATTTAATCTCAGTCTCACAGTCCAAACAATACTTATAACACCGGCAAAATTAAAGCTGGCAGACTGGACCAAAATCCAATCAAAAATCAACTTTAAACAGGACTGCACGGTGCCTGAAATGCACTGCAAACATGTCAGTAAATGAGAGTTGTGTAATTAAATATGAGTTTGCAAAGCAGCGCTGACCGTGGGGAAGAAGTTTATTGTACTTTGGGGCGTTACAGCGGTGAATCACCTCCGATTTGCTACAAAAGGGTCAATGAAATCTTCTCAATACAAACCGACAAAGGTAAAACAGTTCACAACAGCATGTACCACATAACTGGAAATGAATCAGAGTTTCATATAAATGACTTAACCCTTAAAAGCGCCGAAGGCAGCATTTGCCGCTCACTGATACAATGAAATAAAATCAAAGCTTTTGAAAACCAATCATGTGGCGACAAGTTGCTAAATGATAGGTTTTCAAAAGCTCAAGATATTTACATTTTTTAAGCGTTTGAAAACTGGTTTCGGCGCCCTAGGGGTTAATTCCTAATTATCTAACTGCTACTTTTCCTCTTTCCTTTAACTTTATACACGTAGTAATGGATTCGGCTAAAATGCACCATAATATTTGGTTGACTTTAGGAACGGTTTCCTTATTACATCACAAAATACATTTTATATCCCAAAGAAGCAAGACTTGCAAGTAGGCATTTAAACATAACTAAATCTACAGCTACAAACCTCTACTCCGGCAGCCTTTACCTGAGGTGATGGGCGGGACGGTCCCCTGCGAATCTTCAGGGCGGTAAAAGCACAGAGTAAAATCAGTATAACATGTACACAGAAGTCCGTATTGTAAAGGCTATAAAGATTTGTTGCACGTCGTAAAGCTGCCCCCGGCGGGCGGGCTCGGGGGCGGGGGCGTCCTCTCTGTTTATGTGGCGTACCGCTTGGTCCACTGCCGGGCTATCCTGTCGTGTTCTGCTCTGTTGGTCAGGTACTGAGTGGCTATGCTGCCGACGAGCGGGTCCGCTGTGGGGACAGAAAACAGAAGAGGGTGAAGCCGGGTGTGTGTGGCCTTCCTGTGCCCCGTCCCAAAGCTGCCCTACACCCATCATGGGCGGCGAAATCACTGCGCTCAGTTTCAATTCAATTCGATTCCATGTCTTTGTATAGTGCTTTTCACAGAGACTGTCACAAAGACTCTTTAAAGTCAGAGATTAGATAAATGAAAGGGCAGCACCCAGCCTATTCCCCTCTACAGCAAATGAGGCAAAAAACTCCCAGCAGGGAGAAAAATCCTCAAACAGTGGTGAGAAAAAACTCCCCAGTGGGAAGAAATCTCAGGAGGAACCCGACTATAGTGGGGAAGCCCAACCTCCACGGGCAGCTAGTTAATAACAAAATAAAGTAATAATAGGATAAATTGTTAATAGAGTTCCATTAAAGTCCATCTGAACAGTGGCGTCTGAAGCATGTTGAGGATGGAGCAGAACCGGAGCAGAACCGGATCAGGACAACAGGACAGCAGCAGCCAGCGCTTCGGCTCGAGCCCTTGCCTGTCAGGCACAGAAATCCTCCACGTCCCATCAGTCTTCTATTTATGTTACGCCTGTAACGTGTGATCTATACAAATCTCTTCCCAACCATTTTCACCCCGTCAAGCCCACATACAGAACTTCCCATATCCTGCCAACTGACTCCGCTGCCCACCTACAGATTTTTCAGCATTTTTCAGTTGCTACGGGGTCGTCAATCTCACCCAGAACCTTCACTCTCACTCAGCGGTTACACACTACTTTATACTGATCAAGGTCTTCAGCAAAGATTCACAATCAAACTGATCATGTATCTCTGAATATTTGCTCCCGATATGTACAATCTGCTTCATTTTGTTGTAAATAAATGCATCCAACTTGTGCTGAAATGTATAAGCAACATTTCATTTTCCCATTTCATACTGCAAAATGATATGGTAAACTGAGGATTTAATAGAAATTTTGAGCATAACTGAATTAGATGTGAGTGGTCTTAACTTGGGCAGAGCGGTCATGTTTGGTTTTGTACTCGCTGGGAGTCAAAGGGTTAACCTCCTCACTAATCCTGAATTGCCTGCAACCAGACTTTTTTTGATGCATTGCAGGCCTGCATGATCCGAATGGGCATACATTCACCAATGAAATGGAGCTAACAAGACAAAGCTTTACATTTCATTTTCTTCATACTGTCTGCCATGAAATACATATAAAATTAAATTTAGAAATCACTACTTTCATTTTTATGTGGATTTTACAGACTTCGATACTCCGAAGTTGTGGTCGTGCAACTGCAGCTGCCACGATCTCCAAACATCCAGACGATCCATCCCAAGCTCTCAGATCACAGAGCTAAAGGAAGGGTGAAGATGCACAGGATTCTGGGAGCACTATACTGCCACACGGCAGACAGAATGTTCCAACGATGCCACTAAAATGTTTCGTTATTTTTGTGACTTTGCTCCATCGTTCGCTGGACACGTTCAAACCAGAACAGAGATAAACTAAATGAGCAGTTTATTAGGAGCAGCAAAACACCTGCTTATTAATGCATTTACCCATTAAGCTAAACATGAGGCAGCAGTGCAGCACATTTGTTCATGCTGACGTGGGTCAGAAGCCTCAGTTGACTTTCACATCAAACATTAGCATGAAATAAATGTGATCCCAATGGCTTGGACTACAGCAGGGTTAGTGGTGCCAGATGGCTGATTACAGTATTTCTGAAACTGCTGATCTCAAGCACAGCAGTCTGTAGAGTTAACACAGCCTGGGAACTGGACAAATCTGCAAGATCAGCTTTTATTTGTTCGGGTAGATTTGTCTCACCACTCTCCCATTCAAACATATTTCCATCAAACCAAGTTCTGGTCGGGCCAATCACAACTGTTGATCTAAGATGGGGTGGGTTTAATACACTGACCTCGAAATACTTTCAATCAAGATGACTGGCACTGATGTAGAATAGTCTGTTGAATCCACAATCACAACAGCATTAACCCCTTTGTGCAGAAGCCAATTTTGGCTATTTATGGGTTACCCACTTTAATGCTGTATAATTCAAGATTTAAGCTTCACAAAGAGGAAAAATGTGGCTCAATTCAGGAAAGACACTTACAGCATTTAGAATTACATTGTATTTCAGTTTATTTTCATGATTTTGGTAGAGAAAATGAGCAGCAAACATAAAAAATCTTCATGAGAATTCACCATTGAAATTGCAAAAAAAATAATTCTGACGATTGAAAAACTGCTGGGGCTTAAAACTATACATTTCTGGTATCATAAACTCCTTGAGCACAAGTAGAATTCATCTTCAACATTACATTCTGGATTACCTACATGCTATTAGCCAAATTATACAGCTACCCAAGTGTCTCCCCAAAGTCTCAAAATGATTTGCTGTCAAATCATTAATAAATCATGTATTTAACACAATTAAAGCTTTAAGGCATGAAATTTAATATGAACGAATGATTTTCTGGTTGAGTTTAGTATGAATTTATCAATATCAGTGCAGTTGAATATCAGTGGTCACAAGTAACCTCTCCAAATATGAAACATGCCTTTTCTCCATAATAAAGTTTAGAGTTTTGGCCATTTTTCTTCAAAGCCAGCACAAACACGCATTAAATAAACTGCTAATTAAACGGTCAGAACATTCACCCTGTAATGAAAGCTACCAGTCCCCTCTTCAAAGCTCACGAACCCATTTCAACACTTATAAGGAGCAAGTACACCTCACTAACTCAGTAATATCTGAATTCTGAAATATACCTCATTTTAACTGAACAGACACTCCACTTTCAGGGAATATCAAATCCATTGCCTCTCCCGATTCAAAAGAAACGTGCAATGAATGTACCGGGGGTCCACACCAAAATGCACGGGCAGTTTTAAACAGGAAAAAAACCTCGACATTCGACTTTGTTGAGTACATATACATTCCGAAACAGAAAAAAAAAAACAAACAAAAATAGCAGCCTGACCTTTTTCGTGAATCCCTCCTCCAAAGACATTGACTGTATAACATAGAGACCGATGTATCCAGTAGCAGGAACTCTCCGGTCCTGTTTCATTCGAAATAATTCCAATAGAGCGTATCGTTCTCATTTAAATCCTGTAATGTAACTGAACACTTCAAGGCCAGTTTTGCGAACCGATTTTCTATAAATCCCGTCTATTTTAGCCGCGTAATGTGCATAAGGTAGACAGGATACAACCGAGCCTGCTGATACGCATTGGTTTGTATGCTCTGTGTTTGTCCAATCAATGTGTTTCACTTACTCTAAAATGTTTAAACACTCGGGAATTGGATAAGAAACGAGCCAATCAATACATTGTTACCAGGGAAACTTCACGAGAACATGAAGTGTAACTCTACAATTACGCAGAAGAGCTTGAGTGTATGGTTGAGTGATTGGCTATCAACGCCAGTACTCGGGTGGATATAACGAAGCGCTGGATTTATCAATGAAGGAATCTACGCGTAAATCCACGGTAGGGAACTACAAATTTTTTTTGTATGGGACAACTGTAATAGGCAATAGAATGTGAGAGAATCAATACTGTTATGGCCCCAATTTGTTATTACATTCATAACACAACAGCAACAGCAAGGGACGACAAACACAGTTTCAACAACTAAAACACATTTAATTTTTAACAAAGACAAAGACTAATAACAACCTACAACTAAAGACCAAGATTGATAAATAAGAAAAAAAACAGAAATAATTACAGTCCCTTCTTGGTGGGGTGGCTTGGTGATGTCCTGGATGAAGAAAATGCTCAAACACAGGCAAAGAAATCCACAAAAGAAACTACACAGGTCTTGAACAGAAATGACAGGTCTGGTCACACGTATCCTTCTTCTTGCAATTTCTCCTACTACTCTAATGTCTCAATTCTATTCCTTATATACTCTTTTGCAGACCCCACCCACATTTAGACCTCTTTTTTTTACTTTTCTGAGACTTGCCCCAGACATGTCCAGGACATGTCTAAACATGACTGCAGTCTGAGCTTAACAAAAAAAAGGTAAATACTGCCATCTAGTGGCCTATATTCACATTACACCTCCATTCCAAAAGGGAAAAATTTTGACTCATAAAGGCAAAATTTTTCTTTTCAATACAAAATGGAAAAGTGAACACTTGTCTATATATACATATCATACAATATTCAAACAGATGATATATATATATACACATTCAAACACGGGATAAGCAATCAGCAATTACATTGTCTGTACCCTTCACATGCTTAATTTCCAAGTCAAACTCCTGTAAAATCAAACTCCAATTCAACAATCTCCGATTCTTGTTTTTCATCTCACTCAAAAACATTAACGGATTGTAGTCAGTGTACACAATCATTGGCTTTTCCCCTGTACAAACATAAACCTCAAAGTGTTGTAAAGAAAGGACGAGAGCCAACAGTTCCTTCTCTATTGTGGAATAGTTTGTTTGGTGGCGATTGAACTTCCTGGAGAAGTATGCCACGGGATGCTCAATGTCATCAGAGTCACTTCTCTGTAGGAGCACAGATCCACAAGCTTGGTCGCTAGCATCGACCGCGATGGAGAACGGTTTGTTGAAGTCAGGAGATTTTAGCACGGGGAAGTGACACAGCAGAGACTTCAGGCGATCGAAGGCTCTCTGGCATGCATCATCCCAGGTGAACTTTACGCCTTTCTTCAGTTGGTTAGTTAGACTGAGAGCAATCTCAGCAAAGTTCTTGCAAAACTTGCGGTAGTACCCGATCATTCCAAGGAAGCGGCGCAAAGCTTTTTTGTTGTCAGGAACTGGAAAGTCCATGATGGCTTGGACTTTAGCATTTATGGGTGCCACCTTACCCTGGCCTATGACGTAGCCAAGATAGGTGACAGTAGCACAACCAAAGTCACTCTTGTTCAGGTTAACAGTCAGGTTAGCCTGAGTCAGGCGCTGGAACAACGTCTCTACATCTTTTAGATGTTCTTCCCAGGAGTCACTCCATGTGATCAGGTCATCGATGTATGCACCCGTGTGTGGCAATCCGGCGATTGTAGACTGTATCATTCTTTGGAACGTGGCTGGGGCATTTTTCATGCCAAAGGGTAGGACTTCATACTGGTACAATCCAGATGGTGTGGCAAAAGCAGAGATGCTCTTGGCCCTCTCAGTTAAAGGCACACACCAATAACCCTTCAATAAATCAATCTTGGTCAGAAACTTTGCTTGCCCTACTCTATCAATACAATCATCAATCCTAGGTATTGGAAACACATCAGTTCTAGTTACAGCATTGACTTTGCGATAATCTGTACAGAATCTAGTACTTCCATCAGGTTTTGGAACTAGCACACAGGGTGAACTCCAATCGGAGTTGGAGGGTCTGATAATATCATGTTTTAACATGAACTCAACCTCTTTCTCAGCAATCTTTCTCTTTTCAGGATTCATCCGGTATGGATGCTGTTTTATTGGTTTGGCATCACCAACATCTACATCATGAGAGGCTATAGTAACTCTCTTTGGAACATCAGGAAACAAATCCTCATATTTCTTGATCAACCTTTCAAACTGATCTCTCTGTGAGGGTTCTAAGTGCTGGAGTTTTACATCAAGATTTTGCAACACTTCAGTGTTTGACAATTTACATGAAAGAACTTCAGCTTTAATTCTTGGTTCATCATCTTGAAACTCCCCCTCATCTTCACACGTTTCGACCATTGGAGAATCTGAAGTGACAGCTGCAACCCTAGCATTTCTGTCATGATAAGGCTTTAGCATGTTAATATGACACAATTGTTTTGGTTTTCTCCTATCTGGAGTCTTCACAATGTAATTGAGATCATTGAGTTTTGTCAGAATTTCATAAGGACCATGAAATCTAGCCTGCAATGGATTGGACTGCAAGGGAAACAACACAAGGACCTTTTCTCCTGGTTTAAACTCACGGCTTCTAGCCTTATGATCATACCAAGTTTTCATTTTTCCCTGACTTGATTTCAAGTTCTCTTTGGCAAGGTCACAAGCTGCACGCAATCTTTCCTTGAACTTGCTAACATAGTCTAACAGACTGATTTGCGGCTCTTCCTCTTGCCATTGTTCACTCAATAATAGCAAAGGTCCTCTCACTTCATGACCAAACACTAGCTCAAATGGACTGAATCCAGTAGACTCCTGCACTGCTTCTCTAGCTGCAAACAACAGCAAATGAACCCCTTCATCCCAATCTTTCTCATGGTCATAACAATAAGTCCTCATCATTGTCTTGAGAGTGGAATGAAACCGCTCTAAGGCACCCTGACTTTCTGGATGATAGGCACTAGAAAGAATCTGCTTTGCACCTAGTTCATACACAACCTGCTGAAACAATCCTGAAGTGAAATTGCTACCTTGGTCTGACTGAATTTCCCCGGGAAGGCCAAACAACGTGAAGAACTTTATCAAAGCCTTCGAGATTGCAGTTGCCTTGATGTTACGTAGAGGTATGGCTTCGGGGAATCTGGTAGATGCACACATGATTGTCAACAAATACTGATTTCCAGATCTAGTCTTGGGTAATGGACCAACGCAATCAACAATGACCCTAGAGAATGGCTCCCCAAATGCTGGAATAGGCTGCAATGGAGCTACAGGTGGGTCTAACTGGTGTTTTCCAACTACCTGACAAGTGTGACAGGTTTTGCAAAAGTTGGAAACGTCTTTCCGAAGCCCAGGCCAAAAGAAGTGTTTCATGATCTTATCAACAGTCTTGTTAACACCAAGATGACCTCCTAAAGGTAAACTATGAGCCATTGTTAAGATCTCATTCCTATAGACCTTCGGAACAACAATTTGCCTGACCACTGCCCAATCTGCATTGGCAGGGATATCAGGAGGGCGCCACTTCCGCATCAACACACCATCCTTGAGATAATACCCAACTGGAACTGCATCTATTTCTTTTTCAGGAAGGGCTCTCCTCTTTAGTACACCAATTTCAGGATCATTAGTTTGCTCCTCAATCAACCGCTTTCTGGACAGAGACAAGTCTCCAGACACATCAGAATCACCAGACTCATCCGGCTGGCTGAATAGAGAACTGATAAAAGTATCTGATAAGTCCTCAAACGGAGAAACCATAGTAGGCCAATCAGAGTCATGAGGCGAACCACCTGAGTCCTGACTATTCAATGTACTGGACGGCACCACATCATCTTCTTCTTTAGCCTTCTTGACCATAGCACGAGTCACTGCACAAGAAGGATACAGAGATGGGTCCTCATCCCCATCTTCAGTGCTCGGCTGTGAAGTAAGATGTACAGGGGGAACTACTTTGCCCCCAGCCAGGTCATTGCCTAGCAACAGAGAAACACCCTTTATAGGTAGACTTGACATAAGTCCCACCTTTACCTGTCCTGTAACTAAATCTGACTTCAAGAATATAGAGCGCAGGGGTACAGATACAGTCCTCCCTTCAATACCTTGTACAAGTATGAAATCCCCTGAAGCGGTCTCATCACGTAACTCCAAGGAGTCCATCAACAAAAGTGATTGAGAAGCTCCGGTATCCCTTAGGATATATATGGGGACAGGAGTAGTATGCTCATTCAGAGCCACAAATCCCTCTGACACAAATGGAAGAAATTCCTCCCTCACGAAGTCAGCTGTATTAGGCTTTTTAGCCCCACAAGAAGCAGGCAATTTAGCAGATTGGTTATCTACTACAGGGGTTTCTAACCTTGTTTTCACAAAGGCATTTGGTTTGGTATCCTTTCCTTTTTCTTTCTTAGCTTTAAGGAACCAACAGTTAGTTGTAACATGACCAGATTTCTTGCAATAACTGCAAACTAGACCACTTCTGTCACTGTCAGCTTTCACACTTTGATCAGACCTGTTACTGGATTTCTGAGCACCATCACCAGATTTGTCTTTGTCTTTGGGTGAGGAATCTTGGGTATCACCGTAACCCTTTTTCTGAAATTGGGACCATTTATTGTTACTGCTAGACTGAAATTTGGACTTATGAGTGAGAACATATTCATCTGCAAATTTGGCAGCTGATTGCAAGTTCAGTGCTTGCTTCTCATTAAGGTAGGTCTTAACATCATCCTTAACACAGTTCTTGAATTCTTCAACTAACACCATCTCTTTTAGTGAGTTGAAATCATCCTTGACCTCCATAGAAGTACACCAGCGCTCAAAGCAAACCTGCTTCTCATTAGCAAATTCAACATAAGTCTGATTTTCAGATTTCTTCAGACCTCTGAATTTCTGTCGGTAAGCCTCTGGAACCAACTCATAAGCTCTCATAATAACCTTTTTGACAACCTCATAATCAGAGGAATCATCTGCAGACAAAGCCGAATAGGCTTGTTGAGCTTTACCCTTGAGGACAGTTTGCAACATCAGAGGCCAGTGTTCCTTTGGCCACTGGCAACTCTTTGCTACCTTTTCAAAACACTGGAAATAGTTGTCAACATCCTTTTCCGAAAATGGAGGCACCAGTTTTACCTCCTGGCTAGCCCGAAATTTATTTTCAGTTTGAATTTTTATTTTTAGTTGCTCCATTTGGAGTCTTTCTTCTCTTTCGAATTTCTCTAATTCAAAATCTCTCTGTCTTGCAAATTTTTCTAACTCAAATTCTCTTTGTTTTTCTTCTCTTGCTAATTTTTCTAACTCAAACTGCCTTTGTTTTTCTTTTTCTTCCCTCTCAAATTCCCTTTCTTTTTCTCTTTCCTCCCTTTCAATCTCTAGCATTTTTAATTTAAGTTCCATTTCTATATTTGGATTTTCCACTGGAAACTGTTCCAGATCTCCTGGTGCAAACACATTTTCATCAATGTAATATTCAACTATCTCTCTAGCCAGTCTTGCTTTTCGCATGGCTGGTTTTACCTCTGTCAACTCCAACTGTCTGCAAATTTCTAGCAGTTCTGTCTTTTTAAAAGACTTCAAAACCCCTACGGTTGGTGATGCCAAGAAATCATCCATTGCTGTTGTCAATATATATCTAGGAAAATTCACAAAAACAATTTCACAATTTGGAATGTTAGATTTTCAATAAATTACTCACACAATGGTCTATCCCAGACCTTGAGCCCCCAATTTGTTATGGCCCCCAATTTGTTATTACATTTATAACACAACAGCAACAGCAAGGGATGACAAACACAGTTTTAACAACTAAAACACATTTAATTTTTAACAAAGACAAAGACTAATAACAACCTACAACTAAAGACCAAGATTGATAAATAAGAAAAAAAACAGAAATAATTACAGTCCCTTCTTGGTGGGGTGGCTTGGTGATGTCCTGGATGAAGAAAATGCTCAAACACAGGCAAAGAAATCCACAAAAGAAACTACACAGGTCTTGAACAGAAATGACAGGTCTGGTCACACGTATCCTTCTTCTTGCAATTTCTCCTACTACTCTAATGTCTCAATTCTATTCCTTATATACTCTTTTGCAGACCCCACCCACATTTAGACCTCTTTTTTTTACTTTTCTGAGACTTGCCCCAGACATGTCCAGGACATGTCTAAACATGACTGCAGTCTGAGCTTAACAAAAAAAAGGTAAATACTGCCATCTAGTGGCCTATATTCACATTACAATACCATGTCGATTTTTTTGCCTCAGAAAACTGATTTTTCTGAACTACTAATTGGAATACTGTTAGCTCACTGTGGCTAAACTGGTTGCTACAAAGGATAACGATTTTTTCTGTGTCAAAATATCGTTTTTTTTTAAACTGCTGAATCGACACTATGGGCAAGGATACTGACCAGTTTGCACATCAGGCTTAGCTGAGGAGTTAAATTCATGCAGCTCTCGAAAAACGGAGTGGAGTGAACTTCACCGTATTCAGAACCGCGTTCGAGGTCTGCTTGCTTGTGAACATTCAATAACTGATCCGGGGGTGCCATCTAGTGATTGAGTACAGTAACAGCATGCTTCCAATTTGCAGGTCTATAGACGCGGGCATCTACATCTGCAGAAAGGGGTTAAACAAACTGGACAGGATATTTTCTCTGTAAGAATAAGAGCACTCAGAAAGCGCATACCACCGCCTAGGAATTTGGAACATTGGACATGGAAATGAGTTGAGTGGACTTCAATCGCCTCTCAGTCACCTGACCTGAATTCAGTAACGTAACTTTGTTAGATGTGGTAGAGCCTGAGATTTTCAGCATGAACTGTGCAGCTGACAAATCTGCAGAGATTGTGATGCCATCATGTAAACCAGAACCAGACTCTCACAGGAACTTTTCCAATATCTCGTGAAATCCAGGCGACACGGAACTGCGGCAGCTCTGAGATTAAAGCTCAGCTTCATCCAGTATCAGTTCGTGTCCCTGATGAAGTGTTTGAGGAGCCTGAGAAGTGGCTCTTTTATCTGAGGGAACAAATGTACAATATTTACCAACCAAATATACCATATTCACTACTAGGACATTATGTAGAGCATCACACCTTGACTGCACTCTGTCCCTTAAGGTTGCTCATGTTACAGATCATGATGAGCCACACTTACATGCAATATTATCAACATTTTCCATGACACTAGCTTGTGTCAGTATCAAAACACACAAAAATAATCATTTTAGTACTTTTCTTAAGAGGTCTTAGGTTAAGCTATAGTTCAACAAGGTCTGATGATCACTAGTGCGCAGAAAATACTCAGATGTGAAGAAATTATTATTAGTGTATTAACAAAATGTTCAGACATCGGTCCATTATGCCAATATCTCCACAATTCATAAACATTCAGGGTAAAGACTCGATCATTTTAAAGCAGAGTGTTTGATTCCAAAACTTTGCAAAATGGCCATGAACACTAGTTTGGAAAGTTGCTTGTGCCTGATAAACAAACTCAGGATTAAGAGGTTTGTTTTCCTAAGATGGTCTCCACGGAGAATCCAGCCCTGCGGTGTAAAACGCTCATTTGTATGTGGTGCAAACGCTGGTCCTCAGACAACCCTCATTTGCAACCACACACTCAATTACACAAAATAACCAGGTGTTAACATCGGATATCACTTCGATAGATTCAAAATGAAATACCAAGGTTTTAACCGGTAGGACTGACCATACGATATCAGCTATACTACGCAAATGGAAGTGACAGCATTAAGCAAATCTAATTTAAGAGTTCCTCTTCTCAGAGTGAGGAGGTACGTCAGCTCGGTCTTAAGTGGAGAAGGTGCAGAATTTCTGCAGTCACGGACACGTCCTGTAACCGTTAATCCGGTGACGTTTCTGCAGGAATGTGGCAGACTTGATTCATTCAAGCGCAGAGCAAGAGCTCGTATGAGGAGACAAAAATTCTGATGAGTCTGTCCCACAGAACCACATTTCACATTAGAGATGCATATATCAGGGGTTTTAGAGGGAAAAACTCAATAACGTGAAGGACAGATACTCTATCAGCTGCAACAATGATGCACAAGAGAACATCATCATATTGATTCCGTCTCAGACAGCTCCTAGAGGAATGAATAATCTTCCAGTGTCAAACGCGAGGGGGGGCACAAGTATTGCAGCTGAAGGCAGGTCGGTGGGATGTAGCATAAAGTTTGTTTTACCCATCTGTATGCGAGTTATCCACGGCTCAACCTGTTAATTATGTTTTTGTACCGATCCTCTACAGAATTTTACCACACACAGCTTTTACCACAGCTGCATCCCCATTTCTAACACAGTAACTTCATTGGTCTGCCTTCTAAAATCCTCACAAAGATACAGGAAGTTCAAAATTCAGCAGCAAGAAATCTTACTCACACCAGTCGCTCTGCTCACATGATCTCCATCCTCTAGAAATTGCATTGGCTTCCCATATCATCCTGAATTCATTATAAAATTCTTCTCTTTATATTCAAAGCCCTCTATAACCTCAATAAGTCACTGAGCTCTGACCGCCGTATACACCTGTCCGCACACTGAGCTCCTCAGCTTCCCTCGCGGTCCCCAGATTTAGGCTCCCCAGCGCATGCGGCAGGGCAGGCAGCCTCAGGGCTCCTGAACTATGGAAGTCATTACCTCAAACTCTTCGCTCTCTCTCGCTCCAATTTCTGAATTCAAATCCCAGCTACAAACCCACATCTTCAAACAGAACCATCAGTCCTCCTTCCTCTGTTACATTTTTTTTCTCCCCAATTTTATCCTGCAGTTTAATCCTCCCATCATGTCTCACGGTGGTGCTGCCTGGTTTTACAGTTTGACAGGGTGCGATGCACAGCGACCTTGAGTTCTATATAAATAAAACCCATCAGCATTACAATAACTGACTACACCTGGAAAAAAAAAAATTCATATTCTCTCACATATTTTATGAGATCCTCATCACACTCTCTGAAACATTCTAAAAGGAGCAATATTGATGCCTGAACAAATCTGCCAAAAAAGACCTACAGAAAATCTTTCTTTTTGCAGGGGAAAAAAAAAAGTGGTCGCCTGAAGTGGGTGCATTTATCCTCTAACCTTCGACCCTGGTGACCCTAACATAGTGGATGCTGAAGTAGACGTTAGTATGAACACATCCCAAAAGTACGAAAGCTCTTGAGCCAAGTGGTTACGGAGATCTCCTCAAGACAAACTAGATTTAGTCAGTAAGCATGGCTTACAGGATAACCCCGCATGTATATCAGTACATTCATACTGAAACCATCAGACCTACAACAAGTAGTCGGGCAGTACCACAGTCAAGACCTTCTACCAAGAAAAAAAATTTTCAAAATCGGATGCGTAGGTTATGAGATCTAGGTCCGGACGCACAGACGCACGCACACACACACACAGACACACGCACGCACGCACACACGGACGAACAAAGCAAATCCAGTATACTCCCCTAAACTTCGTTGCGGGGGGTATAACTAAAACACTTTTTCATGTCCAGAGACCTTAACCTTTGACCCAGGTGAACCTAACATGGTGGATGCACAACCAGGCATTAGCATAAACACCTGCCGAAAGTATCGAGCCATTGTGCCAAGCAGATGCCAAAATCTTGTCCGCCCAAGACAGTCCGACACCAACGCCAACGGAAAACCAGGGTGACCCATACAGATGTGCCCTTCGAGTGACCAAACTCTCCATCTCACATTCTGCCCACGCATCTAAACATCTCTATATTTAAAAGATCAATTTAATTCAGCACTTCTTTGTATTTCTACATGTGTTAAAAGTAACTGAATTTTTCTCATTTGTTAATGTAGTTTGGCGTCACACAAAGACTCTCCAGCCATGAACTGTAGTGTTTAAATGAGCCTGGTGTATCTGTAAGATCCATGCGCAATCTGCTCCAAATCCCACTGAGGCAGTCCACTGAGAAAGTGCCCCATGCAGCACAGAAAAAACAAAACCTACTTCTGTCCAATACATACTACTCCTGTCCACAAATATTGGGACAGCAACACAATTCATTATTTTGGGTCTGAACACCTGTGCTATGGATTTGACATGAAACGGTAAAGATGCGCGTGAAGGAAGCACTTTCAGCTTTAAATAGTGTCTTGTCAAAAAAACTGCATAAACCAAGGAGGTTTATGCAGTATTCACACATCACCACCGAATTTAACGGGCTCAAAAGTAATTAGCGAAACCGACCATTATGAATTAAACATTAATGTATAATACATAGTCGCAAATGCTTTGCAGTTAATATTTATGGACTTGACTGTGTACAGACAGATACCCTTTTAATCATTTTTACTGAATAAGACAACTTCTTGGTAATAAGGTGAGATAGAGTAAGAAAAAGTAGGATCAGACTTTATTTCAGAGTAAATATAATATAATTAGCCAAACCACACACAGTGCGAGTGAGCACAGTCCAAAGCTCCAGACACAGGGGATCTGCGGGTGAATATGAGCCTCTGCAAAGTTACTAAGGACCTTGGGAATTATCGGACAGATTGAAATCATGCATACGCCTTTGAAATTAAACTGGCTAGAGTAAGAGTAGGCCTGTTACGAGCTTAGTGGCCGATCGGGCCGGTGTTTAACCCCGGTTTCCGTGGCATGAAGTGACTAGGAGTATTACTACTCCCCCTGGATGGGATGCCAGTCCATCGCAGGTACTCCCCCAGGTTTCCCTGACTATTTGCTGATACCCATTTATACACCTGGGTGGAGTGAGGCGTTGAGTGTGGGACTGAAGTGTTTTGCCCAAGAACACACCGTGCAGGCCGTGGCCGGGGGTTGAACTCAGGACCTTACGATCACAAGTCAAGCCTACTGGTAAAGCCTACAAGCAGTAAAGCATTCTGGCGCTCAACCCAGCGATCGTCATTAATCAGAAAAAAGTGAAGGACGGAGCATAAACAAAGAATTCATTTATAGCTGTTCCCAAAGCTAGCAACAGGCTCCAACTACAAGTCCTCCCATCAGAGCCACTTCCCCACACAAACACACTGATTTATCTGCCCTGATGGGGGGCGCTTATTACAAACGCTCAGAGGAAAACGGGCAACAATTGTTCATCAACACAAGATGAGAAGAGATTCAGTTACAATGAAATACAGAGCTCAGTTTATTACACAGGTCTAAACTGCGTCTGCTGCAGTCATGTGGCCACAGATTTGCTACAGTAAGACATACAAAATCAAGATGAGGTCAGAACCGTTTCCTCATATGAACTCCTATGAATAAGAATCAGATGCGGACATTGCCCAGAGTTGTCCTTTCAATCATTCGCCGATCAACCATAACCTTCAGACCACTAACCACCTCGAAACAAAAGCACCTGGCAGTGGGTGGGATATATTAGGCAGCCAGATATTATTCCATCCCCAAAGTTGATGTGTTGAAAGCAGGAAAAATGCGCAAACACAAGGGCTGTGAGTAACTTTGACGAGGGCCAAACTGTGATGGCTAGAAGACCCGGTCAGAGCATCTCCAGAACTGCAGCTCTGGTGGGGAGTTTCTGGTCTGCAGGGGTCCGTACCGCCCGACAATGGTCCAGGGAGGGGATAATGGTGAACTGGTGACAGGGTGACAGGTGGCCAGGGCTCACCGACGGGCGAGGGGAGTGACAGCCAGCCTGCGCGGTCTGGTCCGACAGAGGAGCTACTTTATCTCAACCTGCTGAGGTTAATGCTGATTCTAATAAAGGTGTCAGGGCACACAGCGCATCACAGTTTGTAACGTATGAGGCTGCGTAGCTGTAGAGCGGCCACAGAGCCCGTGCTGACCCCTTCTCCACCCCAAAAGCACCGGCAGTGGGCAGGGGAACATCAGAATTGAACTACAAAGTAATGGAATAAGGTGGCTCAGTCTGACGAAGCACGTTTTCTTTCACATCGTGTGGACGGCCAGGCGCATGTGCGTCGCTGACCGAGGAAAGACACGGCACCAGGATGCACTATGGGAAGGCAGCAGGCCAGCGGAGGCAGTGTGATGCTTTGGGCAAAGTTTTGGTGGGAAACTTTGGGTCCTGCCATTCATGTGGATGTTACTTTGATTCCCATCACCAGCATAAACACTGCCGCAGATCGAGCCCAACCCTTCATGGAAACAAAGTATTTCCTGATGGCTGTGGCCTCTTTCAGCAGAATAATGCACCCTGCCACACTGCAAAAATGGCTCAGGACTGGTTTGAGGAACAACTATGAGCTCAAGTTGTTGACTTGGTCTCCAAATGCCCCGGATCTCGTTGCAGTCGAGCATCTGTGGGATGTACTGGACAAACAAGTGCGATTCTTAGAGGCCCCCACCTCTGCAAGTGCCTTCGTGTCAGATACCACAGCACACCTTCAGAGGTCTAGCGGAGTCCATCCTTCAACGGGTCAGGGTTGTTTTAGTGGCAAAAGGCGGCAGGTGGTCATAATGTTATGACTGATCTGTGCAGAGCACACAATCAGTGTCCTAATAGCTCATATGAGGAAATTATCAACATCGATCGCATTCACTCCATTTGGTTTAGGCGAGGGGGGGCACCCGAGTGGTGCGGGCTGAAGGCAGGACAAAATAATTCACTGCAGAAATCACAGCGTTTTCTTTACAGCACACTGCACATGGCGGATGAGAGAACCGACTCTTCCGTGATGACGACGGTTTCTGCGTTGATATGAATACATTTATTTGGACGCATCTGCAATACCAACTAAAGGTGGAAACCAAGATGCAGGCAAGCAGAACAGAGCTCAGAGACATGAGGCACAATTCAAAACTCTACATTGTGTGCTGTGGTTATTTGTGCACTGCAGGTAAATGCTTCAGTGTGTGAAGCCTTTCATCCAGGGGTTTATGATCCCTAATTTCCCTGTTTACACAGTCCCCTGTAATCTAACCCCCAGGGGTGGGGGAGATCGGGGCCATTTCATCCTGATAGATGAGGAAGGAACCCTCTTAAAAACCCTCTTATAAACCCTCTTTATTACCCACAGGAATGTTAAGTGTTTAGTGCTGACTGTATTTACACGGCTGTGACTCCTTAGTAAATTGGTCTTTAGGTTTTCACACAAAAAGGGCTCAACTGAAAGGTGTGAGGAGAGACTTCGGTTTTCTCCCTGCACGTGTGCATGTGGCCAAATGCCAGAGCCGGCCCTGGTCACCCATTTGGAATTATGATTCAGACTTTGCTTAATAAATTAATGTGGATTTAAGCACCATCTAATTTAATTAATCCATGTTAAAATCACTCCTGTTTGAGTTTACTTGCATTTTTCCATTATTATATGTTATTAATTGCTTATTTCCCTATTGCCTTGGCATTAGCCTGAGGGTCGCCAAACGCCTCACCCTCAGGCCAATGCGCAAATGAGCAATTCATAATATTTTTATAAATTGGTAACGTATGTTGTGCCATCATGACAATATTAGGACTATGACTTCTGAGGTACGTGACTTCAAGACTCATTAAAGAGCTAAATGCTCGGTCCGCCACTGTCGTCTGCTTCTCAGAAGGGAGCGAATGCCACAGTTGCCGAGGGTTACTTGTGCACGTGCTGAACTCGGCCAATACAGGTCGGCCAAAACAAAATATATTGGCAGGCCGTTTTTTACTGTATGCGGGCAATACCATACATAACCAATTAATAATCATCATTGTTGTACTGTACAGCAAGCAATTACAATGCCTGGTCCAAACTGTCGTATAGCCCACTCATAATTAAATAATAATTTTCAGACATCAGTGTGGGTGGGAGCTTTTATTTAATTATGAAGATACAAGACTTAGTTCAGACTGCGGATTCTTGCTTCATATTAGTCTGACTACTATGCCAATTTTCATGTGACGCACACTATTCTCATGAATATGTGAGTTGAGGTTTTCAGTGTGTTTGAAGATCAGCGAATTGAAGTTTAGCCCGCTTTAATTCGTATCCTCATTAAATGGCTTTTATTTGAGACATATTGGTCAAATGAACATCCATATTGGCAGATCGCCCACAGAAACGGTAAAATGCCTTCTGTTTTTGGAAATGGAAAACATTTTGGCAGAATAACCTATGCACTCCGCAAATAATGCATTCTATTTAATAAATACTTAACTGATACAACTTCTACGTAACTTCTTTCTCAAAAGTTACTTTACAAAGTTTTGCAGGATCATTTGATAGCCTTTAACATTTTAGTAAATCTGACTTTTAATTAGTAAACACTATGAAAGCTCTATACATCATAGTTAAGCTGGATTTATGGTTCTGCGTCGACTCCACGCAAAGGGTATGCCGACGCCTCAACGCCGTCATGGACCTTTCGAAGTTCTGCGTTGAGGTTGTTTGCATCGTGCTGTGCCGCAAAGCAATTCTTCAACAAACCGCTAGGTGGCGTCAGGTTTCTGAAGGACCTGTCGTGAAATCATGTGAGACTCGAGGAGAGTGGACCAATCAGTGCCCTAGCGGTCTGTGTCGCTTTGACGTGCAGTTAGAAAATTTGAGGTGCACGGCAGGCGACGCAGAGGCTCTGTGGTGGGGGTTCAAGTTGCCGCAGAGGCTCTGTGCAGCGATGGCGTCAATTCGACACAGAACCATAAATCCAGCTTAAGCCAATACCGAAGTGAGCTTATGAGCTCACTGGAGACGAGCCCGAATAAGCTACTCAAGTTTACAACACTGAGTGAGTGAGTTCTTAAGTGATGCACTGAACAGAAATTCGCTACTTTTTTGGAGCGGGCATGACGCAGAACTCATGGGTTCACTTCAAGGAATCAAGTTTGTCTCCAAATTGGTGAGTGTACAGTGAATCACGAGTTCTTAATGTGCCTTGTTCGGTGCTCAAGAGGAAATGCTCACTCAAGAGTCAGATTGGGGGACCCCCCACCCCAGGCACCATAGCACTGCGGGGCAATCACCCCAATGCCTGCCGCAACCCCCACCCCGCCTTAGTCAGCACCAGTGGCTGCATGTACCATAGACAGAACAACTCTGGTCCTTCCCACTCGTTCATTGGGAAATGTAAAACTAAAATTCATCTCTAGCATATTTGAAAATGATGGAAACAAGGTTAAAACAGAGAGCGTAAGCTCGCATCTGTGAATCATTCCGTCGGTACTGAGCGACAGATGTAAGGACTTCAGCCCCATTAACAGCATCCAAAGGTTTATGGACTTCTGTAAATCTTGCGCATAGCTGTGCGTGATTAGAGAAACTCAGACCGAAGGATGATAGTACACACAAAGCAGCTCTTGAATGACAGAAAGGTCACGTGACCGAGCAGCGCTGCACTCACCGGGGTTGCAGTCCGTCAGAAGCGAGCAGATGGACAGGAGGACCTTGGATATCGTGAGCGCTGGGCTCCAGTTGTCTTTCAGGATGTCGAGGCAGATCACACCCTGGCTGTTAATGTTGCAGTGATAGATCCGTGTGCGGAAAGTGACCTGCGAAGAGGAGGACCACAGAGGTGTGCCGTTACGTATCAGTGCGGTGGCCCAAGCACTCGAGAAAGTAGATTTCGCCACATTATATGGATTTGGGGAGAACTGAATAATCGTTTGCCAGTGCAAAAGAGCACAAGAAAAACTTAACAAAACAAACCTATTTCTCCAATACCAGTCCTGTCATCCGCCCATTACTGCACTGGTTAACTCCATAAAACCAACAAACCCATACATGGGGCCAAGAAAATATAGCCGACGTATTCAAACCTGTGGAATTCCAGCCCTTTTTTAAATTCCAATAGCGAACCCAAGCTTTGCCATGATCCCAAACGCGTCCCGCTGAATTACAGGGAACTGAGTACTGAATGGTGTAGCACATCTAGATATTTTTCATGTAATGTAATGCTATGGCTATAAAACGAGGCATCCTGTGTGTGAGTACTCCTCTCAGCGCCAGTGTGATGCATCTCCAGTGAGGCGCTGCAGCCAGCAGATGCAGAATATAAATGTAAACCAGTCCTACACTATGAAAAAAAAAGCTTTTTCTGACTTACAACTCTCTCAAGGGAAAAGTTAGAGTTTAAGGGGTAAACAAATCAACTCCTGGTCAGTGTGACCATGGTACTGAACTCTATTTAAACCAGCACAGAGTCTCCGGCTGGAGCTTTAATGAAACGAACCGAAATGTCGGACAGAAGGCAGAAATCTGGAGCAAACGCACAAGAAATCACGAGCAACATCACACAGGGGTCCTTCGCGACGCTCTACTCCGCTCCATCCACACTGGGGGAGTTGGAATCAGACCAACCATCTTTCTACAGACTGAGGCAAAACACTACAAACTTTTTAACTGGTCATTTTGTGATGTTGTAGCAATATACATGAATACAACATATTTTGTACTTTTGCCTCAGATCCTTCCGCTGATATTAGTACCAGTTACACCACATTAGGGTTCAGGCCTGACGGCACAGAGGACGATGAAGGGACTCGAGTGAAATCTGACTTGTGCCAACTGACCAGGGCTGGATGTGAAATTGACCACACGTGTCATATTATGCTGCATAGTCATTTGCACTTAAAAACAGGCGTATGAATCTTGCCTGCGCGTTGGTAGTAATGACCTGGCGCTGCCAAGCGTGGTGCGTCCGCAGTTCACCCCCAGGCAAAGGGCCCTCTTGGTCACTGAATATCACAGGACACGGAACGTTACAAATGTGCTGCGGAGTTTTTGGCATCAGTATCCCAACGTGCCATAAATGTTTAATGTTGACTTGAAACATCACAGAGGGAATATGTTCTGTTTGCTTTGTATCAGAGCCTGATCAGTTGGCACAAGTGAAATTTCACTGAACTCCTTAAACTGTTCCACAGCAGTCAGGGGTTTAATCTAACGAGGTGTAAACTGGTATCAAAAGAAGCAAAAATATACATGTAAAAAGATGTTGTATAAATCGCTACAGAATATAATAATTGGACATTTTAAAAGTGTATAGTTTTTTTTGACTCGCTCTGTAGTGTAGTATAATACTACTCCTTTGTAATGAGGCGCGTTGGGTATGACATGTAGGACATACAGCTATGAGACACGGTAATTAAAGTGGTTATTGTCAAATTCCCCTCAGAGTGCAGGAGAAGGATTATAGTTTATGAGAACTGGGGAAACTAATACTTAAGAGGTAGTGGCAGCATAAAGTGATTCACACTGACATCCAAACAAAACAATGACAGCCATCAAAACCCCATGTTCCAGGAAGAGAACAGCAGCCAAGTCATAATTGCTGCTCCTCCACAAGGCTCCCCAAGTATAAACCGACTTGCTAACCTGACTGAGGTTTACAGTTAAGCGTTAATCTCCCAAAGCTTTAATGGCCGTCTTATTTTATTCAACAACTGCTTCACTGGTCACATAATTTATACAGTCATTTATAGACATGACACTCATATTAGAGCAAATAAGTGCCGGCTCAAAGACTTTAAATTTCCATACAGACAGCAAGGCTCCATTGGTCTCTGAGGCCACGATGACTACGTACACGTTCTAGCAAATACAGCCAAACGTAACTTGAGAGCCAGAGTTGGACCAGCTCATAGAAGGGGGTGATATATCATGTTCCAGTAGACTACAGAAGTTTTTTGTGGGGGTAGGTATATTGTCCAAACTAACAAAAATTACTTTTTTTATCAGATGACCCCATCGGGGTGGAAATTACAGCCCTTTTTAGGGTAGGGGCCAAAATATTGACATGGTCAAAATCTGGACTTTGACCTTTGAATATTTTGTTGCGCCCTCAGTGACGCTCCTTGATCTTAAGGTATATGAATGGGTACAGTTCCGCCATGTAGCATAATAATTTTGAAGGTTTACTGAGGGCGCCGCCTAGAGTTGGCGCTTCAATTCATGACTTTCTGCATTTTGGACTACATTTGAGACCCTCCCAGGTCCTGCGCCCTCATTAAACCTTGCTTATTTATGTGTATTTACATTTACATTGGGACTAGTTCTTTCCAAAATTGCATAAATGGCGGTGGATTAGTCAGGGCGCTTTTGCATAAGTGGCGCTTTTTTATGGCAAGAACACGACTTATCACTTGGCCATATCTCAGTGCGCCCCCTATGGGTTTCAGTGAAACTTGTTTTATTGCGTTTTCTCTATATCTCTGCTATTCATGATGAAAATATCAAGAAGGCATTTTGCCTCGTTAACCCTCTTTGTGCTAAAACGTTCACACCAGATCACACTCCACTTTAATCAAGAAAGACAAAAGGTTAGTTCTCCGATGCTCCAATAGGTGACTCATATGGCAGGTGGCAGCAGTGCTGTGACCACATGTTCTGATGTCATGTTCAGAGTCTGATTAGAGCCGTGGAAATCCTGCTTTATCATGAACATCTTCTGATTTTAAGACCTGCGATTTTAAGACCTAGTTCCATCTTTACCTTGTGGGAAATTGTGCTAACGATTAGCTTTGCACCCAAGATATTAGATCATATATTTCTGATCACATTTTTGAATGGGTGTGGCCTGTCTGTATGCATAATGCATGCAGCAATGCAGAATGTAAAGACAAGGTCCTCAACCCCCTCTGAAAATACTGTGGTTACCTTCTGGACAAGGATGTCCTTCAGTTCGTTTTAAACTATCTTGTCCAGATTTTCTGGACAAATCTGTCCAAACGTTTTAGTCAGTTGTGAACTATGTGCAGTTCAGTTGCTGTCCTGAGAGCCTGTTGAGGAGCGTGTCCCTTAGTTAGAATGACAGGCCGTCATTTACTTCAGACTATTTCAGGAATACCAACGCAGAAGCCTCCGTTACTGGTACAATTTTTATTTAGTTTTTATTCCATGAAAAACAATTCTATAATTATTGAGTCATTATTCTGTGGTGGCGACACCATTAAAGCCTTCAGCACCCTTGGGTGCCTCGATTGTTGTTTTTCTGACTTTTCAGTTTTAACATTTTAATAAATTGTTTTTTTTTTTTTTTTAATAAGTTCTCTTGCCTCTATGCTCTGAAAACACTCAAATAATTTGGTGGGGGACTAAAACAAAAAGGGCATTTTTCGGAGGTGGTGCTTGATTGCGACATACGTCAAACTCAGGCATGTAAAGGGTTAATCAGGCAAAAGTCCTTCTTGAATAGCTTTATCATGAATAGCAGAGATATAGAAAAACATAATACATCAAGTTTTACTGAAATCCATACGGGGCGCACTGAGATATGGCCAAATAAAAAACGCCTAAAATCGCGTTCTTGCCAAAAAAAAAAAGAAAAGAAAAGAAAAAAAGCGCCACCTATGCAAAAGCGCCCTACTAAGCCACTGCTATTCATGCAAATTTGGAAAGAACTAGTCCCAATGTATCCAAAAACACACAAATAAAGAAGGTTTAATGAGGGCGCAGGACCTGGGAGGGTCTCAAACGGAGCCCAAAATGCAGAAAGTCATGATTTGAAGGGCCACCTATAGGCGGCGCCCTCAGTAACCCTTGGAAATTTTTCTGATACATGAAAGAACTCTACCCACCAATTCAAATACTATAAGATCAAAGAGGGTTACACAGGGCGCACAAAGATATTAGAAGGACAAATCCAGATTTTGACCATGTCAATATTTTGGCCCTCCCCGAAGGGATCTTCTGATGATGGAAGAAAAAGACAAAAAAAAACATAATTTGTCAGTTTGGATGATATATCTACGCCCACAAAAATCTTCAGTGGCCTACTGGAACAGGATATATCACCCCCTAGTTCATAGTTACAGACTCTGGCTCTTAAAAATTCTCCAGTAAAAATAGAAATAAGCAACTGTGAAACCCAGTTCAAGCCGGGATGAAGTGATTTCATATTAGAATAGATGGTGAGTCTTTAATACAACCATGGGGCCTGATTTACAAAGCACTTATATAAAAGCTTGAGGGACCCATATTATGGGAAAACTTTTTCCCAGTTTAGTCCACATGCACAGCCGTCTAGTGTACCAAATGACCCAGAGAAGGTAGAGTTTGAAAACCCCAGTTTAGCCATTAGACAAAATCACCCCCCCCCCCCAAAATCACTACTTCAGATTTTGAAACACATTGTCAAATTCCTGTAGTTTGCCATGATACACCACGCTATCTTTCTCTCATTTGTCAACAAAATCCTACTAGCTAAAATTAATCCACATCTACTTGCGTGCACTTCTCATTTTACGTCAGACTGCTGTATGGACAAGGGCCAATGCAACGCCAGGTTCGCAATAAAGGTTACCCGAATCCCACGTGCCCAGGAGCGAAGCATTTCACATTTCTGTTAACATTTACCCTGCTTCTCAAGTACAGTTAAACTTGTAGGGCAACTTCACCTGGTGCGAGTTGTGTATGTGCAGTAAATCAATGTTACTCAGCCTCTATACATCACCTTTCCATACTCACTAGTTAAATCCGGTTATGCAGTGTCTTTCACTTATACTGGTCCAAAATTGCTGAAAATCTGTCTTGACCATTGTCAAATAAATATCTTCACCTGTGCAAAATTAGAAAAACATTCCTGTAATACTGGTCGCTTCCAGAGCCTGGAACAGAAAATGTCCGCGGGCGCAGCGGCGGCCCCGGAGCTAAACCAGAGTATCTCCCGACTATCATCGTCTGGGAGATAACAATTATTGCATCCAATTCATTTGATAATTCCTGCAGGGTACCGTTGCCGAAGTCGCACCGATGACTGTTCTCCACGAGTGTGTAATCAGGCTGGGGAAGATGGCAAGAAATTGGACACTACATTCTCCAGGTTGCCGAAATATCTACATCTGTGTTCATGAGATCTGGACTAAACCTCATCCCACAGGTTTCCTGTTGGGTTTATGTCAGACGACTGGGATGGTCACAGAAAAACTTAGACTCTGCAGTCAATTATCCATTTTTGTGTTGATTTCAATGCATGCTTTGGACCCAATTCCTATTGGAAGATCTAACCTTGGCCCAAGATAAACCTTCTGCCAAAGGCAGTCAGGTCTTCATTTAGTATCTGATTGATACTGATCTCATGATTCCCCAGGGCCTCTGGGGCTGGGGAGAGCCACCCTACTTCACAGCGGGGATGAGGTTCTCTGTGGATCAGCTATTTTTGTTTTTATGCCGAACACATCTGTTTTTTGAGGCTATTTTGGTCTCATCTGACCATAGAAATCCTGTCCCACTGGAGCTTCAAGTGCTGTAAACTGGAGGCATGAAATTGTCTTTGATGACAGCAGAGTGCTTTACTGGCGACCGTCCAAAACACTCTGTCGTTGTGTGGATGGAGTCCGATTATAGTTCAGTGACTTTCTGACTTCGGGACATAACTCATGTCTGCAATTATTTCACAGTGATCCTCAGAGTTCCCCGCACCTCGTCAGCCGGCCTCTTTACGGCGCAGGCATACGCTCACGTCCTCCTCCATCACTCTTAACATTACCATACAACCTAAACTTTTTCATTTGTACTCTAAGAGTAGAAATGTCTATTTTCAACTTTAGGTATTTTCTTATAGCCATTTCAAGAAAAGCCAAACAATTTTGCTGCTGATCACTACAGTATTTTTTGGCCTTAAGCATGGTGATGGATGACCGAGTGACATCAGCCTGTGTGACATATTGAGGGAAACAAAAGGTCATCGTCAACTTACCCCAAGTAAGTTTACCTAATCGGCGAACTGAAAAAATAAAATGGGAAAATACTTGAATTTCCCATAAGGTTTTCAAGGGCAGCCAATGATTAAGGTACACATGATTTTAAGGAAAATTCTTTTTTTTTAATGATTTGAATATTGTTTTCCTTCAATCCTTTGCTTTAAATTCAAGGTTAGAGTTGTTTTTTAAATATTTCGAACAAAACGTTGGGAGGATTAAGAGCGTTCACATTTTTCCAAAGCTTTTTTAGCTAATATTCACCAAAGGTGCCAATATTAAATTAAGGCTCTGTATACATTTGGAGAGAGTGACATTTTGACAAGCGAGTTTAACCCTTAGAGCGCTGAAATTAATAAAAATAAAAAATTAGAAATGATCTCATGCTGTTGAAAACCTATCACGTAGCTGCTTGCTTATAAGAGCTCTTTTAAACAAGTCGCCACATGATATGTTTTCAACAGCTTTGAATTTAATATCTTACATCATTGAGCAACACTATTTGTATTTAGTGCTCTAAGGATTAAAATCATTGAGACATGGACAGATTTTACCAGTCAAAAACTGGCATTTGCCAGCTAAAAGAAACACAGATTCATGAACCCTCTAATCTGAATTACACGGGCCCCAAGTTGCTCAGTATTCTTGCCGTTAAATCGCCAAACCCTAATCAGTTAGTTTGCTTTAGCCCGGCATGACAGGCGGGTGGAGGAGAGCAGATGCGTCGTTCAGGAGGACCCCACCTACCTTTGGCGGTTTAAAGGGATAGTCTGAGGAGAACGTGATGTCCAGGAAGAACACGCCCCCTTCATAGACCGAGCCAGGGGGCCCCAGGATGGTGGATCTCCACTCATATATGTTGTCTCCTTTAGGGCCCGCACTGCAGACAGACAGGAGGGAGAGAGTGTCTTTCATTTCACAGCTAAACGCCGCTCCGCTGCCCTCAGTAAAGCACTGAACGCAGTAACTGCAACCACAGCACTAAACGCGCATTTATCTGATTTTACTCACATTCAGCTGTCACTCAATAACTCTCCCCAAAAATATGGCTCCAACCAAAATAAAGGCATTTTTAATGATTACCACAATGTTAAACATTTTTCTTCACAACAGAAAATCCACCTGGAAGCAACACTGCAGTGAAATCAATTTTAATTGACCCTCTGCCAGTCTGCTGCAGCAGTGCAAGTCACTGCCTGTGCTTTTAACTGCCTGTCCATCAGTCAACATTTCAATCTCTGCTGACGTCTGCAAGCTGTCCTACCTGATAACAATTAACACTAAATTAACCTACATTTTTCAACTGGGAGAGAATCCATAAAGAACTCGACAACTAGTTGCATATAATGCTGCCATTAGACAGATGAATAACTTTTGTTATATTTTTGCAGAACTGTAAACTTGAGGTTCACCTGAACTTGAAACTTGAGCCACCCTGCCATGGCATGTGTCAGTGGGGTAAAAGGCAGAGATGAAACACCAACTAGATGAAGTTATAATGATGTACAGTATCTCACAAAAGTGAGTACACCCTTCACATTTTGACAACTAATTTATTATATCTTTTCAAGGGACAATGCTACAGAAGTGGAAACTTCTACATATTCTAGAGTAGTCATGGTACAATATGTGTAACAGTGTAGATTTACTGCACTGTCCAAATACCTGAACAAACAGTCACTATTTCCAAAAAGGATGGCAACAAAAGTGAGTACACACCCCGATTGATAATGGTCAACCAAGCAATGAAACGCGACTTGTTCATCATGTTCATGCTTTTGTCTGTTCGACTGGGCCATATGAGGTTGTGTAACATGTTTAAGGGTTAAATTGTGGTGCTTTGGGTGCAGTGCTCTCATTCTGGTCACTGTAGGGTCAACATGGCACCTCATGGGAAAGAACTCTCCGAGGATCTGAAAAAGGGAATTGCTGCTCTCCACAAAGATGGTCTAAGCTACAAGAAGATCTGTGAAACCATGAAACTGAGCTACAGCACGGTGGCCAAGGTTATTCAGTGGTTTTCCGAGACGAGTTCTGCACGGAAAAGGCCTCGTCAGGGTCGACCGAAGAGGTTGAGCCCTCGTGCTCTGTGCCAGGTGCACAAGTTGGCTTCAGAAAACAGACGCAGGAGTGCTGGCAGCATTGCTAACAAGGTTGTAGCAGTGGAATAACAGCCTGTCAGTGCTCAGACCATACGCCATGCACTGCGCAAAGTTGGTCTGCAGGCCGTCAGCCAAGATGGAAGCCTCTTCTGAAGCTAGCCCACAAGAAAGCCAGAAAACCGTTTGTTGAAGACAACCAGTCCAAGAACATGAACTACTAGAACCGTGTTCTGTGGTCTGACGAGAACCAATATAATGGTGTCCAGCATGTGTGGCGGCGCCCTGGAGAGAAGTATCAAAACAAGTGTGTACTGCCTAAAGTCAAACATGGTGCTGACAGCATCAGGGTCTGGGGCTGCATGAGTGCTCCTGGTCCTGGGGAGCTGCACTTCATTAATGGAATAATGGATCCAACATGTACTGTGAGATTCTGAACATGACGCCCTCCCTTCAGAAACTGGGCCGCACGGCTGTTTTCCAACATGATAATGACCCGAAACACACCTCCAAGATGACAACTGCCTTCCTGAAGAAGCTGAAGGTGATGGTATGGCCAAGTATGTCTCCAGACCTGAATCCCATTGAGCACCGGTGGGGCATCCTCAAGAGGAAGGTGGAGGAGCAGCAGGTGTCCAACATCCACCAGCTCCGTGATGTTGTCATGGAGGCGTGGAGGATCCCAGCAACAACCTGTGCAGCTCTGGTGAATTCCATGCCTCTGAGAATCAAGGCAGTGCTGGACAACAATGGCGGTCACACTAAATATTGACACTATGGACACAATTTGGCATGTTGACGGTGAGGTGTACTCACTTTTGTTGCCACCCATTTTGGAAATAGTGACTGTTTGTTCAGTTATTTGGACAGTGCAGTAAATCTACACTGCTACACCTATTGTGCAATGACTACTCTAGAATATATACAGTTTTCATTTCTGTAACGTTGTCCCTTAAAAAGATATACTAAATTAACAGTCGAAATGTGAAGGGTGTACTTACTTTTGTGAGATACTGTATGTGAAGTTTAATGAAATTTCATATCTGTGAACAGTAGAGGTCACAAGTCGTTCAAAAAGGTGTCGATGGATGATAGAATATCAAAGGTCACACAAACGGCCATTTTTTTTTAATAAATCTTTGAAACTCCTCATTTATACGTTGAGACATGCTGTATATACTAATAACATAAAAAGTTTCAGCCCTTTATATTAGAAAAGTCCAAAACAGACAACTTCAGTTTTTAAATATAATCATCCAGCCACACCCACTTTTAGGGGAACCGGGCTGAAATGTAGCCCTGCTTTCGTCAAAGTTTATCAATACTGCTGGAGGCCACGAGTTGCACTGTTTACGGACAACAGATAACAGATGACGATGGGCGACGAAGTTTACACCATCTTAATGGTTCAAGTTAGTCAATGACCAGTTGAGTTAAAAACGCAAATGTGTGCCTTGGGATTGAACCTCAATTTAGAAAAAATCCACAAAGAAGTCTTGCCCTAGTAGGGTTTACAAGGATGATTTCTGAGGGGGAATAACATCTCAGAGCCCTCAAACACGTCCCTGCGCACCAACACCTTCATACAATTATGTGATTCCATTTAGAAGCAATCCACAAAAAACTCAAGGACCAGTTGCATTTATAAGAAAACTTCATGAATGAAAAGACAGGGCAGACAGACAGACCCATTCCATAAAAAGTTCATCAGTAATGATGATGTCAGTATAATGAAAATGGCCCATGCCCAAAATAGTAAAATATTGCTTTATTTTAATGGTCCTAACAAATCATTGGTGAGAAAATTCACCAGAATTAAACTTGCGCACAAACACACTCCTGGGACAGCCTGTGCTTACAGCTGACAGCTGTTTTTAAGGGAAAAGCTGGAAAAAATGTAAATTCAGTTCCAGCATCTAAACTGAAGATCTAAACGCAGCATGAGAACCAGAGAGCCAACAACATCGCAGCTCAAACCTGGGCGTGAGCTCAGGACCCAAAAATCAATGCAGCAAATGTTCTAGCTTCCACAGTTCTGGAGTACACTGGAATAATGTCTGTTGAAAATAAAACTTGATCATAACGACTACAATTAAAACCATCACGTTACTTCAAGGAGCAACTGTCATTTTTTCACGATATTAATGTCTTGAGGTGATAACCGAACAAATGTAACGCGATTCCAAGCTTTCGAACTACAGTGTGCTCGATGATACTGCATTTGGTGATAAAATTTCACCTCACGGCGCAGGACCAGACACAGGTAAACACAGTGTATAAAAAGCTGCCTTCCCTGTGATTCAATTTACTACATTTGAACCTGTTCAATGCCCTTGTCAATGCTACTGTAAACACTTTCATGGCTTGTTGAGCAGCGAGCGTTCGGTCAGAGCGATTTGACTGGTGAGGTACGGTGTGCGACAGATCCACGTCTCTCAGCCGACTGCTGTATTCAGAGCAGCACAATTAAAGCAAATAACAGTGAGATAAGAGCAGTTCTCCCGATTGTGCCAGCTCAGGTGAGACCGACACAAGCCGACCCTGTTGCTCCAGTCCCATTAAACACCCCGGCACGATAACGGCGAGATTAAACCCGCTCACCCCACGGAGCACCGCTCTGCAGCATTAATAGGACACCTGGGTTTGTTTGAGATAAGAGATCCCCTTTTAACCTGCTTAATCTTGCGAAGAACCACAATTGCGGTTTGCCGACTCACAGCACCCGACACCACATTGTGGTGCAGTAGAATCAGAACCGTAGGTACAACGCCAGATCCTGTTGCACACAATCTCTCTACGGAGAGCAGTTTCATCACCACAACAGGACTGTATATTTTTATAGTAATATGTAAAAAAAATCCCTCCCGCCACTGTAAAAATGATATAAATGGAGTCCTACACAGAATTACAATACACAGACAAAAGCAACAGGATAATAAATGACTCATACTCTACTCGGAGGCTCAATCCTAAAGGAAATCAACAAATATTTTCCCGCGGCAGACCGAGGCCGATAATTACCTAACCAAAATAAACACGGCGCGATGATCTTTCACATCTCCATCCACACACACAGCTCCCTGAAGCAGAGTCATCATTGCTTAATTGCCTTGTAAAGTACTTCTCCATTTGCCTGACGGCCTCCAGATACCAGCACTTAATCAAATAACTGCACAGCGCCTCCATGCTGGGGACTGCATGTGCTCCCAGGGGCCTTTAGCGAGAGAGAGAAGCTCAGTGTCCGTCGCCGACAAGGTTGCATGCGGGCGCAGACCGTTTCTTCCGTCGCCTTTCTTGGCAGAAAGCGCTAAATCAATCCGAGACACCCGAAGGCGCCAGAAGGATGTGTCCTTCAGGAGAGATAAAGACAGGGTTTTACTCTCCGACAGCCGCTGCTGGCTCTGCGCTTCGTCGGGAGCACTTCCAGAGGCTGAGATCAGCTTTCAAATAGTGTTTGTGCTAAAGATACTTCAGGGTTACAAAGCCTACCGACAGTGCAGTGAAAAGCTATTAGCCTACCTCCCGATTTCCTTTATTTTTACTATATTATCCCCGAAAGAGCAAAATGCAACTACTGCTACTCAAAGATGTAAGATATCAAAATCAAATCTGTTGAAAACCTATCATGTAGCAATTGGTTTAAAAGAGCTCCCCGCAGGGGAGCACTCGTTTGACGAATGCCATTCTCTCGTTTGAGAATTGACGTTCAAAGGCAGGAATTAGTCTATCGTTGTATTGGATACACAACAAGGTCCCTGATAGAACATGCATGACACGGCCTTTCCACCAGCAGCCCTTGGACTCCTAATTGAACATACCGTACGCATTGGGTACTGATGCCAATGATCTCAAATTGCCAAAAACAGGCCCCCACGAATTGGGCAGGGGATCCTTTGGTCAAATATTACTTTTGGGCAGACTACACCAATCCATACAGCAACAGGAAAATCAGACCATGCTGTAGGAATCCATATAGCAATTTGAGGAATATCTGGAACATACTCTACCAATTTAATGCAACAATGCCAATGTGTAAAAGGGTCATTCCATAATGTGTTCATGTTGCCGAGCAGACATTGAGAAAATCAAAGATGGCATGAAACACAAATTTTCTGTCAACACCAACAAGGGTTCATGGCAGATTAAAGTTTACTCAAAGGCTGATCCATAATACCTCTATGAACATTTGGTAATAACATTTGACATTACAAACAATAAGGTCGCAGAGACAGCATCAAAGAATTTCATATTTTTGATACACAATGTTTGTTTTGACATCTCTCTTAATTTACCAGGTAATTTAGCCTTCATGGTTACTCTTGCAGTGACATACTACACCCTAGGTACTGTGGATGCCGATAAATAAACAACTTGTCAGCCGTTTGCGAAGCTTTAAAAGAAATCAAAGCAGTTACGCAGAGGAGATGACAGGTTTTATCCAAAATACTGTGAAATGGACCAAAACTTTGATAAAAGCAGCAGGCAATAAGTTTCAAATTCCTTTCAACCTGCATTTAATTGACCAAATACAAAGATATAATAAATATGCTTCGACTGATCAACTTAATTGTTTTTTGAAAATAATAGCCATTTAAAGACAGGATGTCTGCAACTCATTCCAGTGAAGTTGTGATGCCTGTATTTTCATCACTTCTGCTTGAATAAGACTCGGTAGTCGTTGAGGAACTCAGGACAAATTTTTGGAGTTTTACAAAAGCATAATGTGCACCCATCCAAGCCTGAAACTGATCAGAGAACAGTAAGAGTCTCTATAACTGATCAGAGAACAGTAAGAGTCTCTATAACTGATCAGAGAACAGTAAGAGTCTCTATAACTGATCAGAGAACAGTCAGAGTCTCAATAACTGATCAGAGAACAGTCAGAGTCTCAATAACTGATCAGAGAACAGTCAGAGTCTCAATAACTGATCAGAGAACAGTCAGAGTCTCAATAACTGATCAGAGAACAGTAAGAGTCTCTATAACTGATCAGAGAACAGTAAGAGTCTCTATAACTGATCAGAGAACAGTAAGAGTTCTCTAGACTCGTATTTTGCGCCTCAGATTCCTTGAATCTTTTCACTACATTATGGACAGTCAATTGAGAAAATCCCTAAATTCCACAAAATCTCGTGTAGAAAAATGTTTCTCAAAAACTTCCTGATCATTTGTTCATGCAGGTTCAGGCAAAATGGCAACCCTTGCCCCATCAGTAATTTATCTGCGGGGTGTAAGAAACTAGTGCTTAGCTGAGGATTTCAGAACTTTTTCCGTTTTCCACTCACATCTCCCGCTAGTTTTGGAAAACGCAGCAGGGATTAAATTCTGAATTTAGGAATATCTAAAAAAAATAAAAAAAAAGAATACAATTGATAAGGAGACACTAACTATTTGTCTTTGGGCCATTTTGAACTAAATGTAGGTGAAATGGAATTTAAAAATCATTTAATTCTGGTTTTATTTGCATTTCACACACCCTCCTAATTTTTGTGGAATTAACGTCGCAGAAAATTACTCGCTCGTCACAGTCACACAGTCCTGACCCCTTCCATCCAAGCGCGAGTACATTTCATGTCATTTGATAAATGACATTATGCAGACATGATTGTACTGACGAAAAAAATGTTTTTGCATAATAGTACAATAACTAAATACCAGATGAAGTATACAGAATACAAAGGGCCCGGAGACTAATTCCCTGCCAAAAAAAGCCAAAATTAACCCCATTTACAGTCCTTCAATGGTAAATGGACTGCATTTATATAGCGCTATCTAGTCACATGACATGACCCCAAATCCCTTTACAGTTACGCCTCACATTCACCCTGATGGCAGGGGCTACCATGCAAGGCGCCACCCTGCACATCAGGAGTGTCTCGTTCAAGGACACTTCGACATGTCTCTGGAGGAGCCGGGGATCGAACCGGGAACCTTCTGATTCCTTGGCTGCCCGCTCTACATCCTGAGCCATGCCCCCTTCAATGCCCAAATACATTTTTAAAAATGTACATTATTTAAATTATTAAATTAACGATGTGGAGAGAAAGATGTACCATGTACTACTTCAGCACACGGACTGAATCACAGAACATTCTGCACAAAACCAGTCAGGACAGGAAGATGCAGGACTGAGAGGAAGAGGATGTGATAAAGGTTAAGGGGCAGATCTGAATCATACAATCCAGAGCTTGTAAACAGCATACAGACAGTAACCAGGATGGGGGTGGCAGGGGGTTCGCATTTTCACAGAGGAGATGCGCGTTTCATGCCACATTAGCAATACTAACGTAATCCAGTCAATATGTTCTGTCACGTGAAATTTATCTCCAATGCATGAGATCGCAGAGGTCAGCTGTGCTTCGAAGGCGTGAGTCTTGCAGATAATGCGCGACACTTGAGGCAACGGAAACCCCACGAACTGTCCTACATATGAAAATCCAGTTCCCTGAATGTCAGCGTGAAGCCGTCTCCCAACATCAGTGTCACCATGCATATTGTGCCAACGTGCTGAACAGATCATTTCTTCACTCAAATCCTATTAATAATGCTTCTCTTACTTCTCTATTCACTGCAGTGTTTTGATTGTCGCAAAGACTCCATGCATCTCCACATTACTCATCCATTTGAAGAACACCCCACCTAGTCTTTAAAATTTTCAACTCTTTACTAAAATAATGACAAAAGCATCAAGCACTGTTACATGCTAAACCCACCCTTTCTACACCACCAGCATCATTCATCTCCACCCAAAATTGTACATCAGCTACAAAATGAAGTTACAATTATGAGTACAATTACTTTCAAATGTGCTTGATTGAACAAACTGCATCAAACCGCAGGAGTATTCACCCAAAAATTACAGGATTCTTGGTATTAACTTGAAGACATTCAAGACTGAACTTAAGTTCATCAGAAAAAAGAAATCGCTCTGCAGAAAAGCAGTCAGCGGCAGCTCTCAGCTGTGATTACGCTCGTGTCCTCCAAGCGGGACAAGAGCACATGAGCAAATATCCACTGCCGCTTCCCCATCTTCCTGCCCCATCAACTTATCTACCGTAATTCCAGCGTCAGTCTTGAAATGACCAGCATTCACTGAGGCGAAGAATACGAACGGAGTGTGAGAGAAGGGTGACCGTCAGGTCATCGCTCTAATCATTCCATTTCTGCACACTATAGCAACCTTCACTTACTCACAAAGCAATAACTGAAACTGCACAAAGACGTGTTTGATGTCTGCAATCCTTCATGTCCGATGTAGGGAGCTGAAACGAGCCGCACAAACCCCGCGCCAGCAGGCTGTCCTTTCCATGCTGACCTTCCAATCAGCACCCACTTCTTGAGGAGCGATTATTTCACGTAGATGAATTCTCCACAAAGCACGAAAGCTCCGCAGACAGAGGAAAGCTTAAGCCTATATCTCATTAACTGTTAGCTCTATCGTGACGAATAGCATCAGGGCAGTGAACTGCAAGCGCGCAACATTAATCACTGACGCCATCTACATAAAACGTGTCCGCAAAGAAAACAAATCCTTCCAGCCTCTGTTCTGAACACACTGGCAGCTATTTAACATTCCCAAGGAAACTGATCCACATTCTCCACCGGACAGAACTAATGACTTATTCAATTATTAACGGAAAACTGACAACAGCTATGAAGAAAGGTTTTATTATGGTTCTAAATATTTTCAAAGATAACTGTCGGCAAACAGGTGCACATTAACAGCTCAAGTATTCTGAAACCGGCTATTATTTTATCACCTAAAGAGTAGTTCTGTAAAAGATCTTCAGCCAGTCATGACCTGTGGGAATGTCAGTTTACTGTTGCAGGACTAAAGAGATGACGAGACCAGACACGGCTCTCAGCAGAGATTTTTCTTTCTAAAAAGACTTGAACAGTAACACTGTAGTATTGGCTTGTTTGTTCAGCCCCTGTAAAAGGACATCCAGGACAATTCTTATAATTTACTTTTAAAATGCAATCATATACAGGGGCACTTCATCTTTAAGGAATAAAGTTCACCTGACAGCATACAGATGCACTATTTATTCTCACTCATGTACCACAACCATCACAAAAAATGGACAGAATCACATTTAGCCTTATTCCCCGAAAGCAAGTAAAACTGAGTGCACCCACCACAGACATCAGAGATCCCAGCAGATACCTGCAGGGTCATTCCATCTCCATTCAGCCAATGGGTTCCAGGTCATCCTCTCAGATTCCCCTGATAAAAATCACTGCTCCTGTACCAACTTATGATACAATCACAAGTATTAGGTCTGTATCTTAAATAGTTCTGTAACTACAGCCCTTTGGAATTTCAACTCATTTTATACATTTTGCCAAACAAGCCTTTCGGTGCGACAATCACACATGAATAACCATTCAATACAAACCAAGTACTAGGGATTTATTTGTCAGTTTGGTGAGGGAGCAAATATGATTTTTTACAGGGGAATCTGAGGAAGTGACCTGGGAAATGTCTCTGAAGCTGGGAGATTTAAAATGAAATGACCCTCCATGACACCATGACTGGTGACTCAAGAGTTGCTGGTTCAAGCCCAGGATGGGATTCGGGACTCGGATATGATAGAGAGAGATGTATTTAGGAAGAACTGTCTTTGGGCCGTTAACACTGACACTGGAAATCTCCCTCCATGTGCAGCTGTTCTGTCTGGAGTTTCACCCAGCCGGTCCTTGAAAAAGAGAAACAGGCTCCCCATGAAATTCCCCCTGTTAAATAACGGTAAAAAAGACCTCAGTCTAGATTTAAGCGTAGCAAGAACATCAGGGACAGATCCGTTTGGACCATACAAGCAAGGCTATAAAGCTGCAAAAAACCGGGGAATCTTAACCCCTGCCAGCTGGCCATCCGCCAGGCACACAGCGTACAGACAAAATGTATAACAATTAAAGTATACACTCCACATTCACTTAATGTTCAACAACTGGGGTAATCTTTGCCAACTCTTTAAACTGGAAAAATCAAAGGGACATTGCAGATGCGAATAATAGAGTCCAAAAGCTCCATAAAGCAACAGGACTTAAATTCAGCACCAGCAGCGCACTTCATGAAATACTGTCACCAACTACATCCCCTCAGGCTCTAGGTGACAGAAAAAAATGGGACGTTATCCGAGAGGAGAAAATTTGGGCAGATCACAACAAACGGAGGCCGAACACATCAGCGTACATGCCCAACCCCTTCTGAGTTGGAGCTTTTTTGTTTTCCATCACTGAGAGAGCGATGAAAAAGTATTTGCCCCCTCTCGATTTAGTCTATTTTTGTCATATCAAAATTTTTCAGATCATCCGACAAACCTTAATGGAAGACGATGTGAAAAACGCAAAATTCAGTTTTAAATGATAACTTCATTTACTGAAAGTAAACTGTTCCTCAGAACATCTACCACCTACAGGAAAAAAAATTTGCCCTCCTAAGCCTAAATGGTTGTGCCACACTTGGCGGCGACTGCAATCAAACATTTGCAATAGCTGGCAATGAGTCTACATTGCGTTAAGTAGAGGAATTTTGGCCCCCTTTCCTTCGCAGGATTGTTTTATTTAAGCCGTGTACAGCGCTCCAGTCCGCGACCAAGATTTACGTTTTGCCACTTACACTCTCACGTACGCGACCAACACTTCATGCGCTATGCGCCTATTGTGGGAGCGATTCACTCCCTAATTATCAGCCGCCGGCCGCAATTTTTTTTTCTGCAGGTCGGTTGGTACCATTACGTACATCAGCCAATCACAGATCGGTTGGTGCCATCAGCCAATCACAGCTCGGCTGTACTCATGCATCGTTGAGAATGCCACAGCAGATCACTTTGAAGATTCTGATCTAAGCAAACAGAGCATACAAGTTTCTGAACAACAAAGCAACACTCTTAAAGTTACTATCCCCAACAGAAGACACATTTCTCCTGCACCTGAAAAGGGCTACACAAGCAACAATCATTGGCAGGAGTGCACACATCGCCAAGCCAGAAATTTCCTCATGCACAGCCTTTGGATGGTCAGTGGATAAAGCCAAAGCAGTTCCCCTCCCTTCTACAAAGCCAGCCTGGCTTGTGTTGATGAACAAGACAATCTAATGTGTCTCATGTGCTAGAGGAACACGGCGGCACGGTGGCACAGTGGTTAGCACTGCTGCCTCACAGCAAGAAGGTTGTGGGTTCGAATCCGGCCTGGGGGCTTTCTGTGTGGAGTTTGCATGTTCTCCCCGTGTTTGCGTGGGTTTCCTCCAGGCCACAAAAACATGCCTCACTCCAACCAGTACCCCTGACCAAGAAACTGGCTTTAGAACTGGAGTTGGTCCCCGGGCGCTGCTCTGTGGCTGCCCGCTGCTCCTAACTATACGATGGGTCAAATGCAGAGGACAAATTACCCCACGGGGTTAATAAATATAAATATATATAAACTGTTCCTGTGCAAGGAAGGCAGTGCCACATAGGGTGCCGTTGCCAGGGACAGGAAACCAAATGCAGCAAGTTGAACACTGCCACAATGGAGAAAGCATAAAGTTACAAAAAAAAGACACACATGAATACTAACACCTGTTGTAGTTTGGGCATGTAGCCTATATTCAGGTTACTTTAAAAAAGTAATAAAAAAAATCCTGTTTTCTAGTTCTAGCCAAGAAGATGGTTATTTTGTGTTCACTTCATGAAAATCGAGGAGAAAATAAATGTTTTGCTGCCAGGAATGTTGTTTCTTTCATTATCATAAAAGGATGTTTTTTTCGTGAACACTGAGGCATTGATTTGCACAAATGATAGCAGGGCATTAACTTGCCAGTCCCAGATAAGTTTAACTCAATTTGGTTTGATCTACAACACAGAAAGCCACCAAAGTTAAGCAAATTAGTCAATAATTATTCACATAATGACTCATTTGCATATTTAAACACAATATTTCTTAAAACTTGTAATACAAAAACCATACTCTCAATATAAGCAGTCAACTGGAGATGTTTCATGGTGATATGTATTAGTTGTTCTTTTTTTTTTTTGGTTTTTATCAAATTCACCTGTAGTGTTATGCTTATATGGGGGCAGGTTTGTTTGTTTGGCCACCTGTGGCTTTCCAGTAAATAGTTGACTGGGTTTTCCACCCAGGTTGTGATCTTTGAAGGGCTTAGATATCATTTCTGCTGCAAAATCTTTCACAACATTCCAAGTTTGTTTTAGTAGAGAAGTAGAGAAGACTTTTGGCAAAAACCATTTACAACATCCCATGTCTGGTTTCCAAAAAATAGGGGTTTTGCCCCCTGGGTATATAGCGAATTCCTCGTGCGATTCGTGTGCGCCGGAGCTTGAATCGATCCCTGGTCCAATCGGAAAAACACGCATGCGGCTCCGCTCCAGGAGCCGGGTGAAAATCGCTTGGATGGAAACATTTTATATAAAGACAATGATATGCAATTTTTGACGTACCCGTGTCTGCACCGGTGCCCGACTTCAGCCGTATAAATGGAAATGGCTTAGTACGGCTGAAGTCCGGCTACGACTGGCTACGGGGCAGACACGGGACATCGCATGCGTCCTGTGTTTCCATAGAAACGGCTGAACTATGCTATTCATCCGTTTTTGTTCTCATGGCAGGACCCAACACAGCACTACTGAAGGCAGGAACACCCTCCCGAAATACAGTAACGGAGATTACTGAGCTTATTATAAGATTAGAAGAGGTCATTATAATAATTACAACTAACAAGCAAGCTACATTTCAATACAGAAGAAGAAACAAAGGAAAAGAAAGCACCGTTAAAGATGGTAAAAAGATAAAGATGCTGGAATTATGTTCAGTTGAATAATAAAGTCTGATATTCTGAAGTTTCTGATTCATCCTCTGAATTGCAAGACTTGGGTGAAATTATGTTCAAACTCTGTACAAATGTCGAATGACAACCACTACTCTTATCATCTTGTAACAAACTTAAGCGTGTGATACACAGGAACCCTTCTGATGTTGGCCTATAGAAATCACAAAGGTATCGTGGCATTACAGAGCTCAGATCATAACTTAAAGTGGTAGTATGCTAAAGATTCACTGAGAATGGTAAATACATGTGTGTTGCTGCAGAAACCTCGGCTCTGCTCTGAACAAATAAATAAACATTGCCTCGAAGGTACTCATTTGTTAACACAATAAAGTGGGGAAACCCCTATGAACTATAGGGAATTCCTTGTGCGATTCGTGTGCGCTGGAGCTGGAATCACTCCCTGGTCCGATCGGAAAAACATGCATGCGGGCTCCGCTCCAGGAGCCGGGTGAAAATCGCGTTGATGGAAACACTTCATATAAAGACAATGATATGCGGCTTTTGACTTTTTTTATATTTCTAAAATGCGTCTGTCAGAGCTGGGACCAAGTCACACATGTGCAAGTCTCAAGTAAGTCTCAAGTCTTAACCTTCAAGTCTCAAGTAAGTCCAAAGTCATTTTTTCTGGGGCAATTCAAGTCAAGTCAAGTCCTGTAATTGGTCAAGTCAAGTCAAATAATAGTCACATTATTATTGCAATTTTACCTGCAGAATCTGGTCTTAATAAGGTGAAAAGACAAGGCATGAGTAACTGTCAGTAATCTAAACATCAGTGGCCAATGTGTCCGACCTGTTTAAAAAATACGACAGTAATTTGGATTTGCATTCTAATTACTAATACTAAGTAAAATACATCATGGAATCAAACAAAACAGAAATAAATCCATAAAATGATTTATTGATGGCTTTCAATCTAAACAAGATCACTTCTGCCTCACTTCTGCCAACAGTATTTGAAATATTTTAGTTGCCTTGCAAACATAATAACATATTTATTCTTTCAGATTTCTAAGCATCAGAAACATCTGTACGTGTTTCATCTGTACCATCTTGAGACACCAAGAGCTCTAAACACATCAAATTTTAACATGCAGTCCATAGAAAAACAAATAACAGCTTATTGTTCATAGAAAAAGAATCCCAGTGAGGAATCAACCATTTTAAACTGTTCACAGCCTTATACTCGAGCTCCGCTCTCCGATTCTCTTGTTTCACTCGCGAGGTTAAAGTATGACTGCACAATACGCTGATGCTTGTATTTGACTGTATCATAACAGTTTACACTTCGTAGGTTATGATTTAGTGAATAAACCTGGTTCATCTCATTTGTGAACAAGAGAAGTTAAGTCCCAATATCTTTTCACTGCTAACTATTACAATCATTAAGTCAAAAATTCTTATGGACTCTGATCGTGTCTCTCAAATAGACACAAAGTGGAAATAACATTAAATAAAGAATTGGGTGCAATCAGAGTAATTTTTCTTTTCAATGTTGTGATCAACTGATTTAATTTGTTGGGTTTTTAATTCGTACTTAAAGAAAACTACTGATGTTACAAACCATTCCAGCAGACGACCATAAGGGATGCTTTGTTTTTCCTTTGAAAGCGCCATACAGAATAAACCAGTTCACTTGAATCGAACAATGTTAAGTACAGGGGCGGATCCAGGAATTTTGGAAAGGGGTGGCGCAGCCCCCATATAAGCGCCGAAGGCGCGCAGCCCCCATACGAGTTCCGAAGGCTCAGAGCCTGAAATTTGAAAATTTAAGTGCCAAATATGCATTTTCCTGGCATCTGGGAGCAAAATTCAGGGTCTTATAGTTAGCTGAAAAAAAGCTTTTTTTCCACAAACAATTATCTCAATTTAAGATATAAGTTTGCATTTGACTCTGCAGAGACAATCAAAACAAAGAGACTTAGGTCCTATTCCGATAGAAACGGACAAACTATGAAAATGATCAAAGCATCAATCGGGATATATCATGTATTAAACATTTAAAATACAACATTAAAGTTGTTTTCTTTCATGGAGAATGGTACTTAGTTCACTTTGAAGTGAATTTCCTACTTGCACATTAGGCATATTCAGTAGGCATGCAGAGCTACAAAATCATCTTCTGGAAATTTTTAATTCTCACTGAATGGGTTGATGAAGAGCATTATTTGGGGGTATCTACAGGCGCACATATCAATCACTTTGTCATAATCAAGTTTAAGATCCAGTTGGACTGGCACAAATGTTAATCTAATATATAGCGCTGTTCTCACTACTAAAACAAACGTTATTGCTCATCTTATACCATATAGGACTGCGTACAACAGACAGTGTACAGTTGTCAGGGTTGAATAGTCACTTGCTATTTTATACATTCAGCTATAGAAATCATTAGAATTGAAGAGGCCAAGTTGTCCCGTGTGTTAAAATATAGCATTTAAACTGTAGTGCAATACTCAGAGGATTAACTTGACTATAAGTGTCAATATCACAACGTAAATGCTTTAATAAAAGTAGAAATCCTGCATTTAAATTAGCCGTGTCTCAACTTAGCTTGCTCGTGAATATTCACCAACTGATCCTGGTTTGCCATCTAGTGATAGAATATTGTAACTGCGAGCATAAATTTGCAGCTTCATGTCCGCTGACATCAACATCTGTACAGATACCCTGCCAAGCACCGTTGTTCTTGAACGCGCCAAATCCAAATAACCTTTATGATGAATTACATTCATATTTTAATTTATAACGAGTAACGAAGTGGCCAGTGTCAAAGTAACGAAGTGAAAGTATACTTTTTATCTTTTAAATGTTGTAGAGTAAAAATTAAAGTAAAGTACAAATCCTTAAAAAAAAATAATTTAAAAATCAATTTAAAAAAAACTACTGGCATGTAACCAGTGTTCAATAAAGGCTTTATAAATTCAGGAGAGCCTCAAATTTCTCCATCTTTGCATCAATGTTTTAGAGGCCCATTTTTGATAAGCACACCGTTCTCCTTTTTTAACCTTTTTTTTTTTTTAACTGTGTAGCAATCTCTTCCCGTTTGTATCTTAGGCTACTGTTCGTTACTATACACCTCTTTTCATATGGATTAGGATAGTCAGGTTGGCTTCGGAAGCAAGAGCTGTCTTTTTTTGGAGACACCGGCGTTTGAAGTTTGCATGAACGCCTGCAAGCTAGGCTAACAGGATGTTATTAGCTAACTGACAAGCACTTACTGGGCAGAATGGCTCTTCAAATGACGAGTAAAGTTTGAAGTTGTCGTCTGGCTGTCCGAGATGTTTATGCCGCATGTCTTGCACTGTGCGGTTCATGTTTTGCCGTCAAAATAGTAATTCCAAAAAAAAAAAAAAAAAAAAGGCCGAAGACGATGACTTTCGGTACCCCTCTCGGGCTGACAGGTTGATGCCTGTTTTATACAGTCAATGGTTATTGCATATATCTGATGTCAGGGGGCGTGTTTCTGCAATAAACACGTAAGGTTCGTGAAGAGGGCATGACTGATTGACACGGTAGTGATCCAATCATGACAACGCCATTCTCAGCCCGCGCCACTACCGGGTAATCGATATTATTTTTAAAATTAATTTATCAACTTTATATTCAAACTGAAAACATGAAGTGAATAACACTCAAGTCGAGTCAAGTCCCGAGTCTTTAACTTCCAAGTCCGAGTCGAGTCTCAAGTCTTTTATTTTTATCAAGTCAAGTCACAAGTAATCAAAACAGCGACTCAAATCGGTCGTGTGACAGCCACTGTGGTATTTACGGAGACCACTATAGCAACGTGATGACATCATAGAGGTGCTTGTGATGACATCATAATGGTGCATTGCTCACTATAATATAAAGACAAAGTTACATGAAATGGAGAATGTGTATCCCTACGGGGCAGAGCGCATGTTTTACGATAAATCTCAAGCTACATACAGTCTGAAACCGTTCGGTCGATATGGCGAAATGTGGTACTTTCACTCCCTTTAATGGGACAAATGGCACAAATCACTTTGAAGAGCGCAAGCAGAGGGGAATTAAAAATGCGATTCGGCAGGAGTTCTACCAGAGTGATATAGTGAAGCAGTTCCACAGGGAACTCATGTTCGTGGAGGCCTTAAACGATCAGAGGCTGCAGAGGCAGCAGCGGCAGCAGAAGATGACCGCAGACAAAACCAAGGAGGCGATGCAGTCCATAGACGACCGCCAGCTGCAGAGATGGAGAGGGTGGAGCTGGAGCCCCAGCGAGCCACACAGCAAAAGAGGGACAAGCAGGCTTACATTGAGGGATTGAGGCAGCAGGTGCGAGTGAAGGATCAAGCAAGACAGCAGATGGCGCTGGATAAAAAGAAGGAGATCCAGAGGTGCAAGGAACTCGACGAAAAGTTGCAGGAGGAGAGGCGGCAGCTCCGGCAAAAGCAGTGTAAGCAGATAATGGATAACAGGAGCGCCTACCAAAAACAAATAGCGGAAAGGCGTGACATCCGGGAGAAAGAGCGCAGACAGGAGGCGCTGGCAGAAAAGAGGCGCCAGAAATACATGAGGGAGAAGGAGGAGAGGAAGAAAGCAAACGATGTGACGATGAAAGAAAGGGTGCAGAGACGACAGCGGCGATCCGATGTCGTTGCGGACATGGTCGCCAAGCAGGAGCGTGAGCGAGACCGCAAGCGTGAGGCAGCTGATGCTCGGATTACTGCTATGCAGCGGGAAACTAAGGAGGCGCACGAAAGGAAAAAGAACGAACAGAAGCAGCGGATGGAGAGAGACATGGCCAAGGGCATCGCTGCCGACCGAGAGCACAAGCGCCGACTGAACGAGCGCAAAGTCGAGGAAGAGAAGCAGCAGGCGCTCAAAACGTTCGAATTAAACAAGAAAGCCGACCTGCTCCACTGGGAGAAGGAAAAATTAGCCGTCCAGAAACAGAGAGACTCTCGAAAAGCCATGGACCAGGTGCTACTCCAGCAAATGGCTGAAAAGAAGCGCAAGCAGCAACTCCAAAAGAAGGAACAGATGGACTATGACATCAGGACCCGAGATCTGCTCATGTATGAGGATATGCAGTTCCAAAAGTACACGCAGGCGGTAATCGAAGCTGCCGAGAAAACCAACCGGAACACCATCCCAATTCGCCGGGCAGCCAGCAGGGGGGTTGGGAAAGGGTTGGGCCCCATTCATGGAGGGTTCAGGGCCAATTATTTGGTTCCTGATTCAAGATGCAAACCGAATTATGTCAGTAGCACAGCAAATGATACCAAAAAGTTATTCAAGACCCCTGCACCGCCGCTCAATCATAAAAAACTGGGCTTCAAGTAGTAAAAACAGCAGATATGTCAAAAACGAAGCCGGTTATCAACTCTGTAACTGAGCCCAGGGTTTTCCTATCTAGGTATGTGCGCGTTCACATAGAATGGGCGGCGTTTGAAGCAAATTACCAATTGTAAACATGGATAAACCATGAAAGCAAAGCTGCGTACTTTTTTCAAATGCGGAGCAGGAGCTCTTAATAAAAATATGAAGAGGAAAAAACATCATCCTGGCAAAAATTAACATAGTTGCAGCTGCCATATACAGAAAGGGCAGTTGGCAAAAAATCATAGACCATGTGAATGCGTAACTTAATTATAATGATAACATCACTGCAAATAACTCCCGTATTCATGATTGTATGCGGGCCATTGTTGCAACAGTGATAATTAGGGGTTCAAGCCCATAGGGCTGAATCCCGATCGTTTTCACTTTGTATTATTACCTTCGCCAGCGACTTCGCTGACGAAGGTAATGTTTTGATCCCCGTGTATTTATTTGTTTGTGTGTCTGTCTGTATGTGTATCGAATAACTCAAAAAGTACCAAACGGAATTTCATAAAATTTGGTGGGTTGATTTGGCATGACCTGAGGATCAATCGATTAGATTTTGGGAGTGATCGGGTCAAAGGTCAAGGTCAAGGCCTGAAAAGGTCAAAACCAACTTTCGACCATATCTCGGTCAATTTTTATCCGATCGGCATGAAACCAACGCCAGTGGCGAGGGATTCAGTGGCGTCGGCGAAGGTATGCGCTGTACCGAGTGCCCGTTCTAGTTATTATTATTATTATTAGGGGTTCAAGCCCATAGGGCTGAAACCCTATTGTTTTCGCTTTTCATTATTATTATTTTCCCTCTTCTTCAGAAATGTTTTTGCAAATTCCCGTGAGATGGTAAATGGCAGAGTCCTGAAATTTGGCACGCTCTTTGGAAGTTGAGTGTAAATGCTGACCAAGGCATTTTTAACTCAATCGGCCTAATGGTGGCGCTATAATTCAAGAAAAACAGGTTTTCACTTAAAAGGTCGTAGCTCCTACTGTGCAAGTCCAAATTACGTGAAACTTAGTAGAGAGATTCCTTGGTACATTCTCTACAAATTTCCCATAAGAACCTTGAAGGTCCGCCACAAATTTTTTTTTCGGAATTTTGAAGTTTTTAAAAAACACGTTAAACATCTCCTCCTAAACCGTAGGTCCGATTCCTTCGACATTTGCTGTGGAAATCTCATTTTGTTTTCAAGATATTAACCAATGAACTTCAGCAGGGGCGTGGCTTTGCACATAAATGGACAAAATTCAACAACCATTTGGCCAATCAGCTCAGAACTTGCAGAATATTTCCACATAATTACCAGGAATAAACCCTGACAGGTTCATGCAAATCGGCCCGTAGGGGGCGCTATAACAAAAATCAGACTATAAATCAGCAACTGTTTGTCCTATAGCCATAACGCTCACAGGATATATTCACATAAGTAGCTGAAACATACCCAAAAAATTTAATTCAAATTGACTGATAGGGGGCACTATAACTGCTAAACAAAGCAGCGTGGTATGACACAAATCAGACTATAAATCAGATATTGTTTGTCCGATAGCCATAAAACTCACAGGATATATTCATAGAAGTACTTGAAATATACTCTGAAAATTTCATTGAAATTGTCCGATAGGGGGTGCTATAAATGCAAAACAAAACAACGTGGTGTAACACAAATCAGACTATAAATCATAAATAGTTTTTCCACTCTTTACAAAACTCACCGGATATGTCCACCTAAGAACCTGAAACATAGCCTGAAATTTTTAATCAAATTGACCAGAAACACAAATCAGACTATACATCATAAATTGTTGGTCCAATCGTTACACTGGAAAAATAGCTCCACATAAATAACTAAAACACTCTTAAAGTGGTTTTTGTCCTCCGCTGCCACGATAGCAAGCGAGGCAGGGGACATAGTATTCAGCTCCGTCCGGCCGACCATTATGTCCCGTTTGTTCTGAATGCGATCTCTCAAAAACGGTTTGACCGATTCCATTTATCTTTGGTGTTGAGGTATATTGGAGTGACATGCCGACCCCAGTAGATTTCTGTGACCTTGGCATTTTTCTCAAGGTCATTACGATCATTTGACCGCTGAAAAAATTCCTTGTCAACATATCTCAAGAACGGTTCGACCGATTTCATTCATCTTTGGTGTCAAGGTGTATTAGGGGCGGGGGACATGGTATGCAGCTCCGTCCGTCTGTCCATCGTGTCCCGTTTGTTGTGAACGCGATATCTCAAGAATGGTTTGAGAGATTCCATTCATCTCTGGTGTCAAGGTGTATTACAGGAGTGCTCACAGCCCACTCGATTGACGTGACCTTGCCATTATTCTCAAGGTCATTACGACCATTTGACCACTCACAAATACTTTGTCCAACTTCATATCTCAAGAACAGTTTGACCGATTCCATTCGTCTTTCAAGGTGTCAAGGTGCATTAGGGGCAGGGGACAAAGTCTTCATCTCCGTCTATCCGTCCGTCATGTCCCATTTGTTGTGAACGCAGTATCTCAAGAACGGTTTGACCGATTCCATTCATCTTTGGGGTCAAGGTGTATTAGGGCCAGTGGACATAGTCCTCAGCTCCATCAGTCCATCTGTCCAGCTGTCCGTTTGTCACATCTCGTTTGTTGTGAACGAGAAATCTCAAGATCTCTTTGCCTGATTTTATTCATCTTTGGCTTCAATGTCTAATTTTGTGATTTGCCCACCCCAGTCGATTTCCGTCACCTTGCTGGGGACATGGCCATGTTTAGTGGCAACATTTGTTATTTAAGCTGTTAAAGCTTTCAGCTACTAATGGGCATTCTTGGCTTGAACCCCGGAATTGCCGCTTGCGGCTATATTTTCATTTTACTTTTGCTGCAGTAAATCATGACAACAGGCGCCATGTAGGTTAGTGAGCGCATCCCTCTCCTTTTCTGCTTTACAGGATATGTTTGATCTGGCATGAAGCCTATTGGGTATGGGGATGTGTGTGTCTTATCGTTTATAATGTCACTAGCCCATCAGTAAAACTAGACTTATGCCGTCGGAGGCGACGGCTGGGGGTATATCCCCGAACGCCCCAATCCTTGAATAGACTTTCATTTGAACTTAATTTCAGGTCAATTGGTGAAATGGTTCTGAAGATATGGCCAAAATGGTAATTTTCCATCACTAAGCGCCACCTGGTGGCAAAATATTGAACCATACAGGTATGATGTCATCATGTGACACGTTGTGAGGTCATGACCCTGCAGTTGCACATAGTTTCATGTCAATTGGAGAAATAGTTCCAAAGATATAACAAAAATGGAGAATTTTATGTGACAAAGCTCCACTTTGTGTCAAAATTTTGAACCAAACAGGTATAATGTCATAGTGGGACACATCCTCAGGTCATGACCTTTCATTTGCACTTGATTAGAGGTCAATCGGACAAATATTTCCAGAGGCATGATAAAAACAGTGATTTTTTCAGTTTTTGACCACTGGTGGCCAATTTAGAAATTGTAAATTGTCCAAAATCGAATCAGTTCTTCCTCTTTATGATACTTACTTATCAGCAAAACTCGGAATTTCTAATTGCAGTTATCGCGTTAACATGTAAATCAGTTTTTGGCCCCTGGTGGCCGATCGAGAGATCGTAAATTTTCCAAAATCGAATCAGATCATCCTCTTTATGATACTTACTTATGTGCAAAACTTGAAATTTGTAATTGAAATATTACTGAAGTTATCGCGGAACAGTGATTTTTTCAGTTTTTGGCCCCCGATGGCCAATCGAGAAATAGTAAATTGTCCAAAATCGAATCAGTTCTTCCTCTTTATGATACTTACTTAAATGCAAAAGTTGGGATTTCTAATTGAAATATTTCTGCAGTTATCGCGTTAACACTGAAATCAGTTTTTGGCCCCTGGTGGCCAATCTAGACATTGTAAACTGTCCAAAAGCGAATGAGTTCTTCCTCTTTATGATACTTACTTATGTGCAAAATTTGGAATTCGTAATTGAGATAGTACTGAAGTTATTGCGTTAACACCTAGTAAATATCCCCCGAAACGCCATTCGCCGTTCCGGGATACAATTACAGCTGCGTGTTTCATTTCAATTAAGGATCGACCGATATATTAGGCCGATATTTGCATTTTTTACTTGAATCGGCATCGGCCGATTCAAGCGTGGGTTCGCTGATATAACGTTAGAACGTTAACGATAAAAAAGTCGAGCGGTATCAAAAGTTAGGCTACTGAAACTGAAAATCATGACGGTGATTCGGATGAAGCGGCGGCGAAATCAGTTGATTATTTTTGCAAAGAGTTGCATCGAAATGTTGAATGGCTGAGGTTATAAGAAGGTGAAGTGCACCGTGTTTCATTGTAAAGGTAATGGCCCGGATCTCGCTGTTAACAGCGCATTATCTATGGAGTCCAAACACTTTAAACGTGAACGTCCTTCCAAACATGGAGAAAGCACAAAACTAAGAAAATACTGTGACAAATGTGCGTAAACTAGTAGGTCCGTATTTCTGTTAATAGTTGCAACTTATCAAAATATGCTGCCTCGCGGCTCGGCGTTTGCGCAGCCCTAAAATCCCCGTCTCGGTTTCTTCGCTCATATCTTCAGTATCCAATCAGCAAAAATCATTAACATTTTTTACAGCGCGTCTTTAGACCAGTAAACATTTATATATTTGCAAGTACACGCAACGTTTTCCTGAAAATGCAGAAATTAGAAGACAATTGCGTGTGCAGTGGCGTCTCTGGAAGTGATAATTGGTGGAGCCCGGACCATGCCTTTGCGTCAAGGATTGTTCCTGGCTTGTACTCAGTTGTTTTCCGTTATTAACACGTTTTCCAATTTTGGCAATCGAAGTTACGGTTTCTCTCTCCGTGAGATCTATTGACGAACAAATAATGGGATAAATTCAGATCAGAGAATTTTTTTTAGGCCACTCAAAAATTGTTCAACGCTTTTTGAATGACAAACTGCTCTCAAACGTCTGCGCAACCTTTTCCACACATCAAGAGATTTTACTGGCGCTTCATGATCGTTTTGTTTAAATAAAATATAAGACCATTTGAAACGTCTGTGTGCAATTCTGAATAACACTGACTTAAATGCACGGAATTACGCTTCCAGATTAATGATGGTCGCAGTATAGAAATATACCATACCGTAGTGTTATCGGAGTGAATCTATTGCTCAGTCCCTCAAGGAAGTTGTATGTCGCGAGTGCAACGATTAAAGCAAATTCAACCAATCCGCACTAATTTCTCGCGGACAAAAAAATAAATTGCCAAGACAATGCAACTTTCATTGCCACTTTTTGAAAAAGTTAATAATTATAATAAACAATAATAAATAATAATAATAAAAAAGCAATTAAAAAGCCAGGAAAATTCTGGAAGGATTGTTTGTCAATTATGCGAATGATTGCGTGCAAGTCAGGGTTAGTAATTAAGGGGAGCTCTGGGCCGCGCCAATCTTTAGTCCTAGAGACGCGCCTGGCCGTGTGGCATAGGCAATCTTAAAACAAACATATCCAACTCATTATAAAGTCTGCTTATGTTATAATAAGCCAACAAATAGCAAAGTTACCGCTGTGGACTGATTCAGATTGCAATATTGAGGCGAAAAAAGGACTTTACGTCAGATCTGCATTTAACCTTAACACAATTTAAGATTTGATTTGCATCAGTGTGGAGGGTCCTCGGGACATATTTGATGCCTCACAGGCAGTGAGGAGATGGATAGAAGGGCAGAGCAAGGAGACCCAATTTTAAATCCTGGCCTCCAGATATGGAATGAAGCCAATGTAGTGGAAACCTTTGTTAATCAAACCTTTGTTAATCAAACTCAAGACTCTCATATTGTTTAATAATTGTCATTTGGTGGAGACAGTTGTATTGTTAATGCGGAGTGTTGTATTGTAGTTTCTTTAAACATTCAAAAATATATATATTGGTGCCTCTTTGATTTCGGTGTGTGCGCTCCTAAATTTTTGCTCGCGCTCATAACTTTTTGAACTTAGGAGCGCAGCGCTACCAAGCAAAAAAGTTAATTTTGAGACCAGCTGTGTGTGTGGGTGTGTGTGTGTGTGTGGGTGTGTGTGTGTGCGTGTGTGTGTGTGTGTGTGTGTGTGTGCTCTCTCCCTCAGAGCGGAGTGGCGCAGCCATGTCTACTATCAGAAAGGTCTTTAGCGTGCACTAGAAGAACTTTAATGATGAGAGAAATGTTTTATATGAAGCAATAATTTGTGTCAGTGTTTTGTGAAAACATATTTAGAGCCGTTTGCTGCCGTTATCAATCCAGCGGTAGTGGAGTTTTTCAGTCAGCGTCTGCTCAGCTGGTGTGTGTGTGTGGGGGGGGGGGGGGGTGGGGGGTGCGCGCGTCTCACTGGGGAGGAGCAGCCATCACATCAACGGCTGGTTGAATCTTTTGTAATGTGAATATAGGCCACTGGATGGCAGTATTTACCTCAGACTGGAGCAAGGTTTGGGCATGTTTCGGACATGTCTGGTGCAAGTCCCCGAAACATTTTTAAAAAAGAGGTCTAAATGTGGGTGGGGTCTGCAAAAGAGTATATAAGGAAAAGAATTGAGACAGAAAGGTAGTAGGAGAAATTAAAAGAAGAAGGATACATGTGACCAGACCAGTCATTTCTGTTCAAGACCTGTGAAGTTTCTTTTGTGGATTTTTGCCTGTGTTTGAGCATTTTCCTTACCCAGGACATCACCAAGCCAACCCACCAAAACAAGGGACTGTAAATATTTCTGTTTTTTTGTATATATTTAATCTTGGTCACTAGATTAGTTTGTAGTTAGTTGCCTTTGTTCATTAAATGTGATAAAGTTTTAAATTGTGTCTGTCATCCCTTGCTGTTGCTGTTGTGTTGTAAATGTAATAACAAATTGGGGCCATAACACTTTTCAATAAATGTTTGTCTAACTTGAGACCTGTGATATTTGTTATCGTGTCATTTTTTTCATGTAAATTAAGGGAGCAAAAGCAGATTCGGCCACAAATATCGGCCCAAGAAAATCGGCAGTCCATGATCGGTCATCGGCAAAGGGTGATGGGGAAAAAATTCAGTATCGGCATCGGCCCTAAAAAATCCATAATCGGTCAATCCCTAGTTGAGATTGGCAAAGCATTCGACCATGTCACTGTCAGCCGAGTTGTGCGCGTGGCAAATCTGTAAAACCTTATCTGACAATAACGATGTAAATACTCCACAATACGCGAAATTACAAGTACACTAGCTGGTCTACTGCAGAAGTCCAATGGTCTACGTATTAGGCCTTGGCTTCGGTGACTGATACTACAGATCGGAGAGCAAATTTCATGATATCAGAGAGTGTTTTCGTTACCGGTTCTTTATTTCACTCTTTAGATTGTGGGCATATAAGGGTAAAGGAAACGCACCAGAAGAGTGAGAACGATGTCCGACATTATTGACCCAAAAACACAGTCTGCTTTGTGACCGTAGACTGTTCGTGACATAGTTTTGTTGATACCAGCTTTGGGTGCTCGCGTCCAGTGGCAATTGGTTTTATTCTAGCCTGATGGATTAGATTGGATGTGCACTACCACTGTGATCTGAAGTTCCGCATGGACCTGATTATCCATGCAGTATGTATGAAATCAGTCACTGGTTGGTCCGAGTGCAAGATTATTTATTTTCATTGGAGTACGATGAAGATGAGAAAAGCTGCGGTTCTTATAGATTTATAGTCCATTTTCTTTGGGGTTCCGATAATTGGCCAGCTGTCAGAGGAATAGTATTTTGTCATTTGCAACAAATGTTCAAAACTGATTCAAAAACTGACTGGTGACACCTGTCCAATGTACTCCAGCGACGACCATCAGCGCAATGCCTCAAATATGAGTCTGTGTCACGAACAGTGTGCGGTCACAAAGCGGACTGTTTTTGGGGGCTAATAACGTCGGACATCATCCTCACTCTGTGTGCATTTCCATTACCCTTCAAAATGTGCGAAATCAAAATAGCGAAATAAAAAAACTGGTAAATAATAATAATAATGACAAAAATAACAAGTCGACATGGTCTACAACATCCCCCGCCAATCGTGCGCTTCTCATTTTCGAACTCGATCAAGGCCTTTATGGTCTGAAGCTACACACCAAATTTGGTTACTGTATCTGTAGTAGTTTCTGAGTAAAGCTGTCCCCTTTATCTCGGACGGACGGACGGACGCAGGTCAAACCTATATCCCCCTCCCACTTCGTGTTGGCGGGGGATAATAATAATCATCATCATCATCATTATATTAAGCCGTCCTACTACATTGTTACCGGTGAAAGAATTTCTTGAAACTGTGTGCAAACGAATTTGGTATACTGCACCAACCTTTTACCAAATGTATAGGGTGGATCACTTTGGGAACTATATTAATTTTAATTTTAAACTTTCAATTTGTGATGGAAAAATGTAGCCAAATTATGCTTTTTACGGCTTCAATTCCTCCTGGGTCTCATATTTTCAAAGCAATTATGTTTGGTGTCAAATTGTTCCTTGGGATGGCAGCAACAGTTATAAATTTTAGAACTAGCGCTGTGATAACTGGGAATTATTCACTGATTTATCACCATATGTTGGTTTTAGGGGGTGCTCATCAAAATTTGGCCATAATTTTTCTGTGAATGATTCAGTTTATGTACAACGGAGGGTTTGATGAAAAGTTGTCCCTTGGGGAAATGGAGACCTGTACATACATTTAGACTTGTATGACAACTCTCCAAAATGATAACTGCATTTATACATTTTTCTAACAACATTCTTATGAACATCAATATCTACTTTTAAGTTCACATAGTGCTTTCTGATAATGTTTCTTAAATAAATACAGCAACAACTGATAATCTGTTCAGGTATCTTTATTTGGGCTCATAAATATTCAGAAAAGTTTTGGCCTGCGCGCCCAACTTGGGATCTGATGTGCTCCGAGGTCCCAAAGTTAGTCTGGAGGGTTGCATATAGGAGGGTTTGAGTGAGAATCACCAGTTAAAGGTCATGCCACAGCACCTCAATAAGATTTAAGTCACTACTTTGACTAGGCCACTCCAAAACATAAAGTTGGTTTCTTTTGAGCCATTATTTGAATGCAGTTGAGACACAGTATGAAACAGAAATTTATCGAATTTGTGTACATGTGAATTTTGGGTGTGGGCAAAGAAATTAGATTTTCGAAAAAATAAATCTGCATTTGAATAAATAGAATCCCAATCAGTGCTTCTCCAACACTCTTCCCTTCTTTCTGTCGATGCAATACCTCAGCCTGAGGCCTTTTACACACTGAGTAACATGTATCTGAGGAGCAAGAATGGCTAACTTAAGTTAACAACTAAAGCTACAGAAATAAAATGCAACATACTGGAAACCAAGGTTCAGGGCAAGTATTAGCCCCATACCAATTTTTAAAATATTTTTGCAGCGTGAGCAAGCCCAGGCGGAGAGCGAGTTTGTGGCGGAACAAAACCCCGCAACATCTACTATCATATGCAGAGATTTGGCGTGAGTGTCTCGCCTCTTAGTGGCATCACGTTCCTGTGTCTTAGTCAGCAATTATTCTATTAACGCGCACTGAAGAAATTCACTCGCGGAATTTAAGTCATAGTGCATTATGTTAATAAGTTTCACGTGCAGTACGGTTGATTTCCGCACTAGTGACATGGAAATCAATTGACTCTCATGATTGTCTTTACTGAGAGATCGAAAGCAAGGGAATTGCATAAAGACGTTTCAAATGTTCTTATTTCATTTAAACAATTCAAACAATCATGTCCACCTTTATGCAAGTGAAACTGAAAATTCAGTGCATAAGGATTTTAATTCCGCGTGAGAATCTCATTAATAAGCGTTCATTGAACAATTGCGAACTACGGTGAATAAGCAAAAAAATTAATAAATTTTAAAAAATCCCGCGGCAACACTACCAATCTGCATGAACACTTGGGACAGCAGAGAGAAGCATAAGGACTGCATGTGATGACAGCCAAGCAGAGTCAAGCCAAAGAGACACTGAAATCCGCTAATGCCCAATGGTGCTACTGATTTTGTACTTTGCAGAAATACCTTTATTTTTTTAAGGGTTCTGTACAAACTTTATGCTTTTGGTATTAAGTAGTACTTAATAGGTTTACAAAAATGCCTGCAGAAAGGCATATAAGTTTACAATAGTGCCACTGCCTTTGCAGAAAATATCCTGATTTTCAAAAAAGGAAAAACCTATTTTTTGGAAAATGTTATTTTGAAAACAGTGCTATAAACTTCTCTTGTATTTTTATGCACCTTAATGTTTGCATTTTTTTAAGTTGAGAAAAATACCCTACAAAATCATCATTATCTGCACTCTCCTTGATAACAAAGCAAGTAGGCTCAAGATATCATTTTTAAAAAAATCATATCGTAATCGCAATCGCAAATTACAATATGGTCCACTATAATCGCACATTTTTACCAAACGGTGCAGCACTAATGTCATGTAATGATTAATACATTTATTTGACAGCAACCTGCCTAATGCTAAAAGTAATAGTTCCCTCAGTTACTCACTTAGGCAATTTACCAAATGTTATTGATAATGTAGAAAATTAGACAACCGGCACCCAGGCTTCATTAGTACTAACCCAGCTGAATCTAAATAGAATAGAATCTGATGGAACTTTTCCAGCAGTACTTAATAGGCTGAAAGACTTCACACTGCTGAAAGGAGAGATCATAAAGAAAGTCATTCAGACAGATCAGCCGGCAAATTATTACAAATCCATTTCAAAGTCTGTGGGACTTCAGTGAAGTACAGAGAGAACCATTATCTTTAAATTGAAAAAACATGGAGTGGTGAATTCTCACATGATCGGAAAGCAACCCAACAAAGAATTCAGACCTCAGGCAAACGTGGGAGGGACAGCAGGTTTCATCCGCCTCAGATACGGCCAGCATTCATGGTTCCATCGTTAGAAAAGAGCTGGACATGAAACGCTGTCCATGAGGGGGAGGAGAGGGGTTGCGATGTGACAACCAAACTGACAGGCACATAAAGGCTCATCAGCCCGGTGCAAGAAGCTCATCTCCCTCCAAGGCTCTCAGTAAAAGAACATCCCTCTGACCCCTGAGCCTTCTGGGATAAAACACAATGGTGTCCACAGAGCAGCTTTAGAGATACAGGAACCTTTACATCCAGCGTGAGCTCAGCTAACACAGCTTTCTGCAGTTAGAACATCGAACCAACAGTCAAACACAGGTGCGATAGTCTGGGGCTGCTTTGCTGCTTCAGGACCTGCGCAGCGTGCTGTCATCGATAGAAGCATGAATTCTGCTCTCCGCCAGAAAATCCTGACATGGAAAATCAATTCAATTCAATTTATTTTATATAGCGCTTTTTACAGATACACTGTCACAAAGACGCTTTACAGTCAGAGATAGGTTACTGAAGGGCAGTGCCCAACCTATTCCCACAACCTATTCCCTATTCCCACTACAGCAAGGCAAAAAAAACTCCCAGTAGGGAGAAAAAATCCTCAAACAGTGGTGAGAAAAAACTCCCCAGTGGGAAATCATCAAATCATCAGTTTGAGACCAAAAGCTCAAGCACAGCTGGGAAATGTAGTGGGACAATAATCTGAAGCAGACAAGCTATTCCGCTTCTGAATGGCTCAAAAGATCAAACATGAAGTTTTGGGAGACCTGCTGACATTAACCCCATTAAGATGCCTTGCCAGACCATTACAACTTGCACATACAAAACAAGCTGTGACACCAGTTTGTGAAACACTCATCACTATACCCACAGCTGCTTATATCCCATTTTACCAGCATCTTCCTGAGCAGTCTAAAGCATTTAAAGCAAGTCACGGTGCCTCGCCTTTCAGGAAGCCGCTTCACGAGTGTTTGCACATTAATTTCCAAAGTGTGCAGAGTCCTGAAGAGCATGGATGCTGGTAAATGTTTTAGGAAGCTGTAGATTTTGCAATAAGACCGCGGTCGCATCCGGCATTTCAGACAGAACCGAAAATGTCCTTTTATTAGACCTGTTAGAGGCCTCTGCCACGACCACCAAACCAACTAATGATTAAATATTTTTGTAAAGATTTGGTACAACTGTGGTGCTCAGGAATCTGCGGGAAGGTGCGCTGAAGTACTTCTGGAGGCTTGACCCCTCATCAGGGCATGAGGCCTCACATCAGGGCAGTTATATTAGCATTTGCCATCACCCTTCTTCATAGGAGCCAACATTTCATCTCACTCTCACGGGTAGCAGCCTGTTAACTGAGAAATTATAGCAATTTTTTAGAGTGCATTTTAAATACAAAAAAAGCCTAATCCTCAGATTATTTCAAGCTTCTGAAATTCATTGTGGAAATGCAGTAAAAATAAATTTTAGCGCCAAGACACCACTATCCAGTCACATCACCAGTCCGGAACACCTGTACCTATAACAAAAAAGATGAGGTAAAAATGACCCAGGCGAGACAGTGTACAGCCTCACACCATCATAGGATCAGTAGCTCTCATGCCCTGCAGCCAGGAAACGGCCTGCAGCAGCGAGTAACTGGAGCCAGCCGGCATAAAAAACGGGCTCCAAGTGTGTGTATGAGTGTGTGTGTGAGTGTGTGTGTGTGTGTGTGTGTGTGTATATACGAGTGCCGCAGCTCAGCTCCACACAGCGCCAGGGCAGAATGCAGAACTGCCACAGACTGCAGAACACGTACAGAATGTTCCGTGTGTCTGAGGACAGCCAGCTAAAGCAGCAACAGAATCCTGCTAATTACCGCCGCCGCTCAGCGAAGCCGCGCGGCTCACACTCCTGCTGCCGCCCGCTGGGGTTTCTAATTGTGGAACGCAGTCAGGTACATACAGCTTACACTGAAAGGGACATATCAGAGTCACCCGCCATAAAACGATTATTTTCCGCCACAAAGAGGAGAGCTGAGGGGAGGGGGCCTCAGCTGTGAGTGATATAGTTGCCACCCACACAAACAGGCATCTCTGGTTTATTCACGCAGAGCACTGATGAGAGCGATTTTAAAAGCCGTTTGACTCCGGCTATCGTTCAGTAAGAAACCGCACTTCACTGGACAGCGCCGAACCAGGTCACTCAGTGTATAAACTGAATTTCTTGACGATGAACCCTGAGAAGGGCGACAGTCTGTCCTTCCCTCATCCAGCCGGGCAGTATTGCGGAGAATGAGCTAAATTGATCACTGCGCTGTGGCTCTTTTAAACAAGCTGCCACATGATAGGTTTTCAACAGCTTTGATTTTGACATCTTACTTGAGTAGCAATAGTTGCATTTAGTGCTCCAAGGGTTAATTTTACTCACGAATAACATGAAATGCTACAGTTAATTCAAAATTGAATAAAAAAAATAACCTGAGCATATCTGACCTGGATATAAGTGGTCTTAACTCTTGGGCAGAGCAGAGCAGAGCAGTCATGCCTGGTTTCGTACGGGCAGGGTGTCACACAGAGAGCAGCGCATCATTCTCACGGCTAATACCACCACTATCATCTCAGCTGCAGAACAAAACACCCAAAATCAGGGGAAAATCTGCAATAAATTTACTCTAAATGCATCCAAACGTGCAGATGAAGCGGAGACGTTTCCGTCTGACTCGGACATCTGTTCACAAGTACGCATCATCGCCGGCAGGATGAAGATGATTAAAATTTTCGACAGACCACGCTGCAAATCAAGAGTCCCGCAGGAGCACACGTGAGTGATCAGGGGAGGGACAGAAGCTCTACTGTCGACACAGCCAAAGACAGCAGAAGAAGAAACAGAGTTGTCGATGTCGTAGAGGGATCGCTGCTTAACCCTTGGCAACTTCCCAAGGTCTTCCTAAGTGGCTCGTGCAGATGAAAAAAGGAGTATTTTTTGTTTTATTTGGAAGAAAGGGTTAGTAAAATAGATGTAGCAATTTGAGCAGCAACTGATCTTGAAGTCGGGGATGCTTTCCGCGAGCATATTTGTGAGATACAGCCCAGTGTTCCCCCGAGCAGACGAGAGACTCGTTTCCTGACGTTAAGTGCATGAGCCCGTCCTTTGGTGGCTCTGCCGTCCTGCATACACCTCCGCGCACCAGAGAGAGAGACACTAATGATGCTATCAAACATCATGCAGCAGGAGAGGCCGATGAGGCCTTTCGGCCTGCTGCTGTATTTTACATGCAGCAACAGATCTGTTCTGACGTGTGACTGCTGAGGGGGAGAAGACAAGACGTGTAACTACAAAAAAAAGGCGTCAGGAGATTTTTAAACGCAGTCACATGATATACCTGCAGCTGCGAGAGGAAACTCAAGATTTTTTTTTCCTGTTTTGTCGGTGCACTGCACAGCATTTCAACAACAGTTTGTATCGAATGACTGATACAGCACTGTTGTCATTGTGGACACGCAAATTTATTTCACTCTACTTTGCATCTCCAGACCTGGAGGCGAACCGTGTGGCAATTTAATTCCAGCCAAACTGAACTTTCAATAAAGTTATTGAGGCAAATGAAGGATGTTATAACCCATTAATTTCTTTAAACAAGCTGGAGAATACTGCTTTTCTTTTAGAGACCCAGCAGCTGCAATCACCCACCAATTAGTGATAATTAGTTGACAAACAGTGTTTGGTTTTGGTAAAGATTTCCCATTTGACTCAGTTTCCGTTACATTCCATTGACTTCAATCATCTTAAACAAAATTGCATTATTCAGCCTGTGCAGCTGTGCGCATAAACAAGTGTGATTTATCAATCTGAGAACATGATGAGCTTTAAGTCCAAGCAGTAGAACAGATACTGAAAACTACATGATGCCTAACAAGACCTGCAAATGACAAACCAGCACTGCGAATGATCTGATTAACCGAGGAGACAAACTCGAGGCCCACTACATGCAAACCAAACAAGGCAACGCTGTCACCAATATCCCCCGCCACATTAAGAATGGTCACAGGGGAATGGGGAAAACTTTGAAACCCCATTAAACATCCATACACCAAGTTCACAGTCAAGGACCATAACCCCGTGAAAATAAATTTATGGGAATCAACTGTGGAACTCATTCAATAGGATCATTAGTACTGGTCACCCATAGAATTTCATCCACGTAGCTGCAGTAGTTGCTGAGAGGACTTGTCCCCATTGCAACACCAAAACACTTAAGTCCACTAACAGTCAAGGGCCATAACTCTGTAAAAATGAATTTCCCGGAATCATCTGTCAAACTCATTCAGTAGGGTCATCAGTACTGGCCACATACAAAATTTCATTCACGTAGGTGCAATAGTTTCCGAGAAAACTCCCCATTGACCCCGGACGGACGGATGGGCACCATTCCAATATCCCCTGATCCACATTGTGGCAGGGGATGATAATGATTTTTTTTCCCTTAATTGTTTGAATTAAAGAAAAAGTGCTAATTTGACAGGTTTACGGGCAAACAAGGATTCTTTTTCTGAGGGCACCTTGACCAAAATACAAAACCCAAAACCAGTGAAGTTGGCACGTTGTGTAAATCGTAAATAAAAACAGAATACAATGATTTGCAAATCCTTTTCAACCTATATTCAATTGAATACACTGCAAAGACAAGTTACTTAATGTTCGAACAGGTAAACTTTGTAATTTTTTGCAAATATTAGCTCATTTGGAATTTGATGCCTGCAACATGTTTCAAAAAAGCTGGCACAAGTGGCAAAAAAGACAGAGTAGAGGAATGCTCATCAAACACTTATTTGGAACATCCCATAGGTGAACGGGCTAATTGGGAACAGGTGGGTACCATGACTGGGTATAAAAGCAGCTTCCCTGAAATGCTCAGCCATTCACAAACAAGGATGGGGCAAGGGTCAGCACTTAGTGAACAAATGCGTGAGCGGATTGTCGAACAGTTTAAAAACAACATTCCTCAATAAGCTATAGCAAGAAATTTAGGGATTTCATCATCTACGATCCATAATATCGTCAAAAGGTTCAGAGAATCTGGAGAAATCGCTGCACGTAAGCGACAAGGCATTGAATGCCCGTGACCTTCGATCCCTCAGGCGGTACTGCATCAAATTGTTTTTGGAAACTGGACGTCATGTCCTCCGGACCAAAGAGGAAAAGAACCATCCGGACAGTTATAGGCGCAAAGTTCAAAAGCCAGCATCTGTGATGGTATGGGGGTGTATTAGTGCCCAAGGCATGGGCAACTTACACATATGTGAAGGCACCATTAATGCTGAAAGGTACATACAGGTTTTGGAGCAACATATGTTGCCATCCATGCAACGTCTTTTTCATGGACGCCCCTGCTTATTTCAGCAAGACAGTGCCAAGCCACATTCTGCACGTGTTACAACAGCATGGCTCCATAGTAAAAGAATGCGGGTACTAGACTGGCCTGCCTGTAGTCCAGACCTGTCTCCCATTGAAAATTTGTGGCGCATTATGAAGTGTAAAATACGACAACGGAGACCCCGGACTGTTGAACAACTTAAGCTGTACATCAAGCAAGCATGGGAAAGAGTTCCACCTGAAAAGCTTCAAAAATTGGTCCCCTCAGTTCCCAAACGTTTACTGAGTGTCGTTAAAAGGAAAGGCGATGTAACACAGTGGTAAAAAGGCTCCTGTGCCAACTTTTTTGCAAAGTGTTGCTGCCTTTAAATTCTAAGTTAATAATTATTTGCAAAAAAAATAAATAAAGTTTCTCAGTTTGAACATTAAACATCTTGTCTTTGCAGTGTATTCAATTGAATATAAGTTGAAAAGGATTTGCAAATCATAGTATTCTGTTTATATCTACAATTTACATAACGTGCAAACTTCACTGGTTTTGGGTTTTGTACTTGTTACACTTTTGAAAAATATTACGGCAGCTTAAGACCAACCGTGATTGCTTGCTGGTATTGCGTTCAGTTTGTCTGTGTTTGCTTGATCAGGGAATACTTCAAGACTAGCCTGAAACCACTATACAATGGCTGTGAAAGATTTTTAAGCATTTTTGCAGGTGTTTATATGTCTGTCCGTCGGTTTGTATGTGTGCGGAGCATTCCTGTGAACATGTTAGCATTGCAACCATTCGGTATAGGGTCGCAAAACATTACAGGTGAGTAGCTGAGATAAAAAGAAAGGCTAGCGAGATCCTACATGGTCTCAGGTCTAAAACTGTTTTTGGGAAACTAGGTTTTGTCCCCTGCGTTTCGTCATCACAGTAGTTTTCTTGGGGGAACATGAAATAGTCGAGTAAAACCAAGAAAATAGAAGTGAAAGTGAAGTAAAAATATCGAGACACACATTTTGGGCTCTAGACAAGAGAGTTGGTTTCTAAACTATAAATGGAGGGAGTGACATCATACTTTAAATGGTAGGCGACCTGATCTTTAACCCGTTTGCGCAGAAGTCAAATCTGGCTAATTGGGGGGTAAGCTTATTTAAGGCTTTATAATTCACGATTTCAGCTTCACAGACAGGAAAAGACTGTCTGAACTGAGTCTAGACACTTGAAGCATTTAGACTCCCATCGTATTTCAGTTTAGTATCATGATTTTGGCGGAGACAAAGGGCTGCAAACACTAAAAATCTTCATGAAAATCAAACAATGAAATGGAAAAAAAAATAATACTGACAATTGAATAACTGCTGGGGCTTAAATCTATTCATTTAATTAATACATTTAATTAATTAGATAGATTAATTTAGCTCATAGCAAGTAGCTAGGCAGCTATCTAGATGGCTCCCCAAAGTCTGAGATCCCTCAAAATGGTGCACTGTCAGGTCGAAAAATAATCATATATTTAACACAAAGTTTTGAAGCATGAAATTTAATATGAACTAATGGTTTTCTGGTTGAGTTTAGTATGAATTTATCAATATCAGTGCAGTTGAACATCAGTGGTTACCAGAAACCTCTCCAAACACAAAATATGCCTTTTCTACATAATAAAGTTTAGAGTTTTGTCCATTTTTCTTCAAAGTCCCCCAAGCCAGCACACATACTCATTAAAGGAACTGCTTATTTAACAGTCAGAACATTTACCCTGCAATGACAAGCTAGCTGTTCCGTCTTGCGAGCTCACAACCTTATTTCAACACTCATCTTATAAGGAACAAGTAAAACTCACTAACTAAGTATTATCTGAAATACACCTTATTTTAACAGAACAGACATTCCGCTTTCAGGGAAAATCAAACAATATATGCCTCCCAAGGTTCAACAGAATAGTGCAATGAACATGTACCAGGGGGTCAACCGAAATGAATGACCAGTTCACCTTTAAAACTCAAAAAAAACCTCGGCATTCGATTTTGTTGAATACAGTATACATTCCGAAAGAAAAAGGAAAAGTAGCAGCCTAACCTTTTTCATGAATCCCTCCTCCAGAAACCGATGTATCCAGTAGGAGGAACCCTCCAGTGCCGTTTCATTCTAAATAATTCCCATTGACCATGTCCTTACCTCATTTAAATCCTGTAAATGTAACGGAACACTTCAGGCCGACTCAGGGAGTCTTTTTTTTTCTATAAATGGCGTCATTCTCGGCTGTGCAATCATGCTCAACATTGAACGGATGCAACCTACCTCAGTGATGTTGCTAGGTACGCCTCCTGCGTCCCTGACGCATTAAAATCTGAAAGGACGCAGTAAACTCACAAGCCATGCGTCCCAGGGACGCACCTCATTTTTTCCATGAAAAACGATACATTGGGCCGATTTCACAAAAGCCTTTTAAGGTTTACACGCGGACAACTTTCTTAATCGCGCATTTAGCGGAGTTTAATTTTAATCACCGTTTCACGAGGAGCAACTGTCCACGTGCCTCTAAATATTTTAACAAGTGAAAAGCATGACATTACTGAATATATCACATCAGACAACATGTAAGAGCTGCCAAAACAGCCAGAGAAGGGAGAACCGAGAACCACACAGGAAAACAAACAGCTCAAATACATTTAAGTGTTTTCCAAAAATTGGCATAATTCCATTGTAACACCTACAGAAAGGAAAACAGTTATTCTGACTCATACACCATTAATTACATGCCTGTGTTACTCATTTAGCTGAATAATTACATGCATCTTGACATTTCTATTGAAGCTTGAAAAGACATCACAAGATGACAGCCTTCCCTCCATTTCATTATGCTTTCCTCTCCACTCAGTTTCAAATTTGCGAAATAATTAGCAACTTTGCGAAGCACTAAAAGGGGCATTTCATACGAAAATCAGTATATCCTGGTATTTAATCGTTTCCATGGAGTGAACCATCATGAGAATTGACTGATGATGTAAGGAAGACTAATCAATTCCATTTCCCCTCAAGACTTGTTAGATGACCTGTAGGTTAAACACTAGCGTAGCCACAGCAGATTCATACTTCACAGCAAACGTATTCAAAAGACGACTACTAAACTAATAAAATAGGGTAGGCTTTCTTAGTTATGGGTCATATAGACAGTCAGATATAAAACAAGCCAATTCATTTATCGATATTTTTTTCGCGAAGAGTGTCTTTTTAAAGACATTGACTGGCTTCAATGCCATAACTGCAGGATGACCCAAAATGCGACCACATATGCTGGTCCAATTACAAAGCGCCATAAACCTTTTACAAAAAGAAAAAACCCCAGGGAATTCTCACCGTATTCTGTTCAACAGCCCGTTTTCTTTCAAATAGGTGCTCTGTAATATGTGACAAATCCTTTACATGGTGAGGTGCTGAGCCAAATCTAATTGGGTCGTGGTTCCAACAGATTGCTTTTTCTGATAAGGTGCACACATGCCAGACTGGGGCTGTCCTGATCAATTTAACAGTAGATGAAAGAACAGTGTGTCAGAGCAGCGCTGTTATAAATCTAAAGCAGCCCCAGCTACAGAGAAACTATTCTGCCACTCAAAGATGCAGTTCAGTTGCATGAAAGTAGGCAGGAAGTGTGAACAGTCTTTTCTGTTAATTCCTCTGGGGAGTCAGTTACACTAGAGTCCTGCTCTAAGTCCCACAGAGGAGCAATGCTCCTGAGAATATACTGCATCAACTGGTGTGAGCAATCATTATTTGTCATGTTTACTGGTCTGCCAATATAATAAGGTCAGCCCTTAGCGCGCTGAATGCTATTGTAGCTCAATGGCATAAGATATCAAATCAAAGCTGCTGAAAACCTATCGTGTGGCAACTTGTTTAACCCCTTAAGCCCTGAGCCTCTTTTTCAAAAATGGCAAGCCCAAAATGAAATGAGTGTCTCTCTGCAACTATTTGGTCCATTTGAATGATCTTGGTATCATAAAAAAGGTAAAACCATTTGGGATTTCTGCCATGGTGTAAAAATCAGTGTGTGTGTCACTGAGTCGGAGTAAATGAAGGTGGAACTCAGTATAAATCCAAGACCTCATTTTGCACCAAACAAAGTTTTACTTTAATCCGTTGTAAGTTTAATTAGTTGCAGTCTGAAACCTCTACAAATTTACAGCACAGAATCTCACCATTATCTGTACCAAAGTTTATTCTAATCAAGTAAATCAGAACAAAATTCGAGAGGAATGTCTCAGTGGCTTCTTCAAATGGGCAATTCAGGTACTTTGTGTGCCAAATCTGATTTCTCAGATATCAAACTGTAAAACTCATCTAATTTCACTTATATGTCACTAAAGGCATACATTCCACTCAAATACGTACAACAAGTTCTGAATTTAGAATCTAGAAATATTTTTTAAATTATTAGTTCTGCCAGTCCTATAGCCTATACCATCCTATTCAAAGACAAACAAAATGAAGCTTGGCTCCACTGGAGCAGATTTATTAAAAAAAAAAAAAAAAAAAAAACAAGAGTTGTTAGAAAGACAACAAAGCTCGCCGGGGCAAGGTTAAAATTTTTCTGCACGCGGGCAGACGCGGACGCCGGGGGTACGACAATAGCTCTCTGGACATTATTCGTCCCGGCAAGCTAAAAAAAAAAAAAAAAAACCAAATTAGTAAGATTATGAAAACAACGGAAAGGTTAAAAAGTAAGAAGCATTTTTTTCAGTATTCATGCTTTTCAGTCAGAAAACGACTTTATAAAAGGACAGTTGAATATTTAGCAGGTACTTGTACCGAAAATACCACAAACAAACCTGTTAAGGGTTTATATTGTTGCCCTATTTAAGTACATTCGAATGGCCCATGGACTCGGTTTGATGCACTGGGAACACAAGATTCTAGCTCAGTCTAGCTTTGTGCGATAAAAGGTGCTTTAGAGCCCGTTGGAATCACCAAAAGCCATAGAATCAAATGGCTACTGGCAAAGTCTTACTGACAGCATCAAAAGCCAATCACTGAGAGGAAAATACATTGCAAGCAAGCTGAATGCTGAGGAACTGAGATCTTTGAAGCAATGCCGAGAATAAAAACATGTGTTCAGACTCGCAGATCTAGTTTGGTTATAACACGGGCACATTGGGCTAACAATAGCAAGCGTGGATTTACCCTCAAACTGTTTTTTTTTAATTGCAAAATATCAAAGGTAAGAAGTTTCTTTGCTCATCTCTGTAGACTGTAAAGTGTATGCCTGCTGTTCTCTGAGTGTGGTGTCATTTTAAAATGACAGGGCATACATCTTTGGATTCTGTGCACTTTCCTCTTTCATTTGAGGTATCCTTTTTATGCATAGCACAAATTCAGGAGAAATTCTCATGATTCAGCCCTGATATGATTTTATCCAATATTTTGCTGCATGCTTATTTACTTCCTTGGTGCTTGAATTCTGTTTGGTTGAGGTAAAAATGGTCTACATTAACATTTTGCCTAGTTTCTTCACAAAATGTGGATATGCTGCATGACAATGTTGCAATTTGGAAATATTCGGTATTTATTGTGCGTAACAACCGGCGCCGGTACCAGGCCGTAGGGCTTTTAATAGGTTAAAAGAGCTCCCGCAGGGGAGCTCTTTTAAACAAGTTGCCACATGATTTAACAGCACAAGATAATTAAATTGATTATTTTTTCAAATTTATTCCAACACTCAAAGGGTTAAAGAAGACAGATTTGCTGCTTCAGTGATAAAATAAAAGTTAGAATCCGCACCGAAATTACAAGCCCAGTTCCAAAACAGCACAGCATGACATCCAGGAAAATGCCAACAAAACCAAAGTCAAGAAGTCCATTCACTCTCCTCGATATTGAAAACTGTGCAACACAATACTTGATGTTTAAGAAGAATAATTAATTGCTTATTGAAACTAGAGGGCATTCTGTAGAGTGCATACATCCACCTACAACCACTGATTTGAAATGCGTGAACATTTTCAAAATATAATTTAATTCACAAGTTAAAGCACTGAATAAAGCATTGTTGTACTGTTTTCAATATAGAAGAGGGTGAATGGATCTTTCCAATCATTCCTTTTGATTTGATTTGGATTGTTCATAATGGGCCAACTTTTTACATACCTTTTCAGAAATGGGTTATTAGTTAATATGCAGTAGAGACAATAGGGGCAACTAGGAGATAATATTGATAAGTTATGACCCTTAAAACACGCATTCATCATCATCATCATTATCATCATTATAACTCCAGTGGGGGGGAGTGGGCACCACAATCTGGTATTATACAGACCCCAGGGCTAAATTAACGAAGACCGTAATACTGATAAGTTCTGATGTCATCGGTTCTGCCGTCACTATTGGAGAAATAAAGAGGCTCATATATTTCTGCAACAGCCAATCCAGAAGAGAGATATTTGTCTCTCTGAGCCCAACATCCTCGCGAGCGCAGAGGACGGCTTCAGCCTCCGGTCTTCACACGCACAGAAACCCGATCTAATGCGCTTCTCCCCAGGGGTGCACTTAATATTCGGCCTGTGTAATTTCTTTAGCCACAATGGATTTCAGATGAAGCCTCAAGTCAAAAATTTGATTATTTCAAGGGGACTCCAAAAATGTGATAAATTTTCCCATTTGCCATATTGCCCTGCCTCTTCCATAGAGTAGTTAAGAGGGTTAATACAATATAAGCGAAGAAATTCGCAGAGCATATTTGTATCGCATCAGCAGAGTCAACACCATACGAGTCCACAAATGTCAGTGTTATCTTTAGCAATACACAATTTAATGTAGGATTAAGCTACGCGGCAGTGAGCCATAATACTGAAATTACCCAGCAGCACGGGAGCAGTTCTGTCCGACCATCTTGCCGTCTTTCAGATCCACAGACAGGAGAAGCAGTTTTCTCCTTTTCTGCACATTCCCCCTGAGCAGCGATCAACATTATTCTGATGTCATGAACCTTTCACTACATGCTTCAGATCCTGTGGTCAATGCTACCGGATTATTTACCAACAATCTATGCTCCAAAAGTAATCACAGTTCTCAAAATTGCATGCAGCAACCTCACAAATCCCTCGGGATCCCGCGCCAAAAGTTTAAATGCGTTCAAAAGTCAGCTCGCACTTCACTCAAACTGATGCAGACAATGATTAGTTGCAACAAGCACAAAAAGACTATTGCATGTAAGGTCAGAAACATGAGTAATGCCTCTAAACATCCAGCGAGAGAGCATCATGTCTAATGGAGAAACGCACAGGCTGCCTGACTCACAGCTCACTGCTCGTTTCCCTGTTCACCACAGGTAACATACGCTAGTAGCCAAGAGTCCACACAGAGTTATTGAAATTTTACACAAATATGTTAATGATTAAAAGTAACCATTGGCTCACTATTTGTTTAGCTATAAATACAGCTGTGCTTATAAATTGAATTGGAGATGCTTGTTCAGAAACTCACAGCTCCACTTTCAGAGCGCTCCAAGAATCCTCTGAACACACAGTCCAGACAAACTGAGAAGTCATGTCGCATCGTTGGCAAACATTAGAGGCTACTGGTTAAGGGGCGCCGTTTGTAAAATAGGGTGTGTTGTTTTATACAGTACAGTTTTTGCACATAAAATATGCAATTATATATGTATAATTTAGGATTTAGATTTAAGGTTTAGAGTTCACCTGTTCGCCAGTAGATGGCACTGTCAGCTTAGCATTGCTTTTTTGTGGTCATATGACTTAATAGTGAAGACAGCTCGAGCGAGTAGTCAACAGCGCGCTACTGAGAAATGGCGACAGGTAGAAACAAAGATTTGCCAACAGCCATACAGACGGCTGTTTCCTTTGGTGTACAGGCAGCGATGTCTTTTTCAGTACCGTTAATGCGTCGCTACTCTGGAATTCTGGTCCCCCCCACTTCATTTTCATCCCATAATCGCTTCAATTTGCATCTTCATTACGCCCACAAAATAAGGCTATAGTTTGCATTCTGTCTTACTCGCTGGCGAGCTGGTTGGCTATCTAGCTAGCAAACTAAAGTGATGTTGAACTGTATAATGTTATAGCTACCATGCCAATGTATTTAGCTACATAGCCAACTGGCTAGCAAGCTGAAAAGGCTTCAGTTTGCTTACAATGGAATACTCACAAGCGAGCCATTTGTCTGTCTAGTTATCAAGATGAAGTGACGTTGAAATCTATTATGTTATTGCTTGCATACAAATGTATTTAACATTCCAACTTTCCTCATTTCAGGAGGGCATTCACAGTAACTGTCACTGGGAATCATTATCATCTCTTCAATGATGAAAATCTGTAGCTCAGCTTTATTCACACTGGATATCAGGAGCAATGTGAACTATGGAAGGGTTTTCTTTTTGGGGGACGTTTTTCCCCCTCTTGGTCCTCGAAATTGAGATGAGTGAACGGTTCAGAAAAAAAATGCAGCCAGCGAAAAGGACACCATAAGCACTTGTCAAACATAAAAGGCTGTAACCAGTTATTATCATTTTATACAGTTCGATATCACTTTAGCTAGGTAGCCAACTAGCTCGCTAACGAGTATGACAGTGCACGCAAACTGTAGCCTTATTTTGTTGGCCCAATTATTTCTCAGAATACTTTGGTCATTGAAAGTGAACTGTAGCCTTTTTAGCTCGCTAGCCAGTTGGCTATGTAGCCAAATTGGCGCGCTAGCTATGAAATTATATAGTTCGACATCACTTTAGTTTACTAGCTAGATAGCCAACCAGCTCCCTAGCGAGTAAGACAGTACGCAAACTGTAGCATTATTTTGTCGGCGTAATCAAGACGCAAATTGAAGTGATTATGGGACGTAAATGAAGTGGGGGGCCCGGAATTCCAGAGTACCGACACATTAACGGTACAGAAAAAAGATATCGCTGCCTATACACCTAAAGATTGCCATTTGTATGGCTGTTGCAAAATCTTGGCTTATACCCATGGCCATTTCTCACTTGCACGCTGTTGACTACTCGCTCAAACAGTCTTCACGCTTAGGTCAAGTACGACACACAGAACAGCAATGCTAAGCTGACAGTGCCATCTACTGGTGAACAGGTTAAATCTAAACCTTAAATCTTAAATCTAAATCCTAAATTATATTTTTAATATATATAAATTTAGATTAATATTTAACATTTAAGATTTCGTATTTAATGTCCTCTTTTTATTTCTACAAAAAGTTATACTAGAAAAAAAACGATATCACCTTTTCTACACAAATTTACACATATTTGTGCATATATGTGTGCAAAAGAGATGGTTTCCCGGTTTTTGACACTAAATGTGCAAAAACTGTATGGTATAAAACACATCCTATTTTACAAACGGTGCCCCATAACTGATAGCATTTCGGCAGTGTGGTGGCTAATGATTTGTACAATTCAATCCTGTTACTGAACATAAATGCATTCATACTTGTGCTGTTAGATGCTGCAGCCATACTCCATATGTAACAGAATACAGATAAATGTTAAAAATTTATTTACACACAGTACATATGAGAAATTAAAACCATGTTAATTATAGATGTTTTGGGTCATTTTCTGGGCATTGTTTGGGTCCAGTAGAAAACAGCAGTGGGCACAACACCAAGACCAAAATAATACATAAAGGTTCTCGGCGGTGGAGATTATGCAAAGGTACCACGGCGCTCACTGAAAGAAACCTTTATATTTAAGGTGGACAATAAAACAGATGCGGTTCAGCTACAAGCCATCATTATAGATGAAACGCAACCATCTTATTTCCCGCATTAAATATGAAGATTTGAGTGAGAGCCGGACTACATTTCCTTTGTATGGTTTGGGTGCACTCAACCCCTTAAGGGCAGACGCGTCACAGAAAATCAGTGCAGAGTTTTTCAGTGATCACCTACATGCCCAATGATAAAGCATTTGTACAGCGATGGGAGTGGTCCTATGCATGATGACAGAGGCCCAAGCACTGAAGGGCACAAGAGGTCACAGAATGGTTTTGAGAATGAAAATGACCCAGAGAATATGCCACAGCGGGGACGAAGATTTCCTTTACGTTTCGAACAGCCCTGAGCCCAAATGCAGAACCACCTCTAAGCCTGAAGCACAGCCCAGGACTAAAGGATGCGAGGGCCGACCCCATTCCGCAACATTTCCAACACACACTGCAGCACAACCTGAATTATGCATGAACGACACAGACGGAGACAGCGGTTTGTCAGTACCACGCCGTTAGCCGTAACATGGCGCACAGCATCTCAAGCACCGAATGTAATTCAATTACCGAGTGAAAAATTGCGATAATAAACAGGGTAAATCAAGAAAAACTCTGAGTCCTGACCACTCCAGTTTATTTCCCCCCTTCAAAATGCATCTTGAAAGTAATAAAACCCTTACCATCGGAGAGCCGCTCGCCCACAGTCTCTTTCACAAAGGGTCGCAAATGCTAACCTGGACATTCTCCAGCATAAAGCAGCTGATTGGTTTAGGAGAATAAATCCCTCAGTTGTGAAGTTTACTCTGCTCATTTAAAACAGGCGCGTGGCTTCCTATGAGGGGGAATTCCCAATAAAATGACCAAATAACTGGCCTAAAAAAAAATGTTTTTAAAGAGCCAGGCGACTCCCATATGGGCCGTCCAATGCAACTGCAAAACCATCACAAGATGCTCAATTTCAATAACCAAATTTTGCAAATTGACGACTTCAAACAAAATGCATGGAGATGCTGTATCAGAACTTCAAACAGGCGACATAAACTCAAAAACCCAGAGGCTAAATTGAAGAAATTCTGCAACAGTAGAGAGGTCCGAGAGTCCTCCACAGCAGAGTAAGAGACTGACCTCTGACCTTTCTGAGGATCAGAAACCATTCAGCACGGCGAGATGCAAAAATACAGAAAACGAGAAGGACAGTGATTCAGCACAAACTTTATCAAAGCCCCGCAGAGGACTGAAATACTTGGCTAATTTCTCCTGAAGTAAGTGCAGGCGAAACCTTGGACCCAAACAGCAGCGCAGTTCTGCGTCTGCAGGGCCTCATGGCTTCCTCACAGGAGCAGCTACCATAACTGCCTCACTGGCGAAGTTATAAACTGCTCACATTAGCATTTCAACAGCTTACCGTAAAGAAAACCACAGGCATAACAGAGTCACTGCAGCCTTTTCATGGCAGGGAAATTCTATTGCTATTGTGCACAGGCAAGCGACTGATGCTCGGGCTGTAAAATGGGCGCTTTTAAAAATAAGCACATATGGTAAGTGTATCTGCTGCGCTCTGGAAATAGTGCGTCCTGTCAGCCTGCAGTCAGCGCCTGGGGAGTTTGTTAGGGCAGGAAGGGGAGGGACAGGGGTGGGTGAGGCTTTTCCTCTCTGCTCGTCAGCTTTTATCACAGGCAGAAAGGTACATAAACACAACAATACAAATGATCCCAGTCGTAAAGCAGACAGCTGTGGAGAAACGGAAAGAATTCTCTCTCTCTCTCTCTCTCTCTCTCTCTGCTACAGCACTAACATCATGAATCTATCAATCACCAGGGGGTGGTTCTCTTTAAACAGTTAACCATATTACTTTTACAAAAAAATATTGAACACGCCTCACATTATTTTCAGCACCACTGAGACTAACACAGTCATAACCAGGTCCATTATCACTGAAATTCAGCCTGTCTAAAAGACGAGGAATGCATGCTCCATAGCTGATAATAACAGATGAGATCACCAGCTACTTGTTGTCTGATTGGTCAGCCTACACTGGAGTTTAACCCAACCAACCTCAAAACAGAAGCTACAGACAGCCTGGGAGCTCAAGTGAAAGAAGAATATGTCAACACACCGAGTGAAAACTAAAATTTCTGTGTTTGACTGTGTGATTGCACTCGCATGTTGCACTTTCTAGTGACCGAGTGCTCAATACTTTTCGTGAGGAGTTTCACCAGTTTGCAGTCTCTCTCTCACACACACACACACACACATACACACGCACACACACACACACATGCGCGCACACACACACACACTTAAGGTCGCTCAACTCAATGACCATCTCAAAGGTCCCCATTTATTTCACCAAGTGCACAGCTAATTCGTTATTACAAGCCATTTCAAAATCTTTCCCCTCTTATCATCACATGGGGAAGTAACCAACCAGAGGCAAGAAGAACTGATCACCTTCAGCCAAGCAGTCAATCAGATTACATTATTCTGGGTGGTCACTCCCCCTTGTGACGTCAGGAAGGGGAGATTTTGAACTGGTTCATAATGGTTAATTAGCTGAGCACCCGGTGGCATAATAGGGGACCTTGGAATAAGTGCCTGTTTGATTAAACCGAGTGATTGGTTCCGTACTCCCCGACTGCAGTCATGCCATGTGTCGCGGGCCAAATTAGTTTCCCCTGATGTAACCGCACACTGGTTATCCCAAGATCTCACCGCAGTGATGCAGGCCGCAGGTAAAGGCTGAATGTTGAGAACCACGTCTCACACACAATTACAGGAGGCACAACCACTCCTGACATTCAGTGCTGGGGGGCTGTAAGAGTCTGGACTGTGAGGAGCAGCTCTGGATACACTCCAGTGGGGGTAACACTTGCAGCGCTGCCCACATCACGGTCCTTTTGGGCTGAGAACTGCTGGTTTTGCACCCCCCCCCCTTCACCTGGGAGTCGGGTGTGATGACAGTCTGGCCAATCAGAGACAATAACTCTTCAGCTATGCCGAGGAGAGAAAACCAGGGCTGGATTTGGGTTCAAGGGCAAGATTTAGACAGCCCTGGTACAGAACAATCCTGGGCGGGAGTAAAATGTGATTTCAGGCGGAGACACAATGAAAAGGGTCCCATCTTTCTGAAACCAGCCTCCCGCAAGCCAAGTGGGGACAGGAGGAGTGTATAACAGGAAATAATTAGCCCAGAGTGAACAATAAACAAAGAACCGGATTAGCACGCTGGTTTAACACCACCTGCGTCACATCATCTTATTATTGCAACTCATTATATCATCAAGTCCCAAGTTGCCACCAATGAAACAATGGACATGATGCAAAGGATCGTCTCTCTTTGAAATCAGCCTCCCGTAAGCCCAGTCTGCAGAAGATGAAAACAGCCGTCTCAGATTACAAACCTCTGTCAAGGCCAAAAAACCCCCAACCGTCAACACAATCAGCTTGTGATATTTTCTTGACATCATCGAGATAATGCCCCAGTTTCTCTAACTTTAAGCTGTTATAAATACGTGAGGATGCAACTCACAGCTTCAGGTTTTGCCCTCTCTCAGAACGATGAAGAATCTTTCAAAAATATTCCTGTATCCAGGGAACTCCAAAGATCTCATCACGTCCAAGTCAGGCCAAAGCCCACCACAGGTAAAATTCTCATGCAAATCTGTCCATCAGTTTTTGCATAATCCAGCAAGCTAACTAACAAACCAACCAATCAATATAACAGAACCGATCCCTAACCTGCTTATGATGAGCCCAAAGTGAACAGTAGAATGGGAGACTGAGATTTCAAACATTAACCTCGACCAGCACAGACCATTTCCCCTAAAGGTTCACTAATGACTCCCCACCTCAAAAATCATGAAACACCTTGCTTGCTCTTTACATGCAGCGTGACATCATACATCAGTTTGGAAATACATACTGAAAGGACGCCACCCACAGGATTTATAGCATTAAGTACGGGGTATCCAACTTTATACAAAAAGGCAGATAGAGGTGAACAGTTCTGCATTAGCTCACAACAAAGATAATCCATTCAGTAAATCAAGATCTTGGTTCACAGGAGAACCCGGCGTCAGTGCTGCATCTGGGCTAAATAAATAACAGCGTCCTCAGGACCCCCCTGGGATGCAGCAGATTATCATGATCTATAACTGTTCCAGGGGTTGTTACGGTGCAGTAACGCGCTAAAACGAAATCCATGAAGCACAAAACAAATCGGTTGATGATTCAAATCCAAACAGAAAAAAATGACACTGATCAAAGAAACATTAGAAGTCTAAACTGGAAGAAAATGTTTGCCATCACAGAGCTCTTAATTCAAGTGTGGAAAGTTTTGCCGGACAATCGAGGGCATAAGAGCCGTAAAACTCAAAGGGGACTGTCCAACTAGAACTGCGCGGCTACTTCATCCATTTCCATATGAACACAACGCAAGCAGCAAGTTCACTACTCGGCAGGCTCGGAGCAGAAATATACCCTAAATCACAAAATCACAATCAAAGAAGCAATACCTGATGACTGATGAACCATTTAACCTGACATGTAACAGTCAATCAGCGAATGACAGCTCGCTCAACATCTGACAGACACTTCAATGAACGCGGTATCGACAATAATATGAAATAGGCTGAGCCAAATAGTACACATTAGGAAACCACAACAAATCTAAACAGTTCACGGCACCACAATGCAGATTTTCCCCCGCTAGATTCGAAGAAACGACGGAAAACTTAAAGCTGCGATTCATGCTTTACCAAGACGATGAGCACAAACTCAATTAACACGCGTTACGCGCGTCCAGCCATGGGGAGGGTGGGGGCCTCTAGGGACGGGAGGGGACGGGGGGTCTCTTTCTGCGACACACGGAAAAGCCCTTTACATACCTGCAGTTCGGCGGGGGATCCAGAGTGATCTCGGCGAGCTCCTTCTGAATTCTGCGAGAAAATGAGGAAAGAGTGAGAAATGGAGAGCGGCCGGGGATTAGACTGCCCTCCATCAGAGACGGGCTTCACACAGCTGACTTTCCCTTCGCTAAACCTAACATGGCTGCTTCGCCTTTGTTCTCGGAGGCATAACGCGACTCCCGCAACAGTAAAACTTTGAGGCCCCCGATTTCCCCCGTCCTCCGACACACCGCGAAGCGCTCAGCGGCTGTGAAAGTCTCTTGCACACTGTGCCAATCCACAGTGTTTGAAAACATTTCTGTCACGTTTAATACTTTATTTCTTCCTTTAAAGCTTATATGCAAATGAGAAGGGGGGGTACTGAAGCGCGGTTGATCTGGGCTTTAAACCGAAGACCTGAACAGCGTTAGTCAAACCTTCACTTCCAAACCAACGTTTGCTGATGTACCAAACAAAGCCAACCCTTAATTCGACACTTTCCCATCCTTTGATTCGTACAGATTAGTCTTGAACTTTAATGTAAACGCTGCTCATCCAGCGCTGGCAATTTAATACTGTGACTCCCGATCGCACGGTGCAGCAACCGTAACAAATACAGTTTACGGTTTGTTATTTTATTCTTATTTTCCCGGAGTTCATTTCATATCGACTGCGGGCAACACCATCGTAAAACGTTCATTTTAAAAGCTCGTCGGTTTAGAAAACCGACATCACTGGTGTGATATTAATACCTCACGGTCCGGTCCAAACCACAGAGACCGCGACAGAAAAATACATTTCCGAAACACGTGCTCAGGATTCCCAGTTGTAAGCAGGATAAAAACAAACAGCTGCACACATCAGCACCACACGGAGACGGAGTTACTGAGCTGTAATTGCCCGTGATGCTCATCTAAAAACCGAACATTTTAGACAACAGGGAAATGCATCAAAACTACGGATTCGATGACAGACAACAAGCAACCTGCAATAGTCACTTTAAATGCAAAGGTCTCCCTTTAATTTAAAGCCTTCTTAGCGACCCGAGTGGGCTTTAACAAGTAAATGTGACTTCACTAACTAATTTTATCCTCTTCATCATGAATATTGCATTCTGATTAGATCGAAACTTAATATACAATTATTTCAGAAAGCCTGCTCAGGGTCATTTCAGTTCAGTCACAATAGCATTATACGAATCTTAATACAGCTGGCTTTAAAACAGATGAAACATGGGGAGATTCAAGATTCTAAACCTGACATATTGAGTCGTGATTAGATTATTAGATGTTCACCTTTTAGCACTAGTTGATAATTTTGCTGTCGTTTTGCTGGATAATTTGGAACTTTTCTTCAGCTGCTGAGTCGCCGAAGGCTGTTTTCTCTGCTCCTGTTCCTCGGGTTCGGGTACCGGAGGGTCCCTCAGGTCTGCATCCGAGCTGCCGCTGCTGGTGCTCGGACTTTCATCATCAGATCGTTGTCTGTCACTTGACATTTTCCCCCTTCAACATTAACGCCAGTGGAAAAAGTTCTAAACATCTTCCAAATCCAATTCATCAGCACCTTTCACTCCGGGTCGCAACACAACGGCACTGTCCGATATTACTGCACTTACAACAAATTCACGCAAAGAGGGGTCAGTGAACCACGACTGTTCCTAACGTGAAGAAGGTTAACAATAAACCCAGAGACTTTGACAGCCGGCATGTTATTCGTACGTTACCATGGAAAATGTTGCTGGATGTTGGTGCCCCACTGGTTTGCGAGATCGATTAAAAACGATAACAATAACTCGCTATTTGTCGCAACATATACAACTAATCGCCACTGAAAAGAGACAGGGGCCACTTTTCCCCACCGAGGAAGCCGCTGCTTCGCACCCAAGAAATCAGTGCATGTCAACTCGCTTAAAGCTGCTTTCACATCGGAGGCGAAACGAATTTTTCGCACGACTTGACGCGAATGTCGTTGCATTGACTTCGAATCATACCTGTCGTTTCGCGTCGATGTGAAAGCAGCTTAAGCAGCTTCAATCAGCAGACGGAGACACGGCTCAAAATCAACAGCCAGGAAAAATGTATCTAATAACTAACGCCGGCTGACTGCATGAACGACGCGGCTTCAGAGTCCGGCATTACCTACATACCTGCCAACTGTGAAGGAGCCCGGTTCGGCAGGCTTTTAGCCAGCTAACTTACCCATCGTAAATTGTTAACTCAGCTAACTTAGCAAGTAGCCACACATGTCCAGAGAGTGTCAACCAGCTGCGGTTACATGACACGCTGGCCAAGCAGGGAGATGACGGTGTTTGCAAAGCTACAGCTGAGCAATTTTAACATTTCAGCCCAATACAGCGAGCGGGCTGTATGACCCGGGTGATGTACCGTGAGTTTCCCCCCGCCGAACCGTCAGCTCACGGTCGTTATTAAACACGTCAGACGTGAGAATGAGAGGCTGTCGGGCGACTAAAACACACCGGTGTTCGGTCTGACTCCCGGCAAATAACTGTCAACAACTACATCACAGGCGGCGCATAAGGAAACACACCAGACTCAGGTACATAGTAACGTTACTACAGCAGTAAAGCTGCTTTCACACCGGACGCGAATTTTTCGCACGACTGATTTCATTCAAAGTCGATGCAAAGACGCGAATACACGCGTATAACTCGGGTTATACGCATCACCCGCGTATTCGCGTCTTTGCATCGACTTTGAATGTAATCTGTCGTGCGAAAAAATTCGTTTCGCGTCCGGTGTGAAAGCAGCTTTAGGGAAGCATAATTGCACCATTTCGCAAAGAGGGGGGTACAGCCAGCTCGGAAAATAAAACATTTTCACGTCTCACTTTAAGAATTGACCGCATTTACACCGAAGGATTTACAATTTTAACTGATTTGCCGCGGCCTGTGAGTCAGGTAACGTCAGCTAAACACCGCAGACATGTGCTTGAGGTCTTTTGTAGCGAGAATGAAGAGGTTTGTTGTGGTCGGAGACTCTCCGGTATCAGCGTGGTGCACCAACTGATGCGTGAACTCACTTACTGGCTCCCTCTTTGGCGACAGCCGCTGAAAACACTACGAAAGGACGACGCTTCCCCCTTTCACTGCGCTCGTATTATTCCTGAATGCTTTCTTTTTACCTTCAGCGTGGTCCTGTCTTGATCTGGGCTGGTTGGGAGTGTTAAAAATCCAATGAAAATGGAGCCGGGAAAGACGACAGGCTCCGGCCGAGCAATGTACATTTGAGAATCGAAAGAGAAGGCACTGCAATTTCGTGTTGAATTCGCCAGGTGGCGCTGGTAAGTGGGCCAGTCTCTAAATCCTTTGCTATTTGGCTTCCGTAATAACTCCCTCCGAGAGATATTACAGTATTTGGGCTAAAAAGCCAAGTGATTTCGTCTGGATCTGCCATGGTAGCTTACCAACAGGACTTATAAAATATAATGAAACATCCAATCACTCAGCCTTTGGTTTTATGATAATCCGACCCATGAGATGGCATCAGTTTCTGAATAATGTCCCTGAGCTGGAGCCTTGAATTCCTTGTTTTTGGTTGGGATGGTATTTTTATTATCATGACAAATCTCGCAAAAATAAGAGGCAGAATGAAACGTGTGATTTCAGAAGCAAGTTTCAAGAAGACACCTGAACAAGTTTTTTTTTCCCGGTAGATCCAAGGTAAGGCATTCCACAATAATTTAAAATGAATACATCCAAAGGAGCCATTTCGTGAAATCCCCATGCCTTGTGCTCTACAACGCGAGGATCGCCACCGGAACCTTATAAAAAGATACGTCATTACGGGGATAAGACTATTCCAGAGTGAAGGATGTTTAAAGTTCTGATAATTTCTCTGGAGTTTGCATCATTACACCACATGGACGACAGATTTTCATGCATTACTTTGTTACCATGCTGGGAGTCCGGAACACCTTGAAAGATGCGCCCCTGCTCTGTCCGAGAGTTATTTCTGCGCATTGTCTGTGATTATTTAACACTTTTTTGAGCTTTCAAAATCAGTATGCCTAGTTATATATAGCACTTGGAGAATTCAACGGTTTGTGAGTACACTGCTTTGCAATTTGTGGCTTCCATCATTTATTCTGCGACAGATTGGCATTGCTAACAAAAGGCGAATATAAAACACTCGTTGGCTTAGAAGTTTATAAATGTATCTGCAACAGCTAGTCGCGCTGTAGATACCGTCACTGTCTATCCACCCATACCCCTTCTATACCAGGGTCGCGGAGTAGCTGGAGCCTATCCCAGCAGAAGACAGGCCACACCCAGGACAGGTCGCCAGTCTATCCCAGGGAACATACAGCAATCACTCAATCATACCTGTGGGCGAGTTTGTCTCCAATTTACCTGACATGTTTTGCATTGTGGGAGGAAACCGAAGTGCCAGGAGGAAGCCCACGCAAACACGGGGAGGACATGCAAACTAGGCAGAGGCTCCAGATCGGATTTTAACCCATAACCTTCATGCTGTGAGGCAGCAGTGTTATCCACTGTGCCCCCGCTCTACAATAATTTCTGAATTATTTATTTATTAGTAAGAAGGCTAGCTGTAAGTCACCACAATTTATTTAGTCCAGAATTAATTATTGGGGGTTTCAGCAGTGAGGCAGTAAGGGCCCTTTTATTATTATGATTTTTCTGATTCAAATGATTTTTTGTCCCTAACACTCAGTTAGCAGCAAAAGCTGGAATTCCTACAGCCATGAAACTTGGCAGGTATGTTTGTGGTGTCTATTGTTCAGATTAATGCAATTACACTTATTTTTCATTTGGGGATGCAATAGCGCCGTCATGTAAGTTTTGGCCTTTTACTCCCTCTCCTTTAAATCTCAGTTATTAGCCATTTTAGAACAAAGGATAATAATCATTAGAGCTTGGAAAGAAGAATGTGTGCCTTACCTTTTATTTCACGTGGGACTGCAGTTAGTCAACAATCTGGGGTCTCCATTGTTGTATTTTTGGCTTCATAATCTGCTGCATGTTTTCAACTTGAGGGAGGCCTGGGCTGCAGGCAGGCCAGTCTAGCACCCGCACTCTATGACTATGAACTGGGAGTGTCAACATCTACATGTGTAAACGGTTACACGGATAACAAATCATAACCGTTTAGAAAAATCAATAACCGTGTACACGTCATTTTTTCCTCCTCTTCCTCCTCCTCATTAATTTCTCACCAGGACATATAGTCGCCAATTTTTTTTAGGGGTGATAATGTTGCCTGAAAGCTTCAGACAATAACATTAACTAAGTATACACTTAAATGTTCCCACTAGCTCATACAGATGCATGGGGCGCAATGTTGCCTTGATATAAAAAAAAAAAAAAAACCCTGCAGCCACAGCCAGTGTCACGCCACTTCAAGAATAGGCTGCGGAGGACTTGAGAAGAGCGCTGTGCTCATCATCTTCTCCATGTGCAAATGTCCTGCAGCTGAAAACAAAAACTGTTAATGGCTTGTTATTTTAGCCTATATTGTTGCGTCTTGTTGTGCGTTATATTGTTGGTCGGTGTTCTGTCGGCTTTTCACGACCTGATCACACATCCTTGTGTCTAAAAAGGGGGAAGAAAACATATTTTTTTCGCCAATTTTAGTGAATAATTGTGAGAGTCCCTCTACTTTTTTAACTTTGTGGATATAAAGGTGAAGTTTTTTCCTCTCACTTCAGCTTACTTTGGCCTCTTTTTGAGTTGCTTTCTCTCGCCAGTTCCACATTACTTTTACTATGAGACGTATATTAAAATTCAGACGCAGCTCCCGTTGCGAGAGAGGGATGCAGCTTGCACTTTAAGTTTAAAAAAAAGTACAAAAGTGAGCAATAGTTAAAACAATGATTAAAAAAGGTTAACCCTTTTCAGCTTTCACTTGTACAATTTTTTATCTGTCTAAATGATAGAGGATTTTATTTTCAACTCATTTTACTTTCTTTGGTTATATAGCGCAACTGCGATAGAAAAAGCCCATAAATCCCCAACGTGTAACAGGGTACACGTCGGTTAGAAGTCCCGTGTACACGTGTAGAAAAAATAGTAAACGTTGACACCCCTACTATGAACCCAATCTTTAGTAATATGCATAGAGTGTGGCTTGGCAGTATCCTGTTAGAACAAGCAGCGCTGTTCCTGAGCAAGACAGTGTCCAAAGGCAGCATATGGTGTTCCTAAATATGCATGTGCTCTTTTATTTCAATTGTTAATTGTTTCAATTGCTCACAGATGTGCTGGTTGCCAATGCTGAGGGCTCTAATGCTGCTCCAGACCCCGACAGACACTGCATGGCTTTCGAACACGATGCTGATAACAGTTGAGATGATCCTTTTCCTCTTTGGCCCCAAGACCATTTTGTCCATTATTTTCACAAATAATTTGAAAGATAGACCCATCAGACGGCAGCCCTCCTTCTCCTCTGCATCAGTCCATTCAGATGATCACAAGCCCAGAGAAGTGGGCAGCGTCTCTGGATGGTGATGACATGTGGTTTCCTTTCTGCTCTGTAGAGTCTTATCTTGCATTTGATGGTGTCATGACAAACTGTGTTCACTGACACAGGTATTTTGAAGTAAAGCTGAGCCCTGGTGATTATGTCCGTTACATGTCCACTGCGGTTTGAGGGCTCTAAGGTTATACGCATCCAACATTGGTATTTCATCTCTTCTTTTACACGTGAAGATTACTCGGGTTTTTCCGAATACTGTGGATCCTTTTACTAGATTATGTACTGTTGGTGGGAAAATCTCTAAATTCCATGCCATCACACCTTGAGAAACAGTCTTAAACTGTTCTTTCTTTGGCATTTGGCAAATCTTTTTCTTGTAAAATTTTGTGACTTCTGTCAATGCTTATTGTAAACTCAGTCATCACTGAATCACCAGCTACATATTCAGTTGTTTCCATGGAATGTTCCAAACGTGCCCCCCCCCCCCCCAGGATTCCACAAGTGTTCCGATCCTCCATTCTCCTCTCTGAAGTGTTGCCTCTGGCCTGCCAGCAGTCCTGACTGTTGCCAAGAAGGTCATTTTCGATTCTGTTTGTTTGTTTGACAGCAGAATAACAGAAAATCTACTGACCTAATTTTCATGAAGCTTGTTGGAATAGCGTAGGAACACAATAAATTTTGAAGCAGACCCGAATCACGGGACAGACTCTCTAGTAGTGATTTTTTAAAATCTTCTGTTTACAAGCAACGGCATTTATAGCCTTGGTGAAATAAATGCCATGGATCATGAAATCCAAATGGAAGTTAAGTTTGATAGTGGCAAAACATGACCAGTTGTAGAAATATGATGAAATATTTGTGGGGTTTGCAGATTTGCATATCAACTGTGGCAAAAAAAAAAAAAAATTGAGCGCATCAGCTCTGTAATTTGTGACTTGCAGAGTAGGATTTGTGCCCCAGCAAAAAGAATTTGAAAAGGTGTCTGTGTTCTGTTGTTTGCTGTGTGGAAAAAATTCTACATGATGGAAACTCTATCCCTGTGACCTCAGATTTACTGAAACACATGTACATGTATTTATTGCAACTACTAATTCCACTTTGACTGGTGCTCAGTGGTTTTGCACCAAATTTACCTTCATATGTGTAAAGTTGCTTTCACTCCGGACGCAAAACAAATTTTTCGCACGACAGATTACATTCAGAGAAAAATTTGTTTCGTATCCAGTGTGAAAGTGGCTTAATGCTCTCAGTGCAAAGTGGGTGAGCTGGAGAGGGCAACAGGATCCAAGAGTGAAGATGTAGGTTCTTTATTCTGTGGCTGAAGTGGAGCTTCAAACACAAACGCATAACACATACGAAAAAGGCAAATGCAATCCCCAATAAAGATACAAATTATACTGCAAGACTTACTATAAGTCTGCTTTTGTAAAGTTTACTTAGGGTTAGGATGCTATGTCTTGACAGGCTGAACACAAAGATACAAATAAGTCTTTGCACTGAGGGAAGGGAGGAGCGAGTTTTAAAAAGCTTAATTGGATAATCATTTCCAATTAAGCGCACCAGGTGAACAGTATGCAGGGTAAAAGCTGGAGCTTGGCTCGGAACTAGAATTCTGTTGATGTGGACCATTGTGCGCGAGGCATGACATTACGTTTATGTTAAAATATGGTTCGGCTGAGTCAAAACACAAACAAGGTTTGCAACACAAAGATTGCACAGTGCTAGATTTACACATTGACATTCCCCCTTCAAGACTGTCCAACCGCTTGAGATACAGGCGAAAGAAGAAAGAAGAAAACCTTAGATGATAATTAGCTTCTGCTAACTCTGAGACTATTGACATTTTGGGTATGGGCATTGTTCTCTCCAAGTAAAGAGTAAATCATTAACCCCTGGAGTGCTGAAATAATTAATATAAAATATAATTATCTTGTGCAATTGACAACCTATCATGTGGCGACATGTTTAAAATAGCTCCCCTGCTGGTGCTCTTTTAAACATGTCACCACACGATAGGTTTTCAACAGCTTTCATTTTAACATCTCACATCATTGAGCAACAATAGCTACATTTAGCACTCTAAGAGTTAATAATAAATAAAATGTGGATTTTTGCTTCAAGCCATATATTGAAACACCACCATCATTTAGCAGGTAATTTTTGGTGCTACCAAGAACAATGTAAATAACTGAACGGATGACAGAGAAGTCGTTCTTTTTTTTCAGCTTCACTTCCCTTTTGCACAGAAATGCACGATAGAGTCTTGAATCCGCTCTAAAAATATACACTGCTGAAAAGGGAGGGCGGTGACCCATGCTTCTCGGATTGCCCTCAAACGAGACTGCAGTGCTAACAGCCAATCCCACACAGACTGCACGTCTGGTCTTAACAGTCCTGCAGGACACAGAATATTCAAACGTATAATATCGGTTCGGGGAGTGGGTGTGGTAGGAGGGGAAATAATGCCATGGCCACAGCTGCATAGTTGTGTTCAGGAGTCGTAAATTTTGCGAGTTCGCAAGTCTTTTACCCATTATAATTTGTCAATAACAATGCACAGTGTGATGACCACTGTAGTGCTCTTCCTGCTCCAGTATCATGAAGCGAGTGACATCGCACATGTATCCAGTACTATGGTAATGATTCCACCTTTCCAGTTGCAGGGTAAATGGCTTACGATAAAAGGAGCAGCTATTACGCCAGTTCAGTGCTGATGACAGGCGTCACCACAGAGATTTAAGACCGCGCTGAAACACCTCAGCTACATCTTTTTCTATCTGAGTGAGGCCACAGATATCTATGGTGGCGGCACCGGATAATTCCAAATGTTTGCATACCGCCTCCATCCAGAAGGATGGGATCATTAATTGAGTGTGGTTTTGTTAATCTTAATCTAACTGCCAAAAAATATACTCAAATGGTTGTTCTATTGCACCCCCTCCGAATATTATTGTTTGTATATAAAGTATGTTTAGCATTGAACCTGAACGCTCCCCATCCCGGGGGCGGCGGTGCATCGGAAAACAAACACCATACAAGGGCATGGTAACCATGTAGCAACATAATCATATCATATACCCACTTAACGAGAGCTGTTCCACATCGAAATTAGTCTTTGGATGAAAAAATATTTCTTAATATCAGTGCTAAATTTACCCTTGGTCAACTTCCATTTGTGACCCCGAGTTCTACTAACAGAACTTGGTTGAAAGAATCCTAAATTCACTTGGTTAATTCCTTTAACATATTTAAAGACCTCAATTAGATCACTCCTGAGTCTCCTTTTCCTAAGACTAAAGAGATTAATGATCTTAGGCCTGTTATCATAGCTTTCATCTTTTATACCTGGAATTACCTTGGTGGCTCTTCTCTGAACTTTCTCTAGAGCCTCTATATCTTTCTTAAAGTATGGTCCCCAGAACTATACACAATACTCCAGTAGTGGTCTGACGAAAGTGTTGTACAAGAGAAGTAGGACCTCCTTGGATTTGTACTCAATATTTTTGGCAATGTACCACAGCATCTGATTGGCTTTTTTAACTGCTACGGCACAATGGCTAGAACCTGTGAGGGTTTGGTCAACAATCACTCCCAGATCTTTTTCATGTGGAGCACATTCCAGTTTTAAACCACCCATGAAGTAATCCTGTCTAATGTTTTTATTACCTACATGTACAACTTTACATTTCGCTACATTGGATTTAATTTGCCACATTTCTGCCCAACTCTGGATTCTATCCAAATGATCCTGAATCAGTTTAGTGGACCCTAAACTATTTGCCAAATGTCATACAGTCACCCAACTTTCTCTCCCTGCCTGTTCTGTGGTCTCTACACAACCCACTGGATTGAAAAGCTGGACTATTGGATGAAATCTGAGAGTGTTGAATAGAACCTGGGAATATATGATGATATTTGAGCACATTTAACAAAAACATGACAATACAGATCAGAATCCTGAGAATATTTAATAAAAACTGAAAATATAGATTTAAAACTCGATAACATTGTATGAAAAATGAGAATGTCAACTGGAAATCTGAGAATATTGAAAAAACTAGAGTATTGATTGAATATTGATATATAGGTCAAACCGATTTGCCAGTCAGCTAAGCTGATACAGTTGCAATCAAAATTATTCAACCCCCATTGAAAATTGGGTTTACTGGCAAAATGTACAAACTTTCAGCTGTTTCTGATAAACAGATCAAACAAGAACATTTATAAAGCTCAACACAACTAATATTACAAATGGTTTCTACAAATTTAAATCAAAATGCCAATTTTAATGAATGCTACAGTCTCAAAATGATTCAACCCCCTGAATAGAGTCCGTCATTAGAGCATGAATTGCAAAACAGGAGTTGTCTCCAGCACAGCTAATGCAGCTAATCAAGATCTTAATTAGTTGCATTAGGTTTGCTTTAGACAGACACATCAAATACTTGCTCCCGCTCGGGGTTTTGTTGACTGGCATTTGATTGCATATTAGAAATATGGCTGTCAAGAGAATTGTCCAAAAAGCTAATAGAGGAGATCATTGTCTGGCACAAAAAAGGAAAAGGATACAGAAAGGCAGCACAGGCACTGAATGTTCGTAGAGATAAAGTTGGAAGCATCGTTCACAAGTTCAGAGTTAAAGGAAGAGTGGCTACAGTACCAGGATGTGGCAGAAAGAGGAAACTGTCAATGTCTGTCATCAGATTCCTGAGGAGAGGGGTGGTCAAAAACCCTCAGGTGACTGCAGGAGACCCGCAGCAAGACTTGGAGGCAGGAGTCACTGAGGTTTCAGTTTGCACAGTAGGGCACATACTAAACGCTGAAGGTCTCCAAGACACACACCACAACTGATCCAAAAACATAAGCTCCAATATGCTCAAAACCATATAAATTAGCCATTAAAGTTTGGGGATATTGTTCTGTGGAGTGATGAAACAAAACTGTAATATTTTGGGCTTATGAATCAGTGGTATGTCTGCAGGAGGAATAAAGAAGCATATGCTGAAAAGTACACCTTGCCTACAGTGGAGAATTGTGGGGGCTTTTTGATGCTCTGCGGCTGCCTTGCTTCCTCTGGCACTGGAAACCTGCAGAGTGTGGAGGGCAAGATGGATTCAGTCAAGTACCAGGATATCCAAGAAGAAAATGTCATGCCGTCTGTAGGAAAGCTGACGCTTGGGCATTATTGGACCTTCCAACAGAACAGTGATCCTAAGCGTACCTCTACATCCACCAAGGCTTGGTTTCAGAAGTAGTCTGGGAAGATTCTAGAGTGCCCATCATAGTCGCCTCACCTGAGCCCCATAAAAACATCTATGGTAGGATTTGAAGAACGCAGTTGCAGCATGTAACCCCTAGAATATTAGTGAACTGGAGGCCATTTTCCATGAGGTTCCTTGGGAATGCTGCCAGAAGCTGTTGTCTGCCTATCCATCACATTTCCAATAGGTCATAGTGGCAAAAAGGTGCTCTACTAAGTATTAAAGATGCTTGTCATGAAGGGGTTGAATAATTTTGAGGCTGCCGTAGTCATTAAAAGTGGCATTTTGAGTTAAATTTGGAGAAACCACTTGTAATATTAGTTGTGTTGAGATATTTAAAATACTCTTGTTTCATCTGCTTATCACAAACAGTTGAAAGTTTATAATTTTTGCCAGTAAAGCCAGTTTGCAGTGGGGGTTGAATAATTTTGATTGCAATTGCATATAGGCCTCGCAATCTGAATATCAACCAAACAGGCTGAATATGTGAGTCAACGTACAATTTGTATGAGACATTCTCTGAGAAGATGGATTGAACTTTGAGAATATGTTTTGAAAATGTTGAAAGTTTTATTAATCATTTTTGCTCAAATTTATACAAATTACATTTTGTGATTCTGAGAAAAGTAGAAACATTTTTACAGTTAAACGGCTTTTCAGTGCTGCAGTGCTGCTTGGGAGTAGCTGCAGCCAATGATATGAGTCATTTTGCACCGACCCGCATTCTTGGATGCTTGAGGCTGATTTCCTTCGCATTTTATTGCGGTCAATTGAAAGGTAAAATAATTGCAATATCTCACTCAAACCGCTAGAGAGCAGTAAATACACGACAGGGAATAAAGCTATCAGTGGCGGGTGATGGACAGAGGCCGATAAATATGTCTTTAAACTGCTTATTAGTCTTGATCTGTTTGCTGCCATTTCCCCCGGTAAAAGACACTTTAATCCTCCCGTCTCAGGTGTTTTTATTGTCTTCGTTAAGACGAGAAATCAAACGCAAAAAAGAGCGCATTTCAATCTTTTTCAATTAAACAATCATTACGCCCAGGTTTGAACTGGCGTAGGATGTGACAAAATTTAACACGGAAAATCCACTGTGATTTTTTCGAGAAGAGTTGTCTATTAAGGCACGTGAAATAAACATTTTATAGAATGTATTATTCACTCGCCTAAACATTTCATTATAAGGGAAACAACATGTTGACCAAGAACAATTATTGAAATCGGGTCACTGATCTCATCCGTTTAAAGGGATGTTTTCCACCCCTCGGGTTTCCGTCCACCACCCGCCACTGAAAGCTATCACTGTTAAATAGTGTTATAAACATGCTCAATTAGGAAAGAGTATTTGGGACATTTCATACTGAATTGGGTATTGTGTTTATAATACAAAAATAATAATAAGATAAAATTCAATTACTGGCTGCATTATGATCTTATTTTTGCAGCATTTCTATTAGCATTGATGCTTTGTGTTGTCAGTTGGTTAGCCGGTACGTCGAGAATTGCATTTTATAATTGACTGCAACATCGGAATTTAAATCAGTTACTTATCTTCCATGAGGATTTTTTAGGTATCTCCTGAAAATTTGACACTTTCTAATGTTATGTTGTATTTGCAAAAACAAAAGCAGTCAACAAGAAGAAAATGCACCCTTTGCTATTAATCAACATTTAAACTCATTTGTTCTGAGTCAAGTCGGGACTTGGGCCACCTTTCAATTGGCTCATTGTGTTGATATTAAATTGCAGTTTGCTAAGTAAACTGAAATTATAGTATTTTCTGAAGCTATTAAATGCTCAGAATTACGAGCTTACATTTTTCCTGCTCAGAATTATTTTTAGGTCTAATGTGCAGGGCGGAATGTGGGAAAGATATAATTATCTCATTCAGCTGCATTTTCATCACCCGGCAGCGAGGCTGATAATAGTTCACAGCCTATAATATAACATTCACTCGGAAAACCATAGAGACGGGTATATTTATTGGTGCTGTGATGCAACTTCTTTAGCCTTGGTTCTGAGGGGCTGTAATCATGATTCAAGTCTCTCTCCGTTAATTTCAACAGGCTGGTGAATATGACAGGCTCTCAAAACTAGTCACTGCAATGAATAAATCTGTTTCCTGAAACAAACATGCTCAATGAATGAAACTGACGTCTGTTTTTGGTTGCTGGAATGGCAGTGTTTTCTCTGAAATGTGTCTTCTGCCACAAAGCTATTTTTGTTTGCTCAGTCTTAAAGTGTGGAAATGTTGTTGGATTTCTGTTAACAGAAGCACAAACAGATTGCATGCTCCCGTTAAAGATGACGCATTCGAAAATAAAGTATGCTCATGAGTCTAGCACAAGCTCTCCAAAGCTGAGTTTTAAAACATTCAGCAAAAGCCAATCGATTTCAATGTTTTTTGATAAACTGTATCAAAATTAACAGCATCATTGAACCCAGTCCTTCATCATCCCCTTCACAACAAACATTAGGGTCATTCCATGTCAAAACAGCCGATATCGAGGTGCCTCGAAGGGGCGTGGCGCCTACATTTCAAGAGGACGTTGCACGAATACCGTTACAGATACTGACACGAAACTCGAGATTCCTTTGTATAGTACCATTAAGTATTTTTGGACAAAGTTTGAGCAAAGTCTGAGAGGTGTCCTGTACATGTGACAATGTAATCGCCCCCTTAGTAACTAAATTGACCAGTTAAACAAATGTAATAATAATCAAGGTTAATTCCACCAGAGGCACCAAGGCATGATTATCTGCAGTCCTTTTGAATCAAAATATCTCTTAAATAGAACATAGTCTGGTATTGTGATTTGGTAAACCAAATGTCCATTCGATTTCACCCAAGCGCCACCCCAACACCTACTACAAACACACAAAGACGACACAGGCCCTGGAAGGGAGCCGGGTCCCCAAGGGATCCGTCACCCCTCTCCTACGGGAGCTCTTTTAAACAAGTCACTACATGGTAGGATATCAACAGCTTTGATTTTGATATCTTACATCACGGGGAACAATAGCTGCATTTAGCGCCCTGAGGGTTAAAACTACATAACTCTACACTTGTCATTGATTTTTTTTTCTTCATTGCATTTTACCTCAGTCTGTCAGCCCAAACCTTTGACGCAGAAACATGGCTGGTTGTGTCTAATGCAGAACCGCTCTCCTCCCTCCAAGACAGCATGAGAAACGACCATCTAAGTTTGGTTCTACCATTAGAACGCCCTTCGCTTCCATCTTGCTCAGCTCTAATAGGGCGAATTGGGGCTGAAGAAGGGCTGAGCAATTATTTTTGACGAACAGGGGACTCGCAATATGATTCATAATAGAAGAGGGAATTAAGATTTTTGGTCATCATTTTTCATTTTCTTTGGTAGCGCAAAAATTATCATATGTGATATATGTGGGAACCTGTGCAAGTGCTTTTTGTTCCAAAATCCAGCAGTTTTTTTAACTTGGTGAAATGTTCAATGTTATAAATACAATGATGTGCACTTTTTCATTGTTGGAGGTCAGACAGACCTTCTATTCAATTCACACTCTGCCCTTCAGTGTGCTTTCAATGAGAGAATCAAAATGAAAGCCTTTTTGCCCATTCAAAATAGGTTTATATGTTGATTTAAACCAGGGGTCCCCAATCTTTCCCAGAAAGGGCCGGTGTGGCTGCTGGCTTTCATCGCAACCAAGCAGTTACACACTTGATACTACTAATCAACCCCTGGAATCTTTGCTCATAAGCTTGATCAGTAGTATCAGGTGTGTAGCTGCTTGGTAGCAATGAAAGCTGCACCCACACCGGCCCTTTCTGAGAATGATTGGGGACCCCTGATTTAAACACTATATTTCATTGCTGGCTGTAAGTAGCATTCAGGATATCCATCCAAGATACATTTAGGCGGCTTATCCAAGATTTTACAATGTAAGAAAAACCCTGCTAGCTACAGTATATTAAACCGTAAACATCATAAGTAATAAATATACAGCTTTATTTTAGGAGGCTCGGTATAGCCAGGGCCAGAACCATCGTCAACTGGTTTCCCGGAGGAATGTCTCGGGGAAGAAGCAGGCGGGCCTTTAGACCATGAAGAAAACTCTGTCTGTCCAAGGAGGAATCCTGTCTTGCCGGATAAGATTACTTCACTCACTCACCACAACCTAAATTCAACTTATTCACCTGTGATTTAAGAACCTGAAAACAAGATATAATGTATCCATAGTTTGTGAACAGGGTGAACAATTGTTCAAGAGTAATTATGGAAATGTAAGTATTCTGCAGATCCTGAATTTTTGTGTTTTAGTTAATCATTTGTACATTTTACTGTTAAAATAAGCCCAAATTGTACCAATAAGCGCGGACAAATGACATGCTGTTAAAAACCATCTGGCCGTTACTTTCGCTTAATAACTTTGGCCTGACCATGACACTTGAGGAAAGTTCATGAAGTCACCAAAATCATCAGTTCTCTTTCTTTTGGGGTCATGAATGTGTGCAGCAAATTTCAGGGTTATCATATCGTTCCAAGAATGCACACGCTACATACATGAAGAGATGCACACAGACCCAGGGCGAAAGACATAATCGTAACTACAAGACACTCAGGCTCCTCCGATGTTTTGAAATTCGTTGGCAGGGGACTTTTCATTGAACATAAGTGTTAAATGAATCTCAACTGTGCCGTCATCACATGGATATAAATTCCTTCCCATCTTGGATTAAGGATATGAGTCAGATCCTCAGCAAAATTGATCACCTCCTGCTGAGCACAGTATCTTTCAACAGACTTAATTGTTATGGATGGTATCCATCCATAACCTTTTGATATATCCCATTAACTGATGAATGAACAAACATAATAAATGCTGGTGAAAACCTCACCTCCTGGCAGAGGAATAATGAGCCTTGCGAACAATCAAAACCATTTCGTTATTTATCCTAATATACCATCATCAGCTCACCAACAACACTTATTGCTCCAGTTCATTGACTTTACTTCATGTCTCATCTCCATCAATATTACACATACTCAGCTCTTAGCCCACCAACACGTGCAACAACATTCACAATTCCGCCCTAATGAGAAAAACCTCAACTCCTACAGCAATGCAATGCTGCTCCATTTAACATTAAACTTAACAACTGCTAAATGATCATTTCTACTTTAATGATGCAAGTTATAGCCAACAATCAGAGTTCATGTCTCACTTGGTCTCACATTTCCTTACGTAATTGGAGTAAAGATATGAAAACCTCGCGCATGGACATGCATGCCTTAGGAGTTCAGGTGGGCCACAATTATCTAAAGAAATGCTGTCAATAAATAGTAATAATCTATACAAGAAAATCACCGATGGGCGTGAGAAGTAAGCTGGGGCAACAAGACCTGCACAACGTCCGCTGAGACGAGATCAATGACGTCCAACAGGTGGCCACCCAGGATAATCGTAACAGTGTTATTGGGGTTCAGCAGGATAAAGTCGTCTCCTGCAGCAGGGAGAGAGAAATTTCTATTCAGGTCAGAAAATCTGATTTGTCAATTAATTTCATGTCTTTGTCTTGTTAGAAGAATATAACTTTGTACCTCCCACAATTACACGGGGCAAACATCAGTGAGTACACCTTCATGCCTGAGCATTGATGATAAACACAGCAAGAAAAGCTGTGGAAAAGTCAAAATAATTGCCACAGAGGAAGTCCTGCTGCTGACCATGAACATCCCTTTATAGCCAGAATTTACCCATCTTCTAACAGCTGCTTTCAGTATGATCATGCGCCATAAAAATAACGGTCTCCAACTGGTTTCATGAACATGACTCAGTTGACCTCAATTGCCATCCGTTTCCCCAAATTTGAAACAGATCGAGCACATTTTGGATCTGTTAAAAACGTGCAGCAGGACTGTGTTGCAGACAAATCTGCAGAAAATATGTGATGCAGTCATATCAAAGAGAAACTAAAGCAGAAACTAAAAAGAATTTTTGCAACATCTTCTAGAATCCATTTCTAATAAAGTGCTCTGTGTCCGTATGCACATATTATATGAAAATAGACTTTCAGATTACGCCAAAAATACTTTATTTATGCTAAGTTTATTTCAGAAAAAAATAGTTTGAAACTGGATAGATCCCCGTGAGCACAATTTAACTTTTCCTACAGGGTTCCTTACATGCAAAACGTAGCACTGCTACAACTAAGCTATGTTAACCATTCCAAATTATCACAGAGAAATATGGAAATTTTGAAAAGTTTTAGAAGAAGAAAAATTGTTCCTTTTGCTGGGAGTGAATTTGCCGTAGAATACCCCGCTGGAGCATTTCTTTATTGTCAGTAGGTGGCAATATTGCACTTCAAGTGAGATGTTCCTGTTTTGAAGGGGAAAACACCACATCTGATGTTTCACTGAGGCTGGTGTCTAAACTCAACATGTTTACTTTAATTTCTCTTTACTTCTAATTTCGAGTCCCCTTTACTTCTCATTTCACTGAAATCTGTTGTTTATCATCTTGTCTCAAGATTTCTGTGACATTATTCTCTCAGTGTTTGTGCTTTTCTCGTGACCCTGTCTCTGAGTGTTTCTTGAATCCTCTGCACTGTCATCTCATGGGAAGATATTGCAGCAGCTCAGTGAGACCATAAGAACTAATTTAGGCTTCTTGCAAAAATTGCTGGAAAAAATTTATGCAAATGTTTTGTTTTTTTCTAACTTGCGTATTGGTTAATGTGGGCTGCTCAAACTGTCAAGTACGTAAATAATAGTTCATTATCGAATTTCTCGAGTAATAATGTCCTAAAAACCACTAGCGAGTCACTCACCTCACCTCTCTTCTGTATTAAGCATAATATATTGAATAAAGCCCAGGAGATGGGTCTTACACAAATAAACTTCTATACAGACAGTCATTTGGAAAAAAAGCCAGTACATCCTTCAAAACATGTACTTGCAGCCATGATCTCCTTTGCCACCACTGACAACAGGACATGAACCCAAAACTTAAATAGAAACAGCCATCTCACCCAGCACTATTGTCTCAGAAGAAAATATGTTCAACCCTCTGTTTCAGATCGTTGCCATTGCAACAGAATATACGGCCCAATCAAACTGCAGGATATGAAACCAACAGAATACATGGCCCAATCAAACTGCAGGATACTAAACAAACTAGGCTATGCATTTATGCCAGAGCTTGGGAAGAAATAAAGTTAATTTGTCTTGGCACTGAGGTGCTCTGAATTACTGTGTAAGAGTGATCTTTTTCCCTGGGTTTAACAAATTGATCGTGGCAAACCTACAATTTAATCATGAGCAAAGTCTTTTTTTTAACCAATTTTCACAAGTTTATTTATTCGTCTTTTGTGCTTGTCCATGTTACATGAAGATGAAGACGTGTGTATATCTTTCTGTGCTGACAATTGTAATATCTAACTTGGTTTTTGGCCTGAAATGGAATTTAGAGAAGCCGTTGGGAAATGGAGGTTTCATGACTCTATTTATATTTTCAGCCATTTGGTTTGATCACAGAATGAATTGAGAATGTCCACGAGAGGAAAATAATCCAGGGACTGGGGCCCTCCTCACATCTGTGTCTGAGCAGCTTCAGGGAGAGAGATTTTATCCAGCTGAACCATCCGAACCTCTCCTCCTGTCCTGTTGCTGAATGGTGCTGCAATATGTCAAGAACCTTTTACTCCACGTTTAATGGAGTTGTATAAGCCTGACACAATTCTCCCGTGATGTGGAAGTTCATCGGAGCAAGGTTCTTGAAACTGAAGAAAACCTTCTGGATTCTGGACTTTTCCAACCCAAAAAAATAGAAACTTCAGATAATAGCCAAGCTGTTAAGATTTTCACTGCTCTTAGTGTGGTGGTCAGTTTTTTGAGACGCCAAATGCTGTGGCCAGAGCGAAAGGGGGAACAGCAAAATAAGAGACAGACACAGACGGAAATCAGAGAGAGTAACTCGCGCTTCCAAAGGACCCAGATCCAGTCCGTAGAACAATAAGGAAGCAAAGCGAGTTCGACAGAACGAACTGAAAGGGAAAAAATCTCAGAAACTGAGATAAAGAGAATTAACACCAGACGGTGCTCAGAAAGAGGAAAAACAGAGAGATTCCCCTGCTATCCAGCACTTTCCTCTTTTGCAGATAAGACCTCAACAACTTTCTCACCAGAGACCTTACCAGCTGAAGTGCAAACAAAACACTGACACTCTAGTAAGGGCAGTGAGGCGGAACTTGGGCTTAAATAGAATCTGGGCGCTGCCCCTAAATAATGCCAGCTGACCCAAAAATCCAATTGTGGGAAAAACGATAACGTCCTGGACGAGTTTTGAAATTTTGAAAACGCCATTCTGAGGAGGTTCAGTGTTTTTATTATCAGTTCCCCTGTTCTTCCCATTGTTTTGGGACATTCTTGCCTACGGAAACATAGACCTTGCATCACTTGGGGGGGAACAGAATAATCCTATCGTTCACTGGGGCACCAATTGTAGGTCCCATTGTAGAGAGAATGTGACTTGTTTTCCCAGACATCAAGCTATGGGGCAGGCTGATGCCTGGAGCGAGTGTGAGGAGGTTGTCTCACCGTACCCTCCTAGACTAAAAAGATCGGCAGAGGAGGGGTTGGAATGGGATCCTCAATTTGATTGGCGACAGCCAGAGGACGATTACCTATTAGAGGATTTTTTTTGTTCTGAATCAGTCGCTGAAATATTAGATTTTGAACAGGGTGAGGAATTTGGGGCCACCCTGAACTTTAGTTTGCCTCCCAATGTTCCTAATGATTATGCTGATCTCACCAAAGTTTTTAGTAAACAACGAGCATCAATGCTACCTCCCCATCATCCGTACGATTGCCAGATCAATCTCTACCCTGGTACCACTCCTCCTAGGGGTTCGCTATACCCGCTGTCAGGGCCTGAGCGTAAGGCCATGCAAGAATATATTCAGGAAGCTCTCACTATTGGTTTTATCCGGCCGTCCACGTCTCCTGCCGGAGCGGGGTTTTTTTTGTGGGAAAAAAGGATGGCGGTTTGAGACCCTGTATTGATTGTAGAGGTTTGAATAAGATCACCATTAATGACCGAGACTCCCTGCCGGTAATGAATTCTGCATTTGAACGTCTGCAGGGGGCGTCATTTTTTACCAAGCTAGATCTCTGTAATGCTTATAACTTAGTTCGCATTTGGGAGGGGGACAAATGGAAGATGGCTTTTAATAGGCATGACGGAACCACGAATACTTGGTCTTACCGTTCGGATTGGTTAACACCCCTTCAGTGTTTCAGGCGCTCGTTAATGACGTCCTCCGAGAGATGTTGGAGAAATTCATCTTTGTTAATCTTGACGACATTTTGATTTTTTCTCTAACACTCTCAGAGCATAAACAACACATCAGACGTGCTTGAGGCCCTCCTAAATGCAAAGCTTTTTGTCAAGGCTGAGAAATGTGTCTTTCATGGCCAAAATGTCTCATTTCTTGGCTTCATTGTCTCCAAGGGATCGGCCTATATGGACCTGGAAAAGGTGGCTGCGGTCAAAAATTGGCCTGCTCCTCAAAGTGTTAAGGAGGTCCAACGCTTCTTGGGCTTTGCTAATTTTTACAGGAGGTTTATTCAATATTTTACCGCGGTTGCTGCCCCCATTATTGCGCTCACCAGAATTGTTCATTGTTCTTTAACCATTTTAATTTTATGCTAACCTACCGCCCTGGCTCTTAAACATTAAGCCTTACACCTTGTCGCGGACCACTCCGATCATTATCCTACCCCGGAGCCAGTCATTCTGGCTGCTCAGATTGTGTCGCCAATTCAATGGGAGGTTGAGGCGGTGGTTCAGGAGGCTTTGAAGACCGATCCCGGTCCTGGGGGGGAGCCTCCTAGTGGTTTGTTTGTCCCGCCGAGAGTTAGGCCACAGGTCCTCCAGCGGGGACACTCTTCCCGCTTGGCGGGGCACCCGGGGGCCCATCAGACCAAACAGTTCCTGGCCCAACGTTTTTGGTGGCCGGGTATGATGTGGGACATTCGGGAATTTGTTGCTGCCTGTGGCATCTGCTCCAGGAACAAAACTTCTCATCTCCCTCCCTCTGGACTGCTGCAACCATTGCCCATCCCCAGGCATCCTTGGATGCATATTGCTTTGGATATTATTAGGGGACTGCCTATGTCTGAGGGCAACACGGTCATCTTGGTCGTGGTTGACCGTTTTTCCAAGGCCGCTCATTTTGTCAGGCTACCCAAGCTGCCTTCTGCGAGGGAGACGGCCCTTCTTGTGGGTAACCATGTGTTCCGGCTGCATGAGCTTCCACAAGATGTTGTTTCTAACCGGGGTCCACAGTTTATGGCCACATTCTGGCGAGCATTTTGTAAGCAGTTGGGGGCTATGGTGAGTCTCTCCTCTGGGTTCCACTCAAAGACCAACGGGCAGACTGAGCCTATGAATCAGTCATGGGAAAACGCTCTTCGTTGTTTAACAGTGGATAATCCATGTTCATTCGATTCGATTTTTAGCATGGGCCGAGTATTCCCACAACTCTCCCAGTAATTCCTCCACGGGCTTTTCCCCACTTTAAGCTCAGGTGGGTTATCAACTCTTACTGTTTCCTGAGACTGAGAATGATTCCAAGGTTCCCTCGGTCAACCATTTCATTTGTCGCTGTCGGTCCGTTTGGACCAGGGTCTGTTCATCTCTGTTGCACTCGAGGCTCAAACAGAAATCCACCCCCGATAGAAGGCATCGTTTGGTCCCATCTTATCCTGTGGATCAGAGAGTTTGGCTGTCCACCTGGGACCTCCCATTGAAGGTAGAGTCACGGAAATTGGCACCCCGCTATATCGGCCCGTTCAAGATTGTGCAGAAGATCAATCCAGTCACCGTCCAGTTAAAGCTCCCTAGATCTTTGCGCATCCATCCGTCGTTCCACATCTCTCGGATTAAGCCAGTTAGCACTAGCATCCTGGCACCTGCCGACACGCCCCCGCCGCCACCACGAATGGTCGAGGGGGGGCCTGTTTACACCGTGCGCCGCATTCTGGCCGAGCGGCGTGTTGGGTGTGGGATCCAGTTTCTTGTCGACTGGGAGGGATATGGCCCCGAGGAGCGCAGCTGGGTTCCTTCTCAGGACATTCTGGATCCCACACTCATTTCTGAGTTCCGTGCACGGGGTTCCCTAGGGACTTCTGGAGCTGTCCCTTAGAGGGAGGGGTCCTGTCATGGTTTTGGAGGCTGGTAGTGGCTTTGAGAGCTTTCTTGTTCGTTCTCGTCTGGGACGTTATCGTTTTGCTCACAATCGGATTCTTGGGTCAGCTGGTATTATTTGGGGGCAGCGCCCGGATTCTATTTAAGCCCAAGTTCCGCCTCACTGCCCTTGCTAGAGTGTAGAGTGTTTTGTTTGCACTTTAGCCGGTAAGGTCTCTGGTAAGAAAGTTGTTGAGGTATTAGCTGCAAAGCCACTACCAACCTCCAAAACCATGACACAGTGCAAATAAAGTCAGCTTCAATACAGCCACAAAATGTCAGACCTCAGGTGAGCAAAATACACATTTGCAATAAAGCGTAACAAAGACATTCCATTCTAGTAAAAGAATTAACACTAAATGACAAAGCAATTCTGAGTAATTATAATTTGCCATATCTTTGAATTCTTAATTAATAATGTTTTGATGTATTGACCGTGTGTTGACAATTTCATCAGTCAGAAGCCAACTGATGCCTCAGTTTCATTTCAATTTGTGGTTGGGATAAAAACTGACAAATGCAGTGCAGGGTCCCCCAGACTGAGTTTGAGAACTGATGGAAAAGGCCAGATTTAAACTTCACTTGTGGCCAACAGTTTTTCCCTTCCATTATTTACAGTCCTCAACATAATTCTGCTGCCATGAAACATCATTTCTGCTCTTCCAGGTCAGGCACAGAACAACCCTTCAGAAATGGGTTGAATCTGCTGATCTGAATTCATAGAGGGTTTTGTAAGTTTCCACAATTTAAGGCCTTGTTGGCACATCTATCCAAGGTAAAGCACTTTCATGGCAAGAGGAAATTTATGAAACTGAAACTGTCTGCAACTAAGAAAAATCGCTGAAATGTTAAGTCTTGGGCACGACTTAACACCTACATTTTTGCCAGCCGTTCCCCAATCTTCTGTTTGATTGTTGTTGTCATTTATGCTGTAATTTGCACTGGAAGGATGGGAAATTTCTTTATTTCAGGTGGTTGTTTCTGTGCCATTTTATCGCAAAGTTCCTCCAGAAGTCGGGCGCAGGCGATATTGCATGCGACCAAGGGAGAGAGGATGACTGGAGGAGGGGAACTGAATAGCGGGTACACAAGAAGTGATTGACACTGCATGAGAAACTTATCCTGGCTCTGATTGGTTGATTTTGTCAGCTTGGGGCAGATTCTTGCAAATGCCACGAGCAGCACAGCGAGGAGCCAAATGTACCAGTTTTTAATTTTTTTTACAGATTACAGTCTCACGTAAGACTGTCAGTATAGAGTGACAGTCTCAGCAAATATGAAAACAGTCATTTTAATAAAAGTTACCTGCTGAAGCTTTAAGCCGAGACTGTGAAAGGCCTGAAAGGTAAATAAAATTAAAATAAATAAAATTGGCAGCAAAAGCGACATACGTACAGGACATGGCCCAGTTTTGGCCTACATTTCCACCAAAAAAATTGTGCTTCATGTTTTTTCAGGCTTCCATACAAGACTTTCTACTGCTTTTTTACTTTTTTATTTTTATCTTATTGGTTTGAAGACAAGAAATGGTGAGCTTGACTGGCTCCACATGCCACATTCGAACAGGTTGTGCATCACAGCGTGATTCTCTCCCGATTGCTCATTTGGACCAATCTCCCATGCAACAATTTCACAGTTTCCTTGGGAGCAGTTACAGAAAAGCTCCCGCGGGCACCCTCATTTGGACCCGCACACGCTGACAATCGGACAGGTGCTGCATTAGCTGTTGCGTGTAGCTCCTTGCACGCTCATTGGACAGGCTCTGTGCGTAGCTTGAGTTTTCGCTTGGCTCGGTGAGACCGTTGAAACAGTGCTGTGCGAGGCATGTGCTCTCATTCCACCAGGCAGCATTTCTCAGTTCACTTTGCCTGAGGTATTCATCCTTCTCTCTGTAATACTATACAATTATTGACTTCAGTTGAGGTAAATCCAATGATTTATCCACATTGAATATGTGATATTCACCCCATGGTGGATAAATCATTTGATTCACCAATAACTGAAGTAAATATCTGTTTTATTATATGACTCTACTTGAAAATCCAAAAGAGAGAAAGATGACACCTCTAACGTAAAGCTCCTCACAGGGAGGAGGCGACACGAAACACGGACACCGTCAGGAGCTCCTGCGGGGGAAGCCTGATCTATTATTGGCTGGAGGTCATCAGATTGTGATATTCCCCTCTCACGCACTTTCATGGGGTGAATATCACTGTTTACAGAGACCGGCGAAACTCCCCTCGACCAATCGGGAGAGAGTAAATCCTTACGGCATATCTAGGGTTTGGAGCTCAATGGTGATGAGTCCAAATTGTGTGATTTTGAGACATTTACCTCCTGTTCCACATTTCTATCAGCTAATTCTTGGAGCAGAATAATTATATGTCCATGCGCCTCAGTTTTAAACAGAATACACATTTTCATTTCATTTCAAAATCTGCTTATATGAATTAAACATCGATATTTTGATGAATAAACATTAATAGTATTACAGAATCATCTGTCTTCCACTGCAAACAAACTTAACTTCAATCTGTCACCAGTGTGTTCTGTCACATCAAGTGCTAGAATTGTTAGAGTACGGAGGTGACGTCCATTTTTGTCATTTTGGCCCTGATGTCGCAGTACCACACTGATGCAAACTTACATGTTCAGTAAACTTCTGAACCATGCAGTTAAAGAGTGACTGACATAAAAATGATGTAAATGTTGCACCTGTTTTAATTGAACATTTGCAAACCTAAAAATCAATTTTTCTCAAAAACTCTAAAATGGACGTATAACTATTGTGCTCCAAACCCTCAATATGATAAAATGTTTTCATTCCCTCTGTCAAAAGGTTTTGAATCCCTGTCATCCGATCCTGAACTTCAAAAACCGGAAACTTAGGTGCAGAGATACAGAATTCCAGTGGGAAAGAAGGTTTTCCCTCATTTCCAATTTGTCACGCTGCTGAGGTTAGTTTTTATCGCCCGTTAAACACACCGCATCATCGCGGAGAGCTCTCTCGTTTTCCTCACCGCGGGAGGCAGCTCTGTGGCTCAGGCAGATTTAATGTTATTGCCCAAAAAAAGCTTACAGTCGACCGTTTTGCTGAGTCGTTCCAAAACAGATGCTTAGAGCCAGGAACACTCATCCAAGGGCAACTGAAATGTGCCCGACAGCAGAATATCATGACACGCGCTCTCATTTTCTAAATTACCTGCTAAACAGGTTTTATTTCTCCCCCATTTGTAGTTTATGTGAATAATATGCGATGTGCTGCCCTCAGTCTCTTCAGATGCGGAGGGTTACGCTGAGGCACCGTTCTGCTGAGCAGCAGTCAGTGGGATTGTTGCAGAATTAAAAGCATCATGGAAATCTCCTACTATTCCAATCACAATATAAATATAAATATAAATTAATCAATATATTAGCCAATATAAATTAATGATAAAAAATATTTATATGAAAAATACATGATTCCCGGCAAATGAATGGCTCAATCACAAAGAGAGCTGACAATACAAAGCTTTGCTGACTAACTAACACAATATTCTGGGCTGGTTCAACCTTCAGAATCAAACACATGACTCAGTTGCCCCTAAAGCCATGTGCCCGAGCCTCGGTAAAATGATCATGCGAAGAGTGTGCCCGTCCCGTGCCCGACGGTAACACTCCTGTGGTGTTGTACGTGGGAGGTTATAACATTGGTGAGTGAGAATGTTGTTTGAGCCGGCCCCGGGGTCGAATGTCTCATCCTCCGGCTGCGGATGTTCTGTCGCTTATTTCAGTAACATCCAGTCCCTGCATCTTTTCAGCAAAGCTTTGTTCCTCTGCAAAAAAAAAAAAAAATCTTTCTTAAAGCCAATGTGTAAAGACCGTAGTGCAGACCGTCCTCTACTTGACGTTCATGCAAAACAAGTCTGTCTATTCGATTCATGTAATGTGAATGTGCATTACAAACTGTGATGAATCGGAACAGTTGTTAAAGGATGTTGATTTGTAGTAATTGACGGACGTACTTAATCAGCATGAAACCCTCTGACACTCAGTACATCTCGTCTTAAAAACAAAATTGTTTCCAGAGAGAGGAAAGGAACAATCTTCGCAGTAAGGTTATTTTAACCTTTTTTGAAGAATTAAGTGTCTCCCAGCCTCAATGGTTTTATGAAATCTGAGAATGTAATATCCCTATTACAGAAATCAGCTTTTAGAGTAGGAGAGTCTCTTGGAATTGAAATGACTGAGCACAGCGACTGATATAATGAAGCAAACAGTCATTGTCCAGCTACCCAGGAGTATGGCCTTTCTCATTGGGCCAGGAGCTGTTCACGCCCTGGTGTGAGTGGGCCTTTATAAAGGAGTGAATGTGACAGGTGGACAGTAACCGCTGGCTCTGAATCACACACTCCTTCAGAGCTGCGTGGGGCGTCTTTATTTTTCAAGAAGGCTTTGTGCTGCTTCTCACAGATCTAGCAGGCTGCTGCCAGACTTCAACTCACCTGTTTTTTTTCTCTCTCTCTGAAGGTCAACCGAGTTTTTGAAGTAGAATATTTGTACCTTTCGCTCAGATGTCTGCATGAAATTTGCTGTTACATAAGCCATGTACCTACAAAACCCAAAACCAGTGAGTTGGCACGTTATGTAAATCGTAGATATAAACAGAATACAATGATTTGCAAATCCTTTTCAACTTATATTCAATTGAATACACTGTAAAGACAAGATGTTTAATGTTCAAACTGAGAAACTTTATTTTTTGCAAATAATCATTAATTTAGAATTTAAAGGCAGCAACACATTGCAAAAAAGTTGGCACAGGGGCCTTTTTACCACTGTGTTACATCGCCTTTCCTTTTAACGACGCTCAGTAAACGTTTGGGAACTAAGGAGACCAATTTTTGAAGCTTTTCAGGTGGAACTCTTTCCCATTCTTGCTTGATGTACAGCTTAAGGTGTTCAACAGTATGGGGTCTCCATTGTCGTATTTTACGCTTCATAATGCACTACACATTTTCAATGGGAGACAGGTCGGGACTACAGGCAGGCCAGTCTAGTACCCGTACTACGGAGCCATGCTGTTGTAACACGTGCAGAATGTGGCTTGGCATTGTCTTGCTGAAATAAGCAGGGGCGTCCATGAAAAAGACGTTGCTTGGATGGCAACATGTTGTTTGGGGATGTTCCAAATAAGTGTTTGATGAGCATTCCTCAACTCTCTCAGTCTTTTTTGCAACTTGTGCCAGCTTTTTTGAAACATGTTGCAGGCATCAAATTCCAAATGAGCCAATATTTGAAATAAATTATAAAGTTTACCTGCCCGAACATTAAGTAACTTGTCTTTGCAGTGTATTCAATTGAATATAAGTTGAAAAGGATTTGCAAATCATTGTATTCTGTTTTTATTCACGATTTACACAACATGTCAACTTTTTTTTATACTTTTTTGCACAATGATTTAGGGTTTCTCGCCGTATCTCACAAAAAGATAAGCTTTACTGGATGACAGTGCTGTATGTACAATTTCTGATACATTCATGATACTAAAAGAAAAAATGAGTGCACAGATTTTTAGCAAAGAGTGTGTGTATATTATAATCCGCCTGCCAGTGATTAGTGATGCATAATGTTTGAAAACATTAAATGTTGAACCCATAAAAACGGTCACAAAATCATATACAGTATTAAGTTGGTAATGTATGTCATAATGCTTTCATAAGATATTAAAAGGTCAATATGCTTTTTCCTAAAAATAATGAGTACAGCTATTATATCAGACAAATTATCATTTGCCCTGTCTCAGTTTAGACATCCTTCGGTTGAATTCAACTGCATTAAGCCTGTAAATTCATCACAAGAATATATTCTCTCCCTTAGGTCTAAATGGACCATAAATTCTTACTGGAGTGAAAATTAGCCATACAGTAAATAGACTTTGAAAAATGAAATGTTAGATTTACTGAATAACGCTAAGTCAACTGGTAACACAAAACAGAGATAACTACATTCCAATTATTGTAAATATTTAAACTAGACAAAAATCTCAGAAACCAATTAGAGGCTACTTAAAACAATTGTGTAGAACAAATAAACGGGCCGTTCATGCTCAGTTCCCTCCAATGTGGCTGAGTGAAACAGTTCAGTGAGAAGAATGGGCCGGAATTCCTCCACAACAATTTAAAAGACTCACTGCTGTTCTCACAAATGTTTGCAGTTGTTGCCACAAAGGGTGGCAAACTCAGTTTTTAGCTTTGAGGGGCAATGATGGCAGTGACTTTGCCTTCCATAAATGAAATGATCACTTAAATGCTGCAGTCTGTGTTCACTCGCGTCGCCTTTGTCGTATATCAAAATGTGTTGGATAATCTGAAACATCCAGTGTGTCAAATGAGCAAAAATAGAAATTTGGAAGGGGGCAAATACTATTTCTGTGAGGCATCGTTCAACAACCAGTCGCGAGAACCAAGCAGTGCAGTAAAACTGTATTTTATTAAGGAAGGGGGAGAATCCCCGCAGAGCAGGAGGCAACAGTACAGAGTCCACAATCCAAAAATCAAAATCCAGAGGGCGAAATCCCAGTCGTTACCAGGGCAGCAATAGCAGTACTCGTAGTCAGGCAAAAAAGGGTTTGATACACAGATGCAGACAGTGATCCAAAACAGAGCCAAAATTGCAAAACAGGGACGGTCCAGTCAGAAGTGAATCACAAAGAATACAAGGCGAAAACAAGTGTAGCACAGGCAAACCAAGGGAAACTTTCTGACAAGGAGCTGGCTTTGAAAAGACTGCTTAAATAGACAAACGGGAAGTCACATGCTACAAAGGGAAACAGGTGAACAGGATCAGACTAGTTTACAAAGGAACATGAGGAAGTTCCTAATTACCAGAAATTGGTAAAAGCCAAAACGCGGACAGGGATCACAGTGACAGCTTACTGACAAACATGCGGCTCCGGTTAGTGAGTTCTATCATGCACAGAGTGAGAGGCAGAACAGTGATTAACAAGTCTGCTGAAACACAGCAAAGTAAATTGAGTGAAGGCAAGGGGGCGGAGACTAGAACAAAGAGAGTGCTGAGAGCTCGTTAGTCAATTAGTAATGTGCAGCTATACAATCCCTAGTGCTTGTTAGTAAGTTAGAACTATAAACAATGTTAGTCTTGGTTAGTAAGTTTAATTAAAACAACAAACTGTTAGTATTGTTAGTAATATAGAAAAGCAAGGTGAAGGAAGTAAACGAGATTGGAACAAATAATTGAAATCCCAGAAACCATGAAACCACCTAAAAGTGTGGCACGCAATACTGGGGCAATGAGCGATCACATGTCAAAAGACCAGACAGGGAGAGACAAAGTGCAATGCATGGTATGAGACAAAACATGGACTGGAATATAACTGCAGGAGTGGCAGAACATACAGAAACAAAACAAGGCATGAAATCCTAACCGCAAATACAGTGCAGGGTCAGACACAGCAGAATCATAATCAAACATGGCAGTCAGGCAGAATCATAACAAAAACATGGTCAGGCAGATCAGGATCATAACAATTTCACAGATCTGTATGTGTTTATGTGTATGTGTGTGTGTGTGTGTGTGTGTGTCAGTGCGTTTGTGTGAGCCTGTGAATGTGTGTATGTCTGTCTGTGTATGCGTGTGTGTGTGTGTGTGTGTAAAAGAGAGGGAAAGAGTGGGGGAAAGAATGCCCGTAAACTAAAATATTTGCACATTTAGCAGTTCAAAAGTTGTTCTTGCAGATTGTATAATTATAGTTGTTTTCGCTTTGACTTTTTTGTTCAACATGGGAAAGTTTGCTGCTGAGGAGATACAATCGGAAGAACATTTCTCTTGTCAAACAGTTGTTTAAAACAAACTCATATTCTGTATTTTGGGAAAATGTCGGAGTGAGCATTTGTGTACGTGTTTGCATACTGTATTGCAGAGTAAGATCCTGCACTGCAGAAAAATCTCTTCCATCTGCACTTCCTGCCACTACACTTCTCTTCTCTTCGCCTTTGTTTGTTAATATTTGTTGAATTCCACGCATATGCACTTGTCCCAAAAAATGTATTAATGCCCAGTTTATATCATAGTTCTATGTATTATTTTATTCACTCAGTGCAAAATTCATTCTGTCATCTGCATAAAATCATTAAAAAAATTTTTTTAACCTCATAACAGTCACCTGCATTTTCTCACATTTGGCCCAGATTGGTACCACATTTCAAATGCTCACTGCTCACACATACAATGGTTCGATAACACAAAACACTGCAGGTCTGTTGTCACTGTTCTGAGTATTTACATAAAATATACAGCTTAATATTAAATTTTGGGACAAACAACGTGGATATCTTGATTGCAAAGGTTCTTAGCTTTCGAACAAGACCAAATTGAACGGATAATACATGGTTTGACCGTCACAACACAACTTTGATAATCAGGACTGACTAGTTTCATTGCACTCAAGTATGTGCTGTCTATGTTGAGAAATTGATTTATTGGATTTCTTATGACCGACGTAGGGCAAAAAAGGTGGGTAGAAATGAAATCCTGAGCGTGTAAGCCTTCAAATGGTATATCGTTTGCCTGGATTGGTTGTGGATTTAAGTCATAGTTTACAAATGAAGGATTCAAAATTTGTTTGAAAATTTCGTAGGGCCCTAATTAGGGCCCAGTGACCGCTAACAGGTTAAGTAAAGATGTCTGGAGAGAAGTTACCTCAACTAAAGGAGATGTAGGGAATAAGTGAGACAAGTTTGCTCAAAATGTTCTGGGAGTTGTCATGGTATTCAAAAAAATGCCGCCTCCATGAATACTTGGATACAAACATTAGTTTTATTTTTGCTGTCAAACACAGTATTTTGGAGTCGAGTATTAAATTATGAATGCAAGCACACAGTGCAGGGAGCGGGGTAGGGCTGGGCAGGTCAGAGGGGAGGTACTCAGGGCTGGTGCCGCGGGGGAGGGGCAGAGCAGGTTTAGTGGGGGAGGAGTTGGGCCGGACCAGGGGGAGGGGTAAGGCAGGAGCTCAGGACGAGGACCTCCTCATCTTTGATTCGTAGAATATGGCAGCGGTTTCTACCGAAAACCATGTGAAATGTTGACTGATCAGACAACAAAATACACTACAACTGTGCTTGTGTCTATCTCAGATGAGACAAAACTAAGGGAAGTCTCAGCTTCATCAGGGTCATCGGAGGTCAGCAGTCACTCCCACCAGTATCTAGACACCATGGGGGGATTTATCATCCAGCTGCTCCGGGTCGATGCCCTGCAAATACACATCCTCCTCTGGAGTCCAAATACTTTCTATGCCAAGGCTGTGTAACTACATCATGTGAATGATAAACACTTATCTTTACATCATTGAATTTATCTTTCTTGATTAAATTTTACTTGGAGTTTTAAAGATTGCCTCACCAGGAGTGTTATCGCTGCAACTGTCAATGTGGTCTTTGCTAATGACACATCAAACGAGCCAATTTACTCCCATTTCACTTGATAAAGAAAATCCACAAATGACCCCGCAGTTTGTGTGAACAGCAGGACTGTTTATTTCACTGTTTGTAAAACTGAGGGCCTCTGTGTTTGACACAGAATAAGGGATAAAATGCAGGAGGATTTTCCTTATGAGGACTCTGAGCTTAGCTCTGATCCATATAATTATGGATAATAAAGCTTATGAATATATAATCATTAGTGGGATAGAAGTAGATACTAAACAGAAAGTAAAGCAGAAGTAGAAGCCAAATAATCATTCCCTGACCGTGTTTTCTGAATGCTTATTTCTTCTGTTGGCAAGCTGACATTCTGTTCATGACGTTTTCCATTCCTTTGTTCAGATTCAAGGATCTAAGCTGGGTCTAAGTTTAAACATGCTGTCTTTCCAACTCTTTACTGTGATGTACAGTGTGGCAAAACTTCTGGCTGCTGTGTGGCACAAGATAAAGCAAGCGGATACAGTATGTTCTCAACTCAGCAGGCCGCTATATTTCCAGGAGTGCATTTGGCAGTGCTTGCAAATTATTGTAATTACTGAGCCATTCCTCTCTTGGCTTTCAGTACTGTGAAGGTTCTATAAAAAGCAAAATTGTTGACTGAATGCATTAGGTGGACAACAATAGAAATTCTGCAATGATGTCTGCATCCAACAATTACTGAATAGCCGCCCTGATTTCATTAGTAGTTGCTGCCCAAACATTTATATTCCAATGTACTAGTGACATGGACTCCTGCAACCCTAAGCTGGCCCCAGTGCCACGAGGAGGCATTACAGGTGCAGTTTTTTACAGGTATCTATAAGAAAATGGCAAAAACAGCAAAAAGGATGACAGACGGCTCTGTGCCCAGCCGTGAGCAGCACTCAGAGACCTTAACCTAACTGACCTGCACACGCCTATCCACAATGTTTGTTTGAGTACTTTTCTGTTTCCTATATGGAGGTCGCCTTGCGCTTTCGTTAGCGTTCCACACGCAAAGTTAGTCGCGGGTTAGTTCCCTAGTTCAATCACAGACATCTCCACACCAGATATACTTCCGAACAATTTCCTATCATGACAAACAAACACGCAAAACAAATGTCTTTTGGCAGGCATAGTCAGTGGTCCAGCCAGCTGTGTGTGCTGGCAGAGTGATCGCCTCGGAGCCGCTTTGCACAGGTGACCGCCTGCCTGGTCAGAACTACACCTGCCGCACTCGCTGCTTTTATTTGAATTTCCTCATGAATGATTGTTATCACTGCAAGGGGACCTATTTTGTGGATCAACTCACCTCAACAACAAGCAAACGGTTTGATCACTGGGCTAAAATTGTGAAGCACAGATACCATATGAAATGTCTTTACACCAGCTTTGGTGATGCTCCCATTGTTTCAATAGATTTGTTGAACGAGCATATTGACATTTTGACTGATGGCTCTTTATCTGAAAAGGCACTTGTCCAACAAAATATTTGAGAATCAAAAGAGCAAGGAAATGTCTTAGATGTTCCACCGTATGTATTCTACACAGAGACTGCTGTTGTGCAGTAGCAGCCCTGTATTATAACTCCCATGGTAATAATAATAATAATAATAATAGTTGCCACACGACAGGTTTTCAGCAGCTCAGGACAACTACATTTTTAATTCCTTGAAAATGTATTTGGCGCTCAAAGGGTTAAGGCCCGGTCCCGCTGGCCGATGGACACAAAACGTATGCAAAAAGGACACAGCGGACGAGCAAAATTTCGGGGGTGGCTCCATCCGTTTTCATCTGCTCCAGAAATGGACAAAATTGGCGAAAACAGAACGGAAAAGAACGGACGTGGGTAGTATATAGCGGGGATGTTAAGCGCATGTTCATAGGAAGCCTAGCGGATGAAAGCGGATGGAAGTGGATGACAGCTCCGAAGGGGTTACCGGAGATAACTGCGAAGCGGACGCATAGCGGATGAAGCGCTTTGTCCGTTTGAATACTTTATATACGAGATGCATACGCTTACATCCTTTCTATTTCCGTGCTACTAACGATGTTTAGACGTTCCATGTACCTTATCTCTCCTCCCTCTTTCCGTTTTCAGTTGTGAGTTGCGAGGATGCCCAGAGGATGCAGAGAGATTACAGCAGACGTTTAACGGATGATAACGGACATAGAATGTTTGTTGCTCGTATATGTCGCGGATTTACATCATACACGGCGGAAAGTTCATCTGTTCTAAAAGTTTTGAGCAGCTCAAAACTTTTTGCGCGGATGAAATCACAATGGACGGATGCTTGATGGATAGAGCGTATGAAACACATATGCAATGAGTCGGCTACACAACGGATGCATAGCGTTTTCCAACGGATGGCAAGATTTTTTTACGTTTTACATCCCCTTTGCATCCGTAAGTGCAGTGGGACCGGGCCTTTAAATAGGCAATTCATGCTCATAAACCTTCCAATGAGGCTAAACTAGAACAATTCTGCAAAGACGAGTGGCCAAAAGTGACCCCTGTTTTGGATTATGGCCAACTAATTACACTCTAAAGGGTTTCATGATCGCAAGCAGTTCATTGTGTATTAATTGTATTCCTTAATTTTACAAGGTTTCAGACCAATTTAAGGTCATTATGCCAACCTTTTAAGTAGCCAGAATGGCGATTAAAAGGAAATAGGCACGTGCCTATTGTCGATACTGCCTTCAGAGGTCTCCACACACAGCTGTGATAAACAGGTCACCGTGGAGTCCAATGGACAAGCTTCTTTAGCCTGGCGTGGATGGGCATAACAGAGATGTTAGCTTTGGCCAGTAAACATCTGGTGTATGTGTCTGTAGGCAGTAATTGGGACAAAGTCCAAAGTCAGTGCTGTGTGCCCCCCAGCTGAGGATGGATGAGGCTATTTGTCAAATGGACACGTGTTTGAGGGTGTCACGTCCTCTAGGGGCACCAAAAAAGAAGCAAACTCATTTCCAATTTCCCAAAGGTTTTGTCTGAGCAGACAAAATATGACACTAAACGATGAGTTTTAATTATGGCACTTTCTGAGTAGTTATACACAGTGGTTAAAGAGGAACTGAAACAAAAATGTAAGTAAATATGATATTAATGATGTACTGCATGTGTTATTTAGGCCGAATATTAACAAGTGCCAAAAGCATTTCTAAAGAGAGAAAACTAACCAAAGTTTGCTGTTTAATTGTATAGTTCTGTTAGCAATGATGTCACGAAAATGGTATTTGTAACTTGGCAACGACAAAAACTCACAGCGGTTGTAATAAATGCTGTGGTATTCTAATGCTCATCATGCTAATGAGCAATGACTGTTTTTAGATTTTCCTCAAACATCTCTGACACAGCTGGCCAGACTCACTTCAAATTTGGTATTAAGCTTCCTTGGGACAACATCTATCAATATTGTTCAATTTTTCAAAATTTTTATTTTTGCATTTTTATTTTTGCAATCTTTTTCTCTGAAACTACAGGCTGGATTCACTTCAACCTTGGCATGGAGCACCTTTGGGACGAGGTCCACCAAGATGTTCATCTTCTCAGTTTTGAAAAAATAGATTTTTTATCTTTCACAAATATTCTTGGATTTATTTTTTCATCAAAAAACTTTGACATCTCTTTTTATTTTGCTTTATCTTGAATTTATAGATTTTTTTTTTTGTGGCCCCTGGCTTCATACCCTGTGAATTAACAGTTATGCAGACCAGAGAATGTCTAGAGTGCTCAGACACAACCCTCACGGACACCGAATTTTACCACTATCACAAAGCCATTTTGAGAATTGGATGCGGTTATAAATTGGATTTATTCCAGTTTTACCTTTCTTGCTGTTACCAAGTTAGGATCAAATTTTGTGATCAAATATTTTTGGGATATACAGTATCTTGCTATTAAACCAAGTCATTTTTATTATTATTTTTTTTTCCTAGAGTCATTCTTGAGTGTTCTGGCAATGATGAACCCTTAAAGGCACTTCCCTTCAGCTTTCATAATGCCGTAAAAATGAAATGAAGCTTAGCGAAAATTCAGTCAGGAAGACTCTCTCGCACAAGTCAACTCCGTTTATTTCCTTTTCATTCACTCGCATGCTCACCCATAAACCTCTGCAGTCAGTGGGTCTCATTCATGAAACGTGAGCAGAACGAATTTGTGTGTAAACTGTTCACAGACGGAAATTTACGTGCATCTCCGCATTACAATTTTAATTCATATTGCGCTCTGTTATGTACACAATACCCAGATGCCTTTGAAACACATGATATAGCCTAAACACAATAAACGATTAAAAGCCATGGAGACATAGCATGGAGCCAACACAGGCTACAACATGACGCAGAAACAGTGAAAGGAGCAGGCGGGGGGTATGGCATGGGGACAAACAGATCGTGCCTTGGAAACACGACGGACAGGCATTGCACGAGAACACAAGGCATGGCACAGAGACAATCACAACACACTGACACGACAGGAGGACAACACACTTGGAGACACGACATGGAGACAAACATGAACTATGACATGACATGGAATCACAACAGACAGACCTGGCACAAGAACACAATCCAACACATGTCCTGAGGGCAACACAACAGACCGACTGCCGACCGGAATGCCTCCACAGAACATAAAGGAACACGGCTGGATGAGGGGTCGGGAAACACCGGGGCAGAACAGGGACGGAGCAAAGCATGGGGGGAAGACATTGGACGAAGGCTTGATGACATAACAAGCCCATTAAGAGAATGGACCTGCTCAGCTAAGTACCAATAAAGTAAGTGATTGAAGGAAGTGTGAAAAAGTTACGCCGCAAAGTGAAGCAAGATCTGAAATCGTAACGAAGTGGGAAATCATGACAATTCACACCCTACCTAAATTAGTAATGTTAGTAAAAGTGCCTGTCTAGAAAATATACTCAGCCAAATTAAAAACTTCACACGCGGTTGGAGGTCGATAAGTTGAACATACAAGAAATGAGGTTTTAAATAATGGAGGTTTTAAATAATGATTTTATTTCATTCTGTACTCATTAAAGATGGTATATCATAAGAATAATGTCCATAATGTAACCAGTTCCACCGGAAATGCTACGGAAATGTCCAAGAGTAAAAATGGTAAGTTACAACTTGAATAAGAGCAGTGCGCAGGCGATTACGTACAGTTTGGGCAGTCACATGACCTCTAAACAATTCATTCCTAGGGGACGTTGCAGTGACAAATCGATTATGCAAATGACTTAAGACAATTTGTCGGTCTTCTGCTTTTGACGTCACACGTGGGCTACCAGAACGAGGTCAGTCAGCTGTGGTGCCAGTTTGTTGGAGACGTGTCCGAAGATCATGGATAGTCCGTCGACTGCATCCCATAACCCTTAAATCGTCAGTGACGGACGTTTCCGTATTCAGCATGCCAATGGCACGTTCACGCTGAATGTTTGACAGCCATGGCATTAAAAATCAACTAATAATTAACTGTAAAAACTTGTTTTTCCGAGATGTCACTCTAACTTGCTAACGTGAGTTCAGTTGCACATCTCTCATATGGTCACGTGACTAGCAACACGAGAAAACATGGTTTTAGCTTTACGTACGCTCACACGTGCTACGTACCTGTGCGCGTCAGAGTTGATGTGTGTCATGATGTCTTTGACAACGAATTTACCCCTAATGATAATAAAAACTCTTTTATTGAAAGTTTTAAGAAAATATTTACAAATTTATGAGAGTGAAGTTTCTTTTTTGACTCAGTATACACCCCCGTGAACATTAGTAACTGTTAGTAACTAAAAACAGTTAATTGACATTAAGCTCAGACAGACCTGAAGCCAGAACAGTGCTGAAGGAATAAGGAAATACTGCAGCCAACCAGCGGCGAAGAAGCAGTGTCTGCATGAGACAGGACATGATGTCGACTGGAACACAGACACGAGGAGGATCCAATGGCAGTGCGGGACATGACCCTGAGATTCTAGTCCTTTTTTCACTTATTATTTGATTACATTATTTTGTGTAATTTGACTGCACAACTTTTGTCAAATGGACCAACCACAGCATAATGAACAAATGACAGTTCCCTATACTGTCTTAATTCATCATGTGCCTATGGAAGACGGCTCTGACAGCGGGTGGTAATTGGCAAAGAAAACGGAGAGTTAAAATTCAGAGCCAACATTGTCTGCCTGTCCAAGAGAGGCCAGATTATGATCCGAGAGAGCGATTATTGTAAAGTTGCCACTTATAAATATTTATTTAGAGTTCAAGGTGATTAAATTCTCTGAATTCACACAGGGGCCATTAGTCTTCTTAATGGCCTTGTTTTTCTGCCCTGTCATGGGAAAACAACTCATTCAAAACTGGGCGTTCCCTCGCGTATTTAACTGATTGAATGCTTTTATCTAAAATGCAATGTTTTCTTTTGGATTGGCTCTCACGGAATTTCACCAAGCAACGGTCAGCTCAGATAATTTTCTCATCTAACAAGCGATTTTTATTATGCTTTTACAGTATGGGAGTTTTTTCTCATAAATGATTCCGCCATAAAAATCAGTGTTTGGAAACATTGCTTCACATTCTATGGATATTTCTGTTCTTTCTACCATCCAAGTGGAGGCGGGATATAAGTGTTCAAGGTGATTAGAAAGCTTCATCTGCTCTTAAGAGCAGACTTAGTGAATGTCAGTTGTGTTTTTTTAGAAATAGCCTTCATTGATCAGAATATTCTCTCCAACCATCCATTTGCAAGTATCATCTCAAAAATAAAATATGCAAACATGCAAAACTCACATTATTGCATCTTCAATAAACATTGAATAGATGAAAGCTTGCTTGACTGTAGTGCAATTTCCAAATTGACCTAGTGTGATTGTGGCTTTGAGATTTTATTGTTATCAGCTTTTGAATTACTCCCCTGGGAGGCAGCGTTTACACAAATCATGCGCTTTGAAATTCATGCTGAAGTGTTTGCCATAATCATTATTTGTCTTTTCAATCATCAGTCAGAGTTCAGGTAAAGGGCCAATATTACTGTTCCAGCACACTGCTGAATATGCTGAGGTGATTATCGTCATGTTTTTGCATTAAAACAGAACATTAGAATGAAATGTGAAAACGGCAGAAAGCTATAGTTACTGACACACCATGGGACCCTTATTTTGACTATCGGCATCTAATGTTAGTGGTTGTCTTTGTATTACAGAGTAGTGGATGCCTATAGCAATATTTATTAAACAATGTTTATTACAGTGAAGGACATTTTTAGTTGAACGTTCTTCAAGACATTCAGGGGTCTATTCTCCCATGCGCGAAAGTCGAAAAAAGTGCGTAGCTACACGCTTTTCAGCCTAAGCGTATTCACCCCTCGACTTAAGTCTGTGCATTACGCACCCCGAAGGCAGTTAGCAAGCCCAGCAAGGCCAAAATCGGGGTGTTTTTGGGCGTTTCTCAGGCAAAAAACGCTTTCGCGCACTCTCCCCCTGGCTTACGCACTTTTTCTGTTAAGTGCTTTTGAGGGCTGTATTAAGGTCAAGCGCCAACATAAGGCAAAATAGAATATTGCGTTTGATGTCGGTTATAGGCCAAATTTTAACATTAATTTTATTTAATTTAACATGGTAAAGTTTGAGACATTCAATATTTGATTGTTCTTCCTGATTTCTAAACTACATTTCTCAAAGCCATAATAATTTATCAAACTAAATCATCACATGATATTACGCAACAGCCTCTTCTCCAATCAGTTCAATTACAAACGCATAGCAATTAATTAATACGAGTATACATAAGACCATCATTCTACCATGCAAAATATAAAACCAAAATGCCAGTCCTGCATTCGCTTGCACTCTTGCATGATTGGGAAAGAGTAAGAGGAGCGCGCCGAGCTCGAAGACGAACAGGCATATATCGGCTTTGTTTGGACATCCAACAAACATCGAGTGCATCCAGCGCTTTCATCTGGACCGTGCATGAGGCAATCATCTATCTTTGGCGTCTTTGGATGAATAGCTATCCAGCCGCAGCAATTATCCACAAAAATACCCGTGGTCATCAACGTCAGAACTGCGCTGTCGCTCCTGGCATCTGGGTCGTTCCAGAGAGTGGCTGGTGATGTCATACACATATCACAGGCGTCTGTGTCAAGGTGTCTGACGCAGTTCTTTGACGCTCCAAGTTCTTCTCCATGCACTTCCACTGCAGAAAGAGTGGATGCCATCTCCTCCTCCAGTGCAGTGAAATGCACAGGGGATGATGGTTGCCCACCACCTGTTGCGTGTACACTTCTCCGGTGTGCAGAGAGCCTGGCTTTTACAGCGCCCCGCAGATCTCTCCATCTATGCTTTAAATCGGGGATACTGCGCTTACATCTCCCCACCGAAGCCACATCCAGAACGATTTGCTGCTTAATTCCTCGGATCAGCCTTCAGTGCCCCGCTGCCATACAACACCAACATCTGTGAAATTTGGTTTTCGGCTTTGGCTCGACGTCACCATCATTGTCTTCATGCTCTATTAACAAATGCGACTGCCCAATATGTTCGTGATGATCTAAAAAGTTGTGATATTCTCACGAGTGAGGGGATTGATCTTCTAATTGAGGACATCTGTATTAACTAACTCGTGTCTTTGTAATTTTTTTACCATTGATAATACTGTGTATTTTAACGTGTGAATGAAGATATTATTAAATAGGCTACTCTAGATTGAGCCCTACCCTGGCCAATACCAAAGCACTACCCATTTGTCAATCAATTTTAGCCTATAAAGAATAGCTGACATGGGAAGAATCATTATCAGTAAATGGGATAATTGATTATAATAAAGTATTAGGCACAAGTTCAAGTGAATGTGTCGCTCAAATCAAATAGGATATGATGGGCTATGGATATGGAATTGTGTGATTGCTGAGGCGGTTTCAGGGCGGGGAGATGACCGCGTGCGGGGTAAGAATCCTTGTTAAAGCGTTTCCATGTCCTTTAGTTGCAAACCTGACATCGGAGTAGTTTGAGATTTCAGGAGCGCAATTTCTAAATGAGATCATATAAACTGTCTTTAATTGTCTTTTTTTGTGTGACTAGAATGTTCCCTTTGTCTTCTTCCCTGTCTTCCACGGAACAAACAGGCTGGTGTAGGAGGGGCACATTTTCAATGCTCTGTTTTTGCTGGTTGAGAAGCACTAAATTCTTTATTTATTATTTCATTATCGCGGCAATTTGTTTGTTTGCATAGCTTTAAAGCCATGGTGGCTAGAGTAAGAAAAAAAAGAGATGTCTGCATTACTTCTTGTAACTGGCATAGACATACATAGGCCTACTATTACAGCTGCATATCGTCGGCCTGCTGATAAAACCCTGTATCTTCAAAATGACTAACTTCACAGGAAAATAAAAAATAAACATAAAATTAAATAATAAAAATAAAATAATATAAATGGACAAATATAGTTTAAAATTTAAAAAAATGTTTAATTTTGCATGTAAGAATTGTGGACATACAAGTTTTTGTTTCTTATCAGTTTGGAGATACAAGGTTTTATCAGCAGGCCGACGATATTCAAATTTAAAGTCTGGTTTGCGTTTTCCATGGACCACAACTGCATTTTCATGGTTAATCAGCAAATCCTTTTTCCATGTTTTCCTGATAGCCATAATCAATGAGCTTTATACAGAGTCTGCCTCTCTTTTGCATCAGTCACACCTCTTTCGTAAGGCCGCCAACATTCTGAAGTTAAGCGCTGTGGGCGTGATCGAAGCGCGTAGGGGAGAATACGCGTAACTCAAAAGCTCTTAACTCTAATCGCGTAAAAAAGGACTTAAGCACAAATGGGTGAATAGATCCCTTAGTGCCTTCTAGCTTTCCTATTACCATCCATTATTTTATTTTCAAAATGTCATAAATATAGATCTCAGAAGGCAATGTTCTGGAAGAGAAAATCCATACTGTGTGTTTCAGTTCACACAGACCAGACAAATTTCAACATGCTGGCTGCAATGGAATATTGCAACGGAGTGACAATGATATCTAAGGTTAAAATTATAGCAATGGGACAATTAGAAAAGACTGAGTGTTTTTATACAAAAAGAAATACAAAAGTATTTTTTTTTAATAAACGCATATCCAAAATATCTCCATAACGGTTAAAATAGAATTGTTTTACCACTAACTGTAAAAGTACATAACATATGAAAAAAGAAATGCAGTAGTCAACCGAGTTACAGGCAGTGGCATTATTTTTTGTTGTTGAAGAGGTGAACTGGAAGGAGATTCATGATGGCGCGGCAGCAGCCGGAAACATCTGAACATTCCCCTTCACTTAAACCTTTTGTTTATTACTGAAAGCCTCCAGGTTACGGCGAGTAAAGTGGGTCACAGAGCTGGCTGGCTCTGTGCTCTCAGCAGGGTTCGAGATACATTTTGTTTTGGATGTCTAAGAGCTCAACCACTGCGTGAACAGTAAGATTTTTACTAAATTTATTTCCCTATATTTTGCAGTACAGTAATCTTTTTGTAAGCATCAACTTCTTTTGTAATTCAAAAGTGAAAAGGGATGTAAAAATCATTTTAACGATTCCTGATTTGCAGTTTAGGAAAAGTTCCATAGCCAAATGAGAATCTGCGGCTTAGATGAAAGTATGGCCTACTTTCAGAAGATATTAGCAAACCTCTAGAATGTGGCGTTTGATTCTCAGCTCTGGTTAATGCAGAGGCACCACCCTACTTTCATTTTATCCCCTCCTCTGAAGCAGTGTCAACAGAAAAAAAAAAAAGGTTTCCATTGATTCTGTGTTGGCACCCTTGGTGAATATTCACAAAAAGGCTTTTGAAAAATGTGGTTAATGTTAATTCTACTCACCTGTTATTCAAAAAATTACAAAAATCTATTTTTGAATTTCGGGAAAATGTATTTATTTATTTATTTAATCTTTATTTAACCAGGAAAATCCCTTGAGATTCAAAATCTCTTTTTCGAGGGAGACCTGGCCAAGACAGCTCACCATTTCACTTAAAATTACAAAGAATGTAAACAACAGGAGTGACAAAATACAATAAGTAGACAAAATACAAACCTACGGACAACAACTGCACACCTCATTTATACACAATCTTAGTCTATGCTTAAACACACCCAAGGAGACTAAATTATTCAACTGTAGAGTATTTTGGAGGTTATTCCCAGACCAAGGAGCAAAATAGGAAAAGTCACTTTTGCCAAGAACTGAGGAAATCCGAGGCACCTGGTAAAGTAACCTTTTTGTGGAACGAAGATGGTTGATGGTTGATAATTGAAGAGGAAAGAAAGTTCTTATCATAAAATAAACATTTTCCTTAAATGGCATGGTTACGACAGTTGACTGGGGTGGCAGAAATGATATGGACGACCTATTCAACATTCTAAAACAGCAGTAGTGCCAGTCACTACCCCTTGTTAAGTCAAACCCCTATTCCAAAACTGTTTGCATATCATGGAAAATACAAATACAATAAATAAGTCATTCACCCTTGACTATATTAAAAACAGTACCACAACACTTTTATTTTAATTTCCAACAGGTCAATGTAATTTGACGACCTAAACACTGTCTGAGAACACAAGTGCAAATAGTATCACATATCAAAATGCTCATGTCTAACTCCATTCCAGTGATTTTGCAACAGGAAGTGATGGAGCATTTGTAGCACTGTTGTCAAAAGGGTTAGACTAAGACTAAATAATTACCTGTGGGTTTGGCGGAGGTTTCTGGCGGACCTGGACTTCCGGACTTCTGGACATGCGCTACATGAAGTGTGGCAGTCGAGTTGCTACATATTACGGCCATTCATCAATTAAAATGAAATGGCAAAAATATACTGAGCGACAAAAGAAACACAAGTTAGCTAGTAAGTTAATTTGCTCTTATGGTTACTCAAAGTGACCGCAAAACATTGAAAAGTTTGATGAGACGAGTGTAAATGTGCACACGCTAGTAATAAATTTGATTTGCAATAATTACACGCAAACTTATTCTCCGGTCTGCCTTTAATTAAGTTGCATTTCTTTTGTTGCTCAGTAGAATTGCACCGCAACGCCAGCTCACATCACTGGCTTGGCTATGTCTGCAATGTTGATCACAGACGGACGGCAAGGAATGCCCATTTCTGGTGTTAGTGCTGGTGATTTGTGTTTCTATATGATTCCACTCCAGAAGCTACCCACTGAGGAACGCAAGAACAGAAGTGGGCAGCCTGCTTGCCCACTGCACAGAGCCAGCAACCCTTATTAGTGGTATTTAACCCGCTACGGACCCAGCAACATCTTATAAGCAATCACATCAACATCTGCGTCATCAATCTGGGCTGCATAATAACAAGCATGGCAGACCCTGGATTTAGCCTCGAGGACCTCGCAGTTCTGATCAGCCCGGATCTGCCCACAATTAGTAAATTTGATTTTCTATGATAATTACGCACTAACTTATTTTCCGGTCTGTCTTTAGTTAACTTGCGTTTCTTTTGTTGCTCAATATATTTGCACAGTAACGTCGCCAGCTCACTTTGCCGACTTGGCTACGTCTTTAATGTTGAACACAGACAGACGGCGAGGAATGCCCATTGCTCCACCCACTCACATCCGCTGCAGTGCTAAATTCGGAGGAGACGAGAACGCGCTTACATATGAGGACCCGTTGGTGTTCGCATAGCCTGAATATAAATAAAACATTTTGTCTTTGCTGAGAAACGAGGCATCAATGATTTAAAAGAGAAAAAAAAAACTGTTTCCATGTAGATAATTTGTGGCAGTCAAAAAAATGTATTCACAGATTTATCAGCGTGTCTTTTTCAATTATTCCTTATGCAGAAATTTATTTTTGGCCCCCATGGTATCACGTGACCTGCAATATCAGGTTCACCGCTACGCCGATGTCGGCGTGTGTTCAAGCCTTCGTTGTCTGTCCAGTTCTCCTTATAGGTCCATGATCATGACAAGCAGTGCGTTGAGTGACAACATGCTCCATTGTGACACGTGATTTGCTATTATCCAATCCCCATTCAGGACGATGCTAACTGAGTTGGCCAGACTCTCGACTTATACACGGCTCCTGAGGATTCAGAGCTACAGCGCTATCTACTGAAGTTAAAGTTTTGGCGCTATTTTCAAATTTTTCAGATTTTGTTAGATGGAACCAGATTTTCTGACAAATGCAATCTTCACACTGATTGAACAATATTTTCTCACAAATCTGCCAGCAGAAATTTTCTAACAAATGGATCAGTGTGAAATTATTTGTCCACATTAGATAATTATCTTGCACTTTCTCACAAATCGCCTGGTGTATTTGCAAAGCAATCTCTGGCTGTTGGACAGTCTGATTCAATCCCTGCAAAGAAGATCATGTTTGTTTGCAAATAGAAATGCATTTGTTAAAATTATTTGATTGAAAGGTTCTTGCACGAATTTAACTCCATACTAAGAAGATCTAAACATGGAACATAATCACATTTCCAGAAGTATGATGTACAGAAGTCATAATATCACCCTGTGAAAGGGTTCTTTCTCCAAGACCGCCATACTTAGCCATTATGAGTAGTCATACGCACCGTTACGCCTATCTGACAACGGTAAGCTATAACAAAACAACGGGCACTTGATTCAGCTGTGCCATTCATCATTTTTAATTTACTTCACTTTAAAATGACTACTCCGTAGCCCCAAGTCTCATTCTGTATGACTAAATGCCTGTTGCCTGGACTCTCCTCACCTTGCGCTCTTGCACGGCTCGACCGCTCGCATCTCACGTGGGAGGGTCTAAAATGCGAAGAGAGGAAGGCAGGAGAGGAAGGCGGAGTGAACATACTGAGATAATCGAGGAGGGTATATCAATGGTCCGAAAAACACTACGATGAAAAATCATTAAGTTTCCAGCAACTGAAACCTTTTTTTGTTTGTTCAAAAAGTAAGTTTTCTCACCTTCCAACCACGCGTACAAGAGAAACACACGGCTAAAGTACGTAAATAGAAAAAAACTTAATTGCAGCTCAATGCAACTACGCGCAAACATCATGCGCGTGGACTCAGCTGCACACAAAATGACGACAAACGCCACTCAGCAGTAGAATATAAACAATTACATAAAATCCTCGTAGAGTTCAATGTGATGCAAAAATCTAAAAATATATTAATTGTTTTCTATCGCTCCAAGCCATTTTGATATGTCCTCACGCAACTATTAATCCCGATGACTAATTCAGTCCGGGGTGAGGAAGGGAAGGTGCGACGCGCGCGTGCTGAAGTAGAGCTGCCTCTCAATCCCTGGAGATTAGTAGTTCGGCGCATGCGTAGATAAATGTAATGCTCAAAATATAGCGCCCCAGAATTAAACAGTCGAAGCCTGAGACGGACTTGCGAACCTGCCGCTTGAAGAACACACGGCGCTCCTTTTAAACGTCTTGCAGCCCCACTTATTGAATAGCTGAAGGTAAGAAGATTAATTTAATATTGATTCTGCACAAATTACGAAAACAAGTAAATGGAGGCAGTTCTAACTGAGTTTGTGAATACTGACAGTATGTGAGGAATGAGCGCAACGCTGGGCAGTGGTTTAGCCAATGAATCCAGGGTGATCCTGGATATTGCATCGAGAATATTTCGTGAAATTGCTTTGAAATTGTCGGTTTTTTGACACAAAATTTCTCTCGCCTCCTGGCAGAATTCAGTGGCACATAAACGGGATCTGCCGTTCAAAACAGTTGTGGATGTAATAACTGGTTGTCACACGCTTCTTAAAAATGATGCCTGAAAACTAGTGCCATAGTTAGCTGGCTATTTGGTGTTTCGACTTGTATTTTGACGTACTGTATACTCATATGAAGGCTACGAGAGCTAATTTACACGTAGGCTTTCGAATTGCTGATCCAGTTTTGTCCGAAGTTTCATGGACAAAGCGAGTTGCCTGGAAGTGCGTTTATGAGACCATTGGTTCAATCTAGGGGCCACTGTGTATGATGGTTTTTGATGAAACCAAAATCATAGTCCCAGAATTTTGATAAGCCTTCAGTTTTTCTTTTTTATCTTCATATATGATTAGAGGGATGTTCTCCCCACTTAAATCATGTTTTGACAGAAATGGTGATGCATAATGTTTAAAAGCCCAATGTTCACACATTTTATTTATTTTAATATATTACAAATGAGCAAGCCTGGCCTAAGTGGTAATTCGTTTCAATTGACTATGGTGGATCAATAAACTGCGTAAAAGGTGTCCGAACTCAGGTGTTCAAGATCTTCACAAATGTTTCTTCATAAACACAAAAACATCACAAAACTGGTTTGATTTGTCTTTGAGTTGTTCCTATACTCTTATAAATGTTTACCTCTGGGAACCACGTGTCTTTAGTGTCATCAGTTAGAATCCAATTCATTCTTCAAATCCATCTCTTAGACATTTCCAACACCTTTTATGCAATAAAAATCTATTCTCACACATCTCAGTATAACCACTGAACGTCAATTCTTCATGTCATCCAAAGCAATGTCTGACCTGTGGCCTAAAACGGGTAAATGATCTCTCAAATCATGGAATCATGGAAAAAGCAACTAAGAACAATTAACGACCCTTAAAAATTCTGAGATTATGATCACAGTTTGAACAAAAACCTTCAGGGGTTTCTGAGGACCGAGTTTGGGAAACACTGCATCAGGCTATTTTACCCGATATTTCGCCAGCTGTGGTGCTTCTCAGGAGTTTTGGACAGACTTTATTCCCAGTGAGAGACTCATCTCCATTTGGTCAAGCATTTAGATGTTGTCTGATATTGAACATATATTGTGATTTTTTTAAAAAATGTATTTGTTAATTTTTTAGCCTCATCACCTAGCCGTATAATAGACAAAGAGATATGTTTGTATTAATTGTTTACGGTCATTTGCTGCAATAAGTTCAACCCCAATTCTGAAAAAGTTGGCATATTATGGTGGTCTATTCACCCTGTATTACAACATCAGTTCCGGAAGAATTGGGACAATTAATAAAATATTAATAAAAATAACAAGCAGTAATTGGCCAATCCTTTCTTGCTAGGGTTCAATTGACAGTACAAAGGCAAAACAAGTCATGCTTTAACTTTAATCAGCTTTGTTGTTTTGAAAGTCATTGTTATTTCATAATGTGATGTCTGACAGTAGCACATTTCAATGAAGTTGGGACCAGTGCATGTTCACCACTGTATAACATCACCTCTCCCCTGACTGACGCTGAGTAATGGTTTTGGAACAGAGCGCATTAGTTGTTGGAGTTTTGGCAGCAGAATTTGTTACCCTTCTGGCCCGATGTTGGACTTCGGTCACCAGTCTTAGGTCTCTGTTGTAGTATTTTGTACTTTTTAATGTGCCAAACATCACAAGAGAGACAGATACAGACTTACCAGCAGATGAGGACCCGCATTCTGTGATTATGAAGCCTCACTGTCGTAACACACGTAGAGTGGGGCTTGCTGTTATCCTGCAGGGGGAACCTTGAAGGAGATGACGCCTGGACAACAGCAGATGTTGTTCCAAAATGTGCAAGAACCCTTTGTTGTCACTTATGTCTGTACAGATGTGAAAGTTTTCTGTGCTGAGAACATGTAAAGAGACCATATTATGAAAAACTCACATTTGTGAGGTGTCTGCAGTACCTACCAACTTAAAAATAGTGAATTAAGACGACCCAGTCATTTTTTTGTGGGCTGCGGTTTTCGTAAACCATGGTATTCAACATGACATGCAGACTTTACTCCCCTTCCTTCCTCATATGTAGGCTTGTAATAAAGGGGATTAAAAGGATAATAAATAATAATAAAAGGATATAAAGGATTAATAAGGATAAAAGGATTCCAAGAGGCCTTAGAATCCAGAGAGCGCCAACCTTGGGCACTAAAGACGAACAATTTATGCAGAGTTGGGTGGATATTTTTGACAAATGCTCTTTGGACTTAATGCTTCTCATTATAGAACAAGTTAAAAACACACATACAGACTGAAATCCAAGTTATCGAAGATTCCCTGAAAGCCAAGTGCGGGCCCAACTTCACCAAGATTGACCATACACTTAAGGAACACGTGCAACAATACAAAGAAAAATTACAGTCTATCAAGCTCTCCAAATACAAACGGGACACATTGGATTACCAACAAAATAAAGTTTACCGGTGGCAGTTTGATGCGTACAAAAGAGAGAGCAAATATCTGGATAGTGACTCTAGTCTCAACCAACAGCCTTTTTTGGATAAATGCCAGCCTCAAAGACCACGAAGAGGTGCAGGAGGGGCAAGAGGGCGCGGAAGGGGACGTATACGCCGGAATACTAGCCCAGTCCGCCAATACCAAACCCATTACAACAGTCGGTGATCAACCTCTCTAAGAAGACCCTCACTGATGACCAATTGGCCGTTCTTTGCAAAGGACTTTCATTTGTACTGGTATGCAAGGATAACTCCTTTAACACCCAGGTGGACTTGTTTAAGTTTTTTAGGAAAATAAAACTGAGACACCTGTTTATGAATAAATCTGTTACTGATTTATCCAATACCACCTACTCAACCTTTAGGCCCAAAAGCACTTTCTGCCCGGTCTCTAATAATGCATCAATAAACACCTTTTGTAGACTAGTGGAGAATGATGTGTCCATGATAAACCAGGGAGACATTCCCCATGTAAGACCTAATCTCTCTGAAGCTGAACGAGCTGCTCTTTTTGAACTGTCTTAAGATGATTCTATTGTCATTAAGCCCGCAGACAAAGGTGGGGCTATTGTGGTACAAGATATCAATCTCTATAGACAAGAGGTATTAAGGCAGTTAAATTATACTAATTTCTATAATAAATTACATCAAGATCCAGTGTTACAATACCAAAAAGAGATCCTCAGTTTCTTGCAGACTGGTTTAAAAAATAGATGGATCACCAAATCTGAGTTTGATTTCCTCTATTGTGTGCACCCAGTTAGACCAGTTTTGTACACATTGCCCAAGATCCGCAAGAAAATGACGTATCCTCCCGGCCGTCCAATCATAAATGGTATCAATTCTCTGCTTGAACCTCTATCTAGGTTTGTGGACAATTTCATTAAACCCTATGTACATGAACTGCCATGAAATCACCTAAACATGTGACATGCAGCACTGGGGCTGTGCGCAATCACAAGACATGAGACCAGACAGGGGGAGACAAAGTGCAATGCAAGGCAAAGGCAAAAACATGGACCGGAATGAAAACAGAAAAGTGGATAATGGCAAGAATAAAAGTCATGGCAAAACTAAACTAAGACAAAACATGAACATAACCAGGCACCAAATCACATTACACAATACAAGGCATAGTCAGGCAAGGCAGAGATCAGAATCCAGACAAGACTGAATCATAACAGAACTCTGATGACAGGAGGGGTGGTCTTTCTCCTCTTCAGCCCGGAGGACAAGGCACCCATGATTACCAGCAAGAATGTCACATTTGGACTCGTCTGACCACAGGACACTTTGCCATTTTGCTACAGTCCATTTTAAATGAGCCTTGGCCCACAGAACACGGCGGTGCTTCTGGATCATGCTCAACAACGGCTTCCTTTTTGCATGATAGAGTTTTAGGTGGCATCTGTGGATGGCACGGCGGACTGTGTTTACAGACAGTGGTTTCTTGAAGTATTCCTGGGCCCATTTAGTAATGTCAATGACAGAATCATGCCGGTGAGTGATGCAGTGGCGTCTGAGGGCCCAAAGATCGCGGACATCTAGTGAAGGTCTTCGGCCTTGTCCCTTACGCACAGAGATTTTTCCAGTTTCTTTGAATTTTTTGATAATGTTATGCACTGCTGATGATGAGACCTTCAAAGGCTTCGCAATTTGACGTTGAGGAACATTGTTTTTAAAGTATTCCACAATTTTTTTACGCAAGCCTTCTCAGGTTGGAGAGTCTCTGGCCATCTTTACTTCTGAGAGACTCAGCCTCTCTAAGACATCCCTTTTATAGCCAATCATGTTACACGTGATGCCAGTTAACTTAATTACTTGCTAAATGTTCTTTCAGCTGATTCTCTTATACAGAAGTATATTTAAGGGCTTTTTCAGCCCTTTTTTGCCTGTGTCCCAACTTTTTTGGGGCCTGTTGCAGCCAAGAAAATTTGAAATAAGCTCATTTTGTGGATAAAAATGTAAAATGTCTTAGTTTCAACATTTGAAATGTTATCTATATTCTGTTGTAAATAACATATTTGCTCATGTGATCTGAAAGTCATTGCATTTTGATTTTATTCACAAATTACACTTCGTCCCAACTATTTCGGAATTGGGGTTGTAAGTCAATAGGGCTGTAGCCCTTGTTGTTTGTAGGCTTCCAGCCACCAATATACAGTATTTTGTTGAAACGTGAAGAATTCTTACTCCTATAATTCATGGATGGAAAGAGAAACACATATGACTATTTTAAACTGATCTGAGATCATGAGGAGCGAACACTATATATGCTTAATGTTCACCCCTTGAACTGGCAACCGACGAAAGTTGCCCTAATGCAGGAATATTGTCAGATTTGCAGTACTTACTTGATATAGACCGTATTAATAACCACTTAAACTCTGACCTTTCTCTTAAGTTTTCCTTTAACTAGGCTCAAAGTCAGAAAAAGCATTCTTTTTATATTGAAGAACAATGTCACCGATATGTTCTGTATCGCTATTTGCAGCGCCTTACTGAAGCTATGGCACACGGGAGAGAAATATTCAAACCCAGGAAACCGTGATTCTATGTCTGCAGCATTACATTATTTGGAAAATATTTAGATCTTGTAATTGTTTTACACACATTTCCCTGTAATTCAGCTGGAAATATTTGGGATCACTGGAAACCTTCGGATCTCCCCTAGAATTTTAAATGCACTTGAATTTGCACAGGTTTGAATACAGCAGCTGCATTTGACGGACCCATGTATGGCTCCATGGGTTTTATGGGGTTAACTATCACGGCAGTAGTCATGTGGTTCACGTTAGCTTTGATGCGGTCCTAAAGATTGAAATGTACAGAGCTGGAGTTCTTACACCAGGGAAGGTGACATGTAGGTGTACATGTAGCCTACATGGAGAAACTGAGTTGAAGAAGGCACCATTTTGGAGAAACTCACGGTGCTGCATCTCCTGTCATTTGAGTCACTGAGTCACTCCATGCCAAATTGTTCAATTCACTGTATTGTAAAGAATGGTCTGTAAAAATTTTTCTAAGAGAATTGAATGATTTGCATTGCTCATATTTATTCACTCCCATATTGAAGATATACATAAGAAAAAATCAGAGTCATCGGTCCAACAACACGGCAGAAAAGGTGGTTTCCTGATGTCAGCCAAGGCATTGTGACGGGCATATTTAGTTACAAAATTTGGCAGCCAACTAAATGAAATGCTCATGAAATGTTTGTTGATACTTCGAAAGAAAGTTAAATGAAATTTTGCAGAGAAATACCCATTATGCCGGTTTCAATTGTCTGCACTAAATAATCGGGACTCATCTGATCTGAAATGCAATTTGAAATGACCGTCGTGGGCGTAACCAGTCGCATCCTCGCGTGTTGTGTCCATCCCCGTGAGTAATTTGCATAATGTATGCAAATGGAATGAAGATGACTTCGGCAAAATAAGGTACTTCCTGCATCAAAATTTCACAAGGCGTCAGACAATCATATATACCATGCTTTTAAAAATAATGATTGAAAAAAGAACATTTTTCCTTGCCTTAATATTGTGTTACGACCATAAAAACATAAACAATCTGTGTGCTATCACCATAGACTGTATAACTAGAGCCATCTGGCAACGAGTTATCCCCCTGGCCCCCAAAGGCACATCTAGACAACATGCTGAACATATCTGTGCAGTTTTGTGAAGATTGGATGTGTAGTTTCCAAGATATGGTCCAGACAAGGTATGATTTACAGACGGACGCCAGCCCGCACAGACAGACGGACAGACGGATGAGGCGATGGCTGTATCCCCCAGCATTTTGATGCCGGGGGTATAAAAAGATGGTGGGTCTGAAAAGTGAGGCTAATGTGGAAATTGCATTCTATTTAATGGCCAGCAGATGGCGACGTTGGTGGTTGCTGAATTGGAAAAGGCGTATTTGAATTTTCATCACCATTGTAACACATTTGTACAGTTTAGTATGGAGTGAGCGATTTCTCACCCCCTCTATTCCCAACCTCCCTAATGTTTAACAATCTGAACTCAACTCACTAAAAAATGTCTTCGCTGCCAAAAACTATACAGCATGACCCTTCAGATCTGGAATGGAGGTGCTTTCTATCTGGGCAAATTATCAATTCTCCTTAACTTACTTGTAAATGGAAACAGAAAACTGGCCGCCAACATTTTGGCCGGGTTTTCCTAGATCGTTCACGGTGGCCTTGTGCAGTCATGAGACCAGGGAAATCTTTTTCTCACACTAAGAGATTCAGTCATTTTTAGAGGGACGTTTGAATATGCTACAGACAGATGTTTTGTCCCAAAATGAGACAGTAGATAGTCTACATGGCAGGCATCCTCACTCTTACCCAGAATGGGCCAGTGTGGGTGCAAACTTTTGTTTCAAGCGGGCGGTTGCTCACTTGATTCTACTCCCCGTAGAGTCTTTGCTTTAGGCCACGATTTTTAGAATCTGGTGTGTAACTGCTTGCTTTGAATGAAAACCTGCCCCCACACCGGCGCTTTCTGTGTATGAGAACCCATGATCTACAAATCTAAACCTATGAACAATGAACTTTTAATAACTGTAATTCTCAAAATGAATTGGATACCTGGAAAGATGTGAACCACTCGTGAATGGCTTTTTAAAGAGCTGTTACAAGGACTTTTTAGGAATAATTTATGACACCATGAAACCATTTTCATGAAGTGGTAGACTGCAGACAAACTGGACTGTCCTGCTGATACAGAAATCGAAGATGAAATGATGGTAACGGTGATGATGTGAACAGAAGACAGGGAGAGCTCTTTTTCTTGCTATTGTTTCGGTGCTGCGTGTAGGTTACTTATTTTTCCCAGATGGTCATTCAAGTCATTTTTTCTTATATGAATTTAGAATGACTGCATTTTGACTATAATACCTTCAAAATAAATTTGCAAGGCGTGTATTGTGTTTACAGCGCAAATGCAGTTATTTCCTGTGGAAGGAGTTGTCTGCTTAGGTCAGCTGTAATTGGACTCATTCTGTCTGGCGTGATTTATGGATCTACCCCGGTTTTGTGAAGGAGATCGATGGGCTGATGAGGCGGTAAGACTCCATTTTCCTTTGTCTGTAATTTTTTATCTTTTTTGGGGGGACAGGATTAATTGCCCATGAAGTCAGGGACTCAGATGATGGCACTGCACTTTGTCTACTCCATCTATTACACCAGAGTGAAAAGGTATTATTGCTTGCCGATATCCTTCCTCCCGTCTTCAGGATTGGTGGTGAAATTATTCGTCTGCTGTTCCAGACTGGAAGAGAGTACAGCTGAAATCTGTGGTGGAAGCCTGCCTGTATGTCATCAGTGGAGCTGCGCTACAGAGTGCATTGGGTGCCTCTCAGACAGTCCCATTCAGGGAGCTTGTGTCCGAGTGCCACTCTGGGCTGGAAATATGATTTCATTCACCAGCTGCCGCGGCACCTCTTAGGCGTTTGACATTTGATTTTGCCGTCATCAAAACTTTGCTTATTCTTATTTATGACTGTAGCTGGAGAGGTCAAAGTACTGGCCATTAAAAAATGAAATGAAAAAGAGATAAGATAAGCCTAATGTAACCGATCTTGGCAAACTCCTTGTGTCAATCAGTTATCATTGGCTTTCGACTGCTCTGGCTTTGAGTCCATGTAGAAGAATGTCTTTGATGACATTGTGGGAAGATCTTCAAAACTATTCAAAGGCAGGAACTCCATTATGTGCGTGAAAATTCTGTTTCCCAACCTCCATGTTGCAGGTCAGGGATGGTTCACTGGAAGCCTTACTAGTGTGCAGTGGGGGAGAGTCAGGCTCACACCCAGGACAGGTCAACAATCTTACCATTCAACCGCATAACCAGGCCTGGAAGGACTGAAAGGTCATGTCATCTTTCCAATCAGTGCACTTGAGAGTTTTTTTCCCATAATTTTTCTTTCAGCATTTTCAAAATAAAACAGATGGACAATGCAGTAACATTTGGTCAATGGAATAGGGATCGGTGTAATTAATAAACAAGACAGAAACAATATGGAATTAAGACAAGACAAATAATACAACCCCAATTCCGAAATAGAAGGGACGAAGTGTAAGTTGTGAATAAAAGTAAAATGCAATGACTTTCAGATCACATGAGCCATTATGTTATTTACAATAGAACATGGATAACACTTCAAATGTTGAAACTGAGACATTTGACATTTTTATCCACAAAATGAGCTTATTTCAAATTTTCTGGCTGCAACAGCCCTCAAAAAAGTTGGGACACAAGCAAAAAGGGCTGAAAAAGCAATAAATATATAAGAGAATCACCTGTGAGAGCATTTAGCAAGTAATTAGGTTAATTGGCATCAGGTGTGTAAGATTATTGGCTATAAAAGGGATGTCTTAGAGAGGCTGAGTCTCTCAGAAGTAAAGATGGCCAGAGGCTCTCTAACCTGTGAGGGCTTGTGTAAAAAAATTGTGGAATACTTTAAAAACAATGCTCCTCACGTCAAATTGCAAAGGCTTTGAAGATCTCATCATCAACAGTGCATAACATCATCCAAAGATTCAGAGAAACTGGAAAAATCTCTGTGCGTAAGGGACAAGGCCGAAGACCTTTACTGGATGCCTGTGATCTTTGGGCCCTCAGACGCCACTGCATCACTCACCGGCATGATTCTGTCATTGACATTACTAAATGGGCCCAGGAATACTTCAAGAAACCACTGTCTGTAAACACAGTCCGCCAAGTCATCCACAGATGCCACCTTAAACTCTATTATGCAAAAAGGGAACCATTGTTAAGCATGATCCAGAAGCGCCGCCATGTTCTGTGGGCCAAGGCTCATTTAAAATGGACTGTAGCAAAGTGGCCTGTGGTCAGACGAGTCCATATGTGACATTCTTGTTGGAAATCATGGGTGTTGTGTCCTCCGGGCTAAAGAGGAGAAAGACCACTTCTCATGTTATCAGCATTTAGTTCAAAAACCAGCATCTCTGTTGGTATGGGGTTGCATTTGTGCATATGGTGTGGGACACTTGCATGTTTTAAAAAACACCATGAATGCTGAAAGGTATATAAAGGTTTTAGAGCAACATATGCTCCCCTCCAGATGACATCTATTCCAGGGAAGGCCTTGTGTATCTCAGCAGGAAAATGCAAAACCACATACTGCAGCTATTACAACAGCATGGCTTCGTCATAGAAGAGTCTGTGTGCTGAACTGGCCTGTCTGCAGTCCTGATCTTTCTCCGATTAAGAATATTTGGTGCATAATTAAACGAAAAGTCTGTCAAAGGAGACCCAAAACTCTCCAGCAGCTGGAAGCCTGTATTAAACAAGAGTGGGATCAAATTCCAATGACTAAACTCAAGAAACTTGTCTCCTCAATGCCCAGACGCCTCCACTCTGTGTTAAAAAGAAGAGGGGATGCTACACCATGGTAAACAGGCCCCTGTCCCAACTTTTTTGAGACCTGAAGCAGCCATCAAATTTGAAACGAGCTCATTTTGTGGATAAAATTGTAAAATTTCTCAGTTTCAACTTTTGCTATGTTATCTCTGTTCTATTGTGAATAAAAAACCGACTGGTGTGATTTCAAAGTCATTGCGTTTTGATTTTATTCACAATTTACACTTTGTCCCAACTATTTCGGTATTGGGGTTGTACCAGCCAAAACCATAGTCCAAGAACCGGGGAAGAAAAATGAATTAGTAAAAATAAATCAATAGCAAGAATGAAGTATATGCACAGTACTGAGAGAAAGTATTTGGCCCCTTTTCAATTTCTTCCATTTTTGCATATTTGTCATACATGAATGATTCAGATCATCAAACTAATTTTAAATATTGTATTGGCCCCCTCGTTCCATCTAAGCAGCTCCCTTAAACTGATGTCCACTTAAATTCTTGGAGCTCATGCTGACCAGCAGAACATTTCCCTGAGCAAACCATTACCAGCACCAGGTACTCATCTCACCCGTGTTCGCTGGTGCCGGCTCTGCCTCAGGTAAATGCTGCACTGGTACCCTCATCCATCTTGGTGCACATGATGTAAAAGGAAGCGGGACTCACTGGACCAGTCGACCTTCAGTGGCTGTGAGGCCCTGCTCCAGTGCTCTGATGGCCATTACAGGTGCTTCTGGTGGTGGGCTGGGGTTCGCATGAGCGCTTCGACTGGTCTGCGGCTGCAGGAACACATGCAGTGGGGTGCTGTGATTTGTCTGTAGTGACACATTTTTCTCAGATGTATGATTAAAATTCTCTCTGACTGGTGTCACGGTCGTCCTGCTGTCAGTTCAGACCAGCTGGGATCGACTGTTTTATCCTTGTGCATCAGGGAGCCTGTGGCACCCAACGCCCTGTCGCCGGTTCATGGTTTGTGCCTCCTTGGATCCCAGTCAGTAGGTGCTCACCACTGCAGACGGGTCCCGCCCCCGAAACCGTGTCACTTCGGAGATGCTCTGTCCCCCTCATCTGGACAGAACGATGTTGCCTTTGCAGTTTCACTCTGATCCCAACAGGACCTGACGGTTGGTCTGCTGTCCTTGTCAAGCTCTGTATTTATGAGAAAATTACAGTTATTTTGTTTCTGTCTTCATGTATGAGTAGTTTTATCGTATATTTGCCTTATATTTATACATTTTTTACTTCCTCTCTTTACTTTCCTTCCTGTATAAACTCTAATTGAAAATAACAAAAAGAAACAAATAAAACATAGACATAATAAATAAAATAAATAAATAAAATAAATAAAACATTGGCCTTCCTGCGGCGACCTGGGTTCAATTACGGCTCGGGTCATTCGCCACATGTCCTCCCCAATCTTCTCCCCAACTTTCCTGTCTCTCTAACAGACAGTGTTTAAGAATGCTGGCACCAGGTCAAAGAATTCATTTTCCCAACTTTATTGCTCTTAGCTGGGTCCATCATGGACTGTGGCAGTGCCGCATCGGGTTCGTGTGAAACATTAATGGGCGTGGCTCAGGGGGCTGCGGGGCACTGCGGCCTCCTCTCATTAGTTCTTGTTTTTCATGATTTTTTGACATCATGGCAGGTCAGGAATTAGAGCAGGACCCAGAAAGGATTTAAAGTTTGTTATAAGTTGTCACAGACTGTTAATCAGTAAGACTGTGCAGTGAAAGTATTTGTCGGTGTCATCTCTGAGTGTTGGAGCAGTGAGGGGATCAGTCTGCTCTTCGGAAACCCGAAGGTTCACAGTTGGAAAATTGCAACTTTCATTATGTCTGGAGTTCAGAAAGTCTCAAAGTATGATTGGATGCAAACTACACTACACATTTATGTGAGTATTTCTTAATCAATAGAGAAATGGTGCACAACCCCCAGAATCAAGGTTTTCCTGAGACCTCCGGGTCCTCTGACCTAAAATCCAGAGGAAAAGCTGTGCGATGAGCTGAACACATGAAAGGTTTAGCATTTGAACAATGCCTGAAGGTATGTAAGAAGAGCTGAAATTAACAATGAAAAACTTACTGAGTTGATTATTGTATCACGCTGTGTATCATGTATTACATACGCATAATCTATCCAAACTAGAGCTGAATAGGAGACAACTCATTTATGAAAAAGCCATGAATATTGAACAGGTTGACTGTATAAGTGTCATTATGCTAGCTCAGATTGATTAATATTCAGGTTTAAATTATGTCCTTGATACTCAAAATGTCTCTCCCAGCCTTCTAAATAGTAAAATTTTTGAGGGGATTTCTACCTTTGTTGCCATAATGTACTGTTGTATTGTTATTCCGTTACAGTGCCGGCTGTAAGAGGTCAGACCTCCAGTAAGCCATTTTCTGCAAAATATGCAGTGAAAAATCACAGGTGGAAACGCAACTATTTTGTTTCACCACTTGAAACAAAACCACACTTGCGAATGTCGCGCGGTCATTTCAAATAGTCTGTACCTCAGTCATCCTTTTGACTGCCTCACTGAGCGCCTGATTCCAGAATGAAAAGTGAAACTAGACTCTTTCTCCTGGTTTCAGCAGATCAGACACGGCTGTGGCTCAAAACTAATGCAGAGTTCTGTACTGAGAAGTAAATTTTGTGCATATTAGTGCAATGGTGAGCAAAAAATAGAACCCCCCCCGTGATACTCAGGGGAAATTAAAATATGCTGAAGATAGAAAAAATTTGTTGAGAACTAAAAATCTTATTAAAATCCTGTCTGTTGAAAAGGAAGCGAGTTGTTTGTTAAATGTTATTTTGGGGAAAAAAAGTGCTTGGTAGTGGTTAGTGTACGATGTGCACACACACAAAACAGTGGTTTTGTTGAGCAGTGGCTTTCACACTGGGGAGGATTGTTCCGTATCGTGCCAGAGTACGACTGTCCCCCCTCCCCTCTCTCCCCGCTGGTCAGCTTTCACATTAGTGATGTCGTTCAGTACCCAAGTACGGTTGCTGGGGAGCTCTTTTAAACAAATTGCCACATGATAGATTCAACAGCTGAGGATAATTACATTTTTAAGTCTTTGAAAATGTATTCAGCGCTCTAAGGGTTAAGGAACGAGCACCTTCAGATTACCCTCCCCCCAGGAGGTGAGTCATCTGATGAAGTGTAATCTGATGGCACAGTTGTACAGTACAGTGGGATCTGTGGGTTCACAGCCTGCCTTTGAGGGCATCATCTCTGAAATGATTGGTCCATGAAGGATTTATAACAACGCTATGAGGTCAATGCCTAATCCCCAGTGCACAGCTGCTGCGCCGCTAAGCACATCCTTTTTTTTCTGATGCTGCACTATAGTATTGAAAATTTTTTCAAATGCTGTCATTCGCTGTTTCCATCCTGCACATGGAATTGAGGTGACTCATCTTTGCTGAATCGTCCATCTCCTCTTTTCTGAAACAAGGAAGACCAACATTACAGTCTGCCTCGTAACAGCAGTGGGGGTCCCCGTGCACACCACTGATTCTACTGCTACATTAATGACACTGACATTGCTTCTGGTACTTTACCTGGAGAGTGTACGAGTGATTTTGGGGGGATTCTATATTTAGATACAGTGATTGAAAGGCCTGGTGAACCCTTTGAAACCCTTTGTGCGACGTTTGTTTTGGATTCAGTTGGCTATGTTTTTTTTTTCTTGGCGCTTCTATTTTGCTATATTGCTACAATTGATACCAGCAATCATTACTAGTATTTTAAAACCCTTGCCTTCTAGTTGTGTAATGGCCGGTAGTATACGGACTGAGGGAAAGACGAACGCAGTACAAGCACAGAGAATAATACAGACCAAACGCAAGTACTCGCGCTTCCAAAGGTCATATAATAGTCCGAAACACGGAAGCAAAGCGAGATAGAAAAAGGGAGAAGAAACTCCAACAATAAGAAGATAGAAAGTCATACCAAACTTGACTAAAGATATCTTCAGCTATAGTGCGAATCTAAACACAGACTCTAGCGAAGGAGGCGTGCCGGACATCCTGCTTATATAGATTCTGGGAAAGTGCCGCCCCAGTTCAATCAACAGCTGGGTAAAGAATTCGATGGCCCAGGAATTCGATATCGTCCCCGTACGAGAGGCACAACGAAAGATCGAAACAACATGCACACCTCGCAAACCATAAAAAGTTCTTCCTCAGCATGCAACTCTGATTTAATGACAAATATCGTCTTCATTTCACTTTATTTCAAAGTGAGTAGAATTATTTTGAAACCATTTTAATGTCACCTGAAATGAAACATTGATTGTATTTCACACCTCTCTGTCAGAGAAGTCCCTGAATTATTTCAGGACAACTGGGGCACATGTTTGTTGACAGTTTCTAATGATGATTCTGCACATCAAGCATTCGCTATGAAACAGGACCAGATTAAATAAGCCATTGCGCCCTACGGTCCACCCAACTTTAGCACGTCTCGCGACAGGGGAGGTTGTTTTGGACGTGGCCTGTGCTCTCTGGCTTCCTGATTCCTTGAGCCTGAAAAAGGTTTCTCCTGGACTGCACTGTGGCCGTCTAAAACGTCTGCTGTTCCAGGAGCATTTCGGCTGTCAGCAGGACCGAGCCCATTTCCACCTCCTGCTATCATGAAAAATCTGCCCCGTGTCAAATGTGCTATGCAGTCTGTTGTCCGCTCACAGTGTGTCTCTCAGGTGTGACGTCTCTCTCAACATTTCCCCTCCTGTTGTCTGTGACTCACAGGCTTTCATAAGCAGCATCCAAGCATATCAGCTCTTCCAAAGCTAAAAGACATCAAGTCAAAAAGAGCACAGTTTTTCATGCAGTGCTGCATTCTTCTTGAATATAGCCCTGTTCTGGCAGTGAGTCCTCTCTGTAGTCAGTGGTAACGGCTGTTTATGTGGCGAAAGTGATGTCAGCCGTAACTCTAATGCTGCCTGGCAACCAAGTGCAAATAGTTCAGATGATTTTCAACTGCAATAATAATGTGTGTCATCACCTTTTTGATTGTTCTCCAAATGTATTTACAGCAGTGTTTTTATTTATGTGTTGTGTAGTGCAGTCTTTTGTGTTGTGAAGAATGTAAGGCATTTGGACAAAATTTTTTTTCCAGTTTGTCACAGTTGATTTTAAATTAAACACTGAATAATTATGACATTCAAGTTTGGACTGTCAGCTTTAATTTCAGGGTATTTCCATCAGTTGGGTAATGTGTGTAAGAATTACATCCTGAGAGCCAAATATATCTTGATTCCTTCTTATAAGTTTTAAATGGAATGCCTCTAGCTTTATTTCTGTTTTCCGTCCAATTGGCTGAACATCAATTAATACAGTTGCCATTTAGATGTCAGAAATTGCTGCCTCAGACAGTGAACACTCCAGAATCATTTTCCAGTCAGTGAATACACCCTGACTGCAAGAACGCTACTTGTTGGTGAGGCGAATTGGGGAAAAACTACATACATTTGCTTGTGAGCATGAAGGGTCAGTTGAGAATAGAAGAAAAATAAATCAGCCATCATTTTGGAATAAGGAATATATACATGTAAATGGGTCAATGACGCGACATTGTCCGAGTGCACTACTTTTGTTTAAAATAATTTTAAATGATTCATAATAAGCATCAATATATTCTATAAAACCTGTTTAATTTGAACATATTTCCAGTTTATCATAAAAAATTATATATATTTTATGTTTTGCTTTATCTCAAACCCTCAAAATGCCAGGTGGTGCAACCGTCCAAGCAAGTTGACACTATGTGAAATGTATTAAATGTAATTTAAAATATGAATTAATATTATATTAATATGGGGGCGTAATTTTACATTGAAAACCTTTCAAATAAACAAAGTTTAATTGTTTAATTGTTCTTAAATTGTCTGGAAAACCAAAATACCTGTCCCCTACTATAAAGAATCCATAAGTTACTTATAATACCCAGCTCAGTTACAAAATAGTAATGTTTTAGGCAGAGTAGACACTCTCAGGTATATTTACTAAGAAAATCACTCGGGGAAAAAAGGGAAGTGTATTTTTTTTTCAAGAAACGTTTGGTTGCACCACCTGACATTTTTTGCCGGGTGAAATTGCAAATACAGTCTAAAACTGTACTAAAACCCTATAAATGTTGTGCAACCATTAAGACTTGTTTAAAAAGACTCTTCCAACTTCAAATAAATGTACTCTGTACATTTTTAAAAGGCTTTTTTCTTTGACCCAAATATATTGAAAGGCACAGTTATCATTTTATGCAAATTGTTTACATTTCTGCATAATCCAGTATGTTTTCTGCATAATTCAGTTCTCCACATAATATGACATAAAATGTCTGCATAATTTTCTTTTCCATACCCGAGGCGATGCTTCCTATCTGGGTGTGGGAGAAATGGCAAAATTTCAGGGGAATCAAATGGTTGAACAGATCAGCAGGGAAGCACCTCCTGCCAGGGACAAGCAAGACGACCTGACAAAGTCTGAACATGCCAAAGCACTTCTGTCTTAACCAAGAAGATCATAAAATCTGACTTGAGTACGTAAGAAGGAATTAGGATGGGCCTGTAGTGTTCTGGGAGACTGTGTTACGGAGGTAGCAGGTCAAGCTGGAACTGTGTGGCCCGAGGATCAGGGATATTTCTGGTGCAATTACTAGAAAGCTCATGACAAGAACACAAGAACACAGTCGGGTCTGGCCTGGTGTGGGGCATATGCTGCTGCAAGGACTGGCAACATCATGGTCTTTTTTTGTAAATACCAGTCATTTTGGAGAGAATGCGATGCCTTCAGGGACAAAATTGAAGTTTGTTGATGACTGGACTTTACAGCCGCACAATGATTCTAAGGATATATCTAAGTCAACTAACGTGCAATTTTACATAGTAACCAATAATTCCTGCCTTCTGTCCCTAGGTGGCAGCATTGAGTCACAGGATTCGTCTCAGGGCTGTATTGCCACTGCTCCGTGCACAAGTGTTGCTAATGGAAAGGAGCAAACCGTTTTTGTCCATGCAAGTTATTGAACGGGGACATTATCAAAAAGAAATACTTTTTGTTTCAGTTTTATTTTTTTGAATGACAAATTAGTTTGTGTTAAAGGGCAGTAAAGTTATGTTTCATTTACGAACATCTAGGTAGGCTGGATATGAATTATTTTACTGTGTCATCATCATCATCATCATCATCACCATAATTATCTGTCACGGGGTGTTTTTATGTCAGACTGAAACGTCCTGCACTAGGCTTCCTTCATGCGTCGGTCCTGGAATGTGCTTGAGTGGCCGAATTTAAATTCTACTGTAAAAACTACGGTGAGATTTTAGGAGTGTAGTAGCAATGCTGCTACCAAAAAATATCTGTGAGCTGGAAGTTTTTGCACATGAAGAAGGTTTCAGTAGAGAGATATCAGAAACTACTGAGCTCAGTAGACACATTTATTTGAGGGTTTAAAGGGTAAAGGATGGTCCTCAAAATGTAAACTTTTGGGGAGAATAATTTTACACATCTATAATATATTTGAGGTCGATGTCTGTCTGTCTGTCTGTCTGTGTGTCGGTACACATTTTTCTCCTGCATTTCTCAACTGATTATCACCAAATTTGGTGTGAATATCCACTGGGACACCAGGAAGGACTTGACGTCGCCCGATTTTTGAAAAACGGTCATGTACGCAAAAAAAATGGCAATTTCACTCTGGGTAGCAGGTAGCAGCTAGTAGACATATATGTGGAGACAATTAGATTTTCAATTGGAACTATTTGCAAATTAGTTTTATGTTCTCAATATTACTTGAATATGTATTAATAACTTTTTTTTGACTGTTTACATTGGTGTTAATTGATGCAATTTCATTAAGTTTTATTCTCATCACTACATTGTCCTGTGGATTATACCAAACATAGACTAGAAGACTTTGAAAGGACTTTGTAAATATTTATAAAGCACTAAAGTCTGACATCATCTGTCATATAAAGACAATGGGCTTTACTAGTGGGCCTTTGCTAATGGAAATGCATGTAGAAATTACATTTTGCTCAATTTCATTTGTCGCAAAAGGCTTATTTATTGCCTTTGTCCAATTTGGTAACTTCATGCCCTGTTAATGCAAATGCTCTCTGGTAGTTTCATGGGACTGAATTCCAGCCAGCGATGCGGTTTGCAAATAAACACACATTGTTCACATGATCTGCACGCATGAAAAACCAGCCGCGGTTCTGGGAGCTGCTGCATGACTGAATTTAGAGAACGTGTCCTTTCACCAGCCAATCACATCTGCACACATGCTATGCTATGCAGCTGTTCATGCTTGTCGCTTTGCTTGCTACACCAATTGTTCGCTGCACCTATCTTGCCTTGTCTTCCTAATCACTGTCATCGTTAGTTCTTTATTTTGGCTCCCATACTGCTATTTTGTTCTGCTGCTCACGCTCTGCCTCCGCAGCATCACCTGTGGGTGCAAACAGAGACGGGGGATGGGAGTAAAAACGCAGAAAACAAAGCAATTTAAGAAATGAAAACGAAGATGAATATAAAAAAAGGTGAAATAAACAGAACTCTGACACAGGTGGCAGGTGAGGAGAGACAGAGAGCGAATCGGGGAAACACGGCAGATGAAACACCGGGACAGAACACCAGGGGGCGTGGTCTCTGATCGGGAGATAATCAGCCATTTATAAAAGAGCGGAAAAGGCAAGAAAGAGACATAAAACAAGAATGAAACTGAATGAAATAAACAGAATAATGAAACAGTAGTTAAATGAAACCTGATGTCAATAAAGCATGACGAAACACAACGAACAGAATACCAAGACCAATGTTTTTTCTTGGAACAGTAATTAAGGTGACATTCACATTTGGATTTATGAGAAATTTATCAGTACATAGAGTTGCAAATTGTTGTCAAAAGCATACATATGATCGCCATGATGATTGTTTAGCAATTTGATACTTTATGTTCGGAAAAACAAAACAGCAACTCTTCCTGATGATTGAAATATCTGACATATGACTGTTCAATGGTGCGAATACCATCGGCCGTGGTCTGCAGAGATGCGGAAAAAAGATTGTGGTAGATAAGTCGTCCTTCACTAGGGGCTTCATGTTTTTCTTTAATTTCTCACCCATCTGTACATTCAATCCACAGACAGCTGGATCACTGATGCTTATTAATTGTAGCTCTGCTTTGGTGTAGCTTTTGATGAGATCTTTGCTGTCCAAAATGGTCCAGTTTGTTGCAAAATGGGCGATGGAGAAGGGTAATGGTCAGTGTGATGTGCTGGACCCAATAAATGACATTCAGATCGCATTCCAGCCAGGGCTGCCAGTGCACTGAAGAATTCTCATGATGCGCCCTGCAGGAAAATAAACATTATTCACGGTGTAAGTATTTTAGCTTTTATTCTGGAATGTTTCTTTGGAAGGGGCAGGAAACTGTTGCTGTAGCAACGAGTAAATAGGTGATGCCATGGAGACAAACACAGATGTTGGTCTCATTTCTAATTTCAGTACTTCTGTAAAATAATGGAGACATAAAATGTAAAAAGAAGTCTCTCTCTTTCTCAAATTCAGATAAGCTTTATTGTGATGGTAATGATCGTCTTGAAACTAGCAAGACATTTACTGACATTGCAAATGGGTAACAAATTGGTAATAGCATCATGAACACAAAATAATTCATTAGAGAACTGATGAAGAGCTAAATAAAAATTATGTCTGAAAGACAAACTGGTAAAAGTGATTATTGACCTGATGCATGTTCATTTTTGTATGCGGACGTTAATGCCCCGCACTCTATGGCTTCTGAAAATGTACTGTGCAGCCGAATCCTCAACAGCCGTCTTCTAGGAGCTACGACAGCCTCTCCAGCTGAACTGTAGGTGAATCACGGTCAGGACACATTCATTTTTTTTGGAAATAGATCCTCTAGCTTCATGCGACTTTCTATTTCCTTAATTTCAGCAATTCAAATATGTTTTGTGCAGTATTTTCATGTTGTGTTGGGTCGTGTTGTGTCGTGTTGTGTCATGTTGTGTCGTGTCGCATCGCGTGATGTCGCGTGGTATTGGGTTGTGTCGTGTCATGTCGTGTCGTGCTGTGTCATGTCGTGTCATGTTGTGCTGTGTCGTGTTGTGTTGTGTTCTGTCGTGTCGTGTCGTGTTGTGTCGTGTTCTGTTGTGTCAGGTCATGTCATGCTGTGTCGTGTTGTGTTGTGTTCTGTCATGTCGTGTCGTGCTGTGTCATGTCGTGTCGTGCTGTGTCGTGTCGTGTCATGTTGTGTCGTGTCGTGTTGTGTTGTGTCAGGTCATGTTGTGCTGTGTCGTGTTGTGTTGTGTTCTGTCGTGTCGTGTCGTGTTCTGTTGTGTCAGGTCATGTCATGCTGTGTCGTGTTGTGTTGTGTTCTGTCATGTCGTGTCGTGTCGTGTCGTGTCGCGTTTCTATGCTCCTGCTGCTTTTTTGTTGAAAAGTGTGAGGTTTTGATGTCAGTGATTAATTTTGAAGAACCCTGGAGGAGGGGGTCAGTTCTTTGGTCATTTTCACGCGGCGTCTTCAGCCTGTGGGCGTCTGGGTGTCCTTGATATTCACATTATAATCGAGCTCCTTTGTGCTCCCAAACAAACTGTTGGGGGAACATCAAATCAGCATCGAGGACGAAAGAATTTGAACCCAGGACTCTGTGGACCTGCCAGACAGCCCTGGATTACTGACCCTCTACAGTCACAAGCTGATATGGTCACCAACATTCTAAGTCAGGAAAATAAGTTTCTAAATGGGACAATAAAATATATTTTTTGCACGATGCGCAGAGTTAAAACATTAAAAATAGAAAACGACATTTATAAAAGACTTGGCTCTCAGTCTAACCATATGATGGCTGTATTATGAGTGGTGAAACTGCTCATACTGGGTAATTGCCATAGCTAAAGCTTATAATGTTTCAAATAATAAAACATAATTTTTCCTTTTGATATAGTTCATTAAATGCATTCATTTTCTGTAAAAATTTATTTGTGATCCTTTATTGACAGAGGGCTAACAGAGCCCCATCATTACCACAGGACATGGGAAAGTACTTTTCGCACATTCAAGTGACATTCATAATTCAAATATTAAAATTCTGTAACTGTAAATTCTAAGTAATGTCCATGTGTTTTGAAAATACCATTTTCTGCACATGTCCCACATTTCCCAGTCCTCCTCATCTGCGTTTGGTTCCATTTGTCTGTACAGAGATTTTACACCTTCCCACTTACTGGTCCTTTTCTCTATCTTTTGCTGAATTTTCAGAACAACCACACTCACCACTAGGGTGCGCCCTTCCATGTGTAATAAAGTTTCTTCCAAAACTCTTTTGCTTTGTTGTGTCGCCCCCGCCGCTAAAAACCTTTCACACTGTTTGTTGTTGTAAAAGTTTAACTTTGGACAACCATTTTTGGGTATTTTTTAATGTGCTTCCCCCCCTCCCCCCCACACACACGCACACACACACACACACACACAGGAACCGAAAACAATTTGAAATAGTTGTGCAGCTTTTCCATGGCCCGGGATGTGTTATTCCTGCAGTACTTCAGTTACAAGGAGCAGATATAATGTATAGAGTGAATCTACAGTATGGCTTTTGTATTTGGAAAATGTCCCTGTTCACTCTCAACATGAATCCAAGGAGCTGCGACTGCCAGTGAAAAAAAGCGCCAGCAAAGCGCTAAAAAATTAAAACAAAAGCCAAAAACATGAAGTGGCCAAATCAAAAATGGGTTCATTTCTCAAAGATGAAGAAATTCCAGAAGAATTATTTTATTTTTGAAGAAAAATCCCTTCGCAATAGCTGAGCAGATCTAGTGCGCTCTCCTGGGGGTATGCACATTTGTGTCAATATCAACAATCAAAATAGGTGTAATGTAACTCCATTTGGACACTGTGGAAAATGTAAATAAAACCCCAATGCAATGATTTGCAAATTATTTAATAAACTCTACACTTAATCCGAATGGTTTTCTCTTGTTGAGGCCTCATTCTTCAAGAAGAAGCTAGAACTGTATGTATGTATGTTTAAATACTTTTGATCCCCAAAAAACTGAGGGGGCTATGCATACAAATTGTTGTAATTCCTGCATGGTACCAGCAATATTTTTGGAAAAACACTTTAACAGGGACCTAATTATGCTGTTTTATTTCTCCAAGTTTAAATAATCTTGGATGTCCAAAGGGGAGCTTTATAAACTTTCTCACCAAAAACACCCACAAAAAGTCCATGATTTCTTGACAAGTTGATTCCTGTCCTTCCAAACTCTCCGAAAACCAGGCTGTTCTGAGTCGGCCTCCCCTCTATGAAATGATCTCTGTTCTTATTGGCCTGCAAACTGAGCCACCTGCCCCATGTGTCAACAGAGAGGGACAATGTCAGAATCCCCCTGCAACTGGCAAGTCTCTAAATAGAGGCGAATAAGTAGCTAGCTATGTAGCAAGCTGTTAAACTACAATAAGAATGGAAAGTTAACATGTGCGAGCTACGCATGGATGATTGTTACATTCACAAACAAGTGCAATGTGAGGTCACCATAAAAGTCTGAATAGCTGCACGGAAGCTTGTCTCTGACGTTGGGAATGTTCCTGGGTGAACTTCTGTATAGTATCAGCTGTAAGCTAACATTCCATTCCATCATGAATTGCTGCGCTATTCCACTAACAAGACGAAGTCAAAACCTCGCAGATGGCTGGACCATTAATATTTTTGTGATTGCGATGTTATTTTCTTTAGGGCCTTCATGGTCACTCCAGTCATGTGTTTGCATGAGCGAACTTCATCTCTCAGTGAGTCACCGACATTCGCTTGTGTTACTAAGACTGGTTCTGCTGTCTCGGTCCAGCCAAAAATGGACTGAATTCCATTTAAAATGGTCACCCATTCCATCTGTTCTAATCAACGTGTCCACTAAATTACCTCTTGCTAAACCATTGAGTGTATATAAGAACTACAGAGGTTTCTTTCTTCAAGTGAAGTTCCAGAGACCAATATCGCACCCAGGGCACCGCGTCTCTCCAGTAAAATGGATAAATTCTCGCCTTTTTCTACTAATGGGTCAACTGTTGTATTTTCAACATTGATATAAGTGAAAAAACGCATAAAATTAAGACTAAGAATCAATGTGTTGTTTTATACTAGTGAATTACCCGTGGCGTGCGAAAAATTGACCTTTGACCCCAGTGACCTTGACCTTTCAAAAAACTAACCCCTCAAGGACAATTCCAGGGACAGCCTTCATAGACCCACCAAGTTTAGTGAAGATCCGTCAGAGGACCTCGGAGGAGTAGGGGAACAAACAGACAGAAAAACAGACAAACGTTCCTCAAATTATAGTATGATGACACTTTTCAACAATGTTGTGGGTTTTTCTTTCCATTGCAGTCAATGATTAACTGACCGGATGGTTGCATTGCGAGAAACTTCGGTGGAATGACGGGAGATAGATTTTAAAATGGGTGTGTTCACATCGACATGCTCATGCGGTTGAGACCTCTTTTCCTCAGCAGCGTGTTTCTCGTTCTACTTTTTTCCCTTTTATAGGTATGAAGAGGCCGATGAACCCAACATGCCTTCTGGGAAATGGAGGGATTTGCCTTCAGATCAACCCCTGCCTGGACCTGAAGGAGCCTCCCTACAGCCACACTGATCTGCAGGCGCAGCAGGAGAGGCCTTTGCTGTTTTCCTTGTGCGAAGTCTGCAATATTCAGCTGAACTCAGCTGCCCAAGCTCAGGTGCACTGCAGGGGCAGGTCTCACCTGAAGAGGGTCAAACAGCTGAACAACGGGGCGCTGCCTGGCACCTGTGCGCCCGGCCCAACCTTCAGCAGCAGCAGCTCAGGTAGGGAGGAACAGGCTTGCAACCCTCTCTGCTCGCGCCCGGACCTGTTTGAAGACGCTGTCTTATTACCTCCGCTATGGAGGTTATGTTTTTGGCGGCGTTGGTTTGTCTATCTGTGTGTTTGTGTACAAGATGACAGAAAGTAATGAAGGAATATTGCTGAAATTTTGTGGATGGGTTGCTATTACATCAGGGCTGATCTCTACTGATTTTAACCGCGATCGGTCAAGCAATAATGAAATCCTTTTGACACGCGGTAACTGAACTTCACGCGCAGTGATATCACTCAGATTTCGTGGGTTGATTGGTCTCGCATCAGGGAGGGAACCCATTCTTAAATTTTTTATGATCCATGTTCACTCAGCAAGATTTCGACTGTGCTGCCTCGGTGGTGGTTTGCTCTCTCGGAGTGCCTCTAGTTGGAAGAATTTTTGCCTTCAAGTGAATGTGAATGTTGGTTGCTTTTTTCGAATAGACTTTCCTGCTGAAAAATTCAGCAGAGATTGGCTGCCGTTCAAAGCTGGTTTAGGCCTTGTTTTCAACATTACTCACTGATTGGAGCTGGTTGAAGCAGGTCATAGACAGTAGAGTTTGGAGAGCAAGCTGGTGGGGTCAATCGCAGAGTAGCTGACATTACAGCGGGTGAACAACCAGCAAAAGCCTGACTGAGGTGTCAAAAATGTAGGCTGGTTAATGATGGAATTTTCTGAAAGGTCAGAGTCTGCTGTGAAAATGGAGGGTAATGGAATGTGCGCATTTTCCCCCTTAATATCGACTCCTTTCTAGGGCCAAGTAGCAACTAAATTAATCATGCTGCACCATTTGATGCAAGTCTTATTTTAGCTTCACTTTTAGAGTATGATGTCATAGTCTCAGCAACCTTTGGGAGCCCTTGACAAGCGCCCCCGCCAGCTTTAACAAGAAATAATTTAATAGCAAACATTAAAAAGGTATTCCTAGGTCTGAGCACATTACACTAGAGTGTAATAGGAATTATGAACAGATTTTAGTCTGGAAGCAGTCTGTCAGGTTTGAGGCTAGTTGTTTTTAGCCTGCATTTGTGACAAAAATCAGAGACGGCACACCGTAGACAGAGCTCATTCTTATCATGAAAATAGAGTTCATGCAAAAAGAAAGTTTCTGTTATGGTTATGGTTGTTTTATGCAGTGCCATGGTTACAGACCTGCTTGTGGATGTGCTGTAGCGACCAGATGGAAATGGAGGTTTAGAATATCAGAATGATGTGCCAGAGCCCCCCGTTTATTTCACTGTGGATGGAATTATCAAATGAAGAACCTTGATGGAACAAATGGGTCCCTACAGTCTCGTGCACATTAATTGGGTAAAGCAGGCTGGAGTGGTAAAAACCAACAACAAAGGTTTTCAGGCTTTTTATTACTTTAATAGCATCTACATTAAGCACTCAGTACGACATGTGTCCTCCACCGTTCTTGATAAGCTGTTCCACCCATTTTGGCATGGAGCTGACCAGGTTTTTGTAGGTTGACTTGATTTCTTCATGATTCCACACCTGGACACCTGCAGCGATGACTTTGGCTTTAGTGCTGCAGCTGTGACCTGATGATGCACCAGAGATTCTCAATGGGACTGAGGTCAGGTGATTTACCAGGCCAGTCCAAAACGGTTACAGTACTGTGCTGATGATGCAGTCGCATTAGTCGCATTAGTCAAGGAAATTAATGAAATGCTTTTAAAAGGTACTATGCAGTGATCTTTGAGGTGATTATGAAAAATGTCCATCACTTGGCACAGCTATTTACACTCCATTCAGCTCATTCAATTTACAAGCACCATTAATTCTGTGTACAAAAGCTGAGCACAATTCTTTGCTTTCTGGTGCTTATTAAATTTTGTCTCGCCATGATGTTCAAAAAATAGTTAAATAGGTTTAATTAAGACTTGTCTATACATTATACAGCGATGACTGCAATTTACAGATGAGCACCAGCCTCCTGATTCATTAACTTTCTGACGTCTTGAGTTTATTTTTCGTAGTTTATGGACAAATGCAAACATGAATGAAAGATAAACTGTATTTCGTGGAGAGGATGGGCCACAAGTGTGACATTGAGCTGCGTGAGCTGTGATGAGCTTATGCCTCCCCTACATTACTGCACACAGCCGCACATGGTTCTGCTGTGCAGCATCGGTGTAGATCAGGGGTCCTCAGTCCTGCACAGAAAGGGCCGCGTCAGGTTCAGGATACCACTCCAACCAAGCAGTTACACACCTGATTCTACTAATCAAGGTCTTTAGCAAAGACTCTGAGGGTTGATTAGCAAAATCGGGTGAGTAACTGCTTGGCTGGATTTAAAGCTGTGCACCTCACTGCCCCTTTCTGGGTAAGATTGAGAACCTTTGGTATAGAGCAGTTAGAGGGAAAGAGGACTACCGGTTAATGGCAGCAAATCACGTGCTAAAGACTTTCATTCTGCAGGTACCATTTAATTCAATGAACATCAGTCCAAAAGTGAAGTACGGCCCAGGGGTTCAGGGGGTAGGTAGCAGTATAAAAATAGCCTGCATGCTGCCCCCGATGGAAGTGTCAGGTCAGTCGGAGTAAGTCAAGGTTGATTTTAGCCTGCGCTGTTTGCAAGTAGCTGAGTAATTGTGTAAACCAGACTCAACTGCTACATCTGAGCTGCTTTAAACCCCAACATTGAATTTCAATTCTCAATACCAACCATTGTTTACTATATGTGTTGGTTGTCTAAAACTGTTTGTAAAATGAATTACAAAATACAAATTTTTATTGCAGCCTCTAACAAAAAAACCACATCTATTTGCCAAAAACTTATTTCATAACTTCTTCCTAAAAAGATTTCTTAACCATATTTATTTCCATGAAAATCAGTATTCATGGATATGGATTTTGCGATGATCCTGATCAGGAACCAAATGCAGAGTCAGAGTGTTATCCAACAGTAGGGTTCATTAAACCCTTTTACGCCGAACGTGGCGTTGCCAACACAGATTTGTGCATAATTTTGAAAGTACTGTAATTACTGTAAATATTGCGCAATAAAAAAAATTCCAACTGTTCCTGAAAGCTGAGAAGCTGTGCTTCAGCCCAAATACAGGTTACTATGGTAACCACAACAGCATGATTCTCTGCTGGGGTTTTTGCATTAGGCCTTAACGGGTTAAAAGAAATATCGTAAGATTGAGCACAGAGCAGAATGATACAGTTCAGTTCTGGCGTAACTGTCAAAGGCACAGGGGCGTATCCATTCCCAGCCAGTCGCTGTCTTGGACTGCTGCCTGATGGAGTGAGTGCACTCTTCTCCAGAGCCGAACGGTCAGGTGGCAGGTGGCAGGACGATGGAGCGTTGCAGGGACGCAGGCCTAATGCTGATAACTGTTGGTGGCTTGAGAGGTTGTTTCTAATAAACTGGGCGGAGGAACAGACTGAGAATTGATTGGTAGGATCACAGTCCCAATCCTGGAAGCAAAGAGGGAGGAGCTTGTTCTTCGTAATAGAACCAGGAAGAGAACTTCAGCAGACAACTATCACTCAAGGTTACGAATAATTTCCAAAGACAAAGACAAGTAATTTAATATTAATTGAGAAAGGTTATTGCTGGAATATATAATAATTGTTTTAAAATGAACAGTAGTCGAAATGTAATTTTGAAAGTGTCAGAACAGAGGATATAAGGAAGAACTGATAAGGTGACAGATCGTTTCAGACCGAGTCCTGGGGTTTAAACACAGCAGGGTTGTCCGATAGCACTTAAATTTTAAAGAGCCAATCCCATTATCCCGTGTAGTCTGAGCTGGACATATGTAATTACAGCTGCCTGAGGTGATGTCAGTGGAGGGAACTGGAGCAGTGTTTCTCAGGAGCTGATCCAGTCCCCCGCTCCACTGCCTCCCCCTAAGCCTTGCCAGCATATAGACTGAGGTGTTCATATTCTTGTCAATAGCTTTGTTTTGATCAATAAATTACTTGCCAAGATATACTTTTCTACAATTATATACATGCTCAAAAATATTTATAGCATAGTTTGTTATTAAGCATTTGCATACATTGCATTTTATTATATTTAAATAATAATGTTTTCAAAACATTTATTCAAATTCCTAAGAATCAGCATAAATTATTAAATTGTGAAAACAAATTTAATAAAATGTGTGAACATGGTTTAAATATGGCTGGCTGTATAGAAAGAAAATTTCAATTAGTTAAAATGTATGAGGTAGGTTTAGAAATAAATGGCAGGAAATGGAATTGTAGGGAAGCGAGTGACTGTATAAACCAGGTTATTGTGCTGAAAACCGCTTAAAACACACTGGGTCTTATTCATGACACGTGAGCAGAATAAATTTGTGTGTAAACTGTTCGCAGATGGAAATTTACGTGCATCTCCGCATTCATCAATATTTTTAGCTCCAATCTTTTTGTAGCTACAAACAAAATCTACACATGCTGCAGACCACGCGTAGTGCTTGTGTAAATTTAAGAATACACATGAATAATGGTTGTCGCTATTGGAACTTACAATTTTAATTCATATTGCGCTCTGTTATGTATACAATATGCAGATATCTTTGAAACACGTGATATTGCCTAAACATGGCAAACGATTAAAAACATAATACATTTAGTTAAATTAGTTGGCAATTTGCAGGTTTAAGATCCAGATTAGGTTCATGATTGTGAATTTTCTATGTGAATCGACTCAATAGACACGTTCTTTCTACATGTTGAATGATGATAATAAAAAGTAAAAGTTGAGGCATGTCGCTGTCTCCGCCAGGTGTAACTCCTGACAGAGGTCTCCTCAATTATGCCAGCGATGCGCTCATCTGCAGTTGATAGTTGTGACTGTGAACCACCTCCTCCTGTGGCTGATGTATTTTTTTTGTGTGTGTGTGTGTGTGTGTGTGTGTGTGTGTGTGTGTGTGTGTGTGTGTGTGTGTGTGTGTGCGCGCTAATGCGTTTCTTTGCCCCCAGTTTCATGTCAAACATTTACTCTTCACCTCAGACATGGTTCTTCGGTCTACAGAGACGACATTAACGCCGTCTGTCTCCTCCCTCCAGGCCTTCGTTTCGCCCGTCCCTGTCACTCCACTGCTAACTGATGAAAATAAAATGTTTTTTCTTAACTCCACTTCACCCAAAATTATTTCTATCTCCGCTTCAGAAAAATTATTTTTTCTTTCTCACTCTTTCTTCGTTTGCACCATGACTGACAGGTCGACTGGATGTATCTACACCTCCTTATATAGTGGTCATTGGGAATTCATGGGCGGGGATTTATGCTAATAGCTGATTACCGGGAGCGCGCTGTCACTTTAAGATGGATTGGCATTCATGATCATACACGTGTTTACCATCAGATCTGAGTTTCCCACGATGTTCCTGATTTCGGAGTAGGTTTTTAGTAGCGTAGGCTTTTTATGTGCAATTCTACACACAAATTTACCAACATTTCATGAATGAGACCCATTGGGTTTAGTACACTGTAAAAAAAAAAAAAAAAAAAGAAAAAAGTTGTCTCAACTGAAAAAAGTTAGTGTCCAGGCTGCTTTAAAATTTTAAGCTACAGTGTAGTACTATTATTCTGTTCTCGTGTCATTTATGCTTGACTGACAGATATTAATCACATTAAGTTTATGATTTTTTCATGTTACAAATGTGTGATTCAAATGGATGGCAATTTAATACACAATTAAAGGAAATAATTGTTAAATATTAGGCCCTAATATTGGCATTGGCTATGCAGTTACTTTTTTAAGGTGCATCCTGAAAGCAGAGCTGTCGCTTGATGGCTCTGGGCCAACATATCCAAGCTCCAGTTGTACCTAGTGCTGCTCACGACCTTTATGTAAAAGAACACGTTTGGATATATTTACTCTTAATTTTCTTCTTTTTTTTTAAAAATTTGGCCTCTCCAGTCCCACCTGAATCTGGATTGTCAAATCTGCAAACTATAAACTAGCATGCTTGTATGCAACCCATGCGAATAACTTTGGAGAGCGAAAGGACAGTAGGAAGCATTACAGTAGGGACTGTGTTGACCCAAACTGACTGCATCCCTCCCATTTCCCTGAGCAGTACGAAGCTAAGTACGCACTGCTTTCACAAGGCTGCTGGCTGGAGTTAGTACCAGCATGGCTGGATTCGATCTGATGCTGTGACGGTCACTCTTGCATCGTAAGCGGCGCCTTTACCAAGTGAGTCAACCCCGCAGCTTTACTCTGCATTTTTAATAACTGCTTGAGTAATAGAAATCACGCAAACAAATGCCTCATTTTCACAACCATAATCCTTTAGTGGCCCTGTCAAACATGCCTACGGTCAACAAAAGAAGTAACACTGACCGATTCGGTGTGTGACTGACAATCAGCCACAGCTGAGCCTCTGGACATCACTGTCTCCCACCGAACACGGCGCTCATGTTCGTTACTTTATGACTTTGAGCGATTCAAAGCGGCCTGAGGTCACATGGAAATCTCAAACCTTGATTATCCTGGGAAAAATAATTATGATTCCCAGTATTATGTTGTGGGATGAATAGCAGAAATTGGCTGTGTATCACCTCATATTTTTACTTGTTTTATACATTACGTTGGTGACAACTGGAACGTTCCTTTTCATCTTTTTCCTGGAGGATACAGTGTCCATTATTACCACAAACTTTTTGAAAGGTTGACTTATTTGACACGTTTGCTGAACGCATTTCTCGATTTCAGATTAGCTCAAAGCCCAGAGAAGATGGCAAAGTTTCTAGACGTTTTTGACGTGTGGCTTCCTGAGTGCGTTGTGTACAGTGGTCTTCGCTGAGGTGAATCGTGTTTTTGGAAAAGGTTTTTTAAAGCAGTTCCAGGCCCTGTGGTTCTGTGCATCACAAAAGCATTATAGTTTTCGGGGCCATGTCATAAAACCGATCAAAATTTATACTGATTTTCAGCTTCACCCTTTTTATGCAGATTTCAGCAGATCCCCGAGTCTGTGAATAAAATTGTGTGGTGTGGTGGCTGTTTCGTTGTTTTCATGTTGTCTCATAACTGTTGGATGATTCAATCACAGGTTTTTTTTGCCAGTTGGGGAGACTTTGATTCCTGACTGCTTGTAAGCAACTGGGCCTTTTTTTGAAAGCTTCAAGAGTGACAGCGTAAAACATGAAATATTTTGTCCTGTTCTGTTTTCCATTTTATGTAAGTCAGCGATGATTTACAAATCACTGCTTTCTTTCTTTACTTTTACAAAATTTTTCATACTATCCCTACTTTTTCTAGAATGAGCTTGTGCAAAGATGTGCAACTCATTTGCCTCTTATTTAATAGTTAATTTTACATCAGTGCAATTACTTAAGGACTGTTTGGCTCAAGAATCACAATTTGTAACTGAATCTACATTCTTCCATTTGTGGAAGCTATCCCCAGTTAAATTACATTTTTTAAGCCTGAAAATTGAGGAAATTCAAATCATCAAATCAATGTCAATCGATTTTATAACACCACAATTTTTGTTGAATCACTGTTTATGCATGTATTCTGGTGGCAGCTGGTAAGTAGGTGGTGTCGGCCTAAAAAATCTGTCCGGAGGGTGTTGTTATTCATTCACAAACGTGGCATTGTGAAGTCTATCAGTGTTTGTGAAATTTACTTTTTTATTTCACAGCCAGAACTATTACATCGGGTGTCACAGTCTAACTAAGGTTGGGATTGCATGTACATCGTTCGATGAATTTGGCTCTCTCTGTTACTTTATGATGCTGTAGTGCCAATAGTGAAATAGCTCTTCAAATGAATGCGGTTTTTATTTCAGCTCGGTTTCTGTCAGCCATGGTAAAATCTGAGAGTTTATGTTTGAGTTCGACTGAACCTTTTGTCTTGCGATGTTTACCTCTTCGGCTACTGAACTTACAGAAAATAGTGGCTCACGGCTGTAGAAGATAATGCTGTTCTGGGATTTCAAGCATTAGTAGCTCGTGGAGCTCATGCTGAGAGGAAGATGGTCAGTTTATGAATCGCTCACTGCCCCTGCCTCCTTACTCCAGATTGCTGTTCCCAGGTTACCGTCCTGCTCCAAACCACCGGCTGCTTTGACAGCATGAAACTGGGTTTGTACTCAGCACGTTCCCCAATTTGGGGAAGCTTTTTATAGTAACCGTCAATTTGTGGCTCACCTTCAGGATTTATCTGTCCCAAGATACTGTACCACATCCGCCAAGGTGTCACTTTGAGATTGTGCAGAAAAACATAATTACTCCCCAGGGAGAACGGTAACCGCTGACTTATATTGCCATAGTGGTTATTGCGTTTATTCTCTCAGATTCCTCTCTGTATGTCTTTAATATCGTGGCTTAGGAAGCCGTGTAATTGTGGACGGGACCTCCTAACAAGGTAGAAGTCATTTCCTGTGCTCTGGTGACTATTTGACAATTTGATACTTTAATCCGGCTGTCCTAGCATGAGAAAATGTATAATTTTATAAGGTAAACTCATCCCGAGGAGGAGGCTGGTCCCAGGATTTGTGGGCTGTTTGAAGATACTAAAAGCTTAAAATGCTGAAATTTATTCCCTGGCTAATTCAGAGCCATCTTTAACTGCTGTGTATTTAAAATTAATTAATGATCTGTTCATGGTCATAATTCCTATGTTTTGGAATTATTTATACTTAATTGTTTGCTTTAAGTAAACTGTCAGGTAACGCTAAGCAGACAATGGCACAGTGTCCCTTTGTATTCTCCAACTAAAGTAACTGAATCTTTGTTGCATTTCTACTCATATTAGGAATTACAAAGGGCTTGTGTTCTGTGTCAAAAAGATAAATTTTATTCTGAATCAGTTATCAATGGTGATTTTAATTATGCATTTGCATGCAAGCAGCTCCAACAGAGTCACTCCGCATACATATTCATAAAGGAAAAAAAATCAGGACAATAGGCAAGAATACAACTGCAGTCGGCTACTTTTAATAAAAAGCCAAAGTTTGAAAGGTTTTCTAAGTTTGTGGAGTGTGTATGGGTAAAAAAAAAACAGTTAATAATTCAAAATATTAAAATACATTTTTATAGAATTAGTCCACGTTTTGGTCTGGCTCAATGAAGAAAAGGAAAGCAAAGAGACACATGGAGTATCCCAAGCTGTCCAATGGCCTGGATCCTCATCTCAGCAACGGGTCGCTCTCCACTGCCCCTGCAGGCTGCCCCAGCCTCTGCCCTGGATCACTCATCTCAGCCACGGGTCGCTCTCCACTGCCCCTGCAGGCTGCCCCAGCCTCTGCCCTGGATCACTCATCTCAGCCACGGGTCGCTCTCCACTGCCCCTGCAGGCTGCCCCAGCCTCTGCCCTGGATCACTCATCTCAGCCACGGGTCGCTCTCCACTGCCCCTGCAGGCTGCCCCAGCCTCTGCCCTGGATCACTCATCTCAGCCACGGGTCGCTCTCCGCTGCCCCTGCAGGCTGCCCTAGCCTCTGCCCTGGATCACTCATCTCAGCCACGGGTCGCTCTTCACTGCCCCTGCAGGCTGCCCCAGCCTCTGCCTCATTCTAAAGCTAGATTGTCAAAAGAGGTGTCAAAGTCCTCATTTTAAGCATTCTCATTATTCCACTCTGATCAACATCACTCAAATTAAATGTCAATGCCATAACCTTGTGTGACCCAGTTTATACCATAAACTGTAGATGGGCGATGCCTGTCCACTGCCTAACGCTGTACAAAAATGTGACCGAAATATCCTTCATACGGACGCTGCCATCTTGCACATTTTGAGCCAGAGTCTGTACACTTATGATTGGGGGGTTAAGCTGCGGGGAGGTTAAGATCCCTCCCAAGTACTTGCGCTACTCAGTTGCAAGCACATCCCTGAACTTTTTACGTCGTCTGGCTGGTTGCATCAGTGTGCACAGTGAATGCCGCTTATTGTCCACAGACTACAGACCGGTTCTGCTATGACTGAAAGCTTATTAATGGGTCAGCTTCATTGGATTCTTTCCAGGTAGACTTGTATGTACCAAAAATACATTTGCTGCTTTCATTGTCCTTGGCAGTATATCGCTTGACTCTCATGCCAATGTCTGGTGCTCTTACCAGCCTCTAAAAACTCATGCAAACTACTATCAACTAGCTAGGTAGATAATTTATTGACCAAGTACCTCATAAAACACTAATGTACTTTAAAAAATTCTGAGCCAGCCCTTCAAAATAAGGTAGCTAAATAAGTCTGGGAACAAACAGACAGCCCACTATCGTGCATTTTAACATGAGAGCTAATTACCTAGTTAGCTAGCTAGCTAGAGTTGGTTGTAAAAATTGATGGCAACGAGCTCTTTACTTTGAACATAGCATTGCCTCTAATGGTACATTTCGCTATGTTTAGAGAGAAGAGATTTTTTACCATCAATTTCTGCTGCTATCTACAGTGATCTGTTGTAGAATCTTGCAAAACTAGCTTGCGTCTGGTTTTATTTTTTTCAGCGATATCACCACTGCTATCCATAGATGGTGCTGTGTTCAGACCAAAGATCTTTTTACTGTCAATTTTCACAATCACTATGGGTTATATTCAGTGGTATTGGGACCTAACAACTTATGCATGCGTAATGATAACGTTATATCTTTTCTCGACGGCCGCACTCCAGCTCCATTCAATTCCAGCAAATAAATCAGCAGGCGACTGCATCTTTTCAGAGTTGCTGTCAATCACAGCGGTCAATCATGACTTTACACCAACTTTGTATAATATCAAATAACTAAATGAAACCAAACTTATTAGAAAAAAATGGCCACTTGTACTGTACATCAGCATGGTAAGAACTACATACATTGACAGAAGCCTTCTTCAGGAAAAATTCTTTGACTCGTACTTTAATTTTTTTGTGAGGTCGATGTCCAAGCAACAAACATGGAGGGGGCAGACTTATGACATGTACTGCAGCCGGCCACAAGGGGGTGATTACAATGTCTTGGCCTCACTTCTTTACTGCTGATAGTCACCTATCGTTACATATAGTCAATGGTTTATACAAGTCCAGACCAGCCATCCAAACGGGAAACAAAGACTCCCTGCAAGTAGCCGCCAGAACAATCTGTGAGTTTGCATAAGCTGCTGTAAGTGATCACTTACTTCTTTGGGGGGGGAAAAGTGTCACTGAATTTCCAAAAAGAAAAAAAACAATTGTCCAGTCTAACTCAGCAAAATGACCTCGCCTCTTCATAATATTGCTGTTGTTAAAGTTACCTTGCGGCTTATGCCAGCTAAATGATCCAGAAAAAGAAGGCGGTAAGTAAGCAGGGGGTTTGTTACAGAAAGCGCTGTCAGCAGGCCATGAGGCACTGAGCAACAGGCAGAGAAATTGAGCACATTTGGATACAGTCCAAATTATGATTTTCAGTGATGTTTCCTGAACCTTTAGAGTGACACAAAACAGCCAAACAATCACTCATGACGAGGTGGCGAGATTTAGTGTGGCACTGCCCTCTGCCCCAGCATCTCTCTCTCTCTTAGTCACTTTCTTTTTCTCTCCTGCTCACTCTGTGTGTGTGTGTGTGTGTGTGCGCGCGTGTGTGTGGTGTGCGTGTGTGTGGGGTGTGCGCGTGTGTGCGCGCGCGTGTGTGTGTGTGTGTGTGTGGGTGTCTGCGTGTGTGTGGTGTGCGCGTGTGTGTGTGTGTGGGTGTCTGCGTGTGTGTGGTGCGCGTGTGTGTGTGTGTGGGTGTCTGCGTGTGTGTGGTGTGCGCGCGTGTGTGTGGTGTGCGTGTGTGTGGGGTGTGCGCGTGTGTGTGTGTGTGGGTGTCTGCGTGTGTGTGGTGTGCGCACGCGCGTGTGCGTGTGTGTGTCTGCGTGTGTGTGTGTGGGTGGGTGTTTGCGTGTGTGTGGGTGGGTGTCTGCGTGTGTGTGGTGTGCACGCGCGTGTGTGTGGGTGTCTGCGTGTATGTGTGGGTGGGTGTCTGCGTGTGTGTGGTGTGCGCGTGTGTGTGTGTGTGGGTGTCTGCGTGTGTGTGGTGTGCGCGTGTGTGTGTGTGTGTGTGTGTGTGGGTGTCTTCGTGTGTGTGGTGTGCGCGTGTCTTCAGCCTGGGTGCAAGGTAGCGATGGGCAGTCTCTTCGCACTCAAATGAAATGGATTTGATTTGGTTCCTTACACACTGACTTTGGCAGCGGAAACCTAAAGGTGCTGTAAGCAATAAAATACTGTTAGTATAAAATCGCTCTGCACTCTGACAGCCATCACTGATTTAGAGTGTTTGGTCAGTGAAATGGGTCCCCCAGTCTCTCTGTTCGACTGTAAACAGAGAATACATTTTCTGGTATCCCCTTCCCACTTTATCCAATCAGGAGGGAAAGCTGCAGGAAGAGCCTATTTTCATTGTATTTCATTTTAACACCCTGAATGAGGTTGTTCCCTGTTTTACACCCTCTGATGAACTCAAAAGTCCTGTTTCTTTCAACACTGTTTCTCCTCTCATGATCTGCCTTTGTGTGTTTGAAGCTTTGTGGGAACCAAGAACACAATGAGACTGCACCAGTGTGTTGAAAATCAGTGCTATATGGGTCAGGACGACTGAGCAACAATATTTAGAAACTGATGTTATGTAGGTCAAGCATGATCATGGTTTCAACATGTAAGCATGAGAAGAATATGAATTTCATTTCTCTAGATTCATAAGTTTTCTTCATTCCATTTTTCCTGATGTCTTTTTTTTTTTTACTAATATGTGAAGTGATTTATAGAATCAGAATGGGATGATGAGGAAGTATGGGAGGAAATATAGATGCAAGCAGCAGCCCCGCAGGGCAGCGTTGCCATGGCAACTTGATGTGATCAGAAGTACGGCTGTATGAGTGACTGTCAACACTGACTACAGGCAAAGATCGGGTGTAAGTGAGATGTAAGCTCATGTCCTGTTTGGGTTAGTTGCCTTTGATTTTGCTTCAATGTTCAGTTTCATAAAAAAAAAAAAAATCAATCTGACGACTTTTGTGAGGCTCTGTCTGAAGATCATCCACAGTAAATTTGGTGAAAAATGGACAAAGTTTGCAGCCTGTGAGAAATTTTTATACCTTTCAGTAAAGTCTAATATGGCAGCCACATCAATAAGTTTGACATGACATGTTGCTATGTCTCGGCCAATGGTATCGGCAGACACAAGAAGTTTTATGGTAAACACATCAACAGGGATCAGGCAAATCACATCTTTAATTACTTTAGGGTCCCCACAGCATTTGTTTTTGGTTGCTCAAAATGAGGTTCTGAGTCCATACTGGACTGGTTTTGATACATCAGAGCATTACTAAGATAAAACTCCCTTCCTGTTTTTTGTGGCTTGGTCTGAATGTCATCTGCCCCTACGTTGGTAAAAACTGGACAAAATTTGTGGCCAATGAGAGATTTTTAAAGTAAAAAAGATCTAATATGGTGGCAATTAATATCATAGGGTGCAATTAACTCTGCTTGATTTTCGAAATCCAACGATACCTCACTTTTGAAAATCGATCATACGGTTCAAAAGTCACATGTGTGAATGCATCTCCAACTTTGACCCAGTGGTGGTGCTAGAGTTCTGGAGGCGTGGACATGAAACTCAGGGAAGAGAATCAGCGGACTGTGCCCAATCAGAACTCTTTACAATACGGTTCTCGGGCGTGGCTTAAAAACCCTGGCCAGTCAAAGGTGTTTAAGGAAGAGGGCGAACAAGCAGACAGAGGATCAGTAAGGAGAGGTAAAAGTGAGTCTGTCCTCCAACACAATACGGCTGCAATCGTCCTCTGTCAAGCAGCTTATTACGACCTAAAGTTACCTTTAAGAGTTAAGCGACCTCTAGTGGTCATTTAGATAACTACAATCTGGTTTCCATCCTCAGCGTTGCCGTCAGTAAATCCCTAACCTAAACCAAATCCTAACCGTAATCCTAATACTAACCCTAACCTCAACCCCAACCCTAATCCTTTTCCAAACCGTTATTTTAAGTGTAAATATGACTGGAGCTGAAACTGTAACTCTAACAGTACTTTCCTGCAGCCAGTAGGGGCGCGATTTTAGGAAATGCTACTATGGATCGTAAATTCGAGTAAATGAGAATAATCAGCCTATTTGAGCATATGGCTGGAGAACAGGCTGGTTGAAACATAATAGCGTCCCTACGCAGCTTCGCTATTTAGCCCCCAACAGCTTTTTTCAATCACCTTTGCTGGCCAGACGTTCAGTGCTGATATACTGTAAATTGTGCCCTTGGCTTAGAGAGTGAGGAGACGGCCGGCTGAAATGCCTGATGGGAGGTGAGGTTCGTCACATGCAGCAGGAGTCTGTCACTAATCGCGGACTGAATTACGATGGGCTTCAGAATTGCAATGCTCATCACTGTCAAACGTAGCATTAGTCCCTCGTAAAACACTGACGCTCATAAACACGTCCTCAGGAATAATACTCATGCCATTCCATTCAGCTTCACACCAGTACAAGATTGAAAACAGCTTGATTTGCGGTGGGCCGTACATGTTTGCTGCTCTCAAAAACTTTATCCCTCAGAAATGCAGGCCCAAAGTTAGCAAGTATAAATTATACTATATTAGTCATAAAACTGGACAAATAAGTGTAGATTATCAGGCCATATCATTGAATATTTGTGATTTCATTATGGATGCAGTGACACCATTTCATCTGAGTGAAGAATTCTTCTTTGACTATCAATAACTGTAGCAGTAGTGTTTAAATAGGATGTTGAGTGATGAGTCCAAATAGGCCAGAATATAATCAGAAATGATTTAATTGGGGGATTAAAGACAAAAACCAACAGATAAGCAAAGCAGCATTTTTTAGTTTTAAGCAGATTGCGAAAAGGTTTCTTGCTGGTGCTCGTGTAGGTTTTTCACCTCATTCTCACACTGATGATTGGCAGATGCTAATACGCTGACTGAGCTTAAAATTCATGCTGAATGAAATCATGTATCGCGATGTATAGCTATAGTTGTCTTGCATTGGGGCCTTTACTAACAGTTTGTACATTTTTATCTTTCTATCGTGTTTTATCTGTCGTGTTTTCTGGCTCAAATTCTGTATTCATATCTCACAAAAGTGAGCACACCCCTCACATTTCAACAATTAATTTTTTATATCTTTTCAGTATAAATCTACACTGCTGGACATACTGTACAGTGACAACTCTAGAATATATTCAAGTTTCATTTCTGTAACCTTGTCCCTTGAAAAGATATAATAATTTACTTTTTGAAATGTGAGGGGTGTGCACACTTTTGTGAGATACTGTAGTTTTTGAATTTGACTATTTTCATTGACCTCTGGCCACATGGCTTACAGTCAGAGCCAGACATTGTTTTCCCCAAAAGCCTCTCAGATAATTATACTACATTAACAAGGCCTTTGAAGAACCAGCTGCATATTGATTACTGGATATTAATTCCCTGATCCAAGCTGATCTGCTTAATACACGGCAAGAATATATTGTGGTATCAATATGTGTCTAATGAAGGTCTCTGAACTAAAGCCAGATTTGCTGTCAGCTGTGTAAAGTGGCTCAATAAAAATGTGTTTTCCTTATGAGTAAATGTTTGGATCGTAAGTCACTGATATAACAAACTATTTGCTTTTAAAAATAATTGTCCTTAAAAGTAAACTATTTATTCATAGTAATGGAGAAAAGCAGTTCAGAATGAACATTAATTAAAAATAGAAAATAGAATCACATGTAATGAGTAAGCGTTGTACACTTGTGACTAATTTATTTGGGCTTGACTCTATTAATGCATATGATACCAACATCATTATGTAACATATAATGGGTTCAATTATTATGCCTTCGCAAACAGAAACACGCAGCAGTTACATTATGCATAATTTTGTCCATTGCAAATGACATATTTATTGCCTTTGCCCTCTTTGTTAGTTTTCTGCCCTGAAATAAAGGCATTTGTGTCACATTTGTTTGGACTGCACATTCAAGGGTCCCTCAACATATAAAGTTGTTGTTATGTGTTGTTTTGTTTCACACAACTCGTTTGTGTTTTGACTCATCGAACCACATTTTAATGCAAATGCTGTCACTCTGTGGTAGTTTCATAGGACTGAATCCCAGCCATTGGAACTGCTTGCAAATAAATGCACGTCATTCTCGTCATTTTCATTCCGTCTTTAATTTTCAGTTTTGTAAGGTACCCTATAAATAATGTTGAAAAAAAGGTTATGGGGTCTTATGGGAAAGGGGGAGTGAGGGGCTATTTTCATACATGAATATTTTCTTTGTCTGGCAGGAAATACACAAAATTAAATTCAGTTTTGCCCTTGTTTCAATACCACTGAGTGCCTTAAATGGCCCACTTGTCATACAGAATGCATTTCCTGATGATGACCTCTGACCCCTCAGCTGGAAGGGTAGAAGCAGCCATTTCCTCTGCTGTTAAATTAGGGCCTATAATTTCACTTCATAGGATACAGTATCTCTGTCTAGAAGCTTTTTATCAAATTTGGTCTCCAGAAATGTATTTTCTAAGAGATGGGGTACCATAATTTGAAATGTGCATTATTTGATGATCTTTGATGATGATCTATCTATCTTATGATCTATCTACAGTTCAATATGGGGGTAATCTATTCAAATACACAGCAAGAGTTGCTCTTTGGTGTAGTGCAGGGGGCTGCTATTAATTATGTTTCTGGTGAATAATTTCTGCATAACACACTGCCCTGCCACATATCTGCAGTGCGTAACGTGAGGAACAGTCTTCAGCACGAGGGCAGAGCAGAACGGATTTTGCTCCTCATGCTGTGATCCTGCTAGGGCTGCCATCTGTCTCTGACACCAGCGTAACGTGACCCAAACGGTGCCTGAAACCAGGGTCATATGGGGAACTGTGTGTTGCCTTGATATTACACTTTAGTCCCTCTCTTGACTCCCCTTCTACCTGCCCGGAAAATTCCCACAGGTCATATCACTATTGCCCACGTTCACCCAAAAGCTCATGTAGACAAGGCAATTCGCAGATCTGATTACCAGGCTTTGTACATAGTTTTCCTTATGAAAAATTACTATACTTCCAAGCTATAGTTATCCTATCGTAAATGGATGGTATTTCTACCACCATAGCGTAGTATTACTGTGGTGATACTATAGTTATTCAAACTACTGCAGTACAGCTGTGCGGACTATAGTAATATCACAGTACTGTTGACTGTGGTAATACTTTTGTTATAATGTGATAGCTATTGTGCTACTCTAGTTATACTATGCAATCTATAGTAATACTATAGTAATGCCAAAAATACTAAAGTATTGCTAAGATATAACTATAGAATATTTTTCATAAGGGTTGGACCTGATGAAAGGCTATGAACAGTATATGACCCTTTTTTCTTTTCCAAAAGCTTACTTCTAGCTCTTTTCAGTAAGTTTATTTTACTTTTGTTTGTTGGTTGGCTGATTTTTTGACAAACAGCTCTGAGAGGGTAGGAGTGAATGGTACATAATCCAGTAAACGAATGTCCTGAAATAGCTCCCCTCAAGGATACGTTCTTTTTATTTGTCCTTTACACACGTTCCTGTTTGAGTGGGTATGATGACAGATGTGATGAAGTTTGCCTGCGTACCCTTATTTCGTCACTAGGACCCAATACGTGGTTTTGTTGTCAGTGCGTTTGCAGAATAGTGCGAAGCGGACATTTAAGAAGATTGAGGAAATGTTAATAGATCTCCGCAGTACCCCCTCCTTTTTTACCAAATATTATTGAGGGTTGTCCAGTGGTATAAATATCTGGGGATAGTTCCTGATAGCAAAGTGATATTTGTTGTGAATGCCAGGTGAGGCAAGGCTCTGAGCCTCTTGTACTTCTTAAAAATGCTTCATAGTCTGGGCGCACCTCTTATGAGTATATTTTATCTGTGTTTATTCAGTTTGTTTTAACATTTTCTGTAATCTGTACAAGAGCAAACTTGTGAGTATTGTGAAGACGCAGGATGAGACTGTCTGGTTCCTTGTAATTTATGTCTCTCTCATTAATGAAGCCATAGCTAACCATATGGCCCACTTAATCCTAGACTGTGAATTCCGGCTGCTCTGATCTGGCAGAGGGTGTGAATGTTTTGTGTTTCTACATATAAAACCAATAGCAGGAAATGTTCTGTAATTCAGCTACAGATCCAGTGAGGAGTTGTCTGCTGAGTGTTTTTATTTGACATGTATTACTTGTTTTGTCTTCTACGTTGACTGCTGACTGTACATCAAATTGCCGCTCGGGGAGAATCAAGATTTATTCCACAACCAGTTCCCACATGACAGGTTTTCAACAGCATCTGACTTTGATATCTTACATCATTGGACAACTATATTTGCCCACGGCTCTGAAAGGGTTAAACTTCTCCCTTCAACCTCTGTTTTCATATATTTATTTGCTTTTAGACTGTTTTCGCTTTTACTTGGCCCATCAGTTGCTGTCACCATCGCGGAAAAGCAATTGCATGGTTGACTGAATGTGCCCCTCGGCTTTTTCTATTAGCTCTCCTGTACTTGCGCTTTTTCAGCCCCTCCAGCCAGCCGGCTCCGAGCCGTCTGCCGGAACGAGATGAAGCACCACAGGCTCAGTGGCCACATTCATTGTTCCATTCAGAGGAATGAAAAGCATGATACAGCCAGAAACACCTCTAACACATTTTGAGGAAATGCAGTCAGACTGGGAGAGCATTTTACAAAAGTACCCAAGGTGTTAATTGTCTGTTGATCACTGATATGAGGAGCAAGGAAGAACCCGACCTACTTTTATTTTTCAGAAAGCCGTTTGGAAAAGCTCTTGAATATATTCCTACTTTGAGGTGCCTTGATAAAAAAAAGCGCTTCATGTGGTAATTAGCTTTTTTTCTGTCCAATTATGTGAATCTGGTGCCAACATTATCTGGAGGCCTGTGCAACTGCCCATATCACTACAGATCAATATCAAATAGAAAAATTAAACAGCAGCTTTTCCGTAATTCAGCCATTGCAGCTGAAAGGGACTGAACTCCACCTGATGACTGAATCAACTGAATCAGCTGGTTAATCAGTCAGAATTTCACTGAACTGGGTTGCACGTACAGACCCCAGTTTGAACACAGCATTTTTACTGTAATATCAGCTTGTACGAGTGAACTCAAATGTACTCTGGTAAAGAGTTAAATTAACACTGGGCATTTTTAACAGTGTTCTTTTGAAACTTTCCACAAAGATTGGCCAGATTCAACTGCCTTTCCCAAGCAACACCTGGTGCTCTTAATGGCAGCAGTTGGTATGGTGATTGGATGATGTAAATTGCAGCTCGGTTGCTTTTCTCCAGGTGCGGTGCAAAGCAGTTTTATGCATTTAGTAACATGGCAGTTTCTGGCTGGGGGAGATCAGGCTGAGATTAAGCTATTGCTCTACACCTGACGTGGCGCAGTATCAATCCACTCAATATGCATCTTTGGTTTGAAGGGTAGTGACTAAATGGCGAGGCCCGTCTGACCAGTGTCTCGCCAGCATGTGAAGTGGATCCACTCTGAGAGCTTACAGAGAGCTGACACAGCGCAGCGTTTCCTGTGTTTACTGACGAGTGAGTGAGTGACTGAATGATTGGAGGGGAAGGGGTGGTGGAGAGAGGGGGAGAGAGTATATATCCGCGTCTTGGCAAAATCAACGGGATTGTATTTCATGCCAACAAAGCATTTTTTTCTGACTGTGTGAAAGCCAGAGCCAGAGTGAGCGAGCAAGACGGAGAGAGAGAGAGAGAGAGCGAGAGAGAGAGAGAGAGAGAGAGAGAGAGAAACAGTAAACATGGGGCAGTGGGAGTGAAGGACTGAGACAGAGGATTGGAAGTCAGGAGAATTTAAATCAAGGGCAACTTGAACCTGGAAAATCATCCCTCCTTTGTGCTGCGCTTCAGATCCTGTCCGTCTCAAGCAACCTGTCTGGACCAACACTGCAAGATTCTTGAGGTTTTCACCTCCCTCCTGAGGTATGGAGATTACGCACTGGTGCTCATTAGCGATTTTATCGCTGTGTTACGCTCGGTATTAGGATCTGTTTACTTGAGGTGATGAATTATTGTCTTCTGGTTGGCAGGGGGTGGGCTGTCTCAGTAAGTATAAAAGGATTTGATTTAGCGCTGTGTAATTAATGAGATTAAAGTGCCACTGGTGAAATAGGTTATATGATTAGAGGTTCGGACAGCTATTTCTTTGCATTTCTATCAAACTACAGTTAACCCTCCCACACTGCAATTCTTGAAAACGTTAATGTCATTCAATTTGATCATTTAAAATTGCCGCACAGCAATGAGAAATTTTCATTTTTAGCTTAGTTTGTTGTATTAATAATGGTTTAATATATATTTTTTTCTTTTCTAAATTGACAATGGTTATTTGCTCCAGATTTCAGGGTTTGGTTAACTGTCTTTAGAGGACTATGCAGTGTTGATTGTTTGGCCCGAATATTGACAAGTGTTCCTTGCTTTTTGCTGTAATCTTACATGGACGGTACACGCTTGAACTTAGACATGACCGTGTGCAACATGCTGCATAGTGTTAAAAAGAAAGTATTACATTTTTTTAGCATGAGTCTGAAAATCAATGTTTATTCTATGGTTTCATCTTGAATGCTGAGAAAAACCAGATTAAAAACAGCAGGTTTTGGTTTTTTGGCAAATGGGTGCTAATCGAGGAACATTAAAAAGTATCAGTCTGACATTGCTTCAAATCGCGTATCAAACAAAATAAGAAGCATTCAATGCCAGTGTGCCACATGTCCTTCTTTTTGTAAACAAGAGTGTATCTCCTCTAATTATCAGGAACAGACGTACGGTTGTGTTGTTCCTTAAATGTACGGCGATGATTCTGCTGGCAAAGACCTTCAAAAACTCTGAGTTTCAAAGAAAAATCCAAATGTGCTCTTTGATGTGGCTTTTTTTTACCATCATTGTGTCACAACATTCAGGCACGTCAGAGTAATGAATAAGAATTTCATATTTGTCTTATTTCTTGAATTTTTTGTTGAAATCAATATTTCCCTGAAGTATCAATGACAGTAATTCCAACAATAACTTGAGATTCGTATTTGGATATTGGTGTGGTAGGGTCCTACCTGTACATAAAAAAGTATTTCCCGAGCTGTTTAGTTATGTTGTCTTTCCAGACAAAGATTTGTTGCTCGAATTTATGTTTTCCAAGTGTCTATTACATTTAAATAAGGTGCTTCATCAGGTAAAAAAAAAAAAAAGGCCTGGATATTGGATGTGTCGCCGTTACAAGGCATGTGAAGATTCCCGCAGACTGCTGTTGCCATCATTATCCTGCCATAGAGTGCGGCCGCAGAATATTGGATTGGGGTCCGTTCATCTGTCTGTCTGTCCACCCAGGCCACAATGGGGACAAGATTTCTCTAAAACTATTATACCTAGATGTGTGAAATTTTGTATGCTTAATAAGCTACTCATGATCTACTTTGAGTTCAAAAATGGACTTTGAAGAATATTTTTTTACAGAGTTATGGCCCTCGATTGTGGCGAAGGATAGTGATAATAGTGATGTTGTCTCGTTCCGTTTTGTTTTCTAGACATGCTGTATGTGTAATGGCTTTCTCTCTGCACCGGGGAGAGTTCTCTGAAAAATGAAAAATGTTAACAGGATTCAGATGCAAAGATGAAGTAGGTCTTATTATACTTATGCTGTGGTGCAGTGAATCCGTGGGAGTAGCATCTATCCAAGGCTAAGGCTTAACAACAGGCTTACACGACTTTGCACAGATACTGCGTGAAGCTCTCGTTTATGTTGGCTAACCAATGAGACAATGACAATAACAGGGTGGTTAAGGCAGAGCGTAGAATGCAGGCTGGGTCTAAGTACACTGGTGTTCGGGAGTGCTGGAGGCGTGGCCTGACAGTATGATTTGCACACTTCAATGTGTAATACTTAATACAACTCCCTGGTCACAAAATGACTTCCCCAAGACATAAATTGGATATTGGAGGTCTTTGACCTTTGACATCTGATTTATCTCAATTTTGCCAGTTGTTTCGTAACACTTGACACACAGTTTACTGGGTCATTAGTGCAGATCTTAGAAATGCGTCTGAATTCTGGCCATTTGCGCTGTTATACTGTGGCGTCTCTCCAATAGGCAGAATCAAAAGTTGTTTTCAGGTCCTCTCCTGGACAACTTCTATATTGAAGTCCTGTCCTCTTCCGTCCACCTAATTAGGCATTTGGGGGGAAGCTGAGCAGAATGACATTGGCTTAAATACGACCAGTTTGACTGAGAAACAGTGGAGCGAGACTTCGAGTGTTCAGCACAGTGATAAAGAATTCTCGGCTTTTCAAAATATTTATAGCTCTAAAATGTTTCATATCTTCATACAAAATATAATGTTAGAAGATGCAAATCTTTAGCAAACAAAAAGTACAGTTTTTAAATGATAATTCATTGAGAGAAAAATGCCCTTATCTTACTGTATATCACCAGAGAGAAAAAGCCCCCAGATGCATCACTGTTTACGGTCCTGCCCAAGCATTTCAAACTTTGGCCTGATCTATTAAATCTCATTTTTTCGGTCATTCTGAGGTGGACTCGCTCTTGTGCTTCAGATTGCTGATTTGCAGCATAACTGAACTATAATTGAGCTTTAAGTCATAAACTGAGGGCAGGACCTTCTCCTTCAGGATTTTCCGGAAGACAGTTGCATTCATGGTTTCAGGAATTACGACAAATCGCTCAGGTCTTGAAGCAGCAAAGCTGCCCCATATCATCACACCCCCACCCTGTTTGACTGCTGATGTGTTGTGGAATGCTGTTTCAGCTTCGCACTAGATGCGCTGCAGCCTACATCTTCCAAAAAGGTTAATTCATGTATTCCGACCAGTTCCCAAAAGGGTTCGCGGGTCGTCAGATGTGAGATGAGCCTTTGGGCTCTAATTTCCTGGCGCAGCGCAGGTGGCGTAGCGAGGCGCAGCCCGCGCAGTGGTAATTTCGTACGGCGCAGCCCGCGTAGTGGTTATTTCGTGAAGTGCGCAGCCTTCGGTAGACGAAGGTGCGCCGAGATGGGTGTGGTGGCGTAGTAGGGGGAGATGTCACATATTCATCAAGACGCAGTGACAATTTCGTAGAAAAAGTCTCTGCTGGAGTTGCGCAGAAAACTCGCCAGCTCCAACCTGGTTTAATTTCCGTGCAGTGGTAATTTGGCTGACCGGCGCAGAGTGCGCACACGTCACCGAAATCTCACAGGCAGGTTTACAGAATGTCAGGCACATTTCAATGCAAGAAATAATTACAGGAAGCACTATTTAATGTAACTATCTGAATAAGGACATAAATCATAGTATCTATATCGATTGTCCTGATGTCAGATTAAAGGCGGTTGCCACGCGTAGCCTAATGGAAACTTGACCTGGCTTAATCAACGCAGCTGAATCTGTGATGCTAACTAACGACTTCACATCTTTCTCAGCCAACCACAAAGTGCAAGTATAGGCCTATAGAATGCTTGCGTTCTATGCTCATTAAAGCCGCTTGCACACTGGATGCGAAACGAATTTTTCGCACGACTGATTACAGACAAAGTCAATGCAAACGCGATAGTCGGACTGGGTTTTAATAAAGCTCCGTGTCCGAAAGTCATAAAAGTTCTAATTTTTCCGAGTATTCCAGGAATTATTAGACGTGCAAACTTGGCCATGTTTGTGTTCGACCTTCACAAAATGCAAATTGATAGCTATGGACTTTTCTTGGTCTTTTTAGCCTATTCGTCTGTTTTCGTTGAAGATAGACGGCAGTCTTTATTTGGTCTTTCTTTTGAAAATTAGTCAGATGGACCGAACAGATTCACGCTTTATTTCCACAGCAGAGATAAAATAGTGCGTGAGCAAATCAATTCCATGACCACTGACAGTGTGAAGAAATTCTCGCATGCACGGTCAAGACTGTCCGACACGAAATGCAAAATACTCCATGTCCACCTGCCAGCAAAAAGTAAAAGTATTGATATGAGAACAGATTTATAACGAAATAAAGAATAAAAACCAACAAACGGGATATCCAACAAAGATGACCCGCTAATAAATAAATCGCAGTGTTCATTGGATGTTCTGTTGTTAAAATGTTTCTTTTTATTCTTTATTTCGTTATCGATCTGTTTTAATTGTCCTCTTTTTTTTTTTTGGCTGTCAGACACGGAGGCATTGTACATTGTCTCGCGCCAATGTCGACTCGCTTTACTGAGCAGAGCTTAAACAGAAACATTGATTGAAATTCTCGGTACTCATTTTGAAGAACTGAGCCCTCTTATCAAAACATTCACCTTTAATATCTAAAAGAGTCAGTAGATTTGAAGAAATTAAAAACAATAATAGACTGTCGGACACGGAGACATATTAAAACCCTGTCAGACTTTCGGACACAAGACGCAATCTGTCGAGCGAAAAATTTGTTTCGCGTCCAGTGTGCAAGCGGCTTAATACTAGGCTACTATTATTGTCACTTAGGTTTTATCGTCTTCAGTGGGGGAAAGGAATACAGCCTGATTGCTATGATCTCGTACTGAGTTAAGATCACTTATTGAAAATAAATGTGTCACGTATCTTGCATTGTTGTCCATGCATGTTAATCCCAAAATTTAAAGCAGCAACAGTTTGTAACTAATAGGAACACGCTATCCATCGTTTATCTTGCCAGTGAGCAAGATTTGACTTGGTTGTATCGCCTTCTTTGCCAACTTGCGCTGGAAGGAGGGGCAGAGGCGGGACAGAGGAGTACTTGCGCCAGGCTACGCCGGGCACGAAATTGCCACATACGCCTGGACACACCCCGTTGGCGCGGCGCACCCCCCATGCGCCGCGCCTGCGCCGTGCCTGCGCCTGGTCTACGAAATTAGAGCCCTTTATGTTATTCGTGGTACATTTTGAATTATCAACCGGTTGGCTTTGGATAACGTTTTAAATGAAATGATAATTCAAAAATTGCATTTTGTTTTTGCTCAGGTTGCCCTTGTTTTTCATGAATGAATTAAATTAAATTCATTTTATGTGAAAATCTGAATCAACTGTGACAAGAAATCAGGAAGTTGGACCTTTTTCAGGTCAGTGGACATATGTGCTCACTAAATCCGCTTAATACCAAGCCGATCCCTTTCATCAAAAATGTGCTATGTAAGCTAAGAATGCTGGGAGCATTTTCACCCCCGTCTACTGTTTAATCGTCAATGGAAAGAATTCTTGATATGCCCTGAGTATTTTTAGGTATTCCTTAGTTTGCGGCTTGCTCTAAGCAGAGAAAGGTTGGAGTGATATTACATTGGTAACAGATGCAAACCTATCCGCTCGGTGAGCCGATGCAAGCGTGATCGCATTCTGCTGATGCGTAACCCGAGAACAGAAGAGCCACTGTTGCTAAAACATGACCTTACGACGGCTGCGCTCCTGTGATATAAATCACGTCAGTCAGTCGGGGGGGAAAGCCGAGATGATCTCCTCAATTACACATCCACTGAGTGACAGCCATGCTATTTGGAGAGAGGACAGGGCTTTGTACTGTGAATCGAGATTCTGCGAAGCACAACTAGGACACAACCTGCCAATGTTGACAGAAGCGTGCCTACAGTTCTAGTTCTGGCAAGATGTTCCTTAACATGATACTGTTCTCTCAAACCACCATATAACAAGTGCTACTAATCTTGTTAAGCACATCATAATGACCGTGATGGTATCTCTGTCTATGAGTGGGGTCAAACTAGGACAAAAATGAGACTATTAGGCTTGTAATGATTTTTTTATAATGATGAAATATTCTTATGTTCCAAAGTTCCCACGAGGAATAATTTATGAGTATGAACTATAAATGACCTTGCAGTTTGAGGCACATTTTAGATGTTATGTACGGATCAGTGGGGGCTGGTGAACTGAAAATTCACGAAGCACAGAATAACCCCTGGAAAGTAATGATTGGTCTTAGCCTGTTTTCAGTCATTTATTTAAATTGACAGTACGTGAACTGTGAAAACACTCGGGACCATTAGAGGTTGTGGGTTTTCTTCATTAAGGTGGAACGAGAGAAACTCTTATTTGATTTTCTGTCATTCTCCTTGATTCACAAGTTTTTTTAGCCATCGAAAATTGAACACACAGCTTCCTTCTTAATGCAATGTGGCAACGATTAAAGAGAAAGCTTTATTCACTAAAAAAAAAAAAAAACAACTCTGCAAATGTCCGTGCTTGTGTTCGGCACATCAAAATGAGGTGTTTTTTGTCTCATGTTACCTTAACTCATTACCAACGGAATTTATATAGAATTGTCGCATTTGTACGTAATACTTTTTCCGCAAATTACACAATATAAAGTACTTAAGTACAGGTGGCCAATGACCGCAATCGTCAACTGATTTCGTGTTTTCATCAGACTGCGAATGGTCATCCACGCCATAGGAAATGGTAGAATTTGCCGTGCCGTTGGCAGCAGCCTGCCTTAGGGAATGAGTTAACAAAGAAAACTGGCCACACCTGATAATAATGAGTGTTTTCAGAGTTTGAATGCCGTTAATTTAGATGAATGAATCAAAACAGGTCAAGAGCAGTTAATACTCTCTCGGGATGTTCCACACCTGACCAATTCTCAGCTCACCAGCTGCCACTGACTCAAGTCAAGTTTTTGTTTACGAGGACAGTGGTTAAATTGAGCTTGTTAGCATAATGTAAACGGTGTCATACAACACTATACCTGACTAGCTTGAGCGACAGCTCAGTCCGTAGGGCAGCCAACTCTCATGCCATTGGCCAAATTTTCCACCAGGGGATTTGATCCCCTGCCATTTTACCAGCTGTACTGTCATCGCTTTCTCTGATCTCTGTTTTTCACATTATGAACTCTGCAGGAAAAAAAGAGAAGTACAAACAGGGCAAACAGTCCACCGCTTCAAAATACTGCCGTGACGAGCCTGAAGACTGAAGAGATTCAGCACCCCCCCGTCTGTTTGCCGGGATTGGCATACATTTGGTACACAATCCTCGGCTGACCAAAATACCGTTTTCTGCCGTGGTGGGAATGATAGCCAAACGTCACAAGTGTCTCATCGGGTAACGTGATGCAAGTGATTGCAGTTTAATTTCTGATGATACACGGTGTCGGAAATGCAGAGCGACGGGCAGGGCTGTGAGAAACTTGAGAAAGGTGTTTGGGGGCCGCGTCCCTCCCTCTGCGCGAGGCGAACACGTGCGGAGCTGCTGTCTGGTGTGTCCACAGCTAACACCTCAAGTCATATTTTAATTAAGATGCAGCCTGTTTATAATTTTATAATGTCTCCGTCAAGAGCTGCTTTTGATCTGAAGCCCAAAGAAATGGAGCTGAGGAGGAAAAGGAGGAACATGGTCGAGTTGCGGGGTCAATGTTCCTCGGAGACCTAACAGGAGACCCGCAGGGGAGCTCTGTTAAACAAGTTGCCACATGATAGGTTTTCAACAGCGCAAGATAATTAAATTTTGAATATTTTGAAAATTTATTTCAGCACTCTAAGGGTTAAACTTGGCATACTTGATTATTGTCTGGTGACAGTATGAATATGGTTTACTCTGAAATCTCCCTGTGCCAGTCTGTAATGATGTCTTTGGGAAGAACCCAGGGTTTGTCATTATTCACCCAGCCATTATCTCACTGGTGTGCTCTTCAGCACAAGAGCTGTCACCCAGTGCACCGTCATCTTTACCACCGGCGACAGTGTGAGTTTTCAGCTCATTTTACAGTGTCACTGTGTGTGTGTGTGTGTGTGTGTGTGCATGTGTTTGTCATCATTGCAAAATGCAGTCTTAGAGACACCCATGATAGCGGGAACTACCACAGAGGTGGATTTAACTACTTTTTAAGCTGTTAATTTGTTGCCAAAATTTCGGCAGATACATCAGTCGGTTGCGTTAGACGCACGTCTCTCAGTTTTTGCGCTAGGCGTCCTTCTGCCATTTATCCTGCACCAGTCTTCATGTTAGCATAGGTTACTCGCCACAGACCTATACTTTTTAAAGTATCTATGTCAAAGGTCAAGGTCACACAGAAGGTCAGAAACACACTTTGGCTGATAACTGTGTTGCACTGGTTGAAATTTTGGCAAGTCATCATCGAATGAACGATCTGTCATTTGTCTGTCTGTCTGTGGACAGATGTTTTTCAACGTGATGGTGTCACAACTGCACACGCAAAAGTCTCAAAACTTACCAGGTGCTCAGTTCACATGAAAATGAAGGCCTAGTTTGAATGAAGCATTGGGGAAGGAAGGGCGGCTGGTATGATCTCATTGCAAGATGGTCTGTAGTTGTCATTATTATTTATAAAATGTTGATTCCCATGTAAGTACACAGCTGCAATGAGCCTGAAATCTGGCAGTGTTTGCAGACTTTTCTACATCTGGGTATATATCAGTTGCACATAATTTTTTTACGCGATTAGTGCAGCTCTGATTCCCAAAACTGAGAGTAGTGAGCAGGGTGTCTTTTTGTGAATCCACTTGGCAGCTTCATTGGGCACAGAAACACATTGGGAGTAATGAATAAGTTTGATTTATGGCCATGTAAACCCTCTTGAGGGGAATAGAAACATCCAGCATTCTGGAAAAAGTGAAAGGGCTTCAGCAGTCTCCACTGCATTCACTTGAATATTTTTCATTAACTGGGGTGATGTGTAATGTTTATAATAGACTTTTAAGCATTGGGTGTCAAGTGTCACATCCTCACTGTTTTCTTAACTGCTTTCCCCTACAATCCAGCCGTCCCTCTCAGTTTCTGTTTTGTTTCCTTAATTGATTCTGACTCCCCTCCCTGCACCTGTCCTTCCCCTCGCTGGCGCTTTCCTTCCCACTTTGTCATAGTCATCTTGTGTATTTAAGTTCCTGGTCTCCATCTCCCCCTTGCTGGATTGTTTTATTCCATATTTGGTGAAAATCTGAGAAAGCAATCAACTGTTTACCGGGGAAACTCTTCTCAGGACTTGTGGTCCTGGCGAGTGGCAGTTTGTCCAGTTCTCTCCTCATCATCGTCCCAGAGTCCTCCTGTCCAGCTTGCCCTGATTCATTTAGCTTGCCATCCCAGTTACTGACCTTGGACCAGTCCCTTCTACTACGCCCAGCCTGACCTTCTATGGTCTGTGTTGCTCCCGCCTGACTTTGGACCATCATTTCATTATCCTCTCAGTTAGTGCTTGAGTACCTGTACTCTTCTGTTTATGAAATGCGCCTAAACGACTCATCTGTGATCTGCGTTTGGTTCCTGTGTTTTGCGATTTGTGACCAATTGTGCACAGCTGTCTTTTAGCAGTGCCTCGTCGAACAAAAGAAGAAAAAACATGGCTAAGAGAATCACTGCTGCCTTCCTCATTGACTGCAATACTATTAACTGTGATATATGCTGTCGGTTGTGGGATATTAATTTTAATAAATTATGGAAGGAGGCGGTCCAGTCTTGTCAATAGACTTACGGTATTTTGCTGCATATCTGTGAAGTTCTGTATGAGCACATGGATCTACTGAGATCAGAGTAAAAAGCCACAGGAATACAATAACAGTGGCAATAAAAAAAATTAAGATAAATGGACCCTTTCGTCACATTCCCAAAGATTAGTACACTTTTCCAGGTGTGCTTCTCGGTTTGTTTGTTTGTTTATTAGTGATGATTTTACAGCAGTAGCAAAAGCGGCACCTTTATAAAGACGGGAATGTTTAGGTATCAAAGCAAGCACTTGAAATAGTGGCTGAAAGAATGACTTATCACAATGTGTTCACAGTTTAAATTACAGCACTACTGTATACAGTAGCCAATGTCTCATGTCATGACTAATATCGCATTCATTAAGCGTCTGTAGTCTGTCATTGTAGCAATTTTCCAATTTTGGCCCATACTTTCCAATACCATCAGTCTCCTGTTGAAGGCCATGACTTACTTACTTGGCCCTCTGTGAGTACTCATGTCGCTGAGGACTCACTTGCTCCCCTCAGACGATACGAAAAAGACTTGCTGTGACTATCCAATTTTGGCCAGCTTGGTTGGCCTAAACTTGGCTTGCGTGGTTTTCTTGTTGCAAATGAGTAACCTACACATCAGCTTTATTCATGCAAGCATCCGATCAGCCAATCATGGGGCGGTAATGCATGTCATCAAGTCAAGAGCTTCAGTTAATGTTCACATCAAACATCGGAATGTGGGAAAAATATGATGCCAAGGTCTTTGGCTTTGGTATAATTGTCAGTGCTAGCTGGCACAGTTTTTAAAACTGTTGCTTGAGGATTTCCATGCCAAAGAGTGTGTTTACACTGAATATTGTGGGAAAAAAACATCAAGTGAGCATAAATTCTGCAGATGAAAATTCCTTGTAATGGAAGAGGGCAATGGAGAATGGCCAATCTGGTTTGAGCAGACACAAAGACCACGCTACCTCAGATAATCGCTCTTCACCACTGTGCTGAAGAGAAGAACATCTCAGAACCTTGAGGCATGGAAGTGATAACAGCAGAAGACCAGGTCGGTTTGTACTCCTGCGCTGTAAAACAAAACAGCCCCATTAAATTACATGGACAAACTTCTTCTCTTCAACTCTACTTGTCATGAATAGTTTTAGACATTTAAATTTATAAGTTTTGAAAAGTTTTACTTGAAGTTATCCTCTGCTTTCACTAATTGTGAGTTGATACAAAGGTCAAGTTGAGTTAACTCTCATTTAGTTGAGTTAGCAACACATTTTTGAGGCTGAATTTGACTTTAATTCTTAAGTTTAACCAGCCTGAAACTGGTGAACCTTATGCTGCAGTGGGCACCCTCTCGCTAAACCTGGAGAGCTGAACTTTGGAGAAACATTTTATCAAATTTAAATTTCTCACAGAAAGACGCATCTTGCCTTGACTCAACAACTCAGGCTGGTGGCGGCGATGCAATGATGCGGAGAATCTGGTCTCAGCACACTTTGGGTCCTGAATACCAATCAATCATCATTTGAATGCTACAGCACATCTGAGTATTCTCGTTGTCCACGCACATTCGTTAATGTCTTAACATGCTCTCTTTTCACTTTAATACAGATCAAGGATTGTCTATGAATAGCTTACTTTTTTATTTGCATTTTCCATGTAATCCCAATTTTACATTAGATTACATTAGATTTATACTGTCCAAGCAACAAATCAGAAATCAGGACAATTTAAAATTGTTGATGCCCCTATAAGACTTTGAAGACACTACACATCCAAACTAATGAATGTCACTCCTGGATTCAGAACATGTACAACACAACCATCCAATGAGGGTGGAGCTAAAAATAAGGGGCTAACCTCCATCCACTTCTAAATCTGGCCCTGTGCCACAAAGAATTGAGGCTGTCTGAGAGCTAAAGGAGGCCCTAACTAGCATTAGTAAGGCATTCTGAATAAAGCTCTTGGTGAGTGAAATGGCGTTCATTGCATGCCGTATTAACGATGAGCTAGGGTTAATCGGTGCCCTGAAAAGTTACATGGCCTATGCTAGAAAAATACTCCCTGCAAAAGTGAAATTAGCAAAATAGCTTTGCTATCTATGAAGAAAACTTTTTTGTCTTATACATGCGACAATTTCATTCTTTAGCTGCCTCAATCATTTGGTCGACCACATTTTGAGTCACTTTATCTAATGGAAAAATGTGTTGAACTTTAGCCATTCCTAACACTTGGTTGAGATATGTTACACTGGAGAACTCATATCAGTTAAGTTCAACAAATCTCTTTAATAGATACAGTGACTCAGAATGCACTCAACTAAGAGGTTGATCTGGCTTTTAGAGAGTTTAAAAAAAAGCTGGACCTGAATGTTCTGTTTGCCAGAGTGTATCAAAGGGTGCTGTTCATGCCGTGTTCTGGCCTGTTTGATTGGCTGAAAACCGAAATACCTCTGTCAGTATACCAAACCACACCGGGAAGAACACCCCGGCAATCTATCTCACTGACACAGAGACCTTTGTTCTTACCGCACACTCTCTCTGGCTGCATTTTATTGTAGGATAAACCACGTTGGCATAGTTATTGCGATGCGGTTCCGTTACATCTTGTGTTTGGTCTATCTTAAGACAATTATATTTATTACTCTTTGTAGCAGAGGATCTTTGTATATCTCAGAATCACATCTGCTCAGATGAACGTCACCGAGCAGGGTAACTGAATGATTCAGTGAGTCGAGAGAAATGTGTGGGTGTTGCCAGTATCAGTAGGCTGAATTTGAATTTTAATCTCATACCTTCACACTCTCGCACATTTAAAGTTTAATGACGTATTCTTAGTCTTATTATTCATGCAGCTAATGGGTTTTTCCAAGGACCATTTACATAATGAAGTTTCATAATTTCAGTGTATACCCCATCAAATATTAAAACACAGCTTGAACATATTTTATTATACAAGAGAAGTTATTTATTATTTATAGAAAAAGAAGAGGATGGTGCTGGCTTTGCCTCTCTCTTGTGATTTCATTCATGGTGTTTGTCCACTGCCGTTATTTGGCTGCACTGAGCATGTTGTGCATTTTTTTAAAATAATATCACAAATATCATACTGGTTGTACAATCTGTTGCCTCATTTATGTGCCCCTTGGCTTTCTGGGAATTAATACATCTTACTCCGAAGTTAGACATTGCATTCTAAATTAAACTTTAGCCTGGCTGTGAACTACAGTCATGGTTGGTGAACTGAAAATGGAGGAGGCTGAATGATTGGTCTTGACCTGTTCTCAGTTATATATCTCCATGAATACTGCAGGAACTCTACTGTAGCAGGCCGGATTAACCCCCCGCCAGACTATACCCAGGTAATCTGGCCTGGGCGAAAATATACCCCGGGGTATAAAATGTGACTGAACGTGGGGGGTATAGTCTGGGGTGGCTAGCCCCGACTGTACCCTGGGGTATAAACTGGGCCAGACCAAAATATGCCCAGGATGTAAAACTGGCTGCCCGCTTTAACCCGAATATCCTCTGGGATGGGTATACTTTGGCCTGTTGCACTGGAAATTCCTGCGTGCCATCAGTTAAAGCCAATTCTCTTTGTTCAGATGAGACAAAAACTAATAAATAGGGTAATCTTGAAATTTTTGCCATTTTTTCCCTTTATTAAAAAGTTTCCAATGATTTGAATTAGCCATCAGCAGTTAAACGCAGGTTTCTTCTGAATGCAGTGTTTAGGTGATTAAATAGAAAATGCAGTTCAAACAGTCTGTCCAGTCTGGCCAAAAAAAAAGTCGCCATTTGGAAATAAATAAACAAATTCTAAGATTGGATTATTATTGCAGTTATTAATATGTTTCAGCTGGCAATAATCATTTTAACCCTGACTGGTGAAGCGCGTAGCTACTAATTTCTTTAAAAAATCATGTCGGAAGACACATCCCCTAATGGTGGAAATGATGTTACAGTATTTCAGAACGGTCAAGTTATTGGCCTGTATTTAGCAAAGAAAACAATGAAGGAGAAAAACAAGTATGAGGAATCATTTTCACAAACAAATTTGCCACCACAAAGTCCTGACCTCAAACACATTAAAGGTTATTGGGATGTAGATGTAGTACATCCAGCCTCATCTAATCATCTCTTCACAAGAGAACATAAAGATTAGCATTAAGTATCCTCAATTGAATAACATTGATTGACATGCAATTTCGCTTTGAAATGATGCTGTTTATTTCTCTCATTACTTTGACGACGAAAAGTGGCCACACCGGATAATGACGTTGAGTGTTTTCAGAGTTTATGTAATTTTATTTTAAATGAATGATTGCAAACAGGACAAGGCCAATCATTAGTTGCAAGGCATGTTCTGTGCTTCCCCTGCTCTCAGCTCATCAGCCGCCACTGGTGCACTGCAGGAAGGGGTTCGAGAGGTTAGACAGTGGCACAGTTTATCTTGTTTTTTTTTTCATTTTTCATCGGATGATACGAGGGCATTCATTTCAATGAGTGAATGTACGGTAAAATTACTCTTACTGTAATGCAAACTCCCACGATATGCATGATCTGTCACACACATCATTTAATATGCTGTTGCATTGCAGCATGAACTATATCTGTTACCAGTTAATTTACTCAGGCTTGAAATAGACTGCTCATATACACTGTATTTCAGTGCTTCATTGCTCTCATTATGAAATTCTTGCAGTAAGTACATCTGAGTGTGGAGTCAGTCTCTTAGCTCGCAGACCCACACACTTGAAGGCTTTAACGCTGGCAGTAATTCTGAAGAGAACTTCAACAGAAGTCTGTTTTTTTCTTTGCTTTAGAAAAGGCCCTGGGGTTTTAGAATTGAGCGCACAGAAGCTCCTGGTGTTATTCATGAAAACATTTGTTATTCTTAGACAGCAATGCAGAGCATTTAACTGAGGAAGTGAGGGTTCAATGGTCTTTTTTCATTAGCATAAAGGTTTGTTTATTTCACTTCAGGAAAGACACCTAAGTCAGATTTAACAATTTATTACCAAACAGTAAACTGTACATGCTCGAGTGTTCAGGAAAAATCTGAGCTGACACAGATAATCTCTGAGATCACGAACCCCCCTGCAAGCCTGAGATTCAGGACCTTTAAATTAATGAACACTGTACATACAGATGCTGCTTAAGATGAACAGTGTTATTTATGAAGTCGGAGGCTGGGGGGGTGGGGGAGATCTTTGGGCCGGAGTAGGAGCAGGGCAGTGGGCGCATAGCAGAAAAGATCGATAAATACTTCCTTAGTTATAGAAGCTCTCCAGCCGGCTGGGAGATGTTGAAGTGAAGAATAATTGGAGAGAAAGGTGCTTGTGACCAGCCTGACTCCTGTGCCTGACTGAACTAACTCCAAAATCCATAAAATAAACATGGCAAGTGCTGTGACTTCGCATCATTGAGATTCTGTCAATATGCTGTAAGGGAGAGCTTATCCATTTGTGACCCACTGGAGATAAAGCAAAATTTAACCCAAGCACGTGGCCACAGTCTTTTTTGTTTTTGATTTCACACCAGCTCATCTGTTGAACTGCATCACATTTCATGTTGACGAACCTCCTCCACATCGTAAGAGCTTTTTTGCGCAAGCCTCTTTCATTCACATTCGATGTGTGCGCTTTGGTGCAAAGCTTGTGGGGGCTCAGCATGGTGGAGAGAACTTGTCAGGATTTTCCTTTGTCTCCATGGAAACTGTAAATCTGGAAACATGGAAGACCAGCTCATGGTAAAAATCAGTTCACAAAAGCAAAACTCTTTCCACAGTGAGAACAGAGCTTTCAGACTCAAATGCGCTAACAGGGGTTCATAAGAGCTGAGAATGAAAGAAGTTCCGTCGCAGCGTAATCCCACCAGTTAAAAATTCACTCTCGTTCACACGTAGTTGTCATTTGTCTCCAGCAAGTTAGAGGCAGGACTCAAAATCACCGAGCCTTGACATTCTTGATCTCTCACCTGGGTGTTTAACAAGTTGAAAAGCACTGGATTTTATTTCATGTGGACTGAGTTCCTTGCTGAAGCCTCTTTACTCATATCCTGCATTAACATTTCGATTCAAGGCCTGTTCCAGTGTCTCAAGAGCCACTGCAGTTTGGGAACTGTGTGAATAATCTCCCTGCCAGAGTCTTTTTAACCCTTAGGGTGCTGGTGACTATAGTTGCCCAATGATATAAGATATCAAAATCAGCTGCTGTTGAAAACCTATCGTGTGGATAAAAAAAGAGCTCCAAAGGGAGCTCTTTTAAACAAGTTGCTACATGATGGATTTTCAACAGCTCTAGATAATTACATTTTTAATTCCTTGAAAATTTATTCAGCACTCTAAGAGTTAAAGTTGCCAGCCGCTGCCAGCATTTTTGATAATAACTGATCTTCCAACAACCACAGAATACTCCAGTAATTAGTACATAAATGGAAAACATGAAGCTTCTAGTTTTAGATCCAAGAAAACATTTCATTCTAGTTCAACCCAAGTCCTGCCGGTCGCTGCCATGGTTACGGTTTTTGGTCATGTTTATGTTCAGGTTCTGCGTTCGTGATTTTGTATTTTGTTTATTCTTTTTGGTTATTGTAATACTCAGGTTTTTGGTTCATTCCATGTCTCAGTTCCGTTGCACTTGTCTCCCCCCTCTTGTGATCTAGTTGGTTCAGTCCGTCTTCTCTGTCTGTGTGCCCACTGACTTTGGGTGATTTAAATTAACCGGCGTTTAAAATATTTGTTCGATTTTCATGTCCTTCCTTTATCTTTCTGTTCTTATTACTAACAAGACTAACATTTGTATTTTATATCATATTCTACTAACACAACTAATCCATGTATATAGATTACTAACTTACTAACGAGCACTCTAGATAAATGTGTAAGGTTGCACTGCAACTAATTTAGACTAATTCCCTCTCAGCAATCACCCTGTTCTAATCTCCGCCTCTTGCTAAGCTCTCCCTGTCTTCTCCTGAGTTTCAGCATGATCTCTCGCACGTGCTTAATTACTCTCCTGCGCTCGTTATCTGTGCACATAGAACTCCTGGACCGGAGCTCTTTAAATGTCATAGGCTGTTTGTGTGATTCCCGTTCGTGTCTTGGCTTTCGCCAATTATTCGTGGTTAGGGTTTCCCTCATGTGATTCTCCTGTTGTAATTAGTCTGATTCACTATACCTGATTCCTGCATCGGATGTGACCTCCCTTGTGTGTATTTAAGCAGTCATTTCACTCGCAGCTCTTGTCAGAACGTTGATCAATATTTCTTTGTGCAGAGCGCCTCGTACGCCATTGAGTATTGTTTCTTTTTTACTCGATTGTCCCACCTTGATTCTTGCCATTGCCCTTCTTGTATTGTTTTGTCTTTTTTGATTTTGACCCATTTTTGTATGACCACAATTTCTGTGTTTGGATGCCCTTCATGCTTCTGACCCGGCCTGTCTAGTCGACACTGTTTTTGGATTTCGTACTGTGGCTTGGCAATTCCTGTGTTTTTTGGCTTTGACTCGGACTCCAATAAAGGCATACGTTTTTTGGATTTCTGTCTCGCGAGTGGTTCCTGAACGCACTGTCACAGTTGCGATATATACAGGACCCACACTTGTTTCCCCGTGTGCCGGTTGTCGATATATCGTTCCCCAGGAGCTATTTCCCTGTATGCTGGTGCTTGAGAAACATTAACCTAGAAGCAGCACCAGGATTAACTCATTCTTTTTTTACTTACACTTGAATTTTGATCATATTCATCAAAAAAACTAACAGTTCGGAAAGGCGTATGGATGTTATTCAACCTTGACCTGCTGCTCTGTTTTGAAGTTATTCTTATGCATCACGGACATTCATCTCAGCACATGAATAGGCAAGTGATCGTTGAACTTGCCCCCTCCCCCCCCAAAAAAATGTAATTTCCTTTTTACCTGCTCGTGAGGGGCACCAGAACGCTCCCTTTTCTTACTTGTTTGACCTATTTTTGCCTCATTATCCATAACAGCGCCCGATACCAGATAACAGTGTAAACTTTGATCTGTGGAAAATCTTGTCAGTGGCAGGGAAAGAGTTAAACACTGGCACCTCCACGCTCCCAGCCCCCGAGGTGTGGTGTGTGTGTGTGTGTGGTGTGTGTGTGTGCGTGTGTACTCTCCCCACTCCCTCCTCCACAGGTTGTGCAGGTGCTGTGAGTCACAGCGGAGGTGAGATCGAAACGCAAACCCAGTGAGTCAGTCCTCTCCCTCCCACAGCCCGCCGACGGGGGCGAGCGGCAGGCAGAAGTGATAACGGTGAGTTTCCAAGGGCCCTCTCCTCCTCTCCAGCAGCTTTGTATCTGTGTGCGTGGGTGTGTGTGGGTGGGTGTGTGTGTTTCCGTGTGTGCGCACGTGTCCCTCTCGTTTCCATGACCCCCTCACTGCTGCCCACTCCCAGTTAAGCTCAAAAACAGGGTCGCCCACGCCTGAACACTCACACAGACCACGGCACATGTTCACACACACAACTTCTGACCCTCAGTGAGAGCCTATTGTCACCGCCATTTCAGGTGGCGTTATCTGTGAAAGAAATTTCCACAGGCTGTGGCTCATGAATGTTCAGAGGAGTGAACCATGCCCATTTCATCAAGTGTCCATCACCAGGGATTTGCAGCAGTGGCAGGTGAGAAGCCTTATGCCACCTCAGGTACGGCAAGTTTCTTCAGACAGCATCCCTGAGGAAAGCGCCGGATTCATTCCTCTTGACATTACAGAACTGGACATCTCCTGACATCAGTTTTCCTCCTGAAAATCACCCGATCGATAGGTTACGTGCCGCTGTCTGTGGAGTGTAAAGTTGTAACAGTTTTGCTTTATGTTCCTGGGGAAGTCATACGCCACTTCACTTAATTTGTGCAGAATTAATTTTCCCCATAAGATGTTACCTCTTAATGTTCTGTCAGACTTAATTGACTTGTAATTGATGAAATTGCAGAACTGCTGCACTCCACGATCAGTGAGTTCCTTAAACACGAAATGTAAACCTACAGAATGTAAATTAATTCTCAATGCGTTTGTGTATTTATGGCATTTGCTACAGATCATCATGGCTCTACCTGGCTATAACAGTGTGTTCAGTGAAAGCTTTGCTTCCACTAAGTTGGTACCAGTTTTAACCAAAGAAATATACAATTGATATCAACCAGATCACATCAGAAAATACAAATAAAATTCCAATGAATGGAGTTTCATTTGTCATGATGTAAAATTTATTGTATTTTATATCCCTGTATGCACATTATGGAGCTCTATGCCAATATCGAGCTTCTGAGTACATTTAATTCCCTCCCTAATTTTGAATGATCCAGCGCGCCCACATTCATTTATGAACCCCAGTGCCGATTAATATAAGTGTGGAAACGTGGTGTAATTAGCTTGCTCATTTTCACATTGCAGACTACAGCTAGGATTGATGACATACCACCTTTGCAAAAAAGACCTTGCGATCCCCGCTATATACACAAGCTGCAGGGTGAGGGATGGGGAGGTGCTGTTAGGGGCAGCAAAGTACGTGAACTGCGGGAATTTACTTGACAGATCCCCAATTTGCGACTGTTCATTCATCCATGCCAAGATAAGCTGCCTTTCGAAAATGCTCAAGCACACTTGCTGATAAGCGGGAGTTTTCGGACAGCTCCCGTATCGGGGAATAGATTACAAATTCTGGGAGACTCCAGGAAATTCCAGCAGGAATGGGATGTCTCAGCTTGAATAGAGTGAAGTTGTAAGACGATCTTTCACAGGAGGTCTGACATGTAGTCCTATGGTGTTCAGCGTAGCTCCCATAGCAATCACAATTAGTAATTGAAGAATCCAGTGCTAGAAGTATTTAACATAACATAACATAACATAAAATGAATGGCGAGAACAGGCCGTTCAGCCCAACTAGGCTCGCCAGTTTCTTAATACTATTGTGAATATATCACTTCAGATACTCAATGACTCAATGGTATCTAGCTTTAAGTCAAGCCTGCTCTTGAAAATTCCTAAGGTCTCTGCCTCAGCAATATGGTCAGGCAAGCTGCTGCACATCGAAATTACTCTTTGGGTGAAGAAATATTTCCGAATATCAGTGCTAAATGTACTTTTAGTCAGCTTCCATTTGTGACCCTGAGTTCTACTAACAACACTTGGTTGAAGGAATCCTACATAATTATTTTATTAATCCTTTAACATATTTAAAGACCTGAATCAGATCACCCCTTAGTCTCCTTCTCCTAAGACTAAAGAGAATAAGGATCCTCAGCCTTTTCTCATAGCTTTCATCTTTTATACCCAGAATTAGCTTGGTGGCTCTTCTTTGAACTTTCTCTTGAGCCTCTATGTCTTCTTAAAGTATGGTCCCCTGCGCCCGTATTCACAAAGAATCTTAGCGCTAAAAGTAGGTCCTAACTGCCGGATTTAGGAGAAACTCCTAAAAAAATGGGGATGTCAGTCGAAAATATAGGACTCCTAATAATTTTTACTAAGTGTTATTCGCAAAGCATTTTAGGCCTAAAAGTAGCTCCTAAGTCTGGGAGAGCTTAAAAGTAGTCAAGAGGACTCCAAACTCGCTAAAACCTATTCACAAAGAATCGGAGAATGGCTGCTGCTGTTGAAAGATGGAATGACTTGGAAATTCTGAATGATGCACAGTTGTTGAAGGGATTTTATTTGTTGTTGACTTGGTAAAGGAGAGAATTACGTCTCCAACCATTAGAAACAACCAAATAAGCCCCGAAATAAAATGTTCGACAACACTTTGTTACCTTGCCACCGGAAAACTGCAACTTTGCAACGTGGACAATTAGGGATTTCACAGTCATCTGTCAGTCGTTCAACTCAACAAACAACCAATGCGCTCTGTGAACCCCATATCATCCAACAGTTTATCCGTTGTCCAATGGACATTCGCCAACAACACAGAATCAAACTTGAATTCATGCCCATCTCAGGTATGTCCGGTATCATCGATGCTATTGACAAGACCCACAAATTGTTTCTCCGACCCAAGATGAAGAGGTATTTGTAAATAGAAAAAAAAGTTAATTCCATCAGCACCCTGATCGTATTTGATGCCGAATACAATATTTTGGACATATACAACACGGACAATATTTTGGACAGGATACCCGTACGACTCGCATTTTAATGGAAAGCAGCTTACGCCAATTATTTGACAGGCATCATGTATTTGTGGGATGTCACTTCGTTGGGGACAGTGGCTTTGGTGCTGTACCTCCTTTTGCTATGCATGAATTATTTTATTAGGGTATTGAGCGAGGGTTTACATTTAATAGATCATCATGATAATACCAGCCTGTGTCATATTTTGTTTGCATATTTAAATTGTAGGCTATAAATTACAAACCAAGCTTATTATACTTTCCTGTTTGAATGATAGCCCGTTTATAGGCTGCAATTTCGGACCTCATCTGCGATTGCAGTCCATACGACCTCTTCTCGCTATCCAAGACACCGGGGAATGCAGCATTGATTTGTAGGCTGATATTATCGCACGCATCCCGCTTGGATTTGCAGTAAACCCCCGAGCCAAATTTCCCTTTGATTATGTGCTTTCGCTCCAGCACCAACTGGGCCAGCAGCAGCAACTGGTCGTGGCTCCAGTTGGGTTTTCGCGTCCTTTTAGATTTTTCATCCATGACAGTTTATGGCAAACAAACTTGAACGGTCCAACATTTAAATGGTCGCAACTTATTCTCGTTCTCATTGGGTAATAAGTTGCTAATTATTGGGGCAAATGACGCGTTTCATAATGTCTCCCCCTTCCTGGGGGGGACATATTGTTTTTGCCTGAATTCCCGTTCGCGTCATCGTCGGCGTTCCCATTTGTTTCCGGAGCATAACTCTGAAACCGTTCAACCAATTCTCACCAAATTTGATATAGCGTCTCTCCATAACATGTAGATGTGCCTTTTGAGGGTTTGAACTGCTTTTGAATTTTATTTGTTCTGTTTCCATGGCAACAATTTGGACTTAGGCATATTGAAGGGCGGGACTCCTTTCCGGACCATAACTCTAATATGTGAAATGGGGGAAGGGGGAGACATCTGTTTTTACGTGTAAAAACCATTTCTAGTTAATAACTCATTTTACGCCATCAACATTTGTACAATTTATCTCTTTCTTATATAGGTTTATTTGCCTAGAGCATGATATGCAGGGACCACGCATTGTGCATTTTCAAAAGTGCTCAACATATTATTTTACGCAGAATCTAGAAAAAACGATACGACAAACTGGAATTAATGTTCAGGTAAAGGAACTTTGCTGAGGCAATATACAGTATGGCAGCAAGGAGTTACTTTATAGGTCACTGTTAAGGTTAAGGTTTGGCTTAGGGCAGCGATACTCACTCTTTTCCAGAATGAGCCGCAGTGGGTGCAGACTTTCATTTTAACCATGCAGTTACACACCTGATTCTACTTATCAAGGGTCTATGGCAAAAGCTTTAAGGGTTCATTAGTAGAATCAGGTGTGGGACAGGTTGGGTAGAGCGAAAGCCTGCACCCACTGTGGCTCATTCTGGAAAAGAATGAGTATCCCTGGCTTAGGGTGAGGGCCGTGTTTAAAATTGGGACTGCCGTACCGCTCTTTACATTAAAATGCATTGGAAAACTGCCGTACCCGTAGCAACTGCCATTATTTTATGGAACAAACCAGCCGCTTGGACTATTTTCTCATTTTTTCATCCATGGGTTATATGTGGGATATTTTTTTCAATGGGCTGGCCTGCCACCAAACAACCAATCAACGCGCTGATTGTCCCAAGACTCGCGCATGAGAATTGACGTCAGGCATAGCAACCGAGATTTACTCCCACCTGTCTCAGAGCTACTCCTATTCCAGGAGTTATCGGTTTTCTTAACTAAAAGTTGCTCTCAGCAGCTTTGTGAATAAATTTTAAGATTTTACTCCTACATAAAATGTTTTAGCGCGAGTACTCCTGGTGGTAAGGTAAGATGCTTTGTGAATACGGGCCCTGAAGTATACGGACTACTCTACATGTGGTCTGACAAATGTGTTGTACAAAAGAAGCATCACCTCCTTGGATTTGAACTCAATACTTTTGGCAATGTATCCCAGCATCCGATTGGCTTTTTTAACTGCTACGGCACAATGATAGATTCTGATTGTTTGATTGTTTGGTCAACAATCACTCCCAGATCTCTCTTGTGTGCCGCACATTCCAGTTTTAAACCTCCCATGAAGTAATCCCATCCAATGTTTTTATCACCTACATGAACAACTTAACATTTTGCTACAATAAGTTTAATTTGCCACATTTCTGCCCTGGATTCTATCCAAATCATCCAGAATCACCTTAGTGGACTCTAAACTATTTGCCAAATCTCCCAATTTAGTATCATCTGCAAATTTAACTAATATGCTCTCAATATTCCTATCGAGGTCATTAATGTAGATACGGAACAGCAGGGGTCCCAGCACCGATCCCTGGGGGACGCCACTCCCCACCATACCTAGCTCAGATGAAATACTACTGACCACCACTCTTTGTGTTCTGTCCTGAGACCAGTTTTGAATCCACTTCAGAATACCTCCTGCCACTCCAATGGAGCTCATTTTAAAAATTAGTCTCTTATGCGGTACTGTGTCAAATACTTTCTGAAAATACAAATATATGATGTCATAAGCCCTGCTCTGGTCATAAGTCTTAGTGGCCTCTTCAAAAAATTCCAGAAGGTTTGTCAGGCATGACCTTCCCTTACAGAAACCATGTTGGCTATCCCTCAAGATATTGTTACGTTCAAGAAATAAGTCCAGCTCATCTTTTATGATAGATTCCAATATTTTGCACGCAATGCAAGTTAAACTGACTGGTCTGTAGTTTCCTGGCTCAGTCCGGTCCCCTTTCTTATATATTGGTATTACATCTTATATATTGGAAATACATGGCTTTTTAGCCGAAGCTCCCAACCGGCTTACAATGGTAGTAAATTGGGCATAGCGTTGCCATGCAAAGAAATTGCTATTTTTTCATCATTAACAAGGCTCAAAGTAGCTCCACACTTCATTGGTAGAATTCTGAGGGCCCTGACATTTAAAATGAGGCAATGAGAACTTTGAAAATGCACATGTAGCCTCCATCTTGAAAGTCGCAATAAGTCGATTGACGAGCATGAACGAATAGATTGCAATTTGTCCCCCTATCCTTCCTATTAGTTCCTGCACGTCAATCGACTTAACTTCACACATTAAGTCAGGATAAGTAACTATAAAATACATTTCCCCATCCTTACTGCACGGTGTGTGAAAATGTGGCTTAATTTCTTTATGCTTTTGTCATAAAGAAAGAGTCAGATGTTTGGCCAGGCCCTTGTGCAGTGGAGAGCCTTCTCGTTAGCCACCATCAGATCTACAGCGGACGTCTCAGCTGGTGTGGCGTAGATTGTTTCGATGTTTCACAGTCACAGGTGGTATCTGTTGCATCAGCATAAGCTAGTTAACTCATACTGGTCCTGCATCGGCCTGCTCCTGCGTGGTCTGTTGAGTGACTTCCAGGTCTTCTTCTTTGATTTGTGACGAGGTGCTTGCTGTACCTTGGTTGGGAATGACAGCTTTGCTTGGTGGTGATTTTCAGTGCGCTGCTCCTCACAGTATGCGAGTCTGGCTCCTTGAGGAGGCTTTGACAGTAGTTGGACTGAATGAAGGAAGCTCATACCCGACTTCAGGAAGCGAGGGGAAGGGATGGCGAGTGCCTTCAACTTGCCTTCCATATTCAGTCATGGTGGCTATCGATCAGTGGATCAGTGCAGGACCAAAGCCGGCCAGGATGTACAAACTGAACACATTTATTGTTCTGTACCAAACACCTTACTTTTATCCCCTTCAAGTCTGCAACCCCATATGTGGGTTCATCAAATGTACCAGCTTCATTCTAACTCATAAAACTTTTGTCCAATTTTAATGGGCGATCCTTAGGTTTCCAACTATCCTAAATATGTCCTGCCGAATTGCAGGGAAATGTGCATGAAGTGATGTACATGTCCAGCTGTGTTGTATTTGATGTAATGCTGCAGTCACAAACGCTTGATATCCTGGGTTTGAATATTTTACTCAATATAAGTGTGATGTAGCTTCAGTGAAGCACTGCAACCAGCAACTGCAGCTCATACAAAATATATGTGGGACACTGTCTGACAATATGGAGATTCTTTTTTTTTCATTTGAACCTACTTAAGGGGCACTCATCAGTTTGGAATGAAAGATTGAACAGCAAAATTGTTTGCATTTTTTAAAACATTGCTGAACATTGATTCATTTTTGAACCGGCCAGATTTCGCTGGCTGTGTATTTAAATCTTCAGAGATTTAAGTCAAAGCAAAATCATGGCATCATAGAGGTGATTATCCCGGATCAAAGTGTAATGTGTTGCGGACAGATGCTCCCTAGATGAGCGCGGTGACGTGGCCCCGCTGGATTACCTTCCTCTCGCCTGGCTCACAGAACGAGGGCTTGATAACTCAGCGATAAAAACTATCTGCTCTGCACGGCACTCATAATGTGTCTCCCATGTATTGTGCTATGAAAAGATTATTTGCTCCCACACAATTTCCTCTATTTTTGTTCTACTTTTGCTATTATTTCGCACTAAATGGTGTCGGATCTTCATTAAAAATGTAATGTGAGACAAAGAGAACTTTTGGATTTGAAATTATTGTTTCATTTACTGAAGTAGAAAGGGTATCCAACATCCACATTACTGGAGTGAAAGAGATTCAGTTCTGTTGTAAGGCTTCTTGGAGTGTGAAAAGTCCCTGTAACCCCTCTAGACTGACATACTTTGAATACCTGTCTTATTCCTTCTGGAATTATACTGATCATGGTCCAGCACGAGATCCTGCAGATTCCCTCTTATGCCCGGGAAGGTATTATATAAGTCGATGGTTAGATATCAAATTACTTTTTATACTTCATCATGAATATTATGCAGAGTATCATACAACAATTTGCAAAACACAGTTACTCCGAGGTTTAATTTCTTTTTCATATCCAAGAAAGTAGTAGTAGCTTTTTATATTTAAAAAAACTGTTGAATTACATCTCTCTTAAAAAGATATTCTTTATTCATCCCAAGTTGGGAAATTATGTTACAGCAGCAACAAGAAATCCAGTCATTGCACTTCAACGGTGTGTGACGGTACTATGCACTGATTCCCTGTTTTCAGTCGTTATCATCAAGCAAAACACTGGGCACGACTTCTAGAATTACTGACAGTCTTGAAAAAATGCTGCTTTTCAAAAACAAATCATTAAATAATCCATATTTTATACTCAAAAGGAACATACTGTCCAATTTAATTACTTCTCTCTGATATTTCAGTGTTTCTTGTTTAGTGATCGGTAATTTCTTGAAAACCGTAGGTGTCTGAATTATAGGCACTTATTGGTTATTGTTCGTAAAATCAACACAAAAATGGATCTTTAACTGCAATTGCATCTGAAAAGAATTAACGAGGAGATCATGTCAGTTTTTTTCAGTGTTTGATACTAAATTGTTGCCTTCGCAGTCCTGCTGTGGCGGGGTCAGTTCTGTCTTATGTATGTTATGGCCCCAATTTGTAATTAGATTTACAACGCAACAGCAACAGATGACAGATACAGTTTTAAAACTAAAACACATTTAATTTTTAAAACAAAGACAATAACGACTAAGCAACTAACAACTAAGACCAAGATTGAATTATGTACAAAACAGAAATAATTACAATCCCTTTTCGTGAGGGTGGCTTGGTGATGTCCTGGATGATGAAAATGCTCAAACACAGGCAAAGAAATCCACAAAAGAAACGTCACAGGTCTTGAACAGAATGGCAGGTCTGGTCATCTTCTTGCAATTTCTCCTACTACTTTACTGTCTCAATTCTTTTCCTTATATACTCTTTTGCAGACCCCACCCACATTTAGACCTCTTTTTTTTTTAACTTTCTGAGACTTGCCCCAGACATGTCCAGGACATGTCTAAACATGACTCCAGTCTGAGCTTAACAAAAAAAGGTAAATACTGCCATCTAGTGGCTTATATTCACATTACATGTACCTGCAGGTTTTCTAAGGCACATTCAGCCAGCTGTTCTTTTTCATTCCACAGTCCAGCGGTCACAGTGAACAGCGACTGCAGCGGAGGTATGCACAACTGTGACAGCCTGGGATGCCAGTTGCCACATGATCTTGTTGTAGACCAGAAAATGGGGCTGAATGACCTTTGTTTCGCCTACAGGGTCGTTCAGGTCAAAGTGCGTAATGGGAGAAATTTAATGAAATCGACTGGAATTGAAGCGAAGTTAATGGTTTTCTTCAATGACTGAGACAGAAATGAGGGCTGCGGACATAAGCGGGTATGTAATGGGTAAGCGGCAGTTCTGCAGCCACATCCAAAGGCACAATTCACGGAGCAGGTATCAAGAGCGAGGCAAGGTTTCAAAAAGCAGCCGAAAGTACCCAATTTTCAAAAACAGAGATCCAAAGCGCTCAGTCCAGGGACCAGGAATAGGGTCAGAAAATGTGTTTTTGATGAGCTGGTGAGGTTGACGGGGACTGAACTGTGAATGACTGCACAGCCTGGCAGGAGGTACGTACAACAGGAAATATGCAACTTTAGTTTATTCAATATGATCAATTGCCAAGATGTGGTTTTCGAGTATCAATGCTCAGACATTGAAGGAGGTTTACATAAACCAAGGATTCAAGCAAACAGTGACTGTCCTTGTATTTCATCACACAGAGCTTCCCTCAGAATAATAATAATAATAATATTCATGTTTATTCCTTTTAAAACTTTTATTAGTTCTCATTAGTCCACAGGCTGGTTAGTGGTGTTTCTTAACCTCGCACCTTTTCCTCGTCATCAGTTTCGTATTTCAGGTCTCTGTACCGGCTCACTAGCGCTCGGTCATCAGACCATCATCTGTCTGTGGCCACGGAAGAATCCATGCGAGAATCAATCAGTGTTTGGAAAAATCTTTAAAATTAATGTGGCGAAATGTCGAATAATGTGCTGTTGTATTGTTTTCAACATAATGCAGTTCACAAATCACTGCTTTCAATTGTAATTTTAATTGAACATGTAATCCCCACTTTTTGCGATTTGGGATTGTACATTCATGATGCTTTTATATCTTGTTTAAAGAATTGCGAATCAAGATGAAATAAATAATTTACGGATATGGATAAAAATGATCAACAAAACAACGAAACAGACAGCAGTATAACTGATTATCTCAGTGTGGCCCACTTTTGACTCTTTAGACACAAAGTTAATGCGAAATATTAAGACAAATGAAGGGTTTTCTTTAACAAAGAAACATTTAAACACAGTATTCACAAATCCTGAGATAAGCAGTTAAAATTATCAATCAGGAAAGACATTTTTCATATTTCGTCAAGGCAGAGGACATCTGTGCAGTGTTCCAGTCGAGCATGTTCATCATGCATCATTCATCATGCATCTAACATCTCAAATTCAGATACTTTTTCTGTATACTGCACCAAAATTACTTCTGTCATAATCCTCTATGAACACCTTTTCAGAAAAACGGCTGCTACTGTCTGTCATTCAATAATGACCAGTTATGACTGAAGATTTTTTTTTTTTGCATTAAAGGATAAATTGCACCTCTGCTGTGAGTTGTCTCTGAAGTATGAAAATATTTTAGGTTGGACCCTGTTTGCAGAAACATAATTTTGAGGCCTCGCCTATTTTGCACTTAATTTCATTTTAAAAGCTCTGACTTATTTTGTGACTAATTTGCAGTGATTAGGCCAAAAACTGATTCTGAGGGAGCATATGCTGGACTCTCCTCTCAGAAGGCCTCGCCTTTACCTCCTCGCTTTACTGGCCCATCAGCCACCACACATTTTTCTAGAATCATGAAGTGAATTTAAAACATCTGGACATATGTTTGCTTAAAATTTCAAGTTTGTCAGGGATAGCAACTCTGCTACGCCATGAAAGTTCTGCCAGCCAAACTAAGGAAAATGTAAATAGCGAAATCTCTGGCCACTATTACTACGCCAGAAGGCCAACTGGACTTGGCAGAGCTGTTTGGCACCTGCTTTGTCCCAAGCTCTCCACTTGCCACCTGGTTCAGCTGGACCAGAGTTTACTCTGGCATTTGTTTCTGCTTCAGTTTAGAGGGTCTAGTTCAGGCATCATCAGTCTTATCCAGAGAGGGCCGGTGTGGGTGCAGGATTTCATTCCAGCCATGCAGCTACACTCCTGATTCTATGAATAAACCCCAAGAGCCTTTGCAGAAGTCCTTGATTAGCAGTATCAGGTGTGTAACTGCATGGTTGGAATGAAAGCTGCTCTCAAAACTGCCCCTTCTGAATAGGACTGAGGACGCCGGGCCTGACCATTGTATGTATGGAGATAGCAGTTAGTGGGCAAGTGGAGGCACATTTTGAAAATAAAAAAGTTGACTAAACTTTAAAAAGTAAAGCAATCAGCAGCAAAGCATTTCTGAGTTTGCTCAACTTGAAGTCTTAGGGGCTGCACAAACTCATTTTTGAAAGAATTTGGAACTTGAAAGTCAAGAAAACTCAAAAATACTTTGAGGCTGGTTGCCTTACTTTTTTCATTTGAATCAACTTTTTACTTTTTACAGTGGCATACATGTTTCAGCAGGAGTTAGTTTTGTTGTTCAGTTACTCAGTAAGTGACAACGCAGATTCTAGGCTGTCCCAGTTGGGTCGAGACAAATGTCTCTTGCCTCTTATAGTCCCATCCTAATACCTGGAATGAATGAACTCAGATGAATTGTTGCTCTGTGAGATGTTCCCTGAGTGGGTTTCGGGGTACTGTGGGGGTGTTGCAGTGACTGCTCTGAGCCTTTGCGAGTGCAGACAGGCGCTTTAAGGGGAAGAATTCCTCTGAATAGTACACAGACAGGCTTGGATGAACAGCTGAAATCTGCTCTGTTGTGGCTGCATTAGGATCCCCATTTGTGAGGATCAAAATACTAGTGAGAAATACCTGGAACTGATCTCGCTTTGATCTGCATCCAAGTTCAGTCTGTTCTTGAAGGCCAATTGTTGAAGTTTGGAAATATGCCAGCTGCTTTCAGTTTTAGGTTTTTGCCAATTGTAATCATACTTTCTTATTCAAAATCATATGGATATATGTGACACATCAACACAGTTTTTATGTTTTAAAAGCGAAATTCCTTATTTTCTTGTGAAACTTTTCTGGATCTTAATCACAGTACAGCGCATCTAAAGTCCATTGCCATGGTTTTTTATATTTTTTATGGGCCAATCAGCTAACCGAACCTGCGCAAACAAACCGAAATAGGAGGATTATCTACGCATGGACACAAAACATTGGTTTATATGAATGAAACTGGTCATGTGCCAATGCAACAAGTGTCAACAAAAGCAGGTGATTTGTTTGTAAACATTGAACATTTGACGTCCCGTCTGAGAATCAACTTTAGATGCCCTTTAACATGAAAGGCAGCTTTTGTCTGAAATAAAATGCAAATGAAAGAACTGCCCCATAGGTGCCACAAAATATGTTTTGGCAATGGTATCCCCCGAACGAGTTTGGAGGATACTATGGATTTGGCCTCATCACGCGTCCGCGTACGCCGCATTCGCGTACACCGCGTCCGCAGAGATTTTCTTGCGAATGTTCTACAGCCCACATAAGTGCACTGATTCTTTTCAAATTTTGCAGGGACATGTATTATGGTAAGTTCGCGACACCTATTGATTTTGGCTACTCTGGGACCATCTGAGCTCAACTGGGGGGCCTTCGGGGGATACATGTACCTGGTTGCCGAGTGCTCTAGTTTTAAGACAAGGTTGAACTGAACAGTAAGTACTTAAACATCCTAATCCAGACATTCATGGAATCTGCCATTTTCCTGTTATCGGTGACAGTGAATGTCCCATAGCTCTTCAGGGGCTACAGGTAAAAAAGCTCTGGCTGAAGCATCTGCTTTCCCTCCAGTGTTTGACACCCAAAAGCCAAAGTCCCAAGCAATATCATAATCTGTGTAGAGCCGTATCAACTAAGAGAACAAATGGTTTGCTGAACCAAACATACACAATTATAACACTTTTAAAACACGACAAAAACAACACTTTTGTTGACTGTCAGGAGAAGTCAACATTGCACAGCTGATAGCGAAATGTATCTGTTCTGGGAGTTTAGGGGCCAGTTAATATGTTCAGTCATCATAAGGCACAGCGGTAAGTAGCAGACAGGAGGCCAGAGACAGTCCCCGCTCTCAGATGAGCTTCAGTGGGGATACGCATCTCATGTATGGATGAATGTAGACAGGGTAGTATCTATGGAAGGAGATAACAAAGAGAGAACATGTGAGTAAACGATGACACATGTATAGTTATCTAACAATGATGCCAGCTAGGCCACGTAAGCTGTAAAATAAATTAGCTTGTTAAACATGCCAACAGTGTGTAATGATCAAATCTGCCGTGAATTTTCCAGATCCCTGAACTATAAAAGGAGCGACTCTAGACGAAGAACTAGATGCAGATTGTGTCATGGTTTGGGAGCTCTGTTAGCTCCTTTTGTTACTCTCGTCCGGGACGATATCGGTTTGCTCACCATCGGATTCCTTAGCCAGCTGGCATTGATTGGGGGCGTTGCCCGGACTCTATTTAAGCTTCTGTCCTTCCTCGTTCGTGTTGCTGGAGTGTCATTCTGCTTTTGACGCTTGAGCCGGTAAGGTATTTGAGAAGTGAGAGTATCGGCAGGATCTTAGCTGCATTAAAGTATTAGTGTGAGAAGTGAGAGTATAGGCAGGATCTTAGCTGCATTAAGTATTAGTGTGAGTGAGTAAGGGATTTATCAGGGTTATTTCCCTTTTCTTTTGGTTTATTGTTTGAGCTCGCCTTTGGGCTGCCGCGGACGACGTTAGGTCCGTAGGTAGCACAAGCCTTGTTATTTCCATTTGTTTGAGTTCAGCACGTTGCTGGATTTGTCTTTTATTTCGAGCCACTGCTCCTGGTGTCCAAACACCTGCGCCATCAAAGATTGAGGGTACAATCCAAAAATAGAGTATTATTGATAGGAAGACGGTCTGGTTGGCCAAAGCAGAGAGCTGGGAAGGGGACAGTCAGGCTTTGCTGTTAATAACAGTGAAGGTTGGGGGCGTGTCCTTGCCCAGCCAGTGGCCTTCAGGGCAGTCGTCAGGTGGTGAAATCCTCTCACCGAAGCGTTCAGCAGGAACGCAGTCCCACTCCTGGAGACCGTTGAAGGAATTAAGACCAGAATCTTGAAAAAACAAGGACTAATAAAAACAATTGAATAATAAGGCCCGGTCTGTGAGAGCTCAGGGATACAGAACCAGGAACTTGCAAGAGCCTGAGGAGGACAGACAAGAGGCGGAGCGAAGCACAATACGACAACTGAATAAGAAACAATTAACAACACGAAACCGAGACTGAAACAGACGGCCAACCAGCAGGGAAACCCTAACTGACAGACATTCAGGATGTGACATCATTAGCTTTAGGATACAATTTATTGTTTATCATCTGAAACCCGCCGTATTTTTCAGGAGATAATTCTGCTCAGGTGTGGATAATTTTGCTCTGCACAAATCCGCGGGCGTTAGGTAACAGACTCGTGTATGAAGGTGTCTTTTTCTAAGACAGCTTGTGCTTAAAATAGGTCCCATTGGGTTAATGTTTCCATGCAGGCAAAGTGAGTCACTTCTTTTAATATGTGACCTCAGGCTTTCATTGCTGTAGTTTTTAACAAGCTATGTACTCACATTTGTGGAAGTGGCACTGTTCATCTGTGCTTTTTCTGAGAAGTCCAGATCTGAGTACAGTAGAGATACTGTGTCCGGTTGAGAATTCAGTGTGTCACCAAGGTCATTGGTTTAGGAAATACAGGAACATATATAACATGAGAAGCTCTCCTCTGCCGTAGGCATGTATCAGTTAGTCCTCTGAGGTATTGTGAATGATCCATTTAATCCAACGCATCAGAGGTTTTCTCCGGCAAACAAGGGTCAGGTCTAATGTCATCATGATTGCTACTGTGCTTGTTTGAGGTTTAGTTTTATATGCAGCATAGTAAGGGTTAAAAAGTGTTCAACTTGCTCTATATTCACTCTCCTGGTAAGTTATTAATCGTGTATAGTACTTACAGTATATTACTGTAGTTAAAGTACAGCACGGTAATATTACGTATGGTTCACAGAATATGTGCTGGTGCACTGTAGATACAGCATACTTCACACAAGGCTTTAAACACTTTTTTTAACAATGTGTATATGTGCGGTGAGTAAATCTACAAACCCAAAACCAGTGAAGTTGGCACGTTATGTAAATCGTAGATAAAAACAGAATACAATGATTTGCAAATCCTTTTCAACTTATATTCAATTGAATACACTGCAAAGACAAGATGTTTAATGTTCAAACTGAGAAACTTTTTTTTTTTTGCAAATAATCATTAACTTAGAATTTAAAGGCAGCAACACATTGCAAAAAAGTTGGCACAGGGGCCTTTTTACCAATGTGTTACATCACCTTTCCTTTTAATGACACTCAGTAAACGTTTGGGAACTGAGGAGACCAATTTTTGAAGTTTTTCAGGTTGAACTCTTTCCCATTCTTGCTTGATGTACAGCTTAAGTTGTTCAACAGTCCGGGGTCTCCATTGTCGTATTTTACGCTTCATAATGCGCCACACCTTTTCAATGGGAGACACGTCTGGACTACAGGCAGGCCAGTCTAGTACCCGCATTCTTTTGCTATGGAGCCATGCTGTTGTAACACGTGCAGAATGTGGCTTGGCATTGTCTTGCTGAAATAAGCAGGGTCATCCATGAAAAAGATGTTGCTTGGATGGCATATGTTGCTCCAAAACCTGTATGTACCTTTCAGCATTAATGGCGCCTTCACATATGTGTAAGTTGCCCATGCCTTGGACACCAATACACCCCCGTACCATCACAGATGCTGGCTATGAACTTTGCGCCTATAACAGTCTGGATGGTTCTTTTCCTCTTTGGTCCGGCGGACACGACATCCACAGTTTCCAAAAACAATTTGAAATGTGGACTCGTCAGACCACAGAACACTTTTCCAGTTTGCATCAGTCCATCTTAGATGAGCTTGGGCCCAGCGAAGCCGGCGGCGTTTCTGGGTGCTGTTGATAAATGGCTTTCGCTTTGCATTGTAGAGTTTTAACTTGCACTTGCAGATGTAGCGACAAACTGTAGTTACTGACAGTGGTTTTCTGAAGTGTTCCTAAGCCCATGTGGTGATGTCCTTTACACTCTGATGTTGGTTTTTGATGCAGTACTGCCTGAAGGATCGAAGGTCACGGGCATTCAATGTTGGTTTTCGGCCTTGTCGCTTACGTGCAGTGATTACTCCAGATTCTCTGAACCTTTTGACGATATTACGGACCGTAGATGATGAAATCCCTAAATTTCTTGCAATAGCTCGTTGAGGAATGTTGTTTTTCAACTGTTCGACAATCAGCTCACGCATTTGTTCACTAAGTGGTGACCCTCGCCCCATCCTTGTTTGTGAATGACTGAGCATTTCAGGGAAGCTGCTTTTATACCCAATCATGGCACCTACCTGTTCCCAATTAGCCCGTTCACCTGTGGGATGTTCCAAATAAGTGTTTGATGAGCATTCCTCAACTCTCTCAGTCTTTTTTGCCACTTGTGCCAGCTTTTTTGAAACATGTTGCAGGCATCAAATTCCAAATGAGCTAATATTTGTAAAAAATTACAAAGTTTACCTGTTCGAACATTAAGTAACTTGTCTTTGCAGTATATTCAATTGAATATAGGTTGAAAAGGATTTGCAAATCATTGTATTCTGTTTTTATTTAAGATTTACACAACGTGCCAACTTCACTGGTTTTGGGTTTTGTACAATAATGTGTAAATGGCTCTTTGACATGAATGAATGAATGAACATTGTATTTATATAGCACCTTCTTATAGATACTCAAAGCGCATTGCAGTTATACGGGGTGATCTCATGTTACCACCGCCGATGTGTAGCTCCAATGTGGGTGATGCGATGACAGCCAAGTTGCGCCAGAACGTTCACCAGACCTCGGCTTGAGGTGGGGAGGGAGAGGAATTGCATCACCAATTAGATCAGGGGATGATTAGGTGGCCGGTTAAAGGAGCCAGGTTGGGAATTTAGCCATGACACCAGGGAACCCCCTACTTTTATCGAAGAGTGTCATAGGATCTTTAATGACCACAGTGAGTCAGGACCTCGGTTTAACATCTCATCCGAAAGACGGCGTCTCCTTCACTACAGTGTCCCCATCACTGGACTGGGTATTGGGGATTCTTTTCATCCAGAGCTCAATGTCGTGTAGTGGGTGTCTTTACCATTGTCGTCTCAGGACTCTTTTTATTTTATTTCTCCTACTTTTGTAATTGCTATTGGACTATGCTGATGATTCGAACTAAGCAATATCCTTTCAATTTATTTCTCACTCTTTTCATTTTATTTATGATGGATTGTTTTCAGAGACCTTGGTAGGTCAGGCCATTTCTCAGCAAATTCCTAGTGATGCCATCTGTGAGAGAAGGTGACTTATTGGGGTAGAAAGGCCATTAAAGATGATTTTTTTGTGACCTTTGCTGACTACAGGAGAAACTGACCACAAGAACTATGCAGTGTTGCCGTGAAGCTGCACGGTGGCAAATGGGTAAGACATCACAATCAGAAGGTTCACGGTTTGTGTCACAGAGGGCCAGGACCCCGCTGTGTGGAGTGTGCGAGTTCTCCCTACGTTCGCATGGGTTTGTTCGGGTGCTCTGGTCTCTCCCACCCAGTAAAACATGCAGTATATAAACACTCAGATACCATTGTGTCTGAACACGGATCTGGCTTAAGAAGTCAGTCCCCTGTAGCTGCAGATGTCAGCTGCTCCTGAGAAACTACCATGGATGAAAAGCAGAAGGCAAATTGCAGCACAAAGTTCAATTAAGCATATTTCTTGAAGTAATTTATGGATAAAAAAAAAAATTGGGGTCTTAAAATGCCTAATGTTCTTTTACTTCGGAATTTCTGTCGGGAATTCTTTCAGGAAACGTGGAAGTCACTGAGGTCTGCATAATTTACATTTTTTAAATTTAACCCCAATGGCTGGCAACTCCCATGCGAAGCTCTCTATTTGAGGAACATTTGCATATTGTTAAGACCACTCAAGCAGATCCAGAGTTTGTTAACCTTTGGGAAAAGTGTAATTTCATGCTGCACTTGATTTGATTTGACCCTGCCGGCCACAGTCAGTGCCTGGAGATTGGGGGGGGGGGGGGGGGGGCTGGGTGTTTGAAACAGCTCTGATGCTGGTTTTACCACAGGAGGTCTAAACTGTTTCACAGCTTTCAGCCATGGAAAATGCTGATTCGAATTTGTTAGCTGGTACTGACAGGTCCGTTTTTAGCAACGCTGTCCATCGGTGGGAATATATTAACAAAAAGAGATGTGTCAGAATTAAGTGGGGTGGAAGGACAGTGTGTGTGTGTGTGTGTGTGTGTGTGTGTGAGTGTGGAATGGAAACTACTTTTGACATGTTCCGCGAAGGGAGCGGTTTAAGTCTTTTCAGGTTTTAAACCAAACAGTACTCCACCCCTGTGCAGTTTCAGTGGGAGCAAAGTGCAATCTGTGATGGAGGAGAATGGAGTGTTGAGCCCGGTTTGCCTTGCCAATTTCAACTTGCAATGAATATAACACAACAACAAGAAAGTATTCAGGGCATTTTGCTCTGTGTTCACTACCAGACTGTGGTCACGTTCTGTAAAGATGGTGCTTTATTGGCCCTGTGATGGACAGAGAAGGAAATGTTCATTTTTACTTGAGGAAACTTGGTTCTTCTTCATGCTTGGCTGACCTGGTCACTATTATCCTTCCAGGTAAGCAGACCAATTGAAAGCGAGTTCAATGAAAATAATCTTAATTTTTAGGCCAGGATAAATTTTCCGTGTTGTATTTTTTTCTCTCCTGATGGAGAAGTTATGGCTTTTATAGAAATATGCAAATGACTGAAGCCCTTTGTGCAGGATACAAATAAATGCCAATTTTTTCCTGTTTTGCAGGAGCCTATTTAGGCTTTATAACTCAGGATTTGTGTCACAGAGTCTGTGGAAAATTATTCCAGATGTTTGGAAATTCAATTACAGAATTATTCAACGACTAAATTTCAGAATTTATAGATGCCGGCGTCCATAATTGCGCACTGGGGTGAAAGACATGAGGTATCTCTATTTGTTTAAGTTGGGTTGAAATGAAACGGATGCATTGTTCTCTTTCTTTATCTGGAAAGTGTTGCTCACTTCTTTTCCTCACCTCTTCGTTCCGGGTGAAGTGACACTGAAAGTTTTTACATTTAGCGTAATATCAGCCCCCATTAATTATCGTTTGGAGGTTTCTTGTCGCCTCTAAAATGAACGGTGGGTTGGCTCGGGATGCAAAGCTGTCCATTATGTGTACATTTAATTGGAGGCTGTCGTGAATTTGTGATGCTATGCAATTTGGTTGGGTATCTTTTCGACTTGCCCAAAATGCTCTGCGATTGCGACTTAGCCATTACAAAATATGACTGAATCAAGACCAAATTGTGTTACGTTTTTCTCACCATTTGCTGTGGGTTCCTTCTAAGCATATCATCTATTTTTGAAAGACAGAAAGACAGCGGTGCTTGTTAAATGTTGCTAGTTGAGTGATTCTAATATGCAATCTGGTTTGAATAAAATTAAATAAATAAATAAATAAATCAGAAATGTGAGATTGCAGGCAATATGGCATGACGAACAGGTGAGACAGGTGAGAAGTCTGATCCCCCAGGTTCATAGATCCTGGGACTGAGGAAAGGGGATAAACTCCTGATCACATTCTGGGGTTTTTTGTTTTGCTTGTTCTGGTATTTCTGGTCAGAGCCTAAAATTTAAACTGGACTCGTCAGCCAGATTCCTGTTGCTACCGTTACACTGAACAGTACACAGTCAAGATGGCTGCATCATAATTTTTATTTTTTTCAGGCATTTAAGCACAATTTCATTAGAGTGACACGTGATGCTATTTATTTTGATCAGAACAAGGTAAATAAATAAATAAAATAATTAAAAATAATCAAAAATGTTTTAAGTTGGAGATGAACTCTGTTGTTCTGTTGTTGAGATGTGGCGGTATGATTCGGCAGACTCCACCCTTTGCTTCTGTGCATTGCATGTAAATTGCGACAGTCCGAGACTGTTGCAACAGGAGAGACGAAGACTAGGAACTTAAATACACAAAGACATCAGTCAACACAGTGAGGAGGGCTGTGCAAACATGGGGGGGAACACGAGGGGCGGGGCGTAGAACAAGACCGTAATCAATTAATGAGAATCAGTGAAACGGAGTGAAAAGTGACTGAGACAGAAAAACTGCTGGTAAAAAGGATTCGGGAAACTCAGGATGTGACGGCTTGCATTATTAATCACTTTCTGTTGTGTTTCCTCCTTGATTACATTCTAAGTTCTTTTTGGATCATTTTGTTTGGGCAGCAGAGAATGAATTTTTTAACTTTGCCTTTCAGCTGCACAGCCTTCCATATGAAATCATAAATTGCGTAAAGGCAAGAAAGTCTATGATGGCGTAAGTCTTGATGACAGTCAACAAGGCTTTTTATCGTTCAACTGAAAAATACAAAACAGGAAAAGGCTACAAAAACTGCCTTTTATGCAAGGAATAGCCAACACATAACCGCACTGTCATCAACATCATTCTCATCACAGGTTCTCACTCAGTGCATCTTTTCTCATCCTATGAGTTACACTGTCTGAAGGACTGAGAGGATGGTCACATTTACCAGACCTGTTTATAGATGCAGCACAGTAAATGTCGGGAACTTATCATTCCTATATTTATGTATCAGTGCAAAGCTAGACGAGGTACATAAAATCAATTGAAAATGGCTAAACAGAAAGTTGTTCGTTTTGACAAACAGGATCTAGGCCATCTTGTGTTCTTGTAGATACCGGTAACGTGTTATACTGGTTGTTTATGCTTAATTATGTTGTGTTCCAACATCTTTTGATCTGGATCTTTCATAGATTTTTATTTTATATAACATTATTTACATTCCTTGCTTCTCATTTCTTTGAGCTGCTTCATTAAAAATGTGCTGTGCCCTCATTGTCTCTGGGTTGCTGAGTTTACCGCCGAACAAATTATGACCATGAATATTCATGCAAGTTCAAAAAGAAGGTCTGCATTTATTCATATGCTTTAAAATGAACACAAGTCCTGTATGCATTGATATTCAGAGAAAATTTTAAATACTCATCACATAAAATTCAAACCCATTTTCTAAAAATAAAGAATTATTTATTACTTTTCATAAATTCGCGATACCATGGCTGATGGAGCTCGGCAGCAGTATCAGAGATTCCATGACAGCTTTGGGTGGGAATGTCACTAATTGCATAGCAGTGGACAAATACAAAGCCTAGTTGACTAGGTGCCCTAGTATTGCTATTGCCTCAGAATGGAGGCTAACATTTTTTCGTGGGTGTAGTTACAAAGGCCTCAAGAATAAATATTGAATACAAACAAGATTTTTTTTCATTGATTTCATCATTCTGTTTGACTGGAAGGCACATGATAAAATACTGTTAAGAAACTTTTGAAGTGGACGATAAGTTCCACCACTGCCTCCTTGGTTTCAGATAGAGCCAGAAAAATGTTTTAAAGGCATTGGGACGGATGTGACTGTGTGTACCTGTGGTCTGTACCAAAGAAGCTAATGACCATCCAGACTGTTTCCAGCAACAAGTCCATAGTATTTCATAGTATAGGAGGTGTCAGTGCCCTTGGCAAGAGTAACTGGTACTTCTGTGAAGTCATCATTAATGCTGAAAAGTGCACAGAGATTTTGGAGCTACAAATGCTGCCTTTAAGACGACACCTTTTCCAGCGATGCCCATGCTTATTTCATTAAGTTGATGCAAAACTGCATTCTATACACATTACAAAGGCATGGATGGATAAGAGGGCACCACTGCTGGACTGGCCTGCCTGCAGTCCTGACTTGTCCCCAAAAGAGACAAAGCCGTCCACTTTGAAACCTAAAATGTGACAACGAAGACCTCGCGCCATCGCTCACCAGAAGAATTGGCGGGAAGAATGGGACAAAATTACTTGTGAAATATTAAATCATTTGGTGTCTTCAGTCCTGTAATATTTCTTAGGTGTGAAAAAGAATGGCAATATTACAAAGCGGTGAATATTTTATGGTCCCGACTTTTTTTTGAAGTATGTAGCAAGAATCAAAATTAAAATAAGCTTTCGTTTTGAGAAATCATTAAAATTTATAAGGTGAAACACCAAATAATGTGCTGTTATAGTTTTTGGCATAATACACGTCAAAGATAATTTAAAAATCACCGCTTTTAGTCTGAACCCCTTTGCGCAGAAGTGGACGCCGGCGTCCGTAAATTCAGAACTATAATCCCTATATAAATCTGTAATTTAATTCCCAAATGTCTTGCTTCACTGGAATAATTTTCCACAGTCTCTGTGACACAAATCCTGAGTTATAAAGCCCAAATAGGCTCCTGCACAACAGGAAACATTTGGCATTATTTGCATTCAGCACAAAGGAGCTAATTATGTCTCCCCCTCGAAGGGAGGGGGGCCATATTGTGTCTGTCCGGTTTCCCATGTCTGTGTGCGTGTGCGTCCGCGTCGGTGTTCCCACCATTTCCGTACCGTAACACAAAAACCGTTTGTTGCATTACCATGAAAATTTGAACATATTTGCATCAGGTCATGGAGATGTTCCTTTTGCTATTTTGAGGTTATTAACTTTGCTTTTTCCTTCCTAAATGTCTGTGAACATCAATGAGGGGTGGCTGCAATGTTTTTTTTTTTGCCTTAAAAACAGTCTCTAGTTTTATTTTATTATATTATCCCAACCTTTTCTGATTTGTTGTTTAATATAGAATGAATGATGGAATTATTGCTTGATGTTTTTTGATCATTGTGTCTGAACATGAAAGGAAAGTGACAGTCCTTTAAACAATGCACTGGCATTTGAAATGCTAATAACCTGATTGAACTTGTAGCTTAGATCTGTCAGGGAGCTGTGTGTCATCTTTGGAGAATTAAAAGTTCCTTTCAGTACCTCACAATTAACTTAATCACTTTGAAGCGGTGTGTTTATGTCTTATCACAATGGAATGAAAGGGCAATAATTTCTCACTTTTTCCGTATTTCCACTCAAAGTTCTGGTTATAATTGAGTGGTGAACCTTTACACATATTTCATCATACTGTAAACATGTAGTTATTCAGCTTCCAAATATGCATTTTAATTGTCATCTGGACATTCACTGATGAACATGAGGTGGCAGAGAATATTATTATATACAATGTAGATATAATGATAATGATTGATACCCCCTAGTTTCACAGTGAAAGTTCCTGGATTGACGTTTGCTATTTGCACTTTAGCAACTAGTCAGTATCTTCCTGGTGTCGTCTACGGAAATTATTCGTAAGCTTCATTGATATTTAAATACGAACATTCGCTTCTTAGCTTCTTCTCTTAGCCAGTTTTTGCTTTTGAATTGACAGTTCTGTTGCATTTTTGATGGTTATGGATGGTAACGGAGTCATTCATGCTTTTAACCTCATCTGTCAGTCCGATGTGATATAAAATGATAGGATGATGCAATGTAGTTTCTTTAGCCTGAAATCAGCTTAAAGTAAAATAAAAAGACCAACTTAACTTAAATTGATTTTATTTACAACATTGTATAGTAATTTTAGGAGCTGCCAATAGGCTTTGATTGAGGTACCGGAATGGCAATGCTGGGAGCCCGTGTATGTGAGAGCAGCCCACACCGAGCACCAGTGATTGTACAGGCTGCGTGCAGCACCCAACTTCCTTTCCTTGCTTGCAGACACGGTCATCCAGCTCTGTGCACCTGCATGATTCATGTGACAGACGTGCCGCTGTGTAGCTCTTGTGTGAGAGATAATGTGCTCCACTCCTAACGCGCTCTGTGCTATGGACGCCTCTGCATCTCCTGCGTTCTTATCTTGTTTTCAAAGCTTTGATTGGGTGACATTTCTCTCTCTCCCCCTCTCTGTCGCTTGTTCTCTTCCTCCCTCTCTCTTCCTTGCTCATTCTGTTGCTTTCGCTCCCACAGGAAGTTCATGCCATAGCTACCCACTTCCAGCTGCCGTGCAAGATCAGTCACTGATAATGCAATCCACGCTGGATATGAAGCCTGTCATTCCTTTTCCTGTGGATGCTGCGTCTCCGGTGGGACTCTTTCCCAACTTTAATACAGTAAGTGCTGTTTTACATTGGCATCTCCACTCTAATCTCAGCCAGCTTGTGCACATCCAGGAGTGATATGAGATTCATCACTGCATGAAGCACCAGCATGTTCCACAGCAGCATTTCTGACACAAGTTGATTCTGAGTCAGGACTGATGGAGAGGATGAATTATGCGGCCTGTTAATTCAGGCTACGCTGCAAATGTACATATTTTCCAAAGTTTAAAAAAAAATCCAGTTTTCTACTGCCTTCAGTTAAATTAGGATTGAATTATTGCTTCCATTATTTGGATGTGTGCATGCATCTGTGTGTTTTGCGTGGCTGAATCTGGATATATGTACACGGAAGTTGCATTAAATTTATCTGAGCACCAGTCCCCCCCAAATTGATTTTTTCTTGCCGAAAGGAGAATGCTTTGTGTAAGAGGCTTGTGGGTGGATTAGAAGTAGATATGGAGTGGAGAGAGAACGCAGGCGTCGTGCCCTTTTAACTCTAAGCTGCCCTGCATTCTTCCATCCCTCTGCCCTCCATGCAGCGCAGCATTAGCTTTTCCATGGATCAGAGCTCAGGGGACGTACCAGTCAAATCTTTGCAGAGCTGTCAGCGAGCCCAACCTCAGGACGTGGCGTCCTGTCAACACGGTTTTGCCCGGCTTAGCATAATGTGCTTCTGAAAGAAGGAAAGGTGGTTTCATTGTTTGGTCGCTGTCTGTTGAAAATGAAGTGTCTTTATCGAATCCCTTCATCCAGTTCCTTTCTCACAAATTAAATTTATTACTTTTCATTTTTTTGTTTTACTTTTGTCACAGTGAATTATACATCTGAGCTGCTTGTCACATTCATTAGCATTAAGGACTCATGTCATGGTTTTACTTGAGTGTGTGTGCATACGTTTTTATTTTTAAAGTGGCTATTCCCCCAACCGTTGGTGGTACAGGAAAGGAAAGATGCCCTTATTCCCCCAGCCGTTGGTGGAACAGGGGGTAATGCAAGGCTGACACTTGCACGACTTTTGGCCACGATTTTGTCGTGGCAAGTCATGCCATTTTGGGGCACGAACTGGGAGGCTCCCGCACTGTTCACGACTAGTTCACGTATAGTTCACGACGAGTTCATGAATGCGTGCCCATCAGTGTCCACATTGACACGAACTGGCACGACGAGTTCACGCATAGGTTGCGCGTATTTTGCGCATAGTTTACGCACTTCCCGCATTGGCACGACGAGTTTGCGCAATTCGGACGGTGTCGTGCCGACTTGGGCACGCCATATAAAAAGGGGGCCTCCCCAACCCCTGATCATTTTTGGATTGGCTGTGGAAGAGACACCATGCTGAATTCCAGAGACACAATCATTGCAGAGAAGAGAAGATGCCTATACCTGGCATGTTGTCTCTGTGATATAAGTTGTCTCTTCGCTGGCGATCTCTGGAATGGCGAGCAGTGTCCAGGAAGCCCTATATATACCCCCGCACCGACGCGAGCGCCACTGTCGCGCAGTAGTCGTGAACTGCTCGTGCCACGTGCAAACTGTTCGTGAAGTGCGTAAACTAGTCGTGAACTGCTCGTGCCATCAATGCGTAAAGTACACGTGACCGTGTCAGTGGGAAGGCACGGCCACGCTGCGACGCGCACCAATTCGTGAACATGTCGTGAACTACTCGTGAACTCAATGTGAGCTGTTCGTGACAGTTGTGGCATGGCGCGCACTGGCACGCATCCTCCCGCATCTTCTCGACGAGTTCACGACAAGTTCACGAACAGTTTGCGCATAATTCAAGACCCGGTCGCGAAATTTTGTCATGACCAAAATTTTGAATATTTCAAAATTCTTGTCCTGACATGGCAAGCAGTCACGGTGGGTTTACGCACACTTCACACCAGTTTACGACTAGTCTGCGCACTGGCACGACTCGAGTCATGCCAATGCGTGCCACAGAATCGTGCAAGTGTCAGCCTTGCATAAGGTTGCTCTTATTCCCGCGGTAAATCTAAAGCTGGATTTATGGTTCTGCATCAGCTCCACGCAAAGGGTACGCCGTCGCCTCGACACCGTCGTGACCTTTCGAAGTTCTGCGTTGAGGTCGTTTGTGTCATGATGTGCTGTGAAGCAGTTCACCGACAAACCACTAGGCGGCGTCAGGTTTCCGAAGGACCTGTAGTGAAAGGACTGCGTGAGACTCGAGTAGAGTGGACCAATCAGTGCCCTTGTAGTCTGCGTCGCTTTGACGCGCAGTTAGAAAATTTTCGAGGTGCGTGGCTGGCGACGCAGAGGCTCTGCGGTGAGGGTTCACGTCGCCACAGAGGCTCTGCGTAGCGACTGCGTCGGTTTTACGCAGAACCATAAATCCAGCTTAAGACACCATTCAAACGGCGTCAAAAATTTCGACTGAAAGATGTTGCTCAACGGTGAGGCGAATAGCCCTTGCCATTTTGTTTTTGTTTTTTTTTTTCATTTTGAGGGTTTGAGGGCGAAGTGAGCGGAGGAAAGAACAGAAGGAAGTCTGTCGCCACGTGAAATAGGTTATGATTTTGGTTTATTGTAAAAAGTAAGTGTGAAATAGTAGTAAACAAGAGGGTGGCTGCGTGTCCGGGGTGCTGATCCTGATTCTTTGCGTGAAATTTGGCTCAATCCCACAATTCCACTCCTCTACGTCCATCTAAAAGTGTAAAAGACCTTCAGGAGATTCATCTCAAGCAACTAACCCGTCAGAATCATATGGTACTAATTTGTTGGTTTGCTAATTTGACTCATTTTTTCCAAAGTCACTTATTTTTATATAGCTATTGTTCTGGCTGTTTGTCAGTCTGTGCATTTGCCTGTATACATGTTTTCGTGTAAAACATTTCATATTTTCCCATAAAACCTAGTACACACATCAGCTATGTGCTATAATAGCGTATTTTGGAATTTTTTTTTGATTGACTAAAAGGTGGCCCAATGAGAACAAATTTTACGCTTTGGTCTACGACTTTGGAGCTGTAGGTCTCAGAAAGAAGTGATCTTATTCTAGATTCTATGGGTCCACACAGATCTATCCATCAGGCCATGCGCGTTTGTATATGGGTATATTTTCTGCAATTTTCAGTTTTTGTTAAACCTTTAAACTTTATCTCCTCTTCCAGCGTGCCATGATTCACATGAAATTAAATATTTTCAGCAGCTACAGGTCAATTTTTTTATTTTACATTCACAAAGTTTCAATGTTTAAAGGTAGGGCTGCAGTAAGCAAATTAATTTTGTGGGTGTAGCCTTTGTTGGTATATTGATATATAAGCAATATTCAATCATCACCAAACATCTGCTTTTCAAATGTGGAGTAAATCCACCCATAGGTGGTGCTATTGCAAATAAATTATAACTTCAAAACCAATTGTGCAGTCAAATCAAAAATTTGAATGTTTCATGATGGCTGCAAAAAAAATAAAATCTTGCCAAGCATTTTACTTTTTGTATTTAGACTTAAAACACATTTCATTTACTCAGAAATAAAATTCTGTCACTGATGTGAGGTTAATTTTTACTAGTTTCTAAGTTTGACTATGGGATGAGACCATTTGAAAATTATGTCATACGTACCTCTGTGTTCTCTTTGACCACGGCGTGAGTGTGATCCATTAGGGGCCGGCTGCAAAAGCGTGTCCTTTAATGAGGATCTTCTAAAAACTGGCCGCAGTTCGATCCTTTATGCCTGCCTGGGTGCCTATGAGTGCTGAGTTCTATGCTGTTTTCTGTCGAAATCAGCCATATTTCCTCTTCTTTGATGAAGTTCTGCTCCATATCCAAAACTCACCTGGAACCTTTTTGCTTTGCTTCTTTTCTGAAATATAACAAGAATGATTTGGGTTTGCTGAACCATTAAATCGTGCTTTTAAGGAGCATTAAAGAAAGTGACATTTTGGGAAGGTAAGACTTATTCCTAAGGTAAAACCCTTTTGCCTAAAGTTTTGCAATTTGGTTAACCTTGTCACCCTTGCTCTTCTTAGGTAATAGTTAAATTTTAATGTTAGAGTGGGAAAAGAGATTATTTCCACTCTCTAGTTTCTGTTTTTAAAATGGTTGTTTCAAGAGGGAATTGACTTGGGGTTGTTAGAGTGCAGTGATTGGCTGTATTCTGCTCTTCACATGAATAAATGAAATCAGGAGGTGCAAGAAACTTTAAACCAGCTAATGCTGTCTACGCCTTTACAGATGAACTGTGCCTCACTCCTGGATGAGCAAAGCTTAGGAAGGAGTGTTGTGATGAGACTCGAGCGTCACTCATCTATCTATCTATCTATCTATCTATCTATCTATCTATCTATCTATCGATCTATCTATTGTGCCCTCCATAATTATTAGCACCCCTGGTTAAGATGTGTTAAAAGCCTTAAAATAAATTCAGTTTTTATTGCAGAAGCATACTCTCACACCGAAAATTGTAGGAAAATGTAACCTTCAACTCAAGTGAATTGTAAGCGAAAAAAAAATCCCAGACTAAAAAATAACTATTTTTCATAAAATCACCTGTTCCACAATTATTGGCACCCCTTACGATTTGGAATTAAATGTTATTGAAGTATTTCTGTCATTTCTTCAGTAGTTTACAAAGTTGATCAGAGTATCTTGGATCATTTAATTAGTAAATCATCACTTTCTGTTTCCCTGGGGTATAAATATGACGTGACACAGAGGCCTGTTCTCTTATCCACTCTTCAACATGGGAAAGACAAAGGAACACACCATTCAAGTAAGGCAGATGTGTCGACCTTCACAAGTCAGGCAATGGCTACAAGAAAATAGCCACTTGCCTGCACCTGCCCATATCTACTGTCAGAGGATTCATTAAGAAGTTTAAAACAACTGGAACAGTGGTAAACAAGCCTGGACGAGGACGCAAGGTTATTTTGCCACCACACACAATGAGGAGGATGGTAAGAGAAATAAAAAGTTCTCCAAAGCTCACTGTTAAAGAATTGCAACAAATAGTAGCATCTTGGGGTCACAAAGTCTCCAAAACAACCATCAGGCGCCATCTACATGCCAACAAGCTATTTGGGAGGAATGCACAGAAAAAACCTTTTATCACTCACAGTCATAAACGCAAGCGTCTGGAGTTCGCCAAGCGGTACTGGGATTTCAACTGGGACCGTGTGCTTTGGTCAGATGAGACCAAGATAGAGCTTTTTGGCTACAAACACTCTAAGTGGGTCTGGCGGAACACAAAAGATGAGTATGCAGAAAAGCTCCTCATGCCCACTGTGAAGTGTGGGGGAGGATCAGTGATGCTGTGGGCCTGTTTCTCTTCCAGAGGCCCTGGGAACTTTGTTAGGGTGCATGGCATCATGAACGCTTTGAAATACCAGGACATATTAAATCAAAATCTGGTGACCTCTGCCCGAAAGCTGAAGATGGGTCGTCACTGGGTCTTTGAGCAAGATAATGACCCTAAACATGTGGCCAAATCTACAAAGAAATGGTTCACCAGACACAGAATCAAGCTCCTCCCATGGCTATCTCAGTCCCCAGTCCTCAACCCCATTGAAAACCTGTTGAGTGAGCTGAAGAGGAGAGTGCAGAGGAGAGGACCCAGGTCACTGGATGATTTAGAGAGATTGTGCAAAGAGGAATGGTCAAAGATCCCTCTTTCTGTATTCTCCCATCTTGTGAAACATTATAGGAGAAGATTAGGTGCTGTTTTGTTGGCAAAAGGGAATTGTACAAAGTATTAACATCAGGGGTGCTAATAATTGTGGCACATATGATTTGATGTAAAAAATTATTTCTTAATGTGGGATTTTTTTCCCACTGAATAAATGCACTTGAATTAAAGGTTGGATTTTCATCTTTTTTTCATTGTGGTCCCATATTATTTAGAAAAAAACTGAATTTATTAGAAGCTAAAGAACACATCTTAACCAGGGATGCCAATAATTATAGAGGGCACTGTATCTATCTGCTGTTAGCAAGACCATGGTTGGTAAGATTCACAAGTAGCTTATACAGGAGTTAACAATAGTGTCACTTTGGTTCAGTTTTGTTGCTTGGCTGAGCACAGGAGGCACAATAGTGTCCATATACAACATTTTGTGTGGCCACTGTTTTAATACTCATCCACTAAATATCTCATGCTGGGCAGCATTTCTCTCTTGAGTGGGCTGTTCTGGGATCACTCGCCTTGTTCCCTTGATGCTACAACATGGCAGGCTGCTGCAGTGGGGAGTACTGATGCCTTGCAGCAGGATTTCTGTGTAAGGCTGGCATGTTCTCCCTGAGTTCAGGTGAATCTCTGTATGGCCCATAGGTGTGAATGGTGTGCGTATGTGCGCCATGCAATGGATTGGCAAACTTTCTGGGGCGTAGTCTTGCCTCCTCCTCATTGGTTGGTGGTACAGTCTCCCGCCCCCTGTGCACCTGACCAGGCGAAGGCAGGCTAGATAACGCAGGCATGACTGCATTTACAAAAACTTTATTATACAACCTCTGCACCTGCTTTCTTTACTGGTGTTTGTAGTGCAGCTGTACATTTATAGAAGTAAAATATATTTTGAATTAGTTTATTTCAAACATTCTGTTGCTTTTTCTCAGATTTTTTTTTTTTTTTTTGTAATTTTCCTGCATCCCAGTTTGATGACAGCTGTACTTCACACACATCACTGCTGCCTGTGTTTTTCTGCAAAATCACACAAATTTGTTCATGACCTGCTTTTGCCTTGATGTGTTAAAGGGTCAGAGTTTGCCTGTAGCCTGAATGCCTACTTAAGATCTGGTGTTATTTACAGACTTTGCTGGTTATTTTTAAGCAGGGAATAAATATGTTCTTGCAATCCTAGTACAATGTTACCCAATACCTTCAAGCTTTTATTAGCACCCAAGGGATTAACAAGAGTGAGAATCCTTTTCAGCTTGAAAAATTCAACGACAAGTGTATCACCTGCTAACCCACACTTGCTCAGCAATCTTTAAGCCAGCAGGGATAAAATGTCACTGGTAATAATCAACTAACATTTTGAGCGAAGAGCACATTAGGAAATTCTGTTTCAGCAATTTTACAAATATCAAATTAACATGTTGGCTTCTGCTTTCTGGCCTTGAGCGGCAATGAATATTTTAATGACTGAAAATACTGCACTTCAAATAATCTAGTTTTAATTCTCAAAATAATCCAATAAATTTTTTTGCATTTCCATAGTGTTAAGATTGCACTCAAAAGGTAATCATGTAATGTGAGTCATTTTATATTGACTAATCATAGATTGATGATTCCCCTATTCCAACAGACCTGTGAGTGTTAACAGATTTAAGAACTCAAAAAACTCTGACAAGGTTAAAAACACAGGAACGCACTAACCAAACACAAAGCCAGGATAATCGATGCGACCCTCTAAAGGACTGAATTGAGGAGATTTATAGAGGGATCAGTGATGAGACTCAGGCGCTGGTGATAATTGAATAATCGAGTCCGGCGATGCCAAATGACTGTATGCTGTACCAGAGGGGAATAGTGGACACAAATGAGGATTTCATCGATGTTCATGACCACACGCTGTTTATGCACGCCCCAGAAGAGATCGCTTATGAATGCCTGGAACAACTCAGGGGCGTTAGTCAACCCCCATGGTGTTCCTAAGAACTCATATTGGTGGTGGTGCCACTGAAAGTGGTCTTTCACTCCTTGCCCACACAGATACAGACCTGATAAATGCCATCTACAGGTCCAACTTCCAAAAGACCTTCTCCACTGCTGCTGGCATGAATTGAAGTTGATTTTATGTCTACACAGGGGTGTAGGGCCCTGTTCTTTCCCTCAAAGAGGCTGTAGGATGCCCAGGAAGTAGATGGGTGAATTAACTCCTTGGAGAACCTCAGGCATGTCACAGTGGTTTGCACTACTGCCTCACAGCAAGAAGGTTGTGGGTTCGAATCCAGCCTGGGGCCTTTCTCTGTGGAGTTTGCATGTTCTCCCCTTGTTCGCGTGGGTTTTCTCCGGGTACTCCTGTTTCTCCCACCCACAAAAACATGCAATACAGCAACACTCCTGTTTGGCTGTGTGTGAATGTTTGGTGATGGTCAGAGGGGCCGTAGGCGCACACTGGCAGCCACGCTTCTGTCAGTCTGGCCCAGGGCAGCTGTGGCTACAAAAATGTAGTTTATCACCATCAGAGCGTGAATGTGTGAGTGAATGAATAATGTATCCATTGTGAAGCGTCTTTGAGTGCCTAGAAAAGCGCTTTATAAAAATGATGCATTATTATTATGCATATTCAATAGAGGTTGGCGCGAGTAAGCCGTTTCAGTCCTGTGCCTGACCGCTGTGGCTAGGATCGAAAGTGCTGTGATAATGTATTTGTCCCCTTTTTGATTTCTGTTTTTTTCTTATATGTCATGAGTAGATATTTCAGATCATCCATCTAATTTTTATATAAGACAGACTATAAACTGTGGCTTTCAAATGATCATTTTATTTATTGAAGGTAAAGAGTTGCTCTAAAGCTAAATCACACGTGAATAGAAAATTCTCCCCTTAAACCTCATAACTGGTTGTGCCATCCTTGGTAACGACAACAGCCATGAAACATTTGCGATAACTAGAAATGAGTCTTTTACAGTGCTGTGGAGGAATTTTGGCCTACTTTTCTTTGCAGATTTGTTTTAATTTAATCATACTGGAAGGTTTTTCAGCATGAAATGCCTGATTAAGATCATGCCACAACATCTCAATCGAATTCAAGTCAGGACTTTGACAAGACCTGCACAAAACCTTCATTTTGTTTCTTGTGAGCCATTCAGAGGTGGACTTGCTTGTGCGCTTCGGATCTCGTTCTGCACAACACAACTGCACTTGAGCTTGAGGTCATGAACTGACAGTTGGACCTTCCTCTTCAGAATTTTCTGGTAGAGAGCAGAATTCATGGATCTTCCAATTACAACAATTACCCCAGATCTTGAAGCAACAATGCAACCCCAGATCATCACATTACCACCACAGTGTTTTACTGTTGGTATGATGTGATTATGCCAGATGTAACAGGACCCATGTCTTCCAAAAAGTTCCACTTTTGACTCACCAGTCCACAGAATATTATCCCTCTATTGTTGGGGGTCATTACAATGTTTTCTGGCAAATGAAAAACAAGCAGTGGTTTTTGCCTTGAAGATCTCCCATGGATGCTAATTTTTCCCAGTTTTTTTTTCTTACTGCTATGGCTTGAACACTGACCTTTAGTGAAGCAAGTGAGGCCTGCAGTCATTAATGTACTTTTGGACAAATTTCGGTAGGCCAGCCTCTCCTGGGAAAGTTCACCACTGTTCCCAGTTTTTTCTTTTAGTGGATAATGGCTCCGATCTTTGCTGGAGTCTCAGAGCACCTCCAAGATTGTCCACGCACACCTTCCTACTTCTCCTCACTACAAGTCCTACATTTTACTCCACATGTTATAATTTCTGTTATCCATGCCTCAGCCTTAAAAGAAACATGCAGATAAACAAAAAAAAAATGTTTTAGCTTCAGATATCAGAATAATGAAATTCAGGAAAAATTTAATTGTCAATGTATTATATGGATACTTTTCTTTTGTCAAAAGTGCAGTAAAAGTGCGATGAAGGCTTGGAATAAACAAAAATTACTACTGTCATTTCATAAATTCCATATCTCGGGCTCACTCATTATAGATGCTATATATATGGCACATTACTAAAATGAATATGGAAGGAAACGATGTTTGTTTATTTGCAAGCAGCTCTGCTGGCTTCCATTCAGTCCAATGGAACTTCCATAGAGCAGCGGCATTTGCATGAAAACTTGGTTTGAATGCGTCAAAATCCAAACAATGTCTGTGATATGAAAATTATCCAGGGCCAGCTTTTCACATTGACACACCTCCTTTTGCTCTGTTCAACCCCTTGAGATCTAAACATTTTAATTTCAGAGCATAAAACTACCAAACTGTGTGAAGTTGATAAATATACCATTTGAGCTGGACAGAACTGTGCATGAAGTTACCACCACATGTTGCAAAGTCATGAAAATAGAGTTCAAAATGTTCATCCTCTAGTTTAATAAATACACACATAATGACGCTGTAGAATGCCTGAACAATTATTTCAGTAAACAAGCCAATAACACCGATGAGATTTCTGCAGACAAAAGCTGGTATATACTGGAGGACGTGACACCTGCCGACGGTAAAAGGCAGGCTTTTAATGACAGCATATCCAGCAGGGTACCTTCCAGAGATATAAACGTCCGGGTAACAGCCGTGGCCCATTCACTGAATTTTGGTAATTCAGTCTCACCGTAGTGTCCTCGTCCCTTCATTCAGGGCGCAGTTATTGGTCACTTAATTCCACATCACAATAAAATGTTTCCTCATCAGCTGCCCCTAAAGTCATGTCAATCAGTTATTATTTTATGCCCGTCCTCAATTACATCCCATGATCAAACTGAGTGCCTTCAAAGTAGTGCCTGTGGGCAAAAAAAAAAAAATCTCTCAGATATAAAGGGCAGTTCTTATGAAATTAAGGGCACTTTTATTACTTAAAGGAAGGCTGAGTACTCTCTGCCCACACATAAGTAATCTATCCAGACCTTCAGTAATCAGGTATGCATTTTTAATGGATTGGCTTCCTGATTTTTACCTTGTCCAAATGACACCCCGCTGCTCTTCTGTTTACAAAAGCTCATCAGCCATTCAGGACTAATCAAGAGGAAGTGGCCCTAAGAGACTGGGAGGCAGCAGACTGTGCATGCAAGTGTCTGTGTGTGTGTGCGTGTGTGTGTGTGAGAGAGAGAGAGAGAGAGAGAGAGAGAGAGCGAGCGAGAGAGAGAGAGAGCGAGAGCCTTGTTTTGTTGCGGCGTTCAGATCTGCTTTGCTCTTCCAAAGCGCACTCGACTCCTTCGCAGGAAACTGTCCACCAGAATTATCTGTCGCTGAGCCATTATGGAGATCCTCCCCACGCTTCAGGTAATCTGCCCTATCATTGTTGCGTCAACCGCCTTTCCTGTGATGCAGAGAAACTGTCTCTGCTGTTTATAATTCAGCTGGTGTTTTGCTGTTTGTTGATTGTGCAGCAAGTCTGTGAGAGTGAGGTGAAATTCGATGTTAATGTTCGCGAAAAACATTCGGCGCTCAGTGGCCACGTGTGAATTGTATTCAAGTCGGCGGCAGGTCACAGCATACTGCATTTCCAGCCTGGTGTGCTCTGTAATTTAGCAATGTTTTTGGTGACTCTTGTCGTTCCTCTGAAGCTCTGCTGTCTTGTAAAGTGGATGAGCGCTGAAACACTCTTCACTGCTGCTCAAACTCATTTAAGTTTTTCGCTGCTAAGATTGACACTTCATCCTTCATCATGATGGATGCCCCTTGTGCCTGTCCTCTGCGTTTGATTAACTGACAGCAGGCCAAAACATATTGCATTTTCAGACTCAGTTGCTTCCCTTTGTAAAAATACCAGAAATACACTGGCCCTCCACTGCAAGTGAGGGTGCTGTCTATTTTCCTGCTTATTTGCTTCTTTTTTGGGTTCTCAGTGTTTTATTAGAGACATAGATGCATCAGCGGGACTTTGAGGAGAAAGTGTGTGATTATCCCCTGTTGCGCACACACATTCTGACACCCCCCACCTGTAGATGGGGCACTTCTTTTCTGTGTGGGGTGCCATGTTTGTATCAGAGCCATACAAACATGGCTCTGGTTTGTATATTTTCAGTTTTTCCAGACTTCATTTCCCAGAAGTCCAGTTTGGCGGGGTATGTAGCAAATGCTCATGTGCAGAAAGGCCATTTCTCAAAGCACAGACTTCATCCTCAGTATTCTGGATTTTTAGGCTGATATGTTATGGCAGGCTGTTCCATTGCGAAGGCGCCATCGAATACAGCCGAGAAATGCAGCACTTTTTATCTTGGCTGATATCGGTTGGAATTGTCAGCTCACGTACACCCCATTACCATGCTGACAATTCCATGCGATATCATGCAGGGTGAAGGCTGCATTTCTCGACTTTATTTGAAAGCGCCGTCACGATGGAACAGCCTGCCATGACATAGCAGCCTAAAATGCAGCCTCCGAAGGATGCAGCCTACACTTTGAGACACAGCTCTTGAGTTTTGTTCATGTGTGGTGTTCGGAGGCCATGAGTAACTTGCATTCAGACTGGCAGCGGGCTGCAACATGATGCATATTCAGCTTGGTGTGCAATGTAATTCTGCGACGGTTTCGGTGACTCTTGTCGTACCTCTGAACCTCTGTTGTCTTGAAAAATGCATGAGCACTGAAACACACTTCAGATCCTCATGAACTAAGTGGTAACTCATTACTATGAATGACTCTTCATCCTGATGGACTGACTCCCCATCATACTAGTCTGCTGCATTTGAGTTTAGCATATAGAAATGCTTCCTTTTTGTACAAGTATCAAAAAATACTGTGACACTTGACTGTAAGCTAGGGTTATTTGTGTTTATCACATAACTGGAATACTTATCCCATACACTTGCTCATAACATATTTTTGATATTACCCCTGGTTATCATCACTTCTGCGAAAATGTAATTGGCTGAGAGCGTGGGAAAAAAAGGCTCTGCATTACGTCACGCACTTGATATTTTAATAGCCGAACTGAATACCAAGTGTAACGGGGGTTAAATCGCTAGGTTTTGAGCTGTAGCCTGCCAGCTAAGTACCTCTTTCATAGCTAGTAATCTTTACTGAGCCAGCTAGCCAGTATGAACCTTTCCATAACCACTATGTAACATTAGTTTGTTAGCTAGCTACTCAGTAGAGTGAGAATTTAAAAACCATGGCTCGTTCAACCACTGGTGTGTGTGACTCCGTGACTTATGTAGAATTACAGTGATGGCGTTAGCTCAGTGTGAACATAATGGGAATTACCGTTAAGGTGCGAACAGGAATGAAGTTTGTTTCCTGTTAAATTACATGATTCAGTCATGTGAGAAATACAACCTCATACTCTTGGTCATGTCATATGAAAGTCATGAAACTCGCTAAAGCGCGAAACAGACGCAAAATTTACTCAAGTCGTTTCATAACTTTGATATTCCACGCTCACTCATGTAAGATCCTCTGTTTATATTTATTTCCCTCTTTGTTAGATGCTTGTATTTTGATCAGATCCACAGATGTGGGGAGAAGACCTAGAGAAGAATGAATGTAAAACTTCTGTTCTTATTTCCTCAGACCCTATTACACCATCCTCCTGTAGGCAGACTACTTATTTTCAGTGCGTGTGGTGCCGTATTTGTTTTTTGAATCTTGCCAGACTCCATCTCCACACGCCCAGCTCGCTGGAACGTATACCAAGTCCTCATACACAAAAAGAGTTCTGTCCACGGTACAGATTTGTTTCTGTGTTTGCATATCCTTCTGACATGCCAGAATCTGAACTCGATCCCAGCTGCGCAGTGAATGAAACTTAGACATGTGGTCCATTTGCTCCCTCTAGTGATTGACCGAACCACCTACATGTCTGTTGCTTTGCTGAAACTGTGGTCGTCTGGTAATTTTAAACACGGTTACAGCATGTGCAGTTCTGATCCGTTCTGTCAGAGAAAGCCATACGTTGCCTCTGTTAAGAGGAAACCCAAATAACAATTCTATCTGCTCAGGAACAGGATAATCAGAGGGAGCAGGAGGGAGAGGTTTATGCTTCAGGGGCATTTTAATGCTCTAAGTTGACTGTTACAATGATTTGTAGGTGTAACTTTGACTTTAACCTGGATTTTCTCAAAACCTGATTTTTGCCCCGATTGCTATCGTTTAAGGCACTTTATCTCACTAATCTGTGGAGCTTTTCTCATGAAATTTTGACAAAAGTCTGTGTACATATCCAGAAGTCTACTGGTTTTGGTTTAGCACTTTGAGTCTGTGAATTATGGTGATTTATTTTTCATATCGAGGGGGCGAAAAATGGCAAAATCCTCTTTTATCCCACTAAATTTTTAGTATTTAGTGTAAATGCTTTATTCTAGTTGAGAAGAAGGTGTAAACATAACTAAATCTAATAAAAAAACCTGATTCAAATATCTTGCTTCAGTCTAGAGATATAAGGCAAAGAAATAGTAGTGAAATCGGGGTGGCGGCCATCTTGAATCAGATGACCTTATTATGCTAATTTGGTCAAATTCATATTTTGTGTATTTCAGGTCATACTGTCAATACACAGAGTATGAATGATTTCTATCCAAAAATGACAATTTTTTTCCCAAAAGGTTTCTCCTCCCCTTAAGCCGCTTTCACACCGAACGCGAAGCAAACTTTTCGCGGGACAGATTACATTCAAAGTCAATGCAAAGACGCGAATACACGCGTGTGTTCGCGTCTTTGCATTGACTGTGAATGTAATTTGTCGTGCGAAAAATTCGTTTTGTGTCCGGTGTGAAAGCAGCTTTATTTTAGCAGGTGTTGATTGAGGCGGCTGAACCCAGGGCAGTGTGGTTATGGTAATGCACTGTGCTGCAGACACAGTCTGTTTGGGACTCAGTGTGTTTCTGGCTCTTTTCTCTCAGATGGACCCTGTGCAGAAAGCTGTGATTAACCACACATTTGGAGTTTCCATCCCTCCCAAGAAAAAACAAGTGATATCCTGCAATATCTGCCAGCTTCGCTTCAATTCGGATGTGAGTATGGGAAACTGTGTGTGTGTGTGCGCGTGTGTGTGTGAGTGCATGTGCGAGTGCACGGTGAGTGCAAATTGGCATTCACAAATGGTGTTTCTGTGTGTGTGTGTGTGTGTTTGTTTGTCCTTGCTTGTGTGTACAAATGTGTGTGTGTGTGTGTGTGTTTGTGTGTGTGTATACCGTGCTTTGAAAATGAATTTCTCCTCTTCCTGATTACTTCAATTTCTGCATTTTTTTAACTCTAAATGAACATAACATAACATGAATGGAAAGAACAGGCCTTTCAGCCCAGCTAAGCTCACCAGTTTCTTTATGATATTGTAAATATATCCCTTTAGATACTGAATGACTCAATGGTATCTAGCTTTAAGTCAAGCCTGCTCTTAAAAACCCCCAAGGTCTCTGCCTCAACAATATGGTCAGGCAGGCTATTCCACATTGAAATTACTCTTTGGTTGAAGAAATATTTCTGAATATCAGTGCTAAATTTACCTTTGGTCAATTTCCATTTGTGACCCCGAGTTCTACTCACAACACGTGGTTGAAGGAATCCTACATGATTCACTTTGTTAATCCCTTTAACATATTTAAAGACCTCAATCAAATCACCCCTGAGTCTCCTTTTCCTAAGACTAAAAAGATTAAGGATCTTCAGCCTCTTCTCATAGCTTTCATCTTTTACACCGGGAATAAGCTCAGTGGCTCTTCTCTGAACTTTCTCTAGAGCCTTTATATCTCTCTCAAAGTATGATCCCCAGAACTGCTTACAATACTCCAGGTGTGGTCTAACGAACGTGTTTTACAAAAGAAGCATCACCTCCTTAGATCTGTACTCAATACTTTTGGCAATGTATCCCAGCATCCGATTGGCTTTTTTAACTATTACCGCACAATGGCTAGTATCTGTGAGGGTTTGGTCAACAATCACTCCCAGATCTTTCTCGTGTTGAGCACATTCCAGTTTTAAACCTCCCATGACGTAATCCTGTCTAATGTTTTTATTACCTACATGTACAACTTTACATTTTGCTAGATTAAAATTCATTTGCCACATGTCTGCCCAATTCTGGATTCTATCCAAATCATCCTGAATCACTTTAGTGAACCCTAGACTATTTACCAAACCCCCCAATTTAGTATCATCTGCAAATTTAACCAATCTGCTCTCAATATTCCTATCAAGGTCATTAATGTAGATGAGGAACAGCAGGAGTCCCAACACCGATCCCTGGGGGACGCCGCTACCCACCATACCTAGCTCAGATGAGATACCACTGACCACCACTCTTTGTGTTTCTGTCCTGTAAGCAGTTTTGAATCCACTTCAGAATACCTCCTGTAACTCCAATGGAGCTCATTTTAAAAATTAGTCTCTTATGCGGTACTGTATCGAATGCTTTCTGAAAATCCAAGTATATGATGTCATAAGCCCTGCTCTGGTCATAATTCCTGGTGGCCTCTTCAAAAAATTCCAGTCGGTTTGTCAGGCATGACCTTCCCTTCCGTAAACCATGTTGGCCATGTTGGTTATCCCTCAAGATACTGTTACGTTCAAGAAATAAGTCCAGATCATCTTTTATGATAGATTCCAATATTTTGCACGCAATGCAAGTTAAACTGACAGGCCTGTAGTTTTCTGGCTCAGTACGGTCCCCTTTCTTAAATATTGGTATTATATTGCCCTGTTTCCAATCATTTGGTATTTCTCCAGTTTCTAAAGACCGTCTGAAGATGGTGGATAACATAACATAGATAACATAGATAACATTTCAAATGTTAAAACTGAGACATTTTACGTTTTTCTCCACAGAATGAGCTTATTTCAAATTTTCAGGCTGCAACAGGTCTCAAAAAAGTTGGGACACAGGCAAAAAGGGCTGAAAAAGCAATTAATATATAAAAGAATCAGCTGAAAGAACATTCAGCAAGTAATTAAGTTCACTGGCATCAGGTGTGTAACATGATTGGCTATAAAAATGATGTCTTTGAGAGGCTCAGTCTCTCAGAAGTAAAGATGGCCAGAGGCTCTCCAACCTGTGAAGGCTTGCGTAAAAAAACTGTGGAATACTTTAAAAACAATGTTCCTCAACAACAAATTGCAAAGCCTTTGAAGGTCTCATCATCGACAGTGCATAACATCATCAAAAGATTCAAAGAAACTGGAAAAATCTCTGTGCGTAAGGGACAGGGCCAAAGACCTTTACTGGATGCCCGTGGTCTTTGGAATAAGCTAATATTATCTAGTCGATATCAAAAATCCCGCTGTAATTTTGCGGTGAAAAAGGACCAGATCCAAAAGCGAACTCAAAAGCAGAGAGCAGATTGTTTTCCATCATTAATATTCACTATTCTGAAGACTCTGTCACTCGCAATTTCAGAGGAAGACTTTTCTTGTCAAGTTGTGGGGTAAAATGAAAGAGTTTTATTTTTGTCATGGTTAATTATATGGCTGAACGCTGTGGCCAAGCACAACACTTACAATCAGCCTCGATATTGTGCCGGTTTCCTTGAATGTCCCTGGTTACAGAACCTTCTCCTTAATCACGGTGCATTATAGAGCTGGAGCGTTGCTATTTTAATGGCTTTTTAGGGCTTTCGGCTGTGTGGCTGTTCTCTGCAGAAGTTTTAGTCATCCTTGGTTTTCTTCTTTGAATTTTGTCTTAGAGATTTATTCTTTGTTTTCTACATTGATGTTACTGAAGAGAAAATGCCCCTTTGAGATATCAAACATTAATTAAAAAAAAAAAAATTCTAATAATATTTGCATTTCATAAACCCTTTAAACCCTAGCCTGTTTTTTAGACGTCCGCTTAAAAAAATAGCATATCCCACTTGAAAAGGGCACATCTGCAGACTGCAGCCATAAGATCTGTTTGAATAGTTTTGGTCTCAAAATGAAGGGGACACTTGTGAGATTTGTTCAGATGTGTAAATACTCTTGTTTTTTATGTTTCTGTTTCTGTTGTTGCTCTTCTTTTGCCGATATCTTGCAGATGCTTTAGAACAGAGTAAAGACCTGCATATCACTGGAATCTGTGGAGTCTCTGGTTTCATTTGAGCTGTTGGTTGTGCATGTGACATAAAGCAGCGCAGTGACAGAATCGAAATTGTGGCGCGTGGGTTAACTAGGTGGCGCTGTATGGATTTTGGTGTTTGGTAATTAATTTCGTTGGGGTCGTAATTGTGTTTGGAGCGTGTAAAAATGACTTCCATATTCTTGTAGCTGAGGTTCTTCATTTTAATTTGATGTGCAACATGACTATATTGTTACATGGGTAATGCTTCATTTTTTGCTATAACTTCTGCTGTGTTCTCCGGTTTAAAGGGTTAAAGACGACGGGTGTAGATATTATAAGTTTGACACAGCACTGATAACAACATTGCCATACCATGGCTGTCCATGATCACATGGAGTGACAGAAGCAAGTGAGACAGTAAGTCTGTAGATGGACTACAAAAGGCCAATTATCTTTGAAAGCCATGAAACTACAGGACTGCGTACCTAATTTTAAAGTTAACGGTAGCCACACCAAATATTGAATTCATTTTGGTTGAAATAATATATGCCTCATTATGGCATGTTCTTGAATATTCGGAAACCTGTCATTTGATGATTTTTGAAAGCTTCTTTATCTTACTGAATCATTTGAAATGTGCCTAATACTTTTGCACAATACTGTAGTTCCCTCAAAGTCAAACTTTTACTTTTTCAGAATGTGTTCGCTTATGCTTGTGCTCCCATTTTATGTTATTATATGATGCAAGGTTTGTGTACTCCTCATTGGTGGAGGTGAGCTCTGCCGGTCACTGTAAACAGTGATATTTACTGCACGAGAGGTGAGTATAACAATCTGATGACCTCCAGGTAAAAATAGATGAGGCTTCCCCGCAGGAGCTCTGTACGGTGTCCGTGTTTGGTGTCGCTTCGTCCCTGTGAGGAGCTTTACGTCAGAGGTGTCGCCCTTCTCTTATTTTATATTTTCAAGCAGGGTCATATAATAAAACAGTTATTGACCTCATTAATCGGTGAGTCCAATGATTTATCCACCTTGTGGTGAATATCACTTTTCCAATGTGGATAAATCATTGGATTTACCTCGACTGAAGTCAAGAATTGTATTTTATTGTCAATAATTGTATAATATTTTTCAAAAAGTATCTCCTGAACCATTTCAGCGTTGAGGATGATGACCCTCGGGTTGATATTACTTTGACCAAGATAAATGTGTTTGCACCCTGAATTAAAGCAGAGTAGGTTCCTTTTCCTAATATCTGCCGCAGAAGAGATGCAGGCGGAACGGTGTGTCATACGGAGTGCGATGGGCCAGTCAGTGCTGGACACCTTAGCACCTCCTTAATGAAGTTTTAAGTGGCAGACAGTTCCTCTTGTTTCGTTCGCCCTGCTTGGGGGGCTGTGGGACAGACAGCTGTTGGACATACTATCCACGGACGGCTGGTTAATGACACTGCTGGCAAAATGTTGCAAAAGAAGGAGGCCTCATTTGATACTAACAGTATGGTTGTCACGCTACTGTTAGCAATATTCTCGGCATATCTTTGTGCATTTTGTACTCAACGATGCTGGTCATTTTTTTATGTATCTAAGTCATGTTACACGAGCCTTTTGTGTCCCTGAGCCTGAGTTGCATGAGGAAAGCATCAGCAGTCCTAGCTGTGCGTTCAGCAACAATGGGCAGTGATCCTTAGCCACGAACTTCAGGGAAAGCAGTTTTAAAATACCTACGGAAAATACTGATGCCCCGTTTTACTTTGAATTGTGGTGAACCTAGTGGGTAGTTTGTTGTATTCAGTGTCCAGGTCCAAGCAAGGATGAGCAGAATTAGCTCCAGTGGTCTCTGAAAAACTGGCAGCACAGACGTGGGCGCAAGGACTTTCATTTCCCTAAACCTTCAGTTAGATTCAGGGCTCTGATGTAGTGCCTTTGCAAACAGAAATGCATTCGGCAGTGTGTGTGGCTGGGGAGCTGGACTCAAATACACATAACTTTTCTTTCACTTCCTATTCATCATGAACCCAATAAATAAAGCCTACAAAATGGTCGTAGGGTCTAATAGGAAGGATGAATGGGTATTATCATACATGTGAATATTTTCTTTGTAGTAGGAGAATACAAATAATTAAGTCTCACCTTTGTTTTAATACTAGGTGTGCCATTTTGCATACAGTTTAATTTACCAACATCTTTTCACACATGAGGCATTGCATGGTGAATCAAGCCCAATCCTCCTAACTGCCTCCATGCATTACTACACTGGAGTGCAGTTTTCAGAGGACCAAAGGACGGTGACCCGAAATAAGCAATTCGCACTCAATAACTCACCAGTGTGGCTGAATTCATTCATTTCTGCCAAGAATTCAAGAAGAGGGGGCCAGAATTCCTCCAAAACAGCGCAGAAGACTCATTGCCAGTTATCGCTCATGTTTCATTGCAGGTGTTACTGCCAGGGGCTACATGACCAGTTATTAGGTTTAGAGGGGCAATTATTTTTTCACATACGCATACAGGTTTTCACCAACACTATTCTTTCAGCAAATAAATTAATTTGAATGCTTCATTTTGTGTTTATTAACGTTGTCTTTGTCTTACATTAAATTGAGCTGGATAATCTGAAACACATAAATGTGACAAATAAAAGAAAATAGAAGAAATCTTGACGGGGCAAATACGCTGTACTTTTTCATGGCACTGCACGTCATTTTGAATACAGTATTTGAGAAAAATGTCTGACATGTACGTACTTTCATTAATTTATGTATTTATTAATTTTGCACAGAAATGTTGGTTCCTGCTGCTGAGTTGGTTGTGTAGAAGTACAGGCACTATTCAGTCTAGAAACACTCCAGTTAAATCATAAAATTGTAAAAGCCTTGTCGAGTAACGGTGGTACAAGTTGGTGCAGGGTAATATTTCTCTGCACCACAGCGCTCTCCATTTCCACCAGAATCAGGCCTACCAAAAAAAACGTAGCCTCAGCACACAAAAACTTTGAAATGCCTACATTAATCGCGGAAATAGCAACAGAAAAATAATACCCCGCTACCGAAACTGCAAAAACCGCAACATAAACTGTTGACTCGTAGCATAAGACTATGAAACTGCAACATCTCTCGCTTCCGTCTTTGCCATTTACTGCGCTTGCGCGTACCGGCCCAGGCTGCTTTCAGAGATGGCGGAATCAGGCGTGTCTCCTTCGGTTGGTAAGTAAAACTTCCAAATATGACGTTATCATTTATGCAGGTGTTTAACAATGAATTGTAAGACGTAGCTGTTACATCCACATTCTCGTAAATTCGCTTATTTTAGCATGTCACCCTGCCGGAAATGAACGATGCACTGTCGATTTCGCTACAATCCCGATTTGGAAAGTCGCCAGATTAAGCGAGAAAGTCGTCAAGTTGGCAACTCTCAGACTTTAGCGAAATCGACAGTGCATCGTTCATTTTCGGCAGGGTGACATGCTAAAATAAGCGAATTTACGAGAATGTGGATGAAACAGGTACGTCTTACAATTCATTGTTATACACTTACAATTAATTATTATACATTTGCATTAACAATAACGTCGTATTCGGAAGTTTTACTTACCAACCGAAGGAGACACGCCTGATTCCGCCATCTCTGAAAGCAGCCTGGGCCGGTACGCGCAAGCGCAGTAAATGGCAAAGACGGAAGCGAGAGATGTTGCAGTTTCATAGGCTTATGCTACCGAGTCAACAGTTTATGTTGCGGTTTTTGCAGTTTCGGTAGCGGAGTATTATTTTTCTGTTGCTATTTGCGATTAATGTAGGCATTTCAAAGTTTTTGTGTGCTGAGGCTACGTTTTCTTTGGTAGGCCTGAGAATACCGTCTCGCTAATTATGTCCTCAATGCCTCTCCAATGGCACTCGCGTTTTTTCAGGGAATTCAACTTAGCAGCGTAACTTTAACTTGTGCTTTACGCTGCTTGAAGACAAAAAAAAGATAATACTGCATCATTCCTTGTGATGAACTCCCCTGACAACCAGGTTGTTTGATGCCAGGTGCTACCTGATCCTGAGGTAGCTTTAGTGTCTGAAATAAAATATGAGGCTGTGGCCTCTGTACAATTCAGCTAAAAGCCTTGAAACCTGTGGGTGAAATTCTGCCCTGATGGTAGACATGTTATCTGCTGACTTCATTAAAACTTCATTCTCTTCCTCTGGAGAAGGTGTAATTAAAGCCCTGTGCTCATGACACCTTGTTGTACCATTGGTTTTATTAGGACAGGTTTTTATTTCAGAATTATATGAGGTTCACCTTACCTAAACGGCAGGCAGAGTTTGCTGCTGAAGTATTTGTCTTTTAAATATGTTTAAATAAAAGGCATAATAGCAATGTATTGCAGTAAAGTAAAATAGGCAGCAGAGAGATGACGTCTCCCTCCTGCATTACAGTCTCTGGTTTCAAGAGGCAATTAGTTTGCAATGAGTTATGATTAATTTAGTTGAAACCATTTCCTTCCTGTAAAGAGGGCGGGTGATTTTCTCTGAGAACTGAGCTTTCAGGAGGTGGGAGCTGACGCTGAAGGTAGCTACAGCGCCTTTTCTGTGCGAAAGACTCACTGCTGTTTCGACTTAAATATGCGCTATTATTCAAATGTACAAGTAATGCGATCTGTTCTGCTCTGTTACACTGTAGGTAGACTGTGCATAAGACAGTATTCATATTCATATTTAAAGAGCCGGAGGGTGCCGTTGTAACAAAGGTATGCGTTGCATAAAGTTTCATACCCATCCTAATTTCTAAGCAGTGGTCACTGATCCACTTTGCAAGCTTTTGTGAGCAAAGGGCACTGCTGTTAATATAATGGCTGATTGTTGGACACATAAATTTCTCATATATCGGGTACATTAGCTTGTTTTATGTTGCTATATTGCATTGTGCTGGAAGATCTTGAAATGAGTTAAAGGATCTCATTTATATTGGCATGATTTTAGTCTTTTGCATAAAAAAAAAAAATTTACTGCAGAATTTAAGCGTAAATAAGCACAAGACTTATTTATTTATTTATTTATTTATTTATTTTTATTGCTTTTGCGATGAGTAAATAGAGGCATAAAAGAACTGCGTCACAATTACTGTATTGATTCAGCTCTTACATCTGCACACAGTGAATCTGCTTTGACTGCAAGTCAACAGTCTTACACCTTCACCAATCTTCATTTTGCATTGTTTTTTATATACTTTAGATACTCAAGCATTATGCTTTCGACACTAAGGAGTTTTCTACGGAAATTTGAGGATTTCTGGCCCGAAGGATGTTAAGAATGTAAACTGGTTTGCTAACGGTCAATAATAAGGTCTCAGGGTAAAATCTGTTAGTTACAATTAAATAGCATTCACTGCTAATGCTGGATAAACCTGAATATATTGTAGCAAAATAGTTAATTACTGTTCAGACTGTTAGAGATAAATAAAATTGTTTGTTGTCTCAACAGTTAGAATACAACATCATTTGCAATAGCCATTTAGTTATACACTCGATTTAACCCATACTGTATATAGGCGCTGGTTCCCACAAGTGACGCAAAGATAAACCATACAGCAACAAGACAAATATTCACTGGAATATCAGTGAAAACTTGGTTGTAATTTCCTTCATGAGAAGCCTAGAGTTCAAGCTACTACAGAACTTAGACAAGTGAAATTTCTTGCTAATCAACACACTTAAAACATTTTCAAATTTGTTCTACCAACATGGCAAACGAATTGCTTTGCAGCAGTAGCAATATGCATGTACTGCCTGTCCACTTTCAGTGATTTTACAGTCAGGGGTGGGAAGAAAAATTAGGCTGTAAATGTCTGCTGTAAATTCTTTCATTTTATTGTAGTTGTACTGCAAGATTTTTTTTTTTTTCCATATATGCTTGATTCTGTGACCACCCCCCCAAATCAGAACTTTAAATAAAATCATTGCGAATATAATCCTTCCATTATTCAAATTGAGAGGGAGGTAACTTTTGAAAGCAGTGTGTATCTGTGTGTTTGTGTGTACTGTGCGGCCAATGATGTGACCTCTGTTGCGATAAATGAGCCTGATTGGCTGGTTCATTTGTTCTCGTCTGTAGAGCCAGGCTGAGGCGCACTACAAAGGAAGCAGACACGCCAAGAAGCTGAAATCACAGGAGTCCAGCAAAAATAAGCAGAAAAGTGCAGCGGTCAAGGACAGCGCAAAGATAATCAGCACCTCCAGCGCACTCACTGCCAGCACCTCTGACGAAACAGGTTAATAACGTTCCTTTTGTTGTCCTCCAGCAATCAGCAGCATGCTCGCTCTGCATGTTCTGCAGCAGGATTTTTATATTTTTTTCATTTTATCAATTACGTGTGTTTGGTTCTGAGCTTGTGTGTACGTTTATGTGCGTGTGCGCGTTTCGTCAACACCGGTTTACTAATTACAGCATGTTACCATCAGTGGATGATAAATAAGCCAGACTTTCATTGAATGGAGCTGAACATCTGGAAACGTCTCTCTGGCCAGTGTTAGTTTGCTCTGTGTTGACTGCGGCCCCACAGAGGAGGACACATTTGGCCAGGCTGTAGACCCAGATTGTGAGTCTTATAAAATTGCAAATTTTTTTGCCAGTTATTTAACTGTAATTTTACAATCAATTTATAACAGATGTGTTAAGTGTAAACCACTGATAAAAACGTGCAGGACTGTACTTAGAGTTAAAATAACAAGGAGACAATGCATTAATTTAACTGTTAAATTCAGTCAATTTACAACAGTGTAGGTCCAGTTAATTTGGATTACTCTCTGGCATCCCCTGCTGGTCAAATGGACGTCATGGCTGAAATTGTCTTATGAGCAATTTTCCTAGACAAGCTCCAACCAGATGGCAAGCACCTCCGCTCCGGATCTGCCCCGGCTCTGTGCCGACTCCAGCTGATCCGGCTCAGAGCCGGGGCAGATCCGGAGCGGAGGAGCTTGCTATCTGGGCAGATATCATGCTTCAGGACAGAGACTGTGCCTCTCAACTCTGAGGAGCCTAAACTGCAGATTGTAGAGAGAGGAAGGGAGAGAGAGGGAGGGAGAGAGAGGGGGGGAGAGAGGGAGGGAGAGGGAGAGAGGGGGGGAGAGAGGGAGAGAGAGGGAGGGGGGGGAGAGGGAGAGAGAGAGGGAGGGGGGGAGAGGGAGAGAGGGGGGAGAGAGAGAGGGGGGGAGGATAAATTCTTGAAGATGTAATGATGAAGTAAGAATGTACTGGAGTTTTGTGCCTGTGAATCTATATGCATCCATGGCGATCAGGTTATTTGTTAGCATGTGTTTGTAATGATTATATGTGCATGCGCTTGTATGAGTGGTGATAGCTCACAGGCAAGTTTAGAAATAATGGGTTTCCAGAAATGGAAAAAGTTTTTTGATTGATTTTTTAAAGAGGCCTTCGATTTTCACATTATATGTGTTCTGCAATTAATTGAGTTTATGATGATAGTCTGAGATTGTGTCCAGTTTTCCAGTACATACTTTTTTCTTAACAGTGACACTGTGGGCTAAAACTAATTCTGAGTCATGATTCTGTGTGTCAAGAGATCCCTAAGTAGGCGGAGCTTTGAGGATAGTGGGATGGGCCAAAATCAATGAACTGGTGGGCGGTTCTCTGTGGCATGGGTGCAGGAGGCCGGGGTATTGGGTGAGCAGCGAGAACATGCAGTATGTCAGAGGTATTGATGTCCACGTTGTGCATTTCATGCTGAGTGAGATGAGCGCTGGTTATGACTTTTTATTGTATTAATTGTAGATTTGTAGCTCAAGTCATTGAGAAAGTCTTGGAGCAGATTTTCTCCCAGAGGCTGGCAGCAGTAGAGATGGAGAATTCGGCTTCCCATTTGCTTGTTGGAATCACAGCCAGTGTTTCCCACACAGACTATTGTGTGGCGAGCTGCCACCGAATCAACTCGGACCGCCACAAATTGATTCCCCAATTTTCTATATGGCAATCTCATCTCCGTGCGCGCAGTTCTCAGGCGGCACACATTCACACTTGTGCGAAGGCTGACAGCCGGTTGGTTCTCCGCAGCCTATGAAACGGTTACCCAAAGAGGTGGGGCATTTGACAGAGAAGAGAGTCGGCTCTGCTGTGCTTCTCTCCAGTAATTTTTACATGATTGTTTAGCCAATAAAGTACAACACACTCGATTCACACTGTGAGCTGATTAACTTTTCTGTTGGTTTCATTACAGAGCCTGAGGAAAGGTGTACACTAATATCAGATTGAAAAGATGTAACAGAACCTCTCATGAAAAATTAATTGCCGCACCAAACAACATTCGTCTAACTTACAGAATACTGTGCAATAGACGGAAACACATTTTACAAACATGAGAATATCTAACTATGACCACTCTCATTATGTCATTTACAGAAAAAATTAACTTAATAGACTTAAAAAAACAATGTAGCATTCTGTGATTTTATTCACTGGGTTGATGCACTTCATAATCTTTGAGAATTCAGCCCAATTAATGCAACTTTAATGAAATTAATCATGTCCAGCTCCTTTCCTACTTGGCTATAAAAATATAAAGTAAACAGGAATCCAGCTCTCCTGTCACTATTTTTGGCTGGCTTTAAAATTTTAGCAGAAACTTTTACAACAAAGTGAACTATCTTTCCATTTTATATCATTGTAGACGGCTCCTTAGATCTTATCAGTGTATCGACTGTTGTAAAAAAATTTTATAACAATTTGAAAATTTTTTTGCATGTTTCCTTGACCAAATAAAACTTGGTGATGCGTTCTCCCTCTCCATATCTCTCTCAGAGTGATAAAGTGTACAGTTGGGTCCATAAATATTCGGAAATGGTCAGAATCACTGTTATTTTAGCTGTCTATGACAGCATATTAATGGTGGAATTACGGACTGAATATGAACTCAAAGTGCAGAATTTCAGTTTTAATTTAAGTATATGTATGTATTTACATCCAAACTGGGTGGTGAAGAAATTACAGCATGGTTATATGTTTACGTGTGGTTCCTCCTTTCTGATATTCCGTAGCTTCCCTCATTCTTCAAAAATCACATTTGTCAAAATCAAGTCAATCAAATGAAGTATCTCAGTCATTCACTTTGAATGTAATTCCTTTTTCCGTTAGCGCTGATGGGGAGGGACACTTTGACTCATTAGAAGATTTGCTGATGGGGCTGATCTGTTCACTTAATGTGCAAAAAGTAATTGAAAACATGCCGTTTTCTTTTGGAGAAAATGTGTTTTTCCAGTGCGTTGACAATTGTCTTACTTCTGTATTTTCTCTCAGACCAGACTGTGGGGTCTTCAAACACGCCGAAAGCCAGCGCCCCTGCAAATATTCTCGTCCCCGCCTTGGGCTTGGCCCTTAACGTCACCCCCGGCCACTGCAAGGCTCCGGTTGGGCCGTCACTCGCCAGCCTTCCAGCAGAGGGCGCCAAGAACGGACTGAAGCCAGTAACCGCACCAGCCGTCGAGTCGACCGAGGAGTCCGAGGAGGAGAAAGCCAAGAAGCTGCTGTACTGTTCTTTGTGCAAAGTGGCTGTTAATTCCCTATCGCAGCTGGAGGCTCATAACACAGGTGGGCTGTAAGACCGTCGCCCCAAAGGGTTTTACCTGGCCTTATATTCTGGAGGCCATCTTAAAACTGCATTCATGCATAGTTTTCAAAAAAAAATTGTTGGAAAAACATAATTTTTCTCTGGATTTTTTTGAAGAATGTTATTTGATCCTTGAAAATTAACTTGCATATCTACGAGTTGAAATTTTCCATGACAAATTATTGTTCAAACTACAGATTCAAATAGTTTAACATGAAAAACATTTTATGAACATGAAGTTCACAAACGGTTCTCCTGCGATTCTACTGAGTTAATGATAATGTGCATCTGTTTGTGTTGACATTTTAAGGACTTTGTTTTGATGTCATTTTTGACATAATATTGCCATGCGCTGTCAAGATGCGCAGATTGCAGGTGAATCCTGGGCCGTTCTCCCAATATTTTTTATTTTTTTTGTATACATGATCAAAATGTGATTAAAAAAAACAAATGGAAAACATCTAAAATGACTTACCTTAAAACTCAGTGGAAAAGAATAAAAATTTCCACAAATTAGGAACAAAGTGTGCTATCGCTGGTGCAACTAAAGATTCACGCTCGCGGTGATCAAATGATTTGGGATAAATGCTGCTGCTACCATTTTTCGGAACTTTGTTTGTTCCTTTTGCTATAATCAGTTTGAATAAACTGTTCAATATTGCTCAGATACTCAATCGGGATCATGTAGGTTTGCACATTTTTTACGTCCCTTCTAGTGCCGTCAGGGCAAACCTTGGGCCTCTTTTCATAGTCAGACTAATAATTGCAGGAGAGAAGCCGAATTTCAAATGTGTATTCTTCCACCAGATCAGCGGCAGTGATCATACTGAAAAGTGGTTTGCAGCAGTCAGGCAATGACGGTTATTTGTTATGTAGGCTAATATAAGCTTTTTAATTGTTAATTGTTTGATTAATTGTTGATACGTTGCACTGGAATTGCTTGTCTTAGGTTGTAGATGAGCATCCAGGCGTGTGTAACTTCAGTGTATGATAAACATTCCACACCTTCCTGACTGACTTGAGCTGGTTACTGGTGATTTTGTGTTGTCCAAAGAACACATGTATCAGTGCTGAAACATCTCCGGCATTGTGGAGACTGGCGGCATCTCTAATCTATAGTGTAAATCTTTAATAAAAACACTCAAACATGATTGAAACACACAATATATTTTAAAAGGTAAAATAGCAAAATAGGTGCAGTGAGATGTCCGTGTAGATGTTGGTCTAGAAATCGGAGAAAATAATAAGTTAGGGTGGCTGGTGTGTGGATGATTTAAGTGTATATGTGGATTCGGATGGCGTGAGAGCCAATCCGCACATCTCTAATGCACTGTTTTGAAAAGCCAACATCACCGCTGACAAATCTCTCAATTTTGCTTTTTCCCACCAAGGTTCAAAGCATAAAACGATGCTTGAGGCGAGGAATGGAGCTGGGCCGATCAAGGCTTACCCAAGACCTGGGTCCAAGTTAAAAGTCCAAGCCACAACAGCCAAGGGGTCGGGTTTACAGAACAAGACTTTCCACTGCGAAATATGTGATGTCCATGTGAACTCAGAAATTCAGCTTAAGCAGGTATAAGATTTGACATTCGGCCCATTTTTTGCTCGAGTGTTTGTTCCCTGTGATGCATGCGACACTCGCTGAATGGATTCTATCGTATGTCAGTATGCATATGATGTTGCATATACAGTTTAATTTACATTTGTGACGAAATTTAGAATATGTCTGAACACTTTACCTGTGAGCATGATGGGGGTGTGATTTTTTTATTGCCAATAACCCATGCCCTTTTACCCTTAAGCATTCATTGTTGTGAAATAGCAATTTATCAGACTATAGCTGTTGTCAACACAGCCTTTTAGCAAGCTCAGTAAAATTTGGCAAAGGTACTAGTTTTGTGCCTGAATTGGCAGCCTCTCTTAGAAAATCAGCGAGACCAGCTGACACACTCCGCCGGCTGACTCATGCGCTCACTTCTCACACCTGTGCCTTGATAATATGTGAATAAAAACATAATGCACTGACTTGTGTCACCCTTGTAGCACTACCCAACACATGCTGATGCATACAGACCTTGAGTGCAATCCTCCGATATACCAAACTGACTACCGCTGAGTTTTATATTTAAAAGTATGTGGACGCTCCTCGGCCTGAGGCTGCTTTTCATAGCTCAAACTGGGCATCTTAGTTCCACGGAGAGAAAATTTTCACGATTTGTAAAACAGTTGCAGACCAGATGATCCCATGCTCCCAACGGGCCCTTCCTGGTTTCAGTATCACGAAGCCTCTTTTGAAAAAAGCTGGGTCCACGGAGACCCACATAATGATGCATCTGAGATAATCTCAGCCGGAGTAAAACTGGAGCAACAGTCTTTTGTTCTGATGTGCGTGAGCGATAACAGAGTGCAGCGGTAACTCTTGATATGGGGAGTCAGTACGAATGTACTTTTGTACATGCAGCGACAATTTATCGTTCATTTGACATTTATTTTAACTCAGAAATGTACTGAGGTAGATACCTCATTTGCCATATCGCCAAGCAAACGACAAACAAATGGAGCAGGGTGCCACTTGGCTTACATGCTCCGATTGCTACACTATGGAGTGCATTGCCTTTTATAAAAGTCTATTTTGTTTTGCAATGAATACAGCCAAAAAGAAATAGTTTTTGTACACATGCAAGTATCTACTACTGTCACCACAGGTATAAATCCAATTGCGGACTAATTAGAAGGAAGACATCATGAAACTCCTTAAACCATGCATTTTATGTGCGGCCTTTGACTGCTGTCTATAGGAGCCTTAGTGAGAGACAGTCGCTGTTGAACAGAGATGCTGACCTCTATGCTCCTCTATACCGTGGGCAATGGCAATGCGCTTTAGCATTAGCACCAACACCTTACCCAAGTGAGCCACACTTGTTTAATTTAGCAATTCCATTGGCGTTAATACATGTCGGCCATTCTTATTAATCAAGGCCTTTAGTCTTCTGATCATCTATGATGAAAACTATGAATACTTTTGAAGCCCAGCCCTTTACAAAGAGTCAGAACACAACTAGAGGTTCAAGTGAACGTAAAACTCAAGTGAAATGAAAAACCAAAGTAGTTTGTGTCCTAAAGATGTTGAAGGCAAACTTTGGTCAAATTTCTACAATATTTGTAATCACCAGAGGTGACAGGTCATTCGAATAGGTGTCTTTGGGTAATGAAATGTAAAAGGTCTCAAAACTATTGGGTCAAAACCCATAATTTATGAGCTAAGACAATATGTGTACTTACATACTTAGATTCAGGTCTTAAACGACATTAGAATAGTCTAAAATGGACTCGTTTTTCAATATGACCACCCTGCCACACTCACTTTTGGGGTTTTGTGGCTGAAATGCAATTGCAAAGTACTAGTATTTTTTTGTGCAAAAGATGTTGCATTTTTCAAATCTGATCAACATTTGCGACAGGTTGTGGTTACAGGTTGAATAGTTGAATTGAAATAACTCAGGTGGTCAACAACTAATTGAACTAATAAAATCCTCAGTTTGTAAGGTTCATCCTCAGGCATTTCTTATATCACAGCATGATGTGATGATCTCCTCAATGAAAGCAGCCATTTTGTTTCTTCTAGCATATTTCCAGCAGGAGGCACAAAGACAGAGTTGCTGGGAAACCCATGAAGCCTAAATACAGCCCCTACAACAAGCAGCAGCGAAGCCCCACAGCACTAGCGGTAAGACTTTACATACGCAGGGCCTCAACTAATACAGAAACATGTGGTAAATATTTGCTCAAATTAAAACATGTAGTTGCTTTTAACCTTCCAATCTTTTATTCAAAAAAGAAAAGAAAAAAAATCTAATCCTAAAGAAAGAGATTGAAAGAAAAAAAAACTATTTGTAAAATATTTATCCCAAAAACATCAATAGCACCCCAAGAAAGTCTTCTTAAAAAATTTATCAAAGTGTACACCCAGTCATATTATACTTGTTTAAGGTTCACTGTAATGATTTGAAAAATGTGAATGGTCACCAATTATACCCAATTTCCCTGGGGTCTAATTAAACCTTTCAGAACAACAGTGGTCTAACTACAGTTTTTGTCTTTTGTGGGATGATAGCACTTCAGTCAAACACATGAAAAAATCAGCTTATAATATATTATGTTATTTTTGAATGTATATAATTGCTTTGATTCTCTTTTATCTCTGCAGTTAAAAAGGTTTTTATTTTAAAAGCCTCATTTTCAGAAGTTCCCAATTTATTTGTAAAATTTCTGGAATTTTTTCATGAATATTTTTCTGTAAGATATAGAACACTGAAAATCAACTTATTGATGTCTAATCTACTAATCGCTTATTGCAAGATTCTCTGACTTTGAATCTACAGACGGAAAAACTAAAGCAATAAATTTGAGTTAAAGGGGTGAACTGGACACTGCTACTAATGATAGCACCTGCCTTGCATAATGGAAAGACAAGGATCACAAGGCAAATGGTCGCGGCATAGAGTGTTGGGACATTTAGTGTGATCAGCCCCTGAATGAGTTCAGATTTTTCTGAAAATAATACGATTTGTCATGTTACCTGTAATGCACAGTAAAATAGGGCTGTAATTGTTCACCTTTTCATACACCTTCCTTTTCCCCCGACAGGCCAAACTTGCATTCCAGAAGGACCTGGTGAAGCCGTTGTCGCCACCCTTCATCTCCACCCCCTTCTCTGCCTCCACGTTACCCTCCATTACCCTACACCCACGTCCTGGCGCCTCCCTGTTCCAGACCTCCACGCTAGCACCCTCCTTCCTTCGCACGGCTCCTGGGCCCATCCGACCAGCAGCAGGGTCCATCCTCTATGCACCTTACTGACCTCTCAGCGCAAAACCACCACAGTGAAGAGCGGGTGGGAGCGCGGCCGAGACAACGCAGGGAGAGAGCAACGCCGACTGATCCATTGGCTAAGCACCACCCACAGGCTCAGGCAACAGGATGTCAAGAATTGAACAAACTTTGCATTTACTACACGTTGTTAATGTCCCTGACCCGAGCAGATCTGCCAAAGGGTTTATATTGCAGTCAAATAAGGAACAAAAAAAGCATCAAACTGCTTCCTGAGTGACTTGAATTCCTCCAAACTTCCTAACCAATGAAACAGACACATGCATACAGCCTGCTATAAATCTTTCAAGAACAAAAGTATGAACATAGCCCAGTGTTAATCAAGTATTGATGTCATCACGGCTGTTCAGTATTCTTTCGACAAGGTGCAGCTGTGTATTGTGCAATAAGCTAACAAGCTGTTGATTTAGCACATTGAAAAAGGCGAAATGCTAGATTGACTGTTCCTAGACATTCGAGGTTAGTAACTTCTAATCAATTTGTTTGATTACATTTCAGACTAATTTGATTGAACTTGTACTTCATGGAACCAGCTGACACAACAGATTTAAGTAAATTCAACATTTCACCTTTTTTGTCCTAATTTTTTCAGAGGAATTTTTCCATGTATGCAGAACATCCCATCTCTAAATTTGGCAGTTGGGATAATTTCCTGATTGGGCATAACATTAATTGCCTTACATTTTTCTTTTCACGAATGTAAACATTTTATAAAAAGCAACAGCCTCTATGTAATGAACAAAATATCAGAATTGTGTTTTTTTCCCATGGTGCTTCATTCGTTGCAGTGGGCTATGTAATACAAATTGTGGTCACTCATTCACATGTGCACATTTAGTTTAGTCGGACGCGTGCCACACGTGCCGTGGGTCTGCGCAGTTTCATGCGAGTTGCATCATCTGCATCTACAGACATTGTACAGTTTTCTCTTTCTTGACATTGTTTTTTCAATTTTTACAGTCTTTTTTCCAAGAAAAAAATTATTATATTGATTATATGTATTTTTATGATTTCATTTGCCTGTGTTCTGAAAATCATGGATGTTTTTACTTCTGTGTAATGTCAATCATTTGTAATGGTGCTGCATAACGGCCCTTTATTGCAATAATGTACAGAGCATCAGCCGTTCAAATGAAGATGCTGTAATTAATATTTACCTAACAAGAGGAAATACCAATTTTGTAGTATAGAGAGGACTAGGGATAGATGTATATAGATGCAAATTAGTATTTTTGAGCCAGGAAGAAAGCAATCCACATGAAGACAATTCGATGTTATTTAGACTGTGGAGGATGCCTTTAGTGCATAGTGTTCTTGTACCAGAGAAAGATCTGCACATGTTCTCATATTACTGCTGTACAATTGATTTTTAGTCCAGACAGAGTAAATGTTTGTATAAAGCTAAGCTGCAGAAGAGTTTCATAAAATAAACGCATGCAAGAGCAGTGATATAAATTAAATTCTATATGATCTGTACAGTATTTATTTTCTTACATCTTTTTATGATGAAAATGAGTGGAAATCATGATTTCATTAAAGAAATATTTAAGGACAAACACTTTGTTGCTGTGTTGTTAATTTTCCTCAAAGCCCATTATTTCAGTTTATTTGTGGTGAGGCCTACGTTTAGCAGCAGAATCTCTGTATATCCTCAAATAATTTCTAACAAGGAGACCATGCCCAGGCGATTCAAGAAAAACAATTGAGTTCAATGTTTATTATCATACTTTTGCCATTTACTCTTTTGTGACCACCATGATTTTTCTTATTAAACTTTGTTTGTGACTTTAACATTTTGGCAGAATGTTTCCACAGTAATATGTTTTTCAGGATTTTCTCCTAAATGTCCAAAGAAATTTGCTCAGTACACCAGCAGGTGGCGCGATGAGCCTAGATGGGAGCTTAATTCTCCCGGCGTACCTAAGAACAGGCAATGGCTGGGGGTTTGAGTTGAACTGAGAAAAGCCTCGGCCAACAACTGTCAACAAGTAGGTAGCAGGGTCACGGGATTTCATGCAGTTAGATGATCCCTATCAAGGGAGGACCCAATTTTTTGCAGACAACTTCTTTGCTTTTCAAGAAATTAAAAAAGAAATTGATGAGACTCGTACTTCTTGCACATTTTTTGTTTACCTGTAACTTTTTCCAACATAGTCAGTAGCTATGTTTGAGGTCCGACATGCATGACGTATTTAGAGGTTTCACCCAACAGTGTGCTTTGAAAAGTGGCCGATGTCTCAGTCCTCTCGGCAGTATGCACAATCGATGCTCAATCCCACTTATTAAATCAATCAGTGGACTCAAATACTGCACTTACATGAGGTTTTTTGGAATTAATATTATTTTAAACATACAGCTGTATTTTACAATCAAAAAAGCTAAAATAGCTTTTTTTAAAATTACCATGGCACCCACAGTCTATTCCTGTTGAAAATTCCAGCTAAGTTAACAGTGGTTCACTCCACACTTCTGAAATCTCTTGTCCGTACTGTAAATTACAGGTGTCCACCGAGTGCAGTGCAGAAAAAAAATTTGTTTGGGGGCCTGGGGCCTGTGGCCCCCAGCTGCCAGGATTTTGAGACGCTGGGAAATGTACTCTCAGAGATTTTAAGCACTTGCAGAATACAAGCAAAGTAATCCCATAATTACTGACATTTACAGTGAATATTCATTGGAATTATCGGTCGTGAATAAAGTTCTGAAGAGTTTGTTTCCCGTCACTGCATTCATTGAGGACTGGAGGTCTATCTGGCGGCGCATTCAGTTGTAGTCGTGAATCAGAGTCACATCAACCGAGAAACGACAGGGAAGTGATTAAAAAGCCTTTGCGTGGCAGCAACATTGACTGCGTGTTATCAACACCAGGTGACTCTGCCTTTGAGTTAACAACGAATCAAGGATGTCACAATAGGAACGTTTGTGAGAAGACAAAATTTGAAAAAGCGATTACGTGTGCCCCTCAACACACATGCAGCACACTGACAGCACATTTTCCACCGATCGCTGTCCTTCTCTTCAGGCTCTCAGCGGAGGTTTTATTAGCATTCAATTCATAGGAAAAAAGCTGGAATTGCACATTTGGGACACCGTTTCCATCATGGCTCACTCACACCCTATAGACAGCGTTGGGGAGTAACGGAATACATGTACCGGTATGAGTAACTGTATTCCGTTACAGTTACAATTTTAATACATGGTATTTAGGATACAGTTACATTTTAAAAATCAATGGATTACTTTCCATTATTTTAAACTAGAATTATTTCCCAAATCCGAAGAAATTAGTTCTTTCCCACGCATTTTCCCAGCTGGTCCCAGAATTCTAGCACTCTCTGATCACGCGCTGCAATGCCACCTTTTACTGGATGCGACTGTAGGATGAGACCTGAGATTTGTGTCATCATTCATCCGACCAGTCAGTGCTCTAATAATGTCGGAGGCGTCGGAGCCAGAACCTGCAGGTCAGAGCCTGATCAGAAATGCATTTTTAAGCTCAACATTCAACCTCCATTTCACTTTCACAACGCAAGAGAACGCGACGTAACCGTGCAGTGCGACCTCTGCTTGCCGGCAACCAGGGCTCTCAAGTCAATAAGTTCACACGCTGTCACGCCACACATGACATTTCTCACGCTGAGAAGTGATAAAACTCGCCGCACATTAGTAACATAAACTGTAAAAGAGATTAGTAATCTATGAATGGATGAGGCGAAGGCAGACGGCTCTGTTTGAATCAGCAACACATCAGCCAATCAGAAAATAGTATTTCTTGTTGCCAGGTGAAATAGCAGCGCCGTAATCACGTCTTCCACACGCGCGCGAATGCTATTGCGTGCACATGACAGAGAATAACTAGAAGTGGAAGCCCGAAATCAGGTAATCACTTCATCACTTTTTTCCAATAACCGCTTATGAAATTCGAGGAACTATGTAGGATATCTGCTTTATGGGTCAGTTTACCTCAATTTAACAGCTTTGGACGGTTATGGTTAGATGAATTGACTGGTAACTTGTTACGGGGAGAGTGAGGGCTCTCTGCCCTCCATGCAGTGTATTTTGGCTGAAAACAAACCCTGCTCCTGTCCGGTGTCAGAGGTGGTACAGCAACATCTCTTGTTTGTGACTGACAAAACGATACAAATACACAAAATAATTATTTTATTTAGCCTTTATTATACTGGGTAGTCTCAATGAAATTAAAAAAGCTAAGATATTGGGGGGGAATGAAGAGTCACTTCTTATATGAGTTCACTGGCTGTTGAATATTCAATAACTGATCCTGGTCTGCCATCTAGTGATAAAATATTGTAACTGCGGGCATAAATTGCAGCTCCACGTCCACTGGCGGACACATCTGCACAAAGATACACCATTGTTCTTCGCGAACGCGCAAAATCCAGATTAAGAATTAAATTAATATTTTAATTTGAAAGGAGTAGCTAAGTTGCCCGTGTCAAAGTAACGAAGTGAAAGTATACTACTTAAATATTGTATCGAAGTACATGTACATCGTACTATGCACCTTTGAAAATGGGCGTATCATGCACCCCCCCAGAATATCTCACTCCAGCCTGCATGCAGAACTTGCGAGCCCGGAGATACGAATATGCTTTCAGCCTCGAGGGACTCCACCTCAAATCTGAGTAAGCATCTAAAATTAAGTTATTTATTGGACTCGCCATCAGTAGTCTCTGCCATTGTATATCTGTTATCTTAACCTTACTTTTTTATATTGGTTTGAATGAAGGTAGCCTGCTTATGTCGACGTGCAACTTGAAAATATCAATATGGCTAAACATGGGCTTTGGTAGCCCATTTGACATTCTAGCTAAGCTAATGTTAGCTGACATCAGCGCACGTTAGCCTGCAAATAGTTTTGGAACGAAGCTTCCTGCCAACTTCGGGTATTTGGGAATAGCGCTACTCTTAAAGCTTTTGTAATGTCTTTAAGTGCACAATATGAATTTTAGGTGCATGTGTACACGCTCTTGCTGGCATTAAGGGCCTCATCTACAGCCCGGCTAGCAAAATGGATTCAGTGTATAGAGCTCCGGACGTCACGTGACTCCTTTTGTCTACGCCACCATTTTGGCAGTAAAAGCTAAAGCGAAAATGAATGGCGCTAGTGCTGACTTCAAGCCATCAGAGTTCATTTACCACTTTACATGAAAAGAAATTGAGCTGTATGATTCAACACTTAATAGGTTAAACATTATTGACCCTTACAATGCCTCAGGTGTGCTTTTCACAAGTATTGACTCAGCCGGCTCGGACAATGTTCCAGACCTGCAGTATCCCGAAACTACAAATACCTGATCAACCTTCCCTTCATAGAGTCTCTCAAAGCGTACAAGAGCCTTGAGGGATACGAATGGACGCAATTTAGCTTTGTGATGAATAGGGCCTGTGTCAGGAAACTTCTCTTTTGTGCTGGCTGCATCCGTTTTTAATGCAAATACAATGAAGTTTAGCATTGACAGCGCTCAACGTCCTCAGCAACCAAAACGTCCTCAGCTTTCAGCTTTTTCCCACGGCGCTCTCGGCTGGAAACAGTTCAACTTTCGGAACACCGCTGGGCTCATGATGTCCCTTCTCTCTCGCTGACAAATCATCATCGTAAATTGGGAGGCACTAACAATATCACTAGTGAGAAAGGTTTCCTGCTGCCACAATCGAGTTTCTAATCATTTAGCTTGCTACAGTTTAGGTTTGCTCACTGTTCCCCATTTTGGGACATGAAGTTTACTGACAAATTATTCAGTATTAATGTTTATGACAACTGTAGACCCCAACAGCTTTAGCCAGCTTGGTATTCTGTGATTGCTTAGGTTCCCATTTATTTTAATCTGGGTCACTAGATTTCCTAAAGCATGGTTGGGACTCGGTTCCAATTGCACTTTTGGAAAATGAACATTCATTAGCTAAGTTGCGACAGTCATTCGCGGTTTCATTTCATCGAATAACAAATACATTTACAACGATGCACAGTGGAAATGCTCAGACAGTCTTCGCAACTTTTTGTAAAAATCGGCGCTAGAGAGCAGCGCTCGTAAAAGTGACCACGGGCGCTTCCAGCTCTGAGAGCAGAGCGCTGCCTGTGAACGCGGGTCTTAAGCGCCTCTTCAGCACAGTTACGTCAGCATCAGCAACTGGGCAGAATAACGTAACCAGCTACTCGCTCTGTTCAACGTGTATGTTAACTAGCTTGTGTCACCACGTTATCAAAGTTTGAATGACTGTCCAAATTACCTAACTAAGACATAAAATTATTCATTTCTCATGAATATAATCAGCAAATTAGCTGCTTGCCGTATGCCTGCCAGTGTTGTAAACCACACACTTTTCTGCCAATATGGCGATTTCTGATTGCATGACGTCAGCCCCTGGAGCTCTAAAATGCTGCTGCGGGTGCAGTTTTTCATTTTAGCCTCGAGGTGCAACACCTGAATGATCGAATTAACTAATCGTGCGGATCAATAAAGACCTTAATTAGTAAAATCAGATGCAGCACTATTTAGCTTCTTAAGGGACGTGAAACGAATTTTTCGCACGAAAGATTACATTCAAAGTTAATGCAAAAACGCGACTACAGACATTTCGCGTGTATTCGCGTCTATGCCGTGGCTTTGAGTGTAATCTTTCGTGCGAAAAATTTGTTTCACATCTGGTGGAAAATCAGTTTAATAGTGCTGCTCCTGATTTTACGAAATTTGTTTAGTAAGCAGGGTGTAAATTCATGCATTTATAAAATTGATGAAAATGTGGAAGTAATCAATGTATTCGGATTACAATACTCAGATTGAGTGATGTAACGGAATACATCACAGATTACATTTTAGGGCATGTATTCTGTAATCTGTGGTGGAATACATTTTAAAAGTAACATTCCCAACACTGCCTATAGATCACTAAAACATGACGCAACATGACGTTGGCGGTAACACCTCTTTACTATATTCATGACTGAAACCTTGTTTGAAATGAAAAATTAGCTCATTAAACAACATTCTGCATCCACCCTCTTTGAACAATCAACTCAGATTCTTACTTGCTAGGAAAAAACACTCAAAACTTCTAAAAAATAGATTTCTCGAAAATATAAGAACTTCAAATAAAACAACTATCTCCCATGACCGTGTTAAGAAGACGATCCAGCCGTTTCAATCAATTACAACTCCTGGATGTGCATTACGTGTCACATACTGCAATCTGAGTGCTGCATCAACACTTTGGCAGTTTGAGGATGGGACAGTTTGGTACCTTGAGAACAATGAATTGTGGGCTAAACCGTAGGAGAAGAAGCTGTAAGACACTGGAAGGGAACAGTTTGCTACATACCCTGAAGTTTCCCAGAAGCGCAGCAAGCACTCCCAGCTGTGTGGGTCGTACTGATAGACAAACTGACCATGGGCGAGGCATGACTGGCCAGCACTGTCAATCAAAAAGGGAAGCCACATCACAGCCACTTTTTGACATCCTTTTTTGACATTACTGAGCTTTGCATCATTATTGTTCCATAAAATACACTTTTTACATGTTAGTATGCAACACCCTTGCTTCTGTAGCAATTAATTTTGTCTAGAAGTTATGTTCACATGTCTACATATCTGCCAGGAGGATGGCAAATAGGCTAATGTGCAAATTCTATCTTGGTGAAATGGGTTAGTGGTCTGAGATTTGTTCTTTGAAGCACTTGTTCCCTTTCGTCATTTGTTACAATTTTGTTTCTTAGCCACAAGATGGCGTCAACAGATTTACACATCTAGGGTATAAAAGCGCGCGTTGTCGCACATTTCACTCTTGCTTGCATATCAACTGCTTGGCGCACAAAAAAGTTCAGTGCATTTTTTAAGTTTTGAGGAAATGCAAAGTAAAACTTTGAAACAATGTAAAAATTTGATTTGCATCCAACTTACAAGTTACAGTAAAAAAGGTACTTAACACTTTTAAGCACCAAGCAGTCAATATTTTTAGTGGACTACATACCATGGAAATTTTGCACTAATAACATCTTCATATTTTATTTCTATATGGAATTAGTCTACTAATTGGAGGGAAAGCAGTTGGGACAAGCAGCAGAATTAGTGGGTGTGCTGTCACATTGGGTTTTAAACAATTAAAAACAGGACCAAATGATCACGAATATTGTTTTTTTTAATGATTTTTATGAAGGTCACTGACTACCTTCTATTAGGTGATGTGCTGTGATTCTTCATTCTTAATCCCTAAATATTCCTTCCTGCTTTTAAGAAATATTTTTATCATTACCATTGAATCATTGAGTTTCCAAAAGGCCCAACTTAAATGAATTACAGGTCTGCATACTTATAACAAAAAGCTGAACTTTCTTGTAATTTCAGCCAAAGTATCCGTATGACAGTCTCTTTTGAGCGAATCAACTAAAAATATGTGGGTCAGAACACATGGGCAAAAAAAATCAATTTTTCCCTTTCTTGAAAAAGAGTGTTCCGTGGCGTTGGGCCCTTTGGAAACTCAAGGATTCCATCATTACAAATAAAAGTACATTTATATACTGCATATAAATTTAGGCTCGCACATTTGAGGTGTCAACCCTTCTTGCTTGCCTTGTTTCTACACTAAAATTCATGAAATGTAATGGCTGATCGGTGTATATCGGCCATAACATTATAACCACTGACAGGAGAAGTGAGTTTCTCGTGACAATGGCACCAGTCATTGGATAAGATGTATTAGGCAGCCAGTGAACAATTTGTCCATGAAGTCAATCTGTTGCAGGCAGGAAAAATGAGCAAATGCAAGAATCTGTGGGACTTATACGGGGGCCAAACTGCAATGACTTAGAGGACTGAGTCTGCGCGTCTCCAAAACTGCAGCTTTTGTGGGGTTTTCCCAGTCTGCATAAGTGCGCATGAGCTTGAGGTCATGAACTGATGGTCAGGCATTCTCCTTCAGGACTTTCTGCTGGAGAGCAGAATTCATAGTTTTATCAATTACAGCAAGTCGTCCAGGTCCTGAAGCAGCAAAGCAGCCCCAAACCATCTCACTACCACCAGCATGTTTGACTTTTGGTATGATGTTCTTTTTATGAACACACTTTCCAAAAAGTTCAACTTTTGTCTCTTCAGTCTACAGAATATTTTCCCAAAAGTCTTGGGGATCATCAAGATGTATTTTGGCAAATGTGAGACGAGCCTTCGTGTACGTTTTGGTCAGCAGTGATTTTTGCTTTGGAACTCTCCCATGGATGCCATTTTTGCCCAGTCTCTTTCTTATCGTTGAATCATTGTTGAAGATTATATTTCAATATTTCTCATTATATTCATCAGTAGATCAATGTCCATGTTGAATAACCATAATCAATAAACATAATCAATAACCATATTATGTAAGCAGCAGTAACACACATATACAAGTAGTTCACATATGCGTAGGGAGGGTATGAGCACTGCAAACAGACACAGACACGTACACATGCACATACACACACACAGATGCACACACATAAAACACACATACAAGCAGTTCACACACACATGACCAGTGCACACAGACACATGCATACACACATACGCACGCAGCACACGTACACATGCACACACACGCACACAGACACACACACATACAAGCAGTTCATACACAGTTACAAGCACATGCAAGCAATTCAATTTACACATGCATGAGCAGCTCACACACGCATAAGCAGCAGCTTCTGTAGCTTTGATTAGTGAGCAGCTTCTGTTTAGTTGATTTGAAAACATAATCAGGTGGTGTATTTAATTTCTGTAGCTTTGATCAATATTTGTTCAGTAAAATCATTAGTTGTTACTGAAAAAACATGATCAGTTGAATCATTTATGTATCAACTTGTATCCTATACCTTTGGCTGTATTTTTCCTCTCTTGACTATAATTTTCCACACCTTTGCTTGAATTTTTTATGAAACAAATGCTTCTGTGCGCCACCATTATTTCTCAGAGAATCCAAGGGAAAGAAAAAAACTTGAGAGATAACACAAGAATTGTGATTGGAGCAAAGTTGGTTTAGTTTTTCCCATAAATATTGATCTGTAAAGAATGCTGAGTTATCACTTTTTGGCCAGGGACTGCTCTTTGGGTTTTGATAATTGCTTGATTCAAGGCTGGAATAAAATGGCGTCGGAAGATTTGGTCTCTCTCTCCCAATTATTCACTATGCAAACATTTAGTCGGGAAGACGCAACATCATGAACTCTGACTTTATCTGAGGCAAGTGAGACCTCCTGGATGAGCCGTTGATGTGCTCTTGGAGTAATTTTGGTAGGCTGGCCACTCCTGGGAAGGTTCACCACTGTTCCAAGTTTTCTACATTTGTGGATAATGGCTTACACCATGATTCGCCAGAGTCCCAAAGCCTTAGAAATGGCTTTGTAACCCTTTCCAGACTGATAGATATCAATTAGTTTGTTTCTCATCTGTTGCTTGGATTTCTTTAGTTCGCGGCATGACATGTTGCTTTTTGAGATCTTTTGTCCTACTTCACTTTGTCAGCCAGGTTCTATTGAAGTGATTTCTTGATTCAACAGGTCTGGCAGTAATCAGGCCTGGGTGTGGCTAGTGAAACTGGACTCAAAAAATGTGGTTAATCACAGTTCATTCGTGATTTAATAAGGGGGGGCAATTACTTTTTCACATAGGGCCAGGTTGGTTTGCATAGCTTTTTCCCCTCAATAAATGAAATCATCATTTAAAAACTGCATTTTGTATCTACTTGGGTTATCTTTGTTGTGTTCCGTGGGTCTGTGTGTTTGGTTAGTCAATTTTAGGTTTTAATTATTTTTGTGATGTCAGTTTTTAGTCCATGTCTTAGTGTTTCACATTTCATTCCTCTCCCGTGTTACTCCAGTCCACGTCTTACCCATGTACTGTCTTTGCTTTCTCCCCGGTCACGTCATTGTTTGTAGCAGTTTTCTGTGTTAATTGATTGTGACACTATTTCGGGTGATTTAATGGATTCTGGGTTTCAGCCTCCCTTCTGTTCTCGTTTACTAATTTCCCCTTGCTTTTCTATATTACTAACCCCTACTTACAGTTTGTTGTTTTCTAGAATTTACTAACCAAACTAACATTGTATATTAGACTAACATACTAACGAGCACCCGGGATTGTATAGCTGCACTTACTAATTGACTAATAATCTCTCAGCTTTCGCCCTGTTCTAGTCTCCGCCCCTTGCTTTACTATTCTCTGGTTTTGCTAAAGTTTCCTGCAGACTCTCTGCATTCTTATAATCTATCCTGACTTATTCTGTACACTTAGGCGTCCTTTTATCTAGTTTATTTATCCCGTCTTTGGGATTGTCTTGTGATCCTCGTTTGTGTGTTAATGTTTATCTGTTTTCATGTAATTGGTTTCCCTTGTGTTCCACCCCTTGTTAATTATATTAAGTTGCTGCACCTGTGTCTGTCCTCGCCCCCTGCCCTATATCTGGGAGCCGGTTCTCCACGCCTGCAGATCTGACTTCCCTTTGTCACTCTGCGCGACACTCCTTGCCCCTGTGCGCTCCCTCTGGCCCCCTCAGTTCTCCTCTGTGTTCATCAGCTGCATACCCTGCCCAGCCTGCCCTTCCTGCTGCCTCCAAGCCCCTGGTGCCCCCTGTCTCCTCCAGTGTCCCCTGTGCCTGTCTTGCCAGTCTGCCTCCACCGTCTTCTGTGCCCGTCTTCCTCGTCAGCGTTTCCGGCCCCCTGAGCTTCAGCGTCTCCTGCCCGTCCAAGTGCCCCAGCGTCTCCTGCCCGTCCAAGTGCCCCAGCGTCTCCTGCCCGTCCAAGTGCCCCAGCGTCTCCTGCCCGTCCAAGTGCCCCAGCGTCTCCTGCCCGTCCAAGTGCCCCAGCGTCTCCTGCCCGTCCAAGTGCCCCAGCGTCTCCTGCCCGTCCAAGTGCCCCAGCGTCTCCTGCCCGTCCAAGTGCCCCAGCGTCTCCTGCCCGTCCAAGTGCCCCAGCGTCTCCTGCCCGTCCAAGTGCCCCAGCGTCTCCTGCCCGTCCAAGTGCCCCAGCGTCTCCTGCCCGTCCAAGTGCCCCAGCGTCTCCTGCCCGTCCAAGTGCCCCAGCGTCTCCTGCCCGTCCAAGTGCCCCAGCGTCTCCTGCCCGTCCAAGTGCCCCAGCGTCTCCTGCCCGTCCAAGTGCCCCAGCGTCTCCTGCCCGTCCAAGTGCCCCAGCGTCTCCTGCCCGTCCAAGTGCCCCAGCGTCTCCTGCCCGTCCAAGTGCCCCAGCGTCTCCTGCCCGTCCAAGTGCCCCAGCGTCTCCTGCCCGTCCAAGTGCCCCAGCGTCTCCTGCCCGTCCAAGTGCCCCAGCGTCTCCTGCCCGTCCAAGTGCCCCAGCGTCTCCTGCCCGTCCAAGTGCCCCAGCGTCTCCTGCCCGTCCAAGTGCCCCAGCGTCTCCTGCCCGTCCAAGTGCCCCAGCGTCTCCTGCCCGTCCAAGTGCCCCAGCGTCTCCTGCCCGTCCAAGTGCCCCAGCGTCTCCTGCCCGTCCAAGTGCCCCAGCGTCTCCTGCCCGTCCAAGTGCCCCAGCGTCTCCTGCCCGTCCAAGTGCCCCAGCGTCTCCTGCCCGTCCAAGTGCCCCAGCGTCTCCTGCCCGTCCAAGTGCCCCAGCGTCTCCTGCCCGTCCAAGTGCCCCAGCGTCTCCTGCCCGTCCAAGTGCCCCAGCGTCTCCTGCCCGTCCAAGTGCCCCAGCGTCTCCTGCCCGTCCAAGTGCCCCAGCGTCTCCTGCCCGTCCAAGTGCCCCAGCGTCTCCTGCCCGTCCAAGTGCCCCAGCGTCTCCTGCCCGTCCAAGTGCCCCAGCGTCTCCTGCCCGTCCAAGTGCCCCCGCGTCTCCTGCCCGTCCAAGTGCCCCAGCGTCTCCTGCCCGTCCAAGTGCCCCAGCGTCTCCTGCCCGTCCAAGTGCCCCAGCGTCTCCTGCCCGTCCAAGTGCCCCAGCGTCTCCTGCCCGTCCAAGTGCCCCAGCGTCTCCTGCCCGTCCAAGTGCCCCAGCGTCTCCTGCCCGTCCAAGTGCCCCAGCGTCTCCTGCCCGTCCAAGTGCCCCAGCGTCTCCTGCCCGTCCAAGTGCCCCAGCGTCTCCTGCCCGTCCAAGTGCCCCAGCGTCTCCTGCCCGTCCAAGTGCCCCAGCGTCTCCTGCCCGTCCAAGTGCCCCAGCGTCTCCTGCCCGTCCAAGTGCCCCAGCGTCTCCTGCCCGTCCAAGTGCCCCAGCGTCTCCTGCCCGTCCAAGTGCCCCAGCGTCTCCTGCCCGTCCAAGTGCCCCAGCGTCTCCTGCCCGTCCAAGTGCCCCAGCGTCTCCTGCCCGTCCAAGTGCCCCAGCGTCTCCTGCCCGTCCAAGTGCCCCAGCGTCTCCTGCCCGTCCAAGTGCCCCAGCGTCTCCTGCCCGTCCAAGTGCCCCAGCGTCTCCTGCCCGTCCAAGTGCCCCAGCGTCTCCTGCCCGTCCAAGTGCCCCAGCGTCTCCTGCCCGTCCAAGTGCCCCAGCGTCTCCTGCCCGTCCAAGTGCCCCAGCGTCTCCTGCCCGTCCAAGTGCCCCAGCGTCTCCTGCCCGTCCAAGTGCCCCAGCGTCTCCTGCCCGTCCAAGTGCCCCAGCGTCTCCTGCCCGTCCAAGTGCCCCAGCGTCTCCTGCCCGTCCAAGTGCCCCAGCGTCTCCTGCCCGTCCAAGTGCCCCAGCGTCTCCTGCCCGTCCAAGTGCCCCAGCGTCTCCTGCCCGTCCAAGTGCCCCAGCGTCTCCTGCCCGTCCAAGTGCCCCAGCGTCTCCTGCCCGTCCAAGTGCCCCAGCGTCTCCTGCCCGTCCAAGTGCCCCAGCGTCTCCTGCCCGTCCAAGTGCCCCAGCGTCTCCTGCCCGTCCAAGTGCCCCAGCGTCTCCTGCCCGTCCAAGTGCCCCAGCGTCTCCTGCCCGTCCAAGTGCCCCAGCGTCTCCTGCCCGTCCAAGTGCCCCAGCGTCTCCTGCCCGTCCAAGTGCCCCAGCGTCTCCTGCCCGTCCAAGTGCCCCAGCGTCTCCTGCCCGTCCAAGTGCCCCAGCGTCTCCTGCCCGTCCAAGTGCCCCAGCGTCTCCTGCCCGTCCAAGTGCCCCAGCGTCTCCTGCCCGTCCAAGTGCCCTCCTGATGTTCTCCCTTTTCCCGGCCAGCTGTGCCTTCCGAGTTGCCATCTGCCAGCTGTGCCCACAGTCTTGTCTTGTCAGTGTTTTTAGTCTAGCCAAGCCACAGCCCCAAGCCATGCCACAGCCATAGCTCCAAGCCATAGTCACAGTCCCTAGCCATAGTCTTGTCTGCCCCCTTGTCTAGTGTTCTGGTCTGCCCTAGTCTTGAGTTTGTTTTCCTGAGTTTTCTGGTTTCAGTGCTTGGCACGGTGGTTTTGTTAGCCTTAGTGCCCCCTTTTCCCCTTGGTTTTTTCCCTGTGTTTATTTTAATAAATTATTATTTTGGATCCCCGCTTCTGGCGTCTCACTCCCCTTTTGTGTCTCCCTTTCGTTTCCAAGTTCTACAGAGTTCCCCTGTGTGCTTTCCCTCTTGTATTCGTAACAATCTTTGTCCAAATCTAAAATTTGTTTGATCTGAAACATTTAATTGTGACAACAAATATGCAAAAAAAGGAAATCAGGAAGGGGGCAAATACTTTTTCACAGCACTGTATGCTGCCATCTAGACATTTCCTGTTCCAGGGACATTCCTGCAGTTTCTAGCAAGCCAACGTCAAACCGCGTTTTGTACAGATTACAAGTGCTTGGCTGCTTATGTAATGAATGTGGGGTGCTGGATTGGTCAGCCTGCAGTTCTGATCTGTCTCCAACTGAGAACGTATGACATATCATGAAGCTAAATATATCACAATGAAAACCTCAGTTGCACAGCTGAAGACCTGCATGATGGAGAAATGGGTTGAAATTCCGTTTGCTATATTTGACTAGGAGGTGTCTTTAGTGCCTAAACATTTAATATGTAAAGAAAATGGCGATATTACAAAGTGGTAAACAGTTGACTATGCCAGCTTTTTGGGAAGCTGTTAGTCATCACATTTTTTTCAGTATAGTCGGCAGTAAGTGCGCTTTTCATGCCAGTCTTCATTTGATTTGTACTGCATTTTCCATGGTGTGCCAACTTTCTTTTGAATTGGGTTTGTACCTTATTGTGTCCAAATTTTCAAAGAGTGACACCCCTGGCAGTGTATTTTATCACAATTTAAATATCAGTTTCAGAGCTGGCACACTGTGATAACAGCCGCGCACTATGCATCTCGGCTCCTGTCCAGTGTCAGTCCAGTTACTGAAAGTATGGGTGTAAACTGGAATCTGCGACAGTATTATACTTTTTTCAAAAAGTACAAACACATTCAGGAATGAGAGACTGAACAGTGTTTAATGCAGCAGGGATTTAGTGCCGGCGGCAGTGTGGCGACCGCCACCCATGCAATCATGACAGCTTCTAAATTTAAAGTCTTGTGACTTTACTTGGTCATGCAGGGAGGGTCACTGGCTTATTTATCATGAAGCTTCCGACAGATGGCCTGTGTGTCCAGGCCCGCCAATGCTCTTTGGTCAGCTGGGCTTAGTCTGTGGTGCTGCCCAGCCTCTTCCTCTTGTACTCTCTCAGCTGTTTCTCTAGTTCAGCAGCTGCTTTGTCGGTGCCTCAGAAGTAGCCGGCGTGTCTGTCAATTCAATTAAAACACACCCAGAAACAACGTCCTTGTCATACCCCACCAGCGCATTGGTTGGTCTGCTTGATAGTAAAGTGTTTTCCTCTCAGGTTAAATGCTATGTCTGCGTTTATGGCAGGGGTGTCCAGCCTTATCTGCAAAGTGCTTTAGTGTGGGCACTGGTTTTTGTCACAGCCCAGCACAAATGCCCCTGATTCTACTCATAGCCCCAGATTAGTTAAATCCTCACCCGCACTGACCATTTGCAAATAAGATCTGACACCCCTGGTTTCTAGTAACTCCTCAAGTGTCATTGACTTCAGACAAGATGCAGTTCCAGAAGCCTAGAAGCGTGTTGCTTGAAAGCATTTGGAATCCAAGTTGCTCAGACAGGAAAGCCGTCATGCAAAGTACTGCATTGTATATTGAAACAAGCATATTTTTGATAGCCATTTAGTGCACAGAGCAAATGAGGTCATTGTGACATGTCCTGAAGCCCACATGTTAATGTACTTGTGTGGGTTTTGAAAGAGTCCTCTGCACATTGACGCAGATGTAGGATGTGCTGCAGTGGTCAGTGACACCGGGAGGCTGCTTTCTCTGGGAGGATTTGCAGTATACGTTACAGGGGTGGGGTATGGAGCTAACTCTGGCAGACAGGTAAAGTTAGAAACCTGCGTTTATTGGGCCGAGGTCAGTGTTGAGCAAGCAGAAGGCGGTACAGAAGATCACAATCCAGTATTGAAGCCAAAGCAGGAAAAAAGTAAAAAAAACAGGCCCATCGGGCAAAACCAAAATACTCTAATTTAGGCAGAACTGGATTGAAATGCTGGGCAAACAGACATACAAGGGGCTTAAAGAGTTGAAATAGACACATTTTAATGTCTTTAAAAATGTACGAAACGGTGCATACTTAATATTTAATAGAATATGTAAATCGAATGCATTTAATTTTATGATGCAGGGCTCGAGACTGCGACTAGATTGGTCGCATTTGCCGCCTTTTTTTGGGAGTGAGCGACTAAATTTGTTTTTCAGTCGCATTAGCGCGAGTTCACGATTGTTACTGTGAAAGGCCGCTTTCACCGCGCAGCCTGGCCAACACTGTGTCGCCGAATGCGCGAGACTATTAAGTGCAGCAAGGCTAAAGGGCGGGATTTGGCCGAGATGGGTTTGCGCTAGAAGTACCGCTTATACGCTCAACGAACGTCGCTCAGCAGTAACGAAACATGAGAGGAACTATTGCAGATTACTTTAAAAGTAAAACTACCCAGGAACGGGAGGAAGAGGCTGGTAGTGAGACAGAAGAGATAGGTGATGATACAGATGCTGATGGGAGTGCAGCGGGCACATCGACAAATACTGAACAAGTTTAAAAAAAAACGGTACAACTTTCAGCCACAATGGCTAACACAGTACGAGTGGCTGCGATAAGAGGGGAGCTTTATGCTTTGCGCATACTGTAGTAAATGTGGCTCGTCCATCGCAGGCAATTCAAAGTTTGTAACAGGCTCAACGCAGTTTAAGGTCCAAACTTTGAAGCTGCACAATGATACAAAAAACACAAAACCTGCCGTGACCGTTGTGTGACTCGCAGCACTGAGCCCCTGACGTGTTTTCAGGGGACAGATGACCGTAATCGCTCAGCGGAGGGGGCAGAAATGATAATTGAGTTCAATACGGCCTATCATATTGCCAAAGAAGAACTCCCGTTCACGAAATTTAAGTCCGAGCTTATACTAAATGAAGAAGAACGGGTTGAATGTGAATCCAACATACGCAAACGACAAGGCGTGTGCCCAATTCATAGGAGTGATATCCGACAGCCTCCGGGGAAAGACGACTGATAGATAAGGGGCGGAGGCTATTCTATCATTTATGATAGATGGTGACACTGACGTTGCCACCAAAGAAGATTGAGATTGTATATGCACGTATCATCGTCAATGGAAGACCGTGCAATAACCTGGTTGGCCATACTGAGATTGAACACGCCCATGCAGCAGGTATGTGTGTGTGCGTGCACATGTCCTCATTTCATGTCTGAATTCCCATATACATCTAATGATGAATAATGTGAATTTAAAATGCCCTGTTATTAATTAGGAGCCTAATATTTAGAATTGAATGTACATATTTCAATTAATGTTTTCATGAATCACATTATTCAATAAATACACATAGGCTAATCCAGTTCAAGGAATTTAGGTTTTATGTTTTGTTTCATAATTTATTTCATTGTAATTATTCTGCCACTTTCTCGCATTTTATCCAGTTTTGTGTATGTTTTGTGTTGTTTTTATCTCCTACCTGATATTATATTTGATGTTATGTGAAGCACTTTGTGTCTCATGACAAGAAAATCACTAAATACATACATCAGATTTGATTTAAAGTAAAACTAAAAAACAGATATTCCATGATATGTCTGTTTCTTTTAAGGCATTTATGATGCAACCAAAAATGCCTTTGCCAAGCTTGGTCCAGAATGTGCAAACTGGATGAAGAAAAGTTTTTTTTTTAGTTTTTTGCTCATTGATGCAGACATCAATAAATATACAAACATCAAGCTTTGAGTCACAGTCATTCTTTACATCACTGCGAAACTGGGTAATGTATATTTATTAAGACAACTTCAGCATGCAAAGTAATTGACTAATACCATGCTCTAACAAAACAAACAAACAAAAAAAGGTGCGACCAAATAAGATGATTGTGCGACCAACTAAAAAATTTGGTAGCACCAGTGCTACCAGTGAAAAAGTTAGTGTAGAGCCCCGTGATGTTTCCGTTTTTTTTTAAAAAAGAGTTAAAAATGACCATTTTGAGCGACCTTAGACGTCCTTTTCTGGAAAATTATTGAACGGTCACGTGACCAGCTGGTCAAAGGTGTGACGTCACTGTTAGTAGTCGATACTGTAGGTCGCCATGAATCAGCGCGAAATACCAATTGAACACACGTACGGATCGTAGAAAAAGCTGCGTTTTAGCGTAGATTCGGCAAAATGCCGACAAATTGTGCTGTTGGAGGCTGTAGCCGGACATCCAAAGACAAACCGGCGAGTTTTTACGGATTTCCGAGCGAAGCCAAAGGCCAAGTTCATACCCCTCATCCCCAGTTCCGTCATTGGCCTCATTCTCACCCTCCTCAAGCACTGAGTTGTTATGTTCGTCATCACTTGATATCTCGTCTACATTTGACTCAGATTCCACCTCTTCATACTTGAACGGCGAGTCCTTACAATCTCCTTCAAAAAGAACATTTGCTTCTTCCGTGTTGATCTCAAATTCGAGAGGTGTCGGGCAGGAAAGTTGATTCGAGCACGCAATTGAAGAAAGCAGTAGTAGTGATAGCGTGTTGTTGTTTTTTTTGCATGAACTAGTTCATGAGTTCAACAACAACATCACTTGGGAATCACTTAACTGCATCATGATAATGGGATTTTGTCACAGAGTTGCCACAACAGCGATCCAGTAGCCCAAATGGGCTACCTTTGACAGTCTTTGACGATAAATAACCAAATATAATAACATCCGATTTATTTATTTATTTATTTATTTATTTATTTATTTAAGCAGTTCGCCTGTACACCCTATATAGTTATTGTTAGTAGGTTAGTTAGTTAGTTAGTTTATTAGTTACTTAGTTAGTTACTTGGTTAGTTAATTAGTTACTTACTTCGTTAGTTACTTAGTTGGGTTAGCCTACTGTCTCAGTTTAGGACATACTATGCAACAATTATGTATAATCTGAACTTGACTACCAGGACCAGTACCGAACCTGATCGCATTTTGTTTGATTCGGGAAGTGATGTAGTTGAGAAAATTATAAAGTGGATACCTAATTTCATTTTCTACTGTGATCACGATACTTTCCTTCATATAAGTGTTGATATTTTCTCCTGAAAGCAAGCTTGATTTGTAAATTCATATGGAAATCGCTCGTGGTTGGGGATGGGAATGAAGTTCGATCGACTCACTCAATGTGTGTTGTTTTACGTGCAGCCACTGGTCACTGATGACATTGCCTTCAGGACGACTCCGTACGATGACGTAGGGGTTGCTAATTTGCATATAACGGGGATTGGCAATCGTTTCACAAACTAGCTAGAAATCAAGTTTTTTCGAGTGCCAAAACCCACTTTTTAAACCCCAAATTTACAGACTTCCCGATCGAATCTTTTAAAAATTCAAAAAGTATTTTGTTATACAGAACATATTCTTCAAATGTGTGAAATAAAACAATATTTTTTTCCAAGAAATATTTCAGCTCTTTAAGGGCTCACACGACACTGATACAAGCTCAAGGACAATAAACTCACCACGAGACAGAGAAACTATGCGTAATAAATAAACTGCGATAAACCAGGAAACAAGAATCAGGTGAGGAATGGCACAAGTGGGATGCAAGAAGGGACAGGTGAGGAGTGAGGCAAAAATGTCATTCAATCAATCAAACTGACACTGACACAGACAGAGTGTAGAAACAAATGAACGGAGATCAGAGACGTGACACATGACTGGGAAAGGAGAACAGAAACGTGTGCATGGATAACCATGAAGAACACAGAAGCGACACAAGATAGTAAAACAATCGTCATGGAAAAGTGAAGGCTAATTAATTAATTAACAGAAATAAAAAGACCTGAACAGATAACAAAAAGGAACAGTACAACGAAAGAAAAAAAAAAACAGCGTAAACAAGTGGTTATATTCTGCATGCATTACAAAGGTATAGCACAGGGGCGGAGCTAGAACAGGGAATTGGGGGGGCGGAGACACGTCCCTTTATTGCAACAATTAGTCCTGGCAAGTTCTTAATCATTTTCCTTTATTGAAGCGTTTTCCAATTATCGTAATTGGAAACTGAAAACATTGTTTCTCTCCATATGCCATCAAACAGTGATGAAATCATGGGCTAAATTAAGTACAGAAAAATAATTTACTTATTAATAGGTCAATGCTTTGCGTTGATTGAACTGGTCCGCATTGTAATGATTCTGCTTGTTTGCCATGCTTCTGATCTGTCTGCCAGGTTCATGATTGCTTGGATATTGATCTTTTGCTTGCCTCTGGATTTGTGTATTGTATTTTGGTTCTGGTTTGTGTTCATATATTGTCTAGTTTAGTCTTGGCCATGTTTTCCATTTTACCATAGTTTCATTCCAGTTCATGTTTTTGATTTTGCCATGCATTGCACTTTGTCTCCCCCTGTCTGATCTCTTGTCTTGTCATTGCTCACAGCCCCAGTATTGCGTGCCACTCTCTCGGATGATTTAATGGTTTCTGGATTTCAATCTTCCTTCCAATCTCCTTCACTTCCTTTGCCTTGCTTTTTCTATATTACTAACCCATACTAACAGTTTGCTATTTTTTCTAGAGTTACTAACACAAACTAACATTGTATATAATACTAACTTACAAACGAGCACTAAGGGATTGTATAGCTGCACTTACTAACTGATTAACAAGCTCTCAGCACTCGCCCTGTTCTAATCTCCGCCTTGTCTCTCCCTAATCTTCTCTGCTGCGTTTCTGTGGAATCTCCACACCTGTTCACTCTGTCCTTCTCTCATTATCTGTGCTCGTTAGAACACCCTAACCAGAGCTGTATATCTGTCTATAGGATTGTCTTGTGATCCCTGTCCGCGTTTTGGCTGTTGCCTATTTCATGTGATTAGGTTCTCCCTCATGTTCCCTCCTTTGTAATTAGTCTGACTTCCTCCACCTGTGTTTTGTTAAGCACGTGACTTCCTGTGAGTGTATATTAGGAGTCTTTTCACAGCCTTCCTTGTCAGAACGTTTCTCTTGTTTACCTGTGCTGCTATTTCTTCGCCTTGTACTCATAGTGTTACTCGTCTGACTGGACCGTCCGACTTACGATTTTTGGCTCTGCTCTTTGATACTATTGTCTGCATCTGTTTACGAATCCTTTTTGCCCGACTACGAGTTTTGTGATTGCTGCCCTGGTATTCGACTGTGTTTACACCCACTGGATTTTAGCTTTTGCTTCTCTGACATGCCTGTGTACCGAACCTATTTTTGCCCGACCACGAATATTGTGATTGGTGCCCCGTTTGCGGTTCTGGATTTTGCCCTTTGGATTCTGATTTTTGTATTGTGGACATTGTACCATTGCCTGCTCTGTTGGGGGTCTCCCCCCCCCCGCCTCCCCCTTCCCTGCTTCAAAAATAAAGCCTCCCTTTTTTAGCTCGCCGGGACGAATGTCCGGAGAGCTATTGTCGCACCACCGGCGTACGCGTCCGCGTCCGTCCGCGTGCAGAAAAACTTTAACCTTGTTCTTTTACACGTGAATCTTTTACACGTTGAATTGCTGACTACAGCAGGGGGAGGTAAATATGCCAGTAAAACTGACGCCGAATGCGTGAGAGCTGACAGGTTTGCATTATTAATGAAAACAGACCATATCTGATAATGTTGAGAGTTCTCAGAGTTTCTGTAATGGTTATTTAAATTAATGATTGAAAACAGATGATGATCAATCATTATTTTAAAGGGAAGGTTTGAGCTCCCCCTATCGCCAGTTCACCAGCCGTCACTGCTGGGTATTCAAAACCTACATGTGACATGCTGACAATAAGCTGCATGTCTTAGATAATCAATATGCATCAGTGTAAGTATGAACTGTGAGTCAGTGAAAACTGAGCGTGTGCAGTTTAAGATTTATCTGATGCGTTTCCTAAAGCAGTGACTTACTTGCAGTGTCGTTCTCAGATCCTCGGCCTGCTGTTGTGCATGAATAGGGAATTGTTGTGGCTTTTGTCAGGGCAGTACTCCCTTCCATGTTGACATCCCGGCTTGCACACTTACAAACAACCCAATGGAAGTTTGGCTCTCATTGGGTGCATGGGATGCCTTAAGCTTAAAAAGCATTTAACATGGAGTTTCTAAAAACAGCCATGTCACCGAGGAGGCCCAGTTAAAGCACAATGTTATGTTAGGTTTCCAGGCGATCTCTGAAATGAAGCAGTCAAAGAACAAGCGGCGTGGATTGAAATTACTTATTGCAGACGAGCCCTGTGTGTTTAAACACAGGCATTCTTGGATGAGGGGTTCTGGGCTGCCTAAGGGACACTATGGAGCTCTTTCTTCAGATCTGAAGAGCCATTGTAGCACTGAGAGACATGAATGCAAATATATGTACTTGAATTTTTATGCATTATTGTGATGGTAACTGGGTGAATTTATAATTGATCTGACAATTAAAGGGAGAAAGTGGGTGAGTAATAGTGACAGACATAAGGAATGAGATAAAGAGAGCTAAACAGGCAGAAAAATGAGAAGAATGGGAAGGATTTGGAGTGAGGGCGCATGTTGAGACCAGAGACGTAATACTAGGGGTGTGTCAAGTGACTCCCAACACAGTGATAATCCAAGTGGACAGGGCTATTTTTAGAGCAGTCAACTATGCACTGTCCATGCCCACTCTACACTTGGCGTTCAGAATTCATTCAACTGGACTGGAACTCTGCGGAAAGAATCTTCATACAGCAATCTGTTTGGGTGCCGTAGGAACTGCAGCGCAGTTGCTGTAGCCAAGATTTACCTCGGTTGACATTACCTCCTTCAGTTTTGAAAGAGAGCAGCTTTCGGTGAATGACAACAGAAGGACATCAAGTTACTTGCTGTTTGAACTGTCCTGGATCTTTTTCAGAAGGGGTGAGAGCGTAGGCCCCGGATTTTTTTATTTTCATTAAATTTTTTTATTTTTTTGGCCACTTTGTGCTGAATGCAGTTCGGACTGGTGGGACTATGTCCACTGAAGGTGACGCTGGAGGTCAACCTTCCTCAACAACAATCAGCACAGTCGCAGTGCAGGCTGGAGACTCTAGGCTTATTGTTGCTGTTCTGAAGGTACTTGTCGGCAAACCGTTGTCATTACAAGATAAAGATGGTTGTTTGTTTGTTTTATTCAGGCTATAAAACATTTAACTGAGATTTTTTACATCAGAAAAGTGCTACCATTGTATGATTTCCAGTGATGTACTGTAATATTATGATTTTACACAGTTCATGCTTGTTTATAAATACAAGAACATGGTTACAAGATGACATAAGACTGAAGAGGGTACATTCTTTTGCAGTATAATGTATGACATTATTTTTACAGAACTTTCATTTCAACTATGGAGGACATCTGTGGAAGAGATGTAGTCTGACAGCCTCAAACCTCATAACACCTCAGAAAATCAACAATTCTCCTGTAAAAACGTACCTCTTGAATTTGTTCAAGAGTTGCCGTAGGGCAGAGATGCATCAGTGTATGTTATTCAAATGTTACACTTATAGAGCAAGACGGCTTTTCTCTGCTAAAGCCAGTGAGAATTTAGTATGGACTGCTTAAGTGAAATGATGGCAAGCTGTTGATCAGTGAAAATATTTTAAGTTGTAGTATTAATCTTTTTTTTTTTCAGTTGTTGGGTCAAGTTTGTTTACGTTGTATCCACTATAAAGAAAGTTTGGAACACGTTAAATGCGTTCCCCATGAGACAACAGCGCATTAGAATACACTCACCGCCTGGGTAAACAACATGAGAAAATATGGCACTGCGTCCCAACAATGCCAAGGGGCCAATAAAAATGGTTAATTTACATCTCAAAATTTACCTGTAACTGGCTAATGTTGGACAAAACGTTGTTTTAAACTGTTTGACTCCTTTCTCACAAAATAAGTTGTTAGGTGTCTGTGCGAGTTTGTTCACTGGAGAGCCACACCAATTATTTTGGACAGAGAATGATAGAATAACATGTATGTTATTGGCGCTGTTTGCACCGAAGTTTACACTTTGTTGTACAAGATGGAAGTCTGCAGTATCGTTTACAGTCTGCAAAATTCAGGCAGGGAGAATTTGTATCTCGTGTTACTGGCTGTTGTACACAAACTTGACGCGGCTTATGGTCCTGTAGTGTGGGCCACTGTTGCAGATACAGCTGGCCGAATCAACGCCAAACCTTCTGGAGATCGGGAGCAACCAGAATGAGACAAAGAAACAACTGGAGGAGCACTATCAGCTCCTGGCCCGCCTCAAGGTAAACCGCTGAGAGGCAGTGACCAATGACAAAGAGCTTTTTGTCGATACACATGATTTGTCGATAAAATGTGTCTTTTAATTTTAAAGATTGTCATACATATATTTTACTTGCCGGTGGTCAAGTGCCACATTTTGTTCTTGGTGGCATAAGAATGTGATTTATATTAATGCCAAATTAAGCACTTTGCACTTTTTTAACCTTGTTTTACTCAGTAGAGCTCAGCAGAGGCTAAAGATCTTTGAACATAAATGTCTCATTCAGTGGCTGCCGGGCATATTATACATATCTGTCTCTGTCACAGACAAAGCTTCTCCTCAGAGTTAGTGTGTCAGGTCTATTTGACGCAATCGTCATCGCCCATGTGTGCCCACGGCTCTATGCTTGTATGACAGCATATTAAACAGACACTGCAGCGATTTCCATTGAGTATTACTTGTTATCCAGTCGCCTTTCCTTTTTCCAGCCAATCTGAGTTTGATTGCATGTGTAACATCTATTACTGCATTGATTTCCTAAATATGACAGTGTTGGTAGAAGATGTAATCAGTGCTGCAGTTTATTTTTTCATGTCAGGGAATTATGACAGGTAATGTAACTTGGGCATCACTGTTTTAAGAGCATGTGGTTGCTGAGGTTAATAAATGTCACAAAATCGCCTTCCAGTTCCTTTTCTTCCCTGGATAGATGCGTCTTTTTTTTTTTTTTCAAGACAGAACGGAATGTCTTGCCAATACTATGAAATCTTGTGTTTCTCTTCAATGAAATAGCCTTAGTGTCAGTGAGGGATTCATTTAGTTTATTTCCCTTTTCTTTTGTCTTTAGTCGAGCTCGCCAGCTTGCTACTACGGACGGCGTCAGGTCCGTTGGTAGCGCGAGTCTCGTGATTTATATTTGCTTTAGTCTCTCAGCACGCTGCTGGTTTTTACTTTTATTTCTGGCCACTGCTCTTGGCGTCCTACTACCAACGGCCATTTCATAGTATTTCACAGTTAGACTCTGAAATCAAGTTTTTCCACAGTTTGAGGAAAATGTTATGTTTTCTCAGTCATAAATTTCTTTTTTCTTTGTTGTTAAAATGCTGAGCTATAAAATATCAGTCAGCAGTCTGAATGAGTGTGTGGTCTGACTCTGCTCATAGGCACAGCACTGAGCCACGTTTAGCACAATGAATGCTGCTGCCATTTATTGAGTAATTTACTCCAATGAACCCCTAAACCTTACAGAGCACATCCAGGCTTCACAGAGGTAACAAACAAACTCTTACGAACGGTGCGTGGTTTGAGCGGCTGAGGTTAGTATGAGACGATAAGGTTAATGAGACAATAAGATAAACAGAAAAGAATTCAGAAAGCAAGAGAGAAGCCCCAGTCACGTAATTTTTGGCTTTGTTTACACACATCTTTTGGCAAAGTGGCAAACCTTGAACATGTCTTCCTGGTAAACAACCATCCCTTTTGCACCGATTCATTTTACATCATCAGAATTGAATCACCGAAGATTTTCTGAAGATTCCCCAAATTTTCCAGCCTTTTCCATCTGTCCCAGTGCAGTGTGGTGTTGGCACCAAATTTAGAACTGGCCAATACTGACTTAATACATTCACCTGATCAACTTCATTGCTTTTTCTTTGTGCTGTTTTCAATAAAATATATGTAAAAGATCATTTGTAATTCACCATTTGTTTTTTTAAGAATCACAAAAAATGCTAATTCTGACATACTGTCCGAGCGCATGTGGAATTGAGGATGTACTGTACATGGGTCTGGAACGATGTCCATCCCCTGCTCCCCCCCTCCAGTTTGGACAGTTCAAGTAATCTGCAGTCGGATTCATTCATGAATGTGGCTAAAATCACGGTAACAGCCATGATGCTGAGCTTTTCAGGGGTCAAGATATTCATGGCCTTGCTTTCAGGCTTGAGGTGTCACTGGACGAGCTGCTTTTCAGTCCGTCGAGCTTACAGTGTTAAACTTAAAGATCAAGTCTTGTCTGCATCTTAGGTGTGTATTGGGAGTCAGTCACTGAGTGGAAGTCACTGGAATGCAATGGAATGCTGACCCTTTACTACCTGATCATGTCACGGTTTTGGAGGTTGGTGGTGGCTTTGAGAGATTTCTTGGTTGCTCTTGTCCAGGATGAGATCGGTTTGCCCACAATCGGATTCTTCGGCCAGGTGGCATTAATTGGGGGCAGCGCTCCCATGATTTATGTCAGATTTCATTTTGTCCCAGCCACAGCATTTGGCGTCTTAAAAATCCGACCATCACAGATCAGCCCCTTATGTGATACACGATAACCAACTGTATCGGCCTTAAGCAGTTTGCAATTGCATAATTTGAATTCTACCACAGACCATGTGTCATGGTTTTGGAGGCTGGTGGTGGCTTTGGGAGCTTTCTTTGTTGCTCTCATCCGGGACGATATCGTTTTGCCCACAATCGGATTCTTCGGCCAGGTGGCATTAATTGGGGGCGGCGCCCAGACTCTATTTAAGCCCAAGTTCCGCCTCGCTGCCCTTGCTAGAGTGTCAGTGTTTTGTTTGCACTTTAGCCGGTGAGGTCTCTAGTTAGCGAGTTGTTGGGGAATTGGCTGCAGAGGAAAGTGCTCCTTAGCAAGGGAATCTTTCTTTCTTTCTTTCTTCTTTCTGGGCACCGTCTGGTGCTAAATCTTTTTATCTTGGTGTCTGAGATTTTTCCTTTTCTTTTCGCTCGCGTTGCTTCCGTATTATTACTTGGACTGGATCTAGGTCTTTTGGTACCGCAGGTGTCAATCTCTTATTTTGTCTGTGTTTCTCTCTTATTTTGCTATACTTCCTTTTGTTCCGGTCACAGCATTTGGCGTCTTGTAAAACCAACCATCACACCATGGGGCTCATCCATTCAGAGATGGAAATCAGATGGAAATCTTATGCCTTACAAGTCACAACAAACCGCTTTTAAAGCAATTTTGCTGTCCCAGGCACATTTCCAGCATCAGAATAAAATCATCAGTTTTCCTAGGTTTTGCACGCCCCTGTTTTCTCGATCTCGATCATTCACATGTATGTGAAACAACATTTTTTGGGTTGACCCTCCAATGAAAGAATGGCTGCTAGAGTATAAGCTCAAATAATCAAAATATGTGTGCAGACTTAGAATGCACTAGATGTTATCCGCAACGATGGGAATAGAAATGTGTTTCTCACAAAGTTCTTAGTGGATAAGCATGTGTTTGTATATTCCATTCTGCTTGTACAGCTTTGTTATTAGGGGAGACCGGGGCTCGTTGGAACATTTCGGTGAAAATTCTTGTGAGATCTCAGGCATTTGTTACAATTTGTTTTTCAATGAGTACAACCTATAGTGCCAACATATGGCTGTATGCAGCAACTAACTAATTACTTAGAAAACCAAAGCCAAACTTTGTGAAAGCAAAATAATACGGGTGGTTTCTGTTCCAACCAACCCCGGGTATGGGGTTGGTTGGAACACCCCCTGGGGTTTGTTGAAACAGACCTGTTATACAAAAAATGGGAAATTTGAAGTGGTCTTGGAGGCTTTTTTTATTTAAACTTGCCAAAGAACAATATGGCACCAAAGAATTCAACATTTCAAAACACCATCTCAGTATTGTTAGTTATAACTAATAATAATGAAACTTGTATTTCGGGGAGATCATGGTTTCGCCCCACCCACCGTCGCCGCGTCTACTGCCACGACCGCAGATTTTAGCCGTTAGCGCGATAACTTACAAAATACTTTACATTGGTTTCTCATTTTTGGCATATGGATAGATATGGTAGAGAGGATGAACTGATTAGATTTTGGGCAAGTATGCACTCCTGGGTTTGCCACCAGGAGGCGCTATATTGAGAAAATCATTTTTTAACCATATCTCTGGAACAATTACTTACACAGACCTCAAATTGCCTCATATTGTAGGCCTAGTAAAGGGGAATCTAATAAAGGGGGCTTTGAGGAATTGGGGGATTTTGTGGATATACCCCTTGCTGTCGGCCGCCGACAGTGTAGGCCTAGTTATTATTTGCGGTTACACTTCCTTAGGATAGCAGCGATTCTACTGCTGACATTTTGTCGTCTCTCGTGGAATCAAACCAGGGACCCCCGAGTCAGGAACCAACTGCCAGTACGCCAAGCAAGCTGCACTATCTGCTCTGCAAACACACTTCCCCGAAAATAGTACATAGTTGACCGGTTTACTTCACAACGAACTTTGAGAACCCCTCTTGTAGTTTGGTTTGAGACAGCAGACATTTTCTGATCAGATAAGAATTTACATTTCATTTATTTCAGCAGTAGAAGCGCTGCTATCCCAACTAAGTTTAAGCCCAAATAATAACTAATAATATCTGTTATTGCCTCACTTCCTAAATGAAGTTTAAGGTATGGCAAGGATATGCCAAAATCTATTGCAGTTGCTCTACAAAGTTTATTGTTTACTAGAATGTCGTTTGCAGCTACATGATAACCTGCAGGGGTTTCCCCTCTTTGTCTTTCGTTTATAGTTTCCCAAATCTAAAATTGTACAGAATGCAATAAAGATGTAATATAAATCACTACATATAATGATTTCACATTCAAGACGTGAACAAATATTTTTTCAGGGTAAGTTAGTATCGACTGGGGTTGGTTGAAACATGTTCCAATCTGCCCCGACCATAGTTTTCCAACCAACCCCGTAGGCATAACCAAAAGATATTTATCAAACAACAAAAAGCTGTGTATCGCAAGGTAAACTTGTATTAATATTTACAAAATTGTGTTCCAAGATATCTATCCACAGAGTGGTAATAGAAGGAAAAGTTTTGGCTCCATGAAGTTTTGGCTCCATTACTCAAGAGCCATAATTTTAGCAAAATCTTACCTCTTTTAACCAGCACTACCGGATCTTTCTGAAGACAATATGGCTACAACTGGTATCATGCCTGGATTTTTCCCTAAAATGAGTGACATCATCAATTAACAATGTCACTGAATATTTACAATGTTTCAACCTACCCCATGTTCTAACCAGCCCCGGTCTCCACTATTCAGTTACAAAGGTTTTTAAGCTAATGCAAACTGCCTTTTTTCAGATTGCATGCTCTTACTTCCATCTATTTTCCAGAAAAATGAACAGGGTGTCTGGGGTCTACTGTCTGAAGCAGATAAGGTAGCACAGTGTAAGAAAAATGAAGTGGATGTTCATGTGGCTATGGCTGGAACATTGAGTGATGCATGGAGAACCTTAATCTCTCAGCTGGAGAAGCGAAGGTCCCTTCTACTCTTGGCGTCAGATTTCTTTGACCGAGCCCTGGAGGTAAGCTCTTCAGCTCAATATAGCTTTGACGTGTTTTTCTAAGCAATACTTTAACGCAGTAATAAGATTATAAAACCAACAGCTTAGCATATCATAAAATACTGAATGTTTGGCTAATTATGTCTTCAACACTGTCTTCAAAAACATCAGCCTTCAGGCTTGGGGATTTGCTACTTTCATGCCTAAGTATGAAAAGAATAGTCTTCTGAGTGAAGCAGTTTCTTTGTTTCAGTTGTGGGGGGATTTGTTTTGTTTTCTTTTTTGAACTGATAAAGAATTTGCTTCATCGTATCTTATGCCTTGTATGTTTATCCCAGTCACTTTGGAATTCAAACACGAATGGATAACTGGACCTCCATGTGAATGGTGAAATTATTGCATCTGAAAATCACTCATTGCCTGTCCCCACAATTCCCATCGTCACATTTCTTGCGTCGTTACTGAGTGTGATGCAATATATTGTTTCATTTATTATCTTTTTAAAAGGTAGTGGCCAACATTTCAGGACACTGTAAAAATTTTGCGCAATTGTTATCACTCCCTGCTTCATTTAAAAAAAAAAATGTAATTTTTAAGTCAACCAAACCCAAAAAATGCAAATCACTCAGTGCCACATCTAAATTGATTTGTCATCTTTTCTCCTTTGTAAAGCACCTTTTTACAACGTTGTAATTGTATCCCCCGAACGAGTTTGGAGGATACTATGGATTTGGTCTCGTCACACGTCCGCGTCCGCGTCCGCAGAGATTTTCTTGTGAACGCTCTACAGCCCACATAAGTGCACTGATTCTTTTCAAATTTTGCAGGGACATGTATTATGGTAAGTTCACGACACCTATTGATTTTGGGTACTCTAGGACCATCTGGGCCCAACTGGCGGGCCTTTGGGGGATACATGTACTCGGTTGCCGAGTGCTCTAGTTCTCTTGTTAAGTTCACGTCATAAATATTTATCACAAGCTGGCCTTATTGAAGGCAGAGTGCAAGGGAACGGAGGTTTTTGTTTCATTCGCATGTTAAATTGCTTCAGAGACCTGCCTCCCTAGTCTGACAGTGAAATGAGTCTACATGGGAATACAAAGTGGCACACAATACAGTATGCTGTGAGAACACCAAGTGATGGAGGAAGCGATAAATTTGTGCTTTACTGCTGTTTGCATCTTTGAATGCACTAACAGCAATCATTTCTTTTTGTAGTTTGCCATTAAGATTGACGAGGCAGAGGACTTCCAGCACACTGCACCGGACATTACAGATGCTGACTGCTTGAAAGAAGTCCTCCAGAAACACAACTATATTAAAAAATGCAAGTACAGTCCTTCCTTGAAGATACCCTGGGGACGTTATTTAAACCCACTGGGCTCTATTTTCATGCCTTCGCAAACAGAAACGCATGCAGCGGTTATGCACAGTCTTGTCCGTACCAAAATGGAATATTTATTGCCTTCGCCCAGTTTGTTAGTTTCCCTCTCTAAAATAGAAGTGTTTGTGTCTCAAAGGGTTGGGCAGTGCAATAGGTGTGTTAATGCAGAAAGCTGGTGCCGTGCAGTTTTTGCATCACGAACCTCGTTTGTACAGTATATTAACTCATACAAACCACCTTTTAATGCAAATATGGTAGTTTCATACAATTTCACAGCCAGCAAAGCTGTTTGCATTTTGAGACATCATTCTGACAATGTTCACTTGCTTTTTCCCTCCAGGCCTGCTGGAAAAATCTTTGCTGGTTTTGAATGCGAGTCAGGACCTTTTGAACTTCTTGAAGGAATTTCTGGAAGACGAAGCTCCTGTAGATCGAGAAAAAATTTTGGGTGCTCATAAGAGCTGTGAAAAGGTGGAAAGCCTTATGGAGATTCTACAAGATCGCCGCAGGCAAGTCAATCGCAACATGAAACAACAGTACCTTCAGTTGGAGATAATGCATCGCATCTACCAGTGGGACCAGCAGGAACAGGAAGTGAGTCACTCGATCTGAGATATACATTAATATTAGGGCTGGGACTTTAACGCGTTAATTTCGATTAATTAATTACAGAAAAAATAGGTGCGATTTAACGCGTTTTCTCAGTTCTCTCATTTCTGACACGCCGGTAACACTGATGCACACACTTCAGCCCGGTAGGTGGCGGTAATTCACCTAAAGTCATAAAATGTTGAATTTCAACTGTTTGGAGCACAATGGTGATATGTCCAAATTTTGTGATTTTGAAATTTTTACCTCCTGTCACACATTTCTATCAGCTAATTATTGGAGCACAATAATTATATGTCCATGCGCTTCAGCTTTAAACAGAATTCACATTGTCATTTTGTGGTATGTCCATCAAAATCTGCTTAAATGAATTAAACATTGACATTTTGATGAATAAACATGAATAGTATTACTGAGTCATCTGTCTATCAGTGCAAACAAACTTAACTTCAATCTATCACCATTCTGTTATGTCACATCAAGTGCTGGAATTGTTGGCCATGCATGGCAATTTTGGCCATGATGTCACAGTTCCACACTTGAGAAAACTTGCATGTTCAGTATACTTCTGAGCCATGCAGTAAAAGAGTGACTGGCATAAAAATGATGTACCTGATTTAATACAACATTTGCAAACCTAAAAATCAAATTTTCTCAAAACCTCTAAAATGCACAGATAACCATTGCACTCCAAACCCTCAATATAATGGCTATAATTGCACTTTGAGTTTGCACTTTTCTGTGAAGACAGGTGAAAAATGCACAGATAAATATAGATGAAAAATAAACATTTTTGTTGTTTAAGTTCACATATATGTCTATTCATTGATTCAGTTGTCAACCTAAATTTATTTGAATTGAAAAACTTTGCTTATTGTGTCAAATATTGCTATTTGATAAAAAATGCAATTAATCGAGATTAATTAATTATAAAGCCTCTAATTAATTAGATTAATTTTTTTAATCGCATCCCAGCACTAATTAATATATTCACATATGAATTCAAAACTGGACTGCAAGCTGCCGGATAGCTCACTCAGTTAAGGCACTGCGTTGCAGTGCAGGAGTGACCATCACGTCGCGGGTTCGAGCCCCAGTCGTACCAACCGGCAGTGGTTGGCAGCTTTTTCAGAGTGGCGCACAATTGGCCATCGCGCTAAAGGGTTTCAAATTGGGAAGGGTCTGCCGGGAAAGGGAAATAAATAAACAGCTTTGTTCATTGCTCAAGCGCCTCCTGTTGGCCAGATGGGCGCTCGTCAGGAAGACTCTAAGTCTGTTCATGTCCGGGTATCCTCCGCCCTCGTTCTGAACTTGTGAAGATTCAACCAATGAGTGTATAAGAAGCAGTGGCTGACGGGCATGTACTTCGGAGGAGAGTCGCGACCTGTCTTCACTCTCCTGAGTTGGCAGTAAGGGGTCGCATACGAGCAAGACCTGTACATAGTTCACCAGATTTGGGTGGGATTGGAGATGCCAAATTCAAAAAAAAAATAAATAAAAAACTGGATTCCAAATTCATTTGTCAAACAGAAGAATCAGATTAACCAGATATAGGAGCGATTAACCTTTTAATTACTATGATACCAACCTCTAATTATTTTGGTTATAAAGAGCAGTTTTAAGATGATCTTTTAAGTAAAGTGTACTACAAGACCGAAAGGATGTTTATCAGCTCAATCTAACATTTTGAGATCATGAGCTTTAAAATGGGTTTTTTTTTTTGTCCACCCCCTTCGCTGCTGTTACAGCCTTTTCGAGGGGTGTTCCTCTAGATCACTGGTGGCCAACTTTGGTCCTGAAGAGCCGCGACAGAGTTGCCGCCAGTGTTGAAAGTGGGAGTTATTTCGAGTTGAGTAGAAGTTGCCCTGTAGCAGTCTGGGGGAATGCCACCCAGAACATTTTGAAAATTTTGAAATCTCTCAAAATGCAAACACACAAATAAAACCTGTGATCTCAGTTATCGTTTGTGTCGGAGTTCCGCATCTGCCTCATTTCAGTGAAGGAGATGTTCTTACTTAATATTCCAAACTGTTACGCTCCCAAAAACTGAAGAATTACTGCATTGTTTGTCATATTGCTATCAGAAATATTTAAGCAATTTTCAACCAGCTGAACTGTTCTAAAACTGTAATCACACCACATTGTTTTCTTCATTTTTTTAATCATATCTCATAGGCAATAAAGTGGCATAAAGACTTTGCTGAGATGTTCCTGGAGAAAGATCAGCTGGGATCTACACTGTCTGAAACCGAGGAAATTCTCAGAGAGTACAACAGTTTTCAGTTGAAAGCCATGGTAAAACATCAGTGGTCTAACATTCAGCAAATATCATGTTTAGAGATGGCACAATACCACCTTTACATCTTTACATTTACTGATACTAATCTGACACCACATTCACCACCGCCGATTGTTATTTTGACTACACCAAGGAGGTCATTTGGAGGGCTGGGATCGCAGATGTCAATGATCTTCAGAGAATGATGTCAGTTAAGCTTAGAATTGAGAGTCTTTGATGGACCACTCCTTTATCTAGGTGATTATGTATTCTGTACTCCTAAAACTTTTCACTTTGCATCAGTCCATTTCAAATCACATTGAGCCCTAGTAAATCAGTGTTGCTTCTGGCTGGTGTTAATATACAGTTTGCCTTTCTCTTTGCGTAGTAGAATCTTAATTTCATGTTTTATGATATGATATAATATATCAAATTCATGATATCAAAACAAAATTTGTTCACTGACACAGGTCTTCTAAAGTGTTTGTGAGCCAGTGAGGTTATAAATATTATTAGCATGTCTATTCTTAATGCAGTGATGTCTGAGAGGACCCAGGTATCGTACATTTAATGTATTTGGCCTCATCTTGTACGCATGGAGATTTCTCTGGTTTCCCTGGATTCTGTGAATCGTCTCACGATATTGTGGATTGTTTATTGTGAAATCTCTTAATTCCCTGCAAATGCACACTGAGAAACATTTTCTTAACCTGAATGAGTATTTGTTCACAATTTTGGCAAAAGGGAAAACCTCATACCATCTTGCCAGTAAATGACCATGCCTTTTGTGCTCATTTTATACTCAATCATAATTGAATCACAGTTACCTATTTACTTATTACTTCTGGAATGTTCCAAATGGTTGTTTTCCTGAAGATTTCCAATCTTTCCATTCTGCTGCCCCAGTTGTTTTCTGATGAGTTGCAGGCATCAAATTTGGAATTTTCCCCCACAGTGCTGTTAAAAAGTATTTGCCCCCTTCCTGATTTCTTTTTTTTTTTTCTTTTTCTGCATATTTGACACACTTAAAGGGGGGACTCAGGGCTAAACCATAATGCTGTTTTATGCAAACATAATTAGTAAATAAATATTGTAAAATACAAAAATGTGGAATTTTTGTCTTCAAAGACGAGATTCCCCCTAATTAGTTGTCGCCTGCTTCAATGGTCGCGTGATAATGACGTAACGTCGCCCGAGAATGACGAACCATCGCATTCTTCATCCAGAGTTATGCACTGTTATTGTGTTGGATAGTGTGGTTGTCCCAGTCCATTATTTTATGACAAAAAATTATTTCATATGGCCCATTGGCTAGTTGCTGTGATGGTGTTGAGTACTTTCTGAAATACGCAGGGTTACTCTGATATCAGGCTTATCAGCCTATATCAGATGCTGAGCAGATGACAGGTGTATCACCCTGGATACGCGATTGATGTGTCATGCATTGTGGACATGTCACAAGGTCATTGCCCACTCCGCTCCCAACCCCCCCCCCTCCCGCTCCCCCCCCCCCCCCATTGTCATTCAGTGCGCTGATGTACGGTGGTAATGTGAGGTGCCTCACCCCATCTTTAGTTTAATAAGTTTATTTTACTGGTGTTACGGTATCATCCTGAGTCAGACGGTGAGCAGTATTCACAAATTACTATCAGAAAGTTTTGTGAGATTTCTTGGAGTCTCCAGTTTGAAGCAGTTTCTAGAATGGTAAATGATAGTGAAAACATTTTAAAATGATCAATATTGTAATGCATCCTGTTTTTTGGAAAACTAAAAACAATACTGCTATTTTGTGCTACTGACATTAGGTATTGACTATAGTTTCATCCGAAAGTACAATCTATCAATAACCGAAGAAGTATATGTTTGTGTGGAAGTTATGTTGCCTTTCACATCCACTTTATTTGATTCAGAATTTAATGTTGTCCTCATAACTCCTCTTACTAAGGCCTGGAGCCGGTCGGTAGAAAGACTATTGATGGAGGCAGCTGAGATTCTGGCCTCAGACGATCGTTCTGCGAAAGGTCATGTGGATAAGAAAACACACAAATTGAAGTTTCTACATGACGAGTTTTGGAAATTAATGACTAGTCGCCAAGCCCACCTTCTGGAGAGCCACCGGTTCTTCAGCAGCGCTAATAAGGTACCAAGACCTAGGTCATCATACTTGATAGGACCAAGAGGTTCATAACCTTCGTTTTGACACTTTATGCAAAGTAGTTTTAGTAAAGCTAGAATTCTCCCACAATCGGGTTTAACTAATAGAAATGTATTCATTCATTCCATCCGATTCATTGCAAAAGATCATAAAAAGATCACAATAAGAATTACAAATAACATTTCCGTGAGGGATTCCATGCTAAAATTGCTCTCTGATATTTTTACGTATGGATAAAATCTTTGATTGTATTTAATAAATATCCACAGGCATTTGACGTGCTGGCAGGAATAGAGAATAGTATGAAAGGAGTGCAGTCCCAGATCCTTAGTTTGCCAGAACTGGCAAAGAAACAGGAAGAGCTGCTCTCGAGTGCCAAAGAGGTAGCTGCGGAGCCATTGCAACAAGGGGAGCGCTTACTGAATGATGCTGGCGTTCAAAGGTAAGAAACTGGTGAAAAGCTCTCGGTATGACAGTTAATTATTTTTCTCTTAGAACTTTAATATTACTGCTTTTAGAGGCTGGAGTAGCTTTTGAAGGCCGTTGAATGACAAATGCTCATTGATTTAATGCAGGTTGATTGTTAAGTGTATTATTCACACTGTTCACTCTTGGGAGGAGTCTGCTCTCTTCTTCTCTTGTTTTGTCTTCACTGTATCATTTCTACTTGGTGTGAAATGAGGGATCATCTCCAGCTCTCAGGTGGGAGGCGTGGAGAGGATGATGGGATATATTCGAGAGCGGCTGGATTCACTCAGCATGGAGTGCCACGCCCACAGGGACCTCGCACACAAGAGACAGACTCTGGAATCCTCATTTGAAGACCTGCTGGAGAAGGTAAACACTGCAATAAATGATTGTATTAATATCATGGTATTGGGTCAGATCAAATATTGGTCAACCCAAGTGTAAACCTTTCATCTACAATTTTTTTTTTCCCTTTTCCAATTCATTAGCGCCATGTATTACTTAAGATTTGCATACTAATGACGGAGCGTTAGGGATGGAAGTGTGTTTTTTTTTCAAATCCATCCCTAACACTCATTTAATTAACATTTCCCAATTAATTAGCAAAGGTTTATAATTTTCTAACACACCATGGTGAGGACCTGTTAGGACTTAACCATCACCAATCCATTGCTGGTCATTCTTTACAACATGGCTGATTTTTAGTCAAGATTAGTGTCTGATTTCCATCCCGTATTGTGAGCAGAATTTTTGATCTGAATTCAGGTGTTCTTATTGTCTATTCATAATATGTTGTCCTTGTAAAACCTGGAATGTAGGGTATTACTTATCTTTTGCCAGATGTGTACAACCCCACTGGGTTTCTGTTTGCTTTACCTGGTATAACTTCTCTGTGAAGTATAATTAATTGCATAAGGACACAAAATGTTTCCTCACAGAATGTAAACATGTTATTTCGCATCCTGCACTATATTGGTTTTCTGACACTCGGTAGCCACTCATATCACTTTCATCAAATTAATTTTATTGTGAGTGAATCACTTTAATTCCATTCCTTTATTTATGAAAGAAAAGTATTTCAGTATTTATATTGTTGCCAGTCCACAGTTTTTGTTTTTTGTTCTGATTAATTTGTGGAAATATTTCATTGAAATGACCGCCTACAGTTTAATAGAATATTTAAGTGCATTATCCCTTTGATTGGCTACAGACAGAGACAAGTGTGTGAAGTGTGTCTCTAGTGGTTGTTCTTGTTTCCGTAACATGTTGAAGGGACTGAGCTTTCTACCCACTGCAGGTTTCATCGTGGATAAAAAGCAGCAACAGCGCCCTCTGCAGGAACACAGACCCAGGACGAGAGCTGACAGAGTCTGAAGATACGCTAAACAAACATCTGGAGCTTTCTACCCAGAACCAAGTGAGTATTTTCACATTCAAGAGAGTGTGGAATAAACAGACTTTGAAAACAGCCCCTCCATATGGGATTTGCCAAAAACTTTTGAAAAACGATTCTCTTTCATTTGCATTTTTTTTTCCATTCAGGGTGTAGAAAATGAATTGGAGACCATTCCGGAACTCATTGAGGCGTTGAAATCAGTAGAATCTCCAGTGGCCATAGAATTCTCCAGTAAAGCCAGCCTGCTGAGCGAAGAGCTGAAGACCCTCAGCAGAAATATCGCTGCACGGACTGAGATCCTCAAGCCCTATGTGAGCTTCTTACGCTCAGCTGATGAGGTTTGTCATCATCTCAGCAATGCCACTGTAGATTCAGAAGATATGAAAATATGATATAAAAAAATTACTATAGTTCCCAGCTATAGTTATCTTATTGTTAATGGATAGTATTTTTGCCACTATAGTGTAGTATTACTATCGTGATACTAGAATTATTGAAACTGCAGCAATACAGTTGCGTGGTCTATAGTAATATCATGGTACTGTTGACTATCGTAGTTCTATAGTTATAATGTGATGGCTATAGTGCTACTCTAGTTATAAGATGCAAACTATAGAAATACTGTAGTCATGCCATAAATACGTTGTACTATAGTATTACTCAGAAATAATAGTAGGATATTTTCATGAGGGGACAGCCTTGAGTATCATATGGGCAACAGAAGATGGATAAAAAAATGAACAGCTGTGTAATATGAAATGAAAAGTTGGTATGAAAGTTGTATACTTTGTTGGTTCAGGTGGAGAAGCAGATGAATGATCTACAGGAATACTACGCAAATAGACCTGAAGCGAAGAATGACGATGGCAGTTCAGCGTTGAAGGTGGCTGCTGAGGCCAAGTGGCAGACTCTGCTTGAGAGATTCCTGGTTGTACAGGACCTTGGAAACAATTTCATTAACACTTCCAATATGGTGAGAAATATCCTTGGTCATTTTCTACCCATCTGTGCTTGTCATCACTTCAGCTACCAGTGATGTAGCTTGAGTCTTCGTCTATCGTTTCATCTGTCTATCTGTCATCTACATTGAGAATGGGAAATTACCCAGAAGTATTTGGGTATCACATCATAAAAAGGAGGCTACGTTCAAGGTCATTGCCCGTTTCCATCTAGGTCAAGTGTATCCTAAGTCTACGCCTACTTCATGTCTAGTTTATCCCTAGTATATTGCAATAAAAAGTTATGATAATGAAACAAATATATTTCTCAAACACAAGTGCCAGTTATTGGATCCCCTTCAGTTAACACTGTGCGCAGCCTCCCTTTCCAAAGTTAAAACTTTGAGTCCATCTCTTGTAGTCGAGCATGAGGTTAGTAAAGATATGGCAACGGATCGTAGACCATTTCTCCATGCAGAATCTGTCTATATCCTTCTAAGTGCGAGATCCACGTCTTCAGCTTGTCCCACAGGTGTTTGATTGGATTCAGGTCAGAGGAGTAGAAAGGCTATTGCAAAACCTTGATTAATGGTTGGTAACCCATTTTTATGCTAGGTTTGGATCTGTTGAGACTGTTGATTGTGATGCAAGCTTTGGATCATCGTCCCGTTGGAGGATCAGCCATGGTCCTTTTAAGGGTGGGCAGCCAGACTTTCATTAAATATCCTCTGGTGCTTGATGGAATCCATGATACCATAAATCCTTACAAGTTATCTGATGACTTTGGAAGATTTCCAGCCCCAAAAAGTAGAACATCTACCACCATTTTTCAGAGTTGGGATGGGGTTCTCTGCGGAGTGGCTATCTTTGTTTTTACATCAAACTCATCGCTGTTTGGCAATCAGAAACATTCTGTAGTAGTGCAAATGTCATGTGATCAAAGTTTTGGAGACTTTCTGACTAAGAGACAATAGTAATATCTGAAGTTCTCCTGCTGTGATACACAGTTTCCCTCTCCTTTAGGAATGTTCCGGTGCCTGCATGTGTAGCGCCGGCCACACTCGGCGTGCAGTGTGAGAGAATGTTGGTGTACAATTCCAATCCCATATTAACACACACAGGGAGCAACCGACTATTCCCAACCACTCCTTTCAGTTTTTCTCCCCTGACTTAATGAAGTTGTCTGTACATCCGTGCGTGCGTGTGTGCGTGTGCGTCCGTCTCGATCAGTGGTAGACTGTGTTTCCGGAGCAGAGCTCTGAAAGTATAAAAGTTATTGCCTTGAAACTTGGCCTGCATGTTCTTGAGGGGATGTCGTTGTGCCTTTTGGTACTACAGAGTTTGACAAAAAAAAAATTTTTCCAGTTACCATGGTAACTAATGGGGACTGAGTGGTTCATGTAATGTGGAAGGGGTAGTGGTGGGGGAAATAGATGCCTTTGTCTTCTTGTTTATTTTCCATTTAACTTTTGGTGCCACCTTGTGAATCAATATAAGTTGATACAGAGCTGTCACAGTAATGTCATTCCCAGAACAGTTGTAGCTTCCATCGGCAGAGTGAAAATTATAACGCTCCCCGTGTTGTTCATGATTCAGTAATTACATTCCATTAGAGCGTGTGCAGCGACTCACTCCGCTGTGTTTCCTGTCACACAAATCCGGACTTATTGCAGTTCTCCTGTTCTTATACTTTTCAAACTTTACTCAGACTCGCACAATTTCGATGAATTCAACAGGCTTTTAAACGAGAGATTTTTTCAGTTGACTTTGACATGTCACAGTCATAAAGAATTATGCATCAAAAAAAAAAACTGTGGGATTACTGGCCAGTCAGAAGGCTCGAGAGGCGTTAGGCCCTGTGCCATCACAGGCGTTACACAGCCTGTGCCGCTGTTCTGCTCAGGGCATCATGATTACTGAACAGCTTTACTTGATCAAGTGTATTCGGGCATCTCTAGAAGTCATCTCAGGACATTGTGTTCTGTTTTACACCTGGACATCCCTCCCTCATCTCGCCGGTTTTGAATTTTTCTGACAGGCCAGTGGGAGTGTGGCCCTGAATGTGAGAGCAGCTGTGTGTGTGGTGGGGAACACCCTGGAGCAGCTGATGAAGCAGAAGGCCGAGCTGACAGAGCTGTGGACGTCATGGCTGCTCCACATCAGCCAAGTCAAGTCAGTCAAAGTGCAGTGGAAGATATTCAAGGAGCAGCTTAAGAAGGTATGACATGTAACAACAGTGCGATTCCCTCAAACAACTATTTTTCTTTCTTAAAATTTATGATAATATAAAAAGTCCTTAAAAGACTCTTTCCATTTGCCCTTATTTACAAAATATACAACCCATGGCAAAAATTGTGGAATCACCACACTTAGAGGATTTTTACTTCATAGCAAATAAATAAATCGCTGATATGACTCAAAACATTTAGTGTTTATGGGCTTAACATTCAGGCTTCACGAAAGACACCTCAAACCAATTACATTGGATAATTTAAATTAATGTAACATTGTTTTTCATAATCAGGTAGAGGAAAAGTACCAGTTTAAAATGCTATGAAAATGATGACTGCATAAAATTCAAGCACAAGAATGACTAGCAGAAACAGACGCCATTATTATTGAGTGTGTAAACATCATTGTACGTCAGAAACCTCGGATTTGAAACTCATAATTTATATTTTTTGGAGTTTGTAGCTTTTTCAGTGCAAGTGAACGGGCAGGTAAATTTCAGACACTTCCTGTTCATCACAGAGATATGGAATCTTTGTGTCAGTTGTGCGCATTGGTAACTGCATATTCAGCCTTAAATTCAAAGTTGTGCAAGTATTGCTTCAAGCTTGAAATGCAATGGCTTGTTTGTTTGTATTTCCAAAGACAGTCCACAACCTTAATGTCTTGGAGGACATCCTGGCTCCAGCCAGCAGCGTTGACCTGGGAAGTGATGTTCTGACTGTGTCTAAGCTGCAGGAAAATTTCAATCTTGCAAAACCTCAGATTGTGGTAAGCCTGCCTATCCTATGGCGGACTAACTCTGTTCCGTGAGATCCACCATCCTGCAGCTTTTCATTTCAACACTTCTTAGCCACACCTGATTCTGGTCGTCAGCAGCTTAGTCAGATCTGTGGCAGCTGAGTGTGGTGTGGTTGACAGAGTTGGTGTGAAAACCTAATAGACAGTAGATCTTTAGGAACGAGGTTGGACAGCCATGGCCTCCCTGAAGCGTCCTCTTACCTCACAGGTTCTTCTACATAAACTCACAAACAAAAGAAATCAGTTTGGCCCCTGAACAGAACTGTGATGCAGTCACATAGCAACTCTTCATATAAGCAACATGAGTAAAAAAACTAAATTTAAAACAAAAGAGGTTGAGTGGACTTTGTGGGTTTTGCATTCCAACTCTTCATATATACAGGGAGCACCATAATTCATCGAACAGCAGCACATTTTTTTTTGTTATTTTGGTTCTATCGGCAGAGTCAATTACCACATGAGTCCAGCTGAACAAGTATTTTACATGTTATAGAGGAGACTAACAGGGAAAAATCCCTGAAACTATCAGGAACTTAAGATTGCAGCCGTTACCGTATACATCTGGTAGAGCGTCACCAAGGAACATACCCAGCGGCTGGTGATTTTCATGCGTCACAGTCTGCAAGCAGTCATTGCATGAAAAGAATATGCAACAAAAAATGTAGACGATTACTTTATGCTCTGTAATGTTGAACTGTCCAGAATTTTTGATGTGCCTTAAAACGGGCGTGACGATGTTCCAAAGGTGCTGTTATTTCCAAACAGCTCATCTAATATGGATACAAATGCCCTCATACTGAAGCCGACAGTCTACTATTCAACCTCATTCTCGTTGTATCCTTTCAAACTCAAGGTGTACAAAATCAAACAGATGCACAGAATGAAAACAAAAAAATGTGTGAATGTGCAATGCATCATGGTGCTGTATGTACGTATATACACCAATCAGCCATAACATTATGACCACTTACAGTCGAAGTGAATAACATTGATTATCTTGTTACAGTAGCACCTGTCAGTGGGTGAGATATAGTAGGCAGTAAGTTAATATTTTGTCCTGGAAGTTAATATGTAGGAAACAGAAAAAATTAGCAAGTATAAGGATGTGAGTGACATTGATGAAGGCTAAACTGCGACAGCTAGTCGACTGGGTCAGAGCATCTCCAGAACTTCAGCCCTTGCGGGGTGTTCCCAGTCTGCAGTGGTCAGGACCAACCAAAAGTGGTCCAGGGAAGGAAAACCGGCGAATCGGTGACAGGATCTTGGGTGGCTAACGTTCGCTGATGCATGTGGGGAGCAAAGGCTGGCCCATTGTGGCCCAGTTCCATAGAGGAGCCACCGTAGCTCAAATTGCTGGAAAAGTTCTTGCTGGTTCTGACAGAAAGGTGCCAGAACACAGGGTGTACGCCAGTGCATCGTGCATTAGCTGCTCCGCTAAGGGAGCTCATGGAAAACCGCCTACAGAGGGCAAGTTAGCACCAGAACTGGAAGAAGGTGGCCCAGTCTGATGAGTCACCTTTTCTGTTACATCATGTGGAGGGCTGGGTGCGTGTGCATCCTTTACCTGAGGAAAACACGGCACCAGGATGCACTATGGGTAGGAGGCAAGCAAGCGGAGGCAGTGTGATGCTTTGGGCAATGTTCTGCTGGTAAACCTTGGGTCCTGCCATTCGCATGGATGTCACTCTGACACTGGCCTGAGGGGATCTGCTGCTGACGTCTCGCTCTCAGGTACCGCAGCACACTGTCAGAGATCTTGAGGAGTTCTTGCCTTCACGGTTGGTGCTGTTTTGGCAGCAATAGGGGGAACCACGCAATATTAGGCAGGTGGTTATAATGTTATGGCTGGTGTGTGTGTGTGTGTGTGTGTGTGTGTGTGCATGCAGGCGCGAGCATGTGTGTATCTATATATATATATATACACACACACACACACACAATATGTTTATAAATGATTGACAGATGTTCTAAGGGTGTGCATTATTGCATTATTTTTTGATAAATGCACTTTTCTGCAACCGTTTGGAATCTGTTAGCCGTTTGGCACTGTATTAATTTCCCACATTTGAATTCCTGGCTACTTTTGACTGACACTGGGAATCACCAAGTTACAAACATTTGAGGTTAAGGCTTAAATAGACACAGATATCATTTTTGACATCAGCTACTGATACCTTTGTCAAATATGTTGATTATGACAAATAGGGAAAGGCACAGTTCGATAACAGCTGTTCAGGTGGAACAGTTGCGCCGCAGCATTAATAACCACAGCTTTGGCCCAGCAAAGAAACTGAATAGAACTGACGACTGCACTCTTGCACAGAATTTCAGCTATTTCGAAACAAATTAAAATATACTCGCTCAAGCAAATAGTCTGCATATGAACACAATTTTTGGAGGAAAAGTTATTCTTGTGATTTAGCAAAAAATGCTGCTTTTAAATGATTATTTAATCTATTTGAAGATAAGTATTTATTCAAAAAACCCGTGTCATACATGTGAAAAAATAATTGCCCCTCAAACCTAACAGCTTACTGCCCTCAGCAGCAATAACTGCAAAAAAAAACAAAAAAAAAACTTGTGTTATCTTTCTCTAATAATAGAATTAGTTTGATGATCTGAAACATTTAATTGCGACAAATATGCAAAAATAGAAGAAATGGGGAAGGGACAATTACTTCTTGCAGCACTGCATAAACTGATACCTTTGGGCCATTGCATTCTTGTCACAGAAACTGGATGCGGAGGTAGAGTATATGATAAAGATCTCAGAGATGTTGGTCCTGAAAGGAATTCCTGTTAAAGAGAAGAATGAGAAGGTCTCTGAGGTCCTGCATGTGCACCAGCGAGTAAAAGACAAAATCAGGGAGTATGAGAGCATCCTCAACAAGGCCGAAAAATTTCACCTCGTCTTTAACGAGGTAAGGTCACGTCTGTCACTGCCGAGAAAGCTCTCCTCTCGTTTCTTTAGCTTAACACTAACCCAAATGATTTTATGACTAACAATGGCAGCTATATTTCAATTAATTGAGACGCTAAGTACCTGGTGATGACAGCCTGTCTCTTGCCTGCCTCTTCGAAGTTGGAGAACCTGCTGTCATCAGAGCCAGTGCCAGCGCTGCACAACATCAGCCAGGCGAAGATCCGGCTGACGCAGCATCAGGAGAGGCAGGGCCACGTGCAACAGCTGCACAAGATGGCCGTCTCTCTCGTGGCCGACATCACCAGCACCGTCATGCAGTCGGTGAGCAAAATACTGCATTTTTGATTTCCGCACTCGTATTATTAATATGCCTTATTGTAACAACGAAAAGAAAAAAGAAAAAAAATTCCTCCATAAATATCTATTATGTAATTAACAAATAACTACCATGTCAGTTTCATTGTCGGACAAGAGCTTAACCCCAGAGGGATACAGTTTTCGGTCTTTTCCTCGGAATCAGCTTTTTGTCACTTAGTAGGTTTTTCCATAACACTCAAGAAATGCTTATGGACCTGACTGATTTGAATTAAGTAAAGCATCTGCGTTGAGGAATCCCTCTGCTGAAGGTGAGGTTGAAATCGTGTTATTGCGGCACCTTGAGTTTACACATGTGGTGTCTTGTTTGCAGCCCGCACTGGGGGTCACTACAGACCAGCTTGAAGAGAAGCTGGAGAGGCTGGGGAGAGGCAGCGCGGACTGGAGCGCTGAGGCTGAGAGAGGCAGCGCGGACTGGAGCGCTGAGGCTGAGAGAGGCAGCGCGGACTGGAGCGCTGAGGCTGAGAAATTTGAGGAGAGCCGGGTGAGCAAAGTCCACTTCTGCACCTTCAAAGAGGAAACCAGTGAGGTAAATGTCCTGCTTTATTAATCACGTTTGCTCCACAGAATACGTGGCAGAGTTCATTCATGTCAGAATGACAGCCCATGAGTCAATGATCCAGAGAACTATCTGGAATAAGGGTGCAAGCGACACTTATACTCCAGGCTTTTGTCATACCGCTTCATTCTCTGGATTTTTGTTTATTTTTAGCAGGGCTGATCTGATAAGTATAGTCGGCCACCAACACCCATGTATATCCCCCGGCTGCCTCGCTCTCGCTCAGTGGGAAATTCCAATCACATCAGTCAATGCCTAACTGCAAGTCTGTTAACCCCTTCAGTGCTAACAGGAGGCGTATGTCCTGCAATAGTTCCAACTATCATGTTGGGACATATGAGTCCCAGAAATCCTTGCATTTGGTCTGATTTTGTATCTTCGTAATACCTCTTTCATGCTGGGAGGATTATTCGGAGTGTAAGCATTATGGTTAATTGCATGGGCAGCTCTTTCTGATTATGGATCGATTGATATCCCTGAAGTTTAATTGACTTGGATTTATACCATGACGATTAATTGTTCCCTTAATTTTTGAATTTGTGGCATTATTTGAAACCTTCATAAACTAAAGTGCAGTAGATTGCTGCAATGTCAACTTTACAAACACACATTTTTTTTTGACTGAGCTGGAAATGAATTTTACTGAGCTGCTATCTCAGAAAGATTCTTCTGTATTCACTTTTTGAAGTGTGGCTCGCATGTTGAGTGTTAAATGATATCTTAGCATATTTACAGTCCAGAGTTGGGTCCAAGTACTTTCAAGTACTTTTGAGAATTGTATGGAAGCATTTGTTTTACATACCATAGTGCTTGTATTTGTATCTGAGTACTACATAATAATGCCTAATATTAGGCAATACGCCTAACAATATTATTAGGCCTAATGCCTACTAATACCTAATAATGAGTACATGTCCTCAGTACTTGACTGATCTCTGTCAGCACTTAGGAGGCAGATGGGTCAAGAACTTTGAAAAGTACTTGAAGTACTAGTACTTTAGGCATTAATAGGAAGTACTCTGATACACGTGCAAGCACTTTGATATTTAAAAAAAAATACTTGCATCCAATTCTTGACAGTACTTGAAAGTATTTGAACCCAACTCTGTTACAGTCAAAGTGAAAATTACTGAAGCCTTAATAAAGCCTCTTGAAAAGTTTGAATTTTGCCAAAAATTTTACATGCCAAGTAGTAAATTTAATAAGAGTCTATTTTGTACCAATTGCGTTTTCATTCTTTGAGAAAGTTTTTGTTGGGTTTGCGATGCTTTTATGTCCCAAAAATGCCTTCCTTACTCGGCCAAATGAAATAAATGTTTTGAATATCTTACAACCCCAATTCTGAAATAGTTGGGACATTGTGTAAATTGTCAATAAAATCAAAATGCAATGACTTTCAGATCAAGAGCCAATATTTTATTTACAATAGAACACAGATAAGATCTCAAATGTTGAAACTCGGACATTTTACATTTTTATTCACAAAATGAGCTTATTTCAAATTTTCTGGCTGCAACAGGTCGCAAAAAAGTTGGGATACAGGCAAGAAAAGGCTGAAAGAGCTATTCATATATAAGAGAATCAGCTGAAAGAACATTTAGCAAGTAATTAAGTTAACTGGCATTAGGTGTGTAACATGATTGGCTATAAAAGGGATGTCTTAGAGAGGCTGAGTCTCTAAGAAGTGAAGATGGCCAGAGGCTCTCCAACCTGTGAAGGCTTGCGTAAAAAAAATTGTGGAATACTTTTAAAACAATATTCCTCAACGTCACATTGCAAAGGCTTTGAAGGTCTCATCTTCGACAGTGCATAACATAATCAAAAGATTCAGAGAAACTGGAAAAATCTCTGTGCATAAGGGACAAGGCTGAAGACCTTTACTGGATGCCCGTGATCTTTGGGCCCTCAGACGCCACTGCATCACTCACTGGGATGATTCTGTCATTGACATTACTACATGGGCCCAGGAATACTTCAAGAAACCACTGTCTGCTTATACAGCCCACTGTGCCATCCACAGATGCCACTTAAAACTCGATCATGCAAAAAGGAAGCCATTGTTGAGCATGATCCAGAAGTGCCGCCGTGTTTTGTTGGCCAAGGCTCATTTAAAATGGACTGTAGCAAAGTGTCCTGTGGTCAGACGAGTCCATATTTGACATTCTTGTTGGAAATCATTGGCGTTGTGTCCTCCGGGCTAAAGAGGAGAAAGACCACCCCTCCTGTTATCAGCGTTCAGTTCAAAAGCCAGCATCTCTGATGGTATGGGGATGTATTAGTGCATATTCAGTGGGACACTTGTATGTTTTAAAAAGCGCCATGAATGCTGAAAGGTAAATAAAGGTTTTAGAGCAACATATGCTCCCCTCCAGATCTATTCCAGGGAAGGTCTTGTGTATTTCAGCAGGACAATGCAAAACCACATACTGCAGCTATTACAACAGCAACAAAACATGGCATGGATCAAGACATGGCAAAACATAAACAGAACAAGGCAGAATCATAACACTAACGCCTCCACTCTGTGTTGAAAAGAAGAGGGGACACAACACCATGGTAAACAGGCCCCTGTCCCAACTTTTTTGAGACCTGTAGCAGCTATCAAATTTGAAAGGAGCTCATTTTGTGGATAATGGCTGAAAAACACTTGCAGTAATTGGTGAGTATATCTGAGGTGGCAGAAACAGTAGTAAATTTATCCAGTTTTTGTTGAGGATTCCAGCTGCGGGGAAAAAGACAACTGAAATGATTGTGTGTGGACCGATTGCTGTGTGTGACAGACATTGAGTGCAGCAGGTGAACAGAGGAAGGGCGTGATAGACCTGGAGGGGTCTCATGACTGAGAGGGAACCGGTGAATGTGAAGGAAGAGTCAGCTGATCAAAGAGTTCAAAGTGCAGCGATGTGTGTTGACGAGGACTTGTTGCAAACCAGATAGCAGAACGGTAACGAGCATCAAGCTTAAATAGATGCCAACCTTTAAATTACTTCATTATCGTCGAACATGGGAAGGATGGTCATTTGAATAAGGGTGAGTTTGGCAGCAGAGGTAAAAGTGAAACGGTTTCTAGAAAGGAAACACAGTTTGGCCTTGACCTTAGACTGAAGTTTTGAGATTTAGTCGGTAAAGGACAGTTTACTGTCTGGCCAGATACCCAGTTATACCTCATCAAGGATAGGTCCCTTTCTGGTGGTGATGCTGACGGCTGAAGGTTGCATAGCACACTTTTAATGGAACTAAACAGCCCTCATCTTGGATGTGTTAAGAGGCGGTTTGATGTGAGAGAGAGCCGGTTGCACTTGGAGAAGACTATTCTGGAGTGTAGCTTGTACAGCATCTGAGGAGGGACCAGTAGCATAAAGAATTGTCTCATCAGTGTATAAGTGAATGAGAGAGTTATCAGCATCTTAAGGAATGATATTAATTTAATTGAGAACAGTGGGGGACTAAGTATGGAGCCTTGAGGGACACCCTTAGTGTCAGGGAGAAGATGAGAGAGAGAATGTTTTCAAACCTCACACGTTGCAGGCGATGAGAGAGATGGTCAGAAAACTAAGCCAGTGAATGATCAATAATCCCGATGCTACTGTTTAAAAAGATTGATTACTACAAAGTTTGAAATTATTCAGGAAATTGTTTGCTCATTTTTATTATAGTTATATTTTTCTGGATACAAATCCACTAGAAAAAGTTTTGGATGAGGATCAAATAAAATTGTTTTGAAATAATTCTTTTAGTTACTACTTACCTCTTTCCAGAACGTTCATGGCTCCAATTATAACAAGTTGCCCAATCCTGAGGCAGCCCTAGAGCATTGTTTGACTGTTGGAATAACGTATTATATCTCCCCAAAGAGTTACACTTTTGACCCATCAGTCCACAGAATATTTTCCCAAAAGTCTTTCAAGTCATCAAAATGTTTTCTAGTTCCCTGGCTGATTGGCAGGCTGTGTCACAGTGATCAGGCCATTGTGGTCGTGCTCCATTCGCAAAGTCTTTGACAATCTGCTCCACTGAAAACGCTAGCCAGATTCACTACATATTTGTTGTGGAGCTTACTTTGGACCATGTCTCAAATTTTTGGATTTGACTTTGACTTTTTTTAATGAAAATTTCCCCATTTACAAATTTTGACTAGTTGAATTATGACTAAATGTGATGCATCTATGCTCTTCAGTGGTTGATCAGTGCGTGACATACTGAGATTCACATGCGTTTTGTCCAGACTAATTTTCAATGCTTTTCTGCTCTTTAGGATGTTCAGGATAATGTTTTTTTTAATTGGAAGTGCTTATGTCTTTCTCGTGCTGTAGTGTACTCTTACACAAGGAGCCAGTGATCTCATAAAAATCGACAGAATCATGGATAAAAACAAGTATCACAGCATCCCTGTGAGGCATGCGTTGCTATCTGGAAAATAACTGATTGGTTGAGGACTTTATTTTCAAGAAGATTATAATAAAAAAAAGTCATGACTTGGCCTGCTCAGAGTCCATACCTTAATCTGAGTGAGCAAATCTGGGATTTACGTGATGCTAAAATAAACAAATCTGTTATAACATGGGAATAATCTCTTTGGAATGAACCTCAGATTTTATATGGAATGGTTTAGCAAGTGAGGGTATAAAAAATATGCGACAACTACGCATGAAAGATTGAATGCTGTAATCAAAGGGTGGCAACACCAGATATTGACCTCTCCTCTCAAAAATACATTATTTTTGTTTTTACTACGTTCAGTTATCTGTTATTTTTATCTACATGATCCAAAATGACATTGAATAAATGCTTGAATAGTACTTGGTTACTGATTTATTTTGTTTCATTTTGTTGACGGTATAATCATCGATGCATGATACTGATTTGACTTTGCAACCATTTCCTGACTGATAGATATCAAAGACGTTGTTTCTCATCGGTCCTTGAATTTATTTTTTGCCGACTTCATATCGCCAGACAGGTTCTTGTGATGTTTTAATAGGCTGTGCCGTAATCATGCCTGGGTGTGTGTACTGAAATTGAACCCAATTATCGATTACATTTTTAAAATTTATTTTCTAGTAGCTATGATGGCAGTTACTTTTTCACATTGGGCCGGGTAGGGTTCAATAGCTTTTGTCATTTAATAAATGAAATCAGTATTTAAAAACTGCAGTTTGTCTATAATTGCGTTACCTTTGTCAAATATTAAAACTAGGCTTATGCCATCGGAGGCGACGGCTGGGGGTATATCTCCGAACGCCCCCAATGCTCAAATTCCCCAATCCTTGAAGAGACCTTGAATAGACTTTCATTTTAACTTAATTTAAGGTAAATCGGACAAATGGTTCTGAAGATATCGCCAAAATGGTAATTTTTCCATCACAAAGCCCCACCTGGTGGCAAAATATTGAACCATACAGGTATGATGTCTTCATGTGACACATTGTGAGGTCATGACCTTGCAGTTGCACATAGTTTCATGTCAATTGGAGAAATAGTTCCAAAGATATGGCAAAAATGGTGAATTTTATGTGACAAAGCTCCACCTTGTGTCAAAATTTTGAACCAAAGAGGTATAATGTCATCGTGGGACACAGCCTCAGGTCACAACCTTTCATTTGCACTTGATTTGAGGTGAATCGGACAAATATTTCCAGAGATATGATTAAAAAACAGTGATTTTTTTCAGTTTTTGGCCCCTGGTGGCCAATCTAGAAATTTTAAATTGTCCAAAATTGTCCTCTTTATGATACTTACTTATATGCAAAACTTGAAATTTCTAATTGAAATATTACTGAAGTTATCGCGATAACATGTAGGGCGGAGGCGGCGGTCCGACCAAAAACATAATATTCCCGGAACGCCATTTGGCGTTTGGGGATATAATAACTTGTATTACCTAAAGTTATTGCAAACACTCAAAAATAAAAGAAATTGGGAAGGGGGAAAATATATATTTTCACAGCACTTTGCATTTTTTCTCAGAATATTTAATGTAACTGTCGACTAAATCTGCCATATAAGGACAAGCTCTTTTCTCTCTGAGCTGTTTCAGTTTATGCTCATAAATGTCTGTCACCAAATCTTTGTCTTTTGGCATATGGATATTTATTGTTCAACAAGACATCCTCAACAGAAAAAGGCATCTGGGGTCTTACTTTGCTTCCTCAGTCACCGCACTCCAGTTCGTCCTTCGCTGGCACCCCATTACGCCCGGCTCCTCTCATGAGTCTGCATGAGTAAACACGCTGACATTTAAGCAAAGCCAGTTGCTGTTGCTCATCAGGTCACGTGGCGACACAGTTTAACTTTATGAGGGGTTCCAATTATCGCGTGCTGCAGCCTTCAAACCACTGCACTTTGTGCATTCTCTTTTCCACGCAATATACTATCAATTAAACAATGATTATGAATCACTTGTATTTTATATTACAGTAATGTGTGTAATTGGAGCAAAGCATTTGTTTTAAACATACAGAAAACTGAGGACTCGGTACCCAGAAACAGGTCCTGGTCTTTTTAGCCTCTTAAATACACTGTTGCTAAGACTTCTGCTGTACTACACCTTCAAAAGTATGTGGACACCTGCTCATCCAAAACCTAATTCCAAAATCATGGGCGTTGATATGGTGGCTACTTTGCTCTAAAAACAGCCTCCACCTTCTCTGGGAAACTTTTTCATTCGACTCTGATTTTCCTTCGGTGGAACTAAGGAGCTTTGTCCAAACCATGAAAAATAGCCCCAAACCAATGTGTGTTCTCATATCTTTGGTTTTATGGTGTCCATTAGCCCTTATGCATGTGACCCTTTGTTGTATACCTTTGCATACCTTCGTAAATAAGTACAAAATCCTGATTTTTAGAGGCAAAAGTATATCAGCATTTATCAGTTTTTAAATTTTTCTGCCTACAGTAAATGTCCACTATTTCAGTGAAAATATATTCCATCAATATACTGTGTTAAAAGAGTTCATAGATTGTGGTTCAAACAAGCTGGGTTGAGCTAAGTGACGTATTTGGAGTGATATTGGCACGTCTTCGTTTCCTTTGACTGACAAGATATATTTAGCCATGGTTTACCTCTTGAGGTTCCGTGTTGCAAAAGCAGGAAGATGATTTGCCAGTCATGGTTTCTGGAAGCTCTGAAAGCACAAACGTTCTGGCTCGTCAGAGTTAAAAGCTCTGCTGGGACCAGACTTATCCAATCAGTGTCCACTGATGCATTTGTGATACATCTGATCAGAGGCAGCTGCTCCAGTAATTGCTCAGCCATCACTTGGCAAGTTGGCGAAAGAGTCCTATGGGGAATTGCGTTAACATTTTCCACATGAAAGTCATGCAGAGTTTCCAGCCATTTTATTCCCTACTCCTCCGCCATTTACCTTTTCCTCTTTCTCTGGGGTTTAAAAGAGAGACTCCCCCAGTTGCCTTCCGCAGAAATCGCCCAGCACTCTCGTCATGACCCTCCTAAAAGGGGATCTGGAATCCAGGCTGCAGCTGTCCCTGAGTGACACATGAGCTGTTCGCTCAGAGAACCTCCACCATCGCTACAGCAGCTCGCTGTACAGAAATGGCTGAGCTCTGTAAATCACATCTACAGCCTCAGACCCAGTCCTACTAAAATAGCTCCCACCAGAAGTCCACTACTCGTGAAAAGTTTGAAATCACTTGTCATTTAAGTTGTTCTTGCAATTTTATTTAATGGAAGAGTTTTTGTATGAATAAATTATATGCTAAAAATGAATCTTAAGATGTTTCAATTAGTATTTCAAGTATTTGGTGGCAAAAAAGGTATTTAAATGGCAGATACCAATTTTAGCGATTCATCTAAGAGATTTAATCATTGATTTGCAATTTTCTGCAATTTCGGATATTAATTTTACAAAGGTATGATTCTCAATGAATTTTCAGATATCCTACAATATTTTGCATTATCTTTGAGTCTTGGATGTTTCTGAAGATGCACAAACTAAACAATCCAGGAGATCACACAACAGCTCTCTGGGCTTTAAAGGTCCCCTGTTATGCCATCAGGTGTTCAGCAAATTAGCCATTATGAGCCAGTTCAAAGTCCCCCATTCCTGACATCACAAGGGGGAGTGACCACCCAGAGTAATGAAATCTGATTGGCTGCTTGGCTAAAATTGATCAATTCTTCCTGCCTCTGGTTCATTACTTCCCCATGTGATGTCAAGAGGGGAAAGATTTTGAAATGGTTGTAATAACTAACTGGCTGTGCGCCTGGTGAAATAATTGGGGACCTTTAAGTCAGTTGATTCAGCTGGCCACTCTATATTTTATCTTTTCCTTTTCTGAAAGTCCCTGCAAAGTTTGACTTTATATTTTCAGTCATTAAATCGCTTTAACACAAAGTTTCCTCCATTTGATCTTGGTGAAAATCACCAGTGATTCCAAACTTTTGAGCGGCGGTGTATTGGTGGCTTTGAGTGAAGCACAGGCTTTAAGGTCAATCTGCCAGCCAATGAACAGTTCACATTTCTTTTTTTCTTTGTGTTGGACTTATTGAATCACAGCCGATCTCAAATCGCAGGAGTTCTGCATAATGCAAATATGATAAGAAAATGTGTCTGTGTATTTCTCGTGCATTCGGCTAATTTTCAAACTTAAACATTTTCTTGATATTTCTTGTAAACACTTATTAAATGTTATAGTTTATATTGAATGCATTAATGGCAACTCCATTTTTTTTATATTTTCAATTTAGCTCAGAGAGTCATTTAAGGACCTTAAGAAGAAATTCAATAACTTGAAATTCAATTACATGAAGAAACCTGAGAAGTCAAGGAATGCAAGAGCAGTAAAAAACCAAATCCAGCAGATTGAGATGTTCATTGAGAAACTTCAGGTAAGTGATAACTGTTAAACATTTTTCAAATAGGAAATGGTGCTCATTAAGCTATGGCCAAACTCTGGTGCAAAGACCTGGATTCTTTTATTCATGGTATTTTTTTGATCCAGGCTCTAAAAAAGAGGATGCAGAGATTCACAGTGAAGATCTCTGCAAATACTGAGAATCACCCAAAAAGTAGCTGCCCCAGAGAAATTGAGGACTCCATAAATGAGTTACATAAACAGCTGGGAGAGTTTGATAACATGGTGGAAGAATACAAGCATAACCTGGACATGACGGTCAAACTACAGCAAGCCATGGAAGAGGTAGGCTGGATTTATACACAGTTCAGAGGCCTCAATATTATCTACAGTATCACACTTATTCTGTCCTGTTTAAGTAGTATTGTGCCAGACTGGCCTTAATAACTTACTTGTCTCATCATAGCATAGCATCTTTGGAGCGATCCAGAATTCTAAGATGGCTGTATACACAAAAATAGCATTCAAACCAGAACCTTTTCTTCTAGTTTTACATTAAATTACTGTGATTGTACTACAAAGGTACAGTTGTTAGTACTAAGTGATATTGATCAAATTATTCCCAACATTTAAAAGAAAATGCTCAATCTTTTACTGACTGACTGACAAACCTTCTTTGGGCATGTATGCTCTTTGCAATACCTTCTTGCACCACCAGGCAGCTCTGAGAGCCTATACCTGCATTATGGGAATATTAAAGTGTGCTGTACTTTCTTTCATCATTACCATCGCCATTGCCAAGGTATTTCTTGACAGTGAAGAAGAGAGTATCCATATACATGAGCTGCTGATAGATCCCTGACATGATTGCAGTAGAAATAAAAAGAGTGCAAGTCGGGGCTGCCAGATTGCTCACTCGGTATAGCATCGCATGGCAAAGCATAAGTGACAATCACGTCGCAGGTTCGATGCCCACCTTGTACCAGCCGGCAGTGGTCGGCAGCCTTTTCAGAGTAGCGCACAATTGGCTATTGCGCTACAGGGTTGCAAATTGGGAAGGGACTGCCGGGAAGGGAAAATAATAGTTGCCTTGTTCGTTGCTCAAGCGCCTCCTGTTGGCCAGACGGGCGCTTGTCAGGAAGATTCTAAGCCTGTTCATGCCCGGGTATCCTCCACCCTCGCTCTGAACTTGCAAAGATTCAACCAATGAGTGCATAAGAAGCAGTGGCCGACAGATACGTGCTTCGGAGGAGAACCGTGAACTGTCTACACCAGGGGTGGGCAATCACGGTCCTGGAGGGCCGGTGTGTATGCAGGTTTTTATTCCTATCAATTACCCTGACTAATTGAGTTAATTGATTGCATGCACAAATATAGATTTTCGCAATGATTCGATCAAAGGAAAATGTTTTATGAAGGGAGACAAGACTAGTCTTTGTAGTTTCATGATAATTTAAAGAAATGCGCATGAAACGTCAGATTTCATAAATGGTTTGGCTAATTGAGACAGTGATTAAGGCTAATTAAAGACCAGACGTTGGTGTGAAAACCAGGGACAGATGCGTCCCTCGCTGCCCACCTCTGGTCTACACTCTCCTGAATTGGCAGTAAGGGGTCGCATACGAGTAAGGGTTGTACATAGTTCACCAATTGGGCATTCCAGATTCGGGTGGGATTGGAGATGCCAAATTAAAAAAAAAAAAAAAAAAAGAGTGCGAGTCATCCTGGGGGACAGTCAAAACAATTTTTACCTCACCTGGGACTGAGACAGCGTGGCGAGGTATTGTAATTGGTGTGGTGTGTTTGTTTGCTAGTTTGTTTGATCGCCTGCAGGTTAACAATCTAGCATCTCCACGGTTGCACTGATTGACTTCAACCTTTCCGAGTAGGAGGACAGTGTTCTGTAGATTACCTCATAAAATTTTGGCGATGATTGAGTCAAGGTCAAGGTCAAGGTCATCAGAAATTAAAAAAACTTTTTTTTGCAATAACTTACTTCAAATTCATTACACCGACTTCAGACCAAAACCAAAATAAGCATCTTTCCATTCTGCTTTCATAGTCTCTGTAGTGGTTGGGGGTTAAATATCAGGGGGGTCAAGGTCATCGGTGAAAATAATATATTTTCCATTTTAACTCAAAACGATTGCAGATTGACAGCTGTTTACAATTATGAACATGTAGGAACTCCTATGAGCTTTTATTTGACCCTGTGACCTTTGACCTTGAGTGACCTTGAAAGGTTAAACTGAAGTTCACAGATTTTCAAAGGACTATAAGTTGAAAATAGTTGAGGACACGCTAGTAAAATTGAGTCAGTATCAAAAGCATTAAAGTAAGTGCTGGCAGGTGAGGTTTGTTTTGCTTGGCAACTCTTGTTGACAGAGTCGCTACAGCATAATATTTGCTGGGGGGATCATAAAGGCTTCATACAGAAGCCATGGGGGTGATCAATACGAGAACATCTCAAACTGTTGGAGGAAAATGTGTTTGCTTTCTGTGCAAGTTACTGATACAGAGCCTAACCTTGAGACTAAGTATTGTTATACAAATGGCAAATTGCCCTTTTAATTGAATCTCTCCATCCAAACATGACCTACAAATATCCTGGCATCTACTGGGGATTATTTCAGAAAATATATTGATCATCTACGGATTCACTGGTTCTGTGTTTTCAGTCCTGACACCTGTACCCTGGGATTGGGCATCAGCTGTTACTGAGTACTGACCCAATGCCAGTGTTTAATAAGCTGTATTCCTCATTATGTGAAAGAGATTGGAATCGTTCTTTTATGTGTAAGACATCAGGTTTCACTTAAAAATTGCTTTCCTAACTTTGTACAACAAAATCTAGCAAGTGGGTATACGCATATAAATGTACTGAATTGATATTTATCAAAACAATGATATGCAATATCAGATCGGCCCGTTGTCACCGATATCCATTCCAGCTGTTTGAGTCAGTATTGGACCGATCTTTGAGTCCAACATCAAAGCAACAACATAAATCCATCCATGGCTTTAAATGTAAGCCTATAGTGTAATGAAAAGCTATTAAGTGAACAACATAACCAGGATGAATTTCTGTGCTGTCAGTCAACTACCAACGTAATATGACCTTTATTTACGGAAATCCTGGGTCATACACACAACGGAAAGGATTAGCTTAATTTGATACACGCATGAAGGGGTTTGCCATAAACCACGGTAGGACAGCCCACTAATGGGGTTGTGTCATGACAGAGTGACACAGTGAGTGCTCATGGGTTGTGAGAGAGTTGGTTCAACTGTCTGCATCAATGGGCAGACAGTAATACACGAATAAACTACTCAAAGTATGAGCAAGCAAAATGGACGTCTAAATTACTGCTCTAAAATATACTGTGAGGCTTCGAGCCATGCTTATGAAGTGTACAAGCACCGGTTTGAAGAGCTTATACCTAATTGGCCTGTTTCAGTGGCTGCATTTTATTTTTTACCTCTGAATGAGGCAACTTAACAAAGCAATTATTTGTACAGTATGTGAAATTATATTCTCCTCATGTATGACAGGAATTATCTTACTATACTTTATCCTTTCAGTATCAGTTTTGGTGTGATGATGCAAGCGCCACCATTGTGCGAGTGGGGAAGTACTCCTCTGAATGCAAAACCACTGAGGCAGTCAGTACTCTATACAAGCAGTTTGAGAAGTTTGTCTGGCCCACTGTACCCCAGCAGGAGGAGAGAATCAGCCAGATCACCGAGTTAGCTGTTCGTTTGCATGGTGAGGAGTAAATCCATACTTTTGACAATCTTGTTTTGGTCCACATTTTACAAATGTTTGTGCACATAGCTGAAAAGAGACATTAACATAAACTATCAGATTAAGAGAAGAATATTAATTAATCCTGCATTATTGTTCTGATGAATCTCCAGGCCCAGAAGAGGGGAAGAAATTTGTGGAGAAAACAGTTGCAAGGCACAGTGAGATTATAGAATCCATTAAGGAATTAAGTAATGGTTTAATGGACCTGGAAGCCAAACTGCAGGTGGGTACTCAGCTGACATACGTTACTGTGTGGCTGAGTCATTCTCTGCGTTTTCCCTATCAGATGCGATACATGTAAGCAGCTTCGCAATATCATCTGCCATCTGTCACTGGGAGAGGCTCTTTTGAATATATATACTCAGCGCCATCAAAAACGCACAGGTGAGGTATGTACTGTATTTGCAGCAAATTGAAGAATCAATAGATTTTTATTGCTTTTCCAGTGAGGTACGAGAAGTATTGTAATCCTGACACGCACCAAGTGCACACGCCAACTGAGTTTTCTGTGGGGCCCGTGTGCGCGCATGTGTGGCTCACATAGATGGCGTCAAACGGTACTGTGGCATATAAGACCAGGGCAATTGTTATTTAAACTGGAGCAGAGAGAGCAGACTGCATGAATGACAGACGTATTCAAGTTTGCATTCTACTCTGTCAATCAACACTTATGTCGTACTGCACACCAAAAATTACTGTTCAATACGAGTAGATCAAATAAAATCCAGTTGGCATTTTTTTATATTCTCACTCTATGTGCTGTTGACATAATCTGCAGATGTGTTCAATCGTGCCCTAAAGAAAACCTGCAGTCAGGTGTAGCTGGTTTTGACAAATAACACTTAGTCTCCACAGTTTATTTACATTATTATTAATGTCAAAAAATACGTAAAAATTGATGATACAGGTAAGATTATACTCAATGTAAATTATTACCGCTGAAGGCGTGCAAACACATTATACTGTTAATCAACACCGTCTGGTGAAAATAGAAATGGGTTGCACTTAGGTTTAGACATGGTTCTGACAAGTCATATGCAGAGTGCAATATCTATCAGAAATATATCAAAAATTGCTTTGCACGACCTCACTCAAATGATACTCCCACTGGTGCTAAAAATGCCCTCTGAAATAAAACTATTCCCTTAATATTCATGTCTCCACCGAGTTGCATGTAACCCTGGTGGGAAAATGCAAATTAATTGTTGTGTCTGGAGGAAAATGGGAAAAGAAGTAGCAGTCGGTCTGTGTATGCTTCGTCTGACAGAGCATGCAGAAAAATCAGGCCAAACGTGTAACTCGGGCATATAAAATGGCCTAATTAATTATCAACCAAAAACTTAGATTTCACTTTTTCAAGGCTTCAGGAGGGCACCAGTACAAGTTTTAGCTTGATGTGTTTTATTTGATTTTCATGAGCCATAATGTTACAAAGTTTACAAAATTTTTACAGGGAGAGGCTTTGAAAGAGCAACCTGACAGGACGAAACTTGATGGTGAAATCAAAACTGAAGAAACAAACACCTCCAAAGTGTCCCAGGAATCAGCAGAGACTGAGGTAAATTACCCTGATATCGATTTTTGAGTTCCAATCCAGAACAAAAACCTCAATGGAAATATTGTTTGGGAATAATGAAAACAACATTAACTGAGCTACTATGACGATGTTTTGAACAGTCCAAGCTGAAAGAGTCTGGACACACTCCTGAAAACATAAATTACGATGGAGAGCCTGCCGAGAGAACCATTGAGAAGTTTGACTGCTGCAAACACAACAGCCAGAATTTCCCAGAAAAACTGCCCAGAGAAAACCAGGTTATGCCAGAGTTAAGTTCCCACTCTGAGGGGAAATATTCAGAAAATAGCACAATCAAGACCATCACCAGTCGATCAGTGGTGGAGACCTCTGAACAGTCAAATACTTTATACTGCCAAACACAGACCCTCAACTTCTCCTCTCCTGCTGAGAAGAGCACAGAGACTCATAACCTGTCACAGACAGGAAGTATGTCACAGGTCCCGCCTCCCCATGCCACAAGTTTCTCTGACATACAGAGAGAGTTCCACAGAACAGATTCGGCTCAGACGGTCTCCATTGAGAAGGTCAAGGCTTTCCATGAGTTGCAGGTCTCGTCCACAGACGCACAGGTCTGTCTATGAGGTTTACAGTTTCATATTCATAATATATGTTGTTTGAGATTTCCTTCTTGAACAAATTGGTAAATGTGGTGATTGAAGAGCTTGCATTCTTGCTTTGTTTCATTTATATTATATTTTTCCTAAGGGTGCAGTGCAGTGCACAAAAGAAGAGAGTTTCTCTCAGGATATGTCAGATGCGCCTCCACCACCAGGGGATACTGGTAGGCTGGCAGAGGGAGAGCTCTTTATCGAGGAGTCTCTCTCTTATGACGAATATGAGTGTGCCTCTCCTGATGATATCTCCCTACCACCCCTGTCCGAAACACCCGAATCAAACATCATCCAGTACGAGAACGACTTCGACGAGAGACTCTGCTCGAGTTCGCACTGCCAACATGTCAACCAGCACAGCCAACAGTTTCACTCCCAATTCAACGATACCACCCGACAAAGAACGTCTCACCAGGCTGAGGACCTCTCGTCCCCCTCTGGGGTCCAGGGCACCAGGTTCAGGGCAGAGTCCTCCTCTTTTGTGCGTAGTCCCCTGACCGTCTCCACCCCCACCATCGTCTCCAACACGCTCTCAAGTATCCTAAAGTGCAAGTCCACGAAAAACGTGCCACCCCCCACCCTCAGCAAGTGCCGTCAGAGTGTATACACTATGCATGAGAGCTTCACCGAGACTCAGGAGTGTGCGCATGACCCCAACCAGAGCGGCAGGATGAGTCCACAAGCCAATAACATGCATGCCGCCCCATTCCCATTAACCAGCGAGCAGGACCCAGACATCTGCAAGCCCAAAACTGTCCGAGAAGAAATCAGGCTGATGTCTGGGAGCCAGTCCTCCAGCAGCCCCACAGGCCGAGCCCCTAACTTCACCAAAGGGTTGTCTAATGCGACAGTAATGGAGGGTTCCCCTGTGACCTTGGAGGTAGAAGTCACTGGATTTCCTGAGCCTACTGTCACATGGTGGGTAGCCTACAATAACCTGGAATGAAACACCAAAAGTCGGCTCATTTGTTTGTTTCGTTGAATAGGGAATATCACAAAGATGAAGTCAAAATGCATTGCTTTTACTCAAATCTGTTGTAATTATCAGGTCTTATTGAGCCCTGAGAGATTTTTATTTTTCCTTCCAAAAATGTCAAAATGTGTTGCAACTACATGAAATTTTCTCAAGTAAGAATAGTAACTCAGGAGAGTCATTTAAAATGTATGCAGTGCCGTGAAAGAGTAAATGCCTCCTTCATTTTTTCTTTATACGTTGTCTTTTTGTCCACTCTTAATTGTTTTAGATCTTCAAATAAAATTTATTATGAGACAAAGACAACTGAGAGCACAAAAATGTGAAATAGTTCAAATGATTGTTTGAAGGAGTGCAAGTTATGTAATGCCAAGTGGCCTTGTGGGGCAGAGTAATAGTCACCTTCGTAATCAATCTACTTAATTTAATTGATAATTAGATAAAATTAGACTTGACACTTCCTGGCTCACTTTCTGCCAGCCCTAATGATTCTACACTTCACTGACCTTTCCAACAATGTGATGTATGCTAAAAGGTCTCAACAAGCAGCTAATTTCCACAATAAAACAGAATCTCTGAAGAAATGAGAAAGAGAATTATGTATGTATGCAGTGTTCACGATGGTAATTCCATCAACAGTAAGAGACTTGGGAAACATTTTATTCATAAGATTGCTAGGGTAGAACCATTGCTACCAAGACAGGCATAAAGGCTCTTCTCACATTCATCAAAAAATATCTTGATGACCATCTTTTGGGTCTGTTTAGTCTTTTGGGAAAATGTTCTTTCGGAAACGAGTCCCGTTTTATTTGTCATTTCTGCTACTCCGTCAAACTCACTATTATCGAATGTTACGGCGGGGTGATGGTATAGGCATACTTTACTACTTCAGGGTCTGGAAAACTTGCCATTATTGATTGAACTATAAATTCTGATCTCTCCCAGAAAATGCTGATGGAGAATATTCAGTAATCAGTCTGATCTGAGGCTCAAGCGCAATTATTCTAATCACGAAAAAAAATATTTTTTAAAAACAAGACTGCAACAATTATGGGCATTTAATACTTTGTGCTCCCTCCCTTTGCCAAGATGGCAGCTCAGTGTTCTCCTACAGTGTGTACTGAGTGTGGACCGGACCATTCCTCCATGCAGATTCTTCCAATATCATTGAATTCCTGGATCTACCTGTAGAGGCGCTCCTCTTCAGCCTGTCCCATAGGTGTTCTATAGGGCTTAGGTCAGAGGACTGTGATGACCATGGCAAAACCTTGATTCGTTGGACCATATTTGTTCTCATTTCAATGCATACTCTGAGCTTTTGCCAGATCCACCCATGTACCAGTTTAAGTTTTCTGAAAGAGGCAGTCAGTATTTCATAGAATATCTTTCAGTACTTGATGGAATCTATTATACCATGAAGCATAACACATGATAACACATGAAGAAGAATTTCATCATCAAGGATCCACCAAAATACCTCACATTGGGGATGTGGTTCTTCACACAATGGCTACTTTGTTTTATGTCAACTCAAGTCTGGGGTTTCCTGCCAGAGACCAGCCCTGTCTTTCGATCACAGACCCCAGTCTCACTGGAAAGTCCCAGGACACTCTGGTTTATTGTTGGCTTATGAGTTGTTGGCTGGAGGGCAGTGAAGCAGGCGCCAGCCTTATAAGCATGAAGGTTTGCAACTCAGTGAGCGACTTAGAGACTGGTGAAGTTGTACCATTAGTCGGTCGAGTGCTGGAATTTCCTTTTCAGCAGCTGCCCTTCCAAAATGAATTGCTGAAAACAGTAATTGATGATATCATCAGCACACTTATGGTATTAAGTATAATGTATGGTATCCAGCCATACATTTGAGCTGTGTCCCAAAACCTAATGAGCTGCCCATAAAGGCAGCATTTAGTCATAAAATGCTCTTTCCCCAGACTACAGCTGTCTCAGTCCTTAGAGACGTTAAATGTGCTGTCCATTTTAGTTATGTTTATTGTTGCATTACAGTTTTTGTGAATTGGTTGTATACATGGATTATCATGATGGCTAATGTTAGCCCCATTGACTTAGAATATTGTTTCAAATTGCCAGCTACCTACTTAACTAAGCAGGTTAGCCCATCAAGATTGAGCTAGCTTGGTAGCTCCAAGTTAAACTTCTTTGATCATAATCTACAGTATAAAGTTAAACTTAAATACTGAGGACGCTATTTTGAATCATAGCTTCTCTATGATGACAAGCGGCATAGCTAGCTTGTTGTACTCACAATGAGGACTTGTTCACACTTATAATGGACCAAGCCTGTATGTAGCGAGAAAGGTTATTTATAGGGGAGAGAAATTCAAGCATGTCCACTTGGAGGACGTTTTGACAAATACAATAATGTTATTTTCAGCTGGGTTGAGTATAGACCAATCACATGGGAGGCAAGAACAATTCCTGACGCAATCGCTATACAGCGAGAGCATTCCAATAACACAGTCTAGTCAGTATCCATTTTGGTTAAAACATTGTCTCAGTTGCTTGCTGCCTTTATGGACAGTAGTCAACAAGACATCTCACTAGGTTTTGGGACACGACCTAAGATTTGATCTAGATAGTTGCCTATCCGGCCAACTCATTGTTTTGATGTTTTTCTGGTTATTGTTAGTTGCTTATCTTCTTGGTTTACTTTTCATATTTTTTACTTTTCATATTCTGCATTTCAAAATGCACTACAGCGTCTCTGTTGGGAACAAGTCAGGCCTTGTTGCAGAGCCATTCCTTAATTATTGGTGCAGTATGTGGTATTGTGTTGTCTTCTTGTAGGATGCCCTTGGGCATTAGTGGAAAAAATCTTGTCTTGAAGGTAGCATATGTGGCTTCAAAATATCAGAGTACTTTTCAGCATTAATGATGCCTTCACATAAGTGCAAGTTAGCCCTGAAAAGGGCTCTGTCACAATTCCATACCGTGACAGTACATGGCTTTTGAACTTGTTACTGTAAGTCTGGATGCTCCTTTTCTTCTTTGGTTGGGAGCACACAATGTCCGTTTCTTCCCTAAAAGATCAGAAATCTTCATTCCTCTGACGACAATACTCGCTTCCACTGTGTGATGGTCCATCGTGAATGCCTCTGAGCCAGAGAAGTTGAAGGCTTTTCTAGTACAATGTAATCATAAGGCTTCCTTTTTGTGGAGTTAAGTTTTTGGCGGCATTTGTGGATGTTTTGTACATATTGCAGTACTTGACAAAGGTTTGCCAAAGTAATCCTGAGACCATGTAGTTATATCATTTATAAATAAATTACTGTTCTTGATGCCGTGCTGTTTTAGTGATTGGAGATCATAGGTATTCAGAAATTCCTCCAGATTCCTTGAAACATTTAAAAATTAAAATATTAATGGGAATATTCTTCAATCAGATTTTTCTCTTTTAATTCGGGTGCCAATGATTCTTTGTGAGGTAAATATTTCAGAAAATAATAGAATTTTGAAATTCTGGATGTTTTTTTTTTTTTGTCATTTTGAATGAAAGATTGGGTTGATTAACAATATGGCCTTTTCAGCTAAAACTAACCAAGGGAGCCAATATTAATCAAGGGAACAGTGGGTGTTGGATAATGTTTTGCCCTCAGTAAATGAAATGACCAATAAAATGCTGAGTTTCCTCTTTAAAATTTTGTGTTTCCTCAGGTTCTCCTTGTCTTATGTTTTGCATGAAGACCTGAAACCAGTTTGCGTAAAATGAATATATGTATAAAGAGAGGAAATCGTGGGGATGCAAATACTTTTTCATGGCGCAGTACATTACACATGTAATGTGTAACATACTTGAAAATGCATGCAGTTTTGTTGAAATAATGCCTTCAAACTTGCAACCATTCACATTTCACAAATATTCACATTTTGCCAACTTATCGCATCACGTAGCATGTTTTTGGTTCATAATTAACTGTTTATTCGATGAATGCTCTCACCATCAGTACCTAACAACACCTGTCTCTGCTTTTACGTCTGCTTAATATATCATCTTATGTAACTTTTTTCATTGTGTCCATTGTGATTGTGTGACATGAAAATGAACTTTTTGCTTCAGGTACAGGAATGGACAGAATGTGACCAGTGATCAGGACATAGAACTGTCCCATAAAGAAGACGACCACACTTTGTTCATTCAGATGGTCACGGACAGTGATAAAGGCCACTATGTTGTTCAGGCCAAAAACTCATGTGGTACTGTCTCCTCTAGCGCTATGCTTGCAGTCAAACGCAACTCCTGTCGTAGTGCTGCCTCCGCTTTCAACTTGGACTGGCTGTCATGCTTTGGTATCCTCTGTGTTCTTCTGTGGCTCATGTATTTACTGCTGTTATAGAGTAAAACAGCACATCGGCTCACCGCTGCCTGTCTTAACCCTACAGTCATGAGGACTTCTTGCACTCCTCACCCAGTAATAATTTGAGTAGATCCCTGCTGTAGCTTAAATTAGGATGTAATGAAATAATTGTTGACCTCTGGTAGTAAATCGTTTCGTGCTCAAATTCCTCACCCATTTAATTATAAATATGAATGCAGCTATTTTTTTTAATTGTGGTTTTGTCATCTAGTGTTTTGTGTTTGAAAGGATACAGTAACAATTAGTTTGGAGTGCAGACTGTCAGCTTTAATTTGTGGATGTTTTTGTCCATTTTGAAGAAACTGTTTAGAAATGAAATCACCATTTGTACATTGTCTCACATCAAAAAATACTGGACAGTTTATAATAATATAGAATAAAGTAGAAAGAATGTGATTGCATATCATAAGCTTGTAAATTTTTCAGTGGAATGATATCTCCAGATGCTGGGTATCGTACCTTGTGATGCTCTGCCAGGCGTGTACTGCAGCCATCTTCTGCCAGGCGTGTACTGCAGCCATCTTCTGCCAGGCGTGTACTGCATCTTCGGCTCAGTTCGGTGGTTTCAGGAACCCTTTCCTGCCTCTAGTCTGCTTGTCTGCATGTAAAATCATTTTCAGTTGGATTAAGACATGGTGAGCTGCTCCGTCAACAGATCAAAAATCACATAAAATGTGTCACTGTTCAATGAATGACGGCCAGCTTGAGCGGTGGCGTGACGGTTGTTGGTGCCAGTCATGGCGACAACCCCGGGACTCATTGGTGGACACCAGTGGTGAGGGAAGCCATCAAACTGAAGAAGGTGACCTTTTAGGCTTGGCTGGTCCAGAGGTTTCCTGATGCAGCCGACAGGTACCGGCAGGATAGAAGGCATGCAGCTGAGGTGGTTGCAGAAGCAAGAATTGGGGGCTGGGAAGAGTTCAGGGAGGCTATGGAGAATGACTTTCGGGAGGCCTCAAAGAGGTTCTGGCAAACCGTTAGAGAACTCTGGGAGGGATGACAGGGCTATGCCCAGGCCGTTTTCAGCAGGAGTGGGGAACTGCTGACCTCACCTGGGGATATTGTTTATCAGTGGAAGGAGCACTTTGAGATACTTCTGAATCCGGCTAGCACCCTCCGTTGAGGAGACAGGGACGGTGTTCTGAGTTAGTCTCTGCCCAACTCCCTGGTGGAAGTCACTGAGGTGGTCGGAAAGCTCCGCAGTGGCAAGTCACCAGGGTTGGCCGAGATTTGTTCTGAGATCTGCAGGCTTTGGATGTTGTCAGGCTGTTATGGTTGACATGCCTGTTTAACATTGCATGGATGTCGAGAACAGTGCCCTTGGACCAGTAGACTGGGAGGGTAGATTCCATTTTTGAATAAGGGGACTGGAGGATGTAAACTAACTGTTGGGGATAAAACTGCTCAGCCTCCCAGACAACACTGGTGCCGGGGTTCTGGAAAGGAGGCTGCTGAGATTGTCAAACCTCAGATTCAGAAGGAGCAATGCGGGTTCCATTCTGGCGGCGGAACAATGGGCTAACTTTTCCCCCTTACACGGATACCGAAGGGGTCTTGGGAGTTTGCCCATCCAGTCTACATGTGTCTTTTAGAATTGGAAAAGGCTAATGACTATGTCCCATGAGGTATCCTGTGGGGCATGCTGTGGGAGAATCTGGCTTTGGAGCTGTTGATTTAAGCCGTCTGATCCCTGTACAACTACAGTAAGAGTTGTGCCCGTATCCTTGGTACAAAGTTGAACTCGTTTCCAATTGGTGTAGGACTCTTCTAAGGGCGTGCCTTGTTACCTGTTTTGTTCATGATTTTCATGGGCAGGATATCAAGGTGCAGCTAAGACTTGGAGGGAATCCAGTTTGGTCGCCTCTGGTTTGCATCACTATTGTTTGCAGATGATGTAGTCCTGTAGATCAGGCTGTTTCACGACTAAGTGTGAAGCAGTTGGAATGAGGACGAGCACCTTCAATTCTGAGGCTATGGTTCTCTGCTAGAAAAAGGCGGATTCTCCCCTCAGAGTGGGAGGTGAGTTGTCACCCCAAGTGGAGGAGTTTAAGTATCTTGTTCAAGATGGAGGGTAAGATGGAGCATGAGATTGACAGGCAGATCGGTGTTGCGTCTGCGGTGATGTGAGAGTTGTACCGGTCCGTTGTGGAGAAGAAGAAGCTGAGCTTAAAAACCAAGCTCTCGATTTACTGGTCAATCTACATTCTAACCATCACCGATGGTCACAAGCTTTGGGTAGTGACCAGCAGGACAAATAGAGGCATATAGACAAATAAATTGCAAATAGTGGCAGCCGAAATGAACTTTCTCTGCAGGGTGGCTGGGCTGAACCTTAAGGGCAGGGTGAGGCTCAGAGTAGAACCATTCCTCCGTCACTTTGAGAGGAGACAGTTGAGGTGGTTCGGGCACCTGGTTTGGAGGTGTTCCAGGCATGTCCACCTGGGAGGAGACCTGGAGGCAGACCCAGGACACGCTGAAGGGATCAGATCTCCCAGCTGGCTTGGAAATGTCTTGAGGTCCCCCAGGAAGAGCTGGAGGAAGTAGCTGGGGAGAGGGATGCCTGGGCCACTTTGCTTAGTCTGTTTCCCCCTGCATCCTGTCCCCAGGTAAGCAGAAAAAAATAGATGGGTAGATGGATGGATGAACGATTAATTTTAGTGCTCATCACAGATTTATTTTGTGTAAGACCAAATTTACGGTTAAATCTGTAAGAATATCTTTCCTGATATTTCGCATTGGGAAATTGCCTGGAAAAAAATTAATTCTAATTTTGTTATAAAGGTCCTTTCACACCAAGGATGAAACGAAAATACAGAATACTCATTGACGGCGAAGTAGGAAAGTTTCAGATACGTTTCAGATAAACTGAAAATAGGCATATGGAGATAAATGAGATGTGTCAAATTTTTCTCATAGCTGCCTTTTCATTTCATTCTTCCATTTTGTTTTTGGTGAGGAAAGGCCTCGACCCAACTCACCTCTGCTAATATTTTTTTTTGGGTTCCTTCTTAATATGTTATAATGTGTGTAAAAAAATGAGATATATCTGTCTCACTGCTGAAACATACTGTCACTTATTGAAAAAAAGACCTCTTTATTGTGTGTGTGTGTGTGTGTGTGTGTGTGTGTGTGTGTGTTTTTTAATAAATAGTTTAACAATTGCTAGAAATACAATGAGGTCTGTGAATAATTGGAGGTGGAACAAGTTATTTTAGAAAGCACAAGAAAGCCTACTGGAATAAAAATTGAATCACAAATATGTGCTGACTGTGCAAAACATCAACTTGAATGGAAGTGTCAGTGTCCACGCTGGGCGAATGGTGTTACAGAAATGACAAAACTTTTCAGACACTGCTTTGTAGTGATTATATTGACTTTTAAAAGTATCAAAAATGGTTGTGGCTTAATTCTCATCACTCAGTCTGGCCCTATGTCCTCGTGCTCACCCCAGCCTCGTCAATTTATGTGTGTCGCCCCAGCCTTTGTCTTCACCTGCCCCTTGTGTCCCATCCTCTTGGCGCCCGTGGACTGCATTGGTTTCGATCCCGCAGATTTGGTTCTCGACTTTGCCCTGCACTATCCTCAGGATCTTTATCATCACTGCCGAACTTCTGCCCGCTCTGTGACCCCACACTCTGCTGATTCTGCATCACTCTGAAAGTGCAGGCTTGGGTGTTACTTCCTGTGATCCAGTTAAATAGTTTCCCCTGCTATCTGGCTGTCTGCCTCACTTTTCGTTTAGTTTTGATTCTCATTATGAAATGACTGTTTCGTGCCTTTCCCCTCCTGTGCTTTCCGAATGCCCCTCAGCCTCACCTGTTCCTTGTTGTTAATCACTGTCTGCAAACCTCGTTTTCTGCCTTTGTCCTCTCCAAAGAAAAGCCCTCGAGCAACAAACTGCTTTCCTGCGGTTGTTCTCAGTGCTCACCTTCTGAGTTACATTTCTTCCTTTTGCCTTGTTTTTCCCATTTCCGTTGTCGTTTGTCTGCCTCGTCAGAGTCATCATTCCTCTTCCCTGTGTCCCCCACTCCCCAAGGATTGACTTTCAGGAGTCTACAACCTTCTGACCTTCCAGACCTTCGACCTCACGCAGTGCAACCACCCGTATGCTGATTGACGCTGCCTGACCACCAACTATGTCTAGCCTGCCCCGCATTACTCACTTTACCATTGCTCGACCCTGGACTGTTGTGAAGCCCGATAAAGTTCTATCCCCTTGTACATTAGCTCCTACTTTTGGCTCCCTTCGTTTGTCCCCCTGACAGAGGGAGCAGGGCATGGAAAATTGGTTGACAATGATATGTCTTGAACTTGAAGCCTGGAGAGAGTGTCTCAGTTAGGCACTCCTGTTGAAACTCATTTGACATCAGCAAAAACACGTGCACAGTCCCTTCATTTTCAGAACATTGTATTTGCTGCAAAAGGTGTGGGCACTTTTTCTCCTGTGTGTTTTGACTGGGAAAGGTCAAGAGGCACATTTCTTCCTTCACCTTAGAATACAGCTCTGATTACAAAGCAGTCAAAGCTTTGATACTCACAGCCAAGAGACTTGTGCCTGAGGCATATACATAGCGTTCTAGGTGTTATATTAGAACTAAGCGTCAAAGCGTCTGTGGGTTTTGCTCAAACATGAGAGCGTGCTTAACAATTGGTGTGTGTCCCGACAAGAGTACTTTGTGACTTAATTCTCTTTGAAGAATTCAATAATTGTACATTCTGAGTTATTGCCACCTACCTCCAAAGTAATAGCCATTGATCTTAAAGAATAAAAGGTGCCAAATCTCTGCAAAGGTCAATAGCTTTCCAGCAACTAAATTCAGCGACAAGCAGATTAAAGGAGGCCAACATTCCACCATCGGTGTGCTGTCTGGAAAGACGTTGAAGAGGAAAGACATCTGTCCCAAAGCAGATCGTTTTCTCCGCACTTTTTTTAGGTTATGCATCCTTCACAACTGCATGATTCTTTTGCGTGTGCCCCGTATTTCAATTTATAATCTCCCGTAGCGCTATTTTTTCAGCGCTCTAACAAAGTCAGGCGATCTGGAAGTCAGAGTTTTAAATTACTCACTGCTTATTCAACTTGCCAAAGAATGGGCTCAAGAATTATCGCTGAGAGCGGTCGCAACTCTCAGGTGCGGTTTTCAAATGTTGACCGATAATTCGATCCTGCCTCAGCCTCTGATTCTCTTAGATAATCATCTGGCTTGAAGTGCGAAGATCTTCCAAGTTTCTCACCACTGTTATGGCCCCAATTTGTTACGACATTTACGACAGCAAGGGATGGCAGACAAAATTTTATAACATAAACAGATTTAATTAAACAAAGACCAACACTAACCGACAATTTATACTACTGACCAAGATTGATAATATACAAGAAAAAAATCTTTACATTCCCTTGAGATGGGGTTGCTTGGTGATGTTCCGGGTGAGGAAAATGCTCCAACACAGGCAAAAATCCACTAAAAAGCCTCACAGGTCTTGAAAAGAGTGACAGGTCTGGTCAAATGTATCCTTCTCCTTGCAGTTTTTCCTACTACTTTACTCTCTCAATTTCTCTCCTTATATACTCTTTTGCAGTCCCCTCCCACATTTAGACTTTTTTTTTCTGGGACTTTCCCCTCTCAGACATGCCCAGGACATGCCCAAACCTAGCTGCAGACTGGGCTTAACAAAAAAAAAAAGGTCAGCAGTGGCCATCTAGTGGCTTCTGTCCACATTACACCACCAAAGTAACGATTGTAGCTGATACTGTTGGACAAGCTGCCAGCTTAAATGATATGCCCTGTAATAGGCCAGCAGCAAGCATGGGGAGGCTCTCAGAGCAACCTCTGTAAGGTTGTGGCATAGAGTAAATCTTCAACATGCCACCCTCACCATACCTGTCAACATTTGGCTTTGAAAATAAAGAAGATTTTCAAGGAACGTACCCGACCATCCTTTTTACATGATGAAAAGGGTTTCCTCTCTTAGGTCCAGCAATCTTACCACTAAATGACATCACCACCTGCCCTGGTGGAATCTCAGCAAGAAGAATTGGGTTTCATAGTTTAAGAATGAAAGGTCAATTGAATTGGTGGGCCCTTGTAGCTGACTTTACTCAACTAAGTGTACACATAGTACTATTGTCCATACTCACCCTATACCCTCTCTCTAACAATCTAGCCATACTGAATTCTCTCTCTGGCCGTTAATCGAATAATGTATCAAAAAAAAAGAATTCTCAGTACATGCTTCCAAAGATAGCTGTAGCAAACAAGTAACGTTAGTCACCGTAACATCAGTCACACTATATTCATGATTATTTTTCACAATTAAGAAGCATTTTTCTCCTGCGTGTTTCAGTGGCATATGGTCTTGTAGTGGTATAAGCCACTACATTGTATTTCTAGTAGTTTGAAGACAGTTTTGAATCAAAGTTGTCCAGATTTTTTCCATTTCCATTTTTCATATCAGTCACACTTGAAACTTCCATCTCAAAAACAAAAGAAACATGTAGCTAAAGATGAACTGATAATATTTCCATGTCAAGCAAGGGCTAAGTGTGGCAAGCCACTAAAACTGAAGCTAAATAATTCATGGCATTGGCAGTTGTACCATTTTCTTTTTCTTGTAACTTGTAGCGTCAGTCATGATGAATTTACCCAAGAGAGAGCATATACAGAAAATGTGTTGGAAAAAAAAGGATGAGGAGATAAATATTCATAGAAAACAGGTAAAGAATACAAGAAGGTGCATCAAATCACAGAAATTGACTCAATTCAAGTGAAAAAGTTATCACGCCTTGAACTGTGCTCCCTGTAAGAGACAGATGACAAAATAACATGGGTAACACCAGAGGGAGAGGGAGTTACATCAAAGATGAGATCAGACACAGGATCTGCTCTCTCAGTCGTTTCTCACAAAGACTACGTTAAAAACTTTACAAATGTGAAACTGAGATGTATCTCCGTGATGCTATAAACAGGTGAGAAAATTGCTCTCATGGGGAGAATCATAATGAAAGGGCTCCATGAGAATAAGGGGTACAACTTAGAAGTTTATGTGCTAAAGAATGGAGGTGCACGTTTATTTGGCGGCGAATGGTTGGTGGGTGTCCAGCTAAACTAGCAGCCCATAAAGGCAATGAGAACCACTGCAAACAGGACAGTAACGCAACGGACGAAAGACAGTCTGAGCTGCTGTCAGACTCTGCCTCGGTCTTTCAAGAGGGAATAGGCACCTAAAACACGTTGTACAAGCACAGGTTGTACTCAAAGGAGCCGCAGAGCCCGAGTTCCACAAGGCATGTCCTGCACCTTATGCAGTAAAGCCCAAAATGAAGGTGGAGCACCAGGGTTTGGAGGATCAAAGGATCCTGTCTTCAGTTGACTGGTGTGACTGGGCAACAACGATTGTCCTTGATGTCAAAAAGTCTGAATCAGTTACCGGATGTGGGATTTGAAAGTGCTTCATGTAGACCAGGACTCCACTCATAGACCATATCTTTGTGTCCACGGTGGGTGGTGCATGTTTCTCAAAGATGGAACTTTTACATGCATTCTTAATAATGGAAATGTCCACATGAAAAGAATCTATATTAACATATATGCGCATATATGCCGCATACAGGCCAAATTCAGGTACATATATGTGCTTATAGAGGGCATGTAGGTCTCCCTCTATTTCTACATATAGGCCCAATATGTACATAGAAGGTATATGTCTCCAATATAGCTCATATACCCAGTGGCAGGTTCCGTTTGTCATACCTATTGTATAGCTCATATCTCACTTTTGCAACTTTCATACATGATGCCTAGTTCATATTTTTATTTTCAAGGTAATATCTGCATATTAGAAGTCCTTTACAGAAATAACAAGAATTTCACGCAATAACTTATTAATCGCATGTGAACACGTAAAATTGGAATCACATTTGATCCTAAATACATGTTGGCATGTGACAACGGCATGTTATGTGTAAACCAGCCATTATTAACTACGGCAAGTTAGAGGAGACAAAAAGCTATGATATCAACACAAATATCTAAAACTATATGTTATATTTTTTTCTTGAAACATTAACAATAACACGGTCATCAATTCATTCTTGACCATGCTTATTTCCATTCTATGAAGATTGAGTTGTGTATTGAGGAAGAGAAAGAAATGTATAAAAACAACATGGTCTGATTATGTTTATTTCATCAATTAAGCATTTTTTCAAGTCTACGTCACTGCCAGATTCACCACATTAGATAAAATTGGATTCGCATCTTTACAGCTCATACACATCCACTGAACGGTTAAACACTACACTGTTACATCCACCAAATGCAATGTTTCCAATCTCAATTCAATTCAATTCAAAGATTTATTTCAAACCAAAACCAAACCAAATATTGTGTGTAATGCAGTTTCTAGATCCAAATGTAGCAAAATAAAACAAAAATAACAAAATAAAAGTACACAGAAGAACATACATTCAAGAAAACATGCCTTTCAAAAGTCTCAAAAGTCATTTTCATCCCCACATCTATCTGAGATTTTCACTGTGGTTAATGAATTTGAAGACAAAGTCTACATTTCCGTTCACAGTTTTAATGAATAGACACTTGTCTTCTATCTGAGATGTTTGTATAGCTACTAAAGGTCCCAGACTTTTTCCAACAGGGATGAAATAACAAGGATTCTTAAATTCCCACACGGAAAGAGCCTATAAAAACATAAAGGTTTTAATCCCCGCCTCGTGTCAACCAGCAGTGGTCAGCAGCTCTTCTCAGAAGTAGCGCACAATTGGCCTATACGCTACAAGGATGCAAATTGTGAAAGGCTTGCTGGGAAGAGTTATGTAGATTAGAGTTCCCCTAGAGGCTTCCTGTCGGCTAATCTGGCACTAATACATAAGATTCTAATCAAATTAGTATTATTGTCCTTTGCCCTCTGCTGTCAAAGTTTTTCTCAGCAATTGTATTAAGAGCCATTGCTAATGGCCGCGGGCTGTGTACACTCTTCTGAATTGTTAATAGGGGGCCGCATATGCAAATAAGCCTAAGAACTTGTATGTGGTTGTGGTTGTATCAATTGTTTTCCCAAAGAGAGGGAATGATGGGCGGCTAGTGTTTAATTTTTGTGGTTCTGACAAAACCTTAGAGAATCAGACAGAATAATTTGATTGGTAATGACTTGTGTTTCCCATTAGAATATGGGCTGCGCCAGAATAGTCCTAACCACCAATTCCTGAGCACTTTTCTTTAACCTTTCTGGAAAACATCATAAGGGAAAGGAGAGATGTAAAAGGGAATTCCTGACAGTTTTGGAAGACAACCGCGCTAATTAGAGAAATCGAATGCACTTACACTAGGCATAACATTATCATCATTCCCCTGCCCATCATATATACGTTTCATTACGCAATTTGGCCAAATGAATTGTTGCCGTTTTAAATATTGCTGCTGCGCAGAATAGTGGGATAGCGTTATCTCCTTTCTTAAATAAAAGGATGGTTCTGTGTACCCTATGCTAAAGGTTGTAATTTAGGAAGCACTGAGACACCTTTCCTTAACATTTGAGGAATTCAAATGCACTTATCATGGTTGCCTCGTAATTATTTCCAGATCATTTTTTTAGGAGTTTGGAACTTTCCTAGGCAAAAAAGTCTATTTGGACGCACCTATGGTGATAGGTCCTGTCCTGCCTTAAGTACAGGCAGTTTGTCACTTGTATCTCCGCCCTGCGTGCCCTCCTGCAAACATTCCAAGCATGACCTTTTTGGGCCATTAAGGTCAAACAGAGGGTCATAAACTATGAGTGCACACCCGTGAAATTCATACGACAACACAGAACATCAACTTACAGCCTTGGGACCACCAACAAGACAAGGTAATGTCCCTCTTTTAATTAATTTTTTTTTTTGGTAACCCTGAATACCACCCAAAATTTGCCTGTACCACTCATTTTCAGGAGCAGCAGTAAAACTTTTCAGAGGTATTTGATAATTATCTTCTACAATATAAATGTTGTGTAACGCCCAGTGGCCCAGCATGGAATAGGGGCACCAAGTATTGTCTGGTACACACTACAGGATAATCGGGCCGATTTATGTCCTGATCTCCCCCTTCCGATCAAAGCCAGCAAAGGCCCGATTGTCTGATGTTTGCCAACGACATCGTGTCTGATTTTCCTGTGGTGTGGGGTGTGTTAAGACTGATTTTGTCCGGTCCGATCCGCTTGGAAGGAGAGATCGTAAATAATGAACGTTTAATATTTGCGACTAGAAATCTTGTAGTGTGTGGGGTGCTCCGAGAGGAGCTGAGCACGCACAGTGTGTAATGTCACAAGTACCGGAACAAAAGCCAATCAAGATGCGAGCTGAGTCAGCTGACTGACAGAAGAGGAAGTAAAAACAAACAGAAAACTTGGTTGACTACGCAAGATTTGGAATATTGAGCGTGAAGAACCTGATACTCTGCTGAAGAGTTGGTTAGTGTGTGGTGTGCTCCGTAGTGCACACCACTCACTATAAGATCAGAAGAGATCCGTCTTTTGTTATCATCAAGTGTGTGGTCTCTAAATTTGTGAAGGTTTTAAAAATCCTGTAATGTGTGCCAGCCTTAAGCGAAAGAAAAACAGAGGACCCCAGTGCAGGGCTTGGAATTTTATTAACTAAACAAAGTGTAAACCTAAAGAACAGAATGGGAATGCTTTAAACAAAAATGTTACCATGTGAGGCTACCTGAATGGGAGATAATTAGTTTAATTAAAACCAGGTGTAAACATGAGCAAGGAAAGAGTAGGGGATAATTGAGTCATTAGGGAAAGGCAGGTAGCCTGGGAAATCTCATCTCACTTTGGACATTTACAGCTCCAACAATCAACAGAGCCTGCTGTGATCACCAAGACTGGTTGCCTCTCCTCTGTGTAACTACATAGAATGTGGGCCTCTCTTCTGTACTTCTGATTTTTTCCAAACTAAGGCCAACAAAGAGTTTTTACTTCCTGTCAGTGGATTTGGAGGTTGCTTTCTGCATTTTATATTGTAAGATATGGCAGTCTTTTGATTCAGAAACTTTGATTTTGACCTTCCTTGGGACAATTTCAACTGATACAAGCTTTGGTTTGGTGTTTTATTTCTCTTTCTTCTTCTTCTTTGATTGTTCATGTCTGTATAATTCTTGTTTAAGGTTGCAGACCCTCATCTGTTGACGCACACATGTTGTAACATTTATTGCTTACTACTTAGTTTTGAATCAGACCCTGTGTTATGTTGTTCTGACAGTTGGTAGATCCAACAAGTTGCGCTGCCTATCAACAAAGGTGGTGTTGCATCAGTATGGGAAAATTATGAAAGCTTTTGATTCCTTACCATACTGACTGTGTGGAGAGAGGTATGTGGGCCTAGAGAGTGCATTTGTTTTTTGTATCATATGTGCTGGGACAGATGTGGGCCAAATTTAGATGAGCCCCTCTAAAACCAACATATGGGGATAAATCAATGAATAATCCCAATTTCACAGTGCTAGTTCTAAAATGTATAGCTTTTATTATCCCCCCGGCATATAATGCGGGGGGATATAGCTATCGCTCTGTCTGTCCGTCTGTAAACATTCTTTTGTCCAAAGCATAACTTCAAAACCATTCAGTACTTCTTCACGAAATTTGCCGTGTAGGTCAGGTGTCATATGTGGATGTGCCTTTTGGTATTTAGGAATTTCTTGAGCCGTTTGGCCGGGTGGATACGCCATTGCCAGATGGCTCTTGTTGTTCCTGCCATCCCAAGGAACAATTTGACACCAAACATGGCTTAATTGCTTTGAAAATATGAGACCCATGAGGAATTCAAGTCATAATACTTTGAAATTCTGTGCAACCGAACTTGGCATCCTGCACCAACTCTTCTACTAAATATTTACCATGGATCACTTTGGGAACTGTATTAATTTTACTGTTAAACTTTCAATTTGTGATGAAAAATGTAGCCAAATTATGCTTTCTATGGCTTCAACTGCAGCGTGCATAACTTGATATACATGACTTTCTAAGACTAATTTGTTGACTGACGGGCATTCATGATCATACACGTGTTTACCATCAGATCTGAGTTTCCTGCGGTGTTTATGAATCCGGAGTAGGTTTTTAGTAACGTAGGCTTTTATCTGCAAATCTATACACAAATTTACTAACGTTTCATGAATGAGACCCTCTCTGGTTAGGTCGCTTCTAAAGGTGAAAAAATTGCCGAAAAGGCGGCGAAAGCGCTCAATGACTTAATGCCCTGCAATATGCATGGTGTTAGTAGTGTAGATCAAGAGAATTTGTTGCAGTTCGCCCTTGTCTATTTCGAAGACAAACATTTTTTGGTAACAAAATGAAGCTTTCTGAGTTATGAATCTAAAATATGCATAACTCCTATCACTCAAAATGTGACTCAATTCCTGATTTGATGTGTTGGGTCACATTTGAGCCTCACCTTTGGGCCACAGGGTGCAGCGATGCCCTTAGACCTCCAATACGGCATTACCACGTGATAATGAGCTTCACTGAAGTGGTGGGAGATGGCTGGGGTCTCAGCAAGTCCTGAGTCAGCAGGTCTGTTGCAGCTGTAGTACCATCGCCTTCTGTGGATTGGCTGAGGAGATGCAGGACATCAACAGAGAGTACTTTGCTATGGCCAACACTCACAGGGTTATCATGGGAGTGATTACTGATAGGATAATCCCAATTAAAAACACCTGCATGAAGGATCCTCTGTACTTGTGCAGGAAAAGCAATCCTGTTGTAAATGTGCACATGATTTCAGATGCCCGGGGATCATCACTGACATGGTAGCAAAATGGCCAGGAAGTGGACATGACTTCTTTGTCAGGTGGCCAATGATGGAGGCTTTGGGGATTTTCAGCAGTTCAGGGATACAGGTCATCCTCTTCAACCATATCATCTCACACCTGGGCAGCAGCCAATCACCACTGCAGATGAAAGGGTCAACGCCTCCCATGGCTAAACATAGTTCCATTAGCATAGTGAAACAACGTTTTTGCTGTATCAACAAGGGGTGGCCACCGACTGAAACCCCAGTTAAGTGCTGGTGTCGTGGTCACAGCGCTGCAACCTCAGCCAATGCCAGCCTGTCGGATGAAGATTAGAAACTTAATGCAATTGGAATATTGTCAACCCATCCTGACATTTTGCTTCCTGCAGGCACATAACAGTGGTGCAACCCTAATTAATAACATGTTTCGTCAGTTATAAGTTTGATATCTTAAAGGAGATGAGTTTCCTTCAGTAAATACTTGGTTGAAACTTGGTTGATCTGTCCAGTGTTCTTTTTAAAACATTCTGAATACAACTATACAGTTTAGTATGCTATGAATATTGTGCTGTTTACCTTGCCCTGGAGGATCTGGGGAGGTGCTATTTTTAGTTCTGTTTGTTTTTGTTTGTTTGTTAGCAACTGAGAGCCTACAATATTGGACCAGTCATTTTCAAAATTTGTACATTGGTTGCTATTGTCCAGAATATTAGCCATGTTATTTCGGTGAAAGTAGGTCAAAGTTCCACAAAAATGCACAACAAAGTTTTAAAAAAAGTTTTTATACCTAAACTTCTGCTCTTATGGTCAGATTGAGACCAAACCAAGCTCAAAAGATCCAGCATGCAATTCTACGTCCTCCGATGCAACACTATGTCATAGAAAGCACCCCCTTCTTAGCAGAAGGGCTGAAAATCTGAGTGCGAATCCATGCTGTTGTAATCCCTGCAGAATGTGGTTTGGTATAGTCTTGCAGGAAAATGCAATAACGTCCTTGGAACAGACAATATCAAGATGACAGCACATCTCACTCCACAATTCATACTTCTCTTTTTGTGCTGATGTTTCCTCAGCAAATGTGCAAATCACCACCTGCACAAACACACCTTTATACTAAGACAAACGCTGACTTTTGGACCTGCCACCGATAGGGTCTTGGGTTCTTTTCATCTTTTGTCAGAAGAACATGATGCCTTTTTTTCCCTGAAAACCCCTCAATGTCCTTGTTGGACCATAAAACGTTCTCCTGTACTACAGTCCAGCTCCAGTGAAACCCATAGAAGTTGGCTGCACTTATGCACAGATTTATTTCTGGCTTTGGTGTCGCATCATAATGCTTCAACTTTTATATGTGGATGCAGCAGCAAATGGTGTTGACGAGGATTTACCAAAGTATGTTGGAGCTGATACTGCGATATCCATGACAGTAGTATGACTGTTCTTGTGACAATGACGTCTCAGAGGTCACAAGTATTCAGGAGTGTTTTGCTTTTTGGGCCTAGCCCTTTACAGATTGGGATTTGGCTGGATTCACTTAATCTTTTAATTATATGATGCACTGCAGAGCGTGAAATTCCCCAGATCCTGCTGATATTTCTTTGGGGAATGTCATTCTCAAAATGACGGATGATAAGCTTTCTCATCAGCAGGAAGACTGGAGCCACTTTAGGCGCTCATGGCTTGTAGGTATAGCACAGGCAGGTATTGTGCGGGATGGAGATTGCTTTTTATAAGCCTGACTTAACCTGGGTTACAGCAACATGCGAGTCAGAGGTAATCCTATCAGCCAGCCTTGAGTGACAACATTTCTTTGCCCTGTACTGGTAGGGTGTTACAAATCAGTCCTCATGCTTAGGGATTGAGCTGAAAGTGACTGATGCGCCACTGTCACATATTGAGAGTTGACCAGATTCCCTTCATCTTTTAATTATTGTCTGCTCTGCGGGGAGTGGAATTCCCCAAATCTTACAGATTTTTCTTTGGAGAAAGTTTTTCTCAAAGTGATGGATCATAAAGCTTTCGCATCTGTGGCCAAATTAGTCAGCCTCCATCCAGCTTTGCTCCCGAAGTCCTCGGCCTTTTTGGGGGCTTCTTATGTACTTCGGCATGATCAGCTCACCTGACAAACATCACCTGAGTTGCCCCTGCGCCAACTTTCTGAGAGTCTCTTGCCATCATCGGATTTGACATGAGTGCATATTTTTCAATAAAAAATTGAATTCTGAAGATACAGAATTAAATAATGTGTTACCATGGTATAATAAAGAGCAAATGGACCCTTTTGATTTTATCTGCATTTTTCTTAATGTGTCTCCTTTTATGGAATTTGGGTTGTGCTTAGAGAGACTATAACAGGGCAAGACTATCTAATATAATTGAATAAGACCTTTATTATCTTCAGAGAAAAATCTCCTCCAGAAAGAGTTCAGAAAAAAATCCAAATGTGAGACCAGCTGAACCTCAGTAATATAAAAAAAAACTACACTGTGTATTAGCCGTGTAATTTTGCTCTTTTTTTTAACATTCTTACACCTGAGGGGAGGCTAAGAAAGCGCTATACGCTTGAAAGCCGATGCTGACTCTTTACTCCTGGTGATAAACATGTTTTGTCTTGATAAATGCTGCCATTAAAAGAGAAAGTGAATCAAACTGTGAAAGTGCACTTGTCATCTGGATATGATGCAGGATGCTTTCAGCCAATGTCATTTCATTTGAACAACTGTTTATTTTTCCTCTCATTTCAATTGTTCATTTGCATAAAGATTGTACTGTGTTCCCCTGGTCAATTACATGTGAAGAGAAACAATCACTCATAAAATGTGGCTGAAGTATGAACACGTTCAACAGTCTGTCTACTTGCCTCTTTCATGGAATTTGAGTGACAGGGACAGCTACTCCCTCGCTTCGGTCCTGCGTGATTCTTTACCATAAATACAGCATATGGAGCGGACTCTGGCACCAGCACAAGCAATGAAGGTAAATGCCCTTGATATGAAATATAAAGTCCATTTTCTCCCAACTAAGTGGGGTTATCTAACTTGAATCAACACTGCTTGTGCATAACTTTACGTAAATTGAGTGACAGGTGAGGTTGCATAAAATGGCTACTTATTCCCATGATTCCTTGGGGCCTCTGACCAATAGGGAGTGGCAGTGCGCTGGTGATGCTGTGTGGTCCAGGGGTATAAAAGGTAAAGTGACAATGTTAGCACTTCTGAGTAGTTGGAGCATTCCCAGCCTTGCCTCGGGTGTAGGGATTGCAAGGGAAAAGCAAAACTACACGGCTAACACTCTGTGTAGTTTTGTTTTTTGAGTTTTTGTTCCTTTGAGGCTCAGCAATTCTCTCATTTGGATTTTCTGGAACATTTCTGGATAAGGAGATCTTCTCTGAAGATAAGCAGCCTCTGGGCTCAGTCCCATTTATTATAGGCATCCTTGTGAACGCAAGTAAGTGACCCTCTGTTCATAAATTTATTGTTTATTGACCAGTAAAGCTGTTCACGTTCTGTCAGACAAATTATTATGTGCTGTTAAATGCTGAGATATTATACTAATATATGATGTCACATGCAGTGTTTAAAAATTTAGAAAGGTTATTATCTGGAATGAATTTTTACAATGGAATTATATTAATTAACTGTCTTTGAGAAATTGGGCTTTTCCTTCTTCAAGGTTAGTTTACTGCGGAATGATTTTAGAACGGCCAAGAATAGCTCCTGAGAGCATTAGAGTGGTGTCTCAGCTGGGCTTCGATGTCTTTTTAAGGGAATCAGCAGTAGGGATATCAGTTGCACCTCCTGCAATGTGCCACATGGTGACTGTCAATCAGGTTCGGGGTAGATTATTTTTGGGAGGCCACTGTTGCTGTCATATTGCCAGACTCTTCGGAAGTTTTTTTTTTTTTAAATTTGATGTAATTTGTTTCTCCCACAGGATTTTTATTATTTGTCATGATGACCGTCGTATGTGTTTAGTGCCGTGTAAAAGGCGGTTTTCAAACATTTTAGGGAAGAATAATTTTTGGACAAAATCAAAATTACTATTGGGACATATTTCAATTTCAGCCTTGAAAATGGCCCCAATCCTTTGACAGCAAGTCTGCATTTCCGCTGCGGATGGCAGAATATAGATATTTACGACTTCGTTTCCGATTATTTATTTTGTTCTCCTTCAATTTGACGATTCATTAAGTCATCATTTATTTGCTTACTGTATTTCATTTGTTGCAGCTTTGCACTGAAGTGAGTCTTTTGCCTTTCCCTGCGTCCAAAGCCAATATCATTATATCATTTAAAGATCGAGTATGTCCCGGCATCTTGGAGTTTATGCAACGCTAATGCGACCTTGGCTTTTTTCTCTCATTTAGATTAGTGATGTTACGACAGTGATGTTCACAATGCAATGTGGATACATTTGCAATACTATAAATGCTATAAACATCATTGTTGGCAAACAAATTAAAACAGTTTTGAGTAAAATGTCCTGGAGGTTATATTGAAATTCTGCATCGACCATTTTAAGAAAAATAGATGTCACAATATTGCTGGAATATTATTATTAATTTTGGACCAGTTTAATAGCAGGTGACGCAGGAATATTAACTGAGCTCTAAAATATTGATTGATGGCTTCCAGTTGCTCCTGCTTGGTCTGTGAAGTGTCAGTAACTGTTAGGACATGAGGTTTTCCGTGACACCCAGAGCCCACGGTGGCAATAATCTCTCGAATTGTCTTGCTGTAGAAGATCTCTTTTTGCCAGTTTTTCTCTTTCCAAATCTTCAAAAATAACCCCCTGCATTAAAGTGCCTTCAAAATGTCCAGACATGCCCACTGGTGTCATAAAATATTTTTGTGAATCATGAGAAGTGCACATTTTGGCAAATACTGACCTACTGTCCATAATGATAATACTGACCTTTTTGCCTTTTATATGCTTTTCTCAGGGTGCCTGCCACCATGTCAACACAAGCACCAACATTTACACAACCGCTGCAAAGCGTTGTGGCACTTGAGGGTAGTGCCGCAACGTTTGAGGCTCAAGTTAGTGGTAAGGTTCTCCGATAACTTCTTCAGAGTGCAGTTTCTCAGATTTGCATGTTAGTACCAAAATTAATTGAAACAGATTGTGCAACTTATCATCTTTCAAACAATGCTTCCAATGATTAAACGGTATTATCCTTTGGTTGATGTCATAGAGGCAAGTTGATATGACTCAAATGTTTAAAAATAGTCGCTGTCGAAATACATTTTGTGATTCATTTTAAATATTTTATCATTGTCATATCTAAATTCTTGCATGTCTACTCGAATTTGACACACAGGTAATCCAGTTCCTGAGGTGAGCTGGTTTCGTGATGGCCAGGTTCTTTCAACTGCCGCTCTGCCCGGCGCAAAGATCTCGTTCAGCGATGGCCGCGCTGTACTGATGATCCCTGCCGTGACAGCCGCGCACAGTGGAAGATTTTCCGTACGAGCCACCAACGGTGCTGGACAAGCCACTAGCACTGCGGAACTACTTGTTACCGGTGAGAATGTTGTCATTAACATTTTTAATCAAGATAATTTTGTTGAAATCAAGTTTATTTCAGATATGAAAGTGCTTTCTTGAAAAGTATCATCCATTCCTTGGAGCTGTGGGATGATTCAAACAGTGTAACTCATTTATCAATGATGTTATTTCTTTGGTTTAATTTGTACTCAGATCCTTAGGAGCATGGTGAGGGGGGAAAAAAAACTAAATATTGTTTAGCTAGTGGGTGACGGCACCAGTAATGACTGATTTCACTTCAAAACCTTTTTTTTGATAATGATTGAAAATTACTCAGGGCCACTCAGGCCTATTGTTAAGGCAGCTGCTATCTGGTTCTCAGAACAGAAGCCAGAACCGCCTTTAACTCCAAAAACATAACCCGTCCCCTATCACAATTCCCAATCAAATACTACACCACCCACACTGAACAGCAATCGCTAAGAGGCTCAGAGCAACTACTTGAAGAGGCGTAGCTGAACAAGGCAGAAATATCAACAAGAACACTAACAATAATGACTGGAAGGATGAACTATAAAACAATAAGTAATTTCTGTTCAAAAGTGCTTGTTTCTTGGCATAATCTCCAAATGAGTAAAGACTGGTGTAGACAACGCTCCACAAAAGAGCATGTTCTTGAATGACCCAGAGAGAAGTATCTTAAGTACCCAAGTATTTCATTTCTTGCTGAGAAAGTAACGGAGGGTCTTGCAATAGGCCTTGATACATTTTGGGGGTTGAAAAAATTGATTAATTTTTGTTTTCGGATTATTGTAGTCCTGACCATGTCACTAGAGGGTCTCTGTTGTCTTAATCTCATCTGTCAATCAAACCGGCTCGTATTTGTATTTTTTTGGCCTAACTGAGGATCTGACGGAGCATAGCCACGAGAATCCTGTTTTCAAAGGAGTCTGCGTACTTTCACCCCTGCCATCTGTAGACTAAAACTATCTGATTAATTAGTTTTTGGGGATTTCTTCACAGCTCTAAAGATTTACCCATCTTCAATTGCTGCTTTCTTTAGCCGCTCTGTATTGTGGTCATTTCATGTCCCCAGTGCTTTCCTTGTAAAGACATTCCGAGCTGTTGTGTTTCACGTATAAATTTTTCAAAACATTTTTCAATATGAAGGCTTCTATTGATTAGTAGCTTTTCTGCCACAGCTAGTTTTCTGACCTTCATGACAAAGTATACCTTCACACGCTAAACGCCACTGCCACACATACGCCAAGACAAGACACTCACATCTTTTTACATTTGGATGACATGTATGAAAATGGAAAATCTGAGTGAAAGTTAGCTTTAGTTGGTCGTCCATTGAATAAATTATGCTTGTCTGGAAATTGGATGATGTAGAAAGACGGCTGTTTTGTGGAACAGTAAAACACATAACACAACGTTTTTAAAAGCTTGTGATAGTTTTGTTTCATGATTGTTTTGTATCAATCCACCATTTAAGATATAAATGTAAATTTTCAAACGGAAACAATGATTTTTTTTTTATTAAACATTGATGAATTTATACAACCTTTCAGTCTAATGACATGAAATGAGACACGTTGTCCTCCAGAATTATTGGCACCTGTAATGAATATGAGCAAAACAGGCACGGAAAAAATGTTCTTGCTCTTTGATTAAGAAGTCAACCATGACTTCCTGTTTCACTGGAGTATAAATATTAAGTGACTCAGGACAAATGTCCTCAGTCACTCATCACTTTGGGAAAGACCCGAGAACACAGTGATGATGTGCAACAAAAAGTTGTCGAGCTGTGCAAACCAGGAGACGGATATTGTAAAATCTCTTAACAGTTGATCATTCCCATTTCATCAATCAAGAATCAGCCTGGAAGCGGATGTTTGTATATGGACCCCACACACCATGAGGGGGATGGTTTCACGAAAAAAATAATCTCCAAAGATCACTGCTGAAGAATTTCAGAGGTTAGCTGAGTCTTGAAGTCAAAACCTACATTACCGCAGGTTGTTTGGGAGAACTGCCAGAAAAAAGCCTTCGCTGTCAATCAATAACAAACTAAAGCACCGACAGTTAGCCTTACGCTACTGTGACTTTCAGTAGGACTGGCTCATATGGCCAAGGTGAGACCAAAATAGAGCTTCAAACGCAAAAATGGGTTCAGTGTAGACGGAACACAAGTCATACAGAGAAGCAACTCATGTCCAATGTGAAGTACGGCAGGGGATCTCTGACAGCATTAGGCTGTTTTTCTTCCAAAGACCCTGGAAATCTGGTTAGGATTCGTGGTACCACTGATTCCATCAAATACAAGTGGATATTAAATGAAAACTTAACAGCCTCTAGCAGGAAACTTGAAAAAGGCTGTGGTTGGAGCTTTCAGCAGGACAATAATCCAAAGCACACCTTAAAAGGTACCCAAAAATGGTTCACCAACCGCTGACTGAAGGTTTTGCCATGGCCATCACAGTCTCCTGACCTGAATCCCATGGAACATCTGTGGAATGAGCTGAAGAGAAGAGTCACTAGTATTGGCCTTGGAATCTGAAGGATCTGGGGAGATTCTATTGAGAGGAACGGTCTCAGTCCCATGCCATGTGCGCACCGGCCTCATCACTTATTATAGGAGATGACTCAGAGTTGTTGCCTTGACAAAAGGTGACTTAGTTAAATATTGAAAGGGTGATGATAATTGTGGCACACTTATATTTGAGAAAAATGTTTTTTTCAAGATAACAGTTTGTTTTGATCAATTATGTCACTTCAATTAAAGATAAAATCTTTGTGAATATTTTGAATGAAAGATCATGAAAATAAACAACAAATACATCTTTACCTCAATTTTACAGAAGGGTGTCAATAATACAGGAGGGCACAGTAGCCGCCTTTTTTGAATAACAGCTTCTTATTGAATAAAGATCTTACTCGATGAGGAGTTTTAGAATATGATGGATGAAATGGGTAATGCCTCATGTAAATTGAAAAAGACACAAGACGAGAGAGATTCGCAAATCGCAGTAGGTCACTCATCCTTCAGTAATTACAGTTTGTTCAGGCCTGAATAGTTTACTCTTCGCCCACTGTTATCCAGCTGAAGATGTCCATGATAAGCAATATGTGGGATATCAGATTCCCAGGTTGAGATGAGGGGCTGACTCGATATAAATCATCGCTCTACCACAGTCTTCTTCGCAGCAGGAAATGCCACCAAAAGATTCAAATGACTCGAGTCACTGCAAACCAAAACACTTCTTATGACATACCTCAAGTACGAGGGTTGAGCCAGAGTCCCTGGATAGAAGGACCTGTGACTTGACAGTTCCAGGAAAATGTGGTCACATGACTCATCTGGTCACATGAACCATCTTGTTTCCATCGCGTTATTGGGTGCTGTCTCAAAGTGAATAAGTTCATAATTTTGAAGATACACATTCAAAATTTGTTGATAAGACAAGTTGATGTAACTTTAGGTACACCAGTAATTTGATGAAATCCACAAAAAACCATCTCACTTAATATGGGCTGTTGAATAGAAGAAAAGCACATCATTGTTTCTTTGTGAAGTAACAGTGAAGTCTCTTCTCTTGTCATTAATTTCATTGGCGGTTGGGATCGATTTTATCACTGTTCATAATAGAACTGAATTAAATAATGTATTTGTCACTCTTTCTAAAAAAGGGACAAATTGTTTGCTTACATAATTCTGAACAAATGCATGATTAATGATGATTTAATGTATGAATAATGCAGGGTGTATCATGAATTCCTGTTGCTCATCATAAACAAATGATAAAGTCTTCTAAGAAAAGGATGAAAAAATTCAACGATTTCCATACCATACTAATGGCTTTAATTCTCGATATGTCACCACTCTATTTGCAACCTTATGAGCATGCCCAAAGGTTACAGGTACGCTCGTGATTACGGCCTTGCATGCATGCATGATTGTGATGCATAGAGATCAATGGATAGCAGTGAATAGTTATAACTTTGTCATTTAGTTAGCTAGCTAGGATGTACATGCACCAAATATAACTAGCTAAGTTGGCAAAAAGGCTGTCTAGCTGGCTAGCTGGTTGACATTAGTTTGCTTGCTTAGCTATCTTGCGAATGCCAGCAAATGTTGACTAAAGAAAGCAATATACTTGTTTGCACACCAGGCTAGTTTGCAGTCCTGAGCGAACCCTTCACCATGGTGTAAAATCAAAATATACCAGCTGGTCTTGTTCAGGTGAAAAATAAAAGCTGTTCTTGTTGGCGGTCCCCATTGCAGCTTTGAGCACTTCTGTTGTGTTAACATGGATATTCAGCGTTTTTCTCTGTCGTTTGCCTTTTGAGATTTGTGTTTTTTTTTTTTTTCCTTGCATCCTTTCTGTTTTTGCTGCGGGTTTCTCCAATTGGAGATGTTTAGGGCCGTTTGCCCATGTCGAACACCGTAGGGTTGACCCTCCGGTCATCAACACAAGATTTTGGCCAAAAACGAATTTGACTCTGGTCATATAAAAATGTTGTAGCATTGCATAGGATTGTTGAAACGATGCCATGACGAATGTATATCATGATCAAAGCTTAAGAGTTTGTGCGACTTTTTCATGGCCAGGCAGTGTTAATGGGAATTTAACCAGCATATCAAGATCAAGCTGGAATGTCAGGTCACTTGAAAAGCTTGGCTAATGAGATCAGAAGTGGAGGTTTGCACGGAGCCCAAACTGCTCACACAGGAGCTCAAACAGCCATCCTCCTTACACCCTCTTAAAAGCCTTAGGAATTGCAAATAGTATTATGTACCAATAATAATGCACTATGCCGAGGCACAAACAACGCTTTCAAACCCTTTCCATTTTTCTCCAGTGAGAAAAAGCATTGTAGGGGAGACTGGAGTAAGATGAGCCATTTTTCATATTTAGGATCGCTACGTCAAAGCAATCATAGTTTTGTCAGTAACTATTATATCTGCATATATTTCAGGATGTTGTGCATCCCTTCAAACAAACAGAATGAGTGTAAACATAACTGTTTCAATAATATAGAATGTTCAAAAAAAGTGGTCTCGTGGCACAACTTACCCCGTGAATGGGGTAAGTTCAGCATAGGAGCACGTAAATTGAGCCATATCCTTACTCCCTCCCATGGTCCTCCCCACCTCCATCACACCCCTCCGTCACCTTCTCCCCCCCTAAAAAACAGTCACTTCTTCACATTCATGTGCATTTTTATTTATTATACACACTTGACCTATGGCTAAGCCCCACCCTCAAATGCGATGAGCCAATAACAGTGCGTATTCTGTCCCCATAACTTAGACATTCTGAGCCTAAACTTCCATTGAAATGCATTATGGAAACTGAATCGTTCGCTTTTATGGGGTTTTAAAATGTTTCTAAGTTAAAAAAAATGGTCAAATGTTGTGCTTGGGGTAAATTTAACTCTGATACGAGGTATCCCGAGAGGCTGGGCGATGGGGTCTATTTTATACCCTTCCTAAAGCCACATCATAACCGAGAGAAGTGTCTCTTCTGGATAAAGCTGCTTTCACACCGGACGCGAAATATTCAAAGTCATTGCAAAGATGCGAATACACGCTTATTGGCGTGTTTGTATTGACTTTGATTGTAATCTGTCTGCGAAAAATTTGTTTTTTGCGTCCGGTGTGAAAGCAGCTTAAAGCTTTGTGGAAGACCCCACTATCAGCTTAAAGTAGCTAACAGAGGTCAACAAGATTGTCTACATTTGTTCCAAGCTACGTCAACATTGTGTTTAAGGCGACATCTTGTCACTTCGCTGGAGATTAATGTAAAGTTATCTTTTACATCGCTAAGTTCTCTAACAATAGCTAAAGTTAGTAAACTCTGTGGTTAACTTCAGTGCTGACGGATGTTGGCTTAACGGGGGCTCCAGGCTGCGTTGCTCACCATGTCACCTTGTTTACTTAAACAGAGTTCAGTCACGGCAGGTTAGATTACTTAAATTCGGTAGCAATAATAATATGTAAATTAAATTTACTACCCTGCGGTGCACGAACAATGCTGATCCTCTATCTTGTTGTGTGAGAGGGTGATGGAAACGAGATAATATGGATCGCGTTTGCATTGAGACCTGAAAATTTTAGCTACTAATTTTTCGTTGACCTTCTCCGCTCTAAATTCATTAATGTATCCCTCCAATGCATAGTTTAACCCTTTTGCTGACTTCTTGATGATATTTAAGCCTTCTATCGCAAAAATTAATCGATAACATCCTGAAAAATATCTCCGACTGTGATACCAGCCATTAGCACCTGTTCTAAAATGTTGATTGTTTGTCCTAGTCAGTGGAGGGGCCGGGGCTTAGCCATGGGTCAATTCAACAGGTACAGTAAATTCATTGGTGGCTCTTTCAAGAACATCAGTGGTGGCTCCCCTGCTTGTTTTGCAATTATATACCGGAGGCATGATGTCCACTTTGTAATAATACAAAAGCAAATCTTGATTTAATATTTGAGACATATAGGCTACAGCCAAAATACACCTGAGTGTACCGGCTCAACTAACCCCCACCGGCTCAACTTGCCCCTTGCCAAATGGCTCAACTTACCCCAGAGCTACCATTTTGACTTTATTAGTCCCCACAGCTAAAATGGCGCACTTTTATGCAAGGCTTATGACCGCATGTTGTAGCTTATAGATACAGCAATTGATGTATAAAACAAATTTAAAATGATCTATTTTGGTCTAAACACAATTCACGTGAAACCTATGATAGACTAAACTCACTTTCAAGAGTGAAAAATGGTTATTTTGTTATAAATGTCTAACCATTTTACCCATGTGGTTCTTACCTTCACAGACTCCATTAAATGATGCCTTCCTCCTAAGTATTTGGTCACATGATCTATGTTTTTTACCGTTTGCTAGCAACAAGGGGTGGCTCAACTTACCCTTTGGCTCAACTTACCCCAGTCTCCCCTATACCTTTTCTTTCTCAGAGAGGCACATATTTGACTTTTACTTACAGATTTTTACCTCCTTTTTCAGCCGAAACTGCGCCCCCCAACTTCATTCAGAGACTACAGAGCATGATCGTGAGACAAGGAAGCCAAGTGAGGCTGGATGTTCGAGTGACAGGAATCCCTACACCTGTGGTGAAGTTCTTTAGGGAGGGAGCAGAGATTCAGAGCTCCACCGACTTTCAGATCGTTCAAGAGGGAGACCTCTACAGTTTGCTGATAGCTGAAGCCTTCCCAGAAGACTCGGGAACGTACTCCGTCAATGCGACAAACAGCAGTGGACGTGCTACATCCACAGCTGAATTGCTTGTTCAAGGTTATATTTTTGTTCACACATGAATTAGCTAGGAATCAACTGCTTCTTCGTAGAGTCCAGCATCGTTTGATTTCTGTATTATTGTTCTTTTTCTGCTTTATATTTACATTACTTTTCTGGAATCTTCATTCTTGTTGGGAAATGAATCAATATTTACTAGTATAGAATGGTATACTTCATACTGCATCTAATTAAAATTTAGATCGCTGTCATTTACGATTTTCAGGTGAAGAAGAAGCCGTCCCTGCCAAGAAAACTAAGACTGTTTTGTCAACTTCTCAGATATCCCGTCAGACAAGGGTTGAGAAGGTAAAGGATCTCACTTAGTAATGGAGACTGCATTAATATGCGGTAAATATTAGAAATAGTGATACATTTTTGTTCTTCACAGAGGATGGAAGGCTACTTCCAGGCTGGTGCTAAAGCCGGAGTGGAGATGCACGTGGAAGGAGGCGCATTTATTCAGCTGCAACACAGGACTCCTCCACGTGTGCCCCCAAAACCAACTTCCAAATCCCCGCCTTCTTTAGTCGCTAAAGTTGCTGCCGCACGCCATCAATCGCCCTCTCCTGTGAGGCATGTCAGGGGGCCGACACCAACCCAAGTCAGGTAAACCACCTCAATCGTGGCACAGGGGCAACCTGCTGGATTTTACATTTTATGACAATTTTACACCATTTTGTCCATATTTGGCATAGCCACCTGTTGTACGGCGGCAGTTACTTCATCACAATTGATTTTAGTGCAGCATCCTATAAAAACTGGAGCTGGCCGAACACAGACTTGTGGACAGCTCTGCAGCTGTAGCCTCAAAGATGGTTCAGCAGCAGGTAGCTGGAGATAACAAATTTGTGTGCACCCATCCTCCCATTCATCGTACTGTCTCACATCACTTTCTATGCCCTTGGATTCAGTGTCGCCAGGTTGCAATACAACCATCGCCTTGGAAGCATGTGTCTGGACCTTCAGCTCATACAGGGGATCTGCTATGATCACGTGCACTGTTCATGTCTGGTCACATGTAATTCATAACATCCTAACTTCTGGACAGCCTGCTGTTAATTTCACCTCCATGTTTTGAAGTCTGGCGTGCCCACATTTGTTTGCAGGTGGTGTCAAATATCTTGTATGACTCCAGTTATAAGTGCCTCAAAAACCAGTTGCTTTTTGTCAGCCACCTGTTGTACGGCGGCAGTTACTTCATCACAATTGATTTTAGTGCAGCATCCTATAAAAACTGGAGCTGGACTCGTGAGAGCCCATATCTCGACCAGCACAGCTGGATTTGAACTTTGGCCTATATCTCAGCAGTACTTTGGCCTAGATATGCCAAAATTTAATCACTCGTTCCTCTTATGCTACTTTAACATCCTGATTAAAATCTCTGCAACCGTTTTAGAGATATCTGCTATGAGACAGACAAAAAAATAAATAAACAAACGGAAGCAAGAACATATACTCATGCAAAAACAAGTATGAGGAATCATTTTCACAAACATATTTGCCACCACAAAGTCCTGATCTTAGACACAGTATTGTGTCTAAGTTATTGGGATGTGCTCAAGAAAGACCACAGAGTGGTTCAACCATTATGTCAAGAAGACAAGATCTCTATGGCATGTATGATCGAAAATAAATGTTCTGGCATTACATATAGTTGTCAAAACAATGACAAAATGAATATGCACTGTAATCAAATTCGTGGGATCCTTTAGTTTTGACATCCATCCATCCATTTTCTATACCCGCTTATTCCTCACTAGGGTCACAGGGCGAGCAAGCCTGAACAGCTTGCCAATCCATCGCAGGGCGCACACACCATTCACACTCATACCAATGGGCAATTTGGTGTCTCCAATTAGCCTGATATGCATGTCTTTGGACTGTGGGAGGAAACCAAAGTACCCGGCGAAAACCCACGCAACACAAGGTGAACATGCAAACTCCACACAGAAAGGCCCCAGGCCAGATTAGAACCCACAACCTTCTTGCTGTGAGGCAGCAATGCTAACCACTGTGCCACCGTGCCACCCTAGTTTTGACATGAGAATTGCAATGAATGAATTAGGACTTGAATGAATGTTCTTCCTCTCAGAACATGTATCTGTGTATTGACCAATATACTTGTTCTTCTTGCACTATCCTTCCTGTGCAAGGCTCTTTGGAGAGCACTGGGTCTCTTTAATCGAGGCATCTCCGTTGTCTATAGGGTCATCACCTAAAAAAAAGGAAGCATGGCACATGTGGTACCATAGAAAAAGAAATCTCTTGCAAAATACATGTGACTTTAGGTCAGTATAACTCAGTAAAAAATAAAGTTTGGGAACTGGGTTTCAAACTCGTTCAAGAGTATCGTTAAGAGTACCTACAACCAAAATGACATTCATCTAGGTGTGGTAGTTTTCGAGAAAACTTGTCCCCATTGACCACTATAAAATAAAGTACAAAATGTGATGTTTCCATGGAAACGTCAGAAAATTGACATCCCAGAAAACTGAAAATGGACTGGACATGTAGTATCTGACATGCTTCACAATTGTACAAAGTTTGGCTGAAATATTTTCAACGGTTTTTGAGATATGACCCCGGACGGAAGGACGGATGGAAGGACGGACGGGCCGCTATATACCTTACTTCGTAGCGGGGGTATATCAAAGTACTGAAAAAATATGCAATAAATAAAATATTACAATAATATATAATATATAATATATAAAATATACAAAAATTTGAAATTTGGAATCTGATCGTTTTCCTTTGTGGTCTTCATTTATATAATGAAATATGTTTACTGTGAACAACAGTGCCTGCAGGTTTGGTAGATAAGCCTAATTTCAGATAAATCTTTTTTTTTTTCCACAGGGCTGTATCTACTTCCCCCACAAGACTGTCAGTTTCCCCAATCAGACCTGTCAAGTCCCCAGTGATGAGCCGTAAACAGGTTACTATGGGCACCGAGGTTCCCCCACCATGGAAGCAAGAGGATTATACAGAGGCCACTTTTACCCGTATCATGGCCGTCGGGGACGCCCAAGCCCAGGCGGCTGCGACTCGCGTACATCTAATGGAAAAGCGTATGGAAGGTGCTTATGCGATGAAGCCACAAGTGGTTATCAAAGAGGTGAGAGATAAGTAACTTCTAATGCTCTACTGACAAACAACAATGTGCCAATACCCTGTGGTGAAGCAGTGATTACTGTGTGATTACTGCTGTGTTTTAGAAATTGTCCTCACCGTTCATTGCTGCAATTGCCTTGAGTTGAATTACAGGTCCAGGAAGTTTTTTTTGAGGTCCTTTTCATGTTTATGTCAGCTGCACCCTAAAACTGACTCATTTGTAGGAACAGTATGAGAGCGACAGCGCAAGCGCAGCTGCTACGGTGGTAGCTGCCGTGGACCAGGCCCGTAGCCGTGGGGTATCCGCTGGTTACATGGAAAGGGGCACCACAGAAACCGTTGTCTCTGCCATGCATTTAAAGGGCATGAGGGAGCAGGTATCTGAGACCTAGAGTCCCTTTCTCATCCGGTCCCTCCTCTCACTCCCATTCTCTTAACCTTTTGAACCCTACAGGCTGGTTTAGCGGCCACACTGAGAACCTGCAATAACATGAAATGCTGGAAAACCGGCCGCCAAACATGCGACTTTGATCACACGACTTTTGGTTGCCATGTGACCTCGTTTACAAAAATTTGCATAATTTATGAAAATAATTCAGGGTGGGGAGGGCACAACCCCTCTGTATCGTGCAGGGTTCAAAGGGTTAATTTTGACGCCATTTTGTGTCTGTTTTTGCTCCCTGCCATCTTTTCACCATTTTTCTTGAGTCGTTTGTATTTTCTGGGTACTTTTCTTACAAAGTGTTTTTGATTTTGTTTTTATTCGTAATGCTTTGGAAGAAAATGCACGTATCAGCCAGAGACATGTCTGTATCTATGGCGGCACATGGCGCGACAAAAGACACTGAAACGCGTAAAAGCACAGCTGGAGAGGCTGGCTATGCCGCAGGAGCAGAGATGAGACTTCAGTTGCAGGACCAGGTATATTTGCCATGGAGTTGAATGTTGGTTTCTTTCCCGTCATTTACAAAATTATGTCCTTTCACTTTAACATCATCTAGACTACAGTATATCTAGTGCTCTTGAATATCCATTCCATTCTTTTCAAACTTTCCGCCTTTTCCTTTAAAATTCATGCATCTTCCACAAATTCTTCAACAGCTGGTTTTTCCACCACGATAATATATTATCTTATCCTTTAGTTTGCAAAGGGTGCAGCCGAGAAAACAACAACAACAATGGCAACAGCAGTTACTGTTGTCGGCAAGGCCGGCGAGAGAGAGTCTGTGAGCGCTGTGGCCGAACACAGACTTGTGGACAGCTCTGCAGCCGTAGCTTCAAAGATGGTTCAGAAGCAGGTAGCTGGAAATGACAAATTTGTGTGCATCCATCCTCCCGTTCATCATACTGTCTCAAACTTTCCACCTTTTCCCATTAAAAATTCACCTCAAGCATCTTCAACGAATTCCTTGACAGCTGGTGTTTCCGCCACGATAATATATTATCTTATCCTTTAGTTTGCAAAGGGTGCAGCCGAAATTGAGAAAACAACAACAGCGATGGCAACAGCAGTTACTGTTGTCGGCAAGGCCGGCGAGAGAGAGTCAGTGAGCGCTGTGGCCGAACACAGACTTGTGGACAGCTCTGCAGCCGTAGCCTCAAAGATGGTTCAGAAGCAGGTAGCTGGAGATAACAAATTTGTGTGCACACATCCTCCCATTCATAATTCTGTCTCAAACTTTCCACCTTTTCCCATTAAAAATTCACCTCAAGCATCTTCCACGAATTCCTTGACAGCTGGTGTTTCCACCACGATAATATATTATCTTATCCTTTAGTTTGCAAAGGGTGCAGCTGAAATTGAGAAAACAACAACAGCGATGGCAACTGCGGTTACTTTTGTCGGCAAAGCTGGCGAGAGAGAGTCTGTGAGCGCTGTGGCAGAACACAGACTTGTGGACAGCTCTGCAGCTGTAGCCTCAAAGATGGTTCAGAAGCAGGTAGCTGGAGATAACAAATTTGTGTGCACCCATCCTCCCATTCATCGTACTGTCTCACATCACTTTCTATGCCCTTGGATTCAGTGTCGCCAGGTTGCAATACAACCATGGCCTTGGAAGCATGTGTCTGGACCTTCAGCTCATACAGGGGATCTGCTATGATCACGTGCACTGTTCATGTCTGGTCACATGTAATTCATAACATCCTAACTTCTGGACAGCCTGCTGTTAATTTCACCTCCATGTTTTGAAGTCTGGCGTGCCCACATTTGTTTGCAGGTGGTGTCAAATATCTTGTATGACTCCAGTGATAAGTGCCTCAAAAACCAGTTGCTTTTTGTCCCCAGGGCGAGGCTGGGAAAAAGGCAGAGGCAGTTGCAACAGTGGTTGCTGCTTTGGACCATGCACGAGTTCGAATTCCTGTGCATGAAGAAGGTTTCCATGCAGAAGGGAGGACCGTAGAGCATGGTTTTGTACAACAGACTGTGACTGTGAAGGCTCCAGAACAGCAGATCATCACTAAGATGGTGAAAACAGAGACTGTGCCTTCTATACAGGTCACTTCCACTGAAAAGAGCGCCCAGTTTGCTCAGGTTAGACGTCATTTCATTTAGAACTTCGATTTTTCACTTAATCGAACATCTTGCCATCTTACCGAATTTCACATTACCGAATTTCACATAGTTATCATCACTCAACATGTACTCTATTGGTTGCTGTAGATTGAAGAAAGTAAAGAGACCGTCACCCGTATTGGCACCGTGGTGGCGCCTTCTGCGATTCCACAGGTCACTGTTACGAAAGTTACTGTTCCTCAACCTGACCGTAGTTATGAGGTAAGAATAGCAAGTATCGGGCAATCAGAGAGCCACAATAACTTTAGAGTCACTGAATATTGCCAACCTTTGGAGACATTTCTATGGTTATTATCATTTAAAACTGTACTTTGTTGGTTACAATAGATTGAAAGAAAAGAAACCGTGACCCACGAGGACACTGCACATGCACCTTCCACAGTTCCGCATTTCACTGTTACAAAAGTTACGGTTCCCAAACCTGACCTTAGTTATGAGGTAAGAATGGCGGATATCAGGCCATGAGTGCAACTATATCACTTGGGCAAAATTAGGAGAATTTCCTGATGATTATCGTCATTAAACTTGTACTTTGTTGGTTACTGTAGATCGGAAGGAAAGAGACGATCACCCGCATTGAAACTGCGCTCGCGCCTTCCCCTATACCACAGTTCACAGTTACAAAAGTTACCGTTCCCAAACCTGATCATAGCCATGAGGTAAGAGTGGTAAATATCAGGCAATAAGGGTTTTGCCATAATTATAGTATAGGACACTAATGTCTACTGTCAGGGCCATAAATATTTGAACACAGACAAAGTTATTGTAATTTTAGGTGTCAAACACAGCATATTGGTATCAAAAATTTGTAATGCTTTTGCGCTCAAAATGAAGACTTTCACCTTCATTATGAGGGTATCTGTATCCAGACTGAGTGGAGGACATTCGATTACACCATATTATATTATGTGGTGTCTCCTTTGTGAGAAACCAAAGTAATTGGACAACTGAATGCACTGCTGTGACATAGCTGTAAGTAATTCCATTATTATTTGTTAAGGAGGGAGATTAAAAGTTTTGAGTTGATTTAATTTGAAATCTGTTGTCGTTAATTCTCAATATGAAGTTAAAAAGTTGACTCTACTAATGAGGCTAGCCATGATTAGGCAGAAAAACCAGAAGAAACCAGTCAAAGAAACAGCAAAAACTTGGGTTTGGCTATATCACCTATTTGAAACGTCTATACACTAGAGAAGGCACTGATGAGCTCAGGAACGCGAAAAGGCCTGGAAGACCTCAGACAACAACTGTGGATGACTGAAGAATTATCCCCCTGGTGAAGGAAAAAACTAGATATTCCTCATATCTAGTTAACGCTCTAAAAAGGAGATTATCCAAGTTAACACTAGAGTAAATACAGAGGGCTGAGCACAAGATGTAAACTGTTGGGAAGCCTCAAGAGCAGGAAGTCCAGGATATAGTCTGCCTGAAAATACTTCTGTATCTAAAAAAAGGCAAGAAACAAAGAAAGCCTGCATAATTCTCAAAAGTCATTTTATGGACTCATGAGATGAAAATCAGCTTTTAGCAAAATGGTAGATGATTTTGAAGAGGCCCAACAATTTCTCATGGTCTGAAGCATGCCACCTTATCTGTGAAGCATTGTGGAGGTTGAGTGATGGTGTGGACATATATGGCTGACAGTGAAACTGGCATGCTTGAATTTATTGATAATGTTACTGCTCACAAAAGCATCAGGATTATAACTAAATCACGCAGATTCAGGTAATGCTTCAAGCAGTGCTTTACAGAGCAGATCGAAAATGAAACCCACTATCTGATGGCGTCTATGAGTTTCAAACTTCAGGCAGTCATTGACAAAAATGATCTGCAACAAAGCAGTAAGAATAAAAATTACATTTCTAACTTTGTCATTTTGTCCAATTACTTTATTGCCTGTAAAACGGTTAGGTTATGCATCAAAATATTTCTAGTTCGTACAAGGTAACAAATATTTTCAACAGATTCCTTGAATGAATTTTGATTGCTTAATTTCAAATCCACCGGAGCGGCAAACAGCAAAATTGATGAAATTTATGCCACTGTTCAAATACTTATGGCCTGACTGCATATGTTGTATGAATAAATTTATATACATATAAATGTTATACTATTGGATCTGAATGGTAAAGACAATGAGACTGTAGCTACTCATCCCCATCGTTATGGCTAAGAGTCCCAAGTGAGTGGTCTGCAATTGAGGAATTGAGCAGCAGGTTTGGTCCTGCGTCATCCTCTGCTCGTAATTCTCAATGTTGATTGGATATCGACAATTTTCTTTGGAAAGCATGTAGTCCAGGTTCAGTCTCCAGCCATTCTGACTCAGCCGACTGACTAAATTTTGGTTTTCCATTATGAATTTCAGTATTTGATAATCCTCACACTGAACTAAACATTGCAATTTGATAGTCAACTGAGGTTAATGGCCACCACTTCTGGGCTCATATGTATGCTAACAAGTACCCATTGATGGTCCCATTCTAAGTTATGCTTTAAGTATAGGTTCCTGCTTGCCTGACATGTCATATTTTTCTCATAAATTAAAAAACAAATTTGTGCTTTCATCATGTAGTCTAACTAATAACGGATTAAAACTGCATTTGGTGCGCCGTGTTACCTGAAAATTGCGCTAAACTCATTAAACTCTCAACCCATTCAAACTCAATTCTTTGTTTGATTAAAACCCACTTAATCCTGTCCTGGTTCATCTGGAAATAAAGCATATTATTTGTGCATTCTAAACTAATTCTGACCATTTTAATATTTCACATTTTCATTTCATCCGAGCTTTCTCAGTAACTAATTTGAATGATCTCCCTCGAGTGGCTGAAAACATCCAACAAAAACGACCGTTTAAGAACGTGTTCTGGTGAAAATGTAATACTCTTCTTCTTCGGTTGGCTAGGTTTCAATAGCAGGTTCTGCAATCACTACACTGCAAAAAGACTTATCCTCCACCCCGGCTAGTCAAAAGATCATCCGACCCGTCAAGCCTCCCACTCATAAGACTGTGGAGATAAGGGAAACGCCCGCGCCAACACCATCCCCCTTTAAAGATGTCTCTGAGAGGCATCAGGCGTATGTGGGGACCCAGTTACAGACAGATATAAGCACTACTTTAACAGGTGGCTTGGAGCAGAAGTACCAGCAATTGGACCAACAGGTTTGTGGCCAAGTTTGCCTCTCCTCACTGGTCACTCTAACGTGTGGATTCCTCCATTACTGGCCTCTAACCGTTCCCTCCTCATCTAACCGTTCCCTCCTCATCTAACCGTTCCCTCCTCATCGAACTGTTCCCTCCTCATCTAACCGTTCCCTCCTCATCTAACTGTTCCCTCCTCAGCGAATTGTTCCCTCCTCATCGAACTGTTCCCTCCTCATCTAACTGTTCCCTCCTCACAGCCGGACCTGATCCCGCTCCACTGCTGCGGCCTCACTTTCGTTCTCATAATCTGCGACTACCATCCTTTTCTCCCATCTTTAAATTTGAGCCCATCACTTTTGCATATTTAGTTTATTTGTTGGACGTTCTTCACTAGTTCCTGCGCTCATCCCTCCTCCCGGTGCTCCTGAAATAACGGCTTTTGCAGGAAATTAAACTTTTAATTTTCTGATGAGTGATGCTGACACAAATATGGACCTCTTGCAGGTTGTTGAGACGGTGGTCGTGCCTTCTGCTGAGCGAGCTGTGGTGCCTCCCACCCTAGTGGCGGTAGGAACTGTTTGATAATATTGCTTGAAACATTTTTGAATTGCCTCCTCGTGTAATTTTGTGGATTGCCGAATTTGGAACGTACAGAGTTCCATTAAAAATTCCTCTCATAGGGCTTGAAAAACGTGACTGTCATCGAGGGAGAATCTGTGACGCTGGAGTGCCAGATATCTGGACATCCGGCTCCAGGCATCATGTGGTTCAGGGAGGACTTCAGAATCGAAAGCTCCATCGACTTCCAGATTACTTATGAGGGGGGATACGCCCGTCTGGTAATCCGTGAGGCTTTTGCCGAGGACAGTGGACGTTTCACCTGCACAGCTACCAGCGAGGCTGGGACTGTCAGCACCTCCTGTTATCTGCTTGTCAAGGGTATGATCTGCAAACCAGATGACCTTTTTTATGGTTTTAATTTACGAGTAATAGTCACTGATAAGGGTTGGTCAATTACTCTTGCCGATACTGATATTTAGAGAGCAAGATGGCTAATATGATGCTGATATAATGATTTATTATGCTGATGTTTGCCTTACAAAGACATTTGCTGTGTTGATAATAACATTAAGTAGCAACAATATGACATGTTGGCAGACAAGAATAGAACTGGTGAAGACTGCAGTAGGGGAGGTGGCTGGTGTAATTGACTATTTCAGTACAGCAGGTCAGTCAGCTACTGAAAAAAATTAAAGATTTAAAAATTTATAATATTGATTCATATGTAAAAGGCTGTAATTTAACTCATGGACTGAAAATGAAACTCTGTGAAACTTGCTTTAATTATAGACGTTATATATGGCAGATATATTGGCCACAAAAAAAAAAAAACATTGGGTGGCTGCCAAGGGAACCCATGACCCAAAAATGTCCTTCCTTGCTTTTGGGTTTTAGAACTGCAAACTGTTCCCTTCCATATAAGTCTGTCCCAAGTTATGGGCATCATTGTCAAGGAGGTACATGCTTTTATTTTGCAGTATCTGAAGACATAGAGGGCAGAGAGGCAATTACCACAACAGCTGTTACTGAGCAAATTCAAGTAACTGAGGAGAAACCGTGAGTTCATGCACCTTCTTTTACAATATTTCATGCTTTGCTGGGGTGGGAAATTTATGAATATGGTACAATAAAATCCAAAGCTAAATAAATACAGACTCCAGAGCAATTATAGCATATACTTCCCCACCAACAGGGAGGTTAAACATTCTGCCTCCAATGTAACCACAATGATTATTCTAGAGATAAGTATAAAACAAGCTTTGAATGACCTGTTAAAGTGGGCTTGGCTCCAAAGTTAATGAGGTCATTATGAAACTCTAAACACATTGAAACCTTTTTTTTAATTAAAAAAAAACTCATTTGGGTACATTTCAGTCAATTGTTATTGGTTAAAACGTAAATTGATCTTGATTTCCTGAAAACAATACAGCTGCCAACACACTGACAGACACAGAATTCTTGTGCCATTTGTTAAGGCAACTGGTGTCTGAGTTTGTACTGACTTTTTCTAATGTCTTCTAATGTCTCTTTAGAGTTGTTGTTGAAGTCACCAAAATCACAGAAACTGTGGAAGCTGTGGCAGACGCAGCTCCCTTTTTTGTGAAGGAGCCCACTGTACAGAAGTTAATGGAAGGGGGGAAGATTATCTTTGAGTGCCAGATCGGCGGCAGTCCCAAACCTCACGTATACTGGAAGAAGGCAGGCGTGCCACTTACCACCGGATACAGGTATTTAAATGGCTTTTAATTTGAAAAATTTCAATCAGGATGAAAGACATTTTCAAGTTAAATTTTGTTGAATGGCTGCCGGGTTAGCTCACTTGATTGAGGCGCTGCAGTTGCGATGCAGTAGTGACTACCACGGCGTGGGTTCGATCCCCGGTCGTCCTAACCAGAGGTGGTTGGTAGCTTTTTCAGAACAGCGCACGATTGGCTTAAGCGCTGTGGGAATGCAAATTGGGAAGGGACTGCTGGGAAGAAAAATTAAAAATGATGGCCTTGTTCGTTGCTGAAGGACCTCCTGTTGGCCAGCTGGGCGCTCGTCAGTGAGATTCTGAGCTTACTCATGTTCAGGTATCCTCCGCCCTCGTTCTGAACTTGCGATAGTTTCGACCAATGAGTGTTAAGATGCAGGGGCTGACAGGCGTGTGCTTCGCAGGAGAGCCGCGAACTGTCCTCTCTCTCCTGAGCTGGTATTAGGGGGTTGTATACGAGCAAGCCTCGTGCATAGTTCTCGAATTGGGCATTCCAGATTCGGGTGGGATTGGAGATGCCCAATTTATTTTTAAAAAAAGAAAAAAATGTAATTGAATATTCAAGTAAAATTTCAAGTTTGGTGCTGAGTGGGTCTGCTGTAGGAACTACACACACCATCAAATGGGAAACATAATAAATCTCCCTTACTAAACGATCGGTACTTTAATCCCCTCGCCGATCTAAACAGCAGGTATTAGCACGGTTAGTGGATGGTAAGTACCATTCATGCAGCATTGAAGTCTATAGTAGTGTAATAAGTCTTTGTTTGACCACTTTGGCTTCCATTTGTTGATGACTAGAGTTCCTAGAGCAAATTTCCAATGTTCATTTCAAGAGTTGTGCTCTTTCTTGCATTTTAGGTACAAAGTGATCTACAAAAAGGAAACTGGGGAGTGCAGGCTGGAGATTTCGATGACGTTCGCTGATGATGCGGGAGAGTACTCCATCGTGGCCAGGAACAGGCTCGGGGAGATAACTGCCACTACTCACCTCCTAGAGGAAGGTCAGTCGCAGCGTAATTGCTTCAGTAATAATAAAAAGGAATACAAGCTTATGGGAAATTGGAAATATTATATAATAATATATTTCACTTAAAATAATACAACCAACTAACTCGACGGTAAGTGCACAGGAATGAATGTCCTCACCACTGAGTAATACATTGCACATTGGGGTTTTCTTTTACAGAGGAATATGAAGCCTACTTGAGGAAATATCAGATGACCATTACAACAGAAGTGACCGCTATGGAGGCAGAGCCACCGGTGGCCGACACTGCTCCTGTGGTCGTGAGCGAGTACAGAAAAGAGCAGGTTGGCACGGCTCAGCACATTAAGATGATGAGGACCTTTATCACAGAGCAGGTGCGGACACTGAGCAAATTCAAGCACCCTATACTTTAGAAAATATACGATTTGGGAATTTTTTACATCAACTTTGTCTCATGTTTTTTAGACAAACTTTGTCATAATCATGATCTTATACTTTCTTGGATAGGAATTCCAAGTCTCTGCTTTTGAGCAGAGGATCATCCATGAGATTGAGATCCGTATCCTGAAGATAACGTATCTGGAACTGGTAACCGAAGATGGGGAGGAGATGATTACAATTGAGGGTGAAACTGTGAAGCCAATTTTTGACACTCCGGTGAAGAATTACAGGATTTTGGAAGGCATGGGAGTCACCTTCCACTGCAAAGTGTCCGGAACCCCACTGCCCAAGGTACCACTGCACAATCACTTCCATCATAACTGTGATTATAACTGTGTTAAAATACGGTCAGTTTTGCTGACTTGTAAATGTTACGATTTCATTTTAAAATATTACACTAAGTGGCCACTTTATTAAATACAGCTGTACCCCCCCACTTGTTTATGCAAACATCCAATCAGCCAATGATTTGAAAGAAACTGAATGCATGAAAGCTTGGGAACATGGTCAAGAGGATAATTCTGTGTTCAAACAAAATGTTTCCAGCACCTTGGTGACACAAAAAATTCAGGCTGTTGTGGTTGTACCCAGAATTAGGAAGGTCTAACAATTGAAACAACCAGTGATTGTCTAGATTCTGTCTGTTAACATGGCATTCAGAAAAATTATATGTATTTGCATAACCAATGTTTCTAATCTGGACAAAGCACAAAAAATGTAAAAAAATCTGGCACACAGTATTGCTGTGAAACACGTTTTAATTGAACTGGCAGGATTGACTTCTCTACAGCAGTGAAAACCCACAAGCCTTTTTTTTTTTTGTTGACAACTTTATATTAATCTATGCATTTCTTATTACTTATACCATGGTCTGGGTGAATACTTTTTTCTGATTGGCTAGCAGGTATGCATTAAAACCGTGGAACCGCACAGGTAGTTCGGCTACGGTCGTTTCACCATTCGAAATTCATCCACTAGCCAACTTGTAACCCTAGCAACGTTAAACGTGGTATTCGGCTGGGTACAACGGAAACTTAGCTGCACATTTATCTCCAGTAAATTTAGCGGCGTCATACAAGTTGCGTCCAGCGGGGCGGTTAACTATAGGTACTCGAGCGATAATGACCGGAAATATTATAGCAGCGAAGTAATCAGGCTTTATTCATTAAACGATTGTAATTGTGTACGGTTACAAAGGAAGCTAACGTGTCCACTTCATGTGTCAGCAACTGCTGACAGTTCGCCAGCTACGTGCTATGCCAGCAGACTGATTTCAGCTCGCTGACTGCGGAAACCGTCATAAGTTCATTGTAATTGTGGGTAGCAAGTTAGCTACAGTCTGCATAATCGCACATAATGTTGCGTAATGCATAATCTCCATTTCAGCTGGAATCCGTTATCAAATCAGCTGGTAAACAGATGTAAGCGTGTGCAAAAAAAATCTTTCTCCATGAATGTTACATGAACTAAGATAGCTGGTTCAATTTAACTTGGCCTATAGTAGGCTATTGGGTATGAGAAGGCGCGGCGCCTCTTTAATGATTACCAGCTGGGTTTTTTTAGAGCAAAACTTTCACCAAAATTTCTGAATGCTGCGATTTAATATTGCTGGCAAATGACCATGGTATAAGCGGGATAATCAACTTGAAGGTGAGCATTCCACGGTTTTAATGCACTTCGCGGAGGTTATTTGCCTCCTCGTCGTGCATTAAAACCGTGGAATGCACACCTTCTTGTTAATTATCCCTTACATATATAATTCTGTTTTACAGGTTGCCTGGTACAAAGATGGAAAGCGCATCAGGCATGGAGGTCGGTACCAGATGGAGGTACTTCAGGATGGAAGGGCCAGTTTACGTCTCCCCGTGGTGCTTCCAGAGGATGAAGGCGTATATACTGCCCTTGCTTGCAACATGGAAGCCAGTTCCGTCAGCTCGGGGAAGCTGTATGTGGAGCCAACTGCACCAGTAGGGGTTCAGCCCTTCATACCGCAGCCTGAAGCTGTCCAGAGAATCCGGTAAGTTTGATCTTCATTTCTGTGTAAGTGCTCCCTGAGACGATTGATCGATTAATGAACTGAACTAGCTTGCTGCGCAAAAGATTTTAGCCTCAACCTTAAATCTCAAGTATCAGCTTGGTGCTGCAGCCATAAATAACAATTTTCCTTTATTCTAAAGGTTTCTGCCCTAGCAAGTCTTAATTTGTTGCAATGTCATATTGTGATAATTCCATTGACATGATAATTTGTTACTTTTGTACGAATAATAACTAACTAAAACTATTTCTTTAGGTCCGTATATGTATTGAAACACTTTGTTCATGTATGTCCTCCATCGTAAGGTACCTCAACTGCAATTGAGCATAAGTGTTCCTTGTCTTTGCTTCACTCAGACAGGTTTCAGGCCAGTAAAGCTCCTTTCACAATTGGAGCGCGACTGCTTGCGGCCATTTGGTCGTACAGCAGGGCAAAAAAAACTTCTATCACACTTGATCGTAGAAAGCTTTCACAAATGCAACAGGGGTTGTATGACAAGAGCAATTATACTGCCTCTACAGTCATATAATGGTAGCACAACGTTGCACGACTCCTCGCTAGACCTCCCTAGCACATGTATGAGTGTTGCACGATTTTCTATCCATCAAGTGCGACTTTTTAATTTGTGCAAACTCTTGCTTCAAGTCAAGCGACTGTGTGCAACGTTGCACAACAGTCGTACTACCGTCAGTGCGACCTATTGCGACTGGATCGGTTGCATTTGGTTGCATCTGAATTTTGAACATGTTAGAAATTCAGGTGCGATTTAGTGCAATGCCTGCGCCACTGCAACGAGTGCGACACCTCGCAAGGCATCTTGCGACTGCTCGTGCAACAGCGAAAAAAAGAGGTCGCAAGTGCTTGTAAACTAGTCGTAACTCAATTGTGAGAGGGCCTTAACCTCTAGTTACAGTTACACAAAATGCGACTTTGTGACTTCTGGACTTGCTGGAGTGCTCTGGAACATGCTGCCTAAAGCTGATCCTGTAGCTGAAATGTGTTTTATGTTGGTTGTTCAGCTGCTGTGAAAAAATACTGCATATCTTAACTTTTGAGACAACTTTAGCACTAAGGGTACTCTTAAAATCAAATAAAATCCTCTATTTCTAATATTGTCTGAGAGTTAAGTGCACTGTCAAATTAAGAATGCTGATAATTTCACCTCAATATCTCCATCCGGCAAGATTTTATGGGAGTCTAAAAGAGGCCTTTTCCACCCAAATGCATGCACTTTGTTTTCATATGAAAAGTACGTTGTAATAGCCTCGGAGGTCAGTCTTGGCTATAATTAGTAAGCATTGCAAGCAATCTATCTTTCGCAATACAGAAAGATTTGAAATTTTAAAATTCCGCAAAAAGACTCATCTAATCTCTGCAGAGAGCTGGCTACATGGGTGGATGTGAAACAGGTTGTATTAACCCTGTTCACAAATAGCCGGCCTAAAAGAGAGGATCAAAATGAATCAATTAATGGTGCCGTCTGCAACTTTCAGAAATGCCTTGTCATTACTTACTCTGGCCATTAAATGATCTTTAGTCAGCATTCTGTTGCTTGCACTTGCACTCAAGACTGAACGTGATAGATGAGGTAGCTAGTGAAGCAAGGTTACACTTATTATTCTTTCACTTAAAGTTATAATTAAAAAAAAAACAAATGGATCTAAAACGTTTATATCATTAGGTGGCAAAATATGGCTAGTGAGGCTGAAGTAATCTATTCTCAAAAGTCATGACCATGGCATGATACATTGATTCAATTTCGTAGATGATACATCCGCAATGCAAGGTAGCCAGCTTTATCAATTGCTGTTTGTGTAATGTCAGCTTTCGCCAAAAGGTTCAGCCATGTCAGTGGAGCTGTATTTTCTGGATGATAACGCTAATGATTAGTGAACTAGAAGAAATATTATAAATAAGATTCGTCGCTTCATTCGTGATTGACCCGAAAGCTTCCATCACAACTCTTACTTCGCTGAATCCATGTTGAAATATTTCAGCATAATCAAATAGATCTTTCTTTATTGTCAATTAACGTTAATATACTAAATAGTACCAAACAGGTCTGGCTGTGGGTTGAGATAAAGTAGAAACTAACCATCGTTTATTTCACTGTTACTGTTCTTGGCTATTTGTTGACCTTTGTGGACCCCACATCTATGCAAACTTTATTAGCTAGCCAGTGTAGGGAAGAAGAACAGCACACAAATGTCACTTCCGATTCGATACCTTCACTTATTATTTAGTCCTCAGCCTGTTATAAGCAAGCGCAAATGTCAAGAGAGGTTCTCACTTTTGTAGTTTACTGTCTTTTTGTACATTGGCAGTGGAAAACAAGCAATGCATGTAAAGAAAATGCATGTAGCACTTTTAATGAAAATGAAATGATGTTTGATTCATTTTTCCCACCTTAGAGTAGTCTACAGGAAAAAAATGAATGTGTTTGGAAGTTCACATACTATATAAATAGTTCTATGCCATTCAGCAACTATTAACAATGATGTTAGACTTGCCCACTAAGGAGAATATTGAAGTGCTTGCTGAATGTATTTTCATTGGATGTTAGAGTATGACAAAGGAGAAAAAGGTTTGTCATTCACAAAGACTGCCAAAATTATAAACATACTGCTACTCCCAAAAGTTGAAATTATAGAAAACTGAAGTAAAAATGAATCTATAAATGTTGAATTATTAAAGTTATTATTCAATTAAAGTATAACATTATCATCATTATACTGAGTATAAATAGTGCCATTTCCCCCACCAACAGTGTGTACTTTTGATAAAGACGTTGATAAAGACTTCATCGTAAAGAAGATGAGGTTGGATTTATTTTTTTCTGGAACCCTGACCTTGTCTTGAATGCATAAATGGACCTTTAATGAAAAAAGTTCTCCAGAGGTCTAGGGACAGAAAAACCTTGCTTCATCAGTGTGAATGAAATAAATAATGCACAAATTGGAGTGGCCGTGATCCACATGAGAGCTAAAATAATTTGCTCGCAATTTACAGAAAGTTGAAACACCATTTTCTTTGGGAAAATTGTTGGTTGATTTAAGGAAAATTAGCATTTACTCAATGGTGTATGATTCAAAGTAGTTGGCTAACTATCCTGTGAGAACAGTTGGGCATTTTCTCATATATTGGTGTTGATGCCTCTAATTAATGTCATACATTTTGATTGATTCAGTCAAGTTGTCCATTGAAGGTAGATCCAGTGAAATGAAAAGGAAGGACTAATGGAGGTTTTTTTTTCTTTTTTTCTTTTTTACATTTTTGCACAATAATGTTACATGTAGACAAACTGACTAAAAAAATGTGGCTCATTAGAGTGAAATATATTGAAATGAATAAAGTTCCGTAAACTGACCATTGCAAATGTCCTCTCTCAGTTCCGCGTCACCACGCTCCCTGAGCCGATCTCCAGGACGCTCACCTGGTCGGTCCCCGTCACGCAGACTGGACGAGACAGATGAAGCCCAGCTGGAGAGACTGTATAAGCCCGTATTTGTCTTGAAGCCCTCCTCCTTCAGGTGTGCAGAGGGACAGACCGCCAGATTTGACCTGAAAGTGGTTGGCCGGCCCATGCCTGAGACCTTCTGGTTCCACAGTGGTAAGTGGTGTTGAATATGTTGTAGTTTTCTTGTATGATTCAAGCTTTTGTGACTTGAATCGCCGAGAGCCGTCTATGAAAATAAAATTCTAGCCCCCCCTACAGCCACCTCAGCAGTCTGTCAGGCCGTTAAACGTGCATTGTTTGTGTTAGCAAAAGCACATCCATAATGCATTTATTTGATTAAGTTACTTATGGGAAATAAATAAAATATCTTAAGATTGACTAGATTTTCGTTGTCCTGTCCAATTTACAGTGTTAGCCCTTAAAGTTCCTAATTTTGATTTGTCCTATCCATTCAAAATTGAATCATTCATGATATTTGACCACATTTGACCACTGACCGTCTGAAGGACTCACTGGTGCCTGTGAACCCTTCTGAAGGTCATTGCCATCTAATTTGCCAATTAAAATTTACAAAATTTTTGAACTTTTGAAGGCTAAAATCTGAAATTTTGCTTTGTATATTTTGCGCTGTGTGCGACTATAGTACTGATAAGCACTTTGTTTTCTTTATGATGTGTGTTGATTTTTGTACATTTTCAAAAAATGATAAAAGCCATCATTTTAAAGAGGAACTGAACTGAACTGAAAAACTGAAAAATCAACTTGAGTCATTTTGGAGAGAAATATGTTTTAAGAAATAAGTGTCGGAAGAAGAGGCTGCGTTCGAATTGCGGGATGGTGCTATCTATTTACACATGCATGAAGACATACAGAGAGGTAGAGAGAACACAATTATAACAAAAGGTTAGCCTCTGAAAAACTAAATAATTAAAGCTGTTCAGAGTATAGACTGTATATAGCCTAATGGTTCAGAATAGCATAAGTCACGAAATAATGATAATCCATTGAGGTAAAGAAATGGCAATCACAGCAAACTGAAATTAGCTCGCTAGCTTGTGAAATTGCCCCCTTTTTGGCAAACAAAATAAATTAGTCTTTTCAGCATTATTTCATGCACATGCAAATTAACTCATTCACAAAAATATGCAGTTTAGAATATGGGAATTCAGCAGTTCCCTCTCTTTGCACTCTTCTGAAATACGGCATCTGAACGGATTTAACTATAACATGCACTTATATATAGTTCTGTACATCGTCGACTCTTCGGTTTTATTGCCGGCTAGCCATATTCATTAAATCCTCTACAGAATTGATTAATGAATGCAATATGAGTTTCATGGCTTTTTGGAGTTGTCGATGCTTCTGCAGGTCATTGATGATGTGACTTGTTTTAGTCATTGGCACAGTAAACGTCTTCACAGTGAGCAAGATTTCACAACATTGATAGTAAGATTTTTGATGATGTTCCTTGTACAGCCTTCCACTATGCAAGATCGAAGCATTCTATATTTGCCAAATAAAATGTATTAAAAACGAACCCAAAGGCGAAGACTTAGCTTGAATATTTCACATGGAACTAATCAAACGCTGCAACAAGTCTCAGAGCGACGTCACGTGCAAAATTAATACATAATTAGCTTTTTGGAAATAGTATCACAGCTGGGCTGGTTTTTGATCTTATTTTATCAACACAAATAGGACAATTGAGCTCGGTTACTAATGTATTTGGGGAAATAGTATTATTAAGTGCCTAAAACTGCCAAAAATGTGAAAAAGTCAGGGATGTTTGAGTTCCTCTTTAATGTTCTGTAGACTTATTTATCTTATTTCAACTATGTAAACAGCCGCACTGACTGCACTCAGTGAATCACATGTGGTATTATTGGGTGGTGGGTCTAGCATAGCACCAATGGCAGGCGTATCGCAGATTTTAACTGAGAGTAAATGTGTCAAGATAATTACATGAAGTTTATTGTGCTACTGTGACATGGAAGCAAAATTGAAAAATTTGCAGCACATGGTAATAATGTATGACATGGCGATTATCTTCTTTGTGACTACAAAGGAGGTCAGGGAGTGCTCGCGAAAAGGGAGAGCTCACAACAAAAAACTGTTACAAACTAAGGCTATCTGGCAGTGAGAGCAAAAACTAAGTTATAGATAGAAAATAGAATGATAATCAACTGAGAGAAACCAAGTGCGATAATTAACATAATTAACAAATAGAGCGGGGGGGGGGGGGGGGGGGGGCGGCATTACAAGTACCTTTAAGACTTTAGAGAAAAATCAAAAACATATTTAGGTAAAGTTGTGGGCTTAAAGGCTTGTGGCAGTGCTTATTATAGATACTGTTTCTGAGGATTGTAATGCTTTTGTTTCTCAGTCTCTCCTGTTGAAATTTGTTTCATAATTTCTGCTTAACAGGCCAGCAAGTGGTCAACGACTATACCCACAAGATTGTGGTAAAAGAAGATGGAACTCAGTCGCTGATCGTCGTCCCTGCTATGCCCGCTGACTCTGGGGAATGGACTGTTGTGGCTCAGAACCGGGCGGGAAAGACTTCGGTCTCCATGAATCTCACAGTTGATGGTACAACTCTATTCATTGCCCAAAAATTTGTGGCTATTATTTTTATCCAAGAAAATTATACTTCCATTGCAAATATTTGATTTTATTGTTGACTAGAATTTAATGTATATGTTTGCAGCTAAAGAAAACTTAGTGAAACCCCAGTTTATCGAGAGACTGAGGAACATCAGTGTAAAGGAAGGCACTCTGGTGGAGTTGGCTGTCAAAGCAATTGGAAACCCTCTTCCTGATATTGTCTGGCTGAAAAACAGTGACATCATCTCCCCACATAAGTATCCAAACATCAGGTAAATGCCAATTTTCTAGTTGGCCGCCATATCACCAGCAAAATAAATTGATTGTATGCAATGACACACAAAGCTGAAAATACCCGTGTACATTACACGTCAAACTTTTCGAGTCACTTGTCATTTAGGTTGCTCTTGCTATTTTAGTCGACAGAAGTGTTTGTATATTATTAAATCACGACACAAACGGTGAAAAAAACATTTTAATGGTTTATTTAGAACTACCTTATTTAAAAAAAAATGTGAATAGAAAGTACAAATCGGACTAAATTTAAAAAGAACTGACTTCAAAGGTCCTATTACCCTCTGCTTATTGAAAACAATACTTTTTCATGGTCTAATGTAAATTTATATTGCTTATTGGAAATGCGCAATGTGCCAACAGTTTACTGCTGTGTAGCATCACTCTGTCTGTCTTTAAATAAAAACATAAAATTTTTGGGCACTGAACACATCAGTTGGTCAAGCCTAGCAAATGGAAATTTCTACATTCTTCCAAGATGCTGGTCTTTAGATGTGCAATGGGGCCAGGGGTGGCCACGGCCACCATAAATTAAATCCCCCCCCCCCGGCCCCCCCACCACCACTTTGCCGGCAACTTTTTCTGTGCGCAAGTCTTCCCACAGGGACGCAATTCAACCTCAAGCAAGTAGTTCTCCACCACTACAGATGGAGATGGCAATACACTCAACTTGACTTTTATATAACCATCATAATTATATAAGAAGAAGAAGAAGAAGGAGTAGTTGTGGTTCATGTGCGTGTGCTCCATTCATAAAACATCCTTGGCTCTGCGAGTGAAGGTGCAAACTGCATTAGATTGCTGATAGGGTTCGCTCAAGCAACGATACTGAACAACAAAAGAAATGCAAATTAGCTAGTTAGTCAATGTACTCTTATCGTTACTCAGTCAAAGTGACCGCAAAACAAAGAGAAGTTTGATGAAACGAGTGTAAATGTGCACGCGGTAGTAATAGATTTGATTTTCTGTAATAATTATGCACAAATTTATTTTCCGGTCTGTCTTTAATTAACTTGCCTTTTTTTTTTTTTGCTCAGTATATATAGCTTGTTGCGCTCAAGTGAAGCACCTGGAAGTAAAATTTGCACGTAGACTCCCATTCATTTTCGCCTACTTTAAAATTAAATTTTCAAAAACACTTGTGTGCGAGTCGGAGTTATTTTGGTATTGCTGAACAGAGCAACATTTTGTCTCCCTAAATATGTGCTTTTTGGGGGATGGAAAGCTGCACATTTCTAATGGGAAGATCAAAATGTGACTCGGTGTCAACGTTAAAGTGCGAGCAGAATGTTAACAGAGATGCTAAGTCTCATGCATTCGGCGTAGGTCTCATGCATTTTTTAGGCTTATTCACCGTAGTGCGCAGTTATTCATTGCAGGCTTGATGAGATTCTCAAGAGGCATTAAATTCCTTGTGCATTTCAGTTTCACTTGCGTAAAGGTTGACCTCACCACAAGTAACATGGGAGGCGATTATAACTCCCGACTTCTCGTGCTTATCTTTACTCAGGGATTGGAAACAGTGCATGTGTTTAATGATCGTTTAAATAGTTTTAATGAGATAAGACCATTTGAAACATCTTTATGCAATTCCATTGCTTTCAATCCCTCAGTAAAGACAAGCCTGAGAATTCCTGTCTCATAATCGATTTCCGTGTCACTAGTGGGGAAATCCACCGTAATGCACGTGAAACTTATGAGGCTTATGACCCTCTGATAAGATAATTGCTCGGACATTTTCGCCGTTATAAGAAACGTCGATGGATGTCCGTATTTGTTATCAAATTATTCTCTGGTTTCCTCAGTTCATTGTACCCTGGTTGAGTATATTTGCCGTTGACCAAATTGTTTATATTGAGTCATATGCCTAACACTGATAAAAGGCAGCGCTAGATAACTCAGACTACTCCTTTCCTCAGCTTCATCTTTGCCCCTGTCCCGTGATTTAAATAATATGCAGGAAAAAAGTATTGCTGTTGAATGTCAATTACAAGTAGCTAGCTTGTTAGCCACCGTGTTAATTTTATTAACTACTAAGCCAATGCAGTCCCCGCGACGGTAAGGGTACCAAGGTAGCTCGCTGCTGACCATTTTCAATCGCTAGCGTTTGTTGCTTGTCAGCGGTCTATTCAAGTCAGTGAGACGGCCAATTAGCTAGCTAGCACGAGAAAGTGATTTTTTTTTTATTTAAGTTACAAATTTGCGTTTCTAGGTTAACTTAGGCATGCAACTTTAATTACAGCCCTTTAAACGAATATTGCTACAAAAGGAGAATACAACTGTGTAGGTTTGTTGATAAAAGTGCCTTCTGTAATATTCTTGTGTCATAAATTGTAATTATCTTGTGAGATTTATCATGAAAAATACACTAATTTCACAACTGTTTCAGATCTTTTTTTTTTAATTAGTTTAGGAATACATTAAAAGCTTATTATGCGGGTCTTCATGATGTAATTCTACATGGCAGCCACTGCCTGTATAGCAAAGTAAATGAGCGACCAAGAAACACTACTAGATCTCCAGCAACTTGCCACATAGGAAAAAGTAAGATATCAGTTTCTGTGCCACCCGTATTTGAATAATGGCCTCAGCCTGGCCACCCCGATGAAAATTGTCTGGCTCTGGCTCTGCCTCTGAATGGGGCCTTTGTTACCATACATTTCGCTTCATAGTGCACCATATATTCTCAATCAGGGACAGATCACCCTATGGTCTTTGCAATAACTCTATCACCAGACCACACTTTTGATTTTAAAATTTGCTGATAACTCTGACTGCTTTTATCAGAATCATATCAAATTCTGCCAGAATTTCTAGAGCATAGAGGAGGAAGGTGTTGACTGTGGTGGCTTTGAAATGTTTCCTTTTGCGCCACCGCTTAGACTGATTTCACATTTCCAAATTCAATAACACGGACAGTATTGATAGGAATTTATGATTTTTTATGATTGTTCCTGGTGTATAGAATTGATATTATTGTATCCCCGGATGACCAGCCGGGGATACTATGTATCAGAGATCGTCAGATACTGTTACGTCAGTTTTTGATTATAAACAGAAATGATGATATTAATTCATGTTAAAATTATTTGCAGGATTGAAGGCACCAAAGGGACAGCAAATTTCAAGATTGCCTCCAGTGTCGGCTCTGACAGTGCTTGGTACACAGCCACAGCCATCAACAAAGCTGGACGAGATACTACCCGCTGCAGGGTCAATGTTGAAGTGGAGTCGGCTGAACCTGAGCCTGAGAGAAGGCTCGTCATTCCCAAAGGAACCTACAGAGCCAAGGAAATTGCAGCACCAGAGTTGGAGCCCTTGCATCTGCGCTATGGTCAGGAGCAGTGGGAGGAAGGAGACTTGTACGACAAAGAAAAGCAACAGAAGCCACACTTTAAGAAGAAGCTGACTTCAGTCAGACTGAAGCATTTTGGTGCCGCCCATTTTGAATGCCGACTGACTCCAATCGGTGACCCCACCATGGTCGTAGAATGGCTGCATGACGGAAAACCCCTGGAAGCAGCTAACAGGCTGAGAATGATCAATGAATTTGGCTACTGCAGTCTCGACTATGAAGTGGCTTACAATAGGGACAGTGGTGTTATCACGTGCAGAGCAACAAATAAGTTTGGGGTTGACCAGACCTCTGCTACACTGATCGTGAAAGATGAGAAGAGCCTTGTGGAAGAGTCTCAACTACCAGAGGGAAGGAAAGGAATGCAAAGGATTGAAGAGATGGAGCGCATGGCCCATGAAGGAGCCCTTGTTGGAGTCACCACTGAAGAGACAGCGGAGAAGACTAAGCCTGAGATTGTTCTTCTTCCTGAGCCGGCAAAAGTATTAGAAGGGGAAACGGCTAGGTTCCGTTGCAGAGTGACTGGATACCCTGCACCGAAGGTGAACTGGTACCTCAACGGACAACTCATCAGGAAGAGCAAGAGGTTCAGGCTTCGTTATGACGGTATTTACTACCTTGAAATTACTGACTGCAAATCGTATGATTCAGGAGAAGTGAAAGTTATGGCGGAGAACCCGCAAGGTGTGGCTGAGCACTCTGTGAAACTGGAGACCCAGCAGAGAGAGGACTTCAGGTCCGTCCTCCGCCGGGCCCCTGAGCAAAGGGCTCCAGAGTCACTTGAACCAGGAAGGGCTCCCTTTGAGGTTGTTAAGGTTGAGTTACCCCCAGAAGCCATTCAGGCGAAAGAAATTGTAAAACTTAGGAAGACTGAGAGAGTCATACATGAGAGACCAACAGAGGAGACTGAGGAGCTGAGAAGCAAATTCAAGCGCAGGACAGAGGAAGGCTACTATGAAGCCATTACTGCAGTAGAGCTGAAGTCTCGCAGGAAGGATGAATCCTATGAGGATATGCTGAGGAAAAGGAAAGAGGAACTTCTTCATTGGACCAAGGAGGTGCCTGAGGAGGAAAGGAAAAAAGAAGAGGAAAGAGGAAAAGTGACCATTCCCGTTTATAAACCAGATAGAATTGAGCTCTCTCCAAGCATGGAGGCGCCAAAGATTCTGGAACGCATACAGAGCCAAACCGTTGCTATAGCAGATGAAGTCCGCTTCAAAGTCAGAGTGGTTGGGAAACCTGACCCAGAGTGTCAGTGGTTCAAGAATGGAGTCTTATTGGAGAAGTCAGATCGTGTGTACTGGTTCTGGCCTGAAGATAATGTTTGTGAGCTGGTGATCAGAGATGTGTCTGCTGATGACTCCGCGAGCATCATGGTCAAGGCTTTCAATATTGCTGGAGAGACTTCAAGTCATGCCTTCTTGCTTGTACAAGGTAAAATACTTGCATGCAAGTTTCAATTCTCTAACTATACCCTTTTCAATCTGCACAATGCAGTTTACATCCCAGGACTTTTCTTGATGTTTTGACAACTATGTGATGGGCATTTAGTTATTCTTCTGGGTAAAGCATTTCACAATGCATTTTGGAACAGTCTTAACTCAATTCTATTGGCCAAACTGACATGACGTCATCTGATCTCCGTTAAACAGCTTTGGTTTACACAAATCATCACTTGTCTCCCAAACCGTACTCTTAGCCCTGACTCCCAACCTGAGCGCTGGTTCCAGACTCATAACCCAAAATTTAACCCTATCCCTATTCGTAATTGTCAGTTTAGTGAATGGAAATAAGTGACGACCTCTTGGAACTTGTTTGTGTGGGGATGCGTCTTTCAGCACCACTTGCCACTTGAAAAAATACCCTTGACTCGACTTATGATCGCATAAGCAGGGACAGTTATCGGTGTTGTTGGGGTGACTGAATATCACAAGTGTCTGGGGACTCATATTGTGGGCTGCCAAACTTTTTAGTTTTTAAAACTTTTCAAGATTACAACCAGATAAAAATGTTTCATTAGCTAAATGTGTTTTTTTATTACAGCCAAGCAAGTTGTTACATTTACTGAAGAGCTGGAAGATGTCCATGCCAAAGAGAAAGATACGATGACCACCTTTGAGTGTGAGACTAGTGAGCCATTTGTCAAAGTAAAATGGATGAGGAACAACATGGAAATTTTCTCTGGAGACAAATATCGGATGCACTCTGACAGAAAGGTGCATTTCCTGTCCGTGTTAGTCATTGACATGGATGACGCTGCAGAGTACAGTTGTGTTGTCGCCGAGGACGAACACATCAGAACCACTGCCAGACTAATTGTTGAGCGTAAGTCTTTTTTGCAATTATTGCTTTCTCACAGTCTGCATGGTGGTGCAGTGGACCGCACAGTAGCTTCATAACCAGAAAATCATATGTTTGAATCTGGTCTGGGGCCTTTCAGTGTGTAATTTCCCTGTCTTCCCTCTGTTTGCTTGGGTAAACTCTGGATACTCCAGCTTCCTCACATAGCTCAAAAACAGGCATGCTAAAATTGCCCATAGGTATGAGTGTGGCGGTGAATGGATTGTGAATTCTATGGTGGATTTGCGAGCTGTCGAGAATGGGTCCCTGCCTTTTTCCCTAAGTGAACTGCAAGAAACTCTGGCTCCCCTGAGACCCTGATTAGAAAGTGACAGTTTTTTAAATGGACGGATGGCTAATCCATGTGCATGGGGCTGGTATTTGAGGCAGAATGTTCTATGTTTCATCAAGGCAGTATCAGTGACCATTACTTTCATGACTACTTACCTCATCAACCTGGTTACAGAGATAATTTTTGCAATTTATGGATGAAACCCTAGACTTTAATGCATCATTCTCAATCATGAAGTTCTCATTTAGTTCAGTATGAGTTTATAGTCAGCTTTTGGGCACGCATATATTACATTAGCCTGAAAAAAACTTCAGTTTTCGATTTTTATTCCAGCTATGCCTTTCAGGGGTTACCCATATTTATTAAGTAATTAGGTATTTAGAATGTAGCACATTTTTTAGTGATGCTTTAAAAACTGGAGTTTATGCTGCTTTCTACTGGGAAGTAAAGAGCAAGTGCAAGTGTAGTTGAAAACAATATGGCTTTTGTGCAGGTGCCCCTCTTGAAATGGAAAAGAGCCTGGAGAACATTGAAGTACCTGAGACCTACTCTGGAGAATTTGAGTGTGTGGTCTCTCGTGAGGATGTTGAGGGTACATGGTACTTTCAGGATAAAGAAATCTTTCCAGGCAGCAAATATGTCATGTCCTCTCGGCGTGGACGTCACATGCTCACTGTCAAAGATGTTAAGAAGCAGGATCAGGGAAAATATACATTTGTTGTTGGTGAACTGAGGACAACTGCCTCCTTGATTATGAAACGTGAGTATTCTTGCAGGCCATATTGAAAGTGACAAATGAATGGGAACGGTGGGCCTATGCAATGCAGCAATGGACTGAATATTTGTTTGCTGTGTACAATACACATTGTTCAGCCAAAACTTTGTGCATAAAATTAATTTATTTGTCAAAAAAATTTTCGTGAACAGTGTGCATCATTTGCATTGACAGAAAATGGCTCAGAAAAATTATGAAAATGCCAATATTCTCTGGAGGGGAGCTTTGAGCATTTTAGAATTTTGGTGGTTATATTTTTGTTTGAGAATGTGAAATGGAGCCGGACTGAAGTGATATACTTTTCCCCTCAGTACGCCCAGTAACCCTCCTTCAAGGACTGAGTGATTTGACGGTCTGTGAAGGGGACATTGCTCAACTGGAAGTCAGGTTCTCTCAGGAGAATGTTGAAGGCTTCTGGACAAAGAACGGACAAACTATCACAGCGACTGATCGCATTCATATAGTGATTGACAAGGTCATTCATAAGCTACTCCTCGAAAATGTCAACAAAGAAGATGCAGGAATGTATTCTTTCTCCGTTCCTGCTCAGGCCATAACCACCTCTGGGAAACTAGCTGTTCAGAGTAAGCATTTCCTTAACATTTAAACTGGCGTTCAACTGATTTCCCTTTCTTTTGTCGTAGGATGAGAGTTCATGGTGTAAACTAATAGTGTTGTTCTGTTTGTCGTAGGTATTGGCATCCTGAGTCCACTGAAGGATGTGTCTTCAATGGAGGGCAACAAAACTGTGCTGGAAGCTAAAATCTCTGCTCCCGACATTAGCTCTGTAAAATGGTATCACAATGACAAGCTGGTGGTTCCCAGTGAGAGAGTCCAGTTGATCACTAAAGGATCCAAGCAACGTCTGGTCCTCAACAGAACCTTTGCCTCGGATGAGGGGCAGTATAAACTTGTTGTTGGTAGAGCTGAAACAAGCTGCAAACTGACTGTTGAAAGTAAGAGATTGCACAAACGGTTTAATATCACTACAAACAAATTCTTAATATTCACATGGCACAATGACAATTTGAAAATGGAAATAATCATATGGAAAATTCTCTTTTTGCTCAGGAATTCACATTGTGAAACCAATGGGAGACCAGGTTTGCACGGAAACGCAAAACGTTACGTTCACAGTCGAGTTGTCCCACTCTGATATTGACGTCCTCTGGACCTTTAAAAATCAACCTCTGAAAGCTGGTCCCAAATACAAGATTGGAGCTAAGGGCAAGCACTACTCCCTGACTGTGATTGATACCATGAAGGATGAGGAGGGACAGTACATGTTTGCTGCTGGTGAACAGATATCCAGTGCTAAACTTACTGTTTCAGGTACACATACTTCAATTTTTGTCATTGTTTTTTATTATAAATCGATTTTCTATGTGACAGTCGATGGGTCCTGTCACTAGAAAAGCCTCCTAATAAGTACGTGCCCCTGCTACCTGGCCAACGAGCCTGGATCTTTGGCGATGTGGTCAGTGCGGGTGACTCTAACCCGGGAGTCTGGAGTTCAATCCGCCGCCCAGGCCCTCCTTTGGCCTGCCACATTCTGGCGTAATCGGCAGGATTCGGGGAATCCCAATGGATGGCAGCATGCATGATGCATCGAGCGTGACGCCACGCTCTCGACAGAGGGGGATAGCTATGACAGTTGATGGACCCTGTCACTAGAAATGCCCTCTAATATGTACGCACCCTGGCTGCCTTGCCAATGAGCCTGGCTCTTTAGCGATGTGGTCAGCACGTGCGACTCTTTCCCAGGAGTCTGGGGTTCAATCCCCCGCTTCGGCCCTCCTTCAGCCTGCCACATTCATTCAAAATCTTTTGATTTAGGATTTGAGATTCGGTGAAGAGGCTTTGGGAGTGGGGGTCCAACAAGGATGACTAATTTCTGACCTTGGGACATAAGATGCGAGTCTGTACTAAGCGATGGTAAAGTTGTCCAATATCATAGATGCCGGGAATGTCAACAAAATTTGCCATTAAAAAAACAGCCCATTACCTTAGTAGACAATAGTAGTAAGTAAGTAGTAGGATAGTAGACAATAAAAAGTCAACAGAATATGATGATATTAAAAATTCCAACCTTTTTAATGTGGCAACGGGCATTTTGCTTGCATTTTCAGTCACTGCCACACAAAGTACCAAGAGAAAGTTAGCAGTTTGAGTACCTATCGTAGTTGCTACAGTGATAGAGAGAGGTCGAGAGAGAGAGGGAGAGAGAGAAAGAGTGCTGGCCTGGTGTCTACCACTCAGTCCTTTCATCTAGAGGAAAGTACTTAACGGTCTGTTTGCGCGTATTTCGTTATATCATCAGATATCGCCCATGCAGAATCCTTGGGCCTGAAGCATTTTTGAGATAGTGTCTCATGTTGTTTTTGTCTGAGGATATGTAATTGCTCTGTTATGCTGGCTAGAGTTAAATATTTATCTTCAATTCTTCCAGGAGGTGCCATTAACAGGCCTCTTCAGGACGTGACTGTTGCAGAGTCCCAGACTGCGGAGTTCGAGTGCGAGGTGGCCAATCCCAAGTCTGAAGGGAAATGGCTGAAGGATGGCCACCATGTAGATTTTGGTGACAACATGAAGAGTGTGATAGATGGCGCAATAAGGCGCCTTGTAATCGTTATCACCAGGCCTCAAGACGTCGGTGAATACACATATCAGGTGGCCAACTCGAAGACTACAGCCAACCTGAGAGTTGAAGGTTTGCTCAAAATCATTGCTATTCCTGTTGCATGTTTGTTTTGAAAATGGTGCTTCTCTGAGTTCGGCTTATGTACTTAATGTTGTAATTTCTATCAAGGCTGTGTTTGAAGGAAGTGAAAACTTACGTACTATGTGTGAGGAAACAGAAACCATCCCAGATTTAGCTGAAACTCTGATCAGATGGTGTACACTGAAAAAAGAAGTGTTCTTAAAATGCTTATTACATTCATATATAACAGTTTCATTATTGTCAGCCTGTATAAGATGCAGTTTTTGACATATTTTTAATCTAACTTGAGCAATCCATACTTACAAAATGCGCTCAGAGGAGGGTGTAGTCTCGACCAGGTTTGTTGGAAATTTACAGATACAAAGCCTGAGATGGTGCTGGTATCAGGAAAATACTTCAGGGTTTTTCTACTTGACAGAAAGATTTTTAGCTGTGCCTGGTAATGAGTGACTTGTATACTTTTATCGCTCGCTGTGTAAGGCCAATGCCAATGAAATGTCAAAAGTCTAAAGTCCACAATAAACATGCAGTACTTGAGGGCGACATTTAGAGCGGAAAAAGATGCACCCAACTTGAGTTTAATATTTTTCTATTTTCAGTGAAAACACTGAGATAGTACCGCATTTTATCTCGCCCAAAAACGGCTTGCGTCACTTTAACCTGCTGCTGCCACAAAATAAATTAGTTTTTAATTACATCTAGCTAATTAACTACAGGGATTTGCAACACCCAACAAGCAGATTTGGATGTATTACTTCAAAATCTAAAAACTTCACAACTTGTTTCAAATCGTAAGGTATGTGCTACTGTACTGCAAGATAAACAGGCACGTTTCTTCACCTATAGAACCAGTTTCAAGGAATGGTGTGTGAACTGCAGACCATCTAGCAGTTGAATACTTTGAGTATTTGCAACGTGTCACTGTCGGTCCAGTTCCCATCAATATTTGGACCTAATATAACAACTTTTGTCTGCAGTTTGCAGAAAGCTGATCATTAAGTTAACGTTAAACTTTTTGCTGGAACTGTTTGATTATAATTTGCAGCAACTATGTGTCATGTTTGCTTGATATACATTCTGACTTTGTTTCCTGTAGCTGTAAAGGTCCGTAAGACGCTTAAGAACCAGACAGTAACTGAGACCCAGCATGCCGAGTTCAGTCTGGAGCTCACCCACAAGAACGTGAAAGGCTTCCAGTGGACCAAGAATGGTATTGAGATCCAGCCCAGTGACAAGTTGGAAATAATAGTTGACGGCATGACGCACACCCTGAAGATCAAGGACTGTAACACATCGGATGAGGCTGTATATGGATTCAAGCTGGGAAAACTGTCTGCTAATGCTAGACTTAATGTGGAGAGTAAGTTTGAAATAATGTACTTTCATAAACATCAAATAGTTCTGCACTCCTCTGTTCCTGAGACACACATCTCTCCTCTGTCCTCACTTAGCTATTAAGATTGTGAAGAAACCGAAGGATGTAACAGCCCTTTTGGATTCCACTGCCTCCTTCGAGCTCAGCTTGTCCCACGACAACATCCCAGTGAAGTGGATGTTCAATAATGTTGAGTTGAAGCCCAGTGAAAATATCAAAATACTGTCAGAGAGAAAGGCTCACAAGCTGGTCATCCAGAATGTGGACACCCGCCATGCTGGAGAATATACAGCCGTTGTGGGACATTTGCAAAGCAGTGCAACACTGTATGTTGAAGGTAAGCACCAAGATTAATGTGAATTTTTTTTATATGAAATAATTTTGAAATTTACCTTGAAAAAGACCTGTGAGTCGAAACGTCCGCTTTTTTTACTGTGCACCCAAAATTATAAGCATTTTTGAGTTGTGTGAGCTATTAGGTTTGGTGGGACCGCGTTTTTTGAATTTTTACATGAAATCAGACTATTTTTGTATTTGAAAATTGATTCAATTTAAATATTTCTGAATAATGGCGTCAGAATGCAACTGACAATAGGAGGCATGTGAGCAAGAAGTGGGGATTCGTAGGGAATCAATTTTATTTGCATCACATTAGAAGAGGGAAGAATGTAAGTAACTATGACAGGTTATTTGTTGGTGGGGAATGAAAATTTGACAGAAATGTTATCAGTCTACACACTCATTGGTATGATACCATGATAGATAGATAGATAGGAGGAGGAGAAAAAATCGAATAGAAAAATACCAAGCATTAGACTTATCTGTTATATGCGCTGATAAAACGTTGTTCATTGAAAATGGGCTAAATGTAATTTTTCTATTTCATTTTGACTTTGGGGGGCGAAGAAATCTGACTATTTGGCCGTTTCATTTTTTACACTGCATTGTGCTTGGTGACAGTATTAAATGCATTTCTGTGCTTACCATAACTGTGAATTGGATTACAATAAGTAATCCTGTAATCTTATGCTTTGATCAGCCTTGTGTGTCACGAAAACAATGAAGAACATTGAGGTACCTGAGACCCAGACTGCCACCTTCGAGTGCGAGGTCTCACACTTCAATGTCCCATCCACCTGGCTGAAGAACGGAGTGGAGATTGAGATGAGTGAGAAGTTCAGGATTGTAGTACAAGGCAAACTCCACCAGCTAAAGATCATGAACACCAGCAGGGAGGACTCCGCGGAGTACACATTTGTTTGTGGAAATGACCGGGTCTCTGCCACTCTGACTGTGAACGGTAAGTTATATTCTAGATATTCATCTATTTCATTTTAAGCTGCATAAACTACGCAAGATAATCATGTTTTTCTGCGTTTTTTTTCCCCAGCTATTATGATTACATCGATGCTCAAGGACCTCAAAGCTCAAGAAAAGGACACAATCACTTTTGAGGTGACTGTAAACTATGAAGGAATAACTTACAAATGGCTGAAGAATGGTGTGGAGATCCGGTCGTCAGAAAAATGCCAGACTCGCACCAGACAACTCACTCACTCGCTGACCATCAGGAACGTGCACTTTGGGGACGGCGGCGAGTACTCCTTTGTGGCTGGGTCTGCCAATACGTCTGCTAACCTATACATTGAAGGTAAGCATATTCTCCATGCTTCACATTGTCATTTCTAATATTATCTGCTCAACATCAGTTATAATCTGTGTATTACTGTATGGCCCCGTCCATCGATCCATCTGTCCATCTGTCAATGAAGTTTTTTGTAAAGGCAACTTGTCCTGCAGTTTTTGTCGATTGTTTTTCAATTAAAGTCATATAATCCCATCTGGGTGAAGGTGCGCACGTGCATTTTTCTGAACTCTGAGATGTTTATGTCAATGCTACTAGTCCCGGACTTTCTGGACTTTATTGTGGATTCTTGGATGTTCCGACCACCTTTACATTTGTGCAAAGGTGGCCGGTTAAAGAGAGATCTTTCTGAAAATATTTGTGGTGGTATTTTTTATATGGCCGCCACAGTAGCCATCTTGAACATGGCTTTCGTCAATTTTAACCCTTTAACTGCCTCAGCCTTTTGGTAAAGCATGTTTTGAGTCACTGTGTCTCATTTAAAGATTCGTTTGATTCAGCCATGTCTAACACTCAGTTGAGTTATGCTGAAAAAATCCAATCCAATTAAGTTCAACACATCTGTCAGTGAGATACAGTGACTCAAAATGTGCTCTACTGAAAGGTTGAGAAGGCAGTTAAAGGGTTAAGGAAAATGGATGACCCGATCAAATTCAAATTTGCCGTATGCATTGATGGGCAGAGGAAGATACATTTTGAAAATGATTGCACTCCCATTTTCAATATGGCAGGTAAGGCAGCCATATTGAATTTGGTTTCCCTCGATTTTTAGGAGAACAGATTATCCCATCAAATTCAAATTTGCTGCGTGTGTTGTTGGTCAGCCAGCTGGCTTGAATTTGATGTCTGTTAATTCTGAGGTAAACATATAATCTGATCATTTTTAATAAAGGCTGTTACTTTAAATGCTATGCTAATACTTACATACACATACTTTCTGCCTTACACCCCTAACATGGGATTTCACTTTGAACTGTCGAACACTTCTACAGATGGCACAGTCACTTAATTGTTTTTACTGTCAATGTGCCAGATGATGGATATATTTTGAGTTTACTCAAGCTCTTGCTAAATGTGTTACTTGCTGCTCTTGATTTTGCTAATGTGATTTCCTTGTGTTGCAGCTCGTGTTATTGAATTCAGGAAGCACATCAGAGACATTAAAGTGACTGAGAAGAAGCGAGCTGTTTTTGAGTGTGAGGTCTCTGAGCCAAACATACATGTGATGTGGATGAAGGACGGACAGGAGCTGGAGATGACCGAAAGGTGTGTCCCCCCCCATCTACGTCCCTCAGGGCTCGGTCATCGAACACTGTTGGCTAGGAGCACATTTCCAATACAAATTCCCTTAAAATTATAGTCCTTCTCCCAAAATAGAATTAATTTAATTCAGTTTCATTGGAGGAGGGGGCTATAGCAACATAATGAGAAAACCATTTGATGACATAATGGTACAAATAATAAATTATAAATTCATACATGAAGCCTAGAAAGACTAATAAATGAAGACGGTGCTGTCAAAGGTACCTTATCATTTCACCAGGTTCACAGCTCATGAGCCATTACCAGCCATTTGAAATCTGTCCTTTGTTAAATTGTTCGAGAAGGGATTCTGCGGAATAATGAAGGAACTGATGAACTTGTTGGCTGAAGTTGATTATTCCTTCATTCTTGTGAGCTGTCACTACACCATATCATATCACAATGAAGTTGTCTTTAAAACGACCTTTAAAGCAAAAGGGCTTCACAACATCTCCGTAGGTGCTTGGAAACCCTGTATTTTGATGTGTGATACCATTTGAATTAGCTGTCCTCTGTGAGCTTGCTTCCTGATTTTTATCGCTTGAAAATTTGATGAATGAAAGCTCTCCAAAACCTTTAACAAGTTACTGCTTAAAATATTACAGTTTTCTCCATTACCTGTTAAGAAAATTTTACTTGAAATCTGGCTTCTGTTCTTTCTTTAAAAGTTGACTTGTTAAAAGAAAAAAATTCAGCAGAGAAAACTTAAAACCAATAGATGTCTTAAATTGATTCTGATCCTAAGTCTCAGTTTTTTAGTTTATATTATTTTCAAGCTAAATGAATGATTTAAACAGCTGCATTGTTTTTGGAACTACTTATGTATATTCATTCACCAAGCATATTTACAACCTTGGCTGTGGTACTTTGTGAGCATCTCTTTGTTTAGTATTGTTTACAAATTGACTCAACTTGCTTCTGACTCTCAATTGCTTTTTATTTGTAATCCTTGTCCAAATCTAACTCCTCTCTGCTTGAAAGGCCATCAGTTTCACTCTCTATGCTACCTTCATCGCTGCAACCATCATTCATAAGGATTTCTGCAACTTGTTTGACTGCAAATTGTACATGTGGTCACTGACTTAAAGATGCCTCTTTGAATCTGCCTGAAGTGCGGTGTGGTTTACTGACAGATGGCAATCACAAATATAATTTCTGTTTTCTTTATGGTTTCACCCAAAAAATGTTGCTGAAGTAATTTAATATCATATGAAAACAACATGAATAAACCCGGCTAAAGCATTTTGAGACAGATTTTTGTCCTCATCATTGTGTGCTGTACTTGTCGCTGACCTTTGGAATTGAAATGGATAAAATTGATGAAATTGATTTGATCAAAAGGAGGATTTAAATGATAGATTTAGAACTTTAAAGTTTACTCATTTTAAACCATCAGTTACATTGTCCTCGTAGAGATATGTCCATGTTATTAGTCCCACCGAAACGGTAGATTTGGAGACTGTTCATTTCGGCCGTGTCCTCTTATGTTTTGAAGAAAGATTCACATGCAGTTGGTAATATAAGGAATAAGTACGTATGTACTGTAAATGTGATTACACTAACACGCTATTTTACAATCTTTTTAAAAAATTTACCTAGGAAGATCTCATTGAGAGTAAGAATCTCTTTTTCAGGGGAAACCCGGTTAAGAAGTTCAAAGAAAACATGCTGTAGTTACTGGTGAAAGACATAAATCTAAACAAAAAGTTCCATTTATAAGTAGGGCTGGGCGATATGGACAAAATATAATATCTCGATATCGGTGACCGAATACCTCGATATCGATATTTTGCCGATATCATCAGGACAAATGTTGGTGCTTTTGCAAAATATGTACACAATAATATTTTCTATAACCATTTATTAGTAATGTTGACATAACGATGAAACAGGTGCAGGCAACAGCTTCAACGGTCTTGCAAGTGCAGAAAAATGCAACCCATTACAGTAATTCAGCTTTTAAAACCAGAAAAGCCAACACTTATTTCATATCACGATATTACGATAGTCAAAATCCGTGACGATATTTTACTTTGAATCACGATATCGATATAATATCTATATATCGCCCAGCCCTATTTATAAGTACTGATATCTTTAGGAATCTGCCTCATGTTCTCTTATTCTGGTTTGAGATGCATTCAACAAGATTAATTCATTGAGCTTCAAGTCATAATGCAACCTATTCCTTGGTAGGGCTCAGAGAGTGCTCAGCATAATAAAATGTTATGAATTTTACCAAGTTTATCCATTTTAATATGAAGTATTTTGGAAGCATATATGGTGGTTATCAATCCGAGTAATTATGAGCAATAGAAAAATGTGTAAGCACTAGATTTCTTATGCTATGGATATTATCTACCACGGTACACTGCAATATATTTTACTACTTACATAATATTTATTACCTCTGCCAAGGAAGTTGGAGGAGGTCATGTGATCAGTACCGTTTGTCTGTTGGTTGGTTTGTTGTTAGCAGGATTACACTAAATGTTATGTATGGATTTTCATCAGATCTGGTTGAATGATTAAGAATTGTTCAAGGAAAAGGTGATTCGATTTTTGGAGGTCAAGGTCAGAGGTCAAGGGCAAGGGCATGCGAAAGGTCAAAAACACATTAAAAACATATTTGCGCGAAGACTGCAGTACTGCGTAAACACAGGGGTTGCTAGCTAACACTGGCAAAAATAACATTGAGTACATTGGCGGAGGTGCCTGCGCTCTCTGAGAGCAGCTCTAGTTTTATTATGTATTCCTCAGGATGATTCCTAGTATTAGGATTTTGAAAAATACCTTATTATATTTAATGTTTTGTTTGTTTCTCGAAAATGTTGCTTTTATTTTGCCCATCCATAACTTAAAGCAATTGTTTTTGGCCCGCAGATTCAAAACTATGGCAGAGAAATATTCACACCGACTGTTGATCCAAACTGTGCGTATGTCTGATGCCGGAGAGTACTCAGTGGTCGCTGGGTCGAGCATCTCCAAGGCTCATCTCTACGTGGAAGGCCGGGATGTCAGGATTTTGGAACCGAGGGAGAAGGAAATAACTGTAAATACAGTTTTTATAAATGCCTTGAAAATTAAATGCATACATTTAATATTGTGTATGTCTAAATGTATTTTGTGTGTTTATTTTTAGGTTCTGGAGAGGCAGAGAGCGACATTTGAATTTGAAGTCAGTGAAGATGATGTTGAACCTCGTTGGCTGAGAAACGGGGTTGAAATTGATCTATCTGTTGAGGAGAGGTTTAGCTATGCTGCCATCAGGAAGGTCCATCGCTTGACAATCTCCGAGACCTACCGCAGCGATGCTGGGAAGTACACCTTCATTGCAGGCAGGAACAGGAGTGAAGTCACTCTCTATGTCCAAAGTAAGTAGAATTTGGATTTCAAAATTTTCTCTCTATAAGGTTGAAGTAGAATATTAATTTATATTTATTTATATTTTGTTTATTAAAATTATGATATATTTTAATTTTAGTTTAATTCCAGAGTACTGATAGTACATTGCTAAAGTAGCCTTGGTGGTCAAGGTTTATTGCAAAAGTAAACTTAGACTCATGATAAAATTCAGCTTTTTGTCAAAATGGAATTTACAATATTCTGTCTTTGAATCTGCTTGGAGTAAGATTTTGATCACTCTGTGTACTGTTTTAAATTTGTAAATTTTAAGAATGTTTAGCCATATAATTGGAGTAAAAATCTAGCACTTATGTATTCATTACTAAAATGTCAATAATATGATGGATGAATGCTCCCATAACCCTAACCTAAATTCTGAGATGGGAAGCATAACTGCTTTTAAAGAGGAAGCAATTTTGCTGATATATGTGGGAAACACGTTGTTTTGCTTTACAAAATGGGTTTACATTTCTGGACTTTTCTGGACTGTTGCAATTGAAATTTAAATTAACTTCATTGTATCGGATATCATTTTCTCTAAACTTTGGAAAAGTGATATACTAATCTGAATCAAATATAGTAATGGTATTATCACAGACTGATAAAGAAAGAAACTCTTGACTTATTCACTAATTATGTCTCCCTTGCTTGCTTTAGTTCCTGAGCCTCCCCAGATCCTTAAGCAGATGGAGCCGCTGTGTGTGGAGGCCGGAAAGCCGGCCCGTTTCTCTGTGGAAGTTAAAGGAATCCCGCAGCCGCAGATTTCCTGGTACAAGGACTCTCAGGCCCTGTCAGCCGGGTTCAAGTGTAAATTTATGCATCACAGGGATGACTACACACTTATGCTCATTGAAGTCTTCCCAGAGGATGCAGCGATTTACAAGTGTGAAGCCAAGAACGACTATGGCATAGCTACAAGCTCCGCCTCTCTGACTGTGGAAGGTAACTGTGGCCAAACAATAGTTCTTTCCACCACACCTGTGTACGAAAACTAATATTAGTTGCCATTATACAATAGTTAGTGCTGAATATATACTGTCATTATCTGACAGAAATTCCCAGCTATCCCAATTATTGCTACAACTACTAACACTACTTCTTCTCATTTCTATTGTCATTGTTGTCATATTATTAATGCCAGTTTGGAATATTTTGCGATTTTTCTTTTTTGTTCTTTTTATAGTTCCAGAGGTTATTTCTCCTGATACTGGAGCCCCAGTGTCTCCCCCTGTCATGGTATCTCCGATTTACAGCGCCTCTGCTACGGAGGGAGAATCTGCTCGATTCCAATGCCACATATCTGGAGAAGGTACTGCACAGCTCACAGTGTAAAACGTGTGTGTGTGTGTGTGTGCGTGTGTGTGTGTGTGTGTGTGTGCGCACATATGAGGAAATACATTTCTCAGTAAATTAACCCCAAGTCTTCCATTCTCTAGACCTGACCGTCACCTGGTATCACCGGGACCAGGAGATCAAGCAGTCTGACATTTTCAGGATCTCCCAGTTTGATGATAACTACCAGCTGGAAATTGTCAGGGTTTACCACGGGGATATGGGGGAGTATACTTGCGTAGCTAGAAACTCCGCTGGAATGGTCTCTTGCACTGCTACTCTGACACTTGAGGGTAAGTTGTCTCGGTTGACTTATGCAACTCATAGCATGCAGTATTACCTGCAAATTATACATTATGTTTTAAGAGTGTCTATGAAATTTGATCTCAGCCAGTGCTTTCTTAGTTTCAACGTAAATACAGACAATTCATTTGTGGCAGCAGGTGCTTTTTTTCTGTAATGGCCTGAGGTAATTGTATCCAAAAACATTAAGTGTAATAGAATGTACTTGAGTGCACATGGATGATAATGGTGAAATGTGATTTTTTTAAAATATTTGGGATGCTTCTTGCAGGGCATAGACAAATTGAAGAAAGTACAACAAAGGCTCAGTGGCTTGTTTCAACAAGTCAGTCTACACGCATATCAAGTGTTAAGAAGGAGCTTATTGGTCAAAGGCCCACTTTCATTCAGCCTATCGCAAGCTGCACGGTGCTTCATGGCGAAGTGGCCAGATTCCATGCTCGTGTGTCTGGGATGCCAAAGCCTGAAATCAGCTGGTTTCACAATCAGCAGCCTGTTAAGCCTTCGAAAAATGTTGTCTTTCATTTCGATGAGATGACAACAATCGCTACGCTAATCATTGTTGATGCTTTCTCAGAGCATGCTGGACAATATACTTGCAAAGCAACCAATAATGCTGGAGAGGCAGTTTGCACGGCTACCCTCACAGTAGCCAAAGGTAAATCAGAAATGTTTAACTGCTTTTTAATTTGTCATTAATGCCATGATGCCTTTTATGCACGTTTTAATTCAACATCATTCTATTTGGTGTTAGCTTTCTCAGTGATAGTTTCTTAAACCACTTTTTGCCGGAAAATATTTGTAAATTCTCTCTGTATTGTATTGCTTCAATGCCAACAGCTGTGTAAATATTTTGATTTATAAATATAAATGAGTGAAGGGAAGGGACAGTTTAAAGGCGCATGTTTTGGACGAGAATCGCAAACTGGCAGTGCTGTGCTGAGCTGGCAGCATGAATCGCATTCGAGCATGCTTGTGCAAAGATCACTGATTGGGCATTGCAGATTTGGGCGGGATTAGAGATGCCAATCTGTCACAAAGAAAAAATGTTTGATATCAAGTTAAATGGAAGTCCTGGAATCTATTCACAATATTCATAAACTCAAAAATGCTTGATGAACTAAAATGTTGTCGGGAATTTCAGTGGCTGTATTTTTTTTTTAAGCTAAACTCTGCTACCGCTGCATATTGGCTTTTGTCTGTAAAGCACATCCTTCCTGCTGCTGACTGCAGATCGAGGAACAAACTGCTCTGTCCAGCTGCTTTTGTACTCACAGCTATTTGCCTATTTTGACGAATCATTGGGTATCCTAGTGAAAGAGCGATGTTTCACCCATTTCGAGCCTCATCCCACCTATTGCGCTACCACTAAAAATGCAACAAAAAAAAAAGTGGATGTGACATTCGGGGCATGAGGGAGGTAACAGGTTGGTTTTGTTTGGTCAGTAGCGCAGGATGTGCTCTCTAAAAACACTCTTATAGAAATGTTCAACAGAAGAATTAATTACTCATCCCACAATATGTCAAAATTCAACAGCCCTGTAAAATCTGGCACAGGGCACAAAATGAAAGGCCACGCCACTTTCAAATCTATCTTTTTTAATGTGGATGAGTTATACATGTTAGCATCTCCAAGCAAACATTCTGTTTTTCTTTGGACCTGAGGATCCATGCAGAGCTTGTTATTCTGAGGTGAAAACAGGTTCCATTACATTTGTGTTCCAATTTTGATAATTTGACCTGCATCATTCAATTTAACAGGTGGACAAGAGGAAGTTCATAAAACAAAATCGTATATTAGTGTATAGTCACTCTTTAAACACTGCAATAGTGTTATCCTATTAGTGGATAATTCTGATAACTCTAATTCTGGTCCTCCACATAAAATTGTTGGATGAGGTTAAAATTCCGAGCTGCTAAGGATTTAACACTGAAAGTTGTGAACTCACTATTAAATTATAATCTCAGGTGGAGACACTTGAAGTACGTGTAGTTCTCAACTTTCAGTGCATGTTTGGCGAGCGAATGTATTACATTTCCAAATGCAGTTGAATTACCTGTAAACCATTTTAAACCAATGCAGTGGGGTCTACTGGTATTGGGATCATGATATTTTATTTTTTTATTCCAAATATTCGGGATGTAATACCTACAAATTACAGCCGACACTCAACTTCCATCAGTACCTTCAATTCAGTGTGTTTAACTACAGAGCCAAAAGGAAAACATTTTTCAAGGTCCAAATGCCAGTGGATCTTAGGCTATATCATCCAATAAACTTGGATTCCTGGTCTTGCAGAAAGTGTAGTTTACATTTTGCCGGGTTGATAGAGATGTGCACCCTGTAGGGTAAATAAATGTAAACGTTCACAGCAAATGCAATGTTTTTAGGTTGTAGAAAGTTGAGCATGACAGTGCCTCTCTTGGATCACTCTGCAGGGGTGAAAATGCGGGAAGAGATTGGGGCCAGGATTGAGAGGGAAGTCACAGGTAAGACGACTCATTTAATGATTTTGAATATCTACCGTGGGGCGGCACATTTGTGCAGTGGGTAGCGCTGCTGCCTCACAGCAAGAGGGTCGAGGGTTCGAATCGGGTATTTTGCAATGAAGTCTGCATGTTCTCCCCGTGTTCATGTACGCCTCCTTTGGGCACTCCGCTTCCTCCCACAGTCCAAAGACATGCATGTCGGGCTGATTGGAGACTCTGAATTGCCCATAGGAGTGAATGTGTGATTGAATGGTGTGTGAATGGATCGTGCGCAATGCGTCAGATTGGTGAGCTGTCCAGGGTTGTGTGATTGAATGGTGTGTGAATGGATCGTGCGCAATGCGTCAGATTGGTGAGCTGTCCAGGGTTGCCCCAGCCTTTCACCCATAGTCTGCTGGGATAGGCCCCAGCTCACCTGCGACCTGAGTGAGGAGGAAGTGGTGTAGCTAGTGGATGGATGGAAATGTCTGTGGTCAAAGTATTGTTTATGCTGGACATAATCACAATGACATGATCATGCATGAATGTTGTTGAAATGCGTTGATTGGACAATTTGTTTCCACATGTTATTTTGATATTTGTATAACAGAATATTAATGTACCATGTATAGTTATGAAGCATTTTGACTAATGGGAGTTGCTTGCTTTTCAGCAATTTTAGCTAGCTGGGGGCTTGCCTCTGTCTATTGCTTCCTTAAAGCATGAAGGATATCTTTTAAATTCTTCTTATTTTGTAATTATTTTATGTTAATAAAAGGTGCCGGATGTGTATCTTTTAAAGTTTCCAGACAAAAGGAAATTCTCCTTTAAAAGATAGCTGTTGCCACATCTTTATTTGCTTCTGAAGTTATTGCATATGGAACTCCTACCAGCAAATATTTCTTAGACTGGCTTGCAGATAGTGGTATGTGATTAATATTGTTTGCTTTTTATATAACATGATTATATTTGTAAACTATATTAGTTCGAATAAACGCCTTCTCGTGCAATTCTATCGGTTCTACTACATTTGTATGTGAGCCATTTCGAAGCCATGTTACTTTGAAATGCCTGAACAATTTACTCTGAATTAAAGGACTAGAAAGGGCGTTTATTCATCTCTCTGCAAGTCAGGTAAGGAATATTTTAGCTTACACGCATAAGAAATATTTTCTTTACATTCAATTTTATTTTGGAAACGTGCTTTTAAATTAATTTATGCTTTGAAGAAATGTCCACAGTTTGAAGAAGGAAACCTCAAGCAATTTTCGTGTCAGAATCTTAAAAAAGAATCAAGTCTTGCGTTTATTCGAACAAATATGGTGAGTGAACGTTTTTTATGAGTTTGTGGTGTTGCATGTGTTTCAAATTTTCATTCATTCCTAATTTCAATATTTTTTCAATTTTACTTGCTTTCCCCTCAGTCGGGTGATTCATTACATATGTCCTCCTCTCCTCTCCAGGCTCATTTTCTAATGAAGGGGCTGAACATGTGGATTGCCGAAGACAGCTGCGAGGTGCTTTTTCAGACACCGAAGACTTCATAGACCACGGTCTTGTTTCCGCAAATCGTTGTTCCAGTAGAACATCAACTATAAATTCTTGGTCTGAGAATGTAAAGCCGTCTTTTACTACAAAGCTAAAATTTCAGTTTGTATTGGAAGGGGAACCTGCTGTCTTCAAATGTAAACTAGTTGCTTGCCCCGTTCCACAGATCTTATGGTTTCATAACAATAGACAAATTCTAAAAGATCAGCATCGCAACATACATACCAAAAGTACCATGCATATGCACACATCTAGTTTACATATTAACAGTATCAAAGATAAGGATTCAGGCAGTTATAGAGTTATGGCCATTAACACAGAAGGTTTAGCAGAGTCCAGTGCTTCACTCTTGGTATCACTGCGGGAAGAACAAGATGCCAATTTCTTGTGCTTTGTTAGACGGTCAGCAAAGGCCCATGAAAGTGTAGATTCATTGGTTGAGCAAAGAAAAGAAAGAAGGTTTAGGGTAGATCTTCGATGTGTTGGGTCTCCATTTGATAAAAGGTCCAAAGCGTTCAAGGGGCGATATAGATCTAAGCATTACTTAACGCGTAGTGTGTATTTCCGAACTTCAACTCCTTCGAGAAAACCTCATAGTCAGGTACTTGAAACTGCTTCTGAGAGAGCACCATCCCCCACTCCTATGTTTGAAAAACATGAAAGGTTCAACGATCGATTCAGTGACATATACTGTGACAGATATACTGGTCGTGAGAGATACAGTGACAGACACAGTGACAGATATAGTGACAGATATAGCGATAGATTCAGTGACAGATTCAGTGAGAGATTCAGCGATACTGAAAGTCTTCATGGAGAGGTAAAAGCAAAACTGATTGTTCTCCAGAAAGCCGTGAGACAAAGAAAGAGACGCTCAATTTCCACATTGTCCTCATCAGAATTTGACTTTGACTCAGTCGTGAGTGAACCCAGCTATGCAGAGCACGCAGAACGGCTGCGAGTTAAGCCTGCCTTTATGCCTGAACTGCAGCACATTGTTCAGCCAAGTGACATAGCTGAAGGCAGCAATAAAAGAGACACTTCTGAATTTCAGTCCAGAATGGACAGAATTACGGGACTTACACAGAATGTGGAATCGTCACAGCCTCGCGTGAGACATTCATTTGAGCCACAATCTAGATCAAGAGCCTTACAAATGATGAAAGGAGAGATTTTGCCTGAGGATTTCAAAGAAACTGAAAGAAAAGTGGAACAGGTAGGCCTCCGGAGTGATCATGACACTCTCCATGAGCCAGGCACTGTAGAGCAGAAGATGGAACATGAGCGTTTTATGGACGAGAAACAGGCATCTTTGCTGAGTCTAGGTCAAGAACATGAAAACCAGGTGATAGATGATAAAAACCTGCAATGGCAGAAAGCAGAGGATTTGTCCATCCAACCCATTTTCGGTATTCATCATGCTGAAGCAATGGTAACATCACAGGAGGAGGCTTTTAAGGAACCCCCTAAATTTAAGGCAAGTAGCTTGATAAAGGAATCGTTTCATCATGATGGGGTCAAATATTCTGAACCAGAAATTGAAACAACATCCATGGAAAATATTCAAGAAAAATACTTGGAAAGTGACATTGTTAAGCGTGAGGATCATTTCTTTGCCAAGCAAATTAAAGAAAGGGAGCAAAATATACCGTTTGAATATGAAGCTTGTGATCTCAATCCAGACTTGACTGAGAAAAAATATCCAGCAAATTTAAAACTGGAAGAGCAGGTTTGTGTGGCGATGATAGAAAAAAAGGAAGTATCACAAATTCCAGAGCCGGTTACAATGAAATCCTCTGGGGTAAAAGCTGAAAACAAAATGTCTCGCAGTGACTATGTACTGCTTGATAGTTATAAACCTCATCTGTCTCGGGAGAACATTCACGAAAGAACTAGTGAAAAAGTGTTTATGAGCGAGGAAGAAGCCCTAACTGAACGAATCCTTAAATGGCAGCAGGGAATTCTCAGTGAACAGGAAAAACATGATGAATTGCAATCTAAATGGGCTGGTGCAGAATATTCACCATATTTGAGTGGAAAAACAGCAGACTCAGATTTAGGTGATGTGCAGGATACTGTTGGGGATTATGAGGATAGTTCGACGAATAAGGCCCTTGGGTCTTCACAGTCAGAGTCATCAACTGAAATGTTCCAACATGAGAGATGTCCTCATGATTATGGTTTACCAGCTGAGCAAGAAGACCTGCATGCTGTCAAATCAGATGTCCCTAATCAGCAGATGGAGAAAGCTGTTGCTGATAAGAATGAATTGGCGACGCACAAATTTTCATCCGCGAATCAGCAAATGATTGAACCAATCTTCAGTGATAAGTGCGAAACCCTTGATTATTACCAAGAAAGTGCTCAAAGTCGGCTATCAACTGAAAAGACACCGATTGACAGTTTCTATCTTATGAGTGATGAAGTGCCTTTGAGTGACCGTGGGAGTATCCCATTTGAACAAGAAAAAACTGTTGAAATGGAGTCACGTTGGGTTTGTTCAGAATATTCACCTTATTTAGGCGGGCCAAGAATAGAGCTGAATTCAGTGAAAAGTGGAGCTGAGGATTCTGGGAGGCAGAGTGAGGACTTGCCTTTACAGGCGGGCTCATCAATTAAAAAGTCTCAAAGTGTGGGCTATCCACAAGGAGATTACAATATTCTGCCAGAGCAGAAACAAAAAGATATTGAGTCAGATAGGCATGTAAAGGAGAAAAACAGTGTTGGTGATATGAGTGAGGCTAAAAAACACGTGGAACAGCAAGCAGTAAAGCAGACATTCACTGATGAAGCTGCCCTGTCTGGTTATTACCCAGAAAGTGCTCAAAGGCAGATAACAGCTGAAGAATCAACAGCTGTGGATGAGTGTCATATGGGTGAGAAAATGGCTCTGACTCACCGAACTGAAGAATGGCCACAAGACTTTCCCACTGAACAGAAAGAAACTGAGTCTGCACGGGTTAGGTCAGATTATCCATTACGTCTAGGTAGGAAAACAACCGATTTGAATTTCGGTGCAGTCTCTGCTAAGGCTTCTGCGGGGCACTGGGAGGACAATTTGCAGGGACCTTCCTTGGTCGGGACATCGGCTGAAAAAAAGATGTGTAGAATGTTTTCTCATGAATACAGAATACTTGCTGAGGAAAAGCAGCAGGTTATCGAGACAGATTTATCTACAAAAACAAAGCAGTCAATTCTTGCCATGACTGATTCTGGGGAACCCATGAGGTATGACCCAAAAGGCAGTGAAAGGCTGATACCAGCTGAGAAGACAGATATAGGTGTTGGACATATTGTTGGTGAGAAGGCGGATCTGAATAAGCAGATTGAATGGCAACAAGACATTCCAAGTGAACAAGTTAGAACTATTAAATCAGAGTTCAAAATTAGTCCACAGTATCCACCATATCTAGACAAGAAAACTAAAGACAGAACCCCAGGTCCAATGGATTTTACAGAGCTTTGCCAGGAGAGTTTGCATAAAAGGTCCAATCAATTTTCACTGGTCGGGGCCTTGACTGAAAAGTTACCAAGTGAGGGAACTGAAGAAGAACAGCAGGCTATCAAGGCAGATGTAGCAGTCGGACATATTGTTGGTGAGGAGGTGGATCTGCATAAGCAAACTGAATGGCAACAACATATTCCAAGTGAACAAGTTAAAACTATTAAATCTGAGTCTGAAATTATTCCGGAGTATCCACCATATCTAGATCAAAAAACGAAAGACTGGACCCCATGTCCAATGGAATATACAGAGCTTTATGAGGAAAGTTTATTAAAAAGGTCGGATCAAAATTCACTTGTTGGGACATTGACTGAAAAGTTCCGAAGTGAGAGTTTATCTCACAATGATCATGTACCAACTCAAGACGTACAGGCTATCAAAGCAGAGATAGGAGTTGAACATACTGTTTGGAAGAAGGCCGATCCGAATAAGCAAATTGAATGGCAAGAGTGCATTCCGGATGAGCAAGTTAATAATATTAAATCAGAGTCTGAACATGGTCCAAAGTATCCACCATATTTTTATCAAATCACGAGAGACTCGCGTCCAGGTGCAATGGAATTTACAGAGCTTTACGAAGACAGTTTACAAAGAAGGTCCAATCAACATTCGCTGATGGAGACATTGACGGAAAAGTTACAAAGTGAGAGTTTCTCACATGACGATAATAACGCACCAACTGAAGAAGAAAAGGCTACCAAAGCAAATATAGCTGTTGAACATGTTGTTGAGAAAATGGAACTGAATAAGCTAGCTGAATGGCAACAGGGCATTTCAAGTGAAGAAGTTAAAAATATTAAATCAGAGTCTGAAGGTAGTCCAAAGTATTCACTATATCTACATGAAAAAACAAACGACAGTTTACTAAAAACTTTGGATCAACATTCACTGGTCGGGTCATTGACTGAAAAGTTCCAAAGTGAAAGTTTCTCTCATGACGATAATGTACCAGCTCAAGGGGAACAGGCTAGTAAGCCAGATACTGGAGTTGGAAATATTGTTGGTGAGAAGGTGGACCTGAATAAGCAAACTGAATGGCAACAATACAGTCCAAGTGAACAAGTTAAAACTATTGAACTAGAGTCTGAAATTATTCAGGAGTATCCACCATATCTAGAGCAAAAAACAAAAGTTGCGATCCCAGGTCCAATGGATTTTACAGAGCTTTACGAGGACAGTTCGCTTAAAAGGTCCAATCAACATTCACTGATAGCTACTTTGACTGAAAAGTCCCCAAGTGAGCGTGTCTTTTATGATGATAATGTAACAGCTCAAGAAGGACAGGCTATCAAGGCAGATATAGCAGTTGAACATATTAGTGGGAAGGTGGATCTGGATCAGCTAGCTGAATGGCAAAAGGGCATTTTGAGTGAACAAGGAAAAAGTGAGAGTTTCTCTCAAGATGATAATGTACCAACTCAAGAAAAACAGCAGGCAATCAGGGCAGATATGGCAGTTGGACATACTGTTGGTGAGAAGGTGAATCTGAATAAGCAAATTCAATGGCAACAGAGCATTCCGCAGGAGCAAGTTAATAGTATTAAATCAGAGTCTGAACATAGTCCAATGTATTCACTATGTCTAGATGTAAAAACAAAATTCTTGACCCCAGGTGCAATGGAATTTACAGAGCTTAGCAAGGACAGTTTACTAAAAAGGTCGGATCAACATTCACTGATAGGGACATTGACTGAAAAGGTCCCAAGCGAGAGTTTCTCTCATGATGATAATGTACCAGCTCAAGAGGAACAGGCTATCAAGGCAGATATGGGAGTTGGACATATTGTTGGTGAGAAGGCAGATCTGAATAAGCAAACTGAATGGCAACAATGCAGTCCAAGTGAAAAAGTTAAAACTATTATTCTGGAGTATCCACCATATCTCGACCAGAAGACAAAAGGTGCGATCTCCGGTCCAATGGATTTTACAGAGCTTTGCGAGGACAGTTTGTTTAAAAGGTCCAATGAACATTCACTGGTCGGGGCCTTGACTGAAAAGTTACCAAGTGAGAGTTTCTTGCCCCATGACAATGTACCAACTGAAGAAGAACAGCCGGCTATCACGGCAAATGTAGGAGTTGGACATATTGTTGGTGAGAATGTGGATCTGCGTAAGCAAACTGAATGGCGGCAAGGCATTCCAAGTGAACAAGTTAAAACTATTAAATTTGACTCTGAAATTATTCCAGAGTACCCACCATATCTAGATGAAAAAACAGACGACATGACCCCAGGTGCAATTGATTTTACAAATCTTTGTGAGGACAATTTGCTAAAAAAGTCCAACCAATATTCACTGATAGAGACATTGACTGAAAAACTCCCAAGTGAGAGTTTCTCCCATGATTATAAAGAACCAACTCAGGAGGAACCGCCGGTTATTAAAGCAGAAAAGTATACAAAAGCTGAAATGGGTATTAGTGTGAGTAGTGACTCTGGGAAACCATTGGAACAACAAATGGTAAAGGAAGTGTTCCATGGTGAGGATGAGGGTACAACTTTTCATTATAACCAAGACAGTGTTGAAAGGCAGATCACTGCTGAAAAGATGGAGGCTGGAAGTGAGTATTTTGTGAGTGAGGAAATGGCTTTGGCTCAGCGAATTAAAAATTGGCAACAAGATGTTTTCAATGATCAGGAGGAACCTTTGGAATTGGACTCTGAATGGGCTATAACAGAAAATGCTCAATACCTTACAGACAAATCCAAGGATCAAACTCTGACTGCGTCGAGCACTGCTGATAGAAGTTTAACACAAAATGAAAAAGAAATGTTTGAAATACCACTGGAGAGCCCACCATTGATAGAGAAGTTCCCACCCGAGGGTTTGCCCCTCGGCGATCAAGTATTGGAGGGGGGCATTTGGAGGCAGGGAGCTGATTATACGAGAGAAGCTCAATTTTTTGTTCACAGTCATCCTCCTCAGATTGAGGGCGCACTGCATAAAGATGATGCTTGTGAATTGCAGTCTGTTCAGATAGTGCAAGATGACAGGAGCATGATGGACAGAGAAGGAAGAGATTTCACCTCTATTGAACAATCTGAGAATGAATTGGAGAAGCTCCCTATAATGTATCAGGAAGTTAAAGTTACTGAACCACCAGAAATTGAAATTGATGAAGAAGAACTTGGATTATACCTTGACCAGAAAGCAGAGAAGAAAAACACTTTGCAAGTTCCTCAAACTACTTTAATGAGTTTGGAGCCCTCTGACTCTTCTCTCTATTCATCCCCTGTAGAGATCAGGATCACTGCTCCAACACCAGTCCCAGAACTGGATGAAAACATGAGAGAATCCTTTGAATGTGTTGAAAAATCTATGGAAACCTCTGTCGAAGATGACCTTTCACAAGTAGACAAACGCCAACCGACTTTTTCATGTGAGGTAGTGGGAAAGACCCCTGAAGTTATCAGAGGGTTAGAAGACCTCACTTGCTTGCAGGGTCAAACAGCAGTGATTGAGTGCCTAATCACAGGACAACCTGCACCAGTTGTAACATGGTTTCATGATGGCGTTTGCTTGAACACTGACCTCCCCAAATACAGGTTTGAAGAGGATAAGAAAATCTACAGGCTTCAAATTAATGAATTCTCTTGTGAAGACTCTGGGACATATACATGTGTCGCTGGTAATATGCTTGGACAGGTTGAAAGTGTATCAAATTTATCATTTGATTCCTCCAATCTAAGCTCAGTCTTTTCACCAGTCAGCACAACAGAAGTGTTTAGTCGATGTGAAAGCAGTGATAGATTTAATGACTTAATACAAGACACAACAATGTTTAGTTCAGTTGACAATAATCAAGATTTGGAAATGTCCACAGAAATGAAAACGGAAGATTCGGGCATATTTTCAGATCCGGACATTTACTCGGAAAATCAAGACAAACAGCAATTTGAAGACACTTCAAATCTACTGAGATGGCAACATTCAGTCCAGCCCCAGAGATTACGAGAAGAGACTGCGGCAGTCTCCCTCTCAAAGAAAATTCTTTCAGGGGAAGCACTTCCCATAACCGGAGCTGAATTACAGTCATCAGGTGTTGAAGTTGAAATGCCAAAATTTGAACAAGTATTTGAATCTCATGCTCTTAATCAGTCTGCTCATCCGGCTACTGAGAGAGAATCCCCTGAGTTATACTGTCCAGAGCAGCACATTCCGGAGTTTTCTCTTGATCCCTACCGGGCTGAACAGGAATTTTTACAGAGCATGATGGGGGATGGCTCAGAAACTAAATCAAATTCAGAAAAGGTTACTTCTAGCATCATGGCTGGAGATGATATGCAGCCAGTTAAGAGAGAGGAGGAATATAGTGAAAAATGTGTTGCCTCTGACCACAAAATGCAAGCTAGCAAACTTCTTTTTGAGAAAACACCTTTTGATGATCATCATTTTGTTTCATTGTCAAATGTAATCGACGTCCAACAGGCACCAGAATTAGTAAAACCAGAAGCAATATTACCACTTGAGATGGAACGATTGCCCAAAAATGGGGACAGAACTGCAGAAGTTCATGAAGCTGGGTGCAAAGGGACTAATGTATCTGCTAATGGTACAAAGCAAATTGATAGTCCCCTTGAAAACTTGACATCACAATTAAGCCAGTATGAACTTTTGGATACAGTTATATTTTCAGACAACAACATTTCTGGTGCAGCCGCAAAGTCAAAGCAAAGTTTGGTGTCATCTGAGGTACCAGGATTAGCAACAGAAAATGAAACTCAATCTTTGGGTCAGTACCTTGTATCCTTCAGTGGTGACCAACAAATGAAAGTAAATGAGAGAGAAGCAGTCATGCCACAAGTTTCTTCAATAAATAATGAACCTGCTGATTCTGATGAGGCACCTGCTGCTGAAAAGGAAGCTACCGAGGCAATGGAATATCAAGAGAAAACGTATGATCCTAGTGCAGACTTGGGTGTCAATCAAGAAATAATTCCCACAGAGCACGCCAAAGAAAGTCATGAATTCCAAAAAGTTAATGAAGATACCATGGTATTCTTACCTGATTATTCTGTCACAGGAGATTCAGAAAAGATCATTTCAAAGTCAGGAAGTGGGGCAGCAAAAGAGTTCACTCCTGCTGATGTTCCATCCTTGGAAGTAGAAGAGGTTACTTTCAGTGCCGTTTATGATTATTATAATAAACCTTCCGAATGGGGAAGGCCTTTGTCACCAGAGTCTGAAATGTCAATTGAAATAGGAAGTACTTTTAGTGATGAAATTGCTGAAAGTGAGCATTTCTATACGCCACCTTCAACTGAAAATTCTCAGTTTCCAAAGTCTCCTGAATCTTTCCACACACCATCTGAGACCCCACAACGCTACATGACCCCTCCTGAATATCCATTTTCGCCAATTGAACTAAAAAGACCTTCAACAGGGTCGACTGATTCATCCTTATGCCCAGCTAAATTTTTGAGATCCCCGGAGGACGAAGGCATTGAGACTACTCCCCTTACTTTCAGTTTAGATGAATGGAACTTTCCTGCTGATGACTTAGGTCCCTTGGTTCAGGGACGGCTTCAGGAAAAGGTTCAGGGTATCCCTCCTGCATTCCTTAAGCCTCTTAAAAAACAAAGAATATTTGAAATGGAGACATTATTGTTTTGTGCTGAGGTTTTTGGGTTGCCGTCTCCTGATGTAACATGGTTCAGAAATAAAAGCAAACTAGTTACAGACAGTAGAGTTAAAATGGAAAGAGATGGGGACAATATCACTTTGGAAATTCAGAACATGAGTAAAGGTGATCAAGGTGAATATATCTGTAAGGCAGTCAATTATGTCGGTGTGGCAAAAAGTGTTGCTTTCGTAGTGGTTATATCTCAAGAGGCCAGGTTGATCCCAGCTCCTCCAGCAGTAACTCATCAACATGTTATTGAGTTTGATGTTGAGAAAGATGATTCTTCAAGGTCTCCTTCACCCCAGGAGATCTTACTAGAAGTAGAACTAGATGAAAACGAAGTCAAGGAGTTTGAGAAAGAGGTGAAAATTGTAACAATTCCAGAGTATACCGCTGATAATAAAAGTATGATTATCTCTCTTGATGTTATTCCAAGTATGTTTGAGGATAGCTCTGTGGACTTCATTGCACAAGAAAGTGATGACCTAAAATTACCCTTTGAAGTTACGGAAATGCCGCCCCGGTTTATAAATCCAATTTGCGATATTGAGATGCCTGAAAATACTAACGTAATGTTTGAATGTTCTTTGATGGGAATTCCCTCCCCAATTGTGTCATGGTTCAAAGGAAGCGCAAAAATTCCGCATGATATCAAAAAATATATTCAGTCATCAGATGGAGACAACCATTTCCTTAAGATTTTGAAAATCACCACTGCCGATAGTGGTGCGTACACATGTAGAGCTATCAATGTCGTTGGAGAAACATTATGTAGGGCTTCGCTTCTAGTTTTGTCTGCTCAAATGTTTTCGGGAAAGATGAGTGGTCGAGAACTGACAGCTGTATCTTTAGCTAGTGCCAAAGAGCAACCCCAAAAGTTTGACTTAGTCGTGGGAAATGCATTGGGAGAAAGTGAACAAGCCTCAGAAATAGCACTTGAATTTGAATTTGAGCAAGAGGCCGATGAATCACAAAAAGCTGTTACACTTGTAGCTATGACCAACCCTGAGATGAGTGAGCAAGGGCAGAAGTTCCTCAGTATCCATTTGGATGTGTTTGCTGAACCTGCCAAAGATGACAAAATAGAATTTAAGGCTAAGTCATCAGACTCTTGCAGTTTTCACTTCGAGGTGACAGAAACACCTCCAAAGTGTGTGATTCCCTTGACAAATGTCACTGCAGCCTTGGGAACACCTGTAATACTCCAGTGTTTAGTGAGCGGTAAACCACAACCCACTGCAGAGTGGTACAAAGATGGCGGACCAGTGAACAATAGTAGGTATATTATTCAAGAGAAAGCACCTGGACACTTCAATCTGATCATCACAAATGTTAATGAGAGCGATGCTGGAGAGTTCAAATGTGTCATTCGTAACATTGCAGGATTTACTGAAACAACCTCTTTACTTAAAGTATTTTGAGCTTTTTTTTGTTTCATTTTCATAGAAGTATATTGTGAGAGTGGAATGTTTTATTTTGTTTGATTGATAGACTACAGTTAGGATGGATTGTTTAACCCTTAGCGCACTGAAATAGATTTCTGAAAAATATTAATTATCTAGTGCTTTTGAAAATTATTAATGTGGCAAGTCGCCACATGATAGGTTTTCAGCAGCTTTGATTTTTATGTCTTACATCATTGAGCAACAGTAGCTGCATTTGGTGCTCTAAGGGTTAATTTCATTCAGTTTAAATTGCATAATAATAGGTGAATACCCCCACTGAAGAAACAATAATCTTTTCTGCTGTACATTGTGGTAGTTGCACTTAGATCTGAGGTCTGTATTTGAAATAGATCGAAGTCAAAACTTTTCTCTTTGATCTCAGTCTAATCTGTGACCTTCATTCGTGAGTCATTACAAACTTAATACCTGGCATCTGAATAACAGATGTAATGATACACAGGAAGTGGGGTGTAGTGCGTGTGCACTCGCATTACTGCTGTCTTTATACCCAGAAAGTAAGGGGAGTAGAGAGCCACAATTGATAAAAAAGGCTGATGAATAAAGTCTAAATGAATTTCTTGGCCAGAAATTTCTCAAGATCGTTTGACCAATAACTGGTGATACATGATGTTTATCATGGACTCTCAGTTCAGTTCTATTCGTTATTTGTTGGATATGATGAACAATCGCAGTGGCAGTTGCTGTGCTGGAGGCTTCTTTAACCCTTAGAGCGCTAAATGCAGCTTTTGTTGCTCAATGATGGAAGATATCAACATCAAAGCTGTTGAAATCCTGTCACGTGGCATCTTGTTAAAAAGAGCTCCCGCAGTTCTTTCAAACAAATTGCCACATGATAGGTTTTTGACAGCACAAGGTCATTAAATTAATATATTTGTTTAATTTATTTCAGTGCTCTCAGGGTTAATATTGCAGTTTCTGGATGATTCTGTACTCGTACAATTTTTCAATGTTCACTTCGAGTTTATAATTGATGAAAAAAGAATTTGCTATCCAATGGGACATTTTACTCAAATTTTGGAAGAGACATATCATCGGTAAGACAGTCACACTGTAATGGCATGTTCTCGATATCGATACTTCACTATCTTCCGAAATCTTTCAATTTTTTTGCATACATTTTTTTGAGCAGTTGAAATCAAATTTGCAAATTGATATCTCTACAGCAATACATTCTTTTCATCAATTTATGTTGAAGTAAACATATTTTTGTTTAAACATACATTTTTCATGTCTCAACAAGTTTTCATCCAAACTCATCATGTAGTAACGCTCGCGTGACATAGAAAGAGGAGATTGCTGAAAGGGAATCATAATTTGTTGCATTAGTGCGAGATGAGGAGATGATATCATTTTTGTCATCTAGTGATGCCCAAATGTTGATAAATGACACCTTAGGAGTGACAGTGGGCTTGTTAACTTTAGCTGGGGATTGTGGATAACCAAGAGTTAACAACATTGCAGCTTGAAAAGCCCTTCAGAATGTCGTAGGCTCGGGTTGTCATATTGGGGCTAATTCACTGAAAATTTACTTTGAAAAGTTGCTTGAGGTATCCAACATATATTGCCACAGTATATAGTATGCAAATGCTTGATTTCGAACACAGCCCTTGCTCCCTTATTGGACACCCTGCATGCATTTGATGTTTAATGCTTAATTAATGCCCTACATTAGTATTGGTATTGAAGTTGACTGAGCTACTTTCAACGGACTGCCAATGTTTTTCATCAAGCCTATTGGGGATATTGCAGCTATAACGCGCACATGTTTAAATGTACAGTGAACAATCACTCCCATCGATTGATCTCGCTAGAGATTGCAATAAGCCTTGCCAGTATCACGTATGATAGGGGCCCTAAAGCTGTTATTCTGAAGTGAATCAATGTAGTAAAAAGTGATGAAAAAAAATTGTGCTTCAATACATTTGTACACGTTTTCAGATTGTTGATGGACATTTTACTGAGAAAGGTAAATTAAATCAGCTATAGCTTCATTATTACTTTGATGAAAATTTGCAATTTGCAGTCGCATCTGTTTTCTGCTCAGCAACTGCCACTTCTCAATTGAAAGGGAGGATCTTTAGTCTATTTCTATCCAGTTAATCGATTAAAATTAACTTAAGTCAATAAACTTGCCTCTAGAACAGGTTTGTTGCAGATTCCAATGTTATAAAGCTAGCCTGTACATAAATTTTATTGGCCGCATGATATACACATTTTATTACTCTTAATTCATTGGGTGTATAATGGGAAAGAATCAGTGGGTGTAGCTGCCTTTTGTGAATACTGCTGATTGCTGCTGATTATTTTTTGAATAGAATTATTTTTTGATGTTAGTTTTGTTTTTGCATTATTTTGGGATTTATTTTGGTGTACAACATTGACAGTAATTGAATCAAAATAATAATTATGACTTTGAATGTAGTCCAGTATTGTGCTTTTCTTGAAATGCAAGCTTTTATGTTTTAATGGAATGAAATATAATCATACCATTTGCAGTTCAAAAATGTAGATTTAATAATTAAGATCAGTTTGTATATCTCAGTTGATAGCAAGATCATTTAATGTAACCTCAAAAACTATATTGGATGAGATTCTTTGATTCAGAAATGTATCACTCCTCAATATGCAAATGGTACTCCACTGTGCAATAAGTTAATTTAACTGTTTCATTTTTTAATGTTTGATTGTACATATGGTTTTTGTTGAAATGTAAGCATCTGAAAAACTGTTTATATGGCTTTATAAATAAAGTCGAGAATGAAAAAAATCAAAATGTTGTTGGAGTTTGTGTTCTATTGTCAAAAAGAAGAAAATGCTTTAATGGGTAATCTAACTGCCTCTTTCTGGTTTAATAATTATGTAATTCAATAATTATATTCTGAGTAAAATTTGACTTTATTGTTTTCACACAGAAATTTCTAGCATGACTGTGACAACTGGAGAAGATCAAGAATCCTACAGCACTGGCCTTCAATTAGCAGGAAAAATAGAAACATCTGAACTCAAGCCAGAGTCTAAACAGTTTTCTAGTTCATTAGAAAAGAAAAAAGAAAAGCCTGTTTTTATCACTCAGCTCTTACCAACAGAAATCTCCGTTGGTGAGACGGCTAAATTTACTGTCACGGTTTCTGGATTTCCAAAGCCAAAAGTGCAGTGGTTCCATAATGGACGGGCGATTGTATCCTCTTCCGTCTATAGATTTTATCAAGAGGAGAACCAGTATACTTTGAATATATCCCAGGTAAAGGCAGCGTACGAAGGGGAGTACTCCTGCACTGCCAGCAACAGGTTTGGACGGGAAACTTGTTCAGCATTCTTGCATGTTCAAGTGCCGGAGAAATCTAGAAAAGAGCATAAGGTTGAAAAAATTGTGAAAGTTACTGGCCGGCCTCCACGTTTCACCACTGTGATAGAACCTATGCAGTGTGTTGAAGGAAGTCCAGTGAATTTTTCATACAAAGTTACCGGTGAGCCTACTCCTTTGATTCAGTGGTTTAGGGGGAATTACCAGATTCAGTCAGGTAAGAATTTCATTGTCGTACATAATGCAGATGGCTCGGGGTGCCTTAATATGAAGCACGTCAAGCAGGAAGATGGTGGCCTGTATACATGCAGGGCATCCAATGCATCTGGGGAGGCGTCTTGCAGTGCTGAACTGATAGTGTCTCCTGATTCCACCTCTGTCACGACTGCTCAGAAACAAAAGAGAGTAGAGTTAGGACAGAAGACGGTGTACACCGTTGGCACAGAGGATATACAGACAGTTGGCAGTGATCAAGTGGACACCTTTCAACAAGTGGGTGTGTCTACTGCTTCCCTGCAAAGAGAGCAGGTCACACACAGGGCTGCAGTGCTGCAGTCTCATAAGATGGAGGAGAGGGTCAGGGTGGGGGCTACCCAGCTCCATCCAGTTGAAGCTTTACCTACAAGACAGCTCCACATGGCGTCCTTTACCCCTGCTGTAGAAGAGAGTCATGGTTTCACGGAGCAGCACACCAAATATATCCAGACACCAGAGGTCACAAAATTAAGTCTGACCCCTGAGCAAAAATCAAAAATGATGTCTGCAGTTGTTGAGGAAATAACACCTGTAGCCATTGTGAAAACTGAGTCTTTAAAAGATAGGAAATCAGAACAGATTAAGCCGACCCCTGAGCCAAAACAAGTCGTGACAAGTCACCAAGTGGAAACGAGATTGCCAATTACAAAAGAGACCTCACAGATTATTCCTAAACCAGAGGTTGAAAAGAGTTATAAAGTCAAAGAAGGAGTAAAAATATTATATTCCACCATATCAACTGAGGAACATGACATATCTGAAGCCCATACATCTGAGTTATCCTCCTTAGATTCAGCGTTACAGTCTTCAGTAGTAAAGGAGTTGCCAAAGCCCATTCATACGTCCACCAGTGAGACTAAACACTCGTTATCTAAGGAACAGACATTTGAAGTGCGCAAAGCAAGGGAGGAGAAAGGAGAATTGACAAAAGATACTTTACTTAAATCATCCTTAGCTGCTGAGGAAAAACAGGCGCTCCAGGCTGAACAGACAAAGGAAATTCAAGGTTTAGAGAGTGCTATATCTGTACAGTCCGAGACAGAAGGGGAAAGAGTCATGCATTTGCAAGTGACAGCAGAACCAAATGCTCTTCCTTCTGAGGGCAGATTTACTTGTGAGACTCCAGCATCTGAGCTAGCCGAGTCAAGAAAAAGCCCCATTTTGGTTCATTTGACTGCCACAGATGAACAGAAATCTATCACTTCTGAAGAGTTGCTTCAGTTTTCTTCCCAGGACAGCACATTTTCAGTTGAGCCAACAAAAGAGGCTCCTATAGCATTACATCTCCACTCTGTTCATACAGAAAGTTCTTTACCCAGAGAAGGCGAGTTTACTATTGATAAGCCTGACCATCAGGTGGCCGTGCAAAAGCTTGAAAGGGTCCGTAGACGGGCAGTAAACACAGAGGAGAAAAGGGAGCTGACAGCTGATTACTCTACAGACCTTGATGTGTCTGTGACAGGTGTGCAACCGAAGAGGGGAGTAGAACCAAAACCTCAAACTATTCTTCAGGCAATTTCAGCTCCAATGCCACTGCCTAAGGAAATTCCATTCATCATAGATGAAAAACAAGAGCGTGCTTCTAAACAGAAGGAGGACCACTGGAATATCATGCATTTAATGACCAAGACTGACAGCCAAACTATAGATGAGGGACACACTGATAGCCTTGAAGCAGTTGAAAAGTTTTCATGTGAAACTAAGGTTGAGCCCAAAGTCCCCACTGAGCCAGTCCACATCGAGCAGAAGCCGGTCTCAACTGAGGGTAGCGTTTCTTTAGCAGCAGCTGAGCAAGACTTTGCCCTTCAGATTCATGAGGGTCAGTCCGTAAGACAATCACTATTGATGACAGAGAAACAAATTATGATTGGTGAGAAGTCAGGTGAAGTAGTAAAACCAGAGACTAGTCAAGTTACCATTACAACACAACCGAAAGAAGATTTACTGGTCCATGAATCACGAGAGAGTAAGACTCTTCCAAAGGAGCTTACATTTGTTATCCAGGCACCAAAATCATTTGGATTAGACATCAGATATCAGCTTCAAACTGCATTGCAGTCAGCTTTAGCGCATGAGCAGCCAGTGTTTCTGGCAGAAGTGGCAGAATCTTTGCACATATTCCAGGTAAAGGAAGTAAAGGTCCACAAAGAACCCAAGTTTGTGAGGTTCACATATCTTATTACCACAAGTGGCGCTCCTTTAGAAATAACCATAGCATTTGAAGGCAAGTATCCTCAAATAGCTGAGTTAAAGAATGAGCTGTCAGCAGCTTTCTATTCTGTCATTAATTATGAACAGCAGGTCCTGACCTCTGAACAGCAGGGCACTAAGATAATGGATAAGCCCCAGCGAATACAGGTTGGCAGCGCACCTTCAAAAGAAATGTTGTCATCTACAGTGGAAACCATTGCATTAGCAGAGAGTGTTTCAGATTTTGCTTCGCAAAAACCATATTCTGCATCTGCCAAGACCGAAAGTCAGGCTTCCCTTCAAACTGCAAAAGCTCAGGATCGTGCTGTGGTGCAGGAATCAAAAGAAAGAATGATCAAAGTATCAGAGACAACCAAGGTCATTAAGATAACCACTGAATCAAAAACAGAGTCTCGGGAGCAGAAGACTTTCCAGGAGGAAAAAACTGTGACAGTAAAGGGCCGTGAGAGAGAGGAAGAGAAAGTAGTTGAAACTAAGCCAGCAGAAAGACTGGTGAAAGATTACCCAGTGATAGAAACATTTCTTGAAGACATTACAGTGGAAGAGCAGCACAAGGTAACCTTATCTGTAACGATAAAATATGCTGAAATGGTCAACTGGCTTTTCAATGGGAAATTGGTTAAATCTGGCAAAGAGTTCAAATGTTTGAAGGATCATGATACTTATTCTCTGGTAATTGAGAAGGTTATCAAGGAGAAGCACCAAGGAGAATATATCTGTGAGGCTGTTAATGAAGCCGGCAAGACCTCAACATCATCGCAACTCACAGTTGTTAAAAGAGGTTGGATTTTGGGGATATTATGTTGATCATTTCTTGACATAAGCTAACTTTCCCAAATCCATCATCATACAGTTTGTTATTTTGACTAACCAGTTGATCCTTTTTTTCACCTTTTAATCTTAAATTGACTGAAATGTCAATCTTAATAGCCTCTTATAAAGATTAAAATAAGTTTATGGCAATAGATAATGCCCCATCATCACTCGTCTGCCATTACGAAGATTTATTTTCATCCATTTAATCATTGGAATAATGACTCATAAATACTGTTTACTGAAATTACATCCCCAGATCCATTCACTGTGTCATTGACTCTCATGTGTGCCGGTGATGTTAAATCCCACTTCACTCATGTCTCGTTCATCATCATTTGCATCTCTTTTGTTCCATCTTTTGCTGCACAGAGATGTTTGCATGTGTGTATGAGTGGTGTCATGTCACGGTTATATTCTTTAACATACTTTCTTCATCATAACAGTTGTTTTCTTCCCCCTATTTCTTCTACCATTTCTTTTCACAGTCACTCTCAGGATTACTAATCTTCCCATCTTTCATTATTGTTTCAGCTGATCACCATCCCTCCTCTAACATCATTACAGTTCATTCATTCACACACTTAGCTAATTTGCCCACCTCTCCATCTCCTCGTTTCAGCGGCCCCCGTTTTTAGACGAAAAATCCAGCCCCTGGAGATTAATCTCGGAAGTCGTGCCACGTTTGAGTGCGAGATTGAAGACGCACCCAATGTGAAGTTCAAGTGGTACAAGTCTGGCACTGAGATCAGAGAGAGCGGAATGTTCCGGATCATGAGCAGAAATACCTCCTCCTCACTGGAGCTTCTAAACCCCAGTGAAGCTGACAGTGGTCAGTATACTTGCAAAGCTACAAATGAATATGGCAGTGCCAGTTGCTCAGCTTCTCTGGCAGTGACTGGTAAGTTGGATTTTGCATCCCTTTTTTTAACAGTATTTTGTTGTTATTTCATATGCATACTTCAAAAAGATCTGTATGAGTTTGTTTGGGTATTCATGCACTGGTGCTTTTTACATCAGGGTATTTTTAACCCTAGTCCTGCCTCTAAGCTAATGCTTATCGAGGACCGACATACAGGGAAATGGCTACCCGGAAACGATATATCGACGGCCAGCAAACGGGGAAAAGAGTGGGGGTCCTTTATATATCAGTGACCGGCAGGATTAGGGTTAAGAGGACTTAAATTTACACGTTTTTCTGCTTATTTTGCTTTCTATAGAGCTTTTCCCACCAGTCTTTGTTAAGAAGCCTGATCCAGTGACTTCATATGTGGGTAAACAAGCAAAGCTTCAGTGCGTAATTTCTGGATCCTCCCCAATGAATGTCATGTGGCAAAAAGGCAATGTTCCAATTTCTGCTGAAGCAAATTACAAAATCACTTCTGAAAGGGACCGACACTCTCTTGAAATCTTGAAACTTAGCCTTGCCGATCAGGGCGAATATCACTGCAGAGCAACTAATAATGCTGGAACAGACATGTTCAGCACAGAAATGAGGGTGATTGACAGGCCCACTTTTGTCAAAGCCTTTGAATCGACATCAGTAGCTGTGGGACATCCGCTAAGACTTGAATGTCAAGTGGACGAAGATACTGGAGTAACCATTACGTGGACCAGAGATGGAAGGAAATTGCATAACACTATGGATCAGAAACTTTCTTTTGAGGACAAAGTTGTTATTCTTGAAATCACAAATTCAAGTCTGAAAGATACTGGAAAATATGTTTGCACTGCTGCAAATGAGGCTGGAAGCAGTAGCTGCTCTTCTATGGTGTCTGTACAAGGTAAGAACTGTCAATGGATACATTGATTGAAAACAAAGGTTTTATCTTCTTCTACTTGTTGGAAAATCCTCTTATTAACTTAATATTTCTTAAATTGATTTTAAAATTTTGTCGCTTTTAACTCAATGGAAACTTTACATAATTTTCAAAAATTTCGTACCAAAATTTTATGATTATGCAAAATCAATGCCTTCTGTAGAGCCCCCACGTTTTGTGAAAAGACTTGAACCAAAGATCCTTTGGAAACATGGAGTGACATCACGTCTGCAGTGCACTGTAAAAGGCTCACCTGAGCTTCACATCACCTGGTTTTTGAATGACCGTGAATTGACTACTGGAGAAAGGCACAAAATCACATTTAAGGATGGCCAAGCAGTTTTGGAGATAAATAATGTGTCTGTGGCAGACGGTGGAAACTACACCTGCGAAGTGTTGAATGAAGCTGGTTGTGAAAGCTGCAGCACTCTTTTAACTATAAAAGGTTTGTGACAGTACCTGTTTTTGTTGACTTAGAGCTTTAAAATTTGAAGCATAATTCTCAGCTGATTATATGAAGTTCTGATTGACTGTCTTTTTTGTTACTAGAACCACCTTCATTCAGAAGGGAACTGAAAATGGTGGAAGTAGTTAGAGGAACATCTGCCAAACTAGAGCATGAAATTGCTGGAACTCCGCCATTTGTAGTGCAGTGGTCTAAAAACAGGAAAGCAATCTCCTCAGATAGAAAGTTTAAGATCACTTCACAAGAAAGCACTGCCTGCTTGGAGATCAGTTCATTTGAGGGTACTGATGTTGGGGACTATCAATGTACTGTGTCAAACGACGTAGGGAAAGTCTCCTGCACATCATCAGTTAAGCTGAAAGGTCAGTAAAGATGAACAATTACATTTTTAAATTGAGAATTTTTTTTTTTATAATAGAAAATTTGTATTTTATCTATGTTTCTTTTTTTACGTAGACCCTCCCTTTTTCTCGAAGAAGATTGAAAATGTCTCAGCAATTCTGGGAAGTACTGTTAGGCTGCAGGGCGCTCTTAAAGGATCGGCCCCGATCAAAGTGACATGGATGAAGGACTCTGAAACACTGCGGGATGATGATCCTAATGTAACAATGGAATTTGAGAATAATATTGCTGTTCTAAAAATAGCAACAGTCAGCATCATGCATAGTGGTAAATACACTTGCCAAGCTGAAAATGAAGCTGGGAAACAGATGTGTGAAGCTACTGTCTCAGTTCAAGGTTTGGTGATACTTTCAAGCATATTATGATGAATGATGAAAATCAGCCCCATACACCCATATTATTGTGCATTTGAAATATTTTGATTTTGTTTTAGAACCGGCAAGGATAACAGAAAAGACAGCATCCATCAGCGTCTCCGCTGGCGATCCGGCATCTTTGGAGTGCACAATCGCAGGAACCCCAGACATTAGAGTAAAGTGGTTTCGAGATGGAAAGGAGATTGCAGAATCCCGAAAATATAAAATGAGCTTTAAAAATAATGTCGCCACTTTGAAAATTCTTGCTGCGGAGAAGAAAGACGACTGTGAATATATGGTGGAGGTGGCCAATCGCGTTGGAAAGGACCAGTGCTCTTGCACTGTCACTGTGCTCGGTTAGTTTTTGACACCTTCACACTGTTGCTGGTTTTTTTAACTTTGGTAGGGGTTTCTTTTCTTACAGGACTTGTTTTTATTTTCTTTTGAACAGATCGAATTGTACAACCTTCATTCACAAAACTTCTTAAAAAATTCTGCGGAAGTGTCGGCTCCAGCGTCAGTATGGACTGCAGGGTAACTGGATCTCAGCCTGTGACGGTTTCTTGGTACAAGGATGATTCAGAGATCACAGCTGGTGCAAAATACCGAATGGAATTCTCTGATGGCAAAGCGTCTTTGCAAATCACTCAGTTACAAAAGTCTGACGCTGGAACATATACTTGCCGTGCAAGAAATTCAGCTGGATTTGCAGAGACCAGTGGAGCTCTGTCTGTAAAAGGTTTGAAAAAGAATAAAACCTTTTTTTCTTTGTTTTCCTTAGGGTGGAAAATGTCTAAACACAATGTCTATTTCAGCAAAGCTTTTTGTAGAATTTGACTTCATTCTCCTCAGAAAATGTGGAATATTATCAAGAGAAAGAGGGGCTGTGCAGTTTTTTTTTAATTCTTTTTTATTTCCTATTTGTTTGCCAAAATTAGTTCAAATCAAGAAATACCGTTCAGTTGAATTTGGGCTTTTGTCAGTATGTTGGTGCATGAATAAAACTGCTCTTGGCACTTCATAGATGCAATCGTTGAAGCATCTAGTTTTGTCAGTAAAAAGTGCAAGACCTTGAAAAATTATATTAATGATTATAATTATTCATAAATTGCAGTTAACACATTAATTGTTTTTTATTTTCTAATTTCATGAGCAAGACCCACTTTTAAACCACCTTTATATTTATTCAATCCTTATATATTTTACTGGCGTGAGGCCAAAAATAGATTGATTGACATCAAAAATCTCATCTTGTCATTTTCATAATTAAGGTTCCCTATGAATGGCAAAAAACCAAGCCAAAATATCTTGAGCTTTCCCTTTCCCATGTTCCCTTGACAAAAATTTGCTGTATTTTTCTATCTTTTCGCATTTTGTAACTTGTTTCCTGATTTCTCTGAACAAATTACAGAGCCTCCAACCTTTACATTAAAGCCAGACTCTCAAAATGTCATACCAGGCGCAACTGTGACTTTCAAGACCTCTTTCACTGGCACAGCCCCGTTCAACATTAAGTGGTTCAAAGGGGACCAGGAAATATCTGCCGCAGGAACTTGTTTTATCAAAAAAGATGCATCTTCAAGTTTGTTGGAACTTCACTCAGTGAAGCCAAAAGATTCTGATAATTACAGCTGCCAAGTTACCAATGAAGCTGGAAAGGCGACCTGCACCGCTGTCTTGTTTGTAAAAGGTGCATTTTCTTCTTGTATGATTCCTACTTAGTATCTTGCGAATCTCTTTTATCTTTAATGTTTTATTTGAGCTTGGTTTTCCATAACTGTTGCAAAAACTATTCTTACAGAACCTCCAAACTTTGTGAAGAAGCTTGAGACTTCAAAGATTTCTCCAAAGGGAAGTCCTTTATATTTGGAATGCACTGTTGCTGGCAGCCCTCCAATCAAAATTAAGTGGTTCAAGAATGAGACGGAAATTTATTCGGGTGATAGGTACAAGATGGACTTCACAGACTCTGTTGCTACTTTGGAGATTCCAGCCAGTGTTGTTGATGATAGCGGGGAATACCTTTGTGAGGCATCAAGCGAAGCAGGAATTGACCATTGCAAAAGTGTGGTTTCGATCAAAGGTTTGTTTGCTCATGACCAATTATAGTAAATGCAGATTTTTATTTTCTATAATAGTCAATTATGCACTTATTTGCAGTTGTATAAATTTTAAGACAGTGTCTGAATTAATTTATTTTTTGTAGAGCCACCAGTGTTCACGAAAGTTATTGAATCCAAAGAAGTTGTCAAAGGATCTGATGTTGTGCTGGAGGGGAATATCTCAGGATCTCCTCCATTTGAAATTCTGTGGTTTTTGGATTCTAAGCCAATAAGAAATGACAGGAAACACCAGATTAGTTTCCAGAATGATACAGTTTACCTCAAGATTCTAAAATGTGACGCAGGAGACACTGGAAGATATCAGTGCATTGTTGAAAATGAAGTTGGGAAATCCTCCTGTGATTGTGAAATGACATTTAAAGGTTAGTGACAAAAGTGAAATTTTATACAAGAATCAAATTCATATCGATCAACTCTCCTCGTAATTTATTTGGTGCATTTTCTTTTCATTAGAACCACCATCATTTATCCAGAAGATGGAGAATGCCAGTCGTCTTGTTGGCAATGAAATTACAATGCTATGTACGCTAAAAGGATCATCACCGATTACTTTATCATGGATGAAAGATGATTATGTGCTTAAAGATGATGAGAATGTGACGATGACCTATGAAGACAGAACTGCAAGACTCCACATAACAAACATTCAGATAAAACATAGTGGAAAGTTTACTTGCTTTGCGAAGAATGAAGCTGGAAGCCAGAAATGCTCTGCTTCATTGGAAGTGAAAGGTTAGCTGTATCATAATTGAAAATTCAACCAAAGCTAAAAAGTGAAAGTTCTCTCTTATTTTTCAATAACATATGCATAATCGTTTGCTTGTTTGTGTGCTGCAGAACCAGCTAACATTACAGAGAAAGCAAAGTCCATTGAAGTTACTGCTGGGGATCCTGCCACATTGGAATGCAGGTTCTCAGGAACTAAAGTCTTGAAAGCGAAATGGCGAAAGGATGGAAAAGACCTGGTATCGAGCCATAAATATAAAGTGCAAAGCACCAATAAGAGCTCCACATTAAAGATTCTTTCGACCAATAAGGGTGACAGCGGAGAATACTCTTTTGAAGTTTCCAATGATGTTGGTAGCAGCACTTGTGAAGCGTACATAACTGTTCTAGGTTTGTATATCAGAATGACAAGCCATTTCATGAAAAAGATACATTTAAGTTAAGCTGTGAAAAGTTATAAGTTGTGTTGACAAGATGCCTTTCTTTCATAATAGATCAAATAATCAAGCCAAAATTCACAAGAAAACTGAAACAGATGGATAGCGTCAAAGGATCATTTGCCCACTTGGAGTGTCTTATTTCTGGTTCCCTGCCCATCACTGTGCGTTGGTACAAAGACAATACCGAAATTGTGGCAGATGAAAAGCATAAATGTTCATTCTTTGAAAACACAGCATTTTTGGAAATCGCTGATCTTTCTAGTTCAGACAGTGGCAGCTATACCTGCATTGCTGAAAACAAAGCAGGAAGTGACCAGTGTTCTGGTGCCTTGATTGTGAAAGGTTTGTGCGTTAATTACCGGACAAATTTTTGTTTGACCCAGCTATCTCAATATTTATTATTTTATGTATGCACATGTTTACATATTGACAGTCCTACTTAGGCCGTATTTTTAGAGATTGGTATTTATTCTTCAAATTAATGCTGCCCAACTCAGGTTAAAACTTGCTAGCATCTTGACATTAATTGATTTTTTATGACTGCTCTGACCACTCTCCGTTTTATCTGTAGAACCACCAACGATATTAGAGAAGCCGGAATCGATGGATGTCTTGCCTGGATCAAGAGTTAAATTAGGTGTATTATTAAGTGGGACTCCCCCTCTTAATATCAAGTGGTTTAAAAACAACAAGGAAGTTCTGTCAAGTGCTGACTGCTTAATACAGAAAGATAACATTTCAAGTTCACTGGAAATTTTCTTTGCCAAGGCCTCGGACTCTGCAGATTACTCCTGTGAGATCACTAATGATGTTGGCTCTGATGCCTGCAAAGCAACACTCTTTGTGAAAGGTGCTTATTTAACTTACTATTTGCTTTAAATCTGTATATAATAGTTATGGATCCAACTATGAATATAAATTAATGCATATATTTCTTTTTAGAACCCCCAAAATTCCTTCGAATACCTGAGAAAGTTGCAATAGTGAAGCCAGGACAAAATAAGAAATTTGAATGTCTGGTTTCTGGAACTCCTGAAATTTATATCTATTGGTTCAGAGATGGAAATGAAATCAGTCCCAGTGAAAAACATAAGATTTCCTTCGTAAATTCAATGGCGAGCTTGGAAATTGTTGGTGCTGATGTGAAGGATACTGGAGTTTACTACTGCGAGGCCCGCAATGATGCTGGTAGTGAGAGCTGCAGCATGAAACTGGAAGTGAAAGGTCAGTGCTGAGGGTTGCTGGACAAACTTAGTAGAAATAATCAATAATTGACGGAAGAGTCCAAGCTGAGTTCAGCTGCTGAATTTAAAACTGAATTTATTACTTCAATAATTTTTTTTTTAAATAGCTCCTGTCCCTCCATGGAAACATTTAGCAACTCCTACATGAGCATAAAATCCAAGATTGCTGCAGTTGGCAGTTTTGTTTATGAGATCTATTAAGTATTTTGATAAAAATGGGCCAGAGACACTTACTCCAGGTCAAGAAATACAAATGTGTGATTGTTTATTTCAGGAATAATTTGAATTATTTATCGGTCCAGACCAGGTATTGAGAACTGGCAGATGCAAAATATTTCTGGTCCACATAAACTGTCCAGGTTTTATGAAGAACTATCAAAATTTCATTCAAGATAAAAATGACATCTTGCTTCAGTTTAATTCTATTGTCTGTGATAGGTCAAATGTGCATGCACAGGCTAATTGCCTTAATTACTAGCAAGATCCTTATTAGAACAAAAAAGGAAAAAGCCATTTCAGACAACTAGTTGATGACTTTGTGAGGGTTCTTCTGGTGCATTTATGACCACCATGGCCTCCAATTGCCTTGAAACAGCAGTGAATAATAGGCTTTACACAACTCAGTGATTAAGGTTACAGTCCGCTGGACCAGCACTGTTTGTTGCTCCAGCACCTCCTATTGTCCCTGGTTCAATACTGCTGAACGGCAGCATGTTTGGCTCTCCTCGGCCCCTTGTTTGACTGTACTTACGATGTGAAGATAACCAGCTGCTGACTGACACATGCTCTGGGGGAGCAGGACACACTGTTTGCGCTCTCCTGGGAGAGAATATTCAGTTCGATGATTTGACTTTCCAGATTTGGATGGGATTGGAGATGCCACGATTTATAATAGATTTTAAGGTCAGAATAGTTTTGTATTTATTGACCTGGAATTATTTGAAATGGTATTTAAATGTAGTTTCTTACTGAACTGGTAGAAAAAAAATAGATAATCTTTGATTGTTTGTACCAATCATGGACACCATCTTGGATTTCAAAGTAAAAAGTAACTGGAAACAGGGGCAACCGCATTTTTGTATCAAATACATAAATAATCAGTAATAAATCAGCAATAGGAAACTAAATATTGGTGAGAAAAATGATTGTGGAATCTACTGAAATGAAAACGTGTGCGTAATATTCAGTAATGCACCCTTGTTTTATTTCAACCTTAAAAAATGATCAATTTTAAAATTTTGCCCTGTTGCAGAGCCCCCAGTATTTGTAAAAGAACTGGCACCTGTTGAAGCTGTGCATGGCTCTGATGCACTGTTGTTATGCCAAGTCATGGGCACTGCTCCCTTTGAAGTAACTTGGCACAAGGATGCAAAGGAAATCATCTCCAGCAAGAGACACACAGTTTCATGGAATAATGATATTTTAAGCCTACAAATACAGAAATGTGAGGATTCAGATGTTGGGGAATATCAGTGCACCATTGCAAATGAGGTTGGAACTTGCTTCTGTAGGACTGTGCTGCGAATGAAAGGTTTGTCATTTTTCCAGAGTGATGCGTTTCCAAATGAAATTTGGAAGTCTTGTCGAAGTTCAAAAGTGTAATTTACCTCCCTGTTTATTTTGTTAATATTAGAGCCCCCATCATTTGTAAAGAAGATCCAAAATGTGGCCACAATATTGGGAAAAGCAGCTGAATTTCAGTGTGTTGTGAAGGGGTCACCACCCCTCACAGTTCAATGGCAGAAAGATGAGGAATGGATCCAGGAGGATGCCAAAATTGAAAGAACTTTTGATGGCAGTGTCGCTACTTTGCGAATCGCAGTCTCTGAGGCCTGTCACACTGGCAGATTCACCTGTCAGGTCATGAATGAGGCTGGGCAGGAGAGGAGCTTTGCTACTCTGCTGGTGCAAGGTTTGTCTTAGTCTTTTAACTCCCAATGGATGAGCTTTGGAAGTACTGGAAACTTCACTGTGCACTCATTGTCCTATTTCATGCTGTTTCAGAGCCGCCTCAAATCATTGAGAGGTCTGAAACAATAAGCGTAACTGCTGGTGATCCAGTGAGTATGGAGGTCAAGGTGTCAGGCACCCCTGAACTGAAAGTCAAGTGGATAAGGGATGGAAAAGAGCTGATATCCAGCAGGCAGCACACACTCAGTTTTGTGAATAATGTGAGCAGCCTTAAAATCCCATCTGCTCAGATGACTGATGGTGGGAACTACACCTTTGAGGTCACCAATGATATTGGAGTCTCCAGTTGCAAGATTACATTAGTCGTAGTAGGTTAGTGATATTTCTCTCATCCTTTTTATGGACTTTTCAATATTGTACTATGCCTGGCAGGTTAACTTTATCTGTGTTTGTTTATCAATGCAGAACAAATTATTGCTCCATCGTTCCTCAAGCCATTGGTTGAAATGCGGGAAGTCCTGGGATCTTTCGTACGTCTTGAAAGCAAAGTTTCTGGTTCTCTTCCAATGTCTGTGGAATGGAAAAAAGATGGATACGTCATCACTGGCAGTGCAAAACTTAAACTTATACATGAGGAAAACACTGTATCATTGGAGATTGAGCATTTGGAAAAAACGGATGCTGGGACCTACACTTGTAAATTATCCAACAAAGCGGGAAGCTGCGAATGCAGTGGTGCTCTGCTGGTGAAAGGTCAGAAATATCAGCCAGTCTTCCTTCAAGTTGAATAATCTCTTCAATATGTCATTTCTTCATTTCCATTTTTTTCTTGTTTATGTATTTTAGAGCCACCAAGCTTTGTGTCGGAACCAGAATCCTTGGCTGTTCTCCCTAATTCGACTGCTCATTTTAAATGCACTTTAAAAGGAACACCTCCTTTTATTGTGAAGTGGTTCAAAGAAGATACGGAATTAGTAACTGGACCATCGTGTTTTACCGGATTGGAAGGATCGTCATGTTTCTTAGAACTCTATTCTTGTGGAACTTCTCAAAGTGGAATATATTTTTGCCAAGTTAGCAATGATGCTGGTACTGCAAGATGTACAGCCAAGTTATTAGTGAAAGGTTGGAATCTTAATCTTTCCTATTCTTACTGACATTCAGTTATTTCCATCTTTACAGCTTCTTTGTATTTTCATTAATTTTGCTGAAGTTTTTCTCTCAGGATCAAATACTTTGCAGCATATGTTTTGTATCTCCCATTTTTACAATCCTGCACTGAATTTATTTATTTTTTTTCCCCACAAAGCTGTGATTCTGCGTTGTAACCCAGTATGTTTTGGTTTTGCAGAACCTCCTGAATTTGTGCTGAAACTTCCACCCACAAAGTTCGTGAAGAAGTCTGAGCCGCTACGTCTTGAGTGCAAAGTAGCTGGAACACCTCCAATTCAAATGTCTTGGTTCAAAAATGACAATAGGATCACAGAAGGTGACAACTATAGGATGTCATTTACAGACTCACTGTCAGTCCTCGATATTCTCCACACGAGATTCGATGACAGTGGTGTCTACACCTGTGAAGCTCAAAATGATGCCGGAAGTATCAGCTGCAGTACTACGCTCGTAGTCAAAGGTTAGATGTTCAGAAAGAGTACCATTGTATTTTTCAGCATATGGTTATATTTGTCGATGTTTATTTCTACATTAACCTTTTTCTTTATGCTTATGCTTTCTAAGTTTCTTGCATTCATGTTTCTTCTAAAAGTGCACATTTTGTGACACTTAAACAGTAATTCAAGAGCCCTGCACTATGCCTGGTGACAATGAATGTCAAAATGAGCTGAACCATATATGGCTAATTTATGATGTTTATTCTAAAAAATTCTGGCATTCTTGAAAGTGCTTGATAGGGTCTCTCTGATGTAGGGATTCTTTGCTTTCGATGACACAATTTTAAATACAAATTGCTTTTTATATTTTTAGAACCACCATCATTCATAAAAGCACCTGAAATTGTGGAGGGTCTGAGAGGCAAGGACATCAGTATTAATTGTGAGCTATCTGGCACTGTACCGTTTGAGATAACTTGGTACAAAGACAAAAAGGCTCTAACAGAAAGCAGAAAATACAAGTTTGTGCAGGAAGGTAGCAGTGCTACTCTTCATATTCTTAGTTTGGATGCCACAGATCCTGGTGAATACCAGTGCAAAGCATCAAATCAAGTAGGAAGTGATACATGCTCTTGCAGAGTTGCACTCAGAGGTTAGTTTTTTCTTCCTATTTTTTACATCATTTTAAATATTTCTCAATGTTCCACTCATCCTGAAGACTTTAAAATGCCCTTAACTATGTCAATCATTGCACACTTTGCAGAGTCACCAGCTTTTGTGAGGAAACTGTCCAGTTTGACTGCAATTTCTGGAGAAGAAGTGACCTTGTCTGCCACTGTCAAAGGCTCCCAACCAATTTCTGTCTCTTGGGTGCAAGACCAGGACCATGTTCTCAGAGATGGTGATAATAGAAAAATTACCTTTGAGAACAACCAGGTCACTTTGAGAATCTTCAAAGCTGATGCAACATCTGCTGGAAAATACACCTGCACACTTAAAAATGATGCTGGAGTGGTGGAATCTATCGCTCACTTGACTGTACTAGGTTTGTAATTCAAACAAAGGGCCCTATTTTGATCACCTTAGCGCAGTCTGCAAACGCATGAGCTTAAGGTTTTGCAGATCAAAACTGCGTGCCTTTCTCCATTGCGGTAACTTTGCGCCAGGAGGCGAGAGCGCTGGTGTGGCGCTGTTGGAAAAAAGGATTGGATTAAGACAAATTAATTACCTTTGAGAGTGGTAGGGGTTTGATTCCATTAAGGCTAATCTGATAAGCTGATGTCATTCCCTTTGAAATAGAACTGACAGTTTTGTCTGGTGAAGAACAAGCATCTAACCTGCCTCCATTTGGTCCTCTAAGAACAGTACTCATACATAATAATGCATAGGGCTGCTTGGGGGGCTAGAGGTCAATTCACCACATAATGCGTCTTGCATGAAAATAAGAGGAGGAATTAAGCATTTTACAAAATTACACTTGTGGTAAAAGAAGTGCAAGATACAAGTTAATTATTTACATTTCTGTCACCCCCCCCACCCCCATAAAAAATATTCATACAGATGAAAATATATTCCTTCCCCCTCCTGTCCCCTCTTTGACCACACCAAAATTTTGTTGGCATTATTTGTGGGATACATTGCAAAAATGAAAATGGGAAGGAAATGATTTGCGTTTATTTGTAACCAGCTCTGCTGGGTGCCAGTCAGTCCCATCAAACTGCCTTCGAAGCACAGTTTTGGCATTAAAAGCTAATTTGTTTGAGTCAAAATGCAAACAAGTGACATGAAAATTGCTCAGCATTAGCCTTATCCAAAAGCCGTTATATAAGATAATATCAATATGCTGTTTGTGACTGACAAAATTGTGCGCAATGTTACCTCCACAAGCTTTTCCTTTTGCGAAGGTATGAAAATAGAGCCCAAATTCAGGAAATGTTTTGTTCATATATGTTCTTTTTCTCAAAATGAAGGTGCTCTTTTTTACATTTCAGAACCCGCTTCAATTGTGGATAAACCGGAGTCCTTCAGTGTCACTGCTGGTGAAAGTTGTGCATTTGAATGCAGAGTAGCTGGAACTCCAGAGCTGGAAGCAAAATGGTTCAAAGCTGGAACCCAGTTGTCGTCTGGCCAAAAGTACAAGATTGCTTTCTCTAAAATGATCTCGAGCCTAAAGATTCTGTCAGCAGATAAAGGCGACACCGGAGAGTATACGTTTGAGATCGCCAATGAGGTTGGAAAAGATGCCTGCAAAATGAACCTCAATGTGCTAGGTTTGTAGTCATTCCTGTTCTGTAATATAAAGATTATTTTTCAAAAATTCTTATTTTCTATCTACAATGATGTATTCTAAATTTTATCATTTCTTTCCACAGATAAAATGATACCTCCCTCATTTACACGGAAATTGAAGGACACTCAGGGAATTGTGGATAAATCTGCCCTGATGGATTGTAAAGTGTCAGGTTCCCCTCCGTTCACTATCTCTTGGTATCATGATGGACACGAGATCAGAAGTGGGCCAAACCATGAAATTTCCTTTTCCGATAACACTTGCACCTTGAAAGTACCTACGTTAAAGCTCACTGACTCTGGACTGTACAAATGTAAAGCTGTAAATGAAGCAGGTGGCAGTGAGACGAGTTCTTCTCTGATTGTAAAAGGCGAGTTTTGTTTCAGATGGCTTGTTTCAACTCAGTGGTGATGTCATCCATGCACACAGTTTCATTAATGTCGTCCTTGTATTTAAATCAATGAGACATGCAATGGGAAACTTTATAGTTTGCATTTTTAAAAAATCTTAAATACATTGCTGTTTGGAAGTCCAATACTCAGATTATTATCTCAATTCCACAATTAATCAAACACTTTGATTGAATAGTCCTTAAGGTAGAAACTTTAATAAAAGTCTTCTTTTTTTTTCTGTCATTATAGAACCCCCATCTTTCATCACTCAACCTCAGCCTATGAAGGCGTTACCCGGTTCAAATGTTGTTTTTACGGCTACTGTCAAGGGAAGCGAACCACTGAAACTGAAATGGTTCAGAGGCAGTACAGAAATAATTTCTGGTCAGGATTGTGAAATTTCATTGCGGGGTGGTACTGCATCTCTGGAACTGTACAATATTGATAAATCTCATGCTGGAGAGTACACGTGCCAGATCATTAATGATGCTGGAAAGGAAAGTTGTCCCGTCAACCTGTTTGTGAAAGGTTGGTAAACATGACATATTTGCTGAATAATTACTGAATTGAATCTCCTTTGTCATTGATGTCATTGCTTCACCCCTCATTTAATATATTTCTGCATTGTTTTTTAGAACCTGCACGCTTTGTGAAGAAACTGCGAGACTCTACTGTAGAAAAGGGAAAATTATTGTTGCTCGAATGCGCATATTCTGGGAGCCCAGAAATACTTGTGAAGTGGCTTAAAGATGGTCATGAGCTATTTTCTTCATATAAATACAACATCACAACTACAGAGAATTCTTGCATACTGGAGTGCCTTAACAGCGACAAAGATGATTCTGGAAAATACTCTTGTGAAGTTTCTAATGCAGCTGGAAGTGACGCATGTCACGCTCAAGTGTCCGTTTTAGGTTTGTTTTCATGAATTTGAATTTATGTCTATGGTAATTAAGTAAAATCAGATTCAGTGTGTGTGTGTATATATATATATATATATATATATATATATATACACACACACACACATTTAAATTAATCACTAAACATTCTTTTTTTTTTTTTTTTTGCCTCAGAACCACCATTCTTCATTGAAAGCTTGGAGCAAATGGAAGTTACAGCATTGGATCCACTTTGCCTGAAATGTCAAATTGATGGCACTCCAGAAATAAAAGTATCTTGGTTTAAGGCAGATGGTAAAATTAGATCAAGTGATACCTGTAAAATGGAATACACTAAAGGCACAGCCAGTCTGAAGTTCAGCAAAGTCAATAAGACTGATGCTGGGGAATACACATGTAAAGCTGAGAATAGCATTGGATCAGCCACCACAAGCTGCCGCATAATCGTGCAAGGTAATTGTCTGTATACTTTCAAACGGCTTGTTTGCAAAAAAAACTTTACTCGACTGTGTCAGAATGTTTTGAAAAAGACTTGCGCATCATACCTTGCATCCATTTACTCTGTTTCAGACGCAAAAACACCACCATCTTTCACGAAGAAAATAACAAGTCTCCAACAAACCAAAGGACAACCTGTTGTATTTGAGTGCCGTATTGCAGGATCCTCACCGATGGAGGTTTCTTGGCTGAAAGACGGTGAAACTTTGAGATATGATGATGAATATTCAATGTCTTTTGATGACAACACTGCTGTTCTAAAAATTGCCACAGGTGACACGAGGCACTCAGGCGAATACACTTGTGTGGCGACCAACAGCGTTGGAACAGCATCTTGTCGGGCCAAGCTCACTCTTCAAGGTTTGTGGGGCTTTAACCTCTATTATTTGAGCATGTTCTACATGCTCAAATATTTCAGTTTTATGTTAAATAATTTTATATCTTTAAACTATTTCACATCATAGCTCCCATTTCACTTGCAGAGCCGAAATACCCGCCTGTTTTCGATAAAAGGCTGTCGCCCATGGAGGTTTCAGTGGGTGACAGTGTGGAGCTTGAATGTCACATGACTGGAACTTCGCCCATAAAAGTTACCTGGTCTAAAGATCACAAAGATATTCGCTCAGCGGGAAATTATAAAATCTCCTGTGTGGATAATACTGCACATCTGACCATTTTGAAAGCTGATAAAGGGGACTCTGGCCGGTATTCTTGCCAGGCCAGTAATGAGGTCGGGAAAGACTCTTGTACTGCTGATGTTTTAGTGAAAGGTAACTGACCCCTGGATGTAATAATAGTATTGTGTCATTCATCTGCATTGTTATTGTCCTCTTTCACTGTAAATACTGAATATATACTGTCTATGATTTTTGTGTGATTCTTCTCAATCCAGTTACTGTTTTCACGAAAAAGATCTCCTTTTTATTTGTCGGAAAAATAGAAGAAATACTAGAAAAAAAGTCTAATTTTTATCAAGCGGTCTTTATTTGTGTATTTTCCCTTCTTGCATAGTTCATTTTCCTGTTTTATTTGAGATTCACGCAAATTTTACTTTTCAGAGCGCAAAGTACCCCCTACATTCACCAAAAGACTCTCAGAAATCATTGAAGATTCAGAGGGGAAGTTGATTAAGCTGGAAGCACGGGTCTCTGGATCCCAGCCCATCAGTGTCAGCTGGTTGAAAGATAACAGAGAAGTCTACACTTCTGACAGTTATGACATATCCTTCAAGAGTAATCTGGCAGTGTTAGTCATTAAGCATGCCGCCCTCTCTGATCGTGGAATATTCACTTGCCGGGCTTCCAATATTGCTGGGGCTGCAACCAGTGAGACATCTGTGGTCATTACAGGTACGTTCTTGTTTCAACCAGCTACTTTCTGGGTGCTTTACCCCTGACAGCATGTGCTCCACTGAATTCATGAAATAAGCTGTAAATATTCATGATTCTAACTCCCTTCTTCCATAACAGAGCGTAAGACTCCTCCAGTATTTGATGATCCTCTCAGACCAGTCACAGTAAATCAAGGCGAGAGGCTGCGCCTGTCCTGTCATGTTCGTGGATCTCCACCGCTGAAGATCCAGTGGATGAAGGACAGGAAGGATATTAAACCCTCTGCTCAGACCAGGATTACCTTCATGGATGGCACTGCTGCTTTGGAAATCTCTTCTGCTTCTAAAACAGATGCTGGAGACTATCTTTGCAAAGCTACTAATGACGCAGGGAGCGAATTCTGCAAGTCCAGGGTGACAGTGAGAGGTACAGTTTTGCATCTGACTTCATTTTTCCCGTAGTCACAGCTTATTTCACAGCCCTTGTTAAAGTGCTTTCATTAAAATTCCTTCTGTGGAGCTGCTGGATAGCTCACTCGGTTAAAGCACCGCTTTGCAGAGTAGAAGTGACTGTCATGGTGTGGGTTCGAGCCCCAGTCGTACCAATCGGCAGTGGTCGGCAGCTCTTTCAGATTAGCGCACAATTGGCCATTGCGCTACAGGGATGCAAATTGGTGAAGGGTCTGCCAGGAAGGGTAATATAAAATGGTTGCTTTGTTCCTTGTTCAAGCGGGCGCTCATCCAGACGGGCGCTCATCAGGAAGATTCTAAGCTTGTTCATGTTCAGGTATCCTCCGCTCTTGTTCTGAACTTGCGAAGATTCAACCAATGAGTGTAGCTTAGCATTATTTACAGGCACGTGCTTCGGAGGAGAGCCTTGAACCATCCCTTTCTCCTGAATTGGCCACAAGTGTTGAATACGTGCAAGGCTTGTACATAGTTCCCCAATTGGGCACTCCAGATTCGGGTGGGATTGGACATGCCAAATTAAAAAATAATAATAATAGTAATTTCTTCTGTGACTTTAAATATTTAATTTTATTTTGACAGTTTTGATGGAAAACTTTTTAAAATATACATGGGCCATTCCATGCCAGTTGCAAGAGTTTGAAATGTTCTGTCTTTTTGACTTCCCACTGTATATTGGCCAAGGCCCAATACCTAAATTCTTCTATTGCTGAGTCATCTCTCAATAAACAATGCATGTGTTGTGTTTGGACTTGCTGAATTTTATTTTTTTTCATTTCAGTTCATTTTCCCAGTTCTCATCTGATGGCTTTAATTGCATTGGAAAGTAAATAACAACATGAATTTGGAAATAATGAATGGAAATGAATCAATGATGGTGGTTTATTAGTATTAGCTGGCCTGACCACGTGTATAGATACAGATATGTTATTTACTGCTAGTCAATTGTTTGGTATTGTTTTCATGTTTTCAGACAAAGAGAAGGGAGCACCTGAAGCCGAAGAGGCTGCTCCAGCAGCCGCCAGACCTGCCAAACTGGACAACCTGTTTTTCATTGAGGAACCCAAGAGTATTCAAGTAACAGCGAGTAAGTGCCTGTAGCAAAAATGGTGGTTTTCCGCTCCCAATGTACCAATATGGCTTTTTTTTTCTTTGTTCGAATAACCAGTTGATTTTAGCTGCTTAAAAATTTGGTCATACATCAAATCTGTCATAAACTAGTATAAAGAATACTACGATTGTATGCTTTATTTTATGAGACATGTTTGATCTAACTGTAGTTGCTCTGACTTGGTCTGGAAGCAAGGCATTTGAGTCAGAACTCCTCACACACCGCTCAATCTTTTGCATCGACTGTTCACTGAAATTGCTGAAGTATTTGAAAATTTGAGTGAATGATTCCAAAACCTTGCCCACCCAAAAAATGTGGCTTAATTTGGCTAAAAGTCATGAAGTGTCTTTCTGATTTTTAAGTCTTTCATCCTGTTGTCTTACACTGGCAGAAATTGCCACATTTAAACACAATTTGAGGATTATAGTACAAACTTTTGAATGTTTATACATTCAGAATTATTCATAAATGAATAATACAATCCAGAGGTCATTAACCGCAAGTGTGTCTGGGTGTAGCATTTAGGAAAGTTTTGATAAGTAAGGGTACTATGCAATTAAATAGCTGTTTTCAGGATTCAGGATTTGCGTAGTTAGGAAGATAAAAGGCAAATTATTATTATCACAAAAATTGTGAACTAGTCTCAAGGTGGTTTTATGATCACATTGCACATGCCTGATTGTGAATGTGAAATATCTTGATCTTTGGCACCATACTCGATTTGAGAGCACCTCAAGTGTAGTGATGATTGTCACGAACTGTATTATCTATAAAAACTCAAAAGGTAACAAGGTGAGATTATCATGTATTAACCTCTTGAACCTGACTGCCCCCTGCACTGGGGGCAGCGGCACATCTTGCAACAAACAGCATACAAGGGCATGGTGACCATTTGGCGACATGGTCATATTATATACCCACTGAACTTAAGTTTTACAGATACATTTATACAATGGTAAACAGCATGAGGCAAGACTCTGCTTCGAATATTTCCACCTACTGTGAAACATAGTGTAATAAATAGTTTTCCTTCAAGATACCACCTTGATATTAAGTTATTGTACTGTCTTCTGGTAATTTGAGACATATTATACCAAAGAACCAATCCTGCAAAATTTATGTACCTTTAATTGATAGTTTAAAAAGTAATGATCTTGTTTTTGCTCAAAATAGGGGGCCTCGCCACCTTTTTGGAATCTCGATATCTCAAAAACAAATGAAGACGCAGGTTCAAAATTTTATGCAAAATATGCTGGATTCATGAATATTATGCTCTATGAATTTGAAGCAAGTCAGAGGCTGTTAGTTGGGAGGTCCCTGGTGATTTCAGATGGAATTACCCACTTGCATCTTGTATATTGTCTGACCCCTTTTTGGAAATATGGTTGAACAAATGTATTTAATCATAGATTGAAGACAAAAAAAACATGAGCAAATGCCAGATGACAGATATTCATGTCCAGAAAATGTGTGTTCTTGATTCGTTGCCATGGCCTACTCTAAAAAAATCTGATAGTGAATAACACATCATCTTTAGCTGCTGTTGTAGCCAAGCAACTCTGGAACACTGTAACAGAATGTGGACAACTGTACTGCAATTTACTGAACAGGGGCTATGTTTCCCAAAAGCGTTGCTATTTGCTAACTTTCATCAACTTCCATAGTCCAGTTCAAACCAAGGCATGAAACATATCGTACAATTTTATTTTTCCCAGAAATGTGGATAAATAAATTGGTTTTTCAACATGAAAATTTAAATGTGTGCTTTATTTGAAGAATGTCTTGACTACTTGTAAAGTATATTTTGGCAGGATTCATTGGTTATTGGCAATGCAGTAGATAAAATAAGGTTAAGAAACAGACTATTTTTTAACATGAATGTGTAAAAAAAATTACAGCTACAATAATAAGTAAACAGCTCCTTAATTGGCAATAATTAAATATACACCCCAATTTTTTACAGAAGTGTTCCTTTTTTCATGTCTTCGCTCAAATGTTTTCATCGAGGAACAGTGCTCTATCGCTAGTAGGATTATTTACTTGTATCTGGACCTCATTTTCATCGTACAGCTGGAAACATATTGGAAATGAATTGTGACTTTGGCTTCAGAATTTCCCTGCTGAGATTAAACGCAGTAATATATAAAGTATCATATTTAATTAACATAATTTTATATTTCTGGAAAATTAAATGCAGGCTATATTATGCAATTATATTTCTTAAACTGGTTTACAAAAAGAGCACATTGATATCGATACTTGTCTTTTGTTACTCTGTCTGTATTATTATTTATGAAGCAATAGCCGATTTAATGAATGAAACTACTGCCAACTTTCATGAAATTTTCTGGACTTGAATATCAATCCCAATATGGATTCAGCTTCAAACCTGCAACTGCAATCGTAGACTTCTTGCAGTAGCCTTATTAAAAAAGGTCCCGAATTGCCTTAATCAGTAGCTTATGCTTCAGTTTAGCGCTGAGGTGATATCGGCTTTTAACTTGCAGCTTGGGATTTTATTTTCATAGTCTATGCGTCTGCAGCATGCGCCACTATTTAAACACAGCAGATGCGTGTATGTTGGAAGATATGTAGCCTATAGTGTAGTAGTAGGAGTAGCGTTAAGAGACAGCGGCCTCGGCCGATGAACCACGCGTTCCATGCATAATTATTGTGTGCGCATATAGCGTGCGTCTTGACACAGGCTGGAAAAAAATGCGACACATGAGTATCCTTAGGCTAGCGCAATGTTTAAAGTCCTGTTTGCAATTTCAAATCCTATGCTAAATAAATGACTAAAACAGTTTAGTCTACGTCCATAAATGTGGGGATGGAAAATGGATTCTCCCTCCTACATTCAATTCGCGTATGCCTGCATACATCGCCTCCATTCAGCCAATTAACGTTATTTCACAGATCACAACCAGATTTAATTTTAATCAAATGAAGGGGCCTACTGATATTTTCTAAATAAACCTTTTCAACATTCTAAAACACTGGACTTTGGACGAGGCCTATAGCCTACCATTGGGAAGACAGCAGCCTGAAAAAGAATATTGTGACTCCCCCCAATGTAACAACTTAAGTTGGCGCCACTGGGCACCAGTAGTGTACACGAGAAAGTAATATGTTCAATAACCTTTTCCTGCCTACATTTATCATTTTTACATTTTTTCATTTCAGAAACCACGGCACGTTTCTTTGCAAAGGTTGGAGGTGATCCCATTCCCAGCGTGAAATGGATGAAGGGAAAGTGGAGGCAGATGACTCATGGCGGCAGAATCACAATTGAACAGAGAGGGCAGGAAGCGAAGATTGAGATCAGAGACGTCACCAAAACGGACTCTGGGCAGTACAGATGTGTGGCATCTAACGAGCACGGGGAGATAGAATGTAGCACTGACTTAAGTGTCAGCGAGAAGAAAGAAGTTGCAGCACTCGAGGGAGATCTCCGAGCTAAACTAAAGAAGTAAGTGCAGTTGAAAACAGTCTCCTATGTTAAGCTATATTTTCATTCCATTCAATTTAAATTAGTTCACTCAAAAAGAAATTGATAATCTTTCTCTCTCTCTTTTTATGCAGGACCCCATCCAAACAGAAGAGCCCACAGCAAGAACAGGAAATTGACATCATAGAATTGCTGAGGAACGTGGACCCGAAAGAGTATGAGAAATATGCACGCATGTACGGCATCACTGATTACCGTGGACTTCTTCAAGCCATTGAGTTTTTGAAGAAGGAAAAAGCTGAAGAAACTGGAAGACCGGTGGGGAAAATTACATCAGAATTAGATTAACAAGCTGAGTAGTCTGAGAATAGAAATGAGACATGAGACTATGCATCCTTTCCAATGAGTGGAACTCTTTTTTTTTTTTTTTAACAGGAAGTGGAACCTAGAAGGCGAGAACCTGACGAAGAATTAGAAAAACTCGTATCAGACTTGCAAAAGAGAATGGAACAGACTGAGGTGTATACCTACATACATACATACAAACGAATGGACAAATTGCCGGGATAAATTTATAATAGTGAACACATGCGATAATGGTTAAAGGATTAAGAGAATTCCTTTAAGATCACATTTCTATATACAGTAGTTTAAATTATATAGTTTATGCAATGTCAAGATTTATGATCATTACTCATTTACATTGACAACCATGAATTTGCTTCATCACAGCCCATCACTCTGGTCAGAGACATCAGAGATCAGTCAACTATCATCAACGAGGAGGCAGTGTTTGAGTGCGAAATCAAGATCAACTACCCCGAAATCCGTTTATCCTGGTACAAAGGCACGCAGAAGCTTGACACCACTGACAAGTACGAAATTCAGATTGTTGGTGATCGCCACCTTTTGAAAATTAAGCGCTGCCAGCCTCGTGACCAGGGAAATTACAGGGTTGTCTGCGGCCCACACATCTCCAGCGCCAAACTTACAGTTCTTGGTATGTATTCTTGTCTGCTGTTTAACAGGCTTTTGCACGGCAGTTGGATCATCGTTTTTTACTGAAGAAATGTTAACAAGGTCTTTCCTTCCTTTGTTCTCTATTGCAGAAAAAGAAGAGGAGAGGCGTCCAAGCCCTCCTGGTAAGGAAGGCAAACACTGTTCACTGTATTTTCTGTTGTCAATTCCTCTCGCAAAATCGCAGTGTTTTCTTACAGCCGTGTATTTTATCATTTATGTTTGTAATGTCTGATAGCGTCGATGGGCATTGTGAGCGTCACCCTTCACTAACCTCTTGCTCATGCTTGATGTCTTTGTATATACAATATTTATCTTCCTTTTTTTGGATTTTTTTTTTCTCTCGACCATCAATCTTTCTTATTGTTTTGATTGAATTTTTCTTGCTAATTTTTTTGGGATGATAATTCTTCATTTTTGACTTTTGTTAATTTCAGCACTTTGAAAAGTACTAATACACACCTTGGCTGAGTAGAATCTACATTTATAATTAATATGTGGGTGTAGAATACAATATCTGACTTAGCTTGTTGCATGAAAATGACCTTATGCAATCATAATGATGATAAACTACCAAAATGTCTGTTTTTAGCTGCACCAATCCAATTCAAAAAGCACATCCAGAACATTGTGGTGAACGAACGACAGTCTGCAACCTTTGAATGTGAAGTGTCATTTGACAATGCAATCATTACATGGTACAAAGACACATGGGAGCTCAAAGAAAGTACGAAGTACAAGTTTAGGAGTGAAGGCCGGCGTCACTTTATGACCATCTGCGATGTTACCGCAGATGATGAAGGTGTGTTCATCTTTCTCAGATACAAACTTTTCATTTCTTCGACAGTACTAAAAGAGGAATACCAATGCAATTACCTTCATTGATAATCTTGTAGGCATGTACTCCGTGATCGTACGATTGGAACCAAGGGGTGAAGTTAAAAGCTCTGCTGAACTTTATTTATCGGGCCAAGGTTAGTTTCATTGTCATTAAGGCAAAATAACTATTATATGCTTAGTTCTTCACTCAAAAATGATAAATTGCTTGCTTCTTTCACAGAAATTGATTTAGGAAGGGCTCTTGACGGTGAGTATTCCATTTTTCACGTATACCAGAACTACTTAGAATCAACCTAAATTTATGGACTGTGTATATGGCGCTTACAGTATGTACAACACGACGCGTCATACATACGTACTTAAGCATCATATTTAACATCCTTTAGATGTTCCTGATTCTTCCATACAAAGGCCTGATTTACCGACTGAAGGTACGATTAAGAATAACAAATTTGTTCCAATTAACACTGAAGGTGGTGAGGTCTACTTTCAAGTTGAGTGTATTGGGACATTTTAACTGCAAAGAAAGATACAACTCACAGTGTTACAACCTTCATTGAAACTAATCAGTGCACTTTTTAGTCACACCATCATTACTAAATCCATCCTATTACATTTTTAGAAAAAGAGTGTAAACTTGTGCGTGCTTTTTGCGTTTATTATTAACAAGATTAATATTCCGCACTTGTGGTTGAACTTCTTAACATGATTCCCAGTCTTTTCTGGCTTTTGGATTTTTATCTGCTACTTTTCATTCTATTCCACAACTGTTGCCCTTGCCAGAGTTTGAAAGGCGGAACATTCTGGAAGAAAGCTTTATGCAAGAAATGGGTGTAGACAAAAGGAGAGGTATATTGAAATTATGTTATCATCCCAGTTAACGCACACTGTGTGCCGCGTGTCCTCACGAACATATTAATTTCAGTGGTTTTTTTTTTTTGTACTTTAAAAAAAAAAAAACTTTTTTTACGTTTTGTCTGAGGTCTCATGTTTTCAGATGCTCATTATCGTTTGTTGTGCATCGTTTTCTTTGTTGTCCTGAGTTTGTATATTAATTTCCGTTGTGAATGTGTGGATCTGCTTATCCCTTGTGTATTTTTATTTTTAGTGTGTACTCTTGTGTGTTTTACTTGATTCCAGATTCAGTTATTAATGAAATCATTTTTATTTTGCCACCATTATTAATGGGACACGTGTTCTTTTTTTGGTTTTGTGTGCATTTGTCCTCTTAATACATCAGGGGTCAGTTTCCAGATAATATGGGGTCTTTGGATTAATCAATGTGTTTGACAAGGCTTTTAAGCAACGAATATTCTCTATTTACGTGACTTTCCCGAAAACCTCCTTTAGATGTGCTTTGGAGAACACAGACCCTCTATGCAAAGCCTGTTAAGCTAAAGAATTTGTTCTTCTGCCAAAAGATGTGCTCAGAATTTGAGATTGCATGTGGTATCATCAATCTGCAGTCTTTTTCCAGGTGGTATTTTGTGCTTTATACATAGGTTTTATAACAAAACTTTTTGTTGTTGTTGTACTATGAATGAGAGGTCCAAGCTGCCCATAACTTTAGAATCAACTACAGAGACACATTCTTTATGACTGTGTTTGGGAAAGTGGCGTTTTTTTGAAGAATAGTTGCCAGAACCTGTGAAAGTTGTTCTTGGCATTAACCTATAGTGTGATCGAAAGTGGTCAACGGTGCGAATGCTTCTCTTATCAGTTCATTGCTATTGTTTCACCAGCTCCGCAGCTACCTGTTGAGGAATCTTTCATGAGAATTACTACAGAAATGAGAGAGGAAGTATATACTAAAGGTATGTCTGTGCCAGTCATGGCTTATGATGCATATTACTTTTGTAGAAAATAGCATTTTTTTCCTTTTAATGTGATAACTGTCTCTTTCAGATTCATATTTTTATCAATGCATCCTTGTAGATTGACTGTTTGTTAAAGTACAAAACTCTTGCAACAATGCTTGGTCTCAAGGCTTCGTGGTGGCAGGCGTTGTACTGCCAGCTGCACTTTGCTTCCATGTCTCATCTTTTAAATAGCTTATGCTCTTTAAAATCTATGCTTGTCACAAGAGGTCTAACCCAGAAATGTCTTTTAAGTTCCTGATGTTTATGAGATAACTGAAGAAAGGGTGATTTACCCAGCTGTCTCTGTGGCGCCAGAATCACCAGAAGGTATTCTACCTTTTGTCTGAATCTTCATTGAATTAAATTTTAAAATCTGTTAAGAGTTTTTTCATAAAATCTGCAGAAATGTTTTTGCCATACTCTGTGTGTCTTATGTTTTCCCCGAATACTCTGGATATATGCGGATATTAATAAAGACTGTTTATACTTTTAAGTTCCGGAAGCCAGGCGACCTGTGGAAGAAATGGTTACCGTGGCAGCTGTGCCTGAGTTCGAGGATCGCCTGCCACTAACAGGTATAACCTGACCTTAGATCTGTCCATCCATCCACTGTTTTGCTCTTGAATTTCACCCATATCTTCTCATTTGTCTCTTTCTTTCCTCCTTGAAGAAAATTGGGTTTTTTGTGTTGTTTTTTTTTTTACATAAAAGACTTGGATCTTTTTCATTAGCAACTTTGAATTTAACCGTTATTTCTTGTTGAACTCTCCTGATGCGAAAGTGGTAGATTATTTGATTGTAAGCATTTACTGCTTTCTCCTTCCTTGATAAAATCTTGTATGTGAGTAAATGTCTTCTGTTCCTTATAAATATATCTGAAAGAGCATGTCGGGGCTGAGAAGCATGTTCCTAATCAGCTCCTACTCTTGCTGTTCTTAAAAAAAATGTGACTGTCCATAATGATGTATGGATTTGTTGTGTTCAAACAGGTCTTTAATATTGTGTTGTATCTTTTTTTTTACATGATGCAAAATATGGCATATTTATTTTATTTCTCTCCCAATCTGTGTCCCTCATGCTCTTGACAATCCTTGTGCCAGCAAAAACTACTATTTGTTAATCGTCTGTCCTTACTGAATTGAAGGGAGATTGTCTGCTCTCTTGTCATAGCATCTTTGGTCATAAAGACTGCGGTTACAGTATGATTTGATGGTCATGTGTTTTTGTTACCTGAAGATGAAGTTGATCGCGTACCAGAAGTAGCGCCTGAGCCCAAACCTTTCATTAAACCTGAGCTTAAAGAGGTACCTGCCAAGGTTATCCCTGAAGCAGAGCCTCCACCCAGAAAGAAAGCCGAAGCTCTCCCACCTAAAGGTATAGCTACATATTTCGTCTTGTACCTCAGACCCACATACCAAGATGCTCTTTGTTCATTGTAATTGTTCATTTGTATTTGTGGATACATGTCTATGGTTTGTCTGCTTCTATCAAGGGGCAAATCTTGAATGTATTCTGTTGTGTGATTACTTAGTCTTTCACTATCTAAATGGCGTATCAAAAATATGCTTTAAAGTTCCTGAAGTGCCAAAGAAACCAGCGCCACCAAGAGCAGAGCCACCCAAAAAAGTTGAGCCAGTCCCAGCTCCTCCAAAAGAAGTTGTTCCAGAGAAAGGTAGAGACTCCAATATTTATCCAGGGTGTTTGCTGCTAACGCAAAATCACATCTTTTTGTGACTTTTTTCATCTTATATTTCTTACTAATGAATCAAAACACTTTTCTTGTTGGTAACCATATGAATTTGTGGTTGAATTGGTATGTGTTTCTCTGTCATCTGACATAGAATGTTTATCCAGGGCGTTTGTTACCAACGCAAATTCACATCTTTTTGTGACTTTCTGTGTCTTCATCTTACGAATGTATCAAAACACGTTTTGCGTTGGTGACTGCATGTATTTGTAGATGAAATGCTGTGTATTTTTCTGACATAGGGGCAAATCTTCAGAAATTATCGTAATTGCACATCTAATAGTTATATTAAAAATATTCTTTAAGTTCCTGAAGAGCCAAAGAAACGTTTGCCACCGAAAGCAGAGATTCCCAAAGAAGTTGAGCCCGTACCAGCTCCCCCGAAAGAGCCTGTTCCAGAGAAAGGTAGAGACTCCACTGTTCATCCAGGGCATTTGCCACAAACCCAAATGCACATCTTTTTGTGACTTTTTTTGTCTTATACTTTTTACTTCTTATATACTTCTTCTTCCTATCAATATATCAAGATACTTCTTTTCAAAACACTTTTTGTGTCGGTGACTATATGTATTTGTGGTGGAATTAGTATTTGTTTGTCTTCTGACATAGAGGCAAATCTTCAGAAATGCCCCGTAATTGCACATCTAATGGTTATATTAAAAATATTCTTTAAAGTTCTTGAAGAGCCAAAGAAACGTTTGCCACCGAAAGCCGAGATTCCCAAAGAAGTAGAGCCCGTTCCAGCTCCTCCGAAAGAGGCTGTTCGAGAGAAAGGTAGAGACTCCCACATTTTTAGGGATTTTGCCACCAACCCAGACGTACATCTTTCTGTTACATCCTTTGTCTTACACTTTTTACGAATGTATCAAAACACTCTTTGTCTTTATGACTTTATTTGTATTTGTGGATTTATGTCTCTGTGTTTGTCTTGCTTCTGATGAAGAGGCAAATCTTGAGCTTCTCTTTTTTGTGATTACATTGTCTTTCATAATCTGAATGGGGTATGAAATATATTCTTTTAAGTTCCCGAGGAGCCAAAGAAACGATTGCCACCTAAACCAGAGCCTCCCAGAAAAGTAGAGCCAAAACCAGCTGTTCCAAAAGAAGCTGTTCCCGAGAAAGGTAGACTATCAGATTTTTCTCAGGGTGGTCAAATAGACCAAACTCCCAATGGGGGGTTAAATTGTGTCAGTACTTATTGCTGTCACAGATTAAAATGAGTTTATGCTAATGAGATAGCTATCTTTAGTACAAGTTAGTTAGTTTCAGTAGCCTAATAGAGTTAGTTGGGCTAGTGACCATGATGGAGATGAATGCACTTTCACAAAGGTTGAGTAAATAGTTAAATGCAGTTATTTTTTCTTAATGCAAGGGTTATCTTTACCATTTAAGCATTTTATCTCAAACAAGGGGTTCTTGCTTCAGTCACGTAGCTACACCAGTATTTTAAGTTCAGCTATTGGTAGATTAGGATGAGCAGAGCAGAGAAAGCCCATCAGTAACCTCAAATTTTATTTTTTGAATGATATTCTATTTAAAAAATGCTACTTAATTCAAAAATTTCTTTAGGCTCCAGCCATAGCAATTCTGGCATCCAAGAGCACAGTATGGCTTGTCCTCCAGTCGCTAGCCTTTACTTTTCTTGCCAGCCTTTTTTTGCTGCTATTTTTGCATGTGACATAAGCCATAAACTTAGCAGAATATTGGTCTATACCTGCCCCGTTGCTTTGTTGCAGTTTTTACCAAATTACATATAACCAATGTATCAAATACTCCATGTTTGTCATAGTAATTTAATATGTATTTGTGATATGTGTTTCTGTCTTACTTCTGAAATGGAGGAAAATCTTGACATACATTTACTGTGATTGCACATAACTTGAATATTAAAAATATTCTTTAAAGTTCCTGAAGAGCCAAAGAAACGACTGCCACCCAAAGAAGTAGAGCCAATTCCTGCTGCTCCAAAAGAGGCTATAAAGGAGAAAGGTAGAGAATTCGATGCTTCTCTCGGATGTTTGTGACCTATCCAAACGTACATCTTTTGTCTTTTACTTTTTACTAATGTTTCTAAACACTCTGTCTTCGTGACTTTATTTGTATTTGTGGTGACACTGGTGTGTGTTTGTCTGGCCTCTGACCCAGAGGCAACTCTTGGCATAAATTTCCTGAGATTGGACATCTAATGGTAATATGGAAAATATTCTTTAAAGTTCCTGAAGAACTGATGAAACCTGTGCCGCCAAAAGCAGAGCCACCCAAAGGAGTTGAGCCAATACCTGCTGCTCCTAAAGAAGCTGTAAAGGAGAGAGGTAGAGACTTGGATTCTTCTATCGTTTCACAGCCAACTAAAACGTATCGTTGCAGCTTTGTTTTATGCTTTCGACTACTATATCAAAATGGTTCATGTTTCTCTTTGTCGCTTTATTTGTATTTGTTAATACAAGTCTTTCTGTTTGTCTGGCCTCTGACATAGAGGCAAATCTTGAGCTTCTCTTTTTGGGATAACTTTGTCTTTTATAATCTGAATGGGGAATCAAAAATATTCTTTCAAGTTCCAGAAGAACTGAAGAAACCAGTGCCACCAAAAGCAAAGCTACCAGAAAAAGTAGAGCCAAAACCAGTTGCTCCTAAAGAAGCCATAAAGGAGAAAGGTAGAGAATCCAATGTTTCTCTTGGGTGTTCGCCATCAACCCAAATGAACATCTTTCTGTTAAATGTTTTATCTTTTTACTAATATATCACAACTCTTTCTGTCTGAGTGACTACATGTATTTTTGGACACATTGCTATGCTTTGTCTGACATAGAGGCAAATTTTGACAGAGTGCCCGTGATTACGCATCTAACGGTAATATTAAAAATATTTTGTGAAGTTATTGAAGAGCCAAAGAAACAACTGCCACCTCAAGCAGAGATACCCAAAGCAGAGCCAATTCCAGCTGCTCCAAAAGAGGCTGTAAAGGAGAAAGGTATGGAATCCAGTGTTTTTACGGGGTTTGCCACCAACCTAGAAGCACATCTTTTTACATATCTTTTGTCTTATATTTTTTACTAATGTATCAAAACAGTCTTTGTCTTATTGACTTTATTCGTATTTGTGGACACTCGTGTTGTGTTTGTCTGACTTCTAACATAGAAATAAATCTTGACATTAATTTCCTGTGATTGCACACCTAATGTTAATATTAAAAATTCTCCTTAAAGTTACCGAAGAGCCAAAGAAAAAAGTGCCTCCAAAAGCAAAGCTACCGGAAAAAGTAGAGCCAATTCCAGCAGCTCCAAAAGAGGCTGTAGAGGAGAAAGGTAGAGAATCCATTTTTTTTTCGATCGAGTTTTCACCACCAACCCAAAGATATTGTTGCATTTTTGGTCTTAAAGGATTCATGCCAGCAAATTTCCTAAATTATGGTGCAAAGTGCTTTGGTCCTATATGATCCTATAATAAAAAACCAAGCGCAACCACTCCTCTCGGCCGTTTCACAATCCACGTTTTTCTGACCGGCAACAAGCCTGAAGAGATTATGCATATTTGAGATTCAATAGCAATGCTGTCTGGCCTGGGTCGTCACAGTAGCAAGTATAAAGCCGACATATTGACTGCTGTATTGACTCGATCAATCAGTCGCTTTCTCAACAATTATTGTATCTCCTTGACGACAATAGTTGGGAGATACTACGGTTTAGTTCCGGGGCCGCCCCGCCCCCACAGAGATTTTCTGTTACGGGCTCTGGAAGTCACAATTATTACAGGAATTTTTTCAAATTTTTCACAGGCGAAGATATTTCTATTACAATGCTCAAGACCGATTTTCAGCAATTTTGGACCTCCAATATGGCTGGCGGCCATTTTATCCAAAATTTGGGGATCGGGGAGATACACGAGTCGGTCCCTGTGGCAACCGAGTTATCTAGTTGAAGCTTTTTGACGCGAAAATTTGCAGGATGCCTATTCAGCGTGTAGCATATGGCAGAGCTGCAAAAGCTTGCTGAAGAAAGGATGTGGTATTTCATTCTTTTCCTTTCCGAAGAATCCAGCAACACGACAGTGATCGATCCATTACACAAAGCTCTGTTTGAGCTGAAACATCACTATAGGCTTTACAGTGAACACATTTCAAAGGTGATGTTGGACTATGACCTGCTTTCTGGACTGGGTCATTCGCTCAAATCCAAACACCCCGGTACCAGGGGCAGCAGCGCATCTCACAACTAAAACCATCTGGGGGCATGTTAACCGTGCAGCATCCTAGTCATATTATAAAACCGCTTAACAGAATAAAACTCGGCTAGCAGCCCCTGAAAACCATTTTTAACAAAACAAAATACAATTCCAACACCAAGCTACTAAATTAGCTTGAAGCAAAAATGCAGAACATGTAAGCCATATAAGTGGTGCTAAGAATCTGTAACTTCAACTTACCGCACAAACGATGTATCGTATAAAAGCAGAAACGCTACAGATTTTAATTACTTTTGGTTTATTGCTCTGCAACCAAAACTCGCTGAATTAGTGGCCAAATTAGAAAAACAAACTGCACCACATAAGGACATGACCATATCTTAGCTGTCTTGCAATCTATGTTGTGCTCAAGGGCATAAAATGCGCTTCATATTTTTCCCTCAAAGTCTTTGTGGCTGTGAAACCATGGCTGACAGTATTCAGTTTCAAGTCCAGGAGGAGCTTTCTGATTAGGGCTTGGAAAGCGTGTTGATTAAACATGTTGTTGCAGTAGCGGAGACAGGACAGTGAGTTTCAGTTTGAAGTGAGATGTCTGATACAGGCCCAATCGACAGTTTTGCTACTGCATTTGGATAATGTGCATTATCATATTTTGCCACTTACTTTCGTTAGTATAGCAATTTATATTTAACGGACTTTCAACTATGGTAGAAACACTAACTAAGTTAATTCAATTGTCCGTCATTATATCTTCACTTTCAAGACTGATCACTGTCGCATTTCCAATGGTCATAAGTTTCCAACACTCGTAGAGGTTCAGGATTTGATATTTGTTTCCCAGCTCTGAAATAACTTTCCTTATTGGATCATAAGCTTATGTTTCTAAAGACAGAGGTTAGCAGGCTTTCCAGCAGGTCGATTCATAGTCGGATATAATGTAAATCGCTTTGCTTCCATTGACATCCAGCTGTCACTTTGGCTATTCTTACTCTGACGTCGCGTGGGTCACATGACCCGCAGCTCATTAACTTTTGTTTTAGATTGACGCTGCTGACTTCTACGTCTACGACCTGAAATTTGCCATGGATGGTAAAATAAACCGGAAAGAGCTATAGTTAGTGTAATTACAAAGCAATTTACATACAATAAAACCATAATTTAAAATGACTATTTGGGATGGCGTGAATCCTTTAAACTTTGAACCGCTGTCTCAAAACACGTTTGTCTTTGTGACTTTTGTATGTTTGTGAATAATAGTCTCTCTGTTTCTCTGGCTTCTTGCATAGAGGCAAATCTTGAGCTTCTCTTTTCGTGATGACTATATCTTTTATAATCTGAATGGAGTATCAAAAATATTCTTTCAAGTTCCAGAAGAACCAAAGAAAAAAGTGCTGCCAAAAGCAAAGTCGCCTGAAAAAGTAGAGCCAATACCAGCTGCTCCCAAAGAGCCTGTAAAGGAGAAAGGTAGAGAATCCACTGCTTCTCTTGGGTGTTCGTCTCCAACCCAAATGTACAACTTTCTGTTACGTTTTTTTTTTCTGTCTCATGTGTTTTACTAATGTATCAAAACACTTTGTTTTTGTGACTATTTGTACTTGTGGATGCATGGTCTTGGGTTTGTCTGACTTCTGACCTGCAGACAAATCTTGATATAAATATACAGTAATTTAACATCTGATGGTAATATTAAAAATATTCTTCAGAAGTTCCAGAAGAACAGAAGAAATTTGTGCTACCTAAAGCACAGCTACCTGAAGAAGTTCAGCCAATTCCAGCTGCTCCAAAAGAAGCAATAAAGGAGAAAGGTAGAGAATCCAATATTGTTCTAGAGGGCCTGCCACCAACCCAAATGGGTATCTTTTATCTCATACTTTTTTATGAATCAAAACACTTCTTCTTATTGACTTTACTTGTATTTGTGGATATGCTTATGCTTGTCTGATGTCTGACCTGTTTTCTTGTGGTTATATTGTCTTTTGGCGTCTCAACAATGTTCTTTAAAGTCCCTGAAGAAGCAAAGAAACCGTTGCCACCGAAAGCCACGCTACCCAAAAAAGTAGAGCCAGTGCCAGAATTTATCCAGCAGGAAGGTAGAGAATTTAATATTTTTCTAGATGGTTTAATGGCAACCAAAATCTGTGCTAACATCTTTTGTCTTAGGCTTTCTGCCAATGTTTCCCAATACCAAATGTTTGAAGTAGGGGAGTGAGTATACAGCCAGTTACAGAAGTATTTGCACAATGAGACAAATTCTGTAATTTTGCCTCTGTTTACTACCACAATGGATTTGGGAAAAAAACATTGAGATACGATTAAGTTGCAGACTTTGAGCTTTAATTCAAGGGGTTACACAAAAATCTCATTTCAGCCATTGAGGAATTACGGCCATTTTTATACGCAGTGGTCCATGTTCAGGGGCTGAAAGGTAATTAGACAACTGACTGACAGTCAGTTTCATGAGCAGGTTTGGTATGTTCCCTCATTATTTCATCACAAATGAAGCAGATAAAAGGTGTGGAGCTTGTTCCTCGTGTTTGTTAAATTTGCATTTGGTGTCTGGGGAGCTCTCAGTATGCAGGCCAAAGGAGACCATAACAACATCTTGCCTGGTCAAGAGCACTCTAAAGGAGTTAGGTGAATCATTGTCAAGTCGGCAGCCAAAAGACGTCTTCAAGAATGTAAATACAGAGGGTTTACCAGAAGGTGCAAACTACTGGTAACACGCAAGAACAGAAAGTCCTGATTAGTCTTTGCTAGAAAACGTAAAAAAAAAAAACACTTTCAAAAAGCCTTCAACGGTGAAGTCAAGCACCTGGCCTCAGCAGAGCTGAGCTGCTTTTCACTGACTGACGGAAAGACTGAGGACAGACAGACCCATAAACAAGCAGGGACTGAAGGCAGCAGCTGTAAAGGTCAGGCAAAGCATCTCAAGGCAGAAAACTCAGCATTTGGTGACGTCCGTACGTTTAAGACTTCAGTCATTGACTGCAAAGGATTGCCGCCCAAGTATTAAAAATAAACTGCACATTTATAATAGTTAGAGTTAGTATGTCCAATTGCCTTTCAACCTCTGAAAATGTATTAAAATGGCTGCAATTCAAAAAAAGTTAATGCCAGACTTTTGTGAAAACCCTTAAATTAAAGGTGTAAGTCTGAAATTTAATCACATCTTGATGGTTTGATTTCAGATCCATTGTTGTCATGTACAAAGGCAAAATTGTAAAAATTGTCATTCCCCAAATGCTAGTGTACTTAACTAGATTTGCGAATAAACTGTATACTCGCCAATTCTTGAGTGGCTTTTCACATGGAGGCAAACCTTTTTGGAGATTATTTTGAGTCTTTCTTGTGCAACCAAAAAAAAAAAAATTAAATGCAATCAAATAATATATTCATCGGCATGAAGAATTTTCATTTCATTGATTGATTCTACCAGTTTTGACAAAATACAATAGGAAGTTATACAGGCCAGTGTTTATTCAGGCACATAAAATTATGGTCTTTGGCTCCCAAAACCCAGCTGAAAATCTTAACGTATCCTCAGAGATGATCCCATAAATTATATGGAATGTAGGAATCCCCCCGAGGCCTTGACACTGCTGATGGTGAATAATATATTACTTATCGGCCAAGGATCTGGCTTTAGAAAGGCCTGGGTTTCTACATGAGGCAGTGAAGGGGAAGAGGAGGGTCACAGAAAATGTCTGTTCAGATCAGACAGCTGAATGAGTGCAGAATTATGATATTAAATCAGTGACTAAGTTTCCCTGCTTGAATTTTTGCTGAGCCCCATTTAGTCAACGCAAAGCTGAAAAAATAAACGTTGTATATCACTTTTTCCTTTTGCTCTATCAGCTCATTTTTAGTTTACAAATGAATTTTTTCCCGCGAGTCGATGATTTTTGGGAATCACGTTAAAATGCAACTTCGTAGGACAGTGACAACGCTTACATCCAATGGTCATTGCATCAAGGCTTTTATGGACAGTAGCAGCCTAAAGTTTGAGCCATTGCCATCGCAACGCAAGCTTTAAGGTTTGTACAATGAATTGTACACGCCCTCAGTTCAGGAAATCTTTTTTGATTTGGACGTAGCTTAATTTCTTAATTTGTCTCTTTATTTTCATTAAGCTAGCTGTGCCTATGATACCTAGCTGGCTGCATCGACATCCAGCTTATTGCGGAGTAACTTAGGCTCATAGGGGCTCTGAAAGTGAGTGTTAAATTTGCTAAAAAATATTTGCCCAAAGATGGCACCTTTATTAAAGAATTATGGATCCCGGTCATTTTTGGTTCAGTATGTCTGTAAATTAAATTCTTTCCCTTTCAATAAAAACTACGGGACACCTAACACAATGTGATTTATTTTAGCCCTTTGTGAGCCACTGGGAACATTGTGAAAAGGAAAACATTGTCTGGAACACATTGACTTAAATGGTAACTATTCCAAGCAATGGATGGTGGTGATAGTGAGGTTTTAATGTATCAATTTCTCATTGAAAATTAATTTGTATATTGCACTTCAATTAAGTCTTTTGTATCTTCGGCCAGTGAACATCAGAAGTTATGAGCCACATCCAGTAGGAGAAAAAAGCCAATGAATAAATGTTTACTTCAGTACGAAGCGACTCCCTCCCCCTATTGCGTCCGTGTTCGGTGTTGCTGCAGACCGTAGGAACATAGCCCTGTTCAACAGACATTATCCATTTGAGTGTGATACGTACTTAACGCGCATTGACAATCATGTACATTAACCACAATCGAGGTACAGCGAGTGAATTTAATGGACATCAGCTATTTACTAAACAAGGTAATAATGTAATTAATGCAAAACAAAAGAAAAGACGAAGGCTAGCCTGCCTGCTAAGTCGGTGACAAATTCAGAAAATTTACCTAACAGAAATCTAGAACAGAAAGCATGTATGGCTTCATTTTCTAAGCCTGTTGAGCTGGATAAAGGCTCACCCTGGTGAGATGTCATGAAACTGTTGGGGAAAATTAGGACACTTCCACAGAGCATGAGAACACATTAGATATCCTTCTAAGACTTTATGACACACTGAAGCAATATAACGAAGAAAGGAGGGCGTCACCCGAATCATGAAGAGTTCAGAGAGACTGTCTCACGAAAGCACTTTCCCAGTTTGCTTAAATACCCCGCTGCAGAGCTGGGAGCTGTTGTTTTTTACATATTTATTGTCCAGCTCCTCATTATCTTACTGCTGATGCCAGATCTCTTCATCTCAGCCACAAGCTCTTCTGGGAATTCAGTCAGCAGTGTATTTCCCAAATGTTTGTTTTCCTTCCTTCTTGCAGTCACACACGCATACATTTGTAACGCCTGATTTCTTCCACTCAGTATTTTTCTCTGATCAGAACACACATTCCATGCTCCGCTGCTTCTTTGTGGAACAGAACAGAATGTCTCAAGCCGAACACAAAACCACCCACTGTGAGCCAAAGCAGTTCACACACATTACTTATGTCAAAGAATAATTTTCCCCAATAGAGCCAAGCATGAACACTAAGGGCTCTAATTTCCTGGCGCAGCGCAGGTGGCGTAGCGAGGCGCAGACCGCGCAGTGGTAATTTCGTACGGCGCAGCCCACGTAGTGGTAATTTCGTGAAGTGCGCAGCCTTCGGTAGACGAAAGTGTGCCGAGATGGGTGTGGCGGCGTAGTAGGGGGAGGTGTCACATATTCATCAAGACGCAGTGACAATTTCGTAGAAAAAGTCTCCACTGGAGTTGCGCAGAAAACTCGCCAGCTCCAACCTGGTTTAATTTCCGTGCAGTGGTAATTTGGCTGACCGGCGCAGAGTGCGCACACGTCACCGAAATCTCACAGGCAGGTTTACAGAATGTCAGGCACATTTCAATGCAAGAAATAATTTTAGGAAGCACTATTTAATGCATAACTATCTGAATAAGGACATTAATTATAGTATCTATATCGATTGTCCTGATGTCAGGCGGTTGCCACGCGTAATGGAAACTTGACCTGACTTAATCAACGCAACTGAATCTGTGATGCAAACTAACGACTTCACATCTTTCTCAGCCAATCACAAACTGTATAATATATATCGAATGCTTGCGCTCTATGCTCATTAAAGCCGCTTGCACACTGGACGCGAAACGAATTTTTCGCACGACTGATTACAGACAAAGTCAATGCAAAGATGCGATAGTCGGACAGGGTTTTAATATAGCTCCTTGTCCGAGAGTCATAAAAGTTCTAATTTCTCCGAGTATTCCAGGAATTATTAGACGTGCAAACTTGGCTATGTTTGTGTTCGACCTTCACAGAATGCAAATTGATAGCTTTCGACTTTTCTTGGTCTTTTTAGCCTATTCATCCGTTTTCTTCCGTTGAAGATAGACATCAGTATTTATTCGGTCTTTCTTTTGAAAATTAGTCAGATGGATCGAACAGATTCACGCTTTATTTCCACAGCAGAGATAAAATAGTGCGTGAGCAAATCAATTCCATGACCACTGACAGAGTGAAGAAATCATCGCATGCACGATCAAGACTGTCCGACACGAAATGCAAAAATACTCCATGTCCACCAGCCAGCAAAAAGTAAAAGTATTGATATGAGAACAGATTTATAACGAAATAAAGAATAAAAATATATCAGCAACAAACGGGATATCCAACAAAGATGACCCGCCAATAAATAAATCGCAGTATTCATTGGATGCTCTGTTGATAAAATGTTTCTTTTTATTCTTTATTTCGTTATCAATCTGTTCTAATCGTCCTTTTTTTTGCCTGTCAGACACGGAGGCATTGTACATTGTCTCGCGCCAATGTCGACTCGCTTTATTGAGCAGAGCTTAAACAGAAACATTGATTGAAATTCTTGGTACTCATCTTAAAGAACTGAGCCCTCTTTTCAAACACTCTCGTTTAATATCTAAAAGAGTCAGTAGATCTGAAGAAATTAAAAACAATTATAGACTGTCGGACACGGAGATTTATTAAAACTCTGTCAGACTTTTGGACACAAGACGCAATCTGTCGAGCGAAAAATTCGTTTCGCGTCCAGTGTGCAAGCGGCTTAATACTAGGCAACTATTATTGTCACTTAGGTTTTATCGACTTTAGTGGGGGAAAGCTACAGCCTGATTGATATGATCTCCTACTGAGTTAAGATCGCATATTGAAAATAAATGTGTAACGTATCTTGCTTTGTTGTCCATTCATGTTAACCCCAAAATTTTAAGCGGCAACAGGTTGTAATAATAGGAACACGCTATCCATCGTTTCTCTTGCCAATGAGCAATATTTGACTGGGCTGTGTTATATCCAAATACGCTTTCTTTGCCAACCTGCGCTGGAAGGCGGGGCAGAGGCGGGACAGAGGAGTACTTGCGCCAGGCTACGCCGGGCACGAAATTGCTACATACGCCTGGACACACCCCGTTGGCGCGGCGCACCCTCCATTCGCCACGCCTGCGCCTGGTCTACGAAATTAGAGCCCTATGTCAGTTCTGGAGAATTGTGATTCTCAACCTCGAGGAAATGACCACAATGACTGCTGCTCATAAGTCGACTGGCCAGAAGAGATGCCGACCTTACGCCTCCTCCCACGAATTTGTATGTTGACTTGATCCACAAAAATTCTTGACTCCTGAGCAAAAACTAGATTTGCAAACAAAGAATGAGCACTGAGTGGTTTTTTAGAGGGAAAAGTGAAGCGTTTCACTCAAGAATATTTGATCTCAAAACTAATTTTTTGCTCTCTCACATATTTCTGATCGCACTTTATTTATTTATTTATTTATTTTGATTGCACAATAAAGACATAAAATAAAATTTTTACACCTTTAGCTGATTTTCTTTTGATTACATTGTCTTTTACAATCTAAATGGCTTGACAAAAATACTCTTTAAAGTTCTTGAAGAACCACTGAAATCAGTTACCCAAACGCAGGGTTACCCGAAAGGAGTAGAGCTAGTACCTGCTGCTCCAAAAGAGGCTATTCAAGAGGAAGGTAGTGAATCCGGTATTTCTTAAGATAAACCTACATTATTTAATATCAAACCACATATTTATTTACAGTACCAGTCAAAAGTTTGGATATACCCACATTTTTCTTACAAGACATGTTAAATAAAGAAATAAGTGCCCTTTATTTTGCAAAAAAATAGATTGAATAAAATCCATCAAACTTACCGCCATCTTCTGTCATATTTACAGAGCATACTCACCTTTTTTTTACAAGAGCAGTTATATGGCTGTAATGAGTTTGCTGCTGAGCAGCCGTCTCACTTCCCAAAGATGAGCTGCACTTGTAGTTTGCTTTTCATCAACTTCTTTGTCCAATAAATTCCAAAACAGCTCATCTTTAATCTAGCTGTTGGAAAATAGAAAGAGCTTGTTTGTCTGCTTACTTTGCAAAATATGGCGTCTTTGAGAATTCTAAAATTTTTGACACAATTCAAACAAGTAAATTATTCTCTTTTAAGTTCTGACTGTATACCTCTTACCAGATTCCAGCTGAGATTATATAGAGAAGTTAAGCCATTTAAATTCCTCTAAGAACAGAGCGCTGTGATATTTCCAAAGTGTGTCTAAACTTTTGACTGACACTGTACATCTTTTGTCCTATACTTTTTTCTTTCTTTTTTTTAACCAATGTCTTTAAACACATCAGGTTTCATTTGGTTGCTTTATACAGTGTTGAGAAAAAGTACCGGCCCCCTTCCCGATTTCATCCGATTTCAGATCATACAACTAATTTTTTTGTTAATGAATAAACACAAGATGTAGCTGTGAAATGATTATTTAATCCATTGAATGCAAAGAGTTATTTAACATCTGTATCATCAATGTGGAAAAAATAATTGCCTCCCTAAATCTAATAACTGCTTTTGCCACACTTGGTGGGAACAACTGGCCATGAGTCTTTTACATTTCAGTAGAGGAAATTTGGCTGACTCTCTTTTACAGGATTGTTTTAATTCAGCCACATTGGAAGGTTTTTGTGTAGGAAATGCTTTTTCAAAGTCATGGCACAGCTCAAGTCAGGCAAACTTTCATTTGGTTTCTTTTGAGCCATCCAGTGGTGGACGTGCTTGTGTGCTGCGGATCATCGACCTTTGGCACAACCCAACTATACTTGAGCTTTAGGTCACAACCTACAAATTCTTCCTCCAAATTTTATGGAGGACAGCAGAATTTATGGTTCCATCAACTGTGGCAGGTCCCACGGATCCTGAAGCAGCACAGCAGCCCCAGACCGTCAAACTACCACCACTTTGTTTAATTGTTGATATGATGATCTCATTGTGGAATGGTGTGTTAGCTTTATACCAGATGGGAATCGTCAGGATGTTTTTTGACAAATGTGAGATGAGCCTTTTTTTCTTTATTAATTTTTTTTGCCAACTGTGGTTCTGCCTTGCAGCTCCCTAATGGGTGCCATTTTTGCTCTTTCAATTATTGTGGAATTGTGAGTATTGACCTTTGCAGAGGCTAGTGAGGCCTGCAATGTCCTTAGACATTGGTTTGGATTTTTTGTGACCTACTGGAATAGTTGATATACTATTGGAATTTTGAGAGACTGGCCAAACCTTGGAACGTTCTCCAGTGTTTCAGGTTTTCTCAATTAGAAGATGATGGCTCTCACCGTGGTTTGCTGGAGTGCCAGAGCTTTATTAATGGCTGTGCAGCCCTTTCCAGACTGATGGATGTCAACATTTTTTTTTTCATCTACTCTTGAGTTTCTATAGATTGCAGCATCATATACTCTTCCAAAAAAGAAACTATACATTGTTTTTAGCATCAATTTATTATACGTGAAATGTTTTGACAAATGTGGGAAAACATATTGAAATATACTCTTCCAAAAAAGAAACTATACAAATATTTAATTATTGATTACACTTTCTTTTCATGTTTTCCACATTTGTCAAAACATTTCATGTATAATAAATTGATGCTAAAAACAATGTATAGTTTTTCTTTTTTGTAAGAGTATATAATGTTTTTGCCTACCTTACATTGCTAAACAGGATCTATTTACGTGACGCGTAGATTCAACAGGGCAGGCAGTAATGATGCCTGGCTTTATCTAGTAAAATTGAAGCAACTTATCAATTAAATTTGATTAAATGTTTGATTTTGTTACAAAGGGAGAATTACTTTGTCACGTAGGGCCAGATGGGGTTGGATAGTTTTTTACTGAAATAAATGTAATCATCACTGAAAAACTGGATTTCATGTTTACTTGGGTCATCTTTGTCTGATATTAAAGTTAGTTTGATGATCTCAAACATTCAATTGTGACCAATATGCAAATACAGAAGAAATCGGGAAGAGGACAAACAATGTTTCACGGCACTGTATGTACAGTATTTGCATATACCTGTGTATGTATTTGTCTAGCTTCTGACGTGGAGGCAAATATTGAGCAGATTTTTTTGTGATTGCATTGCATTATATAACCCAAGAGGTATATTAAAAATCTTCTTAAAATTCCTGTGGAGTGAGGGAAACGATTGCCTCCAAAAGCAGAGCTGCCCAAAAAAGTATAGCCAATTCCTGCTGCTCCAAAAAAGGCTGCAAAGGAGAAAAGTCAGAATCAGAGTTTTCATTAGCGATTTTATCAAAAGCCTGGCCGTATTGTTACAGCTTTTGTTTTATACAGTGGCCGACAGGGGCTACAGAGGCCCAAAACATCTCCAATTGGAGAAACGCGTTACAAAAACAATGCAAATTCAAAAATAAACAAACCACAACAGAAAATGCAAGAGAAAAATGGTGCATATCCACGTCAACACAATGGAAGTGCTCCCAGCCGCTTTGAAGAGCGTCAACGAGAAGTCAGCAAAAAGACTGTCCAGCAAGATAGCTAGCTAATGTCAGATTACTTGCTTAGCTAGCTAGTTTGCATACCTTGCGAGTTAACAGTTATATTTGGTGCACAGATAGAATTAAGAAATATGTTAATGAAAATTGTCCATTATTTTGCTATCTCACTTGGCTAGAGTTGAACAGCGAGCATTTATATTTTACCAAATATAACTTTTAGCTAGCTTGGCCAGTGAACTGGCTAGCTAAGTAGGCAAACTACCATTAGCTAGCCAGAAAGCCTTTTTGCAGACTAAGGTAGTCATATTTGATGCATGTAAATGCTAGTTAGCTAACTAAATGGCAAAGTTATAACTATTCACTGCTATTCATTGATTTCTGTGCGTCACATTTAAGGCCGTAATCATGAAAGAACCCTTTGTGCTTGCTCACAAGGTCACAACCTGAGCCAACCGTTCTCTGTGGTGTAAAAACCATGAACCAAAATACTCCAGCTGATCTTAAACGGATCAAAAATAAAAACTGTTCTACAGCAGTTGGCACTCCCCGGCTTACAGTACTTCCATTGTGTTGATGTCTAAATGCAGCGTTTTCTCTTGTATTTATGGTTTGCGTGTTTTTGACTTTGCCTTATTTATGTTTTTGCATTGTGTTTCTCCTATTGGACTTATTTGGGCTGTTGTAGTGCATTTGTCAGTCACTGTACTTTTCTACCTTCAAGAACCGTGTTAAAACACTCAGTGTTTGTCTTTGTGACTTTATTTCTATTTGTGGATTCATGTCTCTATGTTTGTCTGGCTTCTGACCAAGAGGCAAATCTTGAGTTTTTCTTTTCGTGAATGCATGGCATTTCATAATCTGAATGTGGTATCAAAAATATTCTTTCAAGTTCTTGAAGAGCCAAAGAAACCAGTGCCACCAAAAGCAAAAGTACCTGAAAAGGTAGAGCCAATACCAGCTGCTCCGAAAGAGGCTGTAAAGGAGAAAGGTAGAGAATCCACTGCTTCTCTTGAGTGTTTGCCACCAACCCAAATGTACAACTTTCTGTTGCGTTTTTTTGTCTTATACTTTTTACTAGTGTATGAAAACACTCTTTGTTGTTGTGACCATTTGTCCTTGATCATGCATGTGATTGTGTTTATCTGACTTCTGACTCTGGACAAAATTTTGATATGAATATGCAGTGATAACACATTCAAGTGTAGTATTAAAAACATTCTTTTAAGTCTCTGAAGGACCGAAAAAACAGTGTAACCAAAAGCAATGATACCCAAAAAAGTAAAGCCAATTCCTGAGGCTCCGAAAGGGGCTGTAATGGAGAAAGGCAGATAGTTTGATTTTTCACTACCAGCCCAAACATGTTGTTGAATATTTTGTCTTTAACTTCTTATGACTGTCTCAAAACACTGCCTTTGTCTTCTCAGCTTTATATGTGAGTCTGTATTTCTGGCTTCGGTCATAGAGGCAAATCTTGAGCTTCTCTTTTCGTGATTACACTGTCTTTTATAACCTAAGTGGGGTATCAAAAATATTCTTTTAAGTTCTAGAAGAGCCAAAGAAACCAGTGCCACCAAAAGCAAAGCCACCTGAAAAAGTGGAGCCAATACCAGCTGCTCCGAAGGAAGCCATAAAGAAGAAAGGTGAAACGTGGGAAATCTTAAGCTTCTATTTTCTGATTACATTGTCTTTTATATAATCAGAATGGGGCATCAAATATATTCTTTAAAAGGGAGATATTGTGGGAAAACTCTCTTTCTCAGTGCTTGTGTACACATGCCAGTAATTGAAGTGCCTATCAACCCACAAACTGTGAAATCTGACAACCCAGTCAGTTTTTTTGTGGGCTGCTATTTTCAAAGAACATGGAATTCAGATTTAACTTCCCTCCCTATGTCACATGCAGGCTTGTGAGAATTATTCTGCCCATTATTTGACTAGCTCCAGCTACAGCGTAAGAATTACATTTCAGAAGGTGTGTCATTATGCCGGCATCATGTCTTAGATATGAGCAAAGCATGGAAACTGCTCTGTTGTTGGCTGCAAAGACCGGTACAAATCACAGCATTCGCGCTCACCCTCAGAGGACAGAAGAGCTGAGTAGACAAATCTACATTTTTGATGGCAACATCCCAGCTTGAATCAGCAAAAACCTATATTTGTTCGCTTCTTTGTATCTTCTGAAAAGCATAATAAGTACCCTTTAATTTATATAAATGGAAAGTAAATTTATATTATTGGAGACAAATTACATTTTTTGGAAGATACAAAAAAGCGGCATCTTCAATCTATTTTTAAGGAGAATCTGTAGCTATCTGGGTATGCCTTTCCTATTTCAGTTAACACTTAAAGCTGGAGTATGCAATCTTGGAACTGTGAGCAAGATTTGAATATAGCCTCACCTCTAAACCCACCCCCTCCCCTTAAGTCTCTGACCAAAGCCACGCCCCCTGATTCATTGCTTCAGTAAAACTCCAGGGGCCGGACATAGACGCAGGTTAAAAGTGCAAGGGAGGGGGCGGTCCGCTGCGTGTGCACAAGAAATGATCTACATCCTCAATCACTTCTGCTGGCTCTGATTGGTTGTTTTGTCCCGGTCGCGGTGAAATCTTGTGGAAGGAATTAGAAGCACTAGATGGAGCCAGATGACTCTGATTTTCTCAAAGATCATCTAACTCACAGCCCACTGTCAGGTCATAGTAACAGTTTTATCAAATATGACAAAAGGTGATTTTTTTTTAAATTGCAAACTCCAGCTTTAAAGTGAATTCAAAGGGCTACGTTTGTAGAATTTGTATGGCTCGGTTATTGATGTAGCTAATTAGCTAGCTAACTGCCACTCTCAACACTTTGTTGGAATGTGTGCATTACCTTTCCCTAGTCATCGAATAGTTCAATACTTAGCGAGTTAGTAAATTGACTGTGAATTCAGAAACCATTGCCAATTTGGCCAGAGGCAATTTATGGAACACATTGATCAAAACAGATTGAATATGTGACTGTTTTTCATGCAATCCAGTTGCAAAAGAAGCACAGCCATTCCTAGTAAATAGAATGACCGATAATTCCTGCTACTATACACATGCTGTGGATCATTCTTAACTAACATTAACATTCTTATCCTTTTGTGGAGTGTAAAGCATTGTATTGTGTCTAACTGGTTAACTTTATCTGTTTTCTTGATTAATGCAGAACAAATCATTGCTCCATCCTTCCTCAAGCCATTGGTTGAAAAGCGAAAAGTCCTTGGATCTTTTGTACGTCTTGAAACCAAAGTTTCTGGTTCTTTTCCAATGTCTGTGGAATGGAAAAAAGACGGATACGTCATCACTGGCAGCGCAAAGCGTACGCTTATACGAGAGGAAGACACCGTATCTCTGGAGATTGAGGATTTAGAAGAAATGGATGCTGGGACTTACACTTGTACATTATTTAACAAAGCAGGAAGCTGCAAGTGCAGTGCTACTCTGATGGTGCAAGGTTTGTCTTTGTCTGGTAACTTCCATTGGCTGAGCATTGTTTTTTGGGCCGAGTATTGAATAATTCACTGTACATTCATTGTCCTCTTTGGTGCAATTTCAGAGCCACCTCAAATTGTAGGGAGGCCTGAATCAATAAGTGTTACTGCTGGAGATCCAGTGAGTATGGTGGTCAAGGTGTGTGGCACGCCTGAACTCAAAGTCAGGTGGATAAGAGATGGAAACGAGCTAATATCCAGCAGACAACACGAAATCAGTTTTGTGAATAATGTGAGCAGCCTTAAAATTCCATCTGCCGAGATGACTGATGGTGGGAAGTACACTTTTGAGGTCTCCAATGATGCTGGGGTCTCCAGTTGCAAGATTACCTTAGTCGTAATAGGTTAGTGAATATTTCTTATATCCCTTCTTAGCTCCGCTGTGAAGATTGTCAGCAGTCAGCGGAGCTTTTCTAATGCCGAGTTGTCCGGCATCCGTTTGTCTGTATGTATGTCTATCTGTCCGTCATGAACTTTTCACTTCAAATTTGAATATCTCAAAACTGTTTGATAACTTTTTTTTTGTAATTTGGTGCGAGCCTTCCTTATGAAATACTGAATATTTACTGTGAAAATTAGAAAATTCTACTCCCTGGTTTTTGAGAAATTCAGCATCTTGGACTTAGAAAATCAGTTTTTGAGCTCATTTTTTCAGTCTTTCATTAATATCTCAAAAACTGATAACTTTTTGTCTAATTTGTTGTGAGCCTTCCTCATGATGTTCTGAATATCCCATGTTGTTCCGGATCATTGTTCTGGATCATGTCGTTCCGGATCATCTTTCTGGATTAATTGTTCTGGATCATTTTGTTCTGCATCATAATGTCCTATGACTGTGTCAGAACAATTGTGACTGCTGTATTCGTGATTGAGGCACCAAACTGGTTCACAGCATATTCTGGTTACTGAATGTGTCATATGTGTTAATATTGCAATAGTTTTCAAGGATTTCTGAAAATAAGTTATGACATGGACATTTCACTCATCCTCAGCAGAGCTCTCTAGGCCCACAGGCCTCTTGTTGGAGTTTTCAGAATTGTGCCATTACTGACAGGTAAACTTTATCTGTTATTGTCAATCAATGCAGAACAAATTATTGCTCCAGTCTTCATCAAGCCATTGGTTGAAATGAAGGAAGTCCTGGGATCTTTTGTTCGACTTGAAAGCTACGTTTCCGGTTCTCTTCCAATGTCTGTTGAGTGGAAAAAAGATGGATACATCATTACTGGCAGTGCAAGGCTAAAGCTTGTACAAGAAGAAAACACTGTATCACTGGAGATTGACGATTTGGAAGAAACGGATGCTGGGACTTACTCTTGTAAATTATCCAACAAAGCAGGAAGCTGCAAGTGCAGTGCTACTCTTATGGTGCAAGGTTTGTCTTTGTGTGGTAACTTCCAATGACACAGTTTTGGTTTGTAGACCAAATATTGAATACTCTACTGTATACTCAGTTTCCTCTTTTGTGCAATTTCAGAGCCACCTCAAATTGTAGGGAGGCCTGAAACAATAAGTGTAACTGCTGGAGATCCAGTGAGTATGGAGGTCAAGGTGTCTGGCACTCCTGATCTCAAAGTTAAGTGGATAAGGGATGGAAAAGAGCTAATATCCAGCAGGCAGCACAAAATCAGTTTTGTGAATAATGTGAGCAGCCTTAAAATTCCATCTGCTGAGATGACCGATGGTGGAAACTACACTTTTGAGGTCTCCAATGACGCTGGGGTCTCCAGTTGCAAGATTACCTTAGTTGTAATAGGTTTGTGAATATTTCTTATATCCTTTTTTAGCTCCGCTGTGACGATAGTCAGCAGTCAGCAGAGCGGCGTCTGTTTGTCTGTCTGTATGTCTGTCTGTCCGTCGACAACTTTTCACTGCAAATTTTAATATCTCAAAAACTGTTTGATAACTTTTTTATGGTAATTTAGTGTGAGCCTTCCTTATGATATACTGAATAATTACTGTGAAAATCAGAAAAGTCTACGCCCCGGTTTTTGAGAAATTCAGCATTTTGGACTAAGAAAATCAGTGTTTAATCTCCTTTTTTCAGTCTCTCATTAATATCTCAAAAACTGTCAGATAACTTTTTGTCTAATTTTTTGTGAGCCTTTCTTATGATGTTCTGAATATTCCCATGTTGTTCCGGATCATTGTTCTGAATCATGTTGTTCCGGATCATTGTTCTGGATTAATTGTTCTGGATCATTTTGTTCCGCATCATAATGTCCTATGACTGTGTCAGAACAATTGTGACTGCTGTATTCGTGATTGAGGCACCAAACTGGTTCACAGCATGTTCTGGTTACTGAATGTGTCATATGTGTTAATATTGCAATAGTTTTCAAGGATTTCTGAAAATAAGTTATGACATGGACATTTCACTCATCCTCAGCAGAGCTCTCTAGGCCCACAGGCCTCTTGTTGGAGTTTTCAGAATTGTGCCATTACTGACAGGTAAACTTTATCTGTTATTGTCAATCAATGCAGAACAAATTATTGCTCCAGTCTTCACCAAGCCATTGGTTGAAATGAAGGAAGTCCTGGGATCTTTTGTGCGACTTGAAAGCAACGTTTCCGGTTCTCTTCCAATGTCTGTTGAGTGGAAAAAAGATGGATACATCATTACTGGCAGTGCAAGGCTAAAGCTTGTACAAGAGGAAAACACTGTATCACTGGAGATTGACGATTTGGAAGAAACGGATGCTGGGACTTACTCTTGTAAATTATCCAACAAAGCAGGAAGCTGCAAGTGCAGTGCTACTCTTATGGTGCAAGGTTTGTCTTTGTGTGGTAACTTCCAATGACACAGTTTTGGTTTGGAGACCAAATATTGAATACTCTACTGTATACTCAGTGTCCTCTTTTGTGCAATTTCAGAGCCACCTCAAATTGTAGGGAGGCCTGAAACAATAAGTGTAACTGCTGGAGATCCAGTGAGTATGGAGGTCAAGGTGTCTGGCAGTCCTGAGCTCAATGTTAAGTGGATAAGGGATGGAAAAGAGCTAATATCCAGCAGGCAGCGTAAAATTAGTTTTGTGAATAATTTGAGTACCCTTAAAATCCCATCTGCTGAGATGACCGATGGTGGAAACTACACTTTTGAAGTCTCCAATGATGCTGGAGTCTCCAGTTGCAAGATTACCTTAGTCGTAGTAGGTTAGTGAATATTTCTCTTATCCTTTTTTGAGTTTTCAGCATTGTACTATACCTGACACGTTAACTTTATTTGTTTTTGTCAATCAATGCAGAACAAATTATTGCTCCATTCTTCATCAAGCCATTGGTTGAAATGCGGGAAATCCTGGGGTCTTTCGTTCGTCTTGAAGGAAGGGTTAGTGGTTCTCTTCCAATATCTGTGGAATGGAAAAAAGATGGATACGTCATTACTGAAAGCTCAAAGCGCAAGCTTATACATGAGGAAAACACTGTATCATTGGAGATTGAACATTTGGAGCAAACAGATGCTGGGACTTACACTTGTAAATTGTCGAACAAAGCAGGAAGCTGCGTGTGCAGTGCTGCTCTGTTGGTGCAAGGTTTGTCTTTGTCTTATAACTTCCAATGACTGAGCTTTGCTTTGTGGACCGAATATTGAATACTCTGCTGTACACTCATTGTTTGATTTCTTGCCATTTCAGAGCCACCTCAAATCATTGAGAGGTCTGAAACAATAAGCGTAACTGCTGGAGATCCAGTGAGTATGGAGGTCAAGGTGTCAGGCACTCCTGAACTGAAAGTCAAGTGGTCAAGGGCTGGAAAAGAGCTAATATCCAGCAGGCAGCACAAACTCAGTTTTGTGAATAATGTGAGCAGCCTTAAAATTCCATCTGCTCAGATGACTGACGGTGGGGACTACACGTTTGAGGTCACCAATGATATTGGAGTCTCCAGTTGCAAGATTATGTTAGTGGTAGTAGGTTAGTGAATATTACTCTTTTTCTTTTTGGAGTTTTTAGCATTGTACTATACCTGACAGGTTAACTTTATCTCTTTTTATTGATCAATGCAGAACAAATTATTGCCCCATCATTCCTCAAGCCATTAGTTGAAATGCGGGAAGTCCTGGGATCTTTTGTACGTCTTGAAAGCAAAGTTTCTGGTTCTCTTCCAATGTCCGTGGAATGGAGTAAAGATGGACGCACCATTACTGAAAGCCCAAAGCTGAGGCTTATACAAGCAGAAAACACAGTTTCTTTGGAGATTGAGCATTTGGACAAAACTGACGCTGGAACTTACACTTGTGAATTATCAAACAAAGCAGGAAGCTGCGAGTGCAGTGCTTCTCTGCTGGTGCAAGGTTAGTCTCAGTCTAACAACTTCCAATGGTTAAGCTTTTTTTGTGGATCAAGTATTGAAGACTCCACTATACACTCATTGTCCTATTTTGTGCCATTTCAGAGCCGCCTCAAATTGTAAAGAAATCTGAAACAATAAGTGTAACTGCTGGAGATCCAGTGAGTATGGAGGTCAAGGTGTCAGGCACCCCTGAACTGAAAGTCAAGTGGATAAAGGATGGGAAACAGCTAATATCCAGCAGGCAGCAAACGCTCAGTTTTGTTAATAATTTGAGTACCCTTAAAATCCCATCTTCTGAGATGACTGATGGTGGGAACTACACTTTTGAGGTCACCAATGATGTTGGAGTGTCCAGTTGCAGCATAACATTAGTTGTAGAGGGTTAGTGGATATATTTCTTTTCTTATCTTTAGAGGTTTCAACATTGTACTTTACCTGCCCAACAGGTAACCTTTCTGTCTTTTTCTTGATCAATGCAGAACGTATTATTGCACCATCATTCCTCAAGCCATTGGTTGAAAAGCGGGAAGTTGTGGGATCTTTTGTACGTCTTGAAAGCAAAGTTTCTGGTTCTCTTCCAATGTCAGTGGAATGGCAAAAAAATGGATATGTCATTACTGACAGTGCAAGGCTTAAACTTATACATGAGGAAGACACTGTATCAATGGAGATTGATCGTTTAGAAAAAAGGGATGCTGGGACTTACCTCTGTACATTATCCAACAAAGCAGGAAGCTGCAAATGCAGTGCTACTCTTATAGTGCAAGGTTTGTCTTTGTGTGGTAACTTTCAATGGCTGAGCTTTGTTTTGTGGACTTAGTATGGAATACAACACTGTACACTCATTGTCCTATTTTGTGCCTTTCAGAGCCCCCTCAAATTATAGAGAAGTCTGAAACAATAAGCGTAACTGCTGGAGATCCAGTGAGAATGGAGGTCAAGGTGTCAGGCACTCCTGAACTGAAAGTCAAGTGGATCAAGGATGGAAAGCAACTCATGGCCAGCAGGCATCGCACACTCAGCTTTGCAAATAATTTGAGTAGCCTTAACATTCCATCTTCTGAGATGACTGATGGTGGGAACTACACTTTTGAGGTTTCCAATGATGTTGGAGTCTCCACTTGCAGTATTGCATTAGTTGTAGAGGGTTAGTGAATATATCACTTATCCTTTTTTTGAGTTTTCAGCATTGCACTATAGCTACCTGACTGGTAAACCTTCTCTGTGTTTGTTGATCTCTGCAGAACGCATTATTCCACCTTCATTTCTCAAGCCATTGGTTGAAATGCGAGAAGTCGTGGGATCTTTTGTACGTCTTGAAAGCAAAGTTTCTGGTTCTGCTCCAATGTCAGTGGAATGGGAAAAAGATGGATATGTCATTACTGACAGCGCAAGGCTTAAGCTCATACAAGAGAAAGACACTGTATCATTGGAGATTGAGCGTTTAGAAAAAAGGGATGCTGGGACTTACACTTGTACATTATCCAACAAAGCAGGAAGCTGCAAGTGCAGTGCTACTCTTATAGTGCAAGGTTTGTCTTTGTGTGGTAACTTTCAATAGCTGAGCTTTGTTTTGTGGACCAATTATTGAATACTTCACTGTACACTCATTGTCCAATTTTGTGCCATTTCAGAGCCACCTCAAATTATAGAGAAGTCTGAAACAATAAGTGTAACTGCTGGAGATCCAGTGAGTATGGAGGTCAAGGTATCAGGCACTCCTGAACTGACAGTCAAGTGGATTAGAGATGGAAAACAGCTAATATCTGGCAGGGAACGGGCACTCAGTTTTGTGAATAATTTGAGTAGCCTTAAAATTCCTTCTGCCGAGATGACTGATGGTGGGAAGTACACTTTTGAGGTCTCCAATGACGCTGGAGTCTCCAGTTGCAGTATAACATTAGTTGTAGAGGGTTAGTGAATATTCCTCTTGTCCTTTATTTGAGTTTTCAGCATTGTACTAAACCTTCCTGAGAAGTAAACTTTCTCTGTTTTTGTTAATCAATGCAGAACGTATAATTGCACCATCATTCCTGAAACCATTGGTTGAAAAGCAGGAAGTCTTGGGATCTTTAGTACGTCTCGAAAGCAAAGTCTCTGGTTCTCTTCCAATGTCAGTGGAATGGCAAAAAGATGGATACGTCATCACTGACAGTGCAAAGCTTAAGCTCATTCAAGAGAAAGACACTGTATCATTGGAGATTAAGCGTTTAGAAAAAACTGATGCTGGGACTTACACTTGTACGTTATCCAACAAAGCAGGAAGCTGCAAGTGCAGTGCTACTCTGCTGGTGCAAGGTTCGTCTTAGTCTAATAACTTCCAATGGCTGAGCTTTGTTTTGTGAACCAAGTATTGGAAACTTCGCTGTGCACTCATTATCCTATTTTGTGCCTTTCAGAGCCACCTCAAATCATTGAGAGGTCTGAAACGATAAGCGTAACTGCTGGAGATCCAGTGAGTATGGAGGTCAAGGTGTCCGGCACTCCTGAACTGAAAGTCAAGTGGATAAGGGATGGAAAAGAGCTAATATCCAGCAGGCAGCACACACTCAGTTTTGTGAATAATGTGAGCAGCCTTAAAATTCCATCTGCTCAGATGACTGATGGTGGGAACTACACCTTTGAGGTCACCAATGATATTGGAGTCTCCAGTTGCAAAATTACGTTAGTCGTAGTAGGTTAGTGAATATTTCTCTCATCCTTTCTTGAGTTTTCGGCTTTTACGATACCTGACAGGTTTACTTTATCTGAATTTGTTGATCAATGCAGAACAAATTATTCCACCATCATTCCTGAAGCCATTGGTTGAAATGCGGGAAGTCCTGGGATCTTTCGCACGTCTTGAAAGCAAAGTTTCTGGTTCTCTTCCGATGTCAGTGGAATGGGAAAAAGATGGACACATCATCACTGGTACTGCAAGGCAAAAGCTTATACAAGACGAGAACACTGTATCAATGGAAATTGAGCATTTGGAGAAAACAGATGCTGGGACTTATACTTGTAAATTATCCAACAAAGCAGGAAGCTGCAAGTGCAGTGCTACTCTTATGGTGCAAGGTTTGTCTTTGTGTGGTAACTTCCAATGACACAGTTTTGGTTTGTTGACCAGGTATTGAATACTCTACTGTATACTCAGTGTCCTCTTTTGTGCAATTTCAGAGCCACCTCAAATTGTAAAGAGGTCTGAAACAATAAGTGTAACTGCTGGAGATCCAGTGAGTATGGAGGTCAAGGTGTCAGGCACTCCTGAGCTGAAAGTCAAGTGGATAAAGGATGGAAAACAGCTAATATCCAGCAGGCACCATGCACTTAGTTTTGTGAATAATTTGAGTAGCCTTAAAATTCCATCTGCCGAGATGACTGATGGTGGGAACTACACTTTTGAGGTCTCCAATGATGCTGGTGTCTCCACCTGCAGTATTACGGTAGTTGTAGTAGGTTAGTGAATATTTATTTCATTTTTTAAAAAATGTTTTTAGCATTGTACTTTACCTGACAGGTTAACTTTCTCTGTGTTTGTTGATCACTGCAGAGCGTATTATTGCACCATCATTCGTCAAGCCATTGGTTGAAACGCGAGAAGTCCTGGGATCTTTCGTACGTCTTGAAAGCAAAATTTCTGGCTCTCTTCCAATGTCAGTGGAATGGAGCAAAGATGGATACATTGTTACTGAAAGCCCAAGGCTTAAGCTTATTCAAAAGGAAAACTCTCTTTCATTGGAAATCGAGCATTTGGAAAAAACAGATGATGGCAATTACACTTGCAAATTATCAAACAAAGCAGGAAGTTGCGAGTGTAGTGCTACTCTGCTGGTCCAAGGTTAGCCTAATCTAATGACTTCCAATGGCTAAGCTCTGTTTTGTGGATTCAGTATTGAATAATCAACTGTACACTCATTGTCCTATTTTGCGCCATTTCAGAGCCACCTCAAATTATATTGACTACTGAAACAATAAGCGTAACTGCTGGAGATCCAGTGAGTATCGAGGTCAAGGTGTCAGGCACTCCTGAACTGAAAGTCAAGTGGATGAGGAATGGAAAACAGCTAATATCCAGCAAGCACCATGCACTCAGTTTTGCAAATAATTTGAGTACCCTTAAAATTCCATCTGCTGAGATGACTGATGGTGGGAACTACACTTTTGAGGCCACCAATCATGTTGGAGTCTCCAGTTGCATTATTACATTAGTCGTAGAGGGTTAGTGAATATTTCTTTTACCTTTTTTTGAGTTTTCAGCATTTTACTACACCTATCTGACAAGTACACTTTTTCTGTTTTTGTTGATCTATGTAGAACGTCTTATTGCACCGTCGTTCCTCAAGCCATTGGTTGAAAAGCGGGAGGTCCTGGGATCTTTCATACGTCTTGAAAGCAAAGTTTCTGGTTCTCTTCCAATGTCAGTGGAATGGGAGAAAGATGGATCTGTCATTACTAGCAGTGCAAGGCTAAAACTTATACAAGATGAAAACACCGTATCATTGGAGATTAAACGTTTGGAAAAAACAGATGCTGGGACTTACACTTGTAAATTATCGAACAAAGTGGGAAGCTGTGAATGCAGTGCTGCTCTACTGCTCAAAGGTCAGAAACTGTATCAGCTACTTTTTCTTAAAGTTGAATAATCTCTCCAATATGCTATTTCTTCATTTCCATTATTTTCTTATTAATCTATTTTAGAGCCACCAAGCTTTGTGTCGGAACCAGAATCCTTGGCTGTTCTCCCAAATTCAACTGCTCATTTTACATGCACTTTAAGAGGAACACCTCCTTTTATTGTGAAGTGGTTCAAGGATGATAAAGAAATAGTAACTGGACCATCGAGTTTTACCGGATTGGAAGGATCGTCATGTTTCTTAGAACTCTATTCTTGTGGAACTTCTCAAAGTGGAAATTATTTTTGCCAAGTTAGCAATGATGCTGGTACTGCAAGATGTACAGTCAAGTTATTAGTGAAAGGTTGGAATCTTAATCTTTCCTATTCTTGCTTACATTCAGTTATTTCCATGTTTACAGCTTCTTTGTATTTTCATTCATTTGGCTGAAGTTTTTCAGTCAAGATCAAATACTTTTGCAGCATATGTTTTGAATCCCCCCATCTTTTTCAATCCTGCAGTGAATATTATTTTTTCCCCCCCACCAAGCTCAGATTCTGCAAAGTAACATGAAATGTTTTGGTTTTTCAGAACCTCCTCAATTTGTGCTGAAACTGCCACCCACAAAGTTTGCAAAGAAGTCTGAGCCGCTACGTCTTGAGTGCAAAGTAGCTGGAACACCTCCAATTCAAATGTCTTGGTTCAAAAATGACAATTTGATCACAGAAGGTGACAACTATAGGATGTCATTTACAGACTCACTGTCAGTCCTCGATATTCTCCACACAACACTAGAGGACAGTGGTGTCTACACCTGTGAAGCTCAAAATGATGCCGGAAGTATCAGCTGCAGTACAACGCTTGCAATCAAAGGTCAGGCCTTCTGACAGAATCACATTGTGTTTTTGAGCACATGATTATTGTTTTCTATGTATTAACATTTTTCTTAATGCTCATAGTTTCTAAGTTTCTGGCATTCATGTTTCTTTTAAAAGTTTACTTTTCTAACACTAAAATACATATTAAAGAGATTTGTACTATGCCAGGTCATGACGAATGTTTGCACAATGGCCTGAACTATATATGGCTAATTTTCAATTCATATTTTTCTGGCATTTTTGAAAGTACTTGATAAGAGTTTTTCTGAAGAGGGGACACTGCTTGTGATATCGCCATTTGAATGCAGATTGCTTTTTCTATTTTTAGAACCTCCATCTTTCATAAAAGCACCTGAAATTGTGGAGGGTTTGAGAGGCAAGGACATTAGAATTGATTGTGAATTATCTGGCACTCAACCGTTTGAGATAAGCTGGCACAAAGACAAAAAGGCTCTTACAGAAAGCAGAAAATACAAGTTTGTGCAGGAAGGTAGCAGTGCTACTCTTCATATTCTTAGTTTGGCTGCCACAGATCTTGGTGAATATCAGTGCAAAGCATCAAATCAAGTAGGAAGTGATACATGCTCTTGCAGAGTTGCACTCAGAGGTTAGTTGATTTCTTTTTTGCATCAATTAAAATATATCCCAATTCCCACTAATCCTTAAGATTTCAAAATGCCCTTAATCTTGACTATCTTTCCACACTTTACAGAGCCACCTGCTTTTGTAAAGAAACTGTCCAATTTGACTGTGATATCTGGAGAAGAAGTGACATTGACCGCGACTGTCAAAGGCTCCCAACCAATTTCGGTCTCTTGGGTTCAAGACAAGGACCATGTCCTCAGAGATGATGATAATCGAAAAATAACCTTTGAAAACAACCAGGTCACTTTGAGAATCTTCAAAGCTGATGCAACGTCCGCTGGAAAATACACCTGCAGTCTTAAAAATGATGCTGGAGCGGTTGAGTCCATTGCTAATATAATTGTCCGAGGTATGCAACTTATACAAAGGCCCCTATTTTGATGACCCTTACACAGTGGGCAAACGCAAGCGCTAGCAGTTTCGTTGATCAAAACTGGGCAGGTCTTACTCTTTTTAGGTAATTTCATGGCAGGATGCAACAGTGCAGCTGTGGCACTGTTGTCAGAATGGCTGGACTAAGACAAATTAATTACCTGCGAGTGTGGTGATGGTTTGTTCCCACTAGATTAGGGCCAATCAGGTTGGTTTGGGCCAATGAGATTAGCTGGTCTCATTCCCTTTAAAACAGAACCGGCAATTTTGCCATGTGACGAACAAGCACCGAATGTGCATTACTGCCACCTCCTCCTTTGAGAATAGTGCTCAAATATAGTCATGCACAGAGATGTTTTGAGGGATGGAGATCAATTCACCATTTGTGTTTAGCATGAAAATATGTGGGCGATTAAAACTGCATGTAAAACAGCACTCGTTATAAGAACAAGTGCAAGTTAATTATTTATATTTGCCCCACGCACAAAAAAAATGTAGGTACAAAAATACCACTTCATCCTCCCCTCCTTTTTAGACCCCACAAAAATTTTGTTGGAATTATTTTTGGGGTACATAGCAAAAATGGAAATGGGAAGGAAATGACATGCGTTTATTTGCAAACACTCGTGACTGTGACTCAGTCCCATGAAACTTCTCTTGAGTGACAGTGTTTGGCATGTATAGTTGATTAAGGTGAGTCGAAATGTAAAGGAGGTCAGTGACATGAGAATCGCGCAGCACCAGATTTATGCACTGACACACCTCCTTTTGTTCAGTCTCATCACTTGAGAAGCAAACGCTATTTTAGATTAGGATAAAACCAGACTGGGCGAAGGTTATAAACAATTGTCTGACATTGTGCACAATGTTACCACCGCAAGCCTTTTTATTTATGGAGGCACAAAAATAGAACCTAAATACAGAAAATAATTTGTGCTGATTGGTCCTTTTCAAAAATTTTGTTCTTTCCTAAATTTCAGAGCCTGCTTCAATCGTGGAAAAACCAGAGTCTTTCAATGTCACTGCTGGTGAAAGTTGTGCATTTGAATGCAAAGTAGCTGGAACACCAGAGCTGAAACCAAAATGGTTCAAAGATGGAACCCAGTTGTCGTCTGGCCGAAAGTACAAGATTGCTTTCTCTAAAATGATCTCAAACCTAAAGTTTCTGTCGGCAGATAAAGGTGACACCGGAGAGTATACGTTTGAGATCGCCAATGAGGTTGGAAAAGATGTTTGCAAAGTGAACCTCACTGTGCTAGGTTTGTCGTCATTCCTGTTCTTTGATGGAAAGATTATTTTTATAAATTCTTCTTTTCTATCATTGCTGAATTTTCTAAATATTTTTATGCAGATAAAATAATACCTCCCACATTTACACGGAAATTGAAGGATATTCAAGGAATTGTGGATAAATCTGTCCAGATGGATTGCAAAGTTTCAGGTTCCCCTCCTTTCACGATCTCTTGGTATCATGATGGACAAGAGATCAGAAGTGGGCCAAACCATGAAATTTCCTTTGCTGACAACACTTGCACCTTGAAAATACCTACATTAAAGCTCACTGACTCTGGAGTGTACAAATGTAAAGCTGTAAATGAAGCTGGTAGCAGTGAAACTAGTTCTTCTTTGATTGTAAAAGGTCAGTACTATTTCAGATTTCTTTTTAGTCAGTGGTAATAACATCTATGCACGCAGTTTCGTGAATAGCATCCATGTATTTAAATAATTGAGATCTCAAATGAGAAACACTATAGTTTGCATTCTTAAGTAAGGTGGACACTTTGCAAAAAGTCTTTTATTCTTTTGTCAATATAGAACCCCCATCTTTCATCACTCAACCTCAACCTGCAGAAGCGTTACCCGGTACAAATGTTGTTTTTACGGCTACGGTCAAGGGAAGCGAACCACTGAAACTGAAATGGTTCAGAGGCAGTACAGAAATCATTTCTGGACGAGGGTGTGAAATTTCTTTGCGGGGTGGTACTGCATCTCTGGAATTGCAAAATATTAATAAATCTCATGCTGGAGAGTACACGTGCCAGATCATTAATGATGCTGGAAAGGAAAGTTGTCCCGTCAACCTGTTTGTGAAAGGTTGGTAAACATGACATATTTGCTTAGTAATTGCTGAAGTGAATCTCCTTCATCATTAATGTCATTGTTTCACCTCATAATTTCAAATATTGCTGTTTTGTTTTTTAGAACCTGCACGCTTTGTGAAGAAACTGAAGGACTCTACTGTAGAAAAAGGAAAATTATTGTTGCTTGAATGCACATATTCTGGAAGTCCAGAAATTCTTGTGAAGTGGCTTAAAGATGGGCATGAGCTATTTTCTTCAGATAAATACAAAATCACAACCACTGCAAATTCTTGCATACTGGAGTGCCTTAACAGCAACAAAGATGATTCTGGAAAATACTCTTGTGAAGTGTCCAATGAGGCTGGAAGTGACACATGTCATGCTAAAGTATCAATTTTAGGTTTGTTTTCACTAATTTGAATTTATGTTTATGTTTGTGCAGTAAATTGAGATTAATAGAAGTACACTACAGGCTAGAAGTTTGGAAGCAAGGCCAATACAGGTGAAAAGCATTCTTCCCTTAGAATCCTTAGCATTTTTCCAAGCAATGTCAGGGTTGCCTAGAGAAAAAAAAGGGAAGGTGTTCTTTGAAAGATGGTTTAGCCCCCTCAGTCTCCAGACCTATCTCCAGTTGAGCTTGTGTGGGACAAACTGGATCGATCTACCTGAAAAGTGCATCCCAAGAATCAGCAGTCTCTCATTAATGAACTTAAGAAAGCTTGGAAGGCAATTCCTGGCACATACCTTAAAAAACTTGTGGAACGAATGCCTCATATATGGTATGCTGTTGTTAAAACAAGAGGAGGTTACTTTGAAGAAAGCATAGTCTAGGCAAAAAAAAAGGAAATACCTGATAATTTGATTAAAAATTTACTCTGATCAGTGACTCTTTATATAATAATCATGCTTATTTTGTTGCAAAGTATGCCAATGCAACTATGACCTTTTTTTGTAAAAATTTGATCTTGCTTCCAAACTTGTGGCCTGTAGTGTATACACATGTCTATTAATTAATATACATTCATATTCATTTGTTTCCTACCTCAGAACCACCATTCTTTATCGAAAGCTTGGAGCAAGCAGAAGTAACTGCAGGGGATGCCCTTTGCCTGAGATGTCAAATTGATGGCACTCCAGAAATAAAAGTATCTTGGTTTAAGGCAGATGGTAAAATAAGATCCACGACTGCGTGTAAAATGGAATACACTAAAGGCACAGCCAGTCTGAAGTTCAGCAAAGTCAATAAGACTGATGCTGGGGAATACACATGTAAAGCTGAGAATAGCATTGGATCAGCCACCACAAGCTGCCGCATAATCGTGCAAGGTAATTGTCTGTTTTCTGGAGAATGGCTTGCTTTTCAAAATTATTTTACTTGACTGTGTCGGACGGTTTTGAGGAAGATTGATCCAACATACTGTGCATATATTTATTCTTCAGATGCAAAAACACCACCATCTTTCACAAAGAAAATAAAAAGTCTCCAAGAAACCAAAGGACAACCTGTTGTATTTGAGTGCCGTATTGCAGGATCCTCACCGATGGAGGTTTCTTGGCTGAAAGACGGCGAAACTTTGAAAGATGAAGATGAATATTCAATGTCTTTTGATAACAACATTGCTTCTCTAAAAATTGCTTCAAGTGACACAAGGCACTCAGGCGAATACACTTGTGTGGCGACCAACAGCGTTGGAACAGCATCTTGTCGAGCCAAGCTCACTCTTCAAGGTTTGTGGGGCTTTTACGTCTATATGAGTGTTCTACATGCTCAAATATTTCAGTTTCATGTTTATGTCTTACGATTTTTTTCTCTTAATTCCTTCCATTCTACTTGTAGAGCCGAAATACCCGCCTGTTTTCGATAAAAGGCTGTTGCCCATTGAGGCTACAGAGGGTGACAGTGTGGAGCTTGAATGTCACCTGACTGGAAGTTCGCCAATAAAAATTACCTGGTCTAAAGATAACAAGGATGTTCGCTCAGCAGGAAACTATAAAATCTCCTGTGTGGATAATACTGCACGTCTGACCATTTTGAAAGCTGATAAAGGGGACTCTGGCCGGTATTCTTGCCAGGCCAGTAATGAGGTCGGGAAAGACTCTTGTACTGCTGATGTTTTAGTGAAAGGTAACTGACCTCTGGATGTAATAATAGTGTTGTCATTCATCTGCATTGTTATTGTCCTCTTTCACTGTAAATGTTGTAGTCTACGTACGTATGCTTAGTGTGTGGTTCTTTTCATTCCAGTGAAAAAAGATGGCTTTATATTTCTCAGAAATATGGGGAAAATATACAAAAGAAGTCCGTTTTTATTGTGCAGTCTTCATTTATCTATTTTAGCTTATTTCTCATTTTATGTGTAAATTTGAGATTCACTAAATTTTCACTTTTCAGAGCGCAAATATCCACCCATGTTCACCAAAAAACCTTCTGAAAGCATCGAAGATTCAGAGGGGAAGTTGATTAAGCTGGAAGCACGGGTCTCTGGATCCCAGCCCATCAGTGTCAGCTGGTTTAAAGATGACAGTGAAGTCTTCACTTCTTCCAGTTATGACATATCCTTCCGGAGTAATTTGGCCGTGTTAGTCATTAAGAAGGCTGTCCTCTCTGATCGTGGAATATACACTTGCAAGGCTTCCAATGAAGCTGGGGCTACAACCTGTCAAACATCTGTAGTCATACAAGGTATGTTTTTCTTTCTTCGACTTGCTACTTTTTGTGAACTATGATTTAAATCTTCAAAATTACACCTACTTCATCATTACATCAGTAATGAAACAAAACCATGATTGAGCAAATGCTGATATCCTGTATGTGATGTTTTGGGGTGGTGGAGGTTTGGGTGTAATTTTCTGTGACATGTATGTTCTTGGAATAATCCCTGAGCCAGAAAAAAATTTCTTGCCTTGGCGAACGGGTGGACTTACCTCCCACTTGTAAACACCGTGCAACTAGGCCAATGAGGGTCCTAGCGGAGGTGGAAGGTCTCAGCGTGTTTGCATTAACAGCCAGGGAAAAGATGGTCTTAAATGATGACGTCTTTCACATTCTGCTTTTAAGTGGCCAGAAATGTGCCTTGCGGATGCTGCAGTCCTCATGTCGTAGCGGTTGCAATTCATCTGACTCCCTATGAAATTTAGGATATAAAATTTAGTTGTACCCTATGGCGGTTACCATGCGTTTGCATTAATATTGATTTGACTCCAATTTATGAATTTAGAGCTATGTTGCATTTCGCACCCAGAACTGGTCTATACCTTACTCTGCCGGACCAAAACATCTCACTGCTCATGGACCGATTCGTATTCGGTATGACAAAATTCTCCTCAGAAAGTCTGTTCAGGGACCGATTCCTTTTCGGTATACCGGATTCTCTTGGCGCCAGTCCAGATTACACTCATTACAGCATGGAAAATCCACCTTATAACGCAGACGAAGCATGTTGATCAGGCATGCGTTTACAGTCCTACGTTACCAAATTAGATGCCAGGACTCCGAATTGGAAATATATGTTCGTTCAGAGTCAGAAAACCCACAACAAATTGCAAATATCAATTTATTTTGCCAGGCAGGCACAAGCTTAAATTGGAAACCATTTTATGCGTCACAGAAAATATAGAGAAGAAGTCAATTCATACCTGGCGCGGCTCAAAACTACACATATACACAAAGTATCTGAGGGAAGGATGATACAAGCTTCCATAGCAATATCACGTCAAATTGACCAAGATCTTCCATGACCAGATTAAAGCTAACCACGGCACAGACATGCACGTGAAGTTGAATGCGATCCTCTAAAACTGCTATTGGCTACATACGGAGATGCACGCAGATGAAACTGGATGCGGTCTTCCCCAAATCCTTTGTTTCTCTCCCTTTTAAGCCCAAACTCCAGAAGCACTTCCTACAACAGGGTCATAAATCATTTTGGGTAACCAGGAAGGCAACCCCTCCTCAGGGGGGGTTTGGGAGGGGGCATTACCATGAGAAGCAGAAGTAGATTTCTTTTCACACTTATTGAATGAGGGTTCAGTACAATTTTAAACCCTTTGAAATATGCACCATGCGATTTCAGAATCTTCGTGGAGTAAAATGGTACCAAACACAATATGCTTGCACTACAGTTTGCCATGAAACATCAGTTGCAGTCCAGAATTACAAAGATAACAGGGATTAATGCCAACAATCAGCTTAAGTCGTATCACAAAAATAGACATTGGATTTGCAACATTAGGGAGGTAATGTGAATCTTTTTGCAGGTGAAATCTCTTGAAAAGTCCAGTTTATGGCACCGCGGTATTCTCTCTGCCAACGTTGTCTCAGTCATTTTCGTGTGGCTTGCAAGACGTTCAACGCTGACCTTTATCCCAGAAACTGTCCATTAATCCCTAGGCCAGCGGCTGCTTCAGCTGCGGCAAATGAAGTTGCGCAGAATAAGTGACGCCATACAGACCCTAACAGTCTGCTCCCATGATCTCAGAGGTCTCTGCCAGGTGCTGGGGCCCTTAGTAAGAAAATAAGGGTCTGTTCCCCAGAGTTCTGCTCTCTAGCGCGGTTGACACACTCTTCTCAACTGCATATCCTGCAGCCATTCACTGATTCACTTTGATGTTGTGTTGTACCAAAGATACATCTTTTTAGTTGGTCTCCATTGTTTTTCAACATTTCAGTATTTTATCGGTAGAGTGGATTTTCTCTCTGAATTAACTTGCTCCTTTCAATGGTTAATTAAATTGAATGTTAAATTTATCCATCTCATATAAACTGGTTCAACAGCGTAACGTGGTAGTCTCTCACCTCCTTGTTAGTTTTTATAGATTTTTGTCTTTGTTCATTCTCTCTGCATCTCCTGTTTTGATTTGTTTTTACTGTGAATCTTGGTGTATGTGTCAGTCTCTTTATTTAAAAACCTATCATCACTGTTTCTTCAGCTCCTTACTACGGCCTTGGATTTATTACCTTTAATTTGAATTTCCTTCCCAGAAGCACCAAAGCAGAAAGTTGAAGAGATTCCTATAAAGAAAAGGATCACCCCTGAAAAAGGTACTTTACAAGCAGTTCTTCTTGAGGCTTCAGTGTACTTTAAAAATAGCTTGGTTATGTTCTTCATTAAACACGTGGGTGAAAGAAATAACCTTATTGTTGTTCATTGTTTAATTGTTTTGAACTTTATTTTGTATGAAACATGGCCATTTTTGTCTCCCATAAAAAATATGATACAAAGTTTACCATAATATCAGTATCTGATGGCAGTTATATTTTATCATGAACCACAGCACGAAATTTCTGCATGCTATTTAAGGGTCTGTTATCAACTCGTCTTTTATCTCAGCCTTCTTTCAGACTAACCCAGTCAAAGAATTTTCTTCTCACTATCAAAACATTTTTGAACAGTCAATTCATTAATTAACCTTCGAACCCATCATTGGTTTTTTCTGAGATTCCCAGCATAATAGTAGCCTAATGGCTGATTTATTGTGTAGAGAGAACTCGATAAACACTTGAGATGTTTCACTTTTCATTAATGCTTTGAATTGTTTCATGTCAATATGGGAGACTGGGGTCCTATGAGCGCTATTGCATATTTGCAATGAATAGATGTCAGAGTTGTTCAAAAAAGGCAAAATTATGGGCTCATTGGTCTCCAAGCCTCATCTGACCCCAGTTTCTTCTATGTAATGAAGTCATTTTCTAAAGTGTGGTGTTAGAAAATATTAACTATGTGTTTTCCATTTTATAAGTTAATTTTAGTCTGTTCGAGTCATATGTCCCAAGTGTTCAAACCTAACTTTTTGTTTGTGTTTTTCTTGGGTATTTTACTCTGTTGAAAAAATGTGTCTTAGTTGTGTGTTATCAAAAAAAATCACAAATATTCTTTGCACTCGCCAGAGTGTTCTTCTCTGATTTATTCTCATACCTTTGTCTAAAAATGTCCTGATATGTGTGCCTTTTAAAGTGGCTGAGATAAAAAAAGAAGTGCCTGTTAAGAAACCTACAGAGTTTGTGCCGGACAGTGAGACCGTGGCGGCACTTATCAAAGGTACACTTAACACAATTAATGTGCTTCACTGTCAAGTACGTCTTTGTGAGAAACCTCTTTATTCTTATTTCTTCTTTGTGTGTTTTATGTTCTGCGTTTGTGTAACTTGTGCATTTCTCTTACTGTGACGTTGGAAGTAGTGGTATTCCAAGCTTCTTCATTTGATGTAATGATTTCTCAAATTTTGCAACGTGTAGAGGTATGCATTACCTTTCGCTCATCAAAAGTAAATATGTTCTTTAAAGAAGTCACCAAGACATCAGAGATAACAGAGGTCATTGCTCCCTCATCTGAAACAGAAGCAGCACTGCCTGAAATTGAAGGTATTATAACATTCTATTGTGACTACATTCTCCAAACAAGAACGTTTTCCGTAGAATTTAACATTGAATATTCTTTAAAGTGCCTGAAGTCACCAAGAAGCCCCAGAAAACTGAGAATATTCCAACTAAACCTAAAACTGAAGCAGCACTTCCTGAAGGTAAAGGTATGATAATACTATGTTGTAACTGAATTTTCCAAACAAGCTTAGGTTCCATTGCACTAAACATTGGATGTCGTTTAAAGTGCCTAAAGTCACCAAGAAACCAAAGAAAACTGAGCCGTTTGCAGCCAAGCCTAAAACAGAAGCAGCTCCTCCTGAAGTTAAAGGTAATATAATAACTCTCTTTTAAATTGAGATTTCCAAGCCAACGTGTCTTCCTTTTTACTAAACCTGGGATGTTCTTTAAAGCATCCGAAGTCACCAAGAAGCCAAAGAAAACTGAGACTCTCGCACCTGAACCTAAATTAGAGGCGCCACTTCCTGAAGTTAAAGGTATCATAATTCTCTTTTGTAACAGTATTTTCCATACAAGCTTGTTTTCTGTCAAGCTAAACACGAGATGTTCTTCAAAGTGCCGGAAGTCACCAAGATGCCCAAGAAAACTGAGCCAGTTTTACCCAAACCTACTACTGAAGCAGTGCTTCCTGATGTTCAAGGTATTAAACGGTTTTATTGATAAATTTCCCCTAAAAATAATTTCCCTCGTACTGAACATGGGGTTTTCTTTTAAGTGCCCGAAGTCACCAAGAAACCAGAGAAAACTATGCCTATTGCTCCCGAACCTACAATAGAAGCAGTACTTCTTCATTTTGAAGGTATTAAACTGTTTTGTTGCTAAATTTTTCAAAAAAATAAAAAAAATTTCCTCGTTCTAACATGGGGTTTTCTTTTAAGTGCCCGAAGTCACCAAGAAACCAAAGGAAACTAAGCCTATTGCTCCCGAACCTACTAAAGGAGCAGTGTTTCCTGATGTTGAAGGTATTAAACTGTTTTGTTGCAAATCTTTCCCAAAAAATAATAAATTTCCTCGTACTTAACATGGGGTTTTCTTTAAAGTGCCCGAAGTCACCAAGAAACCAAAGAAAACTGAGCCTATCGCTCACAAACCTACAATAGAATCAGCTTGTCCTGAAGTAGAAGGTACTTTAATACTTTTCTTTTATTGAATTTTTGAAAAAAGCACATGTTTATTTATAGTAAATGTGCAAAGTTCTTTAAAGTGCCCGAGATCACCAAGATACCGGAGAAAACTGAGCCAATTGTATCGGCACCTAAAATAAAGCCAGCTGTACCAAACTTAAAAAAATTATAATCTTCCATTGTACTAAATAAGTGGTGCTTTTCCAAGAGCAAGAAGTGACAAAGAGGTCACAGAAAACTGAGGCAGTTACCCAAACCTAAAATAAAAGCAGATCCTTATACTACAAAACTTTCAAATTAATTTTAGAAGTATTTTTTCCAGAATTAAACGTATGTATTTAATTATATGGTCTTTCAACCTTACTATTGATTCTTACACCAAAGTGTAGGTTTATTAAAAGGTTGAATTATTTTGTACATCTTCAGTTTAAAACCAGTGCTTATTTTTGTTGTTTTGTCATTTTCTGTTCTGTCATCTATGGTTGTACTTATTCGTCTTCTTGTTTCTTCTTCTTCCTCTTCCTCATCTTCTTATAATTGAAATATAAACTCTTAAGTAGAAATTATTCCCAAGAAGGCTGAACAAGAAGCGACTGCTGTTTCGGTGGAAGAAAGTTCATTTGAGATGAAGATGATTTCATCTTCAGAAGAAACTGACAATAATCAAGAATGTTTGGTGGAACAAAAGGTTTTATCTGTTCCTGATATCATTCCTTTTAATAATGTTTCTCCGATGGAGTCTTCACTGAAACTCAATGGAATATCGTTCAGCAAACAACAAAAATCTGTGAAGAAAGGTCCATCAGCCGATTTTCACCCTAAAGAGATTGTAAGATTCACAAAGCAGGGTAAACAAACTCTTGACATGAAAGACATGGTTCCTACAGTTGAAGAGAATGCACATGAGAAAGGTATAAATGTCCAGACTCAAAATTTGGAAGAGGGTTCAGTGGAGATGAAAGTTAGTTTTCTTACCAAGGAAGCAGGTCTTTTCAAGCAGTTGCCTCATGAAAGCAAAATACATGAAGGTAAAGATATTGCTTTGAAACGTAAACATTCAAGTGATACTATAAGTGAGAATATCGAACAGGAGATAACTTCCCAGACAGATGAGAAGTTTGCTGAGGTTTCTTTGGAGACAAAACCTAAAGATGTTATTAAACTTGAAATGATAGGGATAGACAGACGGAAAGAAACCATGCCTGATTCTGAGGAAATAGCTGGAGGGAAATCTGCTGATATGACTCAAAGTACAGGACAGGGTTCATCCCAGAAAAGGAGGGTTTCTCCTGTAAGCAAATTGGATTACCAAGAAAAGTTATTTTATGATACCAGAGAAATTAGCAGTAGCGAAGAATTTCTGGCTAGGGAAAGTATGGATAGAGATATTTCTATGGAAAAGGAGGGAACTGATCATCAAAAAAGCTTTTTGATGCGAGATGAAAAGCATGTCCAAATACCAAAAAAATTGGAAAAACCATTTACTTCGGAAAAAGAGGTTACTCCATTATTCAAAATGAAGGGACAAAATATTCCTAAAATGAAACGAGCTGTTCCTCATGATGATAAAATATCACCAGAGACATTAACTTTCAAAGAGTTTGAAAAGACTGCTTTTACAGAGCAAATTCTTCTCCCCAGTGCTCTGTCAAATAAAAAAGTTGAAGATACAAGGCATGGACACAGCATTGTGCCAGCAGACATTATTTTTGATGTTCCTCAAGCAACCACCTCACTGATGGAAGAAGAACAAAAATTTCAGGAAATTGAGAAAACTTCAAAAAGTGATGCCTTTGAGGAAGAACCTCTAAATAAACTGGTGAAAACAGAGAAGGAAAAAACCCCTAAAATGTTACTTGAGAAAGGCAAAACCACTATGATTCAACAAGAGAAGAGGCTTTCCACATTGGACAGAACGCATCCTGTTGAGGAAACTGATTTAATGATTTTGTCTTGTGACACAACAGCAGTGGGCGGCGAGGACCTAATTTTCCCCAAGGATATTGCTGTACCAAGAGCCAGTCCTCAGAGAAAAATATCCTCAAGACAGGATATTATGTTTGTTGAAATCGAAAAATCTTCAATGGCGGCTTCTTCAAACCAAGAAATTCATCCTAAGCCAGACGAATTCAAATCTCATGAAACTGATAAAATCAATGAATTTGTTCCAAATTTTGAAAAAGTACAAAAAGCAGTAAAAACATCTATGAGGCAACCTAAAGATGAGGTTTTGTCTGCATTGGGGAGGACTGATGAAGATACCAGTGCCCTTGTGAAGTTTTCAGATGAAGTCGAGAACAGGTTTAAAGATTTTATCCCCAATAAAGATAAAACTTTCCCAAGAGACGTTGAGGAACCGACAATAGCTCTAACGAAAGGTCCCTCTGGTGATGATGAATTAGAAAAGGTTAAAATAAAGAAACCATCCAAGTTAATTAAAGATGTACCGCTGAAAGAACCGACCCCTGCTCTGAAAAAAGTGCCAAAAATTAAAACTGTGGACCAAGTACAAGAAACTGTCACGTTGAAACCATTTGAAAAGACTGCTAAACCAGGGACACAAATTGAGAAACGACAAAAACATGAAGATAAAGTAATAGAAGAAACTCTTCTTCCTAGAAAAAAGGTAGAAAGAGTGCCCACACATGAGAAGAGAAAAGATGCAGAGATCCAGCAGCAGGATACAATCCCTGAAGATAAAAAAGCAAAAGAAGTTGAATTGAAGCCTCTTACAAAGGAGGGACATGAGAAGATTGAGAAAACTGAATCACCTCTTGGACAAGAAGATAACATTGGCCCGCCTAAAGTTGTCCCCATGAAGAAACAAATAGAAAGTCCAACAGAGGAGGGAAAGCCTAAGCTAATTCAGAAGGTAAAACCCACAGAAAAAGAGCCAGGAGAAAAAGATGAAATATTATTTCTGCAACCTGTAAAACAAACTGAAAAAGATCTGGAACCGAAAAAGACTCCTTCACCAAAGATTGATAAACCTCTTGCAAAAGCAGTTGAGTCAATTTTATCCGCAGAGGACAGAACTGTTGAAAGAAGAGGTGCCCCTTTGAAGTTGTCTGATAGAAAAGCTAAAAAAAGTGAAAATCGCTTTCTGGATGAAGATACATTTATTCTAAGAGGTGTTTCTCAAATAAAAGAACAACCATCTAGTCAAACATCAGAACATGTACGTCAAAAAGAGGAGCAGATCACTCCTATCATCACTGAATGTAATCATAGTTTAGTAGGACAATTGCAGGAAGAAATGACAACTGCTGTAGCGCAAAGTGAGGATAAGGATAAAGATATTTATAGAAAAGATGTTGCTGAGGAACCAACAATTGCTCTGAGGAAAGGTCCCCCTGGGGAAGATGAATTAGAAAAGGTTAAAATAAAGAAAACATCCAAGTTAATTCAGGAGGTACCTCCCAAAAAGCCTACCCCTTCTGTGAAAAAAGTCTCAAAACTTAAAACTGAGGAGCAAGAACAAGAAACTATGACATTGAAATCATTTGAAAGGACTGCTAAACCAGGGACAAGTGTTGAGAAACAACAAAAAGATGAATGTAAAGTAATAGAAGAACCTCTTACTTCTAGAAAAAAGTTAGAAAGAGTGTCAGATGATAAGAGAGAAGCAGAGATCCAGCAGCAGCAGGATACAATTCCTGAAGATAAAAAAGCAAAAGAAGTTAAATTGAAGCCTCTTACAAAGGAGGAACGTGAAAAAATTGAGAAAATTGAATCACCTCTTGAACAAAAATATTTAATCGCCCCATCCAAGATCATCCCCATGAAGAAAAAAATAGAAAGTCCAATGGAGGAGGAAAAGCCTAAGCTACTTCAGAAGGTAAAACCCACAGAAAAACAACCCAGAGAAAAAGGTGAAAAAATATCTCTGAAACCTGTGAAACGCACTGAAACAGACCTGGAACCGAAAAAGACTCCTTCATCAAAGATTGATGAACCACTTACAAAAGTAGATGAGTCAATTTTATCCGCGGAGGATAGGAATGTTGAAGGAAGAGGTTCCCCTTTGAAGTTGTCTGGTAGAGAAGATAAAAGAAGTGAAGATCACTTTCTGGATGAAGATACATTTTTTCCGAGAGCTGTTTCTCAAATAAAAGGTCAATCATCTGGTAAAACATCAGAACATGTACATCAAAAAGAGGAGCAGATCACTCCTATCATCACTGAATGTGATCCTAGTTTAGTAGGACTATTGCAGGAAGAAATGACAACTGCTGCGGCGCAAAGTAATGGGGATAAAGATATTCCTGGCAAAGATGTTGCTGAGGAACCAATAATTGCTCTGAGGAAAGGTCCCCCTAGAGAAGATGAATTAGAAAAGGCTAAAATAAAGAAACCATACAAGTTAATTGAAGAGGTACCATGTAAAGAACCTACCTCTGCTCTGAAAAAAGTGTCAAAACTTAAAACTGAGGAGCAAGAACAAGAAACTATGATGCTGAAACCATTTGAAAGGACTGCTAAACCAGGGACAAGTATTGAGACACAACAAAAAGATGAAGGTAAAGTAATAGAAGAAACTCTTATTCCTAGAAGAAAGGTAGAAAGAGTGTCCGATGAGAAGAGAGAAGCAGAGATCCAGCAGCAGCAGGATACAATTCCTGAAGATATTAAAGCAAAAGAAGTTAAATTGAAGCCTCTTACAAAGGAGGAACATGAAAAAATTGAGAAAATTGAATCACCTCTTGAACAAAAATATTTAATCGCCCCATCCAAGATCATCCCCATGAAGAAAAAAATAGAAAGTCCAATGGAGGAGGAAAAGCCTAAGCTAATTCAGAAGGTAAAACCCACAGAAAAACAACCCAGAGAAAAAGGTGAAAAAATATCTCTGAAACCTATGAAACGCACTGAAACAGACCTGGAACCGAAAAAGACTCCTTCATCAAAGATTGATGAACCACTGACAAAAGTAGATGAGTCAATTTTATCCGCAGAGGATAGGACTGTTGAAGAAAGAGGTGCCCCTTTGAAGTTGTCTGGTAGAGAAGATAAAAGAAGTGAAGATCACTTTCTGGATGAAGATACATTTTTTCCGAGAGCTGTTTCTCAAATAAAAGGTCAATCATCTGGTAAAACATCAGAACATGTACGTCAAAAAGAGCAGCAGATCACTCCTATCATCACTGAATGTGATCCTAGTTTAGTAGGACTATTGCAGGAAGAAATGACAACTGCTGCGGCGCAAAGTAATGGGGATAAGGATATTCCTGGCAAAGATGTTGCTGAGGAACCAATAATTGCTCTGAGGATAGGTCCCCCTGGTGAAGATGAATTAGAAAAGGCTAAAATAAAGAAACCATCCAAGTTAATTGAAGAGGTACCACGCAAAAAACCTACCCCTGCTCTGAAAAAAGTTTCAAAACTTAAAACTGAGGAGCAAGAACAAGAAACTATGACGCTGAAACCATTAGTAAGGACTGCTATACCAGGGACAAGTGTTGAGACACAACAAAAAGATGAAGGTGAAGTAATAGAAGAACCTCTTATTCCCAGAAAAAAGTTAGAAAGAGTGTCAGATGAGAAGAGAGACGCAGAGATCCAGCAGCAGCAGGATACAATCCCTGAAGACAAAAAAGCAAAAGAAGCAAAATTGACGCCTGTTACAAAGGAGGAACATGAAAAGATTAAGAAGAGTGAATCGCCTCTTAGACAAGAAGTTAAGATCCGCCCACCCAAAGTTGTCCCCACAAAGAAACAAATAGAAAGTCTAATGGAGGAGGAAAAGCCTAAGCTACTTCAGAAGGTAAAACCCACAGAAAAAGAGCCGGGAGAAGAAGAAAAAATATCTCTGAAACCTATGAAACGAACTGAAAAAGACCTGGAACCGAAAAAGACTCCTTCGCCAATGATTGATAAACCACTTACAAAAGCAGTCGAGTCAATTTTATCTGCAGAGGACAGAACTGTTGAAGGAAAAGGTGCCCCTCTGAAGTTGTCTAGTAGAGAAGATAAAAGAAGTGAAAATCGCTTTCTGGATGAAGATACATTTTTTCTAAGAGGTGTTTCTCAAATAAAAGAACAACCATCTAGTCAAACATCAGAACATATACGTCAAAAAGAGCAGCAGATCACTCCTAACATTACTGAATGTGATCCTAGTTTAGTGGGACAATTGCAGGAAGAAATGACAACTCCTGTGGCGCAAAGCAAGAATGAGGATAAAAAAATTTATAGAAAAAATGTTGCTGAGGAACCAATAATTGCTCTGAGGAAAGGTCCCCCAGGAGAAGATGAATTAGAAAAGGCTAAAATAAAGAAACCATACAAGTTAATTGAAGAGGTACCATGTAAAGAACCTACCTTTGCTCTGAAAAAAGTGTCAAAACTTAAAACTGAGGAGCAAGAACAAGAAACTATGACGCTGAAACCATTTGAAAGGACTGCTAAACCAGGGACAAGTGTTGAGACACAACAAAAAGATGAAGGTGAAGTAATAGAAGAACCTCTTATTCCCAGAAAAAAGGTAGAAAGAGTGTCCGATGAGAAGAGAGAAGCAGAGATCCAGCAGCAGCAGGATACAATTCCTGAAGATAAAAAAGCAAAAGAAGTTAAATTGAAGCCTCTTACAAAGGAGGAACACAAAAATATTGAGAAAACTGAATCGCCTCTAGGACGAGAAGATAAGATCGGCCCATCCAAAGTTGTCCCCACGAAGAAACAAATAGAAAGTCTAATGGAGGAGGAAAAGCCTAAGCTACTTCAGAAGGTAAAACCCACAGAAAAAGAGCCAAGAGAAGAAGAAGAAAAAATGTCTCTGAAACCTGTGAAACGAACTGAAAAAGATCTGGAACCGAAAAAGACGCCTTCACCAATGATTGATAAACCACTTAAAAAAGCAGTCGAGTCAATTTTATCCGCAGAGGATAGGACTGTTGAAGGAAGAGGTGCCCTTTTAAAGTTGTCTAGTAGAGAAGATAAAAGAAGTGAAAATCGCTTTCTGGATGAAGATACATTTATTCTAAGAGGTGTTTCTCAAATAAAAGAACAACCATCAAGTCAAACATCAGAACATGTACGTCAAAATGAGGAGCAGATCACTCCTAACATCACTGAATGTGATCCTAGTTTAGTAGGACAATTGCAGGAAGAAATGACAACTGCTGTGGCGCAAAGTAATGGGGATAAGGATATTCCTGGCAAAGATGTTGCTGAGGAACCAATAAATGCTCTGAGGAAAGGTTTCCCTGGTGAAGATGAATTAGAAAAGGCTAAAATAAAGAAACCATCCAAGTTAATTGAAGAGGTACCACGCAAAAAACCTACCCCTGCTCTGAAAAAAGTTTCAAAACTTAAAACTGAGGAGCAAGAACAAGAAACTATGACGCTGAAACCATTAGTAAGGACTGCTATACCTGGGACAAGTGTTGAGACACAACAAAAAGATGAAGGTGAAGTAATAGAAGAACCTCTTCTTCCTAGAAAAAAGTTAGAAAGAGTGTCAGATGAGAAGAGAGACGCAGAGATCCAGCAGCAGCAGGATACAATCCCTGAAGACAAAAAAGCAAAAGAAGCAAAATTGACGCCTGTTACAAAGGAGGAACATGAAAAGATTAAGAAGAGTGAATCGCCTCTTAGACAAGAAGTTAAGATCCGCCCACCCAAAGTTGTCCCCACAAAGAAACAAATAGAAATTCTAATGGAGGAGGAAAAGCCTAAGCTACTTCAGAAGGTAAAACCCACAGAAAAAGAGCCGGGAGAAGAAGAAAAAATATCTCTGAAACCTATGAAACGAACTGAAAAAGACCTGGAACCGAAAAAGACTCCTTCGCCAATGATTGATAAACCACTTACAAAAGCAGTCGAGTCAATTTTATCTGCAGAGGACAGAACTGTTGAAGGAAAAGGTGCCCCTCTGAAGTTGTCTAGTAGAGAAGATAAAAGAAGTGAAAATCGCTTTCTGGATGAAGATACATTTTTTCTAAGAGGTGTTTCTCAAATAAAAGAACAACCATCTAGTCAAACATCAGAACATATACGTCAAAAAGAGCAGCAGATCACTCCTAACATCACTGAATGTGATCCTAGTTTAGTGGGACAATTGCAGGAAGAAATGACAACTCCTGTGGCGCAAAGCAAGAATGAGGATAAAAAAATTTATAGAAAAAATGTTGCTGAGGAACCAATAATTGCTCTGAGGAAAGGTCCCCCAGGAGAAGATGAATTAGAAAAGGCTAAAATAAAGAAATCATACAAGTTAATTGAAGAGGTACCATGTAAAGAACCTACCTCTGCTCTGAAAAAAGTGTCAAAACTTAAAACTGAGGAGCAAGAACAAGAAACTATAACGCTGAAACCATTTGAAAGGACTGTTGAACCAGGGACAAGTATGGAGACACAACAAAAAGATGAAGGTAAAGTAATAGAAGAAACTCTTATTCCTAGAAGACAGGTAGAAAGAGTGTCCGATGAGAAGAGAGAAGCAGAGATCCAGCAGCAGCAGGATACAATTCCTGAAGACAAAAAAGCAAAAGAAGTTGAATTGAAGCCTCTTACAAATATTCAGAAAACTGAATCACCTCTTGTACAAGAAGGTAAGATCTGCCCCCCCAAGTTCGTCCCGATCAAGGAACAAATAGAAAGTTCAACAGAAAAGGAAAAGCCTAAGACAGTTCTGATGGTAAAGCCCACAGAAAAAGAGCCAGGAGAAAAAGATGAAATAGTATTTCCGCAACCTGTAAAACGAACTGAAAAAGATCTGGAACCGAAAAAGACTCCTTCGCTAAAGATTGATAAACCTCTTACGAAAGCAGTTGAATCAATTTTATCCGCAGAGGATAGGACTGTTGAAGGAAGAGGTGCCCCTTTGAAGTTGTCTGATAGAGAAGATAAAAAAACTGAAAATCGCTTTCTGGATGAAGATATATTTTTTCCAAGAGGTGTTTCTCAAATAAAGGGACAACCATCTCTTCAAACAGCAGAACATGTACGTCAAAAAGAGGAGCAGATCACTCCTAACATCACTGAATGTGTTCCTAGTTTAGTTGGACTATTGCAGGAAGAAATGGCAACTGCTGTGGCACAAAGTAAGACTGAGGTTTCATCTAAAACAGGGAGGTTATTGCCCGATGAAGAAATAGGTACCTCTTTGTCAAATAAAATGAGAGAACCGTGTAGAAGTAAAGATGTTTTCTCAGAGAAAGCTGAATATTTCCATAAATATGTTCTTGAAAGACAAGGACAGGCAGGCATACTTTTCCAGACAGAGGAGGTTCCTTTGGAAAAGGAAGTTCCTGAGGGGGTCATAGCACTTGAAAAGGAGGGCAGAGTGTTAAATAAAATGGCAGCAGTAGTTCCCGAATCCGAAGTTGCAAAAACAATGCAAAACCAAGAGATTTCAGATGAGAAGAAGTCTTTTTGGGAGAAAATTTCATCAAAAGAGCCTTTAATTGCTCCAAAGGAAGAAATATTATCTACGGGAGGCTATATTTCTTACTCCAAATTACTTGTTAAGCCAGATAAAGCTACACAAAAGAAAGATGAGCTTTTTGCAGAAAACATAGATGAAGTTAGTGTAGCAAAAAAGGAAAAAACTTTTCATGCAAAGAAAGTTGAAATCCCTGCTTGTGAACCTGCAATTCTTCCAGAAAATCAGGACATTTTATCCATGAAAGTGCATTATGAGAAGGGTAAAATACCATGTGAAATCACAGAATATACTGAAGACACATCCCTCAGGGAAATGATTCCAGGAAGGATTATCTCAGAAGCTGATGAAACTACGCCTTTGAGAGGTAGTATGAAAGAAGACTGGTTTTTCAGTCTGAAATCACCCTGTCATTCCATCATAAGTTTTTATGAAGGACTCTAGCATCTTAACTATTTACTGATGTCATACATTTTCATTTTCTGGCTCAATCAACTGCTCCACAGTACTCATTGCTATTGGTCATTTACATAACAGGTATATAATTGGGCTCAGCCTCAGCCTTCAGTTTGGTATTGTGTTGCGCACAGCAACGATCTTCAAGCGAGCATATGCGTCCATCCCATGGTCCATCAGTCATCCATTTCTTGTTGACTCCACGGTATTTAAGAATTAACATCTTCTTTCCCATTCTTGATGATCACATGATATTCTTGGAAAAGTCTAAACCAGATATGAAGCCTGCTCCTGGATTAATTCGTGGTTCAGGGATTGTTCTTCTCCAAAAACACAAACGCATCCAGTGGATAAAAAAATTATTGATGGAAAATACTCTTAAATCTTCTTTCTGGGCTGTGTGTAATGTTCTGTCCCTGGTTTGATACATGTTCATTTTCATGTTGTCTCATTCATTATGCCTGGATTGGGTGCTTATATTTCTTTGATTTGATCGAGTCATAAAGTGGTATATTTTAATTTGCATTTAACTATTTTCTTTTTTTCCATTAACCTGCCCACAGTTGAGAAAAAGCCCTCGCCAGTGGAAGAACTGGTCACTGCAGAAGGTAAAATATTTAATCCTTTTTTTTTTCTGTTTTATGTATTCACGTTATAAAACTGCCTTAAGTTTTAGTCCACACTAGAGATAAATTATTATGAATACTTTTACTTACAAAACAAACTTTGTCTGTTGTCTCGAAGAAATATCTAAAATTCATGGATTCTAGAACAATCAATTCAGCATGAACATGCAGAGACATTACCAGATATTCATCATGCCGGGAATGCTGGGGTTTTGTTCAGTCTTGCAAACTCTCGAAAGTAATGTTTTTTTCCCCAAAATTCATTAAAATAAATATGATTTCTAAGCATGCTCGGAACATATTGTCAGTGAATAAGAGTTAATAGCCCGACCATAAATATGTTTTGTTAAATTCATTTTGATGTTGCTTTTGATTTGTACAAGTACAATTCTGTAATTGGTATATTTTAAAGCTTTGCAAGAGCTCTCTTATAGTTGTTTTTGTTCATACAGTTTTAGCATGAAGTTTATTATTTTAAAACGTGGAAGTACGTAGTTCCAAATACTGTTTTTTTTTTATTTTGTGTCAGTTTTTGAGTGTGTTTTGAGCTGTACAATGGAACAAAATGTTTGTGGTGTCTAGAAATTCTGTGGATTTGTGTATCTTGTTCTCATCTCTTGTTAGTGTCCCTGTATTTTAAGTAAATTAAAAACTTTGTCATTTTTATTATGAATTTAATAACCTTTATTCTTGGTGAAGAAACAACGGAAACAACCAAAAGGTATGAAATTGAGGAGATGCAGAAGTTAAAGATGACCAAAAAAGAAGAAGTAAAGCAGCAAATCCAGTTGAAACGGGATAGAGAAATTCCTGGCAAAGATGTTGCTGAGGATTCAACAATTGCTCTGCGGAAAGTTCCCCCTGGTGAAGATGAATTAGAAGAGGTTAAAATAAAGAAACCATCCAAGTTCATTGAGGAGGTACCTCCCAAAGAACCAACCCCTGCTCTGAAAAAAGTGTCAAAACTTAAAACTGAGGAGCTAGAACAAGAAACTAAGACGCTGAAACCATTTGAGAGGACTGCTAAACTAGGGACAAGTGTTGAGACACAACAAAAAGATGAAGGTAAAGTAATAGAAGAAACTCTTATTTCTAGAAAAAAGGTAGAAAGAGTGTCCACAGATGAGAAGAGAGAAGCAGAGATCCAGCAGCAGCAGGATACAATCGCCCCATCCAAGGTCGTCCCCATGAAGAAAAAAGTAGAAAGTCCAACAGAGGAGGAAAAACCTAAGCTAATTCAGAAGGTAAAACCCCCAGAAAAGGAGCAGACAGAAAAAGATGAAAAAATATCTCTGAAACCTGTGAAACGAACTGAAAAAGATCTGGAACCGAAAAAGACTCCTTCGCCAAAGATTGATAAACCACTTCCAAAAGCAGTTGAGCCAGTTCCTGTCGAGAAAAAGCCCAGTGTGGACCTCTCCAAAAAACTGAAAACGATTTCACCAAAAGACACCATAGAATCTGTTACTCTGAAAAAGGTTCCTAAGAAGGTAACACCACCAGAGGAAAAGACTCCTCAGGAGGTCCCCGTGAAAGTCGGAAAAGGAAAGTCTCCAGTACTGAAGGAGCTGTCCCCAGAGTCTGTGCAACTGAGGAAAGTGCCAAGCAGGCAGGAAGGGGAAGCTTTAGTGCGAGAGCCTGAAGCAGAGGAGGTCACTGATGGGGAGTCTTGGGGGTCGGAAATAAGTCCTCGTGAAAGTTATTCTTCAACTGAAGGTATGGAAGATACAGCCTCAGACGAGGCGGCACTTGAGACTCCAGGAAAAAAGGTTGCCAGACGAGGTGAGAGAGGAGTTTCTCATCATCACTGACCTCCTATCCCGCGCTTTGGGGGGGAAAAATCATGCCAAATAATCCTCATCATGTCTATTCGTAATCTTTCACATCGACCATCCATCTGTCCATCATCTCTGTTGTTCGTTCGTACATTTGTGTGCGTGTTTTTATGTCGTCCGTCAGATGTATTTTTCCATCCATACAGCCGTGTTTGTCACGCGGTAATTGTACGTCTAATGGAGCATTCCATTAATTGCGCATGCAATGCTTCTTTCCATTATTTATCCCTCTATGCGTATAAAAATTATTTTATACGCATGATCTTGTTTGGAGACTTGTTTTATTTATCTATTTTACGTTAAACTTTGACTGAAAATCCAGTCTGTATTCGAGGAAAGTAATTTTTTCTCCTTTAAAATCGAAGGGAAACCCACAGAAGGAGCGGTCCCAGGAAGAGGCAGAGGCGTTAAACGTATGTACAGCGCAATTTGTGTCATTTCATGTTGACATTTATATGCTGAGTTGTATCAAAATGTACTAATGTAAATAAAATACAATTTTTCACCTGTTGAAATATTTGAGGCTTTAAGTGCAGTTACGTAATCATAACGGTATACGCTTATCTACTGCTTTACACTATGAATAACACAACAAGATTTGCCGGCAAATCGAAGTTCTTCAAACTTTCAAAGCCATCATGCCATTTGAAATGCAAACAGATTCTTAAGAGAACATTAAGCAGTTATTATATGGATATTACTCATATTTTATTAGAAAATCCAGCTAGAAATTCTACTGCATGACTGTGCGATCACTTACTGATCACTTACAGGGTTCTGAAAATGGCTAACATGCTAACATTTGAATTTCAGCAAAGCTAACTCCATCTCCTGGTGAAGCTGAGAAGCGGAAAGGCTTGCGGCCTGGTAAACCGGGTGAAAAACCTCCTGCCGAGGCGCCGTTCTCGTACCAGCTCAAGGCTGTTCCACTGAAGTTCGTGAAAGAACTGAAAGACATCAGCATGACAGAGGCCGAGGCAGGTGGCCTTTCGGCTGTTTTTGAGTGCCAGATCTCACCCTCCACTGCTCTAACCTCTTGGATGAAGGACGGAGGCAACATAAGAGAGGGACCGAAATACAAATTTACTTCAGATGGCAAGGATCGCAAGCTCTTAATCGTTGATGTGCAGGTCTCTGACGCTGGAGAATACACGTGCGTGGGCAAGCTTGGCAATAAAGAGAAGACCTCCACTGCCAAACTTTTTATGGAAGGTATTATAATTCTGTGTGTCGACCAATGTAGAAGACTTGCAAAATTCTGAGTAAAGGCAGTTCAAAGAAAACTAGAATATTAAAATAAAAGCGCTGTAAAATGTGATTTTATATTACTTATAATACTTCATTTTAAAGTTTTTTGTTTGCTTTGTTTTCATTATTTAAAGCACATTAAAGCATTTGCACGGTAATGGTTCCTAATATTGTAAACTAATTTCTTATGTAGAACTGCCGGTCAGATTCACAAAAACCTTGGAAGAGGAGATGACCGTAGTTAAGACACAGCCCATGTACTTGACTTGTGAGTTGAATAAAGACAGGGATGTTGTATGGAAGAAGGATGGAAAGGTACTTAAGGACATCCCAGGAAAGCTGACTATCAATGTAATTGGACTGTCCCGCGGTGTAACAATCATGGATTCCGTCGAAGAGGATGCTGGTCTTTACACATGCGAGTGCGAGAACATTAAGACCGAAGGAAAAGTCAAAATTATCGGTGGGACTTCATCTGTTTTTATTCTTTCTTGTAATTTATATATATATATATATATATATATATATATATATATATATATATACTGTTGCCGATAAAGTTGGAATAATTTTGTATTCAGACCCTTTGCCTAGCAACAAAAAATCTTATTGTCACCGTGATTTCATGAAAAGAGGTAAAAAAAATGTTTTATTCCAACTTTATGAGCAACAGCTTATAAATTAATATTATTATTATTATTATTATTATTAACTTGCTTCTCATATGCATTTTCTCAATTATTTGCTTTGCAGAAGTCATTAAAGATTGGTTGGTGAAACCATTAAGGGACCAGCATGTGAAACCCAAAGCCGCTGCTACTTTCCAGTGTGAGCTATTTAAGGACACTCCAAACTGGAAATGGTTTAAAGGAGATGTGGAGATTCCTATGGATGCCACAGATAAGACGGAAGTTGAAAAGGATGGGAAAAATGTCTCTCTTAAAATTAAGAATTGTGCTCCTGCTGATGTTGGTGAATATGCTATAGTGGTTGAAGGACGCAGATACCCAGCAAAGTTGACTCTTGGAGGTCTGTGACAAATCACATGGAAGTGTTGTTACGATATTTTGAGACATATTTGCGTGGGTATAATTTTGGGCTGCAAAGTAAAGCTTTTGCTACCGTTACAGAACGTGAAGCGGAGATCCTGAAGCCCCTCGTCAGCGTGGAAGTCTACGAAAAAGAGAGCGCGAGCTTTGATACAGAAATTTCTGAGGAAGATGTTCCTGGAGAATGGAAACTTCAAGGGCATGTTGTGACTAGATCACCAGTAAGAAATTCTTTCATAACTTTGATGAGTTATCGTCTTGAAATTGGTGGCTCAATCGCCTCGCAGAAAGAAGTTTTTCAGTTCATGTCTTGGTTTGGACCTTCAGTAAACCTTTTTGCTAACCCCAGAACCTTTTTTTCTGGTACTTCATTTTCCTCCCACAGCTAATTGGAGTCTATGTGTCGTCCATGGATATCAGTCGTAACTACATGTGTACGGTGATGGATTGGCAAGCTGGGTGTATTTTTGTGGCATTAGTGAGATCTCTCTTCATAGTTGTGAACTGCAGCAGAATTGCATGATACAAATCGTATGTAGTCTTTAGATCCAAAACACTGTTTCCAGAATTGCGAAACAAAAATTTGGCCAGCCAACAAAAAAAAAAAAATGGGAGTGCTCTTTGACCTTTGAGGATTGTTGTGCAGTAACAGCCAAAAGTGGACAATAATTGATAACTATAATACTGCAGCATTCACTGGTTACTAGCCTCGAATGATGTAAAGGGCTTGACCAACTTTGCTTCTCTTCATATTTTTAAATTTAACAAGAAAATTGCTAGAGTTTCACGGTAGTTTCATTCAACTTTGCATTCATCTCATTAAAATCATCAAAATAAAGAAATCATTAATATCAAGAAATCTCCCATGAAAATGTATGGGCATACTGCTTTATACATAGCTTACTATGTATAAATTTTGACTATTCACCCACTCAGACTGTGTCAAGTAACAAAAAGGGAATGTTGAATGGGATTTTTGAGGCAGAATGGCAGAGAGCAAAGGGCCTGATTACACACTTGTTAAATGTCATGGCTGAATACTCTCTCAGACCTTTTAAAGGATTATGTGTACGGGCAGATCAGTGTCAGATCTTCATTAAATGGTCCCAGTTACACTGCGGAGAACACGTACAATGCGTACCTGCTGTATACTTGTGTGTAACTCTGTAAAAGATATACAAAAGAATCTTTATATAGATGACGAAATACAAATCTTGCGTTAAAGATAATGGATGGATGTGTGGATTTCTCAAAATGAGTAGAGACCTATTTAGACCTGCATCCATGAATTCATGTATATTCCATTGAGGAAAAGAGTAAACCGCCCTCCCATCATTTTATTTATTTATTTATTTATTTTTACATTAGACCTGTGAAATCAAAGCAGAAGGCGCAAAACGCTTCCTCAACCTGAAAAATCTCCAAGTTGGGCAGTCTGGTGAGGTCCTGTACCAAGCTCTTAATGCAGTGACAACTGCACTTCTCACTGTCAAAGGTAAGCAAATTAGAACCCTAACCACACTGCTCTATTGACAGCGCCGTGGCTTTTCAGTAATGAGGGAACTCAGTATTGAAAAGTACAATCACACTTTGTATTCTTTCCCTGCAGAAATCGAAATGGACTTCGTTGTTCCACTCGAGGATGTGACAGTGGTTGAAAAGAAGCAGGCTAAGTTTGAGTGCACCATCACCAGAGATGTTCCTAGAGTTGTGTGGACAAAGGGATCTGAATTTATTACAGCTGGGGAGAAGTATGACATCATTGATGATGGGAAGAGGCATATACTGATCATCAAATGCGCAGAGGTTGAAGATGAAGGCAATTATTCTGTCGAAGCTTTGGGTAAACAGTCAGTGGCCAAGCTTACAGTTCAAGGTAAGTTGTTGTCATGGCCAATCTGTGGTACAGCAACAAAGCAATTCTGCATATTTGTGCCTAATACTGTGCCATGTGTACAGTGAAAATGCAGTGAAGATTATGTTACCAGTGACGCTTGCACTGTAATTATATGTTTCACCGTCCATTACCATTTGCTCTCGGAGTCTCTCAAAGAATGCATAATAATTTTTAACTATTGGTGCTCTCCATCAGTCTCTTGACAAAGTTCCATATTTACATTTGATGAAGTGCATATTTATGTATATAGCTAAGGGCTGCATTTATAAGGTCCAAATCCCACAATTTGGATTCAATTTCATCTTCCATCTCCACCTCATAATTCCCAAATAGGGCTTTAGCTCCACGTTAATTAATCTCCTGACCGTTGAACTGATGCTGTAGGTATCAGGCTCAGCTTTATCACACCTTTTATGGACCCTGCAAATCTTAGTCAAGGCAGAACAAAAGCTAGAATAGTAGAAAACCATTGTAAAATGTGATTTCTACTTTCATGTTTCATTTTAAAATTATTTGCTTGCCTTGGTTTCATTATTACAAACAAGTTAAATCATTCTACTGTTATTAAAAAAAAAAACAAAAAAAAAACGTGTTTTGATATGGTCCGTAATATTTTAAAAAAGGAAAGAGGAGATGCCTGCACACTTACTTCAAGCCACCAAAGAAAACTTTATTGATTAAAAAAGGACAACGTTTTGATCTGACTTGGATCTTCGTCTGGTCAACATGTTGACCGTTGTCCTTTTTTAATCAATAAAGTTTTCTTTGCTGGCTTGGAGTAAGTGTGCAGGCATCTCCTCCTTTCTTCAGTGACGTGTTTAATTCGATAACCTTGCGCCTATACGCGATATGCATGTAACTCTTTCTTTGTACTGTAATGTTTTAAACTCACTTTTTTTTGTAGAACTGCCGGTCAGATTCACAAAAACCTTGGAGGAGCAGACTAAAGTAAACATGGGAGAGCCCTTGCACCTGACGTGTGCGTTGAGTAAAGACAAAGCTGTTGTATGGATGAAGGATGGAAAGCCTCTCATGGATATTCCAGGCAAGCTGACCATCACTGCTGCTGGACTGGATCGTGCCTTAACAATCCCGGAAACCACCGAAGATGATGCTGGTGTTTACACTTGTGTATGTCAAAATATCAAGACTGAAGGAGCAGTCAAAGTCATTGGTAGGACTTTTTTGTTTTTATTCTTTGTTTTACCATAATATTACTACTACTACTACTATTACTATTACTACTACTACTACTAATAATAATACTAATAATGGCTAGATAAATTAGGAATCAGGATGGAAACATATATATAAAAGAAAACAACCTTATTAGGAACAGCTAGAATTTTCGAGATAGGTGCTTGACACATGATCAAGTGTACCAAAAACCCTTGGTCATTTGCGATGATCCTCTTTTTGGAGAAAATTTGATAAAACATCAGCCTGATGATGGAGAGATGATAATAATAATATTAATAATAATAATAATAATTATTATTATTATTATTCCTGAACCACTTGTTTTTATGTGTCTTCTAAAATAATTATTTTTCCTGCAGAAGTCATTAAAGATTGGTTGATGAAACCATTAAGGGACCAGCATGTGAAACCCAAGGCCACTGCTACCTTCAAGTGCGAGTTGTATAAGGACACTCCGAACTGGAAATGGTTTAAAGGAGATGAGGAGATTCCTATGGACGCCACCGATAAGACAGAAGTAACAAAGGACGGGAAGGTCCTCACTCTTAAAATTAAGAATTGTGCTCCTGGTGATGTTGGTGAATACGCTATAGAGGTCGAAGGACACAGATACCCAGCAAAGCTGACTCTCGGAGGTCTGTGACAAATCAGATTGAACATTTTTTTAATGTTTTGAGAAATTTTTCTGTGGGTACAATATTTTGGCGGGAAATAATGCTTCTCTTGCTGTTACAGAACGTGAAGCGGAGATCCTGAAGCCCCTCGTTAGCGTGGAGGTCTACGAAAAACAGAGTGCGAGCTTTGATACAGAAATTTCTGAAGATGATATACCTGGAGAGTGGAAACTTCGCGGGCAGATTTTGACTAGATCGCCTGTAAGAAATTCTTTCCCAACTTTGATGACTTAATATCTCACAAATGGTGGCTCAGTCACCTCGCAGGAAGAAGCTTTTTAGCGCTTATCCTAGTTTAGGCCTTTAAGTAAACTTTTCTGTTGACTAGAGTACCTTCTTTTGGTACTATATTTTCCCTACTCAACTGAAAATTTGAATATTTGACTAATTGGATGCTGTAAATAGCCCATAGGTATCTGCGAGGTAATGCTTGTGGCCTGTGATAGATTAGTAAGATGGGTGTATTTTTGTCACATCAGGGATATCTCTATAAGTAGTTGCAAATAGCAGCAAAACTCTGTGATGAAAATCACACGTAGTTTGGATTCATAACACAGTTTTCTTTGTTGTGATGAAAGAATGTAACTAAAATTTGAAAAAAAGAGAAGAGCAAAAATTACAACCCAGCCATTACAGTCAAACGAAAAATGGGAGTCCTGGACGACCCGTGAGGATTGCTGTGCTGTCACAGCCAACAGTGGACACATTTGAAGCAGAATCATGTATTTTGATCGCTGTAATTCTGTAGCATTCATGCTCGTGAATTTATCAGGATACTGCCAAGCGCATCACTACATCAGTAGTGTTCAAACTTCCGGTGGCCCAGCATTCATATAACTGAAATCATTAAAATATCATAAAAATAATTAAAATCATTTCAAGAAATCTCCTTAGAATATTTTTAAGTGCACTACTTTGATAGGATAGCGTATTGTGTATAAATCTAGACCATTCACTCAACTCAGACGATGTTAAGACACCGTGGAAGGGGAAGAGGATGGATGAAGAGGATGTGGAAGGGGAATTTTGAAACAAAATGGGAGAGGCACTGTGCCTAATTACACATTTGTTAAGCGGGCCCTCCGTTCCCACCGCTGAATACTCTCAGATATTTTAAAGAATTATGGCAAATCAGTGTCCAGTTCTTCATTTAATGGTCCTAGTTATACTGCTGAGAAGAATACTGTCCATGTGTCACCTGCTGTATACTTGTGTATCATTCCATTGAAAGGGATCTAAAGGTTCTTTATTTAAATGACAATATACTTATCATGCCATTAAGAAACTGGATGTGTGCGTGGATTTCTCAAAATGAGGAGACCTGTATATTCATCCAACTGCATCTCCGAATTCATGTATTTTCTATTGAGGAAAAAAGTTAACTCCCCTTGAATAGTTTCTTTTTTTTTTTTTTTTTTTTACGTTAGACCTGTGAAATCAGAGCAGAAGGCGGAAAGCGCTTCCTCACCCTTAAAAATCTCCGAGTTGACCAGTCTGGTGAAGTCTCTTACCAAGCTCTAAATGCAGTTACAACTGCAGTTCTCACTGTCAAAGGTAAGCAAATTAGAATTCTGACCACACTGCTCTGTTGACTGTGCTGTGGCTTTTCAGTAATGAGGGAACTCAGTATTGAAAAGTACAATCACACTTTGTATTCTTTCCCTGCAGAAGTCGAAATGGACTTTGTTGTTCCACTTGAGGACGTGACAGTGGTTGAAAAGAAGCAGGCTAAGTTTGAGTGCACCATCACCAGAGATCTTCCCAAAGTTATGTGGACAAAGGGAACTGAAATTATCACATCTGGCAAGAAGTATGAGATCATTGCTGATGGCAAGAATCACATTCTAATCATCAATAATTCTGAGTTTGATGATGAAGGGCATTATGCTGTGGAAGCCCTGGGCAAAAAGTCTATTGCCAAGCTTACAGTGCTAGGTAAGACATTGTTATGGCCAATCTGTGGTACAGCAATGAAGCAATTCTGCAAATTTATGCATAATATTGTGCCATGTGTCCATTGAAAATGCTGTGAAGATTTTTTTTCCAGTGCTACTTGCATTGTAATTATGTCTTATCATCCATCACCATATACTTTTGCAGTTTTTAAAGAATGAATTAAAATTTTTACTATTGTTGTTCTCCATCACTCCATCACTCCATCAACAAAGTTCCACACGATTTAAGAAGTTTGAGGAAGTTCACATTTGATGAAGTATGCAGTTGTATATGTAGTTTAGGGCTGTGTACTGTAAATCATGTCATATCCCACAATTTGGATACAGTTCCATCTTCCATCTCCACCTCCATCTTCCATCTCCATCTTCCATCTCCATCTTAAAAGCTCCAAATGGGGCTCTAGTTCCACATAACTAAATCTGTTGAACGTTGCACTGACATTATAGGTATCAGGCTCAGCTTCATCACACCTTTAAAGGACCAAACGGTGAAGGAAGGTAACACAGCTCAGTTCGAGGTTGAGCTTTCACATGAAAACATACCCGTGACATGGTACAGAAATGAAACAAAAATCCATCCAAGCCGCACTGTGCTTACTCATGTTGATGGAAAGAGACACATTCTAGAAATCCAAGAAGTCACTCTAGATGATATCTGCCAAGTAAAGGCAGAGGCTAAAGGACAATCAACAGTTGCTAACCTGATCGTGATAGGTAACTTCTGTTCCAAATATTTCTCTTTTTACCCCTCTATAGATGTCAGATTTTGTGTTGATAGATTTTGTTTAATTTGTATTGCATGTTAATAATGTACTTCAGTTATGAGCTATGTCACATGGAATCCAGGATTAAGGTGTTTTGTGTACAGTCATGTATCTTAGTAAAAATAATTTGCTTCATACATTTAGGTGACTTATTTATTTCTTATTTCAGAGGGAGACGCGTACTTTACAGTTAAGTTGCAAGACTATACTGCAGTTGAGAGAGATGATGTCGTTCTGGAGTGCGAGTTGAGCAGGGATGTGCCAGTGAAGTGGTACCATAATGACACTGAAATCAAAGCTTCTAAGATGGTCACCATAAAGGCCGTAGGCAAACGTAGAATACTCACTATTAAGAGAGTCGCAGACAAAGATAAGGGTTTTTACATGTGCGACTGTGGAACGGACAAGACCATGGCAAACATTGCCATTGAGGGTGAGTGGCTTATGCTCTTCCAGCGTAAAAATTGATGGAAAAAAAATTTTATTTTTTGTTTCATCTTGACCACTTTGACTTCCACTCTCAGCTCGTGACATCAAGGTGGTCCGCCCCATGTATGGTGTGGAGCTCTTTGATGGAGAGACGGCTCGTTTTGAGGTGGAAATCTCTGAACCTGATGTTCATGGCCAATGGAAACTGAAGGGAGAAGTCCTGACTCCATCTTCTGTATGAACTTTCACCGTTACACCGCTAACCTTTGACCTTTTTAAAATTTCAACATGCTTCATTTCATGCAGCATTTTTAGAGAGCCTTTAGGAAATACTCTGACAACACTTTATCAATAATTATAGTTTAATCTTTAACTTACCAATAACTATAACTATTTAAAATTTGAACTTAACTTATTTAGCGCTTTTAGATTTGGCTACAGCCTTTGTGGGGGGGGTGGGTCTACATGTTTTCCAGGGCAAAAAATGGTTGCAGGAATCAAAATGTCATTTTTGATATAGAGAAACTAATCCTGTACATATCTTTTTACTACTTTTAGTAATGTGAACTAAAAATTCTACCTAAAAGTACTTTATCACAATGAAAAGTTCAGGACATCCAAAGACCTTATGAACAAAAGTTCATCTTTGTTTTTGTTGTTTTTTTTTTTGGTGTTTTTTTTGCAGAATGTAATTATGGTAAAGACTCAGTTTCCAAAATAAGTGTAACTTGAGTAAATATTCAATTATTTTAGCAAGTTTTGGAAGACGTTGAAGAGGGTAGAATCTTGGCAAATCTTGTCTTGGGCTCAACATCTGTTTATGATTGCAACAACAAAGAAAGCAGAAATGATTATAATCTTCTGAGCCGTACTTTATATTGAGCAAGTTACTTGGACTACTTATCGGACTTGCAGGACGACATCGACGGAAATGTTTTATCAAATTTTTGTTGTGTGAGTTATTTCAGCCATCCAATAATTAACATTTTTCGATAATTTAAACATTTATCCATTATTATTTACAGGACGTTGAAATTGTTGAAGATGGTTGCAAGCATGTCTTGACGTTATATAACTGCAAGATCCCCATGACGGGAGAAGTGGCATTCCAGGCAGCCAATGCTAAATGTGCGGCCAATCTAAAAGTGAAAGGTACTCATTCAAGAACCATGCAAATATATTATTATATATGCAGGCCGAATATGATTCATAAGTTAAAAATCAACATTGTTTTCTTTTTCTGAATTCCAGAGCTGCCACTCACTTTCCTAACCCCTCTGACTGATGTGAAAGTGTATGAGAAGGATGAGGCCAGATTTGAATGTGAAGTGTCTCGGGAGCCCAAGGCCTTCCGCTGGCTTAAGGGAACTCAGGAGGTGAAATCTGATGAGAAGTTTGAAATTACCCATGATGGAAAGAGGCATACTCTGGTGGTGAAATCTGCTCAATATGAGGATGAAGCAAAGTATATGTTTGAGGCTGAGGACAAGAGAACCACTGGCAAACTGATTATCCAAGGTGATGTGATGCTTCCTAAATACTATACTGTTTAAGATATACCTTTTTCCTATCTAAAACTTAGGTATGGCAGTGTCATATTCAGACATAGTTTTGGGTGCACTAGTCAAAACGAAGTTTCTTTTTTTTTTTGGACAAATGATTCTTTACCTTTTCCAAACAAGCCCCCCTCCTTTTTTCAAGAGCTTTGCTCTGAGGAGCTATCATGAAAAGCTATTGCAGATGAACCTTGATGGCAATGTATTTGAGGCCAATACCCACAAAATCTAACCAGGTTTTAAAAACGATGAAAACTGTGAATTCATGTGTTTGAGGCCAATTTTACAGCCAGACTATGTGCATAGCAAACTTCAACATTGGCAATCATTTGTGACAAAATTATTAATGATCGAAACAACATTTGTGTGGATTACTAAACATTGAAGGGAAGAAAAGTGCTTGCAATGTAAAATGCCATATAAGGCATATGTCTCCATTGTTGATAAGTCTCCTAAAGTGACAGACTGAGCCAACATTCTGGGCTTGTCTTAGTAATGGCTGGTGAATGCATGGTCAGGCATTTCAGAGCAATACACAAGAGTTCACCCAACATTTTCCTCAACAACTGGCTTCATAACCTCTGCATAGGCTCTCGTATATTGATGACACGGACCAAATAGGGATTAGAATATTAAAAAATACATATAGAATTTATCTTTGCCCCATTTTATTGGATAGGCCAGTGATCAATTTTGTTAAGCTTTGGCCAACCCTGTCCTATTTGTGGCTACACTGCCAAGCTATGGTCGAATAGCATGGGTGGATCCTCAATGAGTGAATGTATGTTCGTTTCCTGCCCTTAGGAATTCGCCTTGAGTTTATCAAACCCATTAGAGATGTAACGGTGAAAGAGCGCGAGACTGCGGAGTTCAGCGTTGAGCTGTCTCATGAGAAGGTCCCAGTCACCTGGTACAAAAATGATGTGCGCTTGCATCCGAGCAAAGTGGTGCACATAGCAGAGGATGGCAAGATTCACAGCCTGGCCATCAAAGAGGTCTCTATTGATGACACTTCACTAATTAAGGCAGAGGCTATGGGGAAAAGCACAGAGGCCATGCTGACTGTCCTTGGTAGGTAATGATGTACCCCGTCGTGAGACTGTGCCACTGTAAGTTTTCATACTTAGTGTACATGTGTAAATTATTTCATACATGTTTCTTCAAGCCTCAGAATCTTATTAAACTGTATGCTTATTTTACTGTAGGCTAAAGTATACCCTTTTAGTTGCAAATACGAGTAAAAGAATGTTAGCACATAAAATAATTGACATCCGGATTACTGAATTGATTTTCTTGGAATATTATAAGCATACCCAGCAAGCTGGATACTAGACAAAGCATTTTAAGACTAAACGTGTGTGGAAATGCCTAATCACAATTTGCTATACAATTATTCCAAAATCTTGCACCGACTGGTGAACCTATTTTCTCTGTGCTTCTCAGAGGGAGAACCATACTTTGTCACCAAACTGCAAGATTACACTGCTGTTGAAAAGGATGAGGTTGTTCTCAGGTGTGAGATAAGCAAACCTAAAGCACAAGTGAAATGGTTCAAAGACGGCAAGGAGATCGTCCCCTCTAAGAATGTCTTAATAAAAGCAGATGGAAAGAAACGTATGTTAATTGTTAAGAAAGCAGAGAAGGGCAACATCGGTGAATACACCTGCGATTGCGGCTCTGACAAAACCACAGCAAAACTTAACATTGAAGGTTTGTATTCCAGTGACTTTTTCTCATTGGTGGGATTTATTGAAAAATTTTGGTTGATTTTCGTTTGCGTAAACCTTCATCTCTGCTTGTGTGTGCTCTCGACAGATCGTGATATCAAGATCATTCGCCCACTGTACAGTGTTGAGGTGACAGAGACAGAAACAGCTCGTTTTGACACCGAGATCTCGGAGGAGGATGTCCACGGTCACTGGAAACTCAAAGGAGAGGCCCTTCACCAGTCTCCTGTATGGAGCTTTATATTCCAATGCACTAATCTACTTTAAAACCCTCTTAACCCCTTCCCAGTACTATGTATACAAATTTTTGTATGTGCTAAGTGATTCCAAGGTGAGTTCGGGAGAAGAAAATACTGATGTTGAGGATGATGACACTACAGAAAACAAAGACAATAACAAACCACAGTTGTGTTTTCTTCTTCCGAACCACTTGCAACAGAAGTAACAATGTCTTTGTTATTTAACGTATTCTGGGTATGCATCCGCAAAAATTTTGCACACATTTGTTTACACTAAGGTGGCATGCCAATATGACATTCAAAATACTGGTGGTTTTTTCTGGGAAATGAGCAAATACTTGTTGTCAGCAGTCATTACCAGTCAGTACCGAACTCTTCTCAGCAACAAGCATAAATAGCGTAATTGTATTTGCACAACTAGACTCCGTCAAACGGTTATTTTGAGGACATATATTTATATATGTGTATATATGTGTATACATTTGTATATATGTGTATACATGTGTATATATGTGTATATATGTCTTGTGTCACTGCATGGCAGCAGCAAGAGAAAAATTACATACGTATTTAGTAGGGAAGGCGTTAACTGATCATTCAAATTAAATAAGAGAATTGAGACATTTTTATATTCTTTGAATCAAAAACCTATGATTGCATTTCGATGCAGAGCATGACACTGATTTTGTTAGCTGGTTATATTTTGTAAACCAGCTCTGTTCTATTTAATTATTCTTTTCCTTTGTTTGTTACCCTTCAAGGATTGTGAAATTAAGGAAGAGGGAACCAAGCACTTCCTCATCTTGTACAACACACGACTGGACCAAGCTGGTCCTGTGGACTTCCAGGCGGCTAATGCTAAATCCAGCGCTCATCTTAAAGTCAGAGGTGGGGCTAATAAATCATTGATCAACGTGGTCTTATCATATTATGTAGTCTTAACAAACCTCAAACTTGTAATATGTCTCTTTCAGACCTTTTTAAATTGTTGTCAACGTTCATTGATTTTCCTTTCTGATTTAACTGTATTGGAGGGACGGTCAATTTTTTATCCAAATGTAATCACTCCATCGTTTTTTTGTTTTATGTTTTTTGCTTCCAAAAGCAAACAAATTTTTGAATTGCCACTAAAAGAGCTGATGATCTTACTCTATATAATGTGAAACTGTTATTAAAAAAATACTATCATTTTAGAGGAGTGCTGAAAGAGAATTACATTAAAGAATATAATGCCATGATTTGTAGCTATCAAGGTATAATGATTAGTGCTATTATCACACATGCAATGCTTAGTTTTTCAAATCCAATGATGGGTTCAATGTTATGATAGGGTCAGATGAGCTGGCATTAACAAATGTAATTCTTAACATTAATTAACCGGGTACCAATAATTGACATATGGAAATAGCTTCTTGTAAATTATTTGTTCATGCATTCATTTTATACTCAACAAAAAAAAGAAAAGGACCACAGTATTTTAAGCCGAGAATGTGAAATGTATGAACTGAACGTAAATTCTAGGTGTCGTTTATGTCATTGGTGTTAATCCAAGACACAAATTGCATCAACACATTTGATCAGACGACTTTATTACCCCATAACAGGGGTACACACGGGGAAGACGAGAATCACACTAAGTTCTGACCATTCAATCAAAACATCAAATAAAGTAAAGGTCATTTCAAATTTTTTTTGTGAAAAACACATGTTCTCACCACAGCTTGACAGTGTCTTGGTCAGCTGAGAACGAGAAAATAATAGTGAAAAGATTCAAAGGTCTTTAACTTTTTTTGTTGAGTATATTATTTAATCATTGAACATTTGTGAAGCATATGACAAAATAAGTAATATTTTTAAGTGTTTTAAAATATTGTAATATTTTATCAACAAAATATTTTTTTTTCTGTATAATTTCAAAAATATAGATTGATGATAAACTTTTCTGTAGTTGTTAAAAACCACATTAGCTGATACCTCTTACCCAATGTGTTACCCAAGGATTGCTGCTTTCATAAGGTCCAGTGTAACATACACCTTGATGGTTTTCGTTTCTTGGACATTTTTGGCAGCTTGACTGACAGCAGCAGATAGCAAACATAGTTCTGTTGCGGGGGTTGGCCACAAGCCAATCAGGAGACAAAGCTATTTTAGATGCTGCATTCCTTATCTAGAGTGGGTGGAAAGTGATTGGCAGAGCAGCAACGTCCCTCTCTTAAGTTTTCTCCTGACTATTTATACCTTGAGTAAATGGCAAAAACCCACTGTCAGCTAGGGTCATAATCTCCAGCTGTCCTGGGGACCATCAGCTCTGGGGCAGTGGCCCACATCTCATGGGGACAGTGATAATGAAGATCTGCTGCTGAGGAAGTGCCGTTTTCTTTGGGGACTTGAAGGAAAAACTAACAATGTCTTTTCTTCACTCCAAAGCGCGGGTAATTGGCCTGCTGCGACCGCTAAGGGACGTTACAGTTACCGCTGGAGAGACCGCCACCTTTGACTGCGAACTCTCCTACGAGGGGATTAAAGTGGAATGGTTCCTTGGGGGCACAAAACTGGAGCCAAGTGATAGAGTAAGTTTGTTTTATTAACACCGTTACTGCAGCAATAGGAAGAAGACCGTGCCATCAATATGCCCCACAACCGTAGAATCCTGTTTTAAACCTCAGTCAAGGTCTTTACCGATGATATACACACACAAAATTTAATTCATCTAGGGAAAGTACTTTCTGAAATAACCTTGACCTGACTTATTCGGTCCATTGCAATGTGGCGGTGACTAATAATAAAAAGCATGAAAAAATAAACCAATAAAAACCCTCTGAACAATGTTGCAACTACTACATGCTATACTATAGAAATTGTTAGTTGGATTAGTGCTAATGTTCCAAACTTCTATGAGTCACTATCGATAAAAGATTGTTGACTGATTGTAATTCTCAACGAGGAAATTTGGCTCGGGAAAGGAGTTTCTTCATGCTTAGTAAGACATTACCTCATAACTGAGGTTCCACATTTTGGATATTTCTCCTTATGTTGCAATTAAGAATCACCTAATACTGTTCATTATGCTCACACAATACCAAATCTCTTTCTTAATAGTTTTAATGTTTGATTCCTGCGTACCCATTTCAGCAAGTGTATTTCTGGATATTAGGATCTGGGAATATCGAAATTCCTTTTAGCACGTTATCTGCATTTTCATGTTGCATGAGAGGCTCTTCTGCCCCGTCGAGTATTCCTCTGCTTATTTTAACTCTTCAAGTGCTTGTCGCCTACAGCAAAGACTAAAACTCCACAGGCTGTATGAACTCAAATTCTATGCCTAAAAATAGTTCATATTTGTACATGATTTTTAGTATCAAAATGTCCCTGCTTGTTGCGATTGCGATGCTGGCCTGTTGTAATATATACACATTATGACTCCAATTATTTGTCATATGGATCAGCATGTATGCCCGTAACTCTTTAATTTCCTGTCCTGCATATTGTTTCCAAGCTTTCCTAAGCACCAATCTGAGGAAACATTAGGAATTGTATTTAAATAAAGGTTCCTCTCAGCCACTATTAGGTCTGAGCAAGTGAAAATAAGTTGCTTTAAAGTCAGTCTTCATGAATTTCAATGGATTTCAAAGCACTTTCAGGAACTAGACTGCTGGTTGCCTGCCAGTAGACGTGCATCCCTGGACCCCCTGAAGCAATCTATCAAAGTCCCGATCACACACAAAACCCGCCAAATATCAAACAAATTGGTTGAAAATTGTGACCTGTAGAGCACTCGCAAGCAAATCTCTTTGGATGTGGTGTGATGATTGCCGAACCACAGTATTCCCGACTCTAACCCCGTCATCTGGGGTTATAATTGTGTTTGTTTGGTTGTATTAAACCACATAATTTGTAGTATTCTGTCTCTTATCACACTCTCACACACATATGTACGCATGCGCACGCGTGCACACACATATTCTCACATGCGCAGTGAGAGAGAGAGGGAGCGAGCTCGATCCACGGATGATTTTCAGTTAATCTGACATTCAATATTGTTCATTGAATCCAAATATTGTATATCTCATTTACTGTTCAGAAAAATTAGAAAATACCTTAAAACTATCGTCCATCATTGGACATGAATAAAAGCTATGTTAATGTTTTGTTTTATTCAAACATTGAATATATTGTAGACTGTCCTAACAGAAAAAAACTCAAATCTCACAATAAATACAAGACCTGTAAGATAATAATAACCAATTGCATTATTGATTATAATTATGATTGTAAATTCAGAAATGTATGGCACATATCACATTGCATATTGGGTATTTTGTATACTATGCTGATAGGAAGAACAATAACCAGTTGCATTACCAATTATTACAGAATAAAATTCACACATGCATGGCATATATCACTAGGCGGACAGCCTCAGCTATTGAATCACTTCAGCTGAAGTTATAACCCTGTCCTTTACTTCCTTTCAAATGCCCTGAATATGTGAATCTGCATAGTGACTCTGAATTGGAGGGAGGATATGAGCACAGTGCTACCGTCGGGTCAGTACCTCAGGTCGTGACTTCTGCTCACTGATTCTGGCACCGCCTCTTTTGTTGCCCTCGTGTTTGTGTTCTCAACGGCCTTGACATCTCAGCTTGATGGGCAGAGTACTTGTGCATGTTCATCCTGAAATTTCCTTCTGAACGTGAGAAGATCCAATTTTCAGCCCCATATGAGCACTGTCTCCACTTTCAATTTTTGAGTGTCTTTGTGTAAATACCAGCCATATTGATAATCTCTCATCAAATATATCGAATCACTTGCTATGTATTAGCCATATATTTTTCGCAAATGAGCCATTTTCTCTCCATCTGCCCTCTTTGGAATGTTTCCACTGACTGCAAGATTGCCACAAGAAATCTTCACCCAGCACTGGTTCAAAAGTTCAGCTCCGTTGTTTCAACCGGTGTGCCAGACATAACAACAGCTACTTTATTTGTAAAAACTTTCTGCTTCCTCGGCGATTCTATTTGTTTACGCTTGTAAATTAATGATGTGTGTATGTATGACTCTTTCTCCCTCTCTGTCTGTGTGTCTGCGTGAGAAAGAGAGAGTGAGAGAGAGGGAGAAAATCATCCTTGTGAGTCAATAATTATCTCCAAAAACTAAGTTTTATGTAACGAAACTGATATCATTTCTGAAAATGCGTTGAAATCCATCGAAACTGATGGAGGAGGTTCTCTCAAGCAAGTTTCTTACATATGTAGACTGAAAATTTGGAAAATCCCTTCACATTGCTAGGTTATATTAGGACAATTTGTACCATTTTTAGACAAAACAGAAGTCTGTTGTGCCCAAAGATTAGATTTGGTGCAGTAAAAAAATGACTGTTTCTCAGAAGCCACATGGAGCACGATCACATTTTTGAAGTCTTTGAATTCAGAATAGGTTGTAGATCAAATATATGCCCATTATCCAGTGGGATTTTTTTTTACCTCATACAGATAACAAGTTATAAACATTATTTTAGTATTTTGCCCAGTATTTCCATAATTCCAACTTTGACCACAAATACAGCCATGGTTCTTTCATGCAATAAAAAAAAAAAAAAACACTTTGTTTGCAGTCAGATAACTGTCCATTGTATGTCGGTACAAAATGTCACAACGTTAGACCGATCAGAACAAATCCTATGGTATGTTTTCTTATTGTACTAAATGTAGTTCTTGAGCACAAATGGGTTGAAATTCAGAATTTGCCAGTTTCCTCAAAAAACCATCCTATTTGCGCAGGTTGTCACACGTTCTGAAGGCAGACTTCATACACTGACTCTGAGAGATGTGAAAATGTCGGAGGCTGGGGAAATAAAACTGACAGCAAAGGACTTCGTCACCCAGGCTAACCTGATTGTGAAAGGTAAGCGCCACCTGCTTCGTAATCATTCATCACTGTGATTCTAATCAAGTTTCAGTCCGATTAACAGCTTAAATGTGGAACTGCATTTAAAATGTGCTGAAAATAGATTTTATAGTTTGGTTCAGATTTTCAAATTATGTATATTTTTGTTAAATTCCCCAGAAATTAATTGAAAGCATACCTGTGTGAAATTGCTATGCATAGGAAATTATTGTGATATTGCTCATAATATGCTCATAATAAAAGAACAGGAAGCATTTCTTACTATATTTTTGATCATCAAATATTTAGGTATTTCGTGCCGTGTGTTAAGCGCACGAATGAATGTGTTGTTATGCTGTGAGCATGAACCATGGTCAAGGAAGTGAGTTCTGAGCCCATTGAATGCGATAACACACTTTTTCAGCATACACACTGATTTTAGTACGGGCAAAAACGTGTTTTCTTATCTAGTTCTCTGGCCATGATATTAGATTCATTTGCTGTTTATGTTACAAACATATAAACTAAATGCAATACTCAAATGTTCTTTTGTGACCTGTCTGTACAGAGCCTCCAGTTGAGTTCACCAAACCCTTAGAGGATCAGACAGTCGAGGAAGAGGCCACTGCTACCATGGAGTGCGAAGTCTCCCGAGAAAATGCCGTCGTTAGGTGGCTGAGAGATGGAAAGGAACTCCATAAAAATAAGAAACACAACATGATTGCTGATGGCCGCAAGAGGACGCTCATTATTTATAACTGTGCACCTGACGATGCAAAGACGTACACTTGCGACGCTAAAGATTTTAGGACTTCTGCCTTCCTTACTGTTGAGCGTAAGTTGAGATTTATTCGAGCGTATCAATAAGTTGTGGGATTGCTGTAAGCCATACTGCCACTGATTTGTTTAAGACAAGACTAAAAATTTGTGCTTGGTTTGGCAGCTCCACGTGTTGAGTTCACTAAGCCACTGCATGATGTTGAGGTCAAGGAGAAAGAATCTGCCAGGTTTGAATGTGAAGTTTCACGTGAAAGTGCAAAGGTATGTGATCAGACATAGGAGGAGGGGGTTAAAAAATCAGATGCAATATACAGTATTTAGGTCCTACATATGATACGCTCATAATTATTTTACTCGATGCAAACAGGTTCGCTGGTTCAGAGACGGCAGCGAAATTCGAAAAGGCAAAAAGTATGAAATCATCGCTGAGGGCGTTAAACGTATTCTCATCATCCACAAGTCAATCTTTGATGATGAAGCAGAATATGAATGCGATGCCAGGACCTCTCGAACCTCCGGCATGCTAACTGTCATTGGTGAGTTTAATTATCGTTATTCACTGTGCTATTAATGTACGTCGTAGCACTAACACCAAAAACTGCTCTCAAAAAGCACAGAGCTGATGGCGATGACTTTTATTGCAGAGGAAGAGGTTGTGTTCACAAAGAACCTGTTCAATGTCGAGGGAACTGAAACTGACAGCATCAAGATGATCTGCGAGGTGTCGAAAGCCAGTGCAGATGTGAGATGGTACAGAGGTGACCAGGAGCTGCCTGAGGGCGGCAGATATGAACAGCGTGTCGATGGCAGGAAGAGGATTCTGGTCATTCAGGACTTGCGTATGGATGATATGGGAGAGTATAACTGCAGACTGCCCACCTCAAGAACCTCAGCAACACTGACAATTAATGGTAAATATGGACAAGAGGGGCTTTGTCTTACTTTTGTGTCTGTGTGCTGGTTTTCTCTCGAATGGCTATTCCCGATTGTTCCAAAGCTTTGCTCATTAGTGATTGCATTGCAGACTAGCTAAGTTACTTCACTGTTGTTCGGTAGTTTGATTAGTGTAATTGCGGGACTGTCCCATGTCTGGCATCCAATAATAAGTGGGATAATTGTAAGATAACACGCTTGTTTAATTGCCGTTATTTACAATTTTTCATTTTCAACACTTTTTTAGGACATCGCTCCAGCTTCAATGTATTTTCCTCTTGATTTTCGCTTTCAGAACTTGCGGCTGAGTTTATCACAAGACCACAAAACCAGGAAGTTGTTGAAGGTGAAAAGGCAGAATTTGCCTGTTCAGTTTCCAAGGAAACGTATGAAGTCAAATGGCTTAGGGGCAACCAGGAAATTGAGGCTGGAGACAAATATGACATCATTTCTGATGGCAAGAGAAGAGTACTTGTTGTCAAGGATTGCTTGCTGAAGGACGAAGGAGGATATGTTGCCATCATCGGTTCTACTAGAGCATCAGCAGACTTGACTGTGTTGGGTACGCTCTTTAGGAATTGATCTGTCATGTTTTGGGTGATTATAAAAGATTATATTCAAATGTGATGCTATTTTATCTGTCTCTCTTTCTCTGTCTCTGAGAGAGCGATAGAGAGAAAGAGGACAGAAAAAGAGAGAGTAAATTAATATTTAAGTTGTAAAATTAAAAACTGAGCACAGAAACCATTGCATTTAGTCGCCTGAAATGTAAAAAGAGCCAAATGACATAAGCATATGCTTCATCCGGAAACAGATTTGCAGATGGGTAATAAATTAATGGAAAAGTCAATACATTTTTAGTATAGTGATGGGTCTCCACAAGCTGCCAGATTAGCTTCAACACGCCATGGCATCGAGTCTAGCGTAAACCTTCACTGGGGAGATGGAGTTCCTTTCCTCCATGAGATATTCCCTCATTAGGTGTTTTGATGATGGTGATGGAGAGTACCTTCAAACAAATTTTCAAAAAAAACCCCAAATGAGTTCAGTTGTTTTGAGATCTGGTCACTGTGAAGGCGGTGGCATATTCCTAGCATCATTTTCATACTCATAAAACCATTCAGTGACCCCTTATGCCCTGTGGCTTGGGCCATTTTTGTCTGAGAAGAGACCACTCTCATCATGGTAGGAATTCTTCATCATAGCATATAAAGGTGAACCAGAAAACCTCTGCACTGATGTGCACTGACCTCTCCACCTCTAAGCGGACGAGTGGACCCAAACTGTGACAGGAAAATAAACAGAACCATCTGCATTTGTTATGTTTGTCCACATATGAAGACCACAATCGAAAAATAAGTCACATTTTCACGTTGTTGAGAAATGATGAATTAAAAATTCAAAACAATCTCAGGAACAAAGTGCTGAAAAAATATGCCAAACATCTAGAATATTATAATAATATGTAATATTATTTTATATTGTTATAAATAATATAATTATATTTTATATATAAAATATACAAAAAAGCAAAATTTGGACTCTGATCGTTTTTCCTTTGTGGCTTCATATTTATTCGTTTTTTTTCCCTCTGTTTTAATTTGTCACCTGTCTGCAGCCCTGTGAATCGGCGTGACTGATAAGCCATTTAAATTTAATTTCCTTTTTAACAGAAAAACTCAGGATCATTATACCCATCAGAGACACTGAAGTAAATGAAGGGGGAGAGATGGTGTTCAACTGTGAGGCGAATACTGGAGAGGCCAAAGCCAAGTGGATGAAAGGTGATGAGATAATGTTTGAAAGTGGCAAGTTCATCATGTTACAGAAGGACACTGTTTACTCCCTGAGGATAAAAGACGCTCAATTAACCGATGATGCCGATTACACCGTTGTCTTGACAAATCACCGTGGTGAATTCGCAAAGAGCTCTGCCAAGCTCACTGTGATGGGTAAGTACGAAAGCCATCGACAGTCACAAGTAAAAGATGTTTTGTGGTGCGCACCGTGATCACTTTAATGTCGTTTGGACTTGCAGAGGAAGCTCTCAGGATCGTCGAGCCTCTCGAAGACTGCGACACACAGGAGAAGAGGGCTGCCACCTTTTCTTGCAAAGTGAACAAACTAAACGCAAAGGTGACATGGATAAGGAAAGGTGAAGAGATTACCTTCAGTAAGCGCGTCGTGTATAAAGTCGACAAGTACAAGCACACGTTGATCATCAAAGACTGCAGCCTCAATGACGAGGGTGAATACACGGTCACAGCTGGCGCAGACAAGTCCACAGCGGAGCTCATCATTAGCGAGGCTCCTGCTGATTTCTTGACCCATATCCAGGATCAGAATGTCATTGAATTTGAGGATGCAGAATTTGAGTGTGAGATCACCAAGGAAAAGGCTGAGGTCAAATGGTACAAAGATGGCCGTGAGATGAGAGAAGACCCAAGGTAGGCATTTTCAATTTACACGCATAGATTTGCATGTTATTCTTTAATCATTCCTTTCTCATTAAGAAAGTATTATTTTGGCTCTTTCGCTACCCTAATTCTTTTTTTATTGTTTACCAGACATCGTTTTGAAAGAGAGGGGAAGATCTGCAGACTCATCATCAAGGAATGTAGACCAGATGATGAATGTGAATATGCCTGTGGTGTGGGTGAGAGGCGATCAAGGGGGAGACTCTTTGTTGAAGGTATGGCATGCCATTTCTAATGTAAGATGTTTAAAATGTCAATATTTATTTTACAGATTTATCTTCATTTATTCTAATATTACTTTTCCTCCCCAGAAATACCTGTCGAGATTATCAGACCCCACAGAGATATATTTGAGCCCCCTGGTTCGGATGTTGTGTTTGAGGTCGAGCTGAACAAAGACAGAGTGGAAATCAAGTGGCTGAAGAACAACATGATAATTGTTCAGGGTGATAAGTTCCAAATGATGAGCGAGGGTAAAATTCACCGTCTCCAGGTGTGTGAGATCAAGCCGCGTGACCAGGGCGAATACAGAATCATCGCTAAGGACAAAGAAGCCAAAGCCAGGCTAGAACTTGCAGGTATGATAAAGTTTTGTTTTTTGTTTTCTGAAACTATCTGTCATCTGCATCGAATCTGTGGGTGAAATTTGCAACAAAAATTGTTTTGAAACAGCTGCTCCTACAATCAAGACTACGGATCAGAACCTGGAGACTGATGTTGGCAAGCCCATCGTTATGGAGGTGCCCTATGATGCCTATCCGCGAGCAGAGGCTGAATGGTTCTTCGAGGGCGTTAGCCTGCCAAAGCAGAACATTGACACATCTACTGATAGAACAGAGTACAGGCTACGGGACCCCAAAAAGACTGACCAGGGCCGATACAAGATTGTTATCAAGAACAAACATGGATCAGGAGAGGGTTTCATCAATCTGAATGTTATTGGTAAGATTTCAAAATAAAAGTTGAAGCACTGTAACCTCTGATTTAACTGAAGGTTTTTGTTTTTTCAGTTGCATTGCAGCATCGTTTTACTGGTTCAATTGCCTTGTTGAATAGTTCACACTTTTTAATGCTGAAAAATACTCTACATTTCAAGAAAAAAAAAATTATCATGGAAATTTCAGCTTATTTTAGGAAAAGTAAGAGCAAATGCAGGACATTTCTGCTTACATTTTTTTTTCATTAAATTATTTTCATTTGATAACTTTGACAAAGCGCTTTTCCATCATAAGCTTTCAGTTAATATCACTTTCATGAGAGTATTTAATTGTTATAAATATTACTGAGCTGTTATATGAAAGCTCTGAACATTTTAATTGAGGACCAATTAAAATGGGCTCCAAATTAGATGTTATATATTTAACATCAATGGTAATATATCAGTAATAAATATACTTCACAAGTCTTTCAATTTTTGTTCTCTATGTTATTGCTGTTATTTTTTGTCATCACTAATGATTGTTCTGAGCGTCAGCAAGAATTACTACCTGAATACGGTTGGTGACATTACAGTATTTCAGTTCTGAATCAGATTCACTGTCATCACCAGATGTTCCTGGACCGGTGAGGAACCTGAATGTCGTGGACACAGCCGATGGGGAGGTCAGTCTCGCATGGGACGAGCCCAATAGCGATGGCGGTAGTAAAATCATTGGTTATGCAGTGGAGAGGCGCGATATTAAGCGGAAGACATGGACCCTGGCCAATGACCGCGTGGAAGGAACTGAGTACTGCGTAACAGGACTACAGAGGGAGCCCTTGTACCTCTTCCGAGTGTGTGCACGCAACCGGGTGGGCAGTGGACCTAATGTGGAGACGGAGGAACCTGTTCAGGCAAAGAACAAGTTTGGTATGTACGGCATTTATTTTTGGTTCCTATCATTATCTTATTCTTATCCCTAAATGTACAGTAAAATGCCATATCGACAACGTATCTCATCCATTCAAAGGAACTCTGTTCATGCAATTTTGCATACTTCAAGCAATATTAAGAAAATGCTTATTCCTGCCATGCCTTATAGATGTTCCTGATCCACCACAAAATGTTGGCGTTGGAAATGTGAATAAGTTTGGAGCAACTGTCTCGTGGGAACCCCCACTTTACGATGGTGGATCTGAAATCACCGCTTACATCATCGAGTGCCGAGATCGCACGTCCGTGAAATGGGCACCAGTTATGGTGACCAAAGCTGAGGACCGCTCGGCCGTGATTAACGAGGTCGTTGAAAACAAGGAGTACATCTTCCGCGTTAGAGCTGAAAACAGGGCCGGAGTCGGGAAACCAAGTGCAGCCACCAATCCGGTCATAATCATGGACCCTATTGGTTAGTAATGTTACGACTATATCGTAAGCAGATGCAGAGTGATTGGTCAGAAAAAGTAAACGTGCTTTTTCTTTCTAATTTCAGAGAGGCCAAGTCCACCACTGAATTTTAACTACTCTGACCAGACGAAGGACTCTGTCCAGTTAACCTGGGACACTCCCCTGTCAGATGGGGGCAGTATGATCACAGGCTATATTATTGAGAAATGTGAAGAGGGCACAGATAAGTGGCTTCGGTGCAATGCCCGGCTCTGCCCAGACCTTTGCTATAAGGTATTTATGAAGTTTTAGCTTATAATAGTACTTGAGTTATATTATCCCTTTTAGTCACTGAGTGTACTGGATTTATGTTGTTCATCAGCGTCAACTCCTTTGTTTGCCCAGGTGTATGGCTTGAAGCACGGTCAGAAGTATTACTATAAGGTGTTTGCTGAAAATGCAGCCGGTGTTTCCGATCCAGCTGACACACTTGGACCTCTCCTGGCAGATGATCCTCACTGTAAGTTACTATTAAAAAAGAAAATCCAGTCTCACGTTACATTGCGTTGAATGCACCTCAGTTACCATAATAATGATTTGCTCGGTTCTTCTGTAGTTGCCCCAACTATGGATCTCAGTGCATTCAAGGATGGCCTAGAGGTGATTGTCCCTCACCCCCTTGCTATTCGCATACCCATCACCGGGTACCCCACACCGACGGCCAGTTGGAGCATGGAAGGGGTGGCATTGACCCCTGGAGACCGTGTGTCTATGACAACCAAGCCAATCTATACGGAACTAGTGATCACTCCCAGTGTGCGCCCAGACAAGGGCAAGTACACGATTCAGCTGGAGAACGATAAGGGCTCAGTCTCAGGAGAAATTGACGTGAACGTCATCGGTACGTAATGTTGTCAATGCAATTTTCAAAGTATGTCAAACATAAAGTATACACGTAAATTTGGAGTTCAAATTTTGATAATGATAATAATCAGAGGTATGTCAAAGTACTTTTTTTCAATGTATTGTGTATTGCTCCTCCTAGCTGCTCCAAGTGCGCCCAGAGACTTCAAAGCTGCAGAGGTGACCAGACGGCACGTTCATCTGATGTGGGAGAAACCAGAACATGATGGTGGGAGCCCACTGACTGGCTACCAAATTGAGAAGCGTGATGTGTCTCGCAAGACGTGGGTCAAGGTTGGTGGGAATATTTTAAAGCACGTTAAGTGCAATCCCATACCGAAAAAGTAATCACAATATGAAAAATGCAAATAAAATCAGAAAGACTGATTTGAGAAGTCCATTCACCCTCATCTACAACCCCAGTGCAGGGACTTTTTGCAATCACCAGATTTTAAAAAAGCAAATATTTTCAATAAACTACTGAAGTTACAGAGTCACAAAATGTACTATTGTTGTGTGTCCAGTGTATCGGGTGAATGAACATTTCTAATTTCTCCTCTTTGTATGTATTTGTATTTTTATGATAAGCAAGCTTTTTTTTGGAATTGGGGTGGTATGTTGGAAAAATGGTTTCTAGTTTATACTGTGCATACTTTATGCTTGCACTTCAATGGAATATGATGATTCAGACTTCCTCACATTTTATCTGAACTTAGCATACCTGCTGTGTCTTTTAGGTCATATCTGGTGTACAAGACCTTGAGTACACAGTCACAGATGTGATTGAAGGCAAAGAGTACTTATTCAGAGTTACTGCGTGCAACAAGTGTGGCCCTGGAGAACCAGCCTACCTTGATGAACCTGTGAATGTGTCCTCCCCAGCTAGTAAGTGTTTTTAATCAACTAATTTCAGAACTGAGGACTTTTTTTTCTTGGCTGGAACGTGTTGTGAGCCATTTGGTAATTTCATGCACCTAAGAGGAAGATGAGCTGCTTTTGGAGATTTTGAAGTGAAGATGGAACAACAACTGCTGTCACAAAAAAAAAAAAGCGCGTACCAGTATTTTGCGCTGGTTCATAAAATGACTGCATGATGATTAGTACCACAGTGTCAAGTTACCTCTGTGAAAATGACATTGACGCTGCCTAGCCTAGATTTTTCACGGTGATTACAAAAACCGTATCAAAGAATTGCTTCTCTTCACCAGATGCCATGGCAAAACATTCACAAAAATGCTAATTCTCTGTCACATATCTAAAAAAAAATTAAGAAAAGTGCTGGAAAGTACAGTTATCCTGTCAACATTATTGGAAAATGTAGTATATGGCATCTGTGAAGGAGAGAAAAAATATGGCCATCAGTTGCAGACAATGTGAACATCAAATGTATAAAAACAGCAACTGAGAAGCTACGCACTTCATCAGTAAGGGGTAAAATAATTTTTGCCAGCTGAAACATTAATCACTGCAATAATGATCCAGTCACAATATTTGTTCATTTATCTCCAAACGGCAACTTTTTTTTGGATAGGCAGTGTACAATAGAGTGACTGCTGGTACTTTTTCGTGATGGTAGAGCTATTTGAATTTTCTGCTCCTTATGCAACTAATCAAATATGTCGGGGCAGAAGCAAACTTACAAGGAAGCCGTCAGGTCAGTAGCAGCTCACTAATGCACTTTTCACGGATCAGATAATGCTTCTCTGGTACTGTGTCAGGTATGATAGTTGAGAAAATCTTTGAAACATGATATGCGTGGTGGAATTATTTTGATGAAACAGAAATATAAAAGAAATATTTTCCGAATTCCAGCTGTACCAGATCCACCTGAAAATTTGAAGTGGAGAGACAAGTCTGCCAGTGATATTTTCCTTTCCTGGGAGCCACCAAAGTACGATGGCGGCTCGCCTATTAAGGGCTACATTGTTGACAAATGCCAACGTGGATCTGACAAGTGGCAGCCCTGTGGAGACATGGTGCCTGATCTCAAGTAAGGAGAAACTCATTTGAAGACCTGTGTGCAAGAAGTACCTAAGTCACAAAATAATACTTTTGAGATTTTGGGGGTCAAAGTTTTCAAAACATGTTGCAGATCATGACAATAGACAATGGAAACGCACCAGTTCACAAGACTTGAGTGCTTTTTTTGCTGAAATCTTTGGTATCAGATTATGCTCTGGCCATTGTGGCTTTTATTACTGGTGTCAGCTCATTTTTTGCAAAATGTCGCTTAAGTACTTCTGGCCAAACGGTCTTATTTTTCTATGCAACTAAATATCAAGGGAATGTCTTTAAGGTAAAATGGCTTAGAAATAGCCAAAATGTTTTACCAAGTCTTTTTCTTCCGGTAGATTCCACGTGACTGGTCTTACAGAGGGGCAGTGGTATTCCTACAGGGTCAGGGCCCTGAACAAACTGGGAGCCAGCAGACCTTGCAGGGCTACAGATGAGATCCAGGCCGTGGATCCCAAAAGTAAAAGCTTCATTCGGTTTTTCCTACCACAATGCCTTTCAGTGCTTCAGGTGATGAAGTACGCGACTAACAAAGTTTCTTTTCCGCCCATCAGTTCCTCCAGAGATTCAGCTGGATGTGAAACTGCTCACTGGTTTGACTGCAAAAGCGGGCACCAAGATTGAGCTGCCAGCGGAAGTAACCGGAAAACCAGAGCCAAAAATCACCTGGACTAAGGCTGACATTGTCCTGAAGAAAGATGACAGAGTGTCTATTGATACTAAGCCTGGTCACTCCACAGTCACAGTAGCCAAGACCAGGAGAGACGACACAGCAACCTATATCATTGAGGCTGTAAATAGCAGTGGTCGGGCTACCGCAACAGTGGATGTTAACATTCTCGGTATCCTAGCTTATTTTTTTTTCTGCCAACTATGATTATGCTAAAAGCTAACCACAATTTGTTTGCTTCTAATGTATTTATTGGTAACCACTATAGTTGATGACTTTTAAAATTTTTTCAACAGACAAACCTGGCCCACCAGCTGCCTTCGACATCTCTGACATCACCAATGAGTCCTGTTTCCTGACGTGGAACCCCCCTAGAGATGACGGCGGTTCTAAGATCACCAATTACATTGTGGAGAGGAGAGCCACAGACAGTGAAGTCTGGCACAAACTCTCCTCTACGATAAAGCAGCCCACATTCAAAGCTTGCAACTTGGTTGCGCGTAAGGAGTACGTCTTCAGAGTCTTTGCTGAGAATCAATATGGCATTGGTCCTCCTGCGGTACACGTTCCAATTGTGGCCCAGTACTCCTTTGGTAAGGAATTTAATGTATATTTTGCACTTGCACTTATATGCACTTGATACAACAGCATACGTGCAGTCAGGTTCATAAATATTTGGACATTGACAGCATTTTCATCAATTTGGGTCCATATGCGACCATAATGGATTTGAAATGAATTAGTCAAGATGAACTCCAATGGTGACTTTTGGGTTTAGTTTAAGGGTTTTACCAAAAATATTGTCCTTGGAACAGAGAAATTACAACCACTTTTGTGCACTTAGTCTACTCAGCCTTGGGGGATCAAAATTATTCAGACAAACTAGCATAATCATAAATTCCATTTTTATTTTTAAAACTTGTCAGCCAATCCTTTGCAAAAAATGACGGCCAGAAGTCTGGAAACCAGAGACGTCACCAGACACTGGCTTTCTTCACTAATGATGTACTGTAAGGCCTTCCTTCCTGCTATCGGCTCTGTACAATGCCGTCCAACGATTTTTTTATTAAGCATTTGGCTGAGTTTGGTCAAAGAATGTCGCCCATTTCAGTTCAGAATTCATCCAGCTGCCTTTGTCAGCAGTCACGTCATCAATAAAAACAGGGCAATCGGTTAAAGATGTGAAGATGCACGGCTCGGGCCTCACTGTAGCATTCTTCAGTTACTGCTTGTTATTGGGGTGTCTTACCTTCAGCAAATGTGGTCATGCGCATTTGGATACAGGTCATATGATGAAATTGTCTTTTGCAGAACATTTCACTTTTTACCTTAAAAAAAAACTTTTTTTTCTTCCCTCTGCACTGTGAAGCAGTGAACAAAGAGATCTGAAGCATTAGGCTGAATCTGAGCGTAAACTACAGCTCTGTACAATCCAGAATTCACATTCCAGCTATAGTCAGCAGTCACATCAACAGTAAATACTGGAGAACGAGATCAGTTGGCCACTATACACGTGAACAAACGATCACTCATAGCAGACGAGATTATATGCTCTGAATCATGAGCAGTTCCTTCTCATTGATTTATATACCCTCAAGTTGAAGGTGAAAGTCTACAATTTGAACTCATAACCATTATTCAATTTCAACTGTAAAACTCAACGATTGATTGCCAAATAACAACGACAGTGCCGAATTCCAAACATATATGGACCTGACTGAAAATTTTAAATGGTTACGTGACAAGCAATTGCATATTTTTGATTAATTTGTTGTTGTCCGTTTTAATGTGCCTTTGTATTTTAGACCCACCTGGTCCTCCAACTAAGCTGGAGCCCACAGACATTACAAGGGATTCCGTGACCTTGACATGGCAGGAGCCAGAGGAGGATGGTGGGAGTCCAATCACTGGGTACTGGGTGGAGAGGTTAGACCCAGATAGTGATAAATGGATGAGATGTAACAAGATTCCCATCATGGACACCACATTCAGGTAGATTGACTGAATGTTCAAGTATTTTACCTGTTTTTTTTCATCATACCAAAGTGTACCTGTCTGTATATGTGACCTTCCATGTTATTTTGCTACTTCAGGGTAAAATTCAATTATTGAGAAATCGTGTAGCAAAGACATCCACTGTTGTATTATGAGTGCTTCCTGTCATAGCCTCTACAAGAGCTACAAGAATGCATGCAATTACATAATCGAGTAGAGCAGGAACTGCTCTTCATTCCGACACTAACCTGAACTATATAGCTTTTTTTAATTTTTGAGATATATTTGTTTAAAGTTTGGTGAGAAAACGCTCGATCAAAATGAGCACTAGCGCTTCAGAGGCTTCAGCAGAGAGTCTTCTTGTTTTGGAGAGTGAGTTTGAAGAGCTTGAACAAGAGTATAGGGGTGATCTTCAGCAGCAGAGCATCAAAGTACCTTTTTCACACGGAAGGTCACATTTGTTTATGACTTATCTATCTGGTTCAATCTAACACTGATATTGTCCTCATGTAGAGTCAAAGGCCTGCTTACGAAGAGGAAGTACAAGTTCCGTGTCTTGGCTGAGAATCTTGCTGGCCCTGGAAAGCCAAGCAAGGAGACCAGCCCGATCTTGGTTAAGGATCCAATTGGTAAGAACTTTTTGAAAAAAATAATACAACATCCAGTGAAGTACTGCCGACCCTTTGTAGATCCATTAAATTGGGTCCAAAAAATTTATTTTTTTCATTGACAGGGCATTAGGTTACCGTCGTTACAGACACGTTCGGCAAGCGACCCATATGTTAAATGCTTAACTGTCCAGGATCTGAATACTTGCGACAACAGTATACTTAACCCAGATGTGTTCTGTTCACTTGTTTGTAACAAGGAATAAAGTTTCTCAGGAAAACTCTGGAGAGCTTTAAGAAAATATTGTTATTGCTTTATTATTGAGGTATTCTTAAATTGGTTTGATATATTACAAATAAAGGTAAAAGTTAAAAACTGCTTTGTATCACAGATCCTCCTTGGCCTCCCGGAAAACCAACTGTGAAGGACGTTGCTAAGACCTCCTGCTTCCTACAGTGGACAAAGCCTGAACACGATGGTGGGGCCAAAATCGAGTCCTACGTCATTGAGCTGCTGAAGAGCGGAACCACAGACTGGGTTCGTGTGGCTGATGGCGTGACAAGACTTGACCATTTCCTGAAGGGTTTGATGGAGAAGCAAGAGTATTCCTTCCGTGTCAGAGCTGTCAATAAAGCTGGAGAAAGTGAACCTAGCGAACCCAGTGACCCTGTCCTCTGCAAGGAAAGACTCTGTAAGTAATTTGTAATTTATACATGGTCTAGATCCCTGGTCTTCAAGTCACGGTCCTCGAAGTCCAAGAACTTCTGTTTTTTTGCACGCTCCCTTTACCTGGGACTCAGGTGTTCAGACAGTCTGGCCTATCGGAGTCACATAGCGCTCATTTACTTACTTGACATAACAAAAAATCAGGACTGGATTTGGATTCGAGGTCCAGATTTGAGGATCCCTGATCTAGATGTTTTCGATATTTTTACACTTTCTGTCAGGCAAGTAATTTAATGTTCAATTTACGTTCCAGACCCCCCTTCGCCACCTCGTTGGCTCACCGTGCTTAATGTGAGCAAGAGCAGCGCTGACCTGAAATGGACGGCCCCTGAGAAAGATGGCGGATCCCCCATCACAAATTACATTGTGGAGAAGAGAGATGCTCGGCGCAAGGGTTGGCAGACTGTAGACACCACTGTGAAGGAACTCAAACACACAGTCACTCCACTGTCTGAGGGCTCTTTGTACCTGTTCCGAGTCGCGGCTGAGAACGCTGTCGGTCAAAGTGAATACTGTGAATTGGAGGATTCAGTCCTGGCCAAAGACACCTTCAGTAAGGCTATTTCATTTATCTCCGTTTCATCCATTTCGTAATCATGTTTTATATCAGTGATGTGTAACATTCATGTTTATCTTTGAAAAAAAAAGTATTAAAACATTACCCATTCACTGAATCAGATGGAAGGATTACAATATCAAAAAACTGACTTTTCAATTTGTTTGCACTACTGTAAATGTATTGCAATAGATTGAGATAATGCCTTTTCAGAGGTTTGGGGTAATTAAATTTTTCTGAAACATTGACCTGATTACGGTATATCCAGTTGCATCCATTTTTAGCATGTTTTATCATACGATAGTTGTGACTTGAGTCTCAAAGTCGGAACTGACATCTCCGTTAAACTAGAAAGTTAGGAGCTCATAATGTTTTGTGAATTTGAGAAGCGTGTGTCATCAGCAACTTTATTTTATCAACAATCTGGATTTTTAAAAAGCCATACATTTTTATTTCTCTCTTCAGCCACCCCTGGACCTCCTTATAATCTGACTGTGGAAGGGGTGACAAAGACACATGTTGACTTGAAATGGGAAGCTCCGAAGAATGATGGTGGAAGACCAATTAAAAGGTACAATGCCCATAATTGGAAGCAGCTGTTTTCAATGATGTAACTGTTTTGCATATAAAAACCTTAAAATTCCTCCTGTCTTCTGGTAGATATGTAATTGAGAAGAAAGAAAAGTTAGGCACTCGCTGGGTGAAATCTTCAAAGACTCCAGGGCCAGAGTGCAAATACAGAGTAACCGATGTCATTGAAGGAACTGAGGTACAGTTCCAAGTTCGTGCTGAGAATGAAGCTGGTGTTGGACACCCAAGTGAACCAACAGACATTCTGACAATTGAAGATCCAACAGGTACGTTGCATGTTTCATCAATTCATTAATATTGCCTTTAGGAGAATATAAAAATATGTTTTAAAATAAGCAATTTTTCACGAGGAAAAACTTAAATCCCAGGTCCACCATCTCCTCCTCTGGAGCTGCACGTGACTGGTGCAGGCAGGGACAACATCTCCATTGCATGGAAGCCACCAGAGAGAAATGGCGGCAGTCCTATCATTGGCTACCACATCGAGCTTTGTGAGCCCGGGACTGAGAAGTGGATGAGAATCAACTCACGGCCGGTGAAGGAGCTGAAATACAAGGCAGTGGAAGGCATCGTTCCAGATAAAGAGTACATCATGAGAGTTCGCGCGGTGAATGCTGTGGGGGTCAGCGACCCTTCTGAGATTTCGGAAAATGTCTTCGCCAAAGACCCCGACTGTAAGCTGCCTTCAATAAAAGCACATTGTGAAATTTGTGAAATTTTCGGCAGAAAATAAACTGTCACTGTTGTGGGTTTTTTCTTCTTCCAGGTAACCCTACGCTTGAGTTAGAGAGTCAGGATGTTGTAGTGGTGGAGGGAGAGAAGTTGCATCTCCCTGTCAAGTACAGAGCTGTACCAAAGCCAAAGGTGGTTTGGCATAAAGATGGAAAAGAACTGAAGGCTGACAATCGGCTCTCCTTCAGATCTGAATATCTTTCAACTCACCTGGAAGTTGCAAGCGCCTTGCATTCTGATGCTGGAACATATACCATCAACTTAGAGAACAAGCTTGGATCAACTACGGGAACAATTAACGTTAAAGTTGTTGGTAAGTTTAATTGAATCACCATGTAAAGCTCTCTGAAACATTGACTTACATAGTGAAACTTGATATTGGGTGGTTTAAGACTGCATGGTCCCTTACCATTATTACACTCAGTAATGAGAATAACACTCAAACTCTAAATTCAAAAGCTTCTGTTAACGTTGATTGTAAACTACTGCTTGTAACAGTCCTAATATGTGCGAGTTGCAGTGGCAGAACTTCAATCTACCCAAATTACAGTGTATTGAAAATGAACATATTTCCATAAAGAGGACTATTTGCTTCAATGAGTAATGTCAAGGAATTACTTTTCATGTGTTCCTTGTTATATTTTTCTTTGATTAGGTTTGCCTGGTCCTTGCAAGGACATTTCAGCCAGTGATATCACCAAGAGTTCCTGTAAGATATCATGGGAACCTCCAGAAAATGATGGCGGCAGCCCAATTCTACATTATGTTCTACAACGTCGGGAGGCTGGTAGAAGAACCTATGTTGCTGTAATGTCAGGAGAAAACAAACTGAGCTGGCCAGTCAAAGACCTCATACCCAACGGGGAGTATTACTTCCGTGTCAAAGCTGTAAACAAGATTGGCGGTGGAGAGTTCATAGAACTACGCAACCCTGTGATCGCTGAAGATCAGAAGCGTGAGTGTATATTCATGTTTAGCATCAAGTGGCGCTGTTTAAACAGTATAATCTAAGTCATGAATCAAAACTAAGAAATTATGAATTTTTTAAACTTCCAGAACGACCTGATCCACCCATTGATGTTGAAACACACAACCCTGGCTCGGAATCGGTCACTCTAACATGGAAGCCTCCCCTGTACGACGGTGGAAGCAAGATAATTGGCTACATTCTGGAGAAGATGAAGAAGGGTGATGACAAGTTTGAGAGATGCAACGAGTTTCTGGTGCCTGTTCTGTCCTACACGGTCAAAGGCCTGATAACGGGCCAGCAATATCAGTTCCGGGTACGCGCTGAAAATGCTGCCGGCATCAGCGATCCATCCAAAACCACACCTATGATCAAGGCTGTTGATGCTATTGGTACGTACTGAAATGAGCCTTGTACACTACCTGTCAATAGTTTTTGCACATCTTAAGATCTTGTCAAGTCTTTATCTTGCACGTGCAAAGAAATCTCTGGAACCCAATACCTATTTACTGTCTTACAAGAAATACATTTACAAGAAAAATCCATAAGGAATCCAGCACAGGTGAGTGAAATGATCAGCTCGCTATCAACCCCCTGAAGCTGCTTGATAATGAGTAGATCATGTGACTCACCTGTGCTGGAGCAGGGAGATGTAACACCTGTAGGACAGGTGTGACTCCAGGAGAGGTTTGAGAAGCACCGGATTAGACCATCGTAACTGATCTGCTTAATTACTGACAAAATGGCTGATCCTGGTTTTTCTTAATTTGTTCTGTGATATTCATGGTTTATACTTTGGGCTTCAGTTTTCCTGCCTCTCTGTTATACAACCAATTATTGCACAAGAACAAAATATAACAAGAGCCATCTGGTAATGGCGTATCCCCCCGGCCCCCCACATTCATGGATTAACTGCTCAAGAAATTCCTAAATACCAAAAGGCACATCTACATATGACACCTGACCATCATGGCAAATTTCGTGAAGAAATACTGAGTGGTTTTCAAGTTATGCTCCAGACAAAAGAATGTTTACAGATGGACGGACGGACGGACAGACGGACGGACGGACAGAGCGGTAGCTATATCCCAAGTTACAATTACAGAAAATATTGGGGTGTGCAAAACCTTTTGACAGGTTATGTAAATATAATTTGTCAGCATGTTCCAGCACTTGTTTTGTATTTGTAATGGGATGCATATTTTGTGTTGCATGAATGCAGCGGCACCCAAAGTTTTCCTGAGTGGAAGCCTGCCGTCAGGCTTGATAGTGAGGAGAGGTGGAATCATAACCCTGGATGCCTGCATCTCTGGATCTCCGTATCCAAGTATTTCGTGGCTGAAGAATAACTGGACTATTAGGCCCGAACCAATGAAGAAGAGGCCGGAAAAGCCTATCGTGAGGAAGAAGACTGATGCTGAGGAGCCAGAGGTGCCTGCCCATCCATCCCTTCAAGAGCGTCTCTCCATCGATAACAGGAGGAAGGGCGAATCAAGGCTAGCAGTGCAGAACTCCATCAGAGACGACCACGGTTTATTTACGATTCAAGTGGAGAATGATCACGGAGTGGCGAGTGCATCCTGTCAAGTCATTGTGCTTGGTATGACATTTACTCCAGTTTGTATTTTTAATTTTAATTATAATATTGTTTTATGTTTTTCAATTTTTTTTTTGCTTTTTGTTAATAAATAAATGGCTAGCATACAGTAATTTCTGCACTGAACTTGTGCAGAAAATGCATCAACTAAGCTAGTTCACACACAAAAAAATTGTGTCAACAGCCACACCATAATGAAGGACAGCACTCGAGTCATGATGTCTTTTATATTATGTAATGCAGTTTGTCATCATAAATTATGAATATCATTATTGTCATTATTCTGTCATTTCTGTGCATACTGAGAGTTTGCATCAATTTTTTAATCACTTTGTGATGCCTGTGATTTTCAGATGTACCTGGGCCTCCCGTTAATTTCGTCTTTGAAGACATCAGGAGTAACTCTGTTGTTTGCAAGTGGGATCCTCCTCTTGATGACGGAGGCAGTGAAATCCTAAACTACATTCTAGAGCAAAAAGACAACTCCAAGGCTGAAATTGGATGGATAAATATAACTTCTACATTCAGAGGAGGCAAATACCCTGTTACAAAGTTAATTGAAGGGAAAGAATACCTCTTCCGTGTTGCAGCTGAGAACCAGTTTGGCAGGGGGCGCCCCTGTGTCTCGGCACCAGTTGTTGCCAGGAATCCCTTTGGTAAGATACTGATAAAGAGACATATGAAAGCCTGCAGAGAATGAACATTTCTGAGCAAAGAGTTTGCAATGCAACTTTTGTTTTGTAACTGTTTGTTTCAGATCCACCTGATGCACCTGACAAGCCAATTGTTGACGACGTAACTGAAAATAGTATGCTTGTGAACTGGAATGAACCGAAAGATAATGGCAGTCCCATTTTAGGATATTGGATTGAACGGCGTGAGATCAACAGCACACACTGGGCCAGAGTGAACCGCACCTTGCATAAATCACGAGAAATTAGAGTTGAAGGTCTTATCGAAAGCTTATCTTATATCTTTAGAGTCTGCGCTGAAAACTTAGCTGGACCCGGAAAGTTCAGTGTGCCTTCCGATCCCAAGACAGCACAATATCCAATCTGTAAGTCAAGGCTTGGTGATAATTGAATTTATCAGTTAATCCAAATGATGCAATGTATTCACTATGGCAGGTTGATGAAACTTTTTAATATTCATTTTCATAGCACCACCTGGGCCACCAACTCCTCGGATTGCTGACACTAATCAGTTTTCCATTGAAGTGGCTTGGGAACCACCTAAGGACACAGGTGGTGGAGATATTCTTGGGTACTATGTGGAAAAGGCCCTGGCAGGATCAAAGGACTGGTCTCGTGCCACAGACAGGCTATGCAAGGACCTGAAGTTTACGGTGTTAGGAGTCAGAGAGGGTGCAAAATATATCCTTCGAGTGATAGCTGTCAATGCAGCAGGAGAAGGACCGCCTGGGTTAACACAGCCTGTAATAGCCAGAGAACCCCAAGGTAACTTAGCTGCAACCTTAGCCATGATGGAACTAAACGCTCTCCAGAGATTGGATTTGACTAACTGTGCTCGTGTTTCTCCACAGAGCCTGCATTTGTGGAACTAGACATTTCTGTTAGGAATGGTGTCACTATCATGGCTGGGGAAACACTGAGATTGCCTGCGCTAGTAACGGGTAGACCTCCACCGTATGTTGTGTGGACAAAGGATGATGGAAAACTCGACAAAAAAGTTGCGATTGAAACTGTTGACAAGTACAGCACACTTGTTATTGAGAAAATCACAAGACAGGATCCTGGCAAATATCAGGTCACTGCAAAGAACAGTAGCGGAGGCAAAACTGCTTGGTCTAGAGTTGAAGTGATGGGTGAGAAAAATTCTTGGTTAATTGTGTGATATTTTTCTGCATCGTTTTGGTTTTCTTTTATGGGATGCATTTCTCTCTCTTGCACTCACACAGATACCCCTGGACCTGTTACTGAACTGAAGCCAGTACTTGAGGCCTGTAATAGAAAGATGATATTTTTGAACTGGTCTGATCCTGAAGATGATGGTGGAAGTCCTCTCACCGGTTTTGTCATTGAAAGGAGGGATCCAAAGACGCTCAGATGGAGACAGCCAATAGATACCGTTGCCTCTAAATGTGAAATTTTAGGTGTAACTGAAGGACAGGAATATACATTCCGTGTGATAGCAAAGAACAAGTTTGGAAATGGTGTACCAGTTGAAGTTGGTCCTATTCTTGCAGTGGATCCAAAAGGTATTTTACAATGACTTTCATTTCGGTATTGTGTTGCTATATTCCAAACAAATTAGAGCTCAAAAATTTTCTTTTTTTTTTTCTAAATTCAAGGTCCCCCAACTTCCCCTGAGAGATTCCACTACATCGAGCGGACCAAGACATCTGTAACCCTGAGCTGGAGACCACCTCGAAATGATGGAGGGTGCCCAATTTTAGGTTACTTTGTTGAAAAGAAGCGCAAAGATGCACAAGCATTTGAGCCCGCCAACAAAGAGATCTGCAAGAACCTCACCCTGACAGTGGAAAACCTGACACAACATCAGATGTATGAATTCCGCGTGAAGGCAGTGAATGAGATCGGGGAGAGTGAACCCTCAATTCCCCTGAATGTCATCATTCAAGATGACGAAGGTTTGCTGTTTTTTTCCATTATTAAATTTACTTTATGGTGATGTTACAGAAGTAAACAAGTACGCTTAGAGAGTGCACACCCCTCGGCCAAGGCCCAACCGTCCCCTGTGTCTTAAAACGCATATGAATTGGTTAATTCAATTGGGCCCAAATCCACGCATTTTCTAAATGGAGTTGGGCCCTTATTGAATTCACTGACTCATATGAGTCATGTTATTATGTACCACCACACAAGTAAATAAAAAACTCCTAGATCCGGATCACTCCCAAAATGAAATCTCGTCAAAGTTTGACTCAGACACACCTCTGGTAAAAATTTCATAAAAATCTGTCCTTACCTTTTTCTGTAATGTTGCTAACGAACAAACATTTATTCCCTTGTTTATAGTACCTCCAACCTTGACAATGCTGAAGCATTTCAAAGGAGATACATTGACCATCAGGAAAGGAGAGGCCGTTGAAATCCCTGCTGAAGTTACAGGGCTCCCACTGCCAAAGGTGGAGTGGTCTAAGGATGATGTTGTCATTACTAAACCGATTGCACCACTGACATTCAAGACCGTGCCTATGAACAGAATGACAGCAAAAACCGACCTTGCGATCCCTGTCACTGAAAGAACAGATAAAGGCCGGTATACAGTTATGGCCACAAACCGTCTTGGCTCGGCTCAGCACTCAATCACAGTTGAGATATTTGGTAAGTATGCTGTATTTAAGTAATTGTTACATTCTCAAATTATTTGTGCCTTTACACTGGTGAGTAAGGGGTAATGTGATCTTATTTAAAACACGGTATTGCCCTGAAAACCCTTGTGCCGTGCAGCGATCGAAAGTGATATTGCCATGGGGTTTCCATTCAGTCACTGAGAGCGTAACGTCAGGGATTGTTAGCAGACATAATAATTAACCTGGCATCGTGAGGTGTTTGCATTGGAATTGTCGGTTACATTTATTAAACTTTGAAATTTGATAAAATTGTTTGCGTTTATATAATAAAGCAATTATTGTAGATTTTATGAACTCGAAGAAACCAATATTGAACGAGGCCAACCTCAGTCTCTTCGGGTCCATAAAATCTTATATTGCCCTCCTATAATTGATCAATATTCAACGTGATCCTACAGATGTTTTTGGAAATGTCACCTCTCTTTTCTACCTGCAGACCGCCCAACTCCACCACGAAATATTGTGATTTCCAATGTCAAAGCAGAATCTTGTTATCTGACCTGGGATGCTCCAGTAGATAATGGAGGCAGTGAGATCATGAATTACATTATTGATAAGCGGGACGCTACGCAGAAGGACGCCAAGTGGGAAGAGCTTAATAACAGCATAATTGACAGGAAATATGGGGTTTGTTATATGTTTTATGCAATTACATACATTGAATTGTATTGTATGTAGTTATCGTACAGATACTGTTAATTGTGTCATTTGAGGCTGCAACCATATTTCTTAATGTCTTCTCAAGGTATGGAAACTGGAAACTGATTCTAAACTGCAATTCAGAATTAGAGCTGAGAACAGGTATGGAATCAGTGACGCCTGCGAATCGGAAGTTGTCCATATCAAGGATCCTTACACTCTCCCTGGCCCACCCGGGAAACCAGTGGTTGCCGAGCACTACAAAGACTCCATGCTAGTGACATGGGAGCCTCCTTTTGACAATGGAGGTTCCACCATAACAGGCTACTGGGTTGAGAAGCGAGAGAAAGGATCTGCACACTGGGCTCGGGTCAATAGGATGCCCGTCTCGAAACGGGGTCTGAAACGCTGGGAATTCAGCGTGCCTCGTCTCATTGAAGGCAACGAATATCAGTTCCGTGTAATGGCCATCAATGCAGCCGGAGTTGGGCCACCTAGTGAGCCGTCTGATCCTGCGTTAGCTGTTGATCCTCTCTGTAAGTGACCTTTGCCTCCAGGCCCCGACCCCCAAGACGCACACATTCACACAAAGTTTGGCTGTTACCCAATTCCAAGAGAGAGAGGCTGGGTTATTGGGCTGGTTCCTCAGAATATTTTATTTTTTAACCTTCATCAGTAAAACCTAAAAACTTAGGTTGGCATAAAGCGTGGGTCAGAACTGACCCAAATTTTTAAAAATTCACAAAAAATCTAATACTGCTCCTATTTTATGATCAGTAGCTCATTTGAAAGGATTAACTATCTACCTTTATGTATGCTTGAAATAAATGTGATTAAAACCATATGGAAGTTTCACATTCACATTCTATATGTGTCTATATGTGTTCTATATGTAGAAAAATGTGTCACTGAAAATTTGTTTTCCTTAATAACTCAAACATTGAAATTACAATCTTGTTGACACTTTATTTCATGCTTGGTACACTAATAATGAAATTATATACCAAATATAAAAGAAGTAACACGCAGTTTCTTTTTTATGAATTTCTAACTGATTTTGACTGATTTTGGCACCCCATACCAGTCAAACCATTGCTTGAAAATTACCATTTATATAAGGTAAACAAAAAGTTTGTTTTTCTCAGATATTAAAACAATCCTTTCAATAACTCAGCTTGAATGAAATGAGGTAATAAGAAAGATAATATCCACTGAATATGAATCAATAGTCACTGATTGACACAAATAGCTTTATACTTGCAAGCACAGTTAGATAAAGCATGTCTATTATTTTGGGTCGTATATCTTGTCCTTTGACTTGCCACGGTTCACTTCTTTACATTCTTGCAAAATAAAACCAATATTAGCTGACAAAATCAGAACTTCAGCATGAAATAAGCGAAATAACATTCACTCGGGTCTGTACTGACCCGCTTGAGAATTTTATTAATGCATAAAAGCCTCTAAAGTGATCCTAAATTTTTTTTACATCGTAAAACAACAAAATTTGTTTAATAAAAAAAAATTGGGATCGATGGATTGAGGTTTGTAGAAAATATGAAGGTTTTTTCATGCTCCGGGCCATTTCTGACCCGTGTTTTACTAGGGTTAATTCATACATTCCTCACTATTCACTTAGAATAAAACCAAGCTATTTAAAATTTTGAAGGATTTTTTTTTTTTTCCCTTAATTTGTATAATTTTCATCCTGACTGTATCTGTATTTTGGACAGCACTGAATCAATTCTGTTTATTTTGTACAAAAGTATGTTTATTATGCATTTATGTTTTATTTCATTCCATGAAAATTGCTGAAATATGCACCATATCGTCTGGTTACTATTTTGAGATATCTTTAGATGCCATTTTTTAAAAGACGCACAAGCATAAAGATATGAACAATTCATTGATTGCCCATGACCAGCACATGCCACAAAAAAAAAATATCTTGTTTGTTACAAGATAAAAGATCACCAAAGGTAACTTTACTTATCTTCAGTCAGAAAGATGTCCTACTCTAGAAAGAACGTCATTTTGATTGATTTTGAAAAGCACAATGAAAAAATCAGGTGCTGCCAAATCACTTTGTTGAAGGTGCTATGCACAACTTTTTTTTTACATGTATAAGTCACTTTCTATTGCTGATGTGTGAACATTGAAACAATTGCAAATTTTTTTGACTTTTTGCGACTTATTTCTCAGATCCTCCAGGTCCACCCTCAACTCCAGACGTCGTTGATGCGACCAAGGACAGTGTGACTCTTTCTTGGAAACCTCCGGAGAAAGATGGCGGCCGACCTATTAAAGGTTACATCATTGAAAAACAGGACGAAGGCACGTCAGAATGGACGAGAGTGAATGATAAAGACTCACTGCATCCTACCACACAATTCACTGTCCCAAATCTCAGAGAGCTTAAGAAGTACAGGTTCAGAGTCATTGCAGTCAATGACATTGGTGAATCAGAACCCAGCGGAAGAACGTATGATGTCCTTGTCAAGGAACTTCAAGGTAATAACTTGACACTTTATATGATTTGAGAAAACAAAAATATGTTGCTTCAGTGAGGCCATACTTTATTTCTTCTTTACAGAGGAGCCAAAGATCACGTTGGATGTCAATGCACAGGACCTGCTGTTTGTTGCGGCTGGTTCCACCGTCCGAATCCCTGCCATTGTGACAGGACGCCCAAATCCAAAGATTTCATGGGAATTTGATGGCAAAGCAAAGACTGAAACAAAAGATCGCGTTCATGTCCTCCCAGTTGACTCTCAGGTAAGCCTTTTATTTTAATATTAATTATGTCTAAAATTTCTAGTATTATTTGAAATGGCTCATAAAGTTTTGTATTTCTAATATGCATAGATGATTACACTTTCTTATTTATTTGCGTTCAGCTTTCAGAAGTACTGGCAACTGTGTCAACTCATTGTAAATTAATTACGCAACAAGTTTTGCATTACCAAGCCATCTGGGCTAAAGTTCCCATTAAACCTGATTAATCCCCAAAATACCTTGTTTCAAAATTTGGAGTTGTTTTTGAATGCCAACTAATACATTTGTCATTCACACAATACTCATTTATTTATTCAGGTTCTGTCTGTTGACACGACATCAACAATCACAATCCCCATGTGCAACAGAAGCCATTCTGGCAGATACATTATCACGGCCAAAAACAAAGCAGGCCAGAAATCTGCTAATTGTCGACTCAATGTACTTGGTGAGTCAAAATTGCTTGGTTAGTCAAAAAGATTCAAGTTCATTGTTGCCTATAACCAAAGATTAACCTTTGTTCGGTCTGATTACAGATGTGCCAGGACCCCCCAAGGAATTAAAAGTCACAGATGTCACAAGAAGCACTTGCAGACTAATATGGAAACTTCCGGATAATGATGGTGGTGAAAGAATCAAGAGTTACTTCATTGAGAAGAAGGCATTGGGAGGAAAGGCCTGGACAAAGGTCAACCCTGCGTGCGCTAGTCAAGCTTTTGTTGTTCCCGACCTCCTTGAGGGACAGGAGTACCTGTTCCGTGTCCGTGCAGAGAATCGCTTAGGACTGGGTCCACACGCCGAAACTACTGATCCTATAAGGGCTAGAGATCCCATCTGTGAGTTCAAATATATTTTCGTCAATATTTAGCTAAGAAGGCTGTGAAAGAACTTAATCCGAGTTATTTATACCTCTTTCGAGTATTTCCTGTAAATGAACTTTATCGTAAAATTCGCTTTTTAAACGAGGAGAGCATAGCAGTTGTGGCAATGACTCTTTAGTCTCCCAGATTTATTTTGACAAAAGAAATAAGAAATATTTTAATTTCCTCCATTGTTCCTGTGAGAATTTTTCTTATTTGTTGAAAAGCCAGCCACTGAATGATGTTGATAAGACCAGAGAGCTTTTACGGCCATTTACAAACAGTTAAAAATCTTAGCAGGACCCTAAATATTTTGTCGGAATGCATATTAGAAAGGTCTGTGAAATGTAACTGTTTCATAAAAACTAATAAGAAACTTATTCCCATTTCCGCCATTTATCTTCAGATCCTCCTGATCCTCCCACAAGAGTCAAAATTACCCTTGTGACTAAAGACACGGCAACACTGACTTGGGTGCCACCTAAGAACGATGGCGGGGCGCCTGTGACGCACTACATCATCGAGCGTTTAAGCTGGGACCCCACTGGAAAGGAAAAGGAGACTTGGAAGCAGTGCAACAAGCGTGACGTTGAGGAGACAACCTTCAAAGTTGAGGACCTGAGAGAGGGTGGAGAGTATGAATTCCGCGTCAAGGCTGTGAACGAGGCTGGTGCAAGCAGACCATCTGCAACTGCTGGACCAATCATTGTGAAAGACCAGACATGTGCGTTAAAAAGTTATTCCACCTAGAAAATAAAAGCGGCGTTATTGTTAACGGAAATTGTTAATTTTATTACTTTTAACTGTCTTTTAGGTCCACCTACCATTGAACTCAAGGAATACATGGAAGGAGTACAAGGGAATGATGTCAACATTATTGCTAAGATTAAGGGCTGTCCGTTCCCTACCCTCACCTGGAAGAGGGCTTCACTGCAAAAGACTCATGAGAAACACGATATTCAATATGATCAACATGTCAATAAGCTTGTGTCTGATGATAAATGCACTCTGCTGATACAACAGAGCAGGAGAGACGACACTGGTCTGTACACGATTGTAGCCACAAACAGCCTTGGCACGGCTTCCAAAGAGACAAGACTCACAATCTTTGGTAATTTGTCATTTATCTTTTTTCACCCATTTGTGTGCTTACCAAGTCCTTTTGGGTTATTTGCTGGAATTCTTCACGAATTTTCTTATGAAATATAACATCTGCCATTTCTGATTTTTTCCCTTTTAGGACCTCCTGGGCCACCAACTGGCCCCGTGAAGTTTGAGGAAATCTTCGCTGAAAGAATTACGCTCTCCTGGAAACCTCCTACAGATGATGGTGGTTCGCCCATCACAAACTACGTTATTGAAAAACGGGAAGACAACAGAAAGTCTTGGATTCATGTTTCTGACGCTCCGAAAGAGTGCTTGTATACAGTCCAAAGATTAACTGAGGGCCATGAATATATTTTCCGTATTATGGCCCAAAATAAATATGGAGTTGGTCCGCCTCTCAACAGTGAACCTGAAAAAGCCAGAAACCTTTTTAGTGAGTACAAGGCTTGTGATAATTTCTTTCATTGTACTGTGGTTAATTATCAATATCTAATCATGTTATACATCTTTCAAAGTTATTAAGCAGCGATTTGAAGGTTAACATTGGCATTGTTTCTTTTCTTAAAAGCTGTGCCTGGCCAGTGTGACAAGCCAACGGTCACAGATGTGACTCGCGACTCCATGATGGTCCATTGGGAAGAGCCAGAATACGATGGCGGGTCTCCGGTCACTGGCTACTGGCTGGAGCGCAAAGAGACCTCATCCAAGCGTTGGACACGAGTGAACCGTGATCCAATCAGGTATAAGCCCCTTGGTGTGTCCTATCATGTGACAGGACTCATTGAGGGATCTCAATACCAGTTCCGTGTCACGGCCATGAATGCCGCTGGATGTGGGCCCCCAAGTCTACCGTCAGATCCTGTCACTGCAAGAGACCCCATTGGTACGCATTTAGTCAGACGATGATTTACATTCTTTGTTTCATGAGTGTTGTTCTTGCTCAGTGAAATTGACCATTTCATTCTTGCATTTCTATTTAGCACCACCTGGGCCACCTTTGCCTAAAGTTACTGACTGGACTAAGTCAACTGTTGATTTGGACTGGATTCCACCCATCAATGATGGGGGTTCAAAGGTTACGGGATACTTTGTTGAGTATAAAGAAGAGGGCAAAGAAGAATGGGAAAAAGTAAGAATATAACGAATATTGCAATGTATCTGTGTAACAGGATTTCATGTTAAACCTTGACTAAAACTTAATTTTTTCTCCAACAGGCCAAAGATCGAGAGATTAGAAGCACAAAGTTTGTGGTTGGTGGATTGAAAGAGCTCGGACTTTACAGATTTAGGGTCAGAGCAGTGAACGCAGCCGGCGTTGGTGAACCTGGTGAAGTTTCTGAAGTGATTCAACTTAGAGACAGGACAGGTAAGTGCTGTAAATTTGATATAATGAGGGAAATGCTTGCATTGTCCTGGATTCTGTCGTTGTAAACTGTAGGCTGTCACTTTATTCAACAGTCCCTCCTGAAGTGGAACTGGATGCTTCTGTGAAGGAGAAGATTGTTGTTCACGCTGGCGGCGTGATCCGAATCATAGCCTATGTGTCAGGCAAGCCGCCGCCCCAGGTCACATGGAACAGAGATGATGCTCCAATTCCAGCAGAAGCTGTTGTTGAGACCACTGCCATCAGCTCATCTCTGGTGATAAAGAATTGTCAGCGAAAACATCAAGGCATATATTCACTGAGTGTAAAGAATGAAGGTGGTGAGAGAAAGAAGACCATCATTGTTGAAGTATTGGGTAAGTATGTTTACATATGAAAAGGAAGCAATCAGTCTGTGCTTGAAGAGAACCAAGTTGGAATTACAAAAACATTGCATTTTTATGCATTTTTTGCAACATGAGAAAGTAATACTGGCATCAAAGCACTTGAATGGATTTTAGGAGCTCTTTTAATGATTTTTTTTTTTTACCATTTATTTTACAGACGTACCTGGTCCAGTAGGGACACCATTTGAGGGTGAAAATCTTACTAATGACTCATGCAAGTTAACATGGAATTGTCCTGAAGATGACGGTGGTTCAGTCATCACAAACTATATCATTGAAAAGCGTGAAGCTGATCTGAGGGGATGGACAGCCGTTACTTACACTGTCACCAGATACAATGCTGTTGTACAGGGTCTGCTCGAAGGAAAATCCTATTTCTTCAGAATTGCTGCCGAGAATATCATTGGAATGGGACCATTCACTGAGACGAAGTCACCTTTGACTATCAGGCATCCTTTGTGTACGTTTCTGCGTTGGTCCGATCATGAATAGATTTTGGTACCAAATAAATATCCAGGCTTGTAAAGCTTATGTTGAAATATATTGGCACTGCAATACATAATGAACATATTAAAATCCTATGATCTCCGTTATTTAGCTGTCCCTGAGCGCCCTGAGGATCTGGAGGTCACAGCCGTTTCCAAGGATTCAGTCAGTGTAGTCTGGAGACCACCGAAGTACGATGGAGGCTCGGAGATTACCTCATATATTTTGGAAGCTCGTCTGCTCGGGAAAGACCACTACACAGCTGTCACTAAGGACAAGCTTTTGGAGAGAAAATACACTCACTCTGGTCTGAAGGAGGGATCCTGCTACGAGTTCCGTGTGTCTGCTGTGAATGTAGTCGGGAAAGGGAAACCTTCCTTCAGCACCAAACCAGTCACTTGCAAAGATGAGCTGGGTAAGTGAAGCCCAAGAACAAAAAATAAAAGAAGAATAAAATAAGAGGTTATATTTTATCTTCATTTTATATCTGAATGGATACTGATGACCATATTTACTTTTTGGTGTTAGAACCCCCTAAGCTTGTCCTGGATTTCCATGACAAGATGATTATCCCAGCTGGGAAGAGTTGCACTCTCCAAGGCCGCTTTACTGGAAAACCAGCTCCATCCATCAAATGGACTAAGAATGACACGGAGCTGAAAGCGGACGGCCATATGTCTTTAACGACTATTCACAACACATTCTGCTTAAATATTCCAAGTGTTAAGCGTGAAGACAGCGGCCAATACTGTGTAATTGCAGAGAATATTGCTGGCTCGCGTAAAGGGATCTGCGATGTCACTGTTGTTGGTATGTTTTTGTTTCTCTGTTTTATTGAATCTTCTCATTCCTGTATTCTATTTTATCATCTACCAAAGTGACTGTAAGCAAAAATTGAATATTATTCTAATCAGGATTCCTTTTGTCACAAGCACGATCATGACAGACTGGTGGCTACAGAGTGTAGACTTACAGTATTTATAATGGCTGACGACAAGTGTTATTTTATCGCAAAATTGCTGGTAATGTCAGTAATTAAAATTTGAAAATTTAAAAGACTAAATTAAATAAAATAAATAATTCAAACCATTCCAGACAAATGAACTAAATTTAATAGGTATGCTCACAGCAACACTGTCAGCAGGGTACTTTCCCAGAAACTTTCCTCTTAAGGGTTAACATTTATCCTGTTTACAGTGGGTCTCGAGATTAATTGACCATTAACATCTGAATTTAATACTTCACCAGATCGCCCTCAGCCCCCAGTGGGGCCAGTTGCCTTTGATGAGGTCTACAGCGATCACATGATCATTTCCTGGAAGCCTCCTCTTGATGATGGTGGAAGCGCAATTACTAACTACATTGTTGAGAAGAGAGATACAAACAGAGATCTTTGGATGCCTGTGACAGACTCTGCGACCAGGACAACATGCAAAGTTCCCAAACTCATTGAAGGAAGAGACTACATCATGAGAATCTGTGCTCAAAACATATATGGAATTAGCGATCCTCTGCGGTCGGCTGAGATGAGAGCCAAAGATATGTTCAGTATGTAACTTTTCTTTGATAAATAAAATATTTCATACTGTTGGCATTTTTCCACAATCTCTGATTTTTCATAAACACAATCTTCTTCCACAGGAGTTCCCGAGGCTCCTCGACAGCCTGTAGTGAAAGAAATTTACAAAGATACTGTTCTGCTGACTTGGAACCAGCCTCGTGATGGTGGCAAACCCATCACAAACTACATTGTAGAGAAGAGAGAGACCATGTCAAACAGATGGATACGTGCAGGGACAGATCGCATTTATCCAAATCCAGAGTACTGGGTACCAGATCTTCTTCGAGGCTGTGAATACGAGTTCCGTGTCATGGCAGAGAATGTAATTGGTGTTGGCGATCCAAGCCCGCCATCCAAGCCTGTCTTTGCGAGAGATCCAGTTGGTGAGTGTCATGGTCTTTCGTCTTTCCTATTGGATTCTTAATCACGTTATTTACGTTTATGTATCTAAAATGCAACCCCTTATCAATGCCTTTTGTCTTACAGTTGTCCCAAGCCCTCCTTTATTCCCAGAAGCTGTGGACACAACAAAGGATTCAATAACTCTGTCTTGGAAGCCACCAGTTAATGATGGTGGGGGAAAGATCATTGGCTATTTCATAGAGAGTCAGAAGGCTGGACAGGAAGACTGGACTAAGCTCAACGAGACTGCTGAATCATGTCCTGAGACAAAGTTCAAAGTCGGCAACCTTAAGGAAGGTTCAGTGTATCGGTTCAGAGTCATGGCTGTTAATTCTGCCGGTGCCTCTAAACCCGCTGATGTCCCAGACCCAGTGATGGCGCAGGATAGACTCGGTAAACCGACCTAAGAAAATTACTTGAGATGTTGCCTCGCAAAACTCCTAATGCTTGTTTTAAGAAAAATTTTGATTTCCATTTTTTTCTGATGAACAGAACCCCCGGAGTTGGACATTGACATTGGTATGCCGCGTGAGCTTCGCGCCATGGCAGGGACTCTTATCAAAATCAAGGCTGGAATCAAGGGCATACCTTTCCCTAAAGTAACATGGAAGAAGAATGATGCAGATGTTCCTCCACGGGCTGAAGTTACAGTCACTGGTGTGGGAAGCAAACTGGAAATGCGCTTCTGTAATCGTGCTGACTCTGGCGATTACACGCTGATTGCCGAAAATCCCGCCGGACTAAAGACGGCGATGTGCTCCGTGCTTGTTTTAGGTATGTAGTTTATTAAAAAATATACACATACATTGTACGCATATACAATACATATACACACACTGATTATTTGTTTTTTCTGACCTGTCTCATGTACTACTGTCAGTATAGAGTGACAGTATGAAAAATATGAAAAAAATATTGTTATAAAAATTACCTACTGCACGATTAACCCTTTCATCCCAAGCAGTGCCCAGTTCTCGCTGCCATTTCTCCCCGTGGCCTTTGTTGACATTCTAACTAAATCTCTGTTCTTGTTCCTGATTGTTAAAAGAAGCATGATAAAGAGTGCGATATGCTAGTCATGCAAGTGTGCCCTATGGCACTACTGGGGATGAAAGGGTTAAATAGTAAAATACTGAATAAGTCTGTCCAAGAAGGACATTGGTTGAACAATTTAATGCAGTCTCCTCTTGTTTTATTAATTGTCTGTTCTGTCACGTGTGGTCATTTAATTTAGCATAGTGTTGTTATTTTGTTACAAATTTTTTTTTTTTTTACCATTTTCTGAATTATAGATAAACCGGATCCTCCACAAGATCTCAGAGTGTCTGAAATCAGAAGTGATTCAGTCTATCTCTCTTGGAAAGACCCGGAAGATACTGGCGGATGTCGCATCACCAATTTTGTGGTTGAAAAGAAAGACGTGGCATCAACACAGTGGATTCCGATCAGCTCTACATCCAAGAAACGCAGCATGACGGCAAAATATTTGACTGAGGGCACAACATATATGTTCCGTGTTGCCACTGAAAACCAGATTGGCAGAAGTGAATATGTCACAACAAAAGCCATTAAAGCAGTTGATCCTTTGTGTGAGTATTCAGTAATTATCTGATACAAATCAAACTATAGAATATGATATAGTCTTTGATGGCAAACATGCGTATCAAACGATATCTAGTTACTGTTAGTCATAAGTTTGAGTGAGTACATGCACTATTTTCAAGCAGTTAGATATGGACAAAACGGTTACAAACACCGAGTGTTTTTTAATGATCCAATGTTTTGTTTCATCAAAATTACCACCACGTAGCCAAAATAACAGCTGATCATATTTGAGTTTTTTGAGGCCGGTAATATGATTATAAGTTCACACCCTGCGCTACCATGAAATTCCCTTGAATTTGCTCCAATTATGGAGTTGCATATTTTCGATTCAACAAAAAAAAATAAAAATAAAAAAATAAATCACCGGAGCATCTCAGATGTGGAAAAATATTTTATGCTTTTATTGCGAGCAGTGCCAAACTAATGTTTCGACGTTAAAACGTCTTCATCAGGGTCAAAATGGAAAACCTTGGTGGGAGGTGCTTAAGTAAAGTTCACAGGCACACCTGACAGGTACATAGGAGGCGGTGACCTAAACCACCTAAGGGTGCCAGTGACGTAGGCTACACTCCAATAGCAGCAAAGATCAAAGAATATTAGCATGATCTAACACCAATATACAAGTATAACAAGAACAAAATACATCAAGGGATATTGAAAAAAGATATTGAAACAAAAAAGGTAACATTATGGTATTAAGCACAGTGATACGTCCTACGAAAAACAGTCAGAAAAGGGGAAACAGATGTAAGTACCCTACAAAAAACATGAGAGGTTCAATTCCACATTAAGGCCATTTGGTTCCAAGCTATTCAAAGTATAGATCCAGAACAACTCTCTACAAAAAAAAGTTTATTAATAATATCGCCACCTCTTGGTGGTGCACTAATTTTCTCAATACCCCAGAACTTCAGAGAAGCCGGAGAACCATGGTTTGCCTCTATATAGTGTCTAGCCATGGCGTATGTTGTATTGTTTGTCTGGATAGCCGTTTTGTGTTCTGAGATTCTGATTTTTAGTTGCTGTTTTGTCTGACCGATGTACACCAAGCCACAGGGGCATTTTAATAAATAAATCACGAGCGTGCTGTTGCAGTTAATGAATAAATTGATAGAGAACGTTTCACCCGTCATGGGATGAGAAAACTCCTTAATATTTGTGGAGTTAGAGCAGTGCGCACAGTTACCACATCTGTAAAATCCAACAGGTGGGTTGGAAAGCCAAGTGAAAGGAGACGAGACCCTCATGTCCGAATGAACGAATCGGTCGCGAATGTTTGGCGCGCGTTTAAAAGTGAATTTAGGTGGTTGCGCACAAATGTCTTTTTTTTTTTGTTGTTGAATTGAACTCAGTCCTTTCCCATGACGCACGAGATAGTGAGTAACAGGAGCGTGGTGGATCTCCTACTTTTCTACGTTGCATATTTTCAATTAGGCAAATTCACCCTGAATCAAATTGATTTATTTTTGTTTAGTTAACCTACTTTCCTACAGAATCACAGTAGCTGAACTGAATCAATATCTTGGTTTTGGTCATCATGTTTTTCTCTGTTTTGCTGCAGTCCCACCTGGCCCTCCAAAGAATTTGCATCACGTAGATGCAGACAAAACTGAAGTCTGGTTGCAGTGGAATTGGCCAGATCGCACAGGAGGCAGTGAAATTACTGGTTTCTTGGTTGAGTATCAAGAGGAGGGAGCGAAAGACTGGACAGTCTTTAAAACTGTCAGTATTCTTGAATGTCATGTAACTGGACTAGAGGAAGGAAAGACGTACAGGTTCCGTGTTAAAGCGCAAAATGCCGTTGGCTTGAGTCGTCCCGACACCACAGTACCAGTACTCTGCCAGGAGAAACTAGGTGAGATCTGCTCTACGTTTTATATCGCTTGCCATTTTTGTTTACATCCACTTCTAAAAACTAATTCAATCTACCATTTTTCTTTTTCTCAGTGCCACCAACTGTGGAATTGGATGTGAAACTAATTGAAGGCATTGTTGTGAAAGCGGGAACTACAATTCGACTCCCGGCGATTATGAAAGGCATCCCAATCCCCTCTGCTAAATGGGTGATTGATGGGAATGAAATCAAAAGTGAGGGCAAAGTCAAGATCGAAACCGATAACTATTCAACAATCCTCACAATAAATGAATGTACAAGAAACGATACAGGAGTTTATCTTCTAACAGTGACAAACCCCGCTGGAAGCAAGACAGTATCTTTGCAAGTAACAGTCCTTGATGTTCCAGGCCCACCTGTTGGCCCAGTTAATATCCTTGAGTTAGCACCTGATCACATGGTAATTGAGTGGCGTCCTCCAAAGGATGATGGTGGAAGCCCTGTAATGAATTACATCGTGGAGAAAAGGGAATCAAACAAAGAGTCCTGGACAGGCGTGAGCTCAGGAAGCACCAGTACAAAACTTAAAATCCCGCATTTACAGAAGGGCTCTGAATATATTGTGCGTATTCGGGCAGAAAATAAGATTGGTGTTGGTGCACCACTTGAAAGTGCTCCAACTGTCGCCCGACATGGGTTTGAACCACCTAGCCCTCCTGGTAAACCTAATACATCAGATGTTGCAGAGAATGCTGTGACGGTTAGCTGGACAATACCATTGAGTGATGGTGGCAGTCCAATAACTGGCTATGTAATTGAGCGAAGACACAAGGAAGGAAAATGGATTCGTGTGAACAAGACTCCAGTAAAAGAACTCAGGTATAGGGTCCATGGACTTTATGAAGGTAACACCTATGAGTTCAGAGTTTTTGCTGAGAATATTGCAGGATTCAGTGGACCTTCTCCTGTGTCAGACCCAGTAAGGGTATCTCGACCGCTCACGGTACCTGGACCACCAGTTAACCCAAAATTGAAGGACTGGAGCAAATCATCTGCTGACTTAGTCTGGATTAAGCCAACAAGAGATGGAGGCAGTCCCATTTTAGGGTACATCGTTGAATGCCAGAAAGCAGACAGTACTGAGTGGGAAAGAATAAATAAAGATGATCTTATCAAGCTGTGTGCATTCACAGTAACAGGGCTAATTGAAGGTTCAGAATACAGATTCCGCATTAGAGCCACCAATATGATAGGAGATGGTGAACCTAGAGAACTTCCTGAATCAGTCATCGCAAAAGACATCTGTCTTCCCCCTGAAATTGAACTCGAAGTTGGATGTCGTGAGCATTTGACTATCAGAGTAGGCCAGAATATTAACATCATAGCTCATGTTCGAGCAAGACCTGATCCAAGGGTTACCTGGAGCAAGGATGGCGTGCTACTTGAAAGAGATAAACGGACTACTATTACTAGTAGCTTGCCACTTGTGAATCTCATCGTAAAAGAAGCGACAAGAGCAGATCACGGAAAATACGTCATTAAGGCAAAAAATGACAGCGGTGAAGCACAAGCAACAATAACTGTGAATGTCCTTGATAGGCCTGGACACTGTAAAGGTCTGAAGGCGACCTATGTAACTAAAGATTCTTGTGTGGTATCATGGGAGAATCCAGATGACAATGGAGGCACAGAAATAACAAACTATATTGTGGAGTGCCGCGAGCCCAGTCAGAGGGTATGGTCAATGATCACAGCAGATTGCCCCAATCGCCTCATTAAGGCCAAGCTTTTGGAAAATCGTGAATATTTCTTCAGAGTCTGTGCTGAGAACAAATGCGGGCTTGGACCAACTGTAGAGACTAAAACACCAATCCTGGCTATTGATCCTATAACAAAGCCTGGTGAGCCAGAAAACTTCCATATCACTGAAATTGGCAAGAACTTTGTATTCCTTAAATGGCGTAGACCAGACTATGATGGTGGCAGCCCCAACCTAGCATATCATTTGGAAAGGAAAACCAAAGATGCTACTGAGTGGGAAAGACTGCACAAAGGTGCAATAAAAGAAACATACTATATGGTTGACAAATGTACAGAAAATCAAATATACCAGTTCAGAGTACGAACCACAAATGAGGGCGGGGAGAGTAACTGGGTCAAGACAGCTGAGGTACTTGTCAAAGAGGAGATACAGAAACCAGTGCTTGACATTAGGTTAGCTGGAGTCCTTGTGGTAAAAGCCGGTGACACAATCAGAATGGAAGCCGGACTTAGAGGCAAACCTCAACCTGAAGTCAAATGGGTAAAAGACAAGGATGCAGCAGAATATGGAAAGAATCCAAGACTTACTATTGACACTGGTGCTGACTATTCTAAGTTCATCATGACGAAGTCCAAACGTGGAGACTCTGGAAAATATACGGTCACTGCTACAAATTCTGCTGGAAGTTTCACTGCTTATGCAACGGTAAATGTGCTGGATGTCCCTGGTCCTGTCAGAGATTTGAAAGCGTCTGGCATTTCTGCGGACAGATGTAGAGTGGTATGGGATCCCCCAGAGGATGATGGTGGCTCTGAGGTTCAGAGCTACATTTTGGAAAAATGTGAAACGAGACGAATGGTTTGGTCTACTTACTCATCGTCATTGATCACAAACTATGCTAATGTGACTCACCTCGTGGAAGGAAATGAATACATCTTCAGAGTACGCGCAGAGAACAAAATGGGTACTGGACCTGCTGTGGAGAGCAAGCCCATTGTTGCCAAGACACAATTCAACAGACCTGGTCCCCCAGATCCTCCAGAAGTCACTAAGATTGCAAAGGATGAAATGACAGTTGTATGGGCCCCTCCGGAGAATGATGGTGGGAAGTCCATCACTGGATATATTTTAGAAAGGAAAGAAAAACGTGCAGTACGATGGGTTCCAGTTACAAAGAGCCCTATACCAGAAAGACGCATGAGGGTTTGCAACTTGCTTCCCAATCATGAATATCAGTTCCGTGTTAAGGCCGAAAATGAAGTTGGATTGGGAGAACCAAGTAAACCTTCCAAATCAGTGGTTGCCAAGGACCCAATTGGTAAGTATGCCATTTGCAAATGATGTAATGTATAAAAACAGATAATTAAAAAAAAAAATTGGTTTTATAGCGTGCCTGATCATTTGTTCTGTGTTTCACTTTACAGAACCACCTGGTCCACCAGCCAGTTTGAAGGTGGTTGACAGTACAACATCCTCCGTTACACTTGGGTGGGCAAAGCCGGTGTACGATGGCGGTGCTCCTATTCTTGGCTACACAGTTGAAATGAGACTCAAGGGTGAAACTGATAAGCCAGAGGAAGGATGGAAAAAATGCAACGTCAGTGGTCCACTGGTTCTGACAGAATTTACCATTCTAAATCTGAATGAGAAATCAGAGTATGAATTCCATGTCTCGGCTGAAAATCAGGTCGGCATGGGTCGTCCAGCACAGCTTAAAGATGCAGTCACGCCAAAGGAAATTCTGGGTAATGTGTTTGATTTCTTGCTCATGAATAAGCACTAGCTAATATTTAACAAACTAGTAATCACTCTGTTGTATTCAATTTGCTTATTTTTCAGATTCTAGCACTAATGATTTTTTTCTATGCTTACAGAGGCACCTGAGATAGACTTAGATGCAAGTTTGAGAAAAGTTCTGAAAGTGAGAGCTGGCTGTCCTATCAGACTCTTTGCAACATTCAGAGGAAGACCCACCCCCAAAGTCACATGGAAGAGAATGGGAGTTGATAATGTCGTCAGGAAGGGGCTTGTAGATCTGGTTGATACTATGACCTTCCTAGTCATCCCAGAAAGCACGCGTGAGGATTCTGGAAAATATGCGTTGATGCTTTCCAGCCCAGCTGGGGAGAAGGCTGTGTTTGTACATGTCAAAGTCTTAGGTAAATAATTTAATTTTCTAATCAAGCTTAAGCAGAAATTTTGAAATATTTTATTTTTGCCGAATGAAGGAATATGACTGCCTCTTGAGAATATTTTCCTTTTCTGAATGACTTCTTGGATGAGCCAGAAATAGAGTAGAAAATTCATTTGTCTGAGGCTCACAATTAATGCCGAATATTTCACGCTCTGTGGATTATTTCATCCTAATGATACTTCATATTTTCAGATTTTTTCCTGTAATATTGCCGTATTGTGTACTTGTTTGTTTTTGCCTCACTTTTTGTGATAGAAGTATTTTAATTGTGCCCTTAAGGTCAATTTTTCTGATGTCATTAACTATGTTTATGCCTCCATCCACAGATACCCCAGGACCTGTAGCAGGGTTGGCTGCTACTGATGTCACTAAAGTGTCTGCCCAGGTTTCTTGGGCACCGCCAGAAAATGATGGTGGCAGTCCGGTCACACATTACTCACTAGAAAAGCGCGAAGTTGACAGGAAGACATGGACTAATGTCACCAACGATTTGAAAAAGACCAGTTTCAAAGTCACCAATCTCACGCCAGGCATTGAATACTGTTTCAGGGTTACGGCAGTCAACAAATATGGTCCTGGTGTGCCAGCTGACTCTCAGAAGTCTTACTTGGCGATTGATCCTATCAGTAAGTGTATTTATTACAGTTAAAGATTTATATTTTTATAGTTATTATTTGCTTAATTGTCTTTCATTGAAATGAACTGCATAAAATGATACTCCTTTTGCACTAAAGGTGAACCTGACCCACCAAAGAAGATGGAAGTATTGGAAATTACGAGGAATAGTGCAGTGTTAGGATGGCTTAAGCCACTGAGAGATGGAGGAGCGAAGATCAATGGTTATGTGGTTGATTACTTAGAGGAGGGCAAACCTGAGGACAAATGGACGCCATACTCAGTTGTGAAAGATTTAAGCATTGTTGTTGTTGGACTGAAGGAGGGCAAGAAGTACAAATTCAGAGTCGCAGCAAGAAATTCAGTGGGCTGCAGTCTGCCAAGAGAAGCAGAAGGAATGTTTGAGATTAAAGAACAGCTGAGTAAGTCTTTACTCATACCATTTGTGTGATCTTTTTCCCTGCTTGTTCCAAATGTATTTTTTTGCGTTTGACAACATGCTACAGTGTGTTGAAATTTTATTCAATGGTTTATCGCTTTTTTTTTGTCCAGTGCCACCTAGGATTGTTATGCCTGAGGTTTTGACTGCAAAGGCGGGATCTAAATTGCAAGTTGAGGCTCTTGTCTCTGGAAAGCCAGTACCTGTATGCAAATGGATGCGAGGAAATGATGATGTCGTTACATCCGATCGCCTCTCGATATTTAAAACTTCAAACTGCTGTATCCTATCTATAAAGGATGTTTCGAGAACGGACAGTGGCTACTACAGCCTCTCAGCTGAGAACAGTAGTGGGAAAGTCAGTCAGATACTGAGATTGATCATTATGGGTAGGTCTCAACTTACAAATGTAAGTGCATATGAATCTATAATTGTGATAGTGATGTTGATAGTTATTAATTATGTATTTGTGTTTCAGACATCCCCGGTCCGCCAGAACCACCATTTGAAGTCAGTGATATTGATATTGATTCATGCACCCTCTCCTGGCACACCCCTCGTGAGGATGGGGGGAGTAACATCACAAACTATGTGGTTGAGAAATGTGATGTGAGCAGAGGTGATTGGGTAACTGCTGTTGCATCTTGTACGGCAACAAACTGCAGAGTCGGAAAGCTCACCCAAGGAAATGAGTATCTGTTCCGTGTCAAAGCCGAGAATCGCTTCGGCATCTCAGCTCCTATTGTCTCTGAGAAGATAGTTGCGCGGTTTCCATTTGGTAAGATTAGTTGTTAGTAAATGCACTGTATTTATGCTCAAACACTTTAGCGTAAAACATATTTAACTTGTTGTGGAGTAGAATATGCGCAACTAAATGCAGTTCTGTGCAAAAGTTTGGCACATTTGAAACACTTCTGTTGGGCAAAGACTGCCAGAAATAGTGGAATTAAACATTTTTAAGTATGGAAAAATGTACTAAGCTGCAAATTGTTGATTACAAAATCAAATCAATATTTGATGTGACCGCTCATTGCCTGATAATTTGGTAGACTGCCCTGTTGTTTCATAGTTTTTAACATAACGGTGAGGCTTTTTCCAAGCATACTGTAGACAAACTGCCTCACTTGCCACTGTCTCTTCAGGTTATCCCAGGCAGCCTAGTACATATTTAGTCTCATATGCATCAACATCATTTAATGAAATGCTAATATTTATTTGCAAAATTATTTTTCAATGGAACTTGGTTTCACAAATGTGTTTTTTCATCTGAAATAGCACAAATATGGAAACCATGAACATCTAAGGCCAGATTTAAGTTTTTATAATCCAGGGTGCCCGAGACTTTCGCACAGAGCTGCACGTACACACCAAAACTGACATATTAAAATGCATTTATTTCAGATGTACCCAGTGAACCGAGGAATTGTGCTGTCAGCAATGTCAACAAAGACCATGTGTTTTTGACTTGGGACACGCCAATCTCTGATGGGGGAAGTCCTATCACTGGATATATCATCGAACGCAAAGAGAGAAACAGCATCCTGTGGGTCAGGGCCAATGAAACCGCTGTGCGTTTAACCGAATACACATGCTTTGGCCTTATTGAAAGTTTGGAATATACTTTCAGAGTGTCGGCAGTTAACCGTGCCGGACAAGGAAACCCAAGCAAACAGACAGAATTTGTCACGGCAAGAACACCAGTCGGTACGTAGCCCCCTTCCCCCAATTTTCTTAATGTTGTGTACTGAGTTCTTCAAACCCTTGACGCGCATTTCCCATATGTGGCCACATTTAGATCCACCTGGAAAGCCAGAGGTGTTGGACGTGACCAAGAATTCCATTTCACTTATTTGGGCCCGTCCAAAGAATGATGGAGGCAGCAGAATCCTGGGATATTATGTTGAATCCCTGAAGATTCCGGGAAAGAGATGGCTCCGATGCAATGAAAACTACCAGAGTGTGCCCACGGAGGAGTATACTGAGACTGGTCTGGAAGAGGGATCTCAGTACCAGTTCAGAGCGATTGCCAAGACGGCAATTAACATGAGTCTGCCATCAGAACCTTCAGATCCAATTGTAGTGACGCCAGAGAATGGTAAGATGATTTCTGCTGTATTGTGACCAACTATGCATAACGAATTTTGCTTTCGCATCATTTTCTTCAGAGCTGCTCAGATGCATACATTGTGATTTCAGTTCCGCCGAGAGTGGAGCTCGCAGTTCACATGAAGAGTCTGATCATAGTGAAGGCTGGAGAAAACGTTTGTCTTGAAGCTGAAGTATTTGGCAAACCAATGCCAACTGTTACATGGAAGAGAGATGGAAAATTAGTGGAAGCCATTGAAGGGACCAAAATGTCGAATAAGAGGCATCTATTCCTTCTGGAAATGTTCTCCGTGACGAGAAAAGAATCTGGCGATTACACCGTTCTGGCTGAAAATGCTAGTGGTAGCAAATCAGCTGTAATTAAGCTGAAGGTGCTGGGTAAGCGCTGGACTGTCTCAATCATCACACACGCTTCCTCACATGTAGTGATAAAAATAAAAATAAATACATTAATAATAATATTTATTATTATTGTAGTTATTATTATAAGTTCAATAAATACATTTGCATGTGCATTATTAACTGTTGTTGATACTGTTTCAACAAAATTCAAATATTCAAGAGATTCAACTGATTATTTTGTAATTGTAGAAAATATCAATACGCCTAAATGATTCAGACGGATTTGGACAAACATTTCTTAGGTCAGTGGAGTTTACCAATCATGGACTTCAAAATAAATTTCAAATATGCCTTTTATATGTGTAGACAAACCTGGACCACCGGCATCCATCAAGATCAGCTATGTGTATGCCGACCGCGTTAAGCTGAAATGGGAGCCACCTCTTGCTGATGGAGGATCCGAAATCACCAACTATATTGTCGACAAACGGGAAACGAGCAGGCCCAACTGGGCTCAAGTCACAGCTAATATCAGTGGCCAGCTCACTGACTGCTCTGTGGAGAAGCTGATTGAAGGCCACGAATACCAGTTCCGTGTCAGTGCTGAGAACAAATACGGTGTCGGTGACCCCATCCTGACAGATTCGGTTGTTGCAAAGAATCCATACGGTAATATTATCATCTTGTGATTTGTAGTTTACTGAGTCCATTTTAGTTTTGTGATTTACAGTCAAGTCCATGAGCATTTCAACAAGTCCGTGAGCATTTGGCATTGCCTTTGGACTCTCGTTGTCTTTCTACTGGAAAAACAAAATCACAGGATGAAAAAATCTGAATCACAGACCTAGCCAAAACATTTGGTGTTACATATTCAAAAGGTTTTTTTTGCTTTGCAACTAAGCTACTGCTGATCCAATCAGTAACCAAACCAATCTTCGATCATTAAAATTTTTTGGAATAATAATTGTTCGGTCTGCATTTCTTGCCCTGGTGGATGGTTGTTGCCTTACCTACAAGAGTCATTCTACATATAAAATCAGGCAATTCTGATTCAGGTCATGCTAAACCGGAGAGAACTTGTCTGACCTTTGATTGTCTCCGAAACTGAAATATCCAAAGCACTTAAACTGCTCCTCTCTAGTTCAGCTTGAAGTAAAACTGGCTGAAAAAAGTTCTGCAGAAATTCACAATTACTCGAGTTACGCTTTATAAGATGCAAGCAGACTGTCGCATCACTTTTATCTGCTTATAAGTCTGTAACAAAATACAGGGAGATTGGCTGTAGGAGTTTCTGAATCCGACAGTCACGGGTTCTGAGGCAAGGAGATCTATTATACAAGTCTCACCAACCATAATCAAATGAACAGATTGTTTCCAAAATGTAAAAAAAGTGAAATAATATCATAGAGTGACAGCCCTGTGCTCCTTACACATGGTGCAAAAATCCTTTTTTAGAAATTCATACGATAAGGTGTATTTTTTCATAGTCAAAATTTTTGTTTTTCTATATAATGCAACAGACGCCACCATAGAAAAAGATTATCTGCTCAAAATGAGTAAAATGGATTTATTGTGTTTTGGAAACAAACTCTTCAAATTTCCACTCCTGGACAAAAAAAAAAAAGGCCAACCCTAAAATGGTAAAACGTAATGCTTTAATGGTCTGAAAAACAAATGTTCAGTAAGAAAATGAGCAGGAATTAAAGAAATGCAGTGAAAAGTCAGTTAATACTTGGCAGCACAGGAATATTGCAGAAAGGCTTTGCTTCCCACCGTTTATTTATTCATTCATGTATTCTTTTTCAAAAGGACAATCAGATGTTATTTTTTCCATCCCTTTTAAACCCTTTGTTGCATAGTTGTTGTTGCTCATGTAACCAAACCCACCCACCACCCTTACTAATCAAAGAGGAAAGGAGTCAGGCTACAAAGGGTTACGGGACCAAACGCAAAAAAAAAGTACAGCTCTGGAAAAAAGTACAAAAGTACAGCTGTTACATAACCAGGTGTGTCTCATACCTGCATTATTCTGTTTACAAGTGAGCAGATAAAAGACGTAGAGTCGTTTGCAGATGTGGAAGTTGTAATTGAACTTGTCGCTGCTTCGTACTCTCAGTATGATCTTTAAGAAGCTGTCTTTTTATTTTCCTCACTGTTGGCTGTAACTTAATTTATCCTCAGATGTTCCGGGACGCTGTGATCCACCTGTCATCACCAACATCACAAAAGACCACATGACTGTCAGTTGGAAGGCACCTGCTGATGATGGTCGATCCCCTATTCTTGGCTACATGGTTGAGAAGCGTGAAAGCCAAGAAATAAATTGGTCTAAAGTCAACAGAAAGCCTGTTCTTGACAGAACTGTTAAGGCTGGTGGTCTTACAGAGGGATGTGAGTATGAATTTAGAGTCATCGCTCTGAACAAAGCTGGCGCAGGAAAGCCAAGTGATCCATCCAAAGGTGCTGCTGCTCTTGATCCTGTGTGTAAGTATAAATCTTGGCATACTGCTCACATTTTATTTTAAATTGAATTATGAGATGCGTCATATCTAATTATGTGTATTCCGCAGATCCTCCGGGACCGCCTGCATTCCCGAAAGTTGTTGATACAACGCACAGTTCAGTCAGTCTTTCTTGGACAAAACCAGCCTATGATGGTGGCTGTGAGATTTTGGGCTACCTGGTTGAGTGCAAACGAACAGATTCTGAGGATTGGCTGAAATGCAACCTTCCAAAAAATCTTAGAGGCACAAAATTTGTTGTTACAGGACTCAGTGAAAACGTAGAATACCAGTTCCGTGTCTCTGCCATGAACAAGATTGGGTACAGTGAGCCAAGTGATGTTCCAGATAAGCACTTCGCCAAGGACATTTTGAGTACGTGTGCAGTTTCATGAATAACTTTATTTCTGCTTCTCTCCCTGCTCACGCAGTTGCACATTCTTCGAGTTTACATTTGTTTCTGCTGGTGTTTGGCTAACATTTGGGATTTTTTTGTGTTTTAGTTGCGCCTGAGGGGGAGCTCAGTGCTGATCTCAGGAAAGCCCTGGTGCTGCGTGCTGGAGTAACAATGAGACTCTATGTACCACTGCGAGGCCGTCCTCCTCCAAAGGTGACCTGGGCCAAGGTTGACGCAAATCTAAAGGAAAGAGATGGGCTCATGATCAAGACCTCAGATTGGGACACTCTATTATATCTTGAAGGCGTAACAAGATATGATGCTGGCAAATACACCTTGACTCTGGAGAACAGCAGTGGAGTAAAGAGCTACACAATTGTTGTGAAAGTTCTTGGTAAGTACATAGTTGTAGCTTTAATAATAATAATAATAATAATAATAATAATGCACTGAGCAAAAAAAGAAATGCAATTTAGAAAACTAGGCAATGTACTCGTATGGTCCTATTTGAAGGAATGAGTGTAAATCCACATATGCTCATATTAAGTAAGATATTCATAATAACACATATTTGTTACCCGTCAACCTTGTATTAACTTACGTGTTGCTGAGTATAACATTAATATCGCATTGCCATGTATTTTTGATTCTGTTACAGACACCCCTGGACCACCAGAAAATCTCATTGTCAAGGAGACATCGAAAACCCACGCATGGATCAGTTGGGATCCCCCTAGTATTGATGGTGGAAGCCCTGTGAAGAGCTACATTGTCGAAAAACGTGATGCGGAGAGAAAGGCATGGTCCACGGTGTCTACGGATTGCCCCAAGACATCTTTCAGAATTACAAATTTGGAGGCAGGGAAATCTTACTGTTTCAGAGTTTTGGCTGAAAATGAGTATGGAATTGGGGACCCCTGTGAGACATCTGGTGCTGTCAGAGCATCCGGTGAGTGCAGAAATCTTCAGTCAACCTTGCTATAGTCAAAAAAAAAATAGTCAATCCTGCTGAGACATAATTTTGGATAATGGCCAGCTGGCTGGTCAATACTTGTACATTTTGAGAGGAGCTCCTTGATCCTGAATATAGCTTACTAATTCATGCGTATGAATCCAAACTATGCATGATGACACGTAACAGATTGGTGCAAACGCGTGATTTTTTTAAATAGTATTTAAAAGTACAGGATTAATAAATGTTGTCCCACAGAAAAACCTGGACCTGTGGAGGACTTCAAAGCCTCGTTGGTCACCAAAGATTCATGCTCCCTTTGCTGGAAGAAGCCACTCAGTGATGGCGGCAGTCACATTACCGCTTATGTACTTGAAGAGATGGAAGGTGTGAATAAATGGAAGGAGCTGGAGCGATCCAAAAAATTGCACTATGATGCCAAAGATCTTGTGAAAGGGAAGGAGTATACCTTCAGAGCAAGAGCAGTGAATCAGGCTGGAGATGGCGAAACACAGGAGCTTACCATTGTTGCCAAGGACCACATAGGTGAGTGTTTAATAACATACATTGTTATTATTCAAAAATCACTGTCACCTTAAGTATTATTTGAGAATATACCCCCCTAGTTGGAGAAAATGTAACTGGGGCAAGAAGTTATTCATATTTTAAGTGGAGAGAGGTGCAGTCTCATGAGAAAAACTTGTTAATCCTTTGATCGTCAGTGTTGTGCTCAGTTTCAAAAGTAGCTAGCTATTTATTAAGCTATTGGTTCACTAGACAATGCAATTTTATTAATGTAAAACAGGACACACTTTAGAATGTGCTAGACATTGTAATGCATCTCAAAGGGCTTTCCTTTACTATTATTATTATTATTAAGATATTTGGTATTCAAAGAGCAGTTGAGGTGGTGTGTTTCGGTGTTTTTTCATTTCTGGGAGGAATTGTTGGCCATGTCAGGCTATATTTGAAGTTGTCTACCCATGATTATAAGTTCGCTAACTGCCTCTGAATCCTCTAAATAATTTATTGGAAATGAATAAAGACAAATAAGTCAATCTCTGCATAATATTCCAGTAGTCAATAAAAATCCCCAGATAAAATTGTGTGACGAGTCGTGTTCAGTCATCGTTATGTTAGTGGTCACGAGATATAGTCTTTATATGTTATTGTCGTTTTTTTATTTGGTTTTGTTCCATGTATTTTTTGAAGCTAAATACATAAAAAAGATTGGATTAGAAAATAAGTAAATGAATAATTATAATAATTCCTGTCTTCTCTCATAGTTCCGCCTGACTTGGATTTGAGTGGCCTGCCTGACCTGTGCTACATAGCTAAGGAGGGAACTACAGTGCGCCTCAATATTCCCATCAGTGGTAAACCTGCACCAACTGTCACATGGAAGAAGAGAGATGCTGCACTGACTGACAGTGGCCGAATCTCTGCCGAGTCTGCTGCTACCAATACAACTCTGCTGGTACGCGATTGCGAAAGAGGTGACGCAGATAAGTACTCCATCACTCTTACAAACAGTGGAGGCACCAAGGATGCAACTATTCTCCTGAAAGTGGTTGGAAAACCTGGTATACCTACGGGACCAATCAAGTTTGATGAAATCACAGCAGATGGAATGACTTTGGAATGGGGTCCACCAGTGGATGATGGTGGATCAGAAATATCAAATTACATCCTGGAAAAGAGGGTGTCGACATCCAACAAGTGGGTTACTTGTGCTTCAGCTATTCAGAAAACTACCATGAGAGTTACTAGGCTTCATGAAGGAAATGAATACATCTTCAGAGTGGCCGCAGAAAACAAATATGGAATTGGAGAATTCTTGAAATCCGATGCTCAGAGGGCTGAACATCCTTTCGGTAAATGTGAATTTGAGCATATGGTTAATTCTTTTCTGGGAAAGTTATTTTGTTCTGAGTGTATTGCTGTTATCTGCCAACAGATGTTCCAGGCCCACCTCCACCACCACAAATCCAGAGCATCCGTAACGATTCTGTGACACTAGTGTGGTCCGACCCAATTGACACTGGTGGTTCTCCAATTACTGGTCAGTAATTGGTTATTATATCTGGAGATTAATTACTTTTAAAAGCAGATGCCCTTTTATTTCGTACTAACCAAACAAATTCAAAATTCTATACATGGGCTCTTCAGCATACTGCATCCGAACTGTAAATATGCATTGACTGTGCACTATTTAGCCAGATGTTATCTAACATTTAGTCTTCCATGTAATCATCTGTCCGATGTTGGGAACTTTTCAAATATTCTCATTTTATTATGATTTATTATTGCAGCTGTTTGCATCTTCACAATTAAAAATGGCGGAATTTGAAATTATTTCATCAGAAAAAATGATGCCTGTGAGGTAATAATTTGTGTCAATTTTTGATTGCACAGATAGTACAAGTGCGTATTTGTTTATTAATTTCCAAATGAATTGTGCATTTGCAATTTTTCATCTATTGTAACGGCCAAATGTAAAATCTAACTGTGATAAGGAATGATGTCAGCACCCACGAGCAGTTCCACATTCGGTAATCCACAGTTTTATGATGTATTAAATATTACTGGTTGTGGAGCTGGTAAATCTGCAGCTTCAGCTCTGTGAAGGTGAGGTATGAGTTTGACTGGAAGCTACAAAAGGTGTTCCTTGAAAATATTTCAAAATATTTGATTCAAACAGAGAAATTGGCTCTTCTTTCAGGTTATCACGTTGAATTTAAGGAAGCAAACAGTCTGATGTGGAAGAGAGCAAATAAGACCCATCTGAGAATGAAAGAATTCAGAGTTACTGGATTAATTGAAGGCCTTGAATATGAATTCAGAGTTATGGCTTTGAATATGGCCGGTGTGGGAAAGCCAAGTAAACCTACTGACCTCCTTGTTGCCCTGGACCCAATCGGTAAGTTGAAGTTTAACTGCTGAGTTGTAAAAATGGTGTGAATCCTGTCATGGGTTTTCATCGTCTGTTTCTTGTTGTGCAGAAACAATTCAACCCATAATCTCTAATGGTCAGAAATATCGATCAAATTTGACAAAATTTGCTATCCAACATCTTTAGCTAATTAACTTTGAGACTGCATGTCACCCACACACTTCAAAAGTAGGTGTGACTGGGTGGTCAAAATTAAGAACTGAAATTTTGCACCTTTCTATTATAGATAAAGAGCTGTAACATGGTATGTAAGTAGTAAACAACAATTCTTAGATTATAAATGATGGATTTTGAAGATTTGTAAAAGATATGTTACTAAGTTATTAAGATGGTGTAAACTCTATTGACAGTGTCTGTTGTTTGTCATTCGTGAACAATTTGACCCGTAACCTAAATACAACTGAGGCTCGACTGACGGATATTACAGTATTGGTGCTGAGGTTGACCCTGCCTCTTTAGACTGATCGCACCTCTTTTTATCATGTCCTCATCTGGCCATGAAATAGCAGGGGCGTGTGTTTATATTTAAACAGAATAACCATTCCTATTGACTGCATGTTTGGAGGTTACTATAGTCCTTGTTTATGTTGCAACATATTATAGCGAACATTTGGCATGTTGTTTCTGTTTACTCCTGGCTCTTCTGCTTGCATTAAAGGGGATTCACGAAAGAATTCCCCTTAAACCATGACCAACTTGTACTTCAACTGCCAGCTAAGTTACATTTCTGGGACCTAAGCTACAGTGCCTTTATTTTTCTTAGTTTTTGCTTCAAAATGCAGACCGTGCCAATAAACAAAGGCCTTCATGCATTTATTTGTGGTCCAGGCATACTAAAGGTATACTGCACTGTTGCAGTATAGTGCCCAGTAGCATCAGCTCTGGTCTTACAACACAAACGTCTTGGAATAATGTAGCAAAGCAGTAATTGTAATATGGATTTTTCTGCTGTAATTCATTCTAGATCCTCCTGGTAAACCTGAAGTTATTAGCCTAACAAGAAACACCGTGACACTTACCTGGACTGCACCGAAGTACGACGGCGGCCACAAACTGACTGGCTACATAGTTGAGAAACGAGAGCTGCCAGGAAAGGCATGGATGAAGGCAAATCATGTGAATATCCAAGCGTGTGCATTCACCGTGACAGACCTACGGGAGGGCAATAAGTACGAGTTCAGAATACGAGCTAAAAACGCGGCTGGAGCGATAAGTGCACCATCAGAGACGACTGACACTCTTGTCTGCAAAGATGAATACGGTAAGAATTTGGTTTGAAGTCAGATGAATGTTGACATTACTGTCAACCTCGTAAAGGATGGTTATTCCAAAACCCGTTCTGCTTATTTTTACAGAGCCACCATCAATAACTATGGATCCAGCTTTGAAGGAAGGCCTTACTGTCAAAGCTGGTGACACTATTGTAATAGATGCAATAAGCATAATTGGAAAACCACCACCAACATCTGTATGGTCTAAAGGAGAAAGAGAATTCAAGCCATCAGACACCGTCCAAATAGCAAGCACTCCAACATCCTCCACGTTATCAATCAAGTATGCCAGTAGGAAGAATACTGGAGACCATGTTATTACTGCCAGCAATCCATTTGGTATAAAACAAGAGACTGTAAAAGTAAAGGTTCTTGATGTTCCTGGACCACCGGGACCTATTGAAGCTAGCAGCGTGTCTGCTGAAAAGGTCACATTAACATGGCTGCCACCTGAGAATGATGGCGGCTCTGCCATAAAATCTTATACTCTTGAGAAGAGGGAAACCAGTCGCCTTCTTTGGACTGTGCTTGCTGAGAATGTCATTGACTGCCGACATGTTGCCCACAAGCTTATCCAGGGCAACGAATACATCTTCCGTGTCTCAGCTGTGAACCAGTATGGTGTCGGAGATGCAACGCAGTCAGGCCCGGTAAAAATGGTGGATAGCTTTGGTAAGTACCATCTCATAAGAGACAATATTTGTGCATTTGCTGCATTGCATAATTTTAAATTAAATCCTACTTCGAATTTCAGGCCCACCTGGTCCTCCATCAAAACCTGAAATTGACAATGTGAGCAAGAACTCTGTCACTATTTCATGGAAGAGACCAGTAAATGATGGAGGAAGTGATATCAGAGGCTACAGAGTTGAAAGAAAAGAAAGAAAAGGTTTGCGTTGGGTGAGAGCATCAAAGAAATCTATCTCTGACCTCAGATACAAGGTACAAAATCTCACTGAAGGAGTTGAATATGAATTCCGAGTCACTGCAGAGAATAAAGCCGGTTTCGGAGAACCAAGTGAACCTTCACAACCTGTGTTGACTAAGGATGTGACATGTAAGTAAATATGCATTTCGAAAAAAAACATACTCGTTTTCCCTAATAAAATCTAATGAACAGAGAAGTTGACTGAATTACACTTTAATGATGCTCTGGGGATGATGCATACTTTAAAGTCATTGCCCGAATCAACTGAGTGGATTAATATGGCTGAAAACAAATACTTATTGTACGCATGAAATTTTACGTGTAAGCATTAAACATAACCTGCATTTAATAATAATATATTTTATAATTTCCGTACACTGATTTTTTTATTATCATCTTTTTAAATTCATAATTTCAGATCTCCCAGGGCCGCCATCCAACCCAAGAATTACTGACACTACCAAGACTACAGCAACATTTAACTGGGGTAGACCTCACTATGATGGAGGTCTTGACATCATTGGATATGTTGTTGAGCACAAAAAGGATGGAGAGGATGATTGGATCAAAGACACTACAGGCTCAGCATTGCGCATTACCGAATTGGTAGTACCAAACCTACAAGCAGGTGCAAAGTATAATTTTAGAGTTAATGCGATTAATGCCGAAGGAGTTGGTGAACCAGCTCAGGTTAAAGAACTTGTTGAAATTGTGGACCGAGAGGAAATTCCAGATTTTGAACTTGACGCTGATCTAAGAAGAACCTTGGTGGTCAGGGCAGGATGCTCCATACGAATGTTTGTTCCAATTAAAGGTCGCCCAACTGCTGAAGTAACCTGGATGAAGGAAGACATACCCTTAAAAGGCCGTGCTCACATTGACACCACTGAGTCATACACTCTCCTGGTTGTTCCCGAATGTTCCAGGCAGGATTCTGGAAAATACCATCTGCTGCTAGAGAATGTCGCTGGCAAAAAATCAGGATTTGTTAATGTCAAAGTTTTAGATTCTCCTGGACCACCAATCAACTTGAGGGCAAGAGAAATTTGTAAAGATAGTATTACACTGCATTGGGATATCCCCATTATAGACGGTGGTTCAAAAATTACCAATTACATCATTGAGAAGCGTGACGCAACACGTAAGGCATACTCCACAATAAATGCAAACTGGCAAAAATGTTCTTTTAAAGTCCCAGATCTGACTGAAGGATCAGAATACTATTTCAGAGTAACTGCTGAAAATGAGTATGGAATTGGTCAGCCAGCTGAGACTCCTGAACCCATCAGAGCATCTGAGGCACCCTCAGCTCCTGACAGTCTTATTGTTACAGATGTTTCCAAGGACTCTGCAAGTCTTTCTTGGACTAAACCAAAGCATGATGGTGGCAGTAGAATTACTGGATATGTTCTTGAAGCTCAAAAGATGGACACAGAGCAGTGGTGTCATGTTACAACAGTAAAAGCTTTAGATTATACAGTTACTAATTTGACTGAAAATGAGGAGTATATTTTCAGAGTAATGGCAGTGAACAGTTGCGGCAGAAGTTATCCCCGAGACAGCAGACCTGTTCTTATAAAGGAGCAAACTACAGGACCTGAATTTGACCTACGTGGAATCCATCAGAAATTAGTCATTGCCCGAGCAGGTGATAATGTGAAGGTTGAGATACCTGTTTTGGGTCGTCCAAGACCTTCCGTTTCATGGAAGAAAGGGGATAAAGAACTCAAGCAAACACAGCGAATAAATGTTGAAAATACTTCAACTTCAACAATCTTGAATATCAATGAGTGCAAACGGGAGGATGGTGGTCAGTATTCCATAACAGGGAAAAATATACTTGGTACAGTAACAGAAATCATCACGGTTGAAGTACATGACATTCCTGGGCCACCTAAAGCGCCTATAAAGTTCGATGAAATTTCATCTGACTACATTATAATATCATGGGATTCCCCTGAGTACGACGGAGGTGTACCAATTAGCAATTATATAGTGGAAATGAGGGAAACCACAGGTACATCATGGGTAGAGTTAGCAGCAACAGTAATTCGAACAACATTCAAGGCTGCACGTCTAACCACTGGTGTAGAATATCAGTTCCGTGTCAAAGCACAAAATAGATATGGTATTGGGCCTGCAATCACATCAGAAGCCATCATTGCTGCTTATCCATTCACAGTGCCTGAGGCTCCCGGCACTCCACAAGTAGTAGCCTTTACTAAAGATACTATGACAGTAAGTTGGAATGAACCACAATCTGACGGTGGAAGCCGCATCTTGGGATACCACATTGAAAGGAAAGAGAAAAACAGTATTTTGTGGCAAAGGATCAGTAAAACCTTAGTTGTGGGAAATATTTTCAAATCTACCGGACTGACAGATGGTATCGCCTATGAATTCCGTGTTGCAGCTGAAAACATAGCAGGTATTGGCAAACCAAGCAAGGCCTCAGAGCCGATGTTTGCTCTTGATCCAGTGGATCCACCCGGTAAGCCAGTAGCACTGAACATTACAAGACATGCCGTGACTCTTCAGTGGACAAAGCCTGAAGGTGATGGCGGGTTTTCAATAACTGGCTACACAGTTGAGAAGAAGGACTTACCTAATGGTCGCTGGCTGAAGGCAAATTTCGGGAACATATTAGATACAACATTCACTGTTAGTGGATTAAAAGAGGATGCTTCCTATGAATTCCGCGTTCTTGCCAGAAATTCTGCTGGTGCTGTAAGTAACCCTTCTGAGCCATCTGACCCCATCACTTGCAGAGATGACCTTGAGGAGCCAAGGATAACTGCAGATGCTAAATTCACTAATATTACTTTGAAGGCGGGGGAGGTCTTTAGGCTTGAGGCTAATGTTACTGGCCGACCCTTACCAACCATGGTTTGGACTAAAGATGGAAAGGAACTTGAAGAAACTGGCAAAATGGACATTAAAACAACAGATTTTTCATCGGTTTTGATTAACAAAGACTCTTTACGGAGGGATGGTGGTACATACACTCTAACTGCAACCAATCCTGGTGGCTTTGCTAAACAGATTTTTACCGTGAAGGTTCTTGACAGACCCGGTCCTCCTGATGCACCACTTGCTGTTACAGAAGTTACGGCTGAAAAATGCTTCTTGTCATGGTTACCACCTTCACATGATGGGGGAGCAAAGATTGACTATTACATAATTGAAAAAAGAGAAACAAGTAGGCTTACATGGACAAATGTAGCATCAGACTTACAAGTTAACCGATTTAAAGTGACAAAGCTGTTGAAAGGAAATGAATACATCTTCAGAGTCATGGCAGTCAATAAGTATGGTGTTGGAGAGCCCCTTGAATCAGAGCCAGTTATGGCTAAAAACCCATATACGATTTCTGATCCGCCGCAAACGCCAGAAGTAACAACTATTACAAAAGACTCTATGGTTGTTTGCTGGGGACATCCTGAAAACACAGGTGGAAGTAGTATTTCCAACTATATTGTTGAAAGAAGAGACAGAACTGGTCTTCGCTGGGTTAAGTGTAACAAGAGGACTGTAACTGATTTGAGATACAAGGTGTCTGGGCTCACAGAGGGTCATGAATATGAGTATAGAGTGATTGCTGAGAATGCAGCAGGCTTAAGTGCACCTAGTCCTTCAAGTCCATTTTATAAGGCCTGCGATACCATATTCAAGCCAGGCCCTCCTGGTAATCCAAGAATACTTGACACAACTAAGTCATCAATTACTCTAGCCTGGAACAAGCCAGTATATGATGGCGGTTCAGATATCACAGGCTACATTGTTGAAACCTGCCTTCCAGAGGAAGATGAATGGACAGTTGTAACCCCCAAGAAAGGGTTAATAGCTACATCTTTTACCATTACCAACCTGAAAGAAAATCAGGAATACAAAATCAAGATTTCAGCCACAAATTGTGAGGGAGTTGGGGAGGCAGCTTCTGTCCCTGGATCACCAAAGGCAGAAGACAGGCAGACTTCTCCAGAAATTGAGCTTGATGCTGACCTTCGAAAAGTGGTGAATATCCGTGCTTGTGGCACATTGAGACTATTTGTACCAATAAAAGGAAGACCAGCTCCTGAAGTGAAATGGTCAAGAGAAAATGGAGAGCCTCTTGACAGAGCAGCAATTGAGAGTACAACGTCATACACATTGCTAATCCTTGAAAATGTCAGTAGATTTGACAGTGGAAAGTACATGCTAACAGTGGAGAACAGCTCAGGAAGCAAGACTGCATTTGTGAATGTTAGAGTTCTGGATACCCCTGCAGCCCCACAGAATCTAATGATAAAAGAGGTTACAAAGGATTCAGTCTCTCTCACTTGGGATCCACCGCTTATTGATGGTGGATCAAGAATTAAGAATTACATTGTTGAAAAACGAGAATCAGCAAGAAAGGCATACTCGACCGTCACTGCAAATTGCAGCAAAACAAGTTGGAGAGTTGGAGAGCTGCTGGAAGGAAGTAATTATTTTTTCAGGATTTTAGCTGAAAATGAGTTTGGAGTTGGTCTACCTGTAGAAACATCCGAGCCCATCAAAGCATCTGAAAAGCCACTTCCACCGGGCAAAGTGACTCTTAATGATGTTACAAGTAATAGTGCATCTCTGTCATGGGAAAAACCTGAACACGATGGAGGAAGCAGAATAACTGGGTATATTGTTGAAATGCAAAGCATAGAAAGTGAAAAATGGACTCAATGTATGGTTGTCAAAGTAACTGAAGCAGTGGTCACAGGCCTGACACAAGGTGAAGAATATTTATTCCGCGTATCAGCTTGTAATGAGAAAGGAAAAAGTGATCCTCGTCAACTTAACGTGCCAGTAGTTGCCAAGGATCTTGTGATTATTCCAACCTTTAAGCTGCTTTTCACCACATTCAGTGTTCTGGCTGGAGATGACTTAAAGGTAGATGTTCCCTATGTTGCTCGCCCCAAAGCAGCTGTTACTTGGCATAAAGATGGCCTACCTCTCAAGGAAACAACTAGACTGAACACTCAAACCGGAGAAACGAATTTGTATCTTGTAATTAAGGAGGCATGTAGAGATGATGTTGGACAGTATACTATTAAACTTTCAAATGCAGTTGGTGAAGCAACGACAGACATAAGTGTAGTTGTTCTTGACAAGCCTGGCCCTCCAACTGGACCAATCAAAATAGAAGAAGTCACGGCTGACAGTGCGGTTCTTTCTTGGCAGCCCCCAGAATATGATGGTGGATGTTCTATCAATAACTACATTGTAGAAAAGAGAGACACATCAACCACAAACTGGCAAATTGTATCTGCAACTGTGGCCAGAACAACAATTAAAGCAGTGAGGTTGAAGACGGGCATTGAGTACCAGTTCAGAGTTGCAGCTGAAAACAGATATGGAAAGAGCTCAGCGCTTCTCTCAGATTATGTGATTGCTCAGTACCCATTCCAAGTTCCAGGTCCTCCAGGAACTCCCACTGTAAATGCCGCTACAAAGGATAGCATGATAGTTGTGTGGACTAAACCAAATAATGATGGCGGAAGCAAAATATTGGGGTATCACCTTGAAAGCAAGGAAAGAAACAGTATTCTTTGGTTGAAACAAAACAAAACACTCATCCAAGACACAAGATTGAAAGTTTCTGACCTTGAAGAAGGACTTGAATATGAGTATAGAGTTTTTGCAGAAAATATTGTGGGCATTGGCAGACCCAGCAAATTGTCAGAATGCCATGTTGCAAGAGATCCTTGTGACTGCCCTGGAACACCTGAAGCTGTCATTGTCACAAGAAATTCTGTCACACTAAGATGGACAAAACCACAATATGATGGAGGCAGCAAAATTACTGGCTATATCGTGGAGAAGAAGGAGTTGCCAGAAAAGCGCTGGATGAAGGCCAGTTTTACAAATATTATTGAAACTGACTTCACTGTGACAGGCTTAGTTGAAGACCAGAGATATGAGTTCCGTGTAATTGCAAGAAATGCAGCTGGTGTTCTCAGTGATCCATCAGGCAGCACTGGAGCTATCACTGCAAAGGACGAAGTTGACCCTCCATGTATTAATATTGATTCTAAATATTCTCAAACTATTGTTGTAAATGCTGGAGAGACTTTCAAAATTGATGCTGAAGGTCGAGGCAAACCACTACCCACAATACACTGGATGAAGGAGGACGTAGAGCTTTCAAACACAGCGCGCCTAGATATTAAGAACACTGACTTCACCACTTGTTTGACAGTTAAGGAAGCTATCCGCACTGATGGTGGCCAATACACACTCCTACTAAGAAATGTTGGAGGAGAAAAATCAGTTAATGTTGGTGTCAAAGTATTAGATCGACCTGGTCCTCCTGAAGGCCCTATTTCTATCTATGGTGTCACAAATGATAAGTGCAGCATTGCCTGGAAACCACCACTGCAAGATGGTGGTAGTGATATATCTCACTATATTGTTGAAAGAAGAGAGACAAGCAGATTAGTCTGGACAGTTGTTGAATCAAAAGTTCAGACTTTGAATCTAAAAATAACAAAACTTTTGGCTGGAAATGAATACATCTTCCGTGTTTTAGCTGTAAATAAATATGGGGTTGGTGAACCCCTTGAATCTGATGCAGTAATTGCTAAAAATCCATTTGTAACTCCTGATCCTCCCACGGGTGTTGAAGTTTCAACAGTTACTAGTGATTCAATGGTTTTGACCTGGGAGAGACCTTCAAATGATGGTGGAAGTCCAATTACAGGATATATTATTGAGAAACGTGATAAAGAGGGAGTGAGGTGGACCAGATGCAATAAACGTGTGGTTAGCGAGCTGCGCTTTAGAGTTACTGGACTGGTCGAAAGCCACAGCTATGAATTCAGAGTTGCAGCTGAGAATGCAGCTGGAGTAGGGCAGCCAAGCGCACCTTCCATTTATTATAAGGCCTTGGATCCAATTTTCAAACCAGGTCCTCCAAATAATCCTAAAGTGACTGATGTGTCAAGAAGCTCAGTATTCCTTGCATGGGGCAAACCAATTTATGATGGTGGTTCTGAAATTCAAGGATACATTGTTGAGGCATGTGAGGCCATATCTGAAGAATGGGTTATGTGCACTCCAGCTACAGGAATTGCACAGACAAGATTTGAGGTTGAAAAACTCCAAGAGAAGCATGAATACATATTCAGAGTTTGTGCAATTAATAAAGCAGGTGTTGGTGAACATGCTGATATTCCTGGAAAAATTCTTGTTGAAGAAAAAATGGAAGCCCCAGAATTGGAAATTGATCCGGATCTCAGAAAGATGATCAGTGTTAGAGCTGGAGGCTCCCTTAGATTGTTTATTCCAATAAGAGGACGTCCTGCTCCTGAGGTAAAATGGGACAAAGCTGACGGTGAAATCAGAGATACAGCACAGATTGACACTACCAGCAGTTATACATCTATGGTTATAGAAAATGTTGATAGGTTTGACAGTGGAAAGTACATAATCACTGCAGAAAATGCCAGCGGGACAAAGTCCGCTTTCATCAATGTCCGCGTACTTGATACGCCAAGTGCACCTGTCAACTTTATTGTGAAGGAAATAACAAAACAGTCTGTAACACTTGCTTGGGAGCCACCTGCATTGGATGGTGGAGCCAAAATAAAAAATTATATCGTTGAGAAACGTGAGAGCACACGAAAAGCGTATTCAACCGTTGTTGCTGACTGCCACAAAATGTCATGGAAGATTGAACCACTTCAAGAGGGGTGCAGCTATTTCTTCAGGGTTCTTGCTGAAAATGAACACGGTGTTGGCTTACCAGCTGAAACTCCAGAGCCCTTGAAAGTATCAGAAGTGCCTCAACCTCCTGGTAAGATCACTGTTGTTGACACAACACGTAAAAGTGTCTCATTGGCTTGGGAAAAACCAGAACATGATGGCGGCAGCAGAATTATTCACTACATTGTAGAGATGCAGGCAATGGATGATGAGAAATGGTCTGTCTGTGCACAGGTCAAAACACTTGAGGCAGTAATCAGTAATTTAGCCCAGGGAGAAGAATACATGTTCAGAGTTATTGCAGTAAATGAGAAAGGACAGAGTGACCCCAGGATCCTTCCAACGCCAGTTCTAGCGAAGGATCTGGTTGCTGAACCAAATGTGAGACCAGCTTCCAGCAACTACAGTGTTCAAGTTAGTCATGATCTCAAGGTTGAAATACCAATTGCAGGACGTCCAAAGCCAGAGATTGTTTGGACAAAGGATGGCTCAGCTCTCAAGCAAACAACCAGAGTACATGTTGTTGATACTGAACACCACACCATTCTTAGTATAAAAGACGCAACAAGAGAGGATGCTGGCATTTACACTATTGCTGTATCAAATGTTCTTGGACATAAGGAAGCAAATATTGAAGTCATCACACTTGACAAACCTGGCCCACCAGGCGGACCTGTAAAGTTTGATGATATCAGTGCAGAGAGCATTACCATTTCTTGGGACCCACCATCATACACTGGAGGCTGCCAGATTTCAAATTATGTCGTCCAAAAGAGAGACACAACTACTACGAACTGGAATACTGTTTCAGCTACGGTGGCGAGAACTACTCTGAAGGTGCCCAATCTTAAAACAGGCACAGAATATCAATTCAGAATATTTGCTGAAAATCGGTATGGCAAAAGCTACGCTTTAGACTCTGAAGCTGTTACTGCGCAGTATCCGTACAAAGAACCAGGTCCACCAGGAACTCCATTTGTTTCCTCAGTATCAAAGGATCACATGGTTGTGGAATGGCACAAACCAATGTCAGACGGAGGAAGTGGAATTATTGGTTATCATATAGAAAGAAAAGAGAAAAACAGTATACTCTGGACCAAAATTAATAAGGCTCTGATACAAGATACCCGCTTTAAAACCAGTCCTTTGGAGGAAGGTATCGAGTATGAGTTTAGAGTCTATGCTGAAAACATTGTCGGTATTGGAAAGTGCAGCAAAGTCTCTGAGGGCTGTGTTGCACATGACCCGTGTGATCCACCTGGCACCCCAGAAGCTACCATAGTAAATAGACACTCAGTAACACTTAAATGGACTAAGCCTGTATATGATGGTGGCAGTCTGATAACCGGTTACATTGTGGAGAAAAGAGACCTTCCTGATGGACGATGGATGAAGGCTAGCTTTACGAATGTGATTGACACTACATTTACAGTAACTGGCCTGACTGAGGATTGCAAGTATGACTTCAGGGTAATTGCAAAGAATGCAGCTGGAACAGTCAGTAAACCATCCAATAGCACTGGTGCCATCACTGCAAAGGATGAAGTTGAGCCGCCAGTATTCTTCATTGAGTCAGAATACAGTCAACCCATTGTGGTTAAAGCAGGAGATACATTTCAACTTGCAGCTGATTTTCAAGGAAAGCCAGTGCCCACAGCGCAGTGGTTCAAGGGTGATAAAGAGATTGACAATATGGCTCGATATGAGATTAAGAACATAGATTTTAAGGCATTGCTTGTTGTTAGGGATGCCATCAGAATTGATGGTGGGCAATATAATCTGCACCTCACAAATGTCGCTGGTTCAAAAACAGTTCCTTTCCAGGTCAAGGTGTTAGACCGACCAGGACCGTCTCAAGGGCCCCTTAACGTCACTGGTGTAACATGTGAAAAATGCACGCTTTCATGGCTTCCTCCTGAACATGATGGAGGCAGCAGCATTTCCCATTATGTTGTTGAGAAGAGAGAAACAAGCCGTCTTGCTTGGACTGTAGTGGCTGGTGATTGTAAAGCTACTATTCTCAAAGTAACAAAACTTCTACAAGGAAATGAGTATATCTTCCGAGTCATGGCTGTCAATACATATGGCATTGGTGAACCTCTGGAATCTGCACCAGTGATAATGAGAAACCCATTTGTACCACCAGGATGTCCAAGAGATTTGGAAGTGACGAATATTGCAAGGGATTCTATGACAATTTGCTGGTCCCGACCAGAGACTGATGGTGGAAGTGAAATTGTTGGCTATATCATAGAGAAAAGAGACAGAGCTGGGATCAGGTGGACAAAATGCAATAAACGCAGAGTCACAGACTTAAGATTTAGAGTGACTGGTTTGACTGAGGATCATGATTATGAATTTAGGTTATCTGCTGAAAATGCTGCTGGAGTTGGACAACCAAGTGCACCAACAGACTACTACAAAGCATGCGATCCAGTGTTCAAACCAGGACCCCCAAGTAATCCACACGTAGTAGATACCACCAAAAGCTCAATTTCAATTACATGGGGAAAACCAATTTATGATGGTGGCAGTGAGATACAGGGATATGTCGTGGAAATATGCAAAGCTGAAGAGGAGGAATGGACTGTATGCACACCGCCAAGTGGCCTATGTGCTAATAAGTTTGATATTACTAAACTTACTGAACATCAAGAATATATGATTCAGATATGTGCTATCAACAAAGTTGGGGTCGGAGAACCAGCTACTATTCCTGGAACATTTAAACCTGAAGAAAAAATGCTAGCCCCAGAAATTGAACTTGATTCAGCACTCAGGAAAGGAATCGTGGTTCGAGCAGGAGGCGCCATAAGGATCAACATACCCTTTAAAGGGAAACCTACTCCTGAGATTAACTGGTCTAAAGATGAAGGGGACTTGTCTGAAATTGCACAAATTGAGAAAGGACTGAATTATACCCAGCTTTCAATTGACATTTGTGACAGGAACGATGCTGGAAAATATATTCTTAATTTGGAAAATAGCAGTGGTTCAAAGTCTGCGTTTGTGTCTGTTAAGGTTTTGGACACGCCAGGGGCACCCATTAACCTTGCAGTTAAAGACATCAAGAAAGATTCTGTTACTCTTACTTGGGACCCACCTTTGATAGATGGAGGAGGAAAAATCAAGAGTTATATCGTAGACAAGCGAGAATCAAACAGAAAAGCATTTTCCAATGTTACCGATAATTGTACTAAAACAAGCTTTAGGGTGGGCAATCTCACTGAAGGAGCGATTTATTATTTCAGAGTTATGGCTGAAAATGAATATGGGGTTGGCTTGCCTGTTGGAACAACTGATTCAGTTAGGGCATCAGAGGCTCCTCTGCCGGTAGGAAAGGTAATTTTGACTGAAGTAACTAAAACCACTGCCTCACTAGCATGGGAAAAACCAGAGCATGATGGTGGAAGCAGGATATTGGGTTACTACATTGAAATGAAGCCAGAAGAATCAGATACATGGGTTGTAGCTACAACTACAAAGGCATGTGAAGGAACTGTAAGTGGACTGAGTCCTGGTGAAGAATATGAATTCCGTATTGTGGCCTATAATGAGAAAGGCAACAGTGACCCCAGATCCTTAGCTACTACTGTTATTGCCAAAGATGTGGCAATTGCACCCAGTTTCAAGATGGCATTCAACTCCTTTAGTGTCCAAGCTGGAGAAGACCTAAAAATTGAAATACCAGTTATTGGTCGTCCAGCACCTAAGATTACTTGGAGTAAAGATGGGAATGTACTTAAAGAGACAACAAGAGTGAACTTTACCAGTACCGCACATGCAACACTTCTATGTATAAAAGAATCACACAAAGATGATGCTGGAAAATACACTGTTACTGCTGCAAGTAGTGCTGGTACTGTGACAGAAGAAATTAGAATCATTGTTCTTGAAAAACCTGGTCCACCAACTGGTCCCGTAAAGATTGAGGAAGTAAGTTCAAACTTTGTCACCATATCATGGGAGCCACCGGTATATACAGGAGGATGTCAAATAAACAATTATGTTGTTGAAAAACGAGACACAACAACCACACTATGGCAAATAGTGTCTGCAACAATTGCAAGGACAACTATCAAGATTACGAAGTTGAAAACTGGTACAGAATATCAATTCAGAGTCTTTGCCGAAAACAGATATGGAAAAAGTTCCTCATTAGACTCTGAAGCAGTTCTTGTACGGTATCCTTTCAATGAACCTGGACCTCCTGGTGTCCCTGTTGCTACATCAGTGACAAAAGACTACATGGTTATTGAATGGAAAGCACCAATTAACAATGGTGGTAGTCCAGTTCTTGGCTATCATCTTGAAGGAAAAGAAAAGAACAGCCTTCTATGGGCAAAATTGAACAAGCATCTAATTCCTGACTGTCGATTTAAAACTAACAGTCTCGAAGAAGGTCTTGAATATGAATACAGAGTGTTCGCAGAAAATATTGCTGGCATTAGCGTGGCAAGCAAAATTTCAGAGTGCTATGTAGCTCTTGATCAGTGTGATCCTCCTGGCACCCCTGAGGCCATTGTTATCACCAGAAGCAAAGTGACACTTCAGTGGACCAAGCCACAATATGATGGTGGTAGTATAATCACTGGATATATCATCGAGCGGAAAAAGTTACCTGAAGGTCGCTGGATGAAGGCCAGCTTTACTAATATAATTGAGACAGAATATACAATAACAGGTTTAACAGAAGACCAAAGGTATGAGTTCAGAGTAATTGCAAGGAATGCAGCTGGTAGTCTTAGTGCGCCCTCTGAAAGTACCGGACCCATCACTGCAAGAGATGAGGTTGAAGGCCCAACTGCAACGATGGATCCAAAGTACAAAGATATTATTATTGTTCCTGCAGGTGAATCTTTTGTTATTGACGCAGATATCTATGGAAAGCCAACTCCTGATGTCACATGGCTAAAGGATGGAAAAGAAATTGATAAAGCTACCCCAAGAATGGAAATAAAAACCAGTGTTCAACGTACGGTGCTCATTGTTAAGGACTGCATTAGAGTGGATGGTGGACATTATATGCTCAGTCTTAGCAATGTTGGAGGAACAAAACAAATTCCGGTCACTGTTAAAGTTCTTGATAGACCTGGTCCACCTGAAGGTCCTCTCAAAGTAACTGGTGTAACTGCTGAGAAGTGTTATTTGTCCTGGAGTCATCCTTTACATGATGGTGGTGCAAGTATCTCTCATTACATTATTGAGAGGAGGGAAACTAGTCGTTTATCTTGGACTGTTGTGGAACCCAGAACTGAAGCTGTGAGTCACAAAGTGACAAAACTCTTAACAGGAAATGAGTACATTTTTAGAGTCATGGCAGTTAACAAATATGGCATAGGCGAGCCGCTTGAATCTGAGCCAGTAATCGCATGTAATCCATTCAAACCACCAGGTCCTCCTTCCATGCCTGAAGCAAGTGCTATAACAAAGGATTCTATAGTTTTGACTTGGGATCGTCCAGAAGATAATGGTGGTTCAGAAATTGACAGCTATATGCTTGAGAAACGTGACAAACAGGGCATTAGATGGACTAAGTGCCACAAGAAAAGACTGACTGATTTACGACTTAGAGTTACCGGACTTACAGAAGGACATTTCTATGAGTTCCGTGTTAGTGCTGAAAATGCTGCGGGTATGGGACAACCAAGCCAACCCTCAGAATTTTATAAGGCGTGTGATGCCACATATCCTCCTGGTCCACCTAATAATCCTAAGGTAACTGACCACTCCAGTACAACCGTTTCCCTATCTTGGGGCAAACCCATCTACGACGGAGGAGCTGAAATAAAGGGATACATTGTCGAAATGAAAGAAGTTGCCGAAAACGAATGGACAACATGCACGCCTCCATCTGGTGTACAAGAAACAAAATATAAAGTGACAAAACTTAGGGAAAATGCTGAATACAATTTCAGAATCTGTGCATTCAACCTTGAAGGGGTAGGAGACCATGTTGATGTCCCTGGTTCAGTTATTGCTGCAGAAAAGCTTTTTGCACCAGAGATTGAACTGGACGCAGACCTTAGGAAAGTCGTCTCTGTTCGTGCAAGTGGAACACTTCGCCTTTTTGTCACTATCAGAGGAAATCCTGAGCCTGAAGTACGATGGACAAAAGCAGATGGTGTTATCGCTGAACGTGCACAAATTGAAGCAACAAGCTCATACACTATGCTTGTCATTGACAATGTCAGCAGATTTGACAGTGGGAAATATGTTTTGACTCTTGAAAACAACAGTGGAGAAAAATCAGCCTTTGTCAATGTCAGAGTTCTGGACTCACCTAGCGCCCCTGTGAATCTTGAGGTTAAGGATATAAAGAGAGATTCTGTAATTCTCTCTTGGGAGCCTCCTCTTATTGATGGTGGGGCTAAAATAACCAATTACATTGTGGAGAAACGAGAATCTAACAGAATGGCCTATACTACTGTTACAACTAACTGTGTCAGGAATTCATTTAAAGTTGATGCACTTCAGCAAGGAGGTATTTACTACTTCCGAGTTTTGGCTGTCAATGAGCATGGTGTTGGTTTAGCAGCTGAAACTACAGATGCAACCAAAGTATCAGAGGCTCCCTTATCACCAGGAAAAGTTACACTTGTCGATGTGACTCGTAAAAGTGTAACACTTTCTTGGGAGAAGCCTGATCATGATGGTGGCAGCAAAATCACAGGCTACTTGGTAGAAATGCAAACTGAAGACAGTGACAAGTGGACTGTGTGCGCTTCAGTTAAAGCTCTGGAGGCAACCATTGATGGTCTTACAGCTGGGGAAGAATACCTCTTCAGAGTAATTGCTGTTAATGACAAAGGAAGGAGTGATCCAAAACCACTTGGTATTCCTGTGATTGCTGAGGACATCCAAACTGAGCCTGTCGTTGATTTGCTTTTTAACACTTTCACTGTTAAAGCTGGAGATGATCTCAAAGTTGATGTTCCGTTCAGAGGCAGACCTGCACCTGATGTTTCCTGGAAGAAAAATGGTCTTCCCTTAAAGCAGACAACCAGAGTACATGTTCTTACATCCAATACATCAAGCAGAATTACCATTAAAGATGCTTCTAGGGAAGATGCTGGCAAATATGAAATCATATTAGCTAACACAGTGGGCTCTAAAACAACTGAAATTACCATTGTTGTTCTTGATAAGCCTGGACCCCCAGGTGCAATCAAAGTACATGAAGTGAGTGCAGATTTCGTCTCATTGTCATGGGACCCACCAGAGTATGATGGTGGATGCCAGATTAACAACTACATTGTAGAAAAGAGGGATACTACCACCACAAATTGGCAAATTGTTTCAGCCACAGTTGCAAGAACATCAATTAAAGTTTCCCGCTTGACACAGGGTACAGAATATCAATTCCGTGTTTGTGCTGAAAATCGCTATGGAAAGAGCCAATGCGTAGATTCTCAATTTATTGTTGCTCAGTACCCATTCATGCCACCTGGCCCACCAACAAAAGTTCATGTATCCAGTGCTACTAAGGCATATATGCTTGTCAAATGGAGTGCACCAGCAAATGATGGTGGAAGTCCTGTTCTTGGCTATCACCTAGAATGTAAAGAACAAAGCAGTATTCTTTGGACAAAGATTAACAGAGGTCTTATTACGGATGCACATTTCAAAGTTACTGGAATTGAAGAGGGCCTGCTGTATGAATACAGAGTCTATGCTGAAAACATAGCTGGTATTGGAAATTGCAGTAATGCCTCTGATCCAGTGGCTGCAAGAGATCCATGTGATCCCCCGGGTCAACCTACAGTAACAGACATTACTAGAACATCAGTTTCTCTGTCTTGGACAAAGCCAGAAAATGACGGTGGAGCCAAAGTCACTGGTTACATAATTGAATGCAGGGAGCTTCCAGATGGTCGCTGGATGAAGTGCAACTTTACAAATGTCCAAGAAACATATTTTGACATTACAGGCCTCACAGAAGATCAGCGATATGAGTTCCGTGTCATTGCAAAGAATGCTGCTGGTTTGTTGAGTGTGCCGTCTGAAATCACTGGCCCTGTCACTGTTAAAGATGATGTTGATCCACCACGAATCACAATGGATGAAAAGCTCAGACAATTAATGGTGATCAAAGCTGGAGATGTTTTGAAAATCGATGCAGATATTGCAGGACGTCCTCATCCAATAGTTCTGTGGTCGAAAGATGGGAAGGAGATTGAGACTCAAGCTCGAGTTGAGATCTTCTCTAGTGACACCACCACCACGTTAACTGTCCGAGACTGTATGAGAAAAGATTCTGGACAATATGTGTTGACGCTCCAGAATGTTGCTGGAGTAAGGTCATTGGCAGTAAATTGCAAGGTCCTTGATAGACCAGGGCCATCAGCTGGACCACTGGCGGTAACTGGTCTCACGGCAGAAAAATGTACTTTGTCATGGGGACCCCCTCCAGAAAATGGTGGGGCAGAAATCTCACACTACATCGTGGAGAAACGTGAAACAAGTCGCCTTGCCTGGACGCTTGTATATGGAGACATGAAAGCAACTACATGTAAGGTTACCAAACTTCTCAAAGGTAACGAATATATATTTAGAGTTCTTGGTGTGAACAAATATGGTGTGGGTGAAGCCCTTGAGAGTAATCCTGTCAAAGCCCTGGACCCATTCACAATCCCAGCAGCACCCACAAATGTTGAAGTTACAAGTGTGACAAGTGAAGCAATGACAATTTGCTGGGAAAGGCCAGTTAGTGATGGAGGCAGTGATATTTCTGGCTATGTCATTGAAAAACGTGAGAAAACCGGTCTACGCTGGGTTCGTGTGAACAAAAAACCTGTATATGATCTCAGGGTTAAAGCGTCAAATCTCCGTGAGGGATGTGAGTACGAGTACCGTGTTTATGCAGAAAATGCTGCAGGATTGAGCCTTCCAAGTGAGCCTTGCCCACTAACTAAAGCAGAGGATCCTGTGTTTCTGCCATCCCCACCTGCTAAACCAAAGGTAATTGATTCAACTAAGAGCTCCATCACTCTTGCCTGGAACAAGCCATTATTCGATGGTGGTTCCCCAGTCACTGGATACAGTGTTGAGTACAGAGATACTAAGGACGAGGACTGGGTGGTAGCAGTTCACAACACGAAGAACATGGAATTCACAGTTGTTGGGTTAACATCTGGAGCAGAATATATACTTGCAGTTAGATCCATTAACAAAATTGGTCTTAGTGACCAAAGCCCTGCAACTGATCCATATGTTGCAAAGGAAAGCGAAGAAGAGCCAGTATTTGAAATAAGCAATGAAATGCGCAAGACAATTATTGTGAAGGATGGCAGTTCATTCACCCTAACGGTTCCATTCAGAGGGAAACCAGTGCCGAATGTCATCTGGAATAAAGCAGATGTAGATCTAAGAGTGAGAGCAAGCATTGATACACGTGATACAAGCACATCGATAACGGTGGAGCAAGCAACAAGAGATGATTCTGGAAAGTACAATGTCACTTTACAGAATGTTGCTGGAAAATCAACACTGACACTGGTTGTCAAAGTTCTGGATTCTCCAGGTCCGCCCTCCAATATTACCGTTAAAGATGTCACTAAAAATTCAGCTGTTCTGACATGGGAGGCTCCAGAAAATGAAGGTGGTGGACCTGTCAAGAACTACCATATTGATCTGCGTGAAGCAAGCAGGAAAGGTTGGACAAACATCACTACTTCATGCCAGCGCTTAACCTATAAGTTGACGGACTTGCAAGAAGGAGGAGTATACTATTTTAGAGTTACTGGTGAAAATGAATATGGAGTTGGTGTGTCTTCTGAGACTAAAGATGGAACTAAGATTACAGGTACACTATTTCAGTTTTAGCACATTTTGATAGAATACTTGCAAATGTCTTGTTTGTTTCATTAATTTTTTTTTTGTTGATATTTTGTAATTTCAGAAAAACCAGGTCCTCCTAGAAAGTTTGGCGTTACAGATGTAACAAAGGACAGTGTCACATTAGCCTGGAATAAACCAGATCATGATGGAGGTAGCAGAGTCACTGGTTATCTTGTGGAAGCTCTTGAGGATGGCGATGATGAGTGGGTGAATTGTGGTGTTGTCAAAACCACACATCTGTTAGTTAGCGGCTTGAGGGAAAATTCTGAGTATTTCTTCAGAGTCTATGCTGAAAACCTTGCCGGTCTCAGTGACCCCAAAGAAATGGTTACACCTGTGCTCGTGAAAGATCAACAAGGTAAGTTAATTTTTCCAAATTTAAATAATTTGTTTTCATGACGCTTTTGACATGATTAATATTGCTGCTGTCCTCTCTTTCATACAGAGTCCCCGGAAATTGACATGAGGAACTTCCCTCATCACACTGTGTTTGTCAGAGCGGGATCAAACCTGAAAGTCGAAATTCCGCTCACAGGCAAACCATTGCCAAAAGTTGCGCTGTCAAAAGATGGTGTGACTCTGAAATCAACAATGAGGTTCAACACTGAAGTAACTCCAGTAGGCCTCGTCATCATCCTTCGAGAGAGTAATGCCCATGATGCTGGCAAATATGACATTACTGCATCCAACAGAAGTGGAACAACTAAGTCCTTTGTAAACATTGTGGTCCTGGACAGACCAGGGCCTCCTGTTGGTCCTGTTGAAATTAGCAATGTCACTGAAGATAGTGTGAACCTAACATGGCAACCTCCTCTATATGATGGTGGCAGCCCGATCACCAATTACATTGTGATGAAGCGTGAAACAACGTCTGCTAACTGGATAGAGGTGTCATCTGCTGTCGCCAGAAGCACAATAAAGATCATGAAACTAACAACTGGAGAGGAATATCAGTTCAGGATCAGGGCAGAAAATCGCTTCGGAATCAGTGAACATACTGATTCTCCAACTGTCACAGTAAAATTACCATATAGTAAGTAATTTGTGTTTCTCATTTTTGCATGTTAGTTAACATCTCTGAGAGGGGAATCAGCATGACCATGTTTAATTTAATCGGTGTACTGAGGTACCAGTATGATAGGCCTTTCTATTTGGTAAATATATTCCGATGTTTTAATTTTTTACATGTCAAATATTTTATGCATTTTAGATATGTTTGTTTTTTTTTTCACAATCTTCTGGTGAGAAATCAGTGATTCAAAAAAGAAAAAAAAAAGGTTTGTTGTTGCTTTGCTTAATCAACATTAGGCTATCATCAAGCCAAAAATATGTTTTGCTTCAGGATTTTGTGTCAAGTAACTTCCCTTACTACCAAACAATTAACCTCATATTCACATAAGTGGCAGCAGAAAAAAAATAAATTCATAATCTACATAACTGGCTGACAGCATCATGGGGTTACGTCCAGTTGCATCATCCAGGTTCTGGAAAGGTCACATTTTGTAGAGTAATTCCCCCTGCCTGACCAGAATGTGGACTGACATGCTTAAAGCCCCACATGAAAGGTCCTCTGGATGTATTCTAATCTTGGCTGTAGTTTGCAACATGTAACAAAGCAACTACTGGTACTACATTACTTTTAAGAAGAACCAAAGCTTCTCTCTTGACAATGGCAAAATAAACTTGTGCATCTATCAGATAGCCAATGCTCCTACACAACATGAAAAATAACCACTCAGTTTGGTAACTTTTTAATTAACCTCTGACTGTTGCAAATATTTTGATTTTCACGCTTATTTGGAGACAACCTGGAAAATGTAGCTTCATTTATGCATATATTATAATACTCTATAAAATTATTTCTATTTATTTTCTCCTAGCAATTCCTGGAAGTCCATCAGCACCATATGTAACTTCAGTTACAAGTGAGAGCATTACTGTAAGCTGGAAGGAGCCTGCCTCAGACGGAGGAAGCCATGTTTTTGGATATCACTTACAGATGAAAGACAGGAATAGCATCCTATGGCAGAAGGTTAACAGAACTATAATCCGCTCGACTCACTTCAAGGTGACAAGTATCTTTGCTGGCCTGATCTATGAGTTCAAGGTAGCAGCAGAAAATGCAGCTGGAATCGGCCCCCTCAGCAAAATCTCAGATGCTGTTCTTGCCATTGATTCATGCGGTAATTTTTTTTAAATCATTTATTCTGAGCACTTAATATATCACTACCGAAAATTCTTGCATGGCATATTTCTAATGCTCTAATTCTGTTTTTCAGAACCTCCAGTCAACCTGCGTGTCACTGACATCACAAAGAATTCTATCTCACTAGCTTGGCAGAAGCCGTCATATGATGGTGGTAGCACAATAACTGGATACATGGTGGAATATCGGGATGTATCGAAAGCCAGATGGACCAAAGCAAACTTAACAAATATTTCAGAAACCAATTTTACAGTTACTGGCTTGACCAAGGATCAATCATATGAATTTAGAGTCATGGCAAAGAATGCAGTTGGGTCCATCAGCAATCCCTCTGTCACTGCGGGGCCTGCCACGTGTGTGGATACATACGGTATATCGCATTTTTCTTCCACGATAATTACGCAGCATTTCATAATATCGAAAATGATTTGCACCCTTTTGTTGCTATCTAATTTTTTATTTTTGCTGTAATGCAGGTGCACCTGAAATAGAAGTACCTCAAGAGTATTTGGATGTACTGAAATTCATGGCAGGAGCTGCTGTTCACCTGAAAGTTGGAATTATTGCAAAGCCTCGTCCAACAATTGAGTGGTACAAAGATGGGAAGGAGTTGGAATCCAATGCACAGCTCTCAATTGAGAGCACAACAGATTCTTCAGGCATTCTCATTAGGGATGCTAGTCGTCTGAATTCTGGAATATATGAAATTAAGATCAAGAATTCTTTGGGCTCAGCAACTGCTTCCATCAGAGTGCTGATACTAGGTACCAAAAAAATAAAAAACAAAAATATTAAATGTTTCTGAATTTTTGTTTCCACATTTGCTCCAGATCATGCAAAGAAGATTATGTTCATAAATAGATTGCTTTTTTTATTAATATTTTTATATCTTCTCATTACTAGACAAACCAGGACCTTCTGGTGCAATTCAATTTAAGACCGTCACAGCAGATAAGATCACCATAATGTGGGACCCTCCAGCCGATGAGGGTGGTGCACTGGTCACCCACTACATTGTGGAAAAAAGGGAGACAAGTAGAGTATTATGGTCTGTGATATCCGAAAAACTGGAAGAATGCATTGTCTCTGTTCAGAAGCTGATTAGAGGAAACGAATATATCTTCCGTGTCAGAGGTGTCAACAAATACGGAGTTGGTGATCCAATGGAGTCTGAGCCAGTCATTGCAAGAAATGCCTTTGGTAAGGAGCACAGACTTATAACACTGCTTTCTGATCTTGTAGTGTATAAGAGTCCTAACAATATTATTATTCACTTTTAGTTGTTCCTGACAAACCCAGCAAGCCATTCGTTACAATGACCACAAAGTCAACAATGACCGTGGTCTGGGAGAGGCCAATTATTGATGGCGGCAGCGATGTTGATGGATACTACCTTGAAAAATCTGAGAAACAGAGCCTCCAGTGGTTCAAGGTCACGAGAGATCCCATTCGTGACACCAGACAGAAAGTCAGTAACCTTATAGAGGGAAATGAATATCAGTATCGTGTCTGTGCCATCAATAAGGCTGGACGAGGTGAATACTCAGATATTTCAGCCTTCTACAAAGCAGCTGATCCTGTTGGTAAGTGTTGTCTATTCATTGATTTGCTGTAGGAAACAATTATTTTATTTTTGCTGGCTTAAATAATGCTTATTTTTTTCATTTTAGATCCACCAAGCGAGCCAACAAAACTCAAAGTCATCGACTCAACCAAAACTTCCATCACTCTCGGATGGGTAAAACCTGTATATGATGGAGGCAGTGAGATAACTAGCTATATAGTTGAAGAGAGGCTATCTGGAGAAAGTGAATGGACTGTCATCAGTTCAAAGGATGAAGTGAGAACAACAGAGTTTGTTGTCTCATACCTCCAGCCTGGAGTCAACTACTTCTTCCGTGTATCTGCCGTTAACAGTGTTGGACACGGACGGCCAATTGAGATGGCTCAGCCGGTGCAAGCTAAAGATATTCTTGGTTAGTACTGAACATGCCTTTAGGCCAGTGTTACCTCAGTGATTGGTGGAAACGTGCCCTTACTAATATTTTTTCCTTTCATTTATACAGAGGAGGCTGATTTTGATCTTGATGCCAGCGTGAAAACTCAATATACAGTGAAAGCAGGGAAGGATGTGACAATTATGATGCCACTGAAGGGCAGACCAGCACCAAATGTGACCTGGAGAAAGGGTGACAAAAATATGGCGGGCGATCAAAGATACACCATCAATAACACAGATTCTTCAACAGTTCTCGTCATTCCGAGGGTCACTCGTGACGACAGTGGAAAATATCTGCTTGAAGTTGAAAATGGTGTCGGGGAGCCAAAGACGCTCACAGTGTCTGTGAAAGTCCTTGACACTCCATCTGCTTGTCAGAGACTGTTGATCAAAAATGTCACTTGCGGCAAATTAACTCTGAGTTGGGATGCACCTCTTATCGATGGAGGCTCAGAAATAACCAATTACATAATCGAAAAGAGAGATGCCACAATGAAATCTTACTCTCTTGTGACTAATGAGTGTTCCAACACATCATTGAAAATTCATGACCTGGCTGAGGATGTACGCTACTTTTTCCGGGTCTCAGCTGTGAATGAAATTGGTGTTGGTGACTCAAGTGAAACAGAAGAGCCTGTTAGGGCAACTGAAGCTCCTGGGCCAGTCAGAGATCTTGCCATGAAGGACTCTACCAAAACATCAGTTACACTACAGTGGAATAAACCTGAGTATGATGGTGGCAGCCATATCTCAGAATATGTCATAGAAAAGAAAGAAGAAGATGAAGTCAACTGGTCACTTGCTGGCACCTGCAAACGTTGTCAATATGAAGTCACAAACCTTGATGAATTTTCAGTGATGGATTTCAGAGTATCATCCAGAAATGAAAAGGGACAGAGTGACATCTCAGAAATTGGACCAATCACAGTGACAGATTTAATCACTCCGCCTGAAGCAAATCTTTCAGATTACCCTGAGGGTGAAGTCTTTGTCAGAATTGGACAAAATTTAAACATTGAGCTACCATTCAAAGGCAAACCAAAACCATCTATGCAGTGGTTCAAAGATCATGAAACAGTAAAAGAAAATGAGCAGACACGCTTCTGGTTAACAGAAAACAAAGCGGCTCTTGCAATAAGAAATGTTAGAAAAGATAATGCTGGAAAATACACACTGACACTTGACAACAAACTCAGTAAAGTATCATATGATCTAAAAGTCATAACGCTTGGACCACCCTCAATACCAGTTGGACCAATACGATTTGATGAAATCAAAGCGCAGAGTATAATAATATCTTGGAACGAACCCACTGATGATGGCGGTGGAGAAATCACTTGTTACAGTGTGGAGAAACGTGAAACGTCTCTAGCATTATGGAAGCTCGTGTCCTCAAGTGTCGTTAGAACAACCTTCAAGATACCTAATTTAAATAAAGGGACGGAATACCAGTTCAGAGTACGTGCAGAAAATAAATATGGAGTGAGTCAGCCTTTGAATTCACAAGACGTGGTTGCCCAACACCAGTACAAAATTCCAGGTCCACCAGGCCGACCTGTTGCGTACAACGTAACAAGTGACGGCATGACAATTCAGTGGGAGGCACCTGCTTTTGACGGTGGCTCGCCTGTCACAGGGTACTTCGTTGAAAAGAAGGACAGAAATAGCATTCTGTGGACAAAAGTAAATTCCTCTGCGATTTCCGGAAGAGAGTACAGAATCACTGGTCTCATTGAAGGACTTGAATATCAGTTCAGAGTGTATGCACAGAATAATGCTGGCTTAAGCGGTGCCAGTGACGCAAGCAAATTCACCCTGGCAATTTCCCCTGTTGGTGAGTTCTAATTTAAGCCACGTAAGATTCCAAATACCATATATGCCCTGATAAATAGATTTCCAGTGATGACAGCTTTGTCTCGACCGTGCCAGAGGCTTATTTCACTATGGGTTCCCTCTCCATATTTCCCATGCATTTTTCACATAGGGTATTCATTTTTCTTTCTGTCTAATATAAGTACTATGGTTAACAGAGGCTCACTTGAGTTCCTTGCTTTGTTCTAAAAGTTAAACTGTACCTTTTCATATCTCAGCATTGAAATGCAGTAGTCTGAATATTGCATTAAAAAAGCAAAGGGCCAACAATGTTGTGAAAAAGTGTTTGCCCCTTTCTGATTTATTCAATTTTTGCATATTTGTCGCACTTTAACGATTCAAGTCAGGAAACTGATCTTTAATTCTAAACAAAGATAAGCCGAATTAACATAAAATGCATTTTGTTTTGCTCATATTGTTTATGCCTTCTGATAAATTATCTGGATGATCTGAAACATTTAAATATGAAATATGAAAAATTTAAAATTAAGCAAAAATAGAAATATTGATGAAGGGCACTTAAAATACTTTTTCACTGCAGAGTACGAGTTGCTACAATGGGACAACAATAACGATTACATTCTAGTCATGGATTTCTAGCCAGTTGCACACTTGTAATTAATCTTGCTTTTTAAAAGCACAAAATGGCTTTGAAGTTTATGGTTGACATATTAAGTGATGCAATTTCACATGTGTAACGTAATGAGTTTTGTTAACCACAAACCCTTCATTCATCAAAGCAAAATAACCGTTAAAAAATCTACTGTAGGTATTTTGAGGGGACCGATAGCTAAAAAATGCTAAATTGAAGACCCTTGTTTTAAAAGTACTTCAGTCAAAACATGTCCATTTTTGGAAATTGAGGAAGTGAATTAAGATAACTGTAAAAGCCGTTTTCCCATTCTTAACTCTTGGTGTCTGAAAATGTGACTGAAATACTAGGGCAGTAGGCTATTCAATTGTGTGTACGTTTTAGAACTATGATCTGGTATTCCATGTATTGAAATAATACTTACTGTCTGCTGTATGAAAATTTCTTTGCCAATTTAGATCCACCTGGCACACCTGATTGCATTGATGTCACAAGGGAATCAGTTTCTCTGAAGTGGGCTCCACCAAAGCGCGATGGAGGCAGCAAAATTGTGGCTTACAGTGTGGAGAGGCGCCAAGCAAGAGGCAAATGGTTGAGATGCAACTTCACTGATATTTCTGAATGCCAGTACACAGTGACAGGACTTTCACCTGGTGATCGCTTTGAATTTAGAGTGATTGCCAGAAATGCTGTTGGCACCATTAGTCCTCCTTCCCAATCATCTGGCTACATCATGACTCAAGATGAAAGTGGTATGTATATGGGTAATGTGTGCATTTTTCATAATTGACCTTCAACTTAAAATCAAAAATGGTTATAAATGTGGGTTTTTTTAAATCTTTTTTAGTTTCTCCAACCATCACGTTTATTGGGGAACAAAGTGTGACAGTGAAAGCTGGCGAAAATGTCAACATTAATGCGATCATCAAAGGACGCCCCGTGCCTCAGGTCACATGGTTTAAGGATGGAAAGGAAATAGACAAGAAGATGATGATCGATATATCTACAGCAATTGGATCAAGTACACTATTCATCAGAGATGTGAATCGTAATCATCGTGGTGTATATAGTATAGAAGCTAAGAACAGTTCAGGAACCAAGAAGGAAGATGTTCTCGTCAGAGTTCATGGTACTTTTTTTATGCTGTGAAATATTTTATTTCTAAATAGTCTAGTGAGTGCAGTGTTTACATTAAAGCTATTTGTTGGTTTTCTTACCAAAACTATCTCTCTATGCAGACACACCTGGGCCTCCTGATGGACCAATTCGCTTCACAAATATCTCAGCTGAGAAAGTTACACTATGGTGGAATCCTCCTGAAAATGATGGGTGTGCAGCCATCACTAATTATGTGATTGAAAAAAGAGAAACTTCAAGAGTTACCTGGGCGCTTGTCACAGATACATGTGAAGCTTGCTCTTTTGTTGTACCAAAACTTATCAAGGGCAATGAGTACGAGTTCCGTGTTTCTGCTGTCAACAAATTTGGTGTTGGCAAACCACTGGACTCGAATCCCCTTGTTGCAGAGTTGCAATTCAGTAAGTCCTTCGAATTTTGACATTTACACACAGTATGGACGTACATTTCTTGTTTATATGTTGAGAGAAATCTCTGACTGATGCATTCCTTTTTTGTCTTAAGCTGTTCCAGATGCTCCTGGAACACCAGACTGTTCTTATGTCACTGGAAACAGCCTTACGATTTGCTGGACAAGACCAAGATCAGATGGTGGAAATGAAATCAAACAGTTCATTTTAGAGAGAAGAGAGAAAAAGAGCCTCCATTGGGTGAAGGTAACAACGAAGCGGCCAATTACTGAGCTCAGACACAGAGTCATAAACCTCACAGAAGGGAATGAATACGAGTTCCGAGTAATGGCTGAAAACGCTGCTGGCATAGGCCCAGCGAGTGGCACATCTAGACTTTTCAAGTGCAGAGAGCCAACAAGTCCCCCCAGCGCACCTACAGTGGTGAAGGCTACAGATTCCACAAAATCCTCGGTTACAGTGGAATGGACCACGCCGGTGTTTGATGGTGGTTTGGAGATAATTGGATACATCATTGAGATGTGCAAGGCAAGACTAGGAGATTGGCATAAAGCTAATGTTGAACCTTGTGTTCACACCAAATACACAGTGACTGGTTTGGAAGAAGGAGAAGAATACAAATTCAGAGTCTCTGCAGTCAATGGTGCTGGACAAGGAGAGGCTTCGGAGGTACCTAATCCAGTGCAAGCTATTGATAGGCTAACGTCTCCAGAAATTGATATTGACGAAACCTTCAAACAAACACATATTGTGAAAAATGGAGGAACCGTGTGTCTACAAATAGCCTTCAAAGGAAAACCAGCACCACTTGCTACATGGACTAAAGCAGATGGAGAGATTGGTGTTATGGCAGACATTCATACTACAGAAACCATCAGTACCTTAACCATTGAGAACTGCACCAGGTATGATGCAGGGAAGTACACTTTAACTCTCGAGAACAACAGTGGACGTAAATCAATTACATTCACTGTGAAGGTCTTAGATACACCTGGACCACCTGGTCCGATTACCTTCAAAGATGTGACAAGAGGAGCTCTGACTTTGATGTGGGATGCGCCTGCTAATGATGGAGGAGCCCGCATCCATCATTACATTGTTGAGAAACGTGAGGCTAGTCGTCTGACTTGGCAAGAAGTGAGTGAGACGTGCACTCGCCAAATACTCAGAGTGAGCAATCTTGCACACGGTGTAGCATACTGTTTCAGAGTCACTGCGGAAAATCAGTACGGCCCAGGTGAGCCTTATGAGATGTCAGAGCCAATCATAGCTACTGAAGAACCAGCTCCACCAAAGAGACTAGATGTCATTGACATCACAAATTCTACGGCCACTCTTGCCTGGTTGAAACCCGAACATGATGGTGGAAGTCGTATAATAGAATACATTGTTGAAACTAGAGCTGAGGACTCAGAGCGCTGGATATATGGAGGCCATACTAAGTCCTTGACTATGGTCATTGAGGGTTTACTGGAGAATACGGACTATGAATTCCGTGTCATGGCTAGAAATGATGCCGGGCTCAGTGAACCACGAGAAACGGCTGAGTCTGTCCTAATCAAAGAACCTCGTATTGAACCAACTGCAGATTTGAGCGGTATTACCAACCAGCTGATTACATGCAAGATTGGCCATGCTTTCACCATTGATATTCCCATCAGTGGTAGGCCAGCTCCTAAAGTATCTTGGAAACTGGAAGAAATCAAGCTGAAGGAAACTGACAGAGTGTCAATCAAGAACACCGCAGAGAGGACCACTTTGACAGTCAAAGACTCCATGAGGAGTGATAGTGGCAAATATTACCTCACCCTTGAGAACACTGCAGGAGCTATGACGTTCACTGTAACCGTCAATGTTGTTGGCAGACCAGGTGCACCAATTGGTCCCGTGAAAATTTCATCAGTGTCATCTGAATCCTGTGTGTTAACATGGGCTGAACCAGAAGATGATGGTGGAAGTGAAGTCACTAACTACATTGTGGAGAAACGCGAATCTGGCTCAGGCATTTGGCAGGTTGTGAATTCCAGTGTGAAACGTACTACAATTAAAGTCTCACATTTGACCAAATATATGGAATACACTTTCCGCATCCGTGCTGAAAACCGATTTGGAGTGAGCAAGTCCATCGAATCTCAATCTGTTGTCGCGGAGCATCCATTCAGTAAGTGGGATCAATTCTTAGCGTTATTTTTGTCTTAGGCGTAAAATGCATGTACTCAATTCTCCTCCATTACTTTTAATTGCAGTTCCGCCAAGTTCCCCAACACGACCAGATGTAGTCTTTGTTACCGCAAATGCCATGGGTATACAGTGGGAGCCTCCATATCATGATGGTGGCAGTCAGATCACTGGCTACTGGATTGAGAAGAAAGAGCGGAACACCATCCTATGGGTGAGGGAGAACAAGATCCCATGCATTGAGTGCCATTACAAAATATCTACACTCATAACTGGCCTTGAGTACCAGTTCCGAGTTTATGCAATGAATGCCGCTGGTTTGAGCAAAGCCAGTGAAGCTTCCAGACCAGTGATAGCCCAAAATCCTGTCGGTGAGTGCCAGACATTTTCTACAGAACATTTCAGTTTTTTTTTTTGCCTTTGAAGTTACTGAATATTATCATGTATTCTTAACGCAGATCCTCCAGGCAAACCAGAAGTGATAGATGTAACAAAAACATCGGTAACGATCACATGGTCTGTTCCATTCAATGATGGCGGCAGTCCAATCGTTGGTTACACAGTTGAGCGCAAGGCATTCGGTGATGACGAAGGTCGCTGGCTCAAGTGCAACTACGCAACTATCACAGAGAACTATTTCACTATAACTTCGCTGAACGAAGGGGATGTTTACGAGTTCCGTGTCATTGCCAAAAATGGAATTGGAGTGCACAGCGTGCCTTCTGAATCAACTGGAGCTATTACATGCAAGGATGAATTCAGTAAGACATTTAATATCTAAATGTATGCATGTGTTTATAATGGACTGTACAAAAGTCATAGGCACAATTAAAGCAATACTTTACACCAAAGATGCTTTCAAAAATACATTAAAATTTTCTAGTATCGGGGCTCCTGATTGGCCCACTGCTGAGACATTTGTGTGGGAGGCCTGTGGTTAAGCGCATGAAGCCCAGCCACGAAATAACTAGTTATGGCTGGAGGTCGGCATACAGAAGGCAACAGTTGGGTTAGCCTCACCGGGGATAAGTGGGATTAAGTTGGTCAAAATTTGCTCGTCTCATCACTCTCTATTGGCCACTTCTGGTCAGCCAGGCACATGTTGTGCACTGCCTGCTTCATCCTCCGACAGAATAGGCAGCATGTGATTGGCCGCGTGACTGCATACTGTAGAAGAAGCAAGGGCTGCTCATCATGTGAGTCAGAGGAATTAAATGCCACTGCATCTTCCTCCCGAGCTTATGGGAGCAGGTCACTGAGGTAGACTTAATAGTTCAGATATGTTTAGGGTGGGAAAAATAAGGCCCTCCCCAAAAAAAAGTTTCTTGGTATCTGAAAAATCTATTATTAGCATCTGTAAACCTTTAAATTGTAAATCAAATCAATATTTGAGATGACTACCTTGCCATTGCCTGAAACTTTGATATAACTGGACAGCATTACTAAGTTTTTTTTTAAAAGATGATTGGCTGTTTTATCTTTCATGCATGTTGGAGAACTGGCCACAGTTCCTCTACAGACCGTCTCATTTGCCTTCTTCTGTCCTGGTGATCCCAGACAGCCTTGATTCTTTAATGAAAAGAAAACACTTATTTGTGAAAGTATTTTTCTATATGCATTCGGTCTGTGAAATGTATTTTTGTCTTCATGAACACTAATGCAGAAAACAAAAAAAATCTTTGTGTTAATATATAAACATTTGTATTTAAAAGATTTTGGGTGCCTAAGGCTTCTGCACAGTAATGTTCTGTAAGTCATATTTATTGAGATATATACCCTTGATCTTTAATGTCATCTTCATTACAGGTCCACCGAAGGCAGAACTTGATTCCACTCTTCTTGGAGAAACGATCACTATTCGGGCTGGGTCAGATCTTGTACTCGACGCAGCTGTTGGCGGAAAACCGGAACCAAAGGTTTTCTGGTCCAAGGGCGATAAAGAATTGGAGACTGGTGAGAAATACTCTCTGCAATATACCAGCACACGCGCTATGGCCATTATCAAGTCCTGTGACAGATATGACACTGGAAAGTACACCCTGACGGTGAAGAATGCCAGCGGAGTCAAGACAGCCTCTGTCAATGTTAAAGTGCTTGGTAAGTGCGTGTGTGCATTTTGTGAAATCTAGGATACTATTTGAAATACAAGTAATCTGTAAGAGATCAATTATCTGATGTTCAAATTTCAGATACTCCTGGGCCTTGTGAGGGCAAGCTCAACATCACTAGAGTGACTGAAGAGAAATGCACTGTGTCCTGGAAAATACCAACAGAGGACGGTGGAGACATAGTCTCACACTACATTGTCGAGAGACGTGAAACAAGCAGACTAAACTGGGCCGTAGTTGAAACAGAGTGCAAGACGCTTTCATGTGTTGTTACCAGGCTAATAAAGAACAATGAGTATGTCTTCCGCGTCAGAGGGGTGAACAAGTTTGGGCCTGGCGTTCCATTGGAGTCCGAGGCTATTATTGCGAGAAATGCTTACAGTAAGTATGATATGTACGATATCAATAACCTGAACTTTTATTTATAGTGATGAAAAAGGGCCCCCTACAATTATATTCTTCTTCTATTTCAGCCATTCCATCACCTCCTGGAGCACCTGATATCATTTCTGCTGGGAAGGAACACGTCATCATCGAATGGCTGAAACCTGAGAGTGACGGCGGAAGTGAAATCAGAACATACCTTGTCGATAAACGCGAGAAGAAGAGCACGCGATGGACAAGAGTGAACAAAGATTACATCGTATATGACACAAGACTTAAAATCTCTGGCCTTCTGGAGGGCAGTGATTACCAGTTCCGTGTAACAGCTACAAACGCAGCTGGCAGCAGTCAACCGAGCGATGCGTCCGAGTATGCGCTCTGTAGAGATCCCACATGTGAGTAACTCATTTTAATGCTGCATACACTTTGAATGAGAAAATACAGCTCACCCTTCAATCGTCCCCACGAGCCGTTTACCTCAAGCTTTTTTGTCTGTTCCAGATACCCCTGCTCCCCCCTCAGTTCCTCGTGTGGTAGACTCCACCAAGCACAGCATTAGTCTGGCATGGACTAGACCAATGTATGACGGTGGATCCGATGTGATTGGCTACGTCGTTGAGATGCTAGAGGAGGGAACTGAGCAGTGGTTCCGGGCCCATCAAAAGCATTTGACAACCACAGAGTTTGTTGCAATTGGCCTCACTAGTAGCAAGAAGTATCGCTTCAGAGTTGCTGCAGTGAACGCTAACGGCATGGGTGAATTCAGTGAGGCTTGTGCTGAAACTGAGCCACTGGAAAGAACTGGTAAGTTGTGAAAGTTTTGTATGTTAACGCTGTATGACATTGAGCCAAAATATATTCAAATTAAATCAAAAGGTACACCCTACTAAGCGTGGCCAGCTGTGACCAGCTCAATTCTGCAGATATTTATAAGTTTTTCCATCTTCATTTTAAAATTCATTGTCATAGCTACAATTCTGATTTTTGTCCCCTTTTAACACCAAAACTCACCCCCCGTACCAGGAATTACTGCATGAAATTATAACATTTTGTGTTGTCCCTGACCTAGTACTTATATTTGTTTGAACAAGCTGATCAGGAAAGTGCTTGAACAGAAATTTTGTGAAAGTATTACAAGTGAATAATGCCAAGTAAAGCCAGCAAGTTGGCTTTATACTCATAATTCATTTTCTTTCCCTACACTTCTCTCATGAAATTGACTGTGGCTGCCCCATTTTCCAAAGGCTAGAAAACATACAACCAGTTTCCTCCAAATTCTTCCTAGCAGTTAAGACACTTAAAAATGCTGTAACTTCTACACTATGGGCCTGATTTGAATATACATCCCTCCCCCCCCCCAAAAAAATTGAGAATCTGCACTAACACTCACAATCAACTTTATCTGTGATTGACAGCAATGATAACAATAACTTTCAAATATTGATACACATGCTGTGCATGCACACATTCTCACTTTACATGATAAAATTCCCACAAAGATCCCTTTAAATTCACTGTAGACAATTAGATGGTATTTTAATATTTTCCTACAGCAAGCATAACATAAAGCCTTAGGCATCATGTAACAGTTACAGGATAAGGCACACTAGGGATAGGGACTTAAATACAAATGCTCAAATTAAAAAAAAAAAATTGTTTTCCTACCAGAAATACCTCATCTTGAGCTCGCAGATGACCTGAAGAAGACCATCTGCTTAAGAGCCGGTGGCACTTTGCGTCTCTTTGTCGCTGTAAGTGGAAGACCAATTCCCCATGTGACCTGGAGCAAAGCTGGCATAGATCTACAGAGCCGAGGATTTATTGAAGTAACCGAAGGTTACACTACCCTGACCATTGAAAAGGTTCATCGCTATGATGCTGGAAAGTACACGATTGAAGCAGAGAATCCATCTGGCAAAAAGAGTGCCACCATTTTGGTCAAGATTTACGGTAAGGAACAGCCAATACATTTATGAAAATACTTTTTCACCCTCTGAAAGGGACCTTCCTCTAGAATAACTGAAATTTCATTTTGATTCAAATTTAATTTTTTTCAGATACTCCTGGTCCTCCTGGTGCAATAAAGATTAAGGACTATACCAAGGAATCCGTTGTGATTACTTGGGATGTCCCGAGTATCGATGGAGGTGCACCTGTAAACAACTACATTATTGAGCAACGCGAAGCAGCCATGAAATCCTACAAAGGAGTAACATCTAAATGCACTAAGACATTGTTCAGAATCACTGGTCTAGAAGAAGGGGCTCGGTATTTCTTCAGGGTCTTGCCTGAAAATATTTATGGCGTCGGTGAGCCTTGTGAAACAAGTGATGCTCTGCTGGTTTGTGAATTCCCTATGATGCCCCAGACTTTGGAGGTTGTTGATACCACGAAATCGACTGTAACTTTACGATGGGAGAAACCTATTCATGATGGCGGAAGCAGACTCACCGGCTACATCATTGAGGCATGCAAATTTGGAACAGACCGGTGGACGACAGTGGCCACTGTGAAAACAACAGTGTTTGAACACACTATAGTCTCTCTGAATGAGTCTGAAGAATACCTCTTCAGAATTAAAGCTGAGAACAGCAGGGGAATAAGTGAAGCCAGAGAGCTAGTGTCACCTGTAACTATTCAAGAGCACAGAGGTATTGACATCACTCTCACACTTTGTTGCCTTAACCATAATTAAGATTAAATAACATTTTGGCACAAGGATGTTCGTTGAGATTAGATTGGGTTTGAAATATGTAATTTATTGCATTTTACTTCACAGTTTTGCCTCAAATTGATGTGGCTGGAATACCTCAGAAGACCGTCTGCGTACCAGCTGGAAGACCAATTGAACTCCAAATCCCAGTCACTGGAAAACCACTTCCAGTTTGCACTTGGTATTTTGCTGGAGTTCAGATGAAAGAACTTGATCGCATAAAAGTGGAGTCCACTGCAAAATTCACAAAGCTAACAGTGCGTGAAACCACAATTAATGACACAGGCAACTATACTCTTGAGGCAAAGAATATTGCAGGAACCGTAACAGAAGTCATAAAAGTCATCATTCTTGGTAAGTAATAATAATTCAAGAAATATTGTTCAGAAAAGGTCTGTGAAGAAAGAGTACCTGAATCAATAACTGAATTTCATTCTCCATTGATTAGATAAACCTGGCATTCCTGTTGGGCCATTAAGAATTGAGGAAGTTGAAGCAACCTCCGTCACGGTCAGCTGGCATCCGCCAGAAAAGGATGGAGGTGCTAACATCAGTGGTTATATTGTTGAACAACGTGACGCCCACCAGACAGGATGGCTCCCTGTGTCCGAATCTGTCACCAGGACCACTTTCAAGTACACCAGGTTGACTGAGGGCAATGAATACGTCTTCCGTGTCGCTGCAACCAATCGCTTTGGCATTGGATTATTCTTGCAGTCTGAAGTTGTTGAGTGCAAGAGTGCAAAGAGTAAGTGATCCTTGGAGAAATTGAGAAATTCAGTTTTTGTATTTAGTCCAAGGAAGGGGAGGGAGAAATAATGTTTTTTTTTAATCTGTTACAGCAATACCAGGACCACCAGGTAGACCAGATGTATTTGATGTGTCCCATGATGGAATGACCCTGACATGGACACCACCAGAGGATGATGGTGGTTCTCATGTGTCTGGATATCTCATTGAGCGCAAGGAGGTGAAATCTGACCGATGGGTGCGCATTAATAAGAATCCAGTAACGATGACGAGATATCGATCAACTGGTTTGATTGAGGGTCTTGAATACGAGTTTAGAATAACTGCAATCAACTCGAGAGGCCAAGGCAAACCCAGTGAGGCCTCTAAATCAGTAGTGGCAATGGATCCCATCGGTATGCACCTTTCTCGTGATTTGAATTTGACACTTCTCTCTTTGAGTATTTTGTGTTTTTTCTAGCATCACAATGTAAAAAAATAACCTGAAATTATTAGACCACTAATTAATAAAATTTTCACAACAACTATAATGTGCAGCTATTTCATTTCAAGTTCAAAAGTTACAATTGTTACCTCTACAGGTGTAAGTGTGGACTTTGTCGCATTGTTTCATTTTAAAAAATTTGCATTTATACAGAGCCCCCCGGCCCACCACAGAAACCAAGAGTCACCGATAGCACACGGACATCTGTGTCACTTGCTTGGAGTCCCCCTGTAGAGGAGGGTGGTTCTGTAATTACTGGTTACCTGATTGAGATGCAGAAGATCGATCAAGTAGAATGGACAAAATGCAACACAACCCCAACAAAGACTTGTGATTACATCTTGACGCACATGCCCCAGGGAGCGGAGTACCGGTTCCGTGTCATGGCATGCAATGCTGGAGGACCTGGAGAGCCAGCCGAAATCCCAGGCACCGTGAAAGTTACAGAAATGCTCGGTAAGACATTATTTACAGTTCCAGCCAATGTTATTGCTTTTTCTCCAGCATGTCTCAGAAATCATCGAAAGATTTTACCCTGACTATTAAGGTTTGGCTGAACAGAGTGTACATGTTCTTTTTTCAGTGTATCCCGATTATGAGCTGGATGAAATGTATGTGCAAGGCTTAGTCGTCAGACAAGGTGGAGTCATAAAGCTCTCTGTGCCCATTAAGGGCAAACCAATACCGATCTGTAAATGGACAAAAGATGGCCGTGATGTGTCTCACAGAGCCATGATTGCAACTGGTGATGATCTCACTGAGCTTGTAATCAAGGAAGCACACAGAGATGATTCTGGTACCTACGACCTTCTGCTTGAGAACAAGTGTGGCAAGAAGGCCGCATACATTAAGGTTAAAGTCATTGGAAGGCCGGATCCACCTGAAGGACCTCTTGAATTTGATGACATCCAGGCTCGTTCTGTGAGAGTGAGTTGGAGAGCTCCTGCAGATGATGGCGGCTCAGACATCCTTGGATACATGATTGAGAGGCGAGAGGTTCCTAAGGCAGCGTGGTACACTGTCAATTCAAGAATTGTTGACACTTCATTTGTGGTCAAAGGACTGAAGGAAAATGTTGAGTACCATTTTAAGGTGACCGCTGAAAACCAGTTTGGGTTTAGCAGGTCACTGAAGTCTGAGGAGGCTATTACACCAAGGACACCTCTGTGTGAGTATATTTAAACTGGCTATTGGTCAACTATAGAATGTTGGGCAACACAATGATAATAATCTATCCCACTATGGTCCTATTACAACAGGTCCGCCAGAACCTCCCAGCAATCCTCCAGAAATTATGGATGTCACAAAGAATTCAGTCTCTCTTTCTTGGTCCAGACCAAGAGATGATGGTGGCTCTCGTGTTACTGGCTACTTTATTGATCGTAAAGAGATATCAACTGAAAAGTGGGTTCGTCACAACAAAACTCACATAACCACAACAATGTGCACTGTAACAGGACTCATACCTGATGCAGAATATCAATTCCGTGTAATCGCACAGAATGATGTTGGTCAGAGTGAACCTGGACCTGCATCTGATTCTGTCATATGCAAAGATCCATTTGGTAAGTAATTGGCAGCCTCCTTAAAAAAAGTATCTTAATGAACTTGATGTATGCCTACTCTAAATGAATACATACTCAGTCTGACAGTTGCATTTCATTTTAAAGACACACCAAGCCAGCCAGGAGAGATTGATATAGTCTCCATCACCAAAGACTGCATCACCATTCATTGGGATCGTCCAGTTTCTGATGGAGGAAAAGAGATCCTGGGATACTGGATTGAGTACAGACAATCTGGTGAAAGTGCCTGGAAGAAATGCATCAAAGAGCGTTCAAGGGATAGGCAGTTCACCATGGGCGGTCTTATGGAGGCAACTGAATATGAATTCAGAGTGTTTGCTGAAAACGAATCTGGCCTCGGCAGGCCACGCAGAACAGCGATGGCTATTAAGACCAAGCTAAGCAGTATGTATATTTTATTTTCTGTGTGCTGTGAAACTTTGTGTTATTTCAAAAGTGATAAACATTTTCTCAACAACCACAACCTTGACTTGTGCTTTTTACAGTTGGAGAAGCACCAAGTGTCAAGGAAGAAATGCAAGATGTGACCACTAAACTTGGAGAATCAGGTACACTGAAATGCCTGATAGTTGGCAGACCTCTGCCTGACATCAAGTGGTACAGATTTGGCAAGGAGCTCATCCAAAGCCGTAAATACAAAATGAGTTCGGATGGTCGCAATCACTCACTGACTGTGGCGACGGAGGAGCAGGAAGATGAAGGACTTTACACATGCAGAGCAATCAATGATGCCGGAGAAACAGAGACCAGTGGCAAGCTTTTCTTGCAGGCTGCCCCGCAGTTCCACCCAGGATTCCCATTGAAAGAAAAATATTACGCAGGATGTGGTACAAGCTTGCGTCTACATGTTGTCTATATTGGACGTCCAATACCACAGATCTTGTGGTTCTATGGCAAAAAACCCTTGAAACCATCCGACAGTGTGGTCATTGAAAACACAGAGAGTTACACCCATCTCGTCGTAAGGAATGTGCAGCGGAAGACAAATGCTGGAAAATATAAAGTCCAATTAAGCAACATATTTGGCAGCGTTGAAACTGTTCTTAATGTGGAGATCCAAGGTAAAATACCTCTGAAAAATAATAAAAACCTAAATAATGCAAATAAAATTGAAATTGAATGTTTTACAAGTGAAATTGAATGTATTTGTTGATATTTGTTTTCAGACAAACCAGCAATACCTGAAGGACCGATTGTTGTTGATACCATTTTGAAGAACTCCGTGATAATTAGCTGGAAACCACCAAAGGATGACGGTGGATCTATGGTATCAAACTACATCGTGGAGAAGCGTGAAGCAAAGGAAGGAGAAAAATACCAACTTGTATCATCATCAGTCTCTGGTACATCTTGCCGGGTGCCAAATCTGATCGAAAGTGCTGGATATTACTTCCGTGTCTCTGCTCAAAACCAATATGGCATCAGTGAACCACTAGAAATTCCTGCTGTCGTCATTATTAAGAGTCCATTTGGTAAGTTTCTTTTTAATCACACAATAAACCAAGAAATTTCTCTGTGTGCATATTTATACATATCATCCACATATCTCGAGTCCTGTTCATCTAATCAACTTGAAACTTGGCGGGAGTGTGGCTGAGGACCCAAGGAAGTACAGAATTGAGTCTAAAGTTGTCTGGCTGAGCGGTTCTTGAGAAATCAAGAAAGCTGCAAACACCAATACAGCTCAAGCAGCAAATGAATGGGCACTGCACAACATCATATAATATACATATGTGCTCTTTAATGAAAATTTCTGACAAATTATAAATTATTATTTTGACATTTGACAATAACCAATTTGCTTTATTGTTTTAACAGAGAAACCTGGAGCTCCCCATCGACCAGTTGTTACCGCTGTTGCAAGAGATTCCTGTGTTGTATCATGGAAGCCACCCACAAGTGATGGAGGCGCCCAGATAAAACATTATTTCTTGGAGAAGCGAGAAAAGAAACAGAACAAATGGATTGCTGCAACAACTCATGAAATACCTCAACCAGTGTACACGGTCACAGGCCTTATTGAAGGTTTTGAATACGAATTCCGTGTCAAGTGCGAAAATCAAGCAGGGGAAAGTGAATGGAGTGAAATATCAGAACCTGTCACACCAAAATCAGATACTGCAGTTTCTCCTCCTGGTTTTAAGGAAGAACTGCGAGACATGAGTGTAAAATACAAGAGCAATGCCACCTTTGTATGCAAGGTAACTGGGCATCCCAAGCCAGTGGTTAAATGGTACAAAGCAGGCAAAGAAATTCTTCCTGATGGACATAAAATCAGGGTGCAGGAATTCAAAGGCGGTTACTTCCAACTAGTCATTGCTGCCGCTGATGAGAATGATGCTTCAGTGTATCAAATCAGAGCAACAAATCAAGGCGGCTCTATTTCAACAACTGTCACACTCGATGTTGAAGGTAAGCTGACCAGTTACGCAAATTAATTTAAAAAATAGCAAATTTGGAGAGGCAGATGGCCAGTTTATGTACATTTTGCATGTGCCAAAAAAAAAAAAATTACTCTCTTTTATCTTGAAACGTACAGCAACCTGCCCAAAAATGTACACTCCTGGTGTAGGCATTAGTTGCTATGTTCTGTCGTTTGTTTTGAGATATAAATGCAGGATACATAATGATTGCATTTATTGAACACATAGGGCCTGATTTACTGAGACCTTTCGCACATGCAAAATCTTTTTGCTCGTACAAAATCAATAATATTACCCATGATTGGCCAGGGTACTTGCCTTGCACTAATCAGTGGCAAGGTTTCTGGTTTTGCACGGGCAAAAAGATTTTGCATGTGCTAAAGGTCTTAGTAAATCAGGCCCATAGACATTCACATTCCGTCGCTATTTTAGAACTTATAAAGTAAATGCAACAAATGATTTCGTCAAAAATATTCAAGTCGGCAAATTATGTTCTTGAGCTTAATTAAAATTACTTCTGATAAGGTTGTGTTGAAATCATTGTAAGACAATAGATAATGCATAGCCATCGGGATAGTTACATGCTAATTTCATTTGCAATTAATATTTTGTCTAACCCTGATAAACAAGGGTCGTGTCATTCTAATTTCCTGAAACTATAAATATTTCAAATTTAGCATTGACGAGTGCATGTCCTTCTAGCACGCCTAAATTATTTTATTCTATTTGTTGTATTATTTTCTCTAGTGTTGGAACAGGAGTGATTCTGTTTGTTTCTGTACATTTCAGTTCCAGCAAAGATTCACCTACCAAAGGAACTGCAAGGCATGGGAGCAGTGCATGCCCTTCGTGGAAAAGTAGTTAGCATCCAAATTCCCTTCAGTGGCAAGCCTGAACCAGTAATCACATGGCAGAAAGGACAAGACGTCATCGCCAACGATGGATACCATCAAGTGATTATCACGAGATCCTTCACATCACTTGTTTTCCCTCATGGAGTTCAAAGGAAAGATAGCGGTTTCTACATAATTCATGCCAAAAACAGATTTGGTGCTGACCAACAGACAATTGAATTGGATGTCGCAGATGTGCCAGATCCACCAAAAGATGTAAAAGTCAGTGATATATCCAGGGATTCCATCACTCTCACCTGGACTGCCCCAGCTAGTGATGGTGGAAGTCCAATTACCAACTACATCGTGGAAAAGTGTCCTACCTCTTCCGATAGATGGGTTCGTGTTGCTCAGACTCAAGCAACTCAATACACCATCATTAATCTGTATGGAAATACAAAATACCAATTCCATGTGATTGCTGAAAACCAGCATGGACAGAGTGAAGCATCACAACCAACTGAGCTTGTGTCAATGAAGGTGGATAAGTCCATAATACGAAATTATGATGAAGAAGTTGATGAAACGAGAGAAATCACAGCTGAGGAAGCAAAATTTTCAAGCATCAAAAATCTGTCTGCAAGCTACACAATTTCTGAAGAGCTTGCCCGTTCACATTTTGGTATAGTTCACCGCTGCATCGAAAAGAGCTCCAAGAAGACATTCATGGCCAAATTTATTAAAGTTAAAGGTTCAGATCAGGAACTGGTGAACAGAGAAATTACGGCACTCAATGTGGGTCGACACAAGAACTTGTTGTATCTTCATGAATACTTTGAGAGTCTTGAAGAATTTGCCCTGATCTATGAGTTCCTCTCTGGTACAGACATATTTGAACGTCTTGGAACATCCAGCTTTGACCTCACAGAGGTTGAAATTGTGAGATACATAAGACAGGTGTGTGCAGGGCTGAAGTTTTTGCACAGCAAAGGGTATGCTCATTTTGACATCAGGCCCGATAACATAATATACACTACAAGAAGGAGCACAGATATCAAAATCATTGAGATGGGCCAAGCAAGATACCTGACACCTGGAGATAACATAAGAATTCAGTTCACTGCACCTGAATATTGTGCACCAGAAATCCATCAGAATGACCTAGTCAGTACTGTAACTGACATGTGGTCCGTTGGTGTATTAGTGTATGTGCTTCTCAGTGGATTGAATCCATTTGCTGCTGAATCTAACCAGAAAATGGTTGAGAACATTTTGAACGCTGAATACAGCTTTGAAAGTGAAGCTTTCAATGACATCAGTCTTGAAGCCATGGATTTTGTGGATCGACTTCTAACTAAGGATCGTAAACATCGTATGACTGCTTCTGAAGCCTTGGAACATCCTTGGTTGAAGCTGAAATCTGAACATCTCAGCAGGAAAGTCATTAAGACTTTGAGGCACAGGAGATACTATCAGACCTTGATGAAAAAAGAATGGAATTTTGTCATTTCTTCAGCTCGCATCGCTTATGGTGGTGCATACAGAAGCCAGCGAGGTGCCTCAATCGGCAAAGTAAAGATTGCACCATCTTCATTTGGTGTGAAAGCTGGCCAAATCATGCACGGTGTTGCTGAAGAAGGTGGATATGTCAAATTTGTTTGCCATGTTGAGAACTACGATAGCACTACACAGGTCACTTGGTACTGTGGTGTAAGACAGCTTCAAGCCAGTGACAAGTATGAAATAAGCTATGCAAATGGAGTTGCCACCATATATGTCAAAGACATTAAGAGTTCTGATGATGGTGTCTACAGATGCAGAGTTGTTAATGAATATGGAGAAGATAGTGCTTATGCAGAGCTCTTTGTGAAAGAAGTCAGATCATATCGTGATTACTTCCTGAGCAGGACAGTGAAGAAGATGAAACGCAGAGTAGACACAACAAGACTTGAGGAGAGGCCACCTGAATTTACGTTGCCCTTATTCAACCAAACAGCTTATATCGGTGAAGATGTGCGGTTTGGTGTTACCGTTACAGTCCATCCAGAACCGACTGTAACTTGGTTTAAATCTGGACAAAGGATCAGACCAGGGGACGATGAAATCAAATACACATTTATAAGCGACAAGGGTCTTTATCAGCTTATCATTCGCGATCTTGAGAAGGAGGATGATGCGGAATATACTGTTGTAGCCCGTAACAAATTTGGGGAAGACAGCTGTAAGGCACGTCTCACTGTCATACCTCACCCCATCTCTGAAGATACACTGAGACCAATGTTCAAGCGCCTGCTCGCAAACCTGGAATGCGATGAGGGCCAGAGCGTCCGTTTTGATTTGCGTGTGACAGGCATACCAGCACCTACAGTCAAGTGGGAGAAAGATGGTAAGCCTTTGGCATTCAGTCACAAAGTTGAACTGATTCAAGAAGCCGCAGATCATCATGTCTTGCACATCAGAGAAACTCTTCCGGAGGATGCTGGTATATATAGAGTCACAGCTACCAACTCTGCTGGATCGGCAAGCTGTCAAGGTACACTCAAGGTTGAGCGTGTTGCTTATGAAAAGAGAGTGTATGAGAGCGTGGAAGAGAAAGAAAGACATGTCCGGAAACAAATTGACAGGACATACAAATTAGCCAAGGAATTCTCAACCACTGAGGTTACTTCACTTAACCTTGCGGCACAAGAGGCCTTGAGAGAAGCTGCAACTCTGTACAAGCCAGCAGTCAGCACTAAGCATGTACAAGGAGAATTTGAAATTGAGAAAGAAGAAAAGAAAATCAGACTAGAAGAAAGGAGAATTCGAATGCCATATGAAATCCCAGAACCATCTGTCCATGCCGCTCACGCTCTTGAGGAGGACAAGGGAATCAAGCATTTTGTGCCATTATCCGAAATGAAATGGTACAAGAAACTTCGTGAGCATTATGAGTTGCCGGAGCGTATGCAAAAGATTGTGCAAAAGCGGCAAAAGCGCATTCGTTTGTCAAGGTGGGAACAGTTTTATGTTGTGCCTCTTCCAAGAATCAGTGATCAATACAAACCACGATGGCGTATTCCAAAAGTTTCTCTTGATGATCTCGAAACAGTAAGACCAGCTCGGCACCTCACACCTTCTGAAGTTGAAGCCTCATATAGAGCTCGAAGAAGGTCTCTCAGTGATCTAGTAGATGAGGAGCTACTCATGTCTGTAGAGGACTACTTGTCAGCCAAGAAATCTGAAGAAGAAAAGCTTCTACTAGAAGACGAACTTGAGCTGGGCTTCTCTGCGTCCCCTCCAAGACACTGTCCTATCTGTTTTGAATTAGAGGCTCTGCGTCGTCCATCACCAATGCAGGCGACAGATGAAGAAGCCGAGAGAATGAGAACACAAATCTCAAAGAAAGAGGAAGAGGTGCGTGCTTCTTTAACTGCAGAAGCAATAAAAACTACTGAAACACGTGAACATCGCCGTGTTGCCGCTTCCTCAGTTTCACGGTTCTTGAGAAGGAGGAGATCCCTTTCTCCCACCTACATTGAATTAACACGTCCTGTTTCAGAACTAATAAGAAAGCCACGAGTATTCCGTCATTCAGAATCAGAGGATGAAGCGGTGGAGAGGCGATCACCAACCCCTGAGAGAACACGTCCACGGTCCCCAAGCCCCATTTCCACAGAGAGATCCTCCATATCATCCTCAAGGTTTGAGAGGTCTGCAAGATTTGATATCATGGCCAGATATGAGGCAAGGAAAGCTGCTCTGAAATCTGAAAGGAAGTATGAGCTTGTGTCTCAGCAACCCTTCAGTCTTGATCATTCACCACGCATAACTGTGCGAATGCGGTCCCACCGTGTTCCATGCGGTCAAAATACTAAATTTACCCTCAATGTCCAAGCTAAACCAGAAGCTGAAATAAGATGGTTCCATAATGCTGAGGAAATTCAGGAGAGCAGCAAATATCGCTTTACAAATATGAGTGGTGTTTTGACTATCCAGATTATTGACTGCCAAGCAGAGGACAGTGGCACTTACCGTGTTCTCTGCATAAACTCCAAGGGAGAAGCTTCTGACTATGCAACGCTGGATGTTTCAAGAGGAGAGTATTCCACGTATTCCTCTCGTCGTAAAGATGAAGACGTTCCCCCATCATATGTTCCTCCTGCAACAAAAACAGATTTTTACCACGTGTCATCCTACAAGAGAGCTTCTTCATCTGAAACACGCTTAGTGGTTCAAGAAACCAAATCAAAGCTGAGTGAAATGCATGAAACTGCTACTTATGAAACATATGCTTCATCTGAAAAGAAACTGGAGGCTGTCACAGAAGTATCTGCTCATAAAACAAAGAAGACAACTGTGCCAGCCAGAATACTCACAAAACCGCAATCTCTCACAGTAAATGAGGGAGAGTCTGCTAAGTTTTCATGTGACATTGATGGTGACCCAGCCCCCAGTGTCAGTTGGATGCGTGAAGGAAAAGAAATTGTGTCTTCCTATCGACATTTTGTGACTACCACACAGTACAAGTCCACGTATGAAATTTCCTCAGTGCAGTCTTCTGATGAAGGATGTTACTCAGTAGTGGTGGAGAATTTCGGCGGCAAACAAGAGGCACAATTCACCTTGTCCATCCGCAGAACAGCAATAAAAGAGAAAGCTGTTACTTCACCACGAAGCGTAAAATCTCCAGAGCCAAAAGTGAAATCTCCTGAACGAAGAAGTATAAAGTCACCTGAGCCTCATGTTAAGTCACCTGAAGTAGAAAAATTACCCAAGAGCATTAAGTCTCCTGGTCCAGATACCCCACCACCCATGACTGAAGCGCCTGGACCCAAAGTGAAATCTCCAGAGATTAAGTCTCCAGAACCCAAAGTGAAATCTCCAGAGATTAAATCTCCTGAACCCAGAGTGAAATCTCCAGAGATTAAGTCTCCAGAACCCAAAGTGAAATCTCCAGAGACTAAATCTCCTGAACCCAGAGTGAAATCTCCTGAGATTAAGTCTCCTGAAACCAGAGTGAAATCTCCAGAGATGAAATCTCCTGAACCCAGAGAGAAGTCTCCAGAGATTAAGTCTCCTGAACCCAGAGTGAAATCTCCAGAGATTAAATCTCCTGAACCCAGAGAGAAATCTCCAGAGATTAAATCTCCTGAACCCAAAGTGAAGCCTAAATCAGATATTTCACCACAAAGAATTAAATCTCCGGAACCCAAAGTAAAATCTCCCGAGCCAAGAGTAAAATCTCCAGGCGTTCCAAGTCGCATGTCTCCAGAACCTCGAATCAAGTCACCAGAGGAAATCAAATCTCCAAAGCGAATTAAGTCACCTGAGCCCATAACTTCACCTCAGCGGGTCAAATCTCCACCACCAGGGAAATCACCCATCTCTCTGAAAGTAGATATGCCACCAAAGATTATCTGTCCACTCAAGGTAGAAACCATGGAAGATAAAGTGAAGATTTTCTGTGTGGCTGAAAGCACAGTGGAAGATGTTGTATGGTACAAGAATGGGACAAAACTTACACAGAGTAGCCACTGCTCTTTTCGTAGAGCTGGTGATGGCACATGCAGTCTCATTATTCAGGAACTAAATGAGAGAGATCAGGGTGAATATGTCTGTGAGATGATTGCAGAAGGTGGAGTTTCAAGAACATCATTTTCATTTAGTGGTCGAGTTTATCAAGCCACTTTTGAAAAGATTGCAACATCCCTGGAGACAAAGTCTGCTGTCCATAAATTGACAAAATCAGCCTCGCTTACAAAAACTGAGCTAGCAGCAAAAAAGGAACTAGTTCAGGAAGAAGTCCTTACTACTATTGCGACAGAATCTGGCAAGCGGGTACTTGAGAAAAGTTCAGCAGCTACCAGCAAGCGCGATAGTTTTTCTAAGACAGCTCACATGAGTTCATCAGTACAAGAGGCCTCCTTCAGCAGCTCTAGCATGCGTGAAGCAGCATTTTCAAGCATGTCTGCAGCTATGTCATCCATGACATCGGAATCATCAATGAGCATGAGCTCCAGCAGCAGCAAGATGGAAATGTCAAGTCTTTCGCAAACTGAGGGGTTGTCAATGAGAGGATTTTCTCACCTTATGCAAGGTAATTTTGTACTGTTACAACCGTAATGCTGTTGTTATAAATGTACCGTGCCCATATTGAGTTTGATATAACTGAAATCGTAATTGTTTTACTTCTTAAAGGTTTACCACCGAAAATTGAGGCACTCCCTGAGGACATCAGCATTGAGAAAGGAAAGGTTCTAACTGTGACCTGTGCCTTCTCTGGGGACCCAAAGCCTGAGATTGAGTGGACTCGCTCAGGGAGGAGACTGCCTGCTGCAGGGGAAAGAGATCGGTTCCACATTGAGACCACGGAGGACCTCACAACTCTCATAATCACGAATGTGAAAGAAAATGATGCTGGAATGTATACCCTCAAATTGTCCAATGACTTAGGATCTGACACAGCAATGGTTAACATCGGCATTCGAAGAATGTAAAAATAATAATTTATTTCCTTCCCCCGTCCCTCCTTCAGTGCCTTTTTATTTGCTAAAATATTCTGCAAAATAGAGACAGAGTTCTGTTCTTGTAAATATGAACTATTTTTATACCAAACTTGACATTAATTTGTGCCAAACTAGACTTAAGTCTAAAAGTTGTTATAAAATGTGCCATATTGGATAATTATGACTTAGGATTTTTGATCCATTTTTCTGTGACATGTACATAATGTATATAGCCGAAATTACCGGTTATGGAAATGTATGAATTGTTATTTGAGACAATATTCACTGAAACAGATGGAACTAAATGTTTATCAGGAGAAAGTTTCACATGAAACGAATACCCTGAAAAACATTAAACAAAACTATGTGCCTCAACAATAAGTTGAAGTCTTAAGATTGCCTCAACAGGTAGAGAGGCTCCCTGTTGAAGTTTTACTATATTTGAAAGACATGGATATGCACCGTACTTTTGTATGTGCATAAATATTACCATATTCATATGAATTGTTACATGAACATAAGACCTTGAGTGCAGTTTGCATTTACCCTCATGTAAGCTGTACAACTAGGCCTTGTGTGCAGACTGACGATGTCATACAACTATTTTAGTGACATGACCAAAGTGCGAGCGGCCTGCACTTTGGCAATTATTAATTTTATGTGTACTATTGCTGGCAAAGGACTACTTGAATTTGATTTAAAAAATAACATCACCTGGCCATTATCTTCTGTAAATCATTCAGGTACTTCTTTGCAGAAATAGTGCCACTTCTTGGAGGTCTGCTTGGGTGCATTGTTTTTGAGTGTGTCTGCGTGTTAGATTTAGGTAGATTTATTTTACTTTGTCTGTAGTTTGGGCAGCAGGAAAGGATATGTACCACAGTGACACCACCTACTGTGCAAAAGAAACAAACACAGTAATTGCATGCCCTGCACTTTGTTTGAATTGAAATTATAACTGCAGCATTACCAATATATGCAGCCTCCTTGAAATTTATCAATTATTGATTTAATAAAGCATGATTTAAGCACCATAAAATGTGTCATTTCCTACTGAGTTTTTATATATATATATATATATAAATATAACAAAGTCCGCAGTTGGAAGTACGGACTAATAACACACTATATTCATTAAAAACAGGGCAAGTGCCATATAAAGGAAGCAAGAAACAGTTTGTTTCTCTTTGCCATACACATATAATATTGTGATATTGCCCCTATTATAAGTGGTCATCACTGTTTGTGAAAGGAGCCCATAGCCTTAAAAAAAGAAACTTGGCATGTTCCTCACTGCTCAGTCGTCAAGAGGAACTGTTTCCGAAAAAACACCAAAATCCATTATGAAAGTTGTAATAAAGGTGAAACTTTGATAACACAGGTGTTGAGAACAGGCCTTTCAACCAAACTAGGTTCACCATTTTCTCATCATTTAATTGTACCAAACTCTTTGACACTTAAGGGCTAGACAACAACGCCTGGTCTTGAAAACACCCAGATAATAATGTTACGCCAGATAACAAGGCTACAAAGCTTGCTTCGAACTCGAAGTGGATATTTTTGAAACCATTGTGCTGAGGCTTGCTTCATCCTGGTAAAAACCACATGACTGACAAAGGTTGAACCACTTTCTGCTTCATTCAGACTGGAGAATCTGATTACCTTGGTTAAACCGGTGGGGCTTTGAAAATTTTTTGAAAATCAGACAAAATGTGTACCCTTTTTGAAACAAAGCACAGTCCCCCTCCCCCCCAAACGTTGCACAGCTATACCTATTCTGGACATTGTGGACTAAGGGAGTTAATATTAAACAAATTTTTTTAAAAAAGTGATCAAAAAAATTATCAGCTGTTTATAATCGTTGTGGTTAGAACGAAAACAAACATATACAGGGGGTACCCTAGATCAACATTGAGAACTACTGCATTAGTGGGTTATGGAGTTGGTGTTGTTGGCATAGACTGAATAAAAAGATGGGCACAGCACCCGGGTCTGAAAAGTGAGGCCAATCCCGAAATCTCTTAAAATTGCATTAAATTTAATGGCCAGCAGATGGCGACTTCGGTGGCTGCAGAAAGAAGTTCAATGCTACAGAAGTCTATGAGAAAATGACCCCACTTTCCCACCTGATTTAGTATTTCAATAATGGTTTTCCACATAATTTTATGGTATCTATTGCAAGTTTCAAGTCCTCTTCAATATATCACGATGTTCATTTTTGTAAATTATGGTCCCAAATAGACTAAAGGATAAAGCCAGATATGCTTTTAGGGGCATGGCTATCCTCTGGTCCTCGTCAGATACGGTCAAATTCACCCATAGATCCACTCCTCGCTCTGCCCTGGATCTTCAATTCACGTTCTAATCCAATAGGCATCACATCTGGTTTCAAAATCGCAAAATGGCCACTTCCAAAATGGTATGCTGAAATGAATGGGTGATGTTACGGTTGCTTCTTCCATCTTGTTATACAGTCCATGGTTGTTGGCGATTATTCCCAGGACACAAGCACATCCCCTGCCCCTCTTTAAATTCCTCTGTCCTATATCCTTGTAAATTACATTCATAACCTAATTTATAACATGACAGCACTGGAGTCAGATGGAAAACAAACTTGTAATATTCCCAAAAAAAACAAAAACACACTCATAAAGTGTGTGCATCAAAACAATCTTGTTTGAATGCACCATTGTTTGACTGCAGAACATCTATTTTAACAGCAAATGTCACCAATGAGGGCTATGAATGACGTTCGAGAAGTGAACCAATTCCTGACGCAATTTGAGAAATTTTGCCACTACTACTCCAAGAGTGTCTGCCTTGACCTAGGTCAGGAATTCCACACCTTGACCACTCTTTTAATGAAAAAATACTTCCTAATATCAGTGCTAAATTTACCCTTGGCTAACTTCAATTTGTGACCCCTAGTTCTGCAAACAGAACTCGGACAAAATAATCCTCCATGGTTAACTCTGTTCATTCATTTTACATTCCTGCTACTCTAAAGTCTCCCTTTATTGTCGTGGAAGGGTTAAAGATTCTTCAGTCTGTCCTGATAGCTTTGATCTTTTTGGAATTTCAAGTTCTTTTTGAACCTTTTCTAGAGCTTCCAAAACCTTCTAGTACAGTGCTCAACCCTGCACACATTACTATATGTTTCGTCTAACAGGTTTTAAGTAAAATTAGTTGGCTATAAACTCCTTTGATTAATACGACAGGACTGTGTGTCAACTTTTTTGCATTTAGCACACTCTATCTGCACGTAATTTAATATGATTTTGGACCATGTTCAGGGAAAACATGCAACTGACGAAGATATTTCTTTAATTTGCTCCTTCTCAACAACATAAGACAATGACTACTTGGGTATTCACTTCAACTGTCTTACAACGGACCTCATCGTCATTGATTTACTGCCGTGCAGCAGTCCATTCTCACTCAGGTAAGACATAATTTATGGTTATGTTCGTACAAAGTGCAGTTTGTTTCTGCTCGTTGTCGGCTGCTAATTTTTGATCTTCGAGCAATAAACCTTACATGGTTCGAATCTGTTGAGTCTCTACTTTCATATGATATACAGTTTGTGCAGTAGAATCAGAGGCGGAGCTAGAACTGGGAATGGGGGGGCCAGAGACACGTCCCTTTATGACAACAATTAGTCCTGGCTAGTTCATTTTCCTTTATTGAAGCTTTTTCCAATTATCGTAATTGGCGACTGAAGACACGGTTTCTCTCCAAATGCGATCTAACAGTGATGACATCATGGGCTAAATTCAGAACAAACAAAAAAAATTACTTTATTAATAGGCCAATGCTTTGACAGGTATGCAATTTTGAATAATATTGATTTAAATACAGCAAATACACGTCCAGATGAATGATTGTCATCTTACCTATTCGGGGAGAACAAGCAGCACCTGTTAAGTGTGGAGTGCTATCGGAGTGAACCTTTTGTTAATTATGAAAATGACGGAGAAACAGGTCAGGACTAATAACTGTTTTAAACTGAAATTTTGTGCACCCAATTCTCAGTTCTGGTTCCGCCACAGTACTGAATTTCGCCCATGATTTCATCGCTGTTTGATCACATATGGAGAGAAACCGTGTCTTCAGTTGCCAATTATGATAATTAGAAAACGCGTCAATAAAGGAAAATGATTGAGAACTAGCCAGGACTAATTGTTGTCACAAAGGGACGTGTCTCTGGGCCTCATGAACAATACACAATATGAAGCAATATTCACAATTCTGAGTGCAGATGGTGCAGTATCTGTTGAATATGTATTTTTTTTTCCTGTATGCTGTTGCCTCGAATTGGATGCTATACCATTTTATTGCATTATTTCAATCAACAGTGCAAAGGAAAAAGCTGGCATCAATTAAGTTGGGTCTGACAGACTGTTCTTGTTCGCAGCATATTTGGTCATCAGTGACTTGAGAGCTATTTTATTTTTCTGAAAGTAAAGAAAACAGTCATTTTATAAGTGTCTTATTTTCATTTTAAGAGAGGAATGATTTCTCCCCTAAGTTGTCTTATATGCACTGCAATTCTCAAAATTGTTGCAAGTAAAGGCTCTGATCAGGGTGAATTAAAGTAAGTTGTAGATGACGAGTATGTTGACAATATGCTGTATATAGTTCCGGAGTCTGTTGGTGACAACCCCATGGAACCTCCTGCCTGCAGAAGCAGATGAGGTACAGTATTTGTCCTGTTTACAGTACATTTTTTCGTTGTCACTAGATGTATAACTCCAAATCAGCGAGATAAGCATGATAATGAACTTAACAAATCCTCTCAATCTGAGTACTTTGATTAATGGAAGAATCCCACCTAAACTTTGTGTGTCTGTATACATATGTCCGATCTAATACCTTGATTAATTTAGTTTTTAATATCTGTAAGGTTCCCTTGGGAGAATAACACTTTGTGTAAGTGTGGGCCATGGCCCAACGAACAATCGATGATCCAGCATTAAATGCCGTACATCTAAACATACACTAGATGCCAGTAAAGTTCCATGAGTTGGCAGAGGTGAGCACTTTCAGAGTACTCTGTAGTTTGGTAAGTTGTATTTGAATTTTTGGTCTTCTTGTCTGACAGATTAATCACTACATTCGGATACAATAAAGAAACAGGGTTTCTGTGTTCTGCCAAACATATTTCTTAAAAAGTTTGAAGTGGAAACTTGAAACTTAAAGGAGTGCGTCCATGCATTTCAGTGCTAGAAATATGGTCCTTGCATAGAACGGGGCTGTCGGCCATAAAAAGACGCAAAATTGAAATTTGAGCAAGATGACCACGGAAAACCAAGAAAGGGGGCCGGCTTGTTCCCCCTCGCTGAAAAGGTTAATTAAAAAAAGAAGAAAAAAAAAAAACCAAAACCTGTAACAACCACAGTGCATTTTGCCTAACCGGACCATAATGCATTTCTGATGATGGTTGATGCAGTGCAATTTTGTCATCAGGTTTCGAACGTTGGCTTCCAGTCAATGCCCATACTCGCCCCAAAGTCCAAACAAAAGTACTGGAGCCTTCACCAACAAGATGGAAAAAGAGCCTACTTCCTGGTCAGAGAATTAACGACCTCTAGTGGCGACAAAAAAAAAAAAAAAAAACATATAGATGTACAGGCAGTGGTTTCAATGTCTTGTAGACTGAGGAGAAAGAGCAAAATATCTCATTTATATTTTTCCCCCGCATCATATGGCACCCAATCGATACAGTTTTCAGTAAGTGAAAAGTGTTCCGATTATTTTTATGTCAAATTTGAAGTGACCATGATTAACATTAAAAAAGAAAAAGCTTTATTGAGGTCTCTGCAGGTTGGCCTACTGGCGTAGCAAGGTAACGAGGGGTAAAAAATCAGGACCGCTCTCTTCCTGTCCCAAGTGAGGCGTCATTAACGTGCTGGCAATCGCAACGAGAAAACTGAACATGTCACGTTCTCGAGCCGTAGTCAACAATTTTACACTTAATAACAAAAGTGAAGATGAAAATTTAAAAAAAAAATTAAAATTGAATTGCCAAGTTCCACTTTTTAAGCAACACACGCTGTACCGTAAGTGAAGAGCGAAATTCCATTGGAACTCGGATCAGTCATTATTCAATCAGCACGTAATTGAGAGATTCTCATGCGGAATTGAAGTCCCTGTGCATGGAAGTTTTTCAGTCTCAAGTGCCTTACGATAGATTTCACCACTAGTAACCATAGACATATGATAGAACCCTTGACTGAATAGAACCAGAGAGAATGAGCAAGTACCTTATCTTTAGCCAGTTAGCATGATAGCTCCAGGTATTTCCTGCTTCCGCATTTCCCACTGGAGGCAACTGAAAGTGATGACGTCACCGCTACTGGTGTCGGAAGTAAAATCCCTATGGGAATTTATAATGGGGTTTAGACGCTTTCTGGCACTGCTCGAACTCGTAAGAGCCGCCTCGCTCCGAAATTAGCCTACAGGGTATTCAAATGATCACATCAAATTTGTAGTTTATAGCTAATTATTATATGCTTTTGCACTTGTAGTCCCGTTTGCAGTCCACTTCTCTGAACTACATATTCGCTGCACAAGTGGGCGAGTACCCCGTGATTTGTTCCAAGCCAATGAGGTACCTCAGTTTCAGCCAAGGTTCATAACATACCACGACGGTAGCCCATCAGTGCCCTACATTGCCATATGTCCGTGCACCTGTTCCCACATAGCGGGCTACTAGCTAGCTACATACCTAGACATTAAAAGATCACAATGAATTGTTATTTTGCCATTTAGCAAGCTAGCATTAAGCTACGCTAGCGAACTACCGAGCTAGCCAGCTAGTGAGCTTGCACATCTTGAGCACATAGCTAAACCGATAGAAACAGTAAACGGTACCGTCACTTACTGTTATTTAGCAAGCTAGCTAGTATGATTATTTAAAAAATATCACTAGCTTAGCAAGTGAAATAGCTAGCTAGCTAGTTCGCTATCCTAGCTAGCGAGCTAGCTAAGTGAATAAAAGCAGTGAAGAGCTATTATTTGGCTACTTAGCTAGCGTTGAGCTGCAGGCATTTCACAAGCTGGCATTTAACTAAATGCACCAAATATAAAGTTAGACAACTACCGAAGTCGGTAAACTAGCTCGCTGTCAGTTATGCTTTGACAAGGCTGATGAGCCCGTTTGCTGACTACAGAGTTTTTAAGCAAACAAACATAGGCCAAACGTGCCCGGCTATTGAAGTCAACTGGCGCTAATTGTAAAACTTGATATCTAGCAAGGAAAGCGTGACCAAATAGAATGTAAAGTGGCTAACTAATTGAGCAGACAAACAGCTATAGCGAGGTGCTGGAAAATTTGAAACGGGAGACTTCTAACCATTGACTGTATGAAACGCGTCCTGAACTCATTCAACCCGGGAATCAGGAGGATCATGGGATGTGTAGTTTTTGGACTACAAAGAGGATTAGCATGGTGGCAAAAAATTTAAATGATTTGAAATATAGCTGATTCCGGTCAAGAAAAATTCTATTTGTATTTAGTCGTAAATATAATGCAATATCTTGAAAAAGATGGAGGCTTGAAAACAATGTGAAGTGATTCAAAAGTTGACTGAAAAAAAACAGTCTATGGGTAAAATCAATGGGAAATTTTACTTCCGACACCAGCATGACGTCATCACTTTAGTGCTCTATTTTGTGGCCAATGATGCGGCAGCTCCGTAGACACCAATTGAAAAATGTGCATTTTTTTCTTGCCAAATAAAGGGAAAACCAAAGATAATGTATTTGGTAATCCTTCATTATTTTGCTCTTTGTCTGACACAACTATTCGATGTTTTCAAGAGGGCCTGTAAAATAAGAACTACTTAGAGCTTGATGACAGCTCATGCAGGAGTTTGGTGTCGGCGGGCACGAGCAGCAGTGGCCTCGAACATCAGTATTGCCAAACTATTTTAGTTTATTTCAGGAAAGAGACAAATTAAACTTGCCGCTGGGATGAGTATAAAAGCTATCGTATTTTGGCCTGTATGTCATTACATTAGGCTATATATGGGGAAATAAATATAAATTAATGAATTAATAAATTGACGGTATCATGCTTTATAAAAAGGCAAACAAAGTAACTGATCATTTCTACGAGTGAAGACATTCATTGTTAGCAGACCTCTACGCGGTCTATGTGGAGGTAAAACAAAGTCATTTTAAATGCTGAACAGCCATGTGTCCTGTAGGTTATAAATAGACGTAGCCTTACATCAATTACCTCTCTGCAAGACTGCTGATGAGTCGAGGATAAGGGTTGTTTTTTTTTAATCCTACCTGATTAAAATGCCTTCTTGCGCTGCATTTAACGAAAATCGTAAAAAGTGCATGCAGGTTCCGGATTGACCGCGTTGCTCGTCATTTCCCTACAAAAACAGTTGCCAATCCACATAGACAACACACTTTCTTTACCATCTGAGCTGTGTAATCAGATTGGCAATCTTATGAAATGGTGCTGGAAATAAGCATCCATGGAACGCCATTTTTATAGATGGCATCGGTCAATTCCGTACTTTCTGGGCTGAGGTAGGTAGCCTAGCATTTCCCATTGAAAGTAATAGGGGTGGTACTTCCTCGCTCTTTGCAGTTCTATTATATTTCCTCCATGGACAGCAATTATGACTCCAGACAGTTTTGTGAGATAAACGAATGCCCCCCTCTCCAGGATTGCATTAATGCACAGGCTTATCAGAGCTGAAGCCCTGGGGCCCGATGCGTGAAAGGGCCCATCGCAAGATAGGGATGAAAACAATCATCGGCAGAAACACTAAATAATGTCAATACAGTGCTCTGATTGTTGTTTGTGTTGGGCCTGCCCTGAAACGGGATGAGGTGCATTAATATTTTGCATAAATAAAAGACACTGTGATTGGTTAATGGATGACGTGCTTGCCGATTGTTACTGTCCAATAAATGAGTCGTTGAATTTGATCTATACAAATACAGCTGTTACCTTGCTCCTGGAGTGGAAATTTAAGACAAAAGACACGAAAAAGTAGAAAGAAATGTGACAGCGGGACTCAAAAATGCACAAATCAACTTGTGAAATTGCTGCGGGAGTTCCAGTTTTAAAGAATAGAAAAATTTTCAAGCTGTTTGGATAAATCAAATTACGAGCCTCAGCGAGACAGAAAACCCTCCAGCATTAGCGGCTATCCAGGCGTTTCTAACTAGCCACCACCGGCAAGGTCATTGAGTGCACCGGCTGCTGAAGATGGTAATGAACCACATGCATCTGGTGCTGACACTGGATAGATAGCAAACTAGGCGTTTGGTAGATAGGTAGCTAAGTACAAGGACAACATTAGAAAATGTAGGCTTCAGTTTCAATTAAGCCTGTTCCAGTCCACTGTAACTGAAGAGTTTCACCGCAAACCGCAAAGTTCGTGATTTAGTGATTTTCATCTGCTTTTGCCGTTCAGTATTATCATTCAAATTTTGGTTGTATAAACGGTGCGAACAATCATTGTTCATATAATCATTTCTAAAATTGGAAATATGTTTGTTATTTTTACATGGCCTTTCCTGGGCGAGTTGAGTCGTGATGGAATTACCGTTAGAAGGAGTAATCCGATGTGATACTAAATTTGATCAGCTACAGTTTAATGGTAGCGCAACAGGACACTATTTTCCGAGTATATAGGAAAGGCTGCTCACAGTTTTGTGGTATCACTGCACAGAAGTTTGCCATTTAGTTCAGAATTATAAGATGGGCAGCTAAAGCCCCTAGAATGTTCTGATGCTTCTCGAAACAACGTTTCTAGGAGAAGAACTGACAGCAAATTAAGTTGGAAGTCCCACATAAATCATGTCAAAATGGCAAAATCTATTGCAATACTGTATAAAGCTCAAGATTTTCAAACTCAGAAATCCTTATGCACATTATACTACTCTCTCATTGCTCCATACATGGCTTATTGTGTAGAGGTATGGGGAACTACATATATAACAAATATTAACCCTATTTTCTTACAGCAAAAAAGAGCCATACGAATTTTAAGTAAAAAAACCCTATCATGAGTCAACTAACCCACTCAGCTTAATGTAATATAATGTACATTCAGCTTAATGTATTAAAATTTAAAGATTGAGTAGATTACAATGTAATACAAATCATGCACAAAGCTAAAAATGGACAATTACCTCCAGGGATCCAGATGTTGTTTAAAATGAGGGTCAGCCAACACAGTCTGCGAGGAAAATTCATGTTCAAAAAAAAAAAAAAATGGCACGAACAAATGTAAAAAATCATTGTCTGTCTGTCAAGGGAGTAAGTCTGTGGAATGTTTGTTCTGTAAATATGAAAACATGCTGTACATGGGTTAAGCTAAAAAAACCTTAACAGGAAGATTGCAACATGCAATACACCATGGGGAAAAATAATAACAAGTTAATCTAAGTATGTCAATAATGGTTATGATCAAAATGTCAACATCAGGTTCTCTGCACCACTGTTGCCATAAATTATGTAATCCTATTGTGATGATTATGATTTTGTAAGGCAAGAGGGGTAGGTGTCCAATAAGCTTTGCTTTGGCCCACACCCTTTTGGTTCATATCTGGGAATTCAGAAGGTTTTCTGAACAACTTCTTTTTTTTTATTTCTTTGTGTACATACCTTTATTTTGTTGATTTTTAATGAACCAAATAAAAATCATTCATTCATTCATTCGTCATTTTTCTGCAAAAAGATTGGAAGCTGGAGACCTTCAGAGAGCATCTTGAGAGCTTGTACCGTGAAATTGATACTTATTATGCATGCTCATTTCTCATATCTTCTCACGATCGTGTTTTTCTATTGAAGTGCGTGATAAATGCTTTACAGTGCACACTCTGTTTGTTGCTTCATCTTTTCATGATCACTAGTGCACAACAAATAAAGCCAATTCAAAGCGTCCGATTTCATGCGCTGATCATGCTTTCTTAGTGAAGTCCTGCGATATTCACGTCAATGTAGGTGTCAATTTAATAATTTTGATGGTATTTATTAGGCGGGGGGTTGGGTGGATGAGATATTCATGCTCGGTTCAGTTAAGTTATGATGAAAAATCCTTACATAGCAAGGTAATTTGGTGCTTCTGCAACTCTGAGAAGGAAGATGACAAGAGGTTTTTTTAAAAAATAATTTTGTATGATGAAATTTTAGAAAGTGAATCCTTGAATTTTTTCTTTACTAATATTTGAGGAGTAATATAGTTACATTACATTACATTACAGGTACTTAGCAGACGCTCTTATCCAGAGCGACGTACAAAAGTGCATAAGAACAGTACAAAAGTGCAGAGCTCCTAGGAGACAAGTAAAAGTGCTAACAGTAAGTGACAGAACACGTTCCATTGTAACAGATGTAGACTAATAACAAAAAGGCAAGGTCAAGGGCAAGTAACAAAATGGCAACAAGGTTAAGTGCAGAGGCAAGTGCAACAAAGAGCAATAAAATAAGTGCAATAGAAGGGCAACAGGTCAAGTGCAACAAAGGGGCAGGAAAATGAAGTAAACTGACAGAATAGAGTGCAACAAAATGAAGGGAAACCAAATCAAGAGGTACAGTCAGGAAGCAGGGAAAACAGAATTAAGTGCAACAAATCAAAAGGATGTAGGGACAGGATTCAGGGCAGTGGAGTAGGGGAAAGGTGGAGCCTAAAGAGGTGGATTTTCAGGCAGCGCTTGAAGATGCACAAGGATTCTGCCGTTCTGACCTCGATAGTGTGATGTGAATATACGCCACTAGATGGCAGTATTTACCTTTTTTTTGTTAAGCCCAGACTGGAGATATGTTTGGACATGTTCTGGGCTTGTCTGGGGCAAGTCCCAGAAAATAAAAAAAAAGAGGTCTAAATGTGGGTGGGGTCTGCAAAAGAGTATATAAGGAGGGAGAATTGAGACAGTGGAGTGGTAGGAGAAATTGCAAGAAGAAGGATACATGTGACCTGACTTGTCATTCTGTTCAAGACCTGAGAAGCTTATAGTGGATTTTTGCCTGTGTTAGAGCATTTTCCTCAACCAGGACATCACCAAGGAACCCAACCAAAGGGGACTGTAAATATTTCTGTTTTTTTTTTTACTACTCAATCTTGGTCATTAGTTGTAGGTTAGTGTTAGTCTTTGTCTGTTAATTAAATGTGTTTAAATTTTTAAAACTGTGTCTGTCATCCCTTGCGGTTGCTGTTGCTGTTGTGTTATAAATGTAATAACAAATTGGGGCCATAACAAATTGGGGGCTCAAGTCCGGGATAGACCATTTTGTGAGTCATTTATAAAAAATCTAACATTTCAAATTGTAAAATTGTTTATTTGAATTTTCCTGTATAAATATATTGACAGATCAACAGCAATGGATGATTTCTTGGCATCACCAACCGTTGAGGTTTTGAAGTCTTTTAAAAAGACAGAACTGCTAGAAATTTGCAGACATTTAGAGCTGACAGAGGTAAAACCAGCCATGCGAAAAGCAAGACTGGCTAGAGAGATAGTTGAATATTACATTGATGAAAATGTGTTTGCACCAGGAGATCTGGAACAGTTTCCAGTGGAAAATCCAAATATGGAAATGGAACTTAAATTAAAAATGCTAGAGATTGAAACGGAGGAAAAAGAAAAACAAAGAGAATTTGAGAGGGAAGAAAGAGAGAAAGAAAGGGAAGAAAAAGAAAAACAAAGAGAATTTGAGAGAGAGAAAGAGGAAAGATCAGAAAGAGAGAGACAGAGAGATTTTGAATTAGAGAAATTCGATAGAGAAGAAAGACTCAAAATGGAGCAACTAAAAATTCAAATTGAAACTAAAAATAAATTTTGTGCCAGTCAGGAGGTAAAACTGGTGCCTCCATTTTCGGAAAAGGACGTAGACAACTATTTCCAGTGTTTTGAAAAGGTAGCAAAGAGTTGCCAGTGGCCAAAGGAACACTGGCCTCTGATGTTGCAAACTGTCCTCAAGGGTAAAGCTCAACAAGCCTATTCGGCTTTGTCTGCAGATGATTCCTCTGATTATGAGGTTGTCAAAAAAGTTATTTTGAGAGCTTATGAGTTGGTTCCAGAGGCTTACCGACAGAAATTCAGAGGTCTGAAGAAATCTGACAATCAGACTTATGTGGAATTTGCTAACGAGAAGAAAGTTTGCTTTGAGCGCTGGTGTACTTCTTTGGAGGTCAAGGATGATTTCAACTCACTAAAAGAGATGGTGTTAGTTGAAGAATTCAAGAACTGTGTTAAAGATGATATTAAGACCTAAATTAATGAGAAGCAAGCACAGAATTTGCAATCAGCTGCCAAATTTGCAGATGAATATGTTCTCACACATAAGTCTAAATTTCAGTCTAGCAATAACAATAGATGGTTACAATTTCTGAAAAAAGGGAACGGTGATACCCAAGATTCCTCACCCAAAGACAAAGACAAATCTGGTGATAGTGCTCAGAAATCCAGTAACAGATCTGATCAAAGTGTGAAAGCTGACAGTGACAAAAGTGGTCTAGTTTGCAGTTATTGCAAGAAATCTGGTCATGTTACAACTAACTGTTGGTTCCTAAAAGCTAAGAAAGAAAAAGAAAAGGATACCAAACCAAATGCCTTTGTGAAAACAAGGTTAGAAACCCCTGTAGTAGATAACCGATCTGCTAAATTACCTGCTTCTTGTGGGGCTAAAAAGCCTGATACTGCTGACTTTGTGAGGGAGGAATTTCTTCCATTTGTGTCAGAGGGATTTGTGGCTCTGAATGAGCATACTACTCCTGTCCCCATATATATCCTAAGGGATACCGGAGCTTCTTAGTCACTTTTGTTGATGGACTCCTTGGAGTTACGTGATGAGACCGCTTCAGGGGATTTAATACTTGTACAAGGTATTGAAGGGAGGACTGCATCTGTACCCCTCCGCTCTATATTCTTGAAGTCAGATTTAGTTACAGGACAGGTAAAGGTGGGACTTATGTCAAGTCTACCTATAAAGAGTGTTTCTCTGTTGCTAGGCAATGACCTGGCTGGGGGCAAAGTAGTTCCCCCTGTACATCTTACTTCACAGCCGAGCACTGAAGATGGGGATGAGGACCCATCTCTGTATCCTTCTTGCGCAGTGACTCGTGCTACGGCCAAGAAAGCTAAAGAAGAAGATGTTGTGGTGCCGTCCAGCACATTGAATAGTCAGGACTCAGGTGGTTCGCCTCATGACTTTGATTGGCCTACTATGGTTTCTCCGTTTGAGAACTTATCAGACACTTTTATCAGTTCATTGTTCAGCCAGCCAGATGGGTTTGGTGATTCTAATGTGTCTGGAGACTTGTCTCTGTCCAGAAAGCGGTTGATTGAGGAGCAAACTAATGATCCTGAAATCTGTGCACTAAGGAGGAGAGCCCTTCCTGAAAAAGAAATAGACGCAGTTCCAGTTGGATATTATCTGAAGGATGGTGCGTTGATGCAGAAGTGGCGCCCTCCTGATATCCCTGCCAATGCAGATTGGGCAGTGGTCAGGCAAATTGTTGTTCTGAAGGTCTACAGGAATGAGATCTTAACAATGGCTCATAGTTTACCTGCACTTTTGTACGTCGCTCTGGATAAGAGCGTCTGCTAAGTACCTGTAATGGAATGTAATGTATATATATATACCTTTAGGAGGTCATCTTGGTGTTAACAAGACTGTTGATAAGATCATGAAACACTTCTTTTGGCCTGGGCTTCGCAAAGACGTTTCCAACTTTTGCAAAACCTGTCACACTGGTCAGGTAGTTGGAAAACACCAGTTAGACCCACCTGTAGCTCCACTGCAGCCTTTCCCAGCATTTGGGGAGCCCTTAAGGTCATTGTTGATTGCGTTGGTCCATTACCCAAGACTAGATCTGGAAATCAGTACTTGTTGACAATCATGTGTGCGTCTACCAGATTCCCTGAAGCCATACCTCTACGTAACATCAAGGCAACTGCAATCTCAAAGGCTTTGATAAAGTTCTTCATGTTGTTTGGCCTTCCCAGGGAAATCCAGTCAGACCAAGGTAGCAATTTCACTTCTGGTTTGTTTCAACAGGTTGTGTATGAACTAGGTGCAAAGCAGATTCTTTCTAGTGCCTATCATCCAGAGAGTCAGGGTGCCTTAGAGCGGTTTCATTCCACTCTCAAGACAATGATGAGGACTTATTGTTATGACCATGAGACAGACTGGGATGAAGGTGTTCATTTGCTGTTGTTTGCAGCTAGAGAAGCAGTGCAGGAGTCTACTGGATTCAGTCCGTTTGAGCTAGTGTTTGGCCATGAAGTGAGAGGACCTTTGCTATTATTGAGTGAACAATGGCAAGAGGAAGAGCCACACATCAGTCTGTTAGACTATGTTAGCAAGTTCAAGGAAAGATTGTGTGCAGCTTGTGACCTAGCCAAAGAGAACTTGAAATCAAGTCAGGGAAAAATGAAAACTTGGTATGATCATAAGGCTAGAAGCCGTGAGTTTAAACCAGGAGACAAGGTCCTTGTGTTGTTTCCCTTGCAGTCCAATCCATTGCAGGCTAGATTTCATGGTCCTTATGAAATTCTGACAAAACTCAATGATCTCAATTACATTGTGAAGACTCCAGATAGGAGAAAACCAAAACAATTGTGTCACATTAACATGCTGAAGCCATATCATGACAGAAATGCTAGGGTTGCAGCTGTCACTTCAGCTGTCACTCCTATGGCCGAGATTTGTGAAGATGAGGGGGAGTTTCAAGATGATTAACCTAGAATTCAAGCTAAAGTTCTTTCATGTAAATTGTCAAATTCTGAAGTGTTGCAAAATCTTGATGTAAAACTCCAGCACGTAGAACCCTCACAGAGAGATCAGTTTGAGAGGTTGATCAAGAAATATGAGGATCTGTGTCCTGATGTTCCAAAAAGAGTTTCTATAGCCTCTCATGATGTAGATTTTGGTGATGCCAAACCAATAAAACAGCATCCGTACCGGATGAATCCTGAAAAGAGAAAGATTGCTGAGAAAGAGGTTGAGTACATGTTAGAACATGATATTATCAGACCCTCCAACTCAGATTGGACTTCACCCTGTGTACTAGTTCCAAAACCTGATGGAAGTACTAGATTCTGTACAGATTATCGCAAAGTCAATGCTGTAACTAGAACTGATGTGTTTCCAATACCTAGGATTGATGATTGTATTGATAGAGTAGGGCAAGCAAAGTTTCTGACCAAGATTGATTTATTGAAGGGTTATTGGTGTGTGCCTTTAACTGAGAGGGCCAAGAGCATCTCTGCTTTTGCCACACCATCTGGGTTGTACCAGGATGAAGTCCTACCCTTTGGAATGAAAAATGCCCCAGCCATGTTCCTAAGGATGATACAGTCTACAATCGCCGGATTGCCACACACGGGTGCATACATTGATGACCTGATCACATGGAGTGAGTCCTGGGAAGAACATCTAAAAGATGTAAAGACGTTGTTCCAGCGCCTGACCCAGGCTAACCTGACTGTTAACCTGAACAAGAGTGACTTTGGTTGTTCTACTGTCACCTATCTTGGCTACGTCATAGGCCAGGGTAAGGTGGCACCCATAAATGCTAAAGTCCAAGCCATCATGGACTTTCCAGTTCCTGACAACAAAAAAGCTTTGCGCCGCCTCCTTGGAAGGATCAGGTACTACCGCAAGTTCTGCAAGAACTTTGCTGAGATTGCTCTCAGTCTCACTAACCAACTGAAGAAAGGCGTAAAGTTCACTTGGGATGAGGCATGCCAGAGAGCCTTCGATCGCCTGAAGTCTCTGCTGTGTCACTTCCCCGTGCTCAAATCTCCTGACTTCAACAAACCGTTCTCCATTGCGGTCGATGCTAGCAACCAAGCTTGTGGATCTGTGCTCCTACAGAGAAGTGACTCTGATGACATTGAGCATCCCGTGGCATACTTCTCCAGGAAGTTCAATCGCCACCAAAGGAACTATTCCACAATAGAGAAGGAGCTGTTGGCTCTGGTTCTATCTTTACAACACTTTGATGTTTATGTTTGTACAGGGCAAAAGCCAATGGTGGTGTACGCAGACCACAATCCGTTAATGTTTTTGAGTAAGATGAAAAACAAGAATCGGAGATCGTTGAATTGGAGTTTGATTTTACAGGAGTTTGACCTGGAAATTAAGCATGTAAAGGGTACTGACAATGTAATTGCTGATTGCTTATCCCGTGTTTGAATATGTATATATATATCACGTGTTTATTTGAATATTGTATGATATGTATATATAGACATGTGTCCACTTAACCATTTTGTATTGAAAAGAAAAATTTTGCCTTTGAGTCAAAATTTTTCCCTTTTGGAATGGAGGTGTGATGTGAATATACGCCACTAGATGGCAGTATTTACCTTTTTTTTGTTAAGCCCAGGCTGGAGATATGTTTGGACATGTTCTGGGCTTGTCTGGGGCAAGTCCCAGAAAATTAAAAAAAAGAGGTCTAAATGTGGGTGGGGTCTGCAAAAGAGTATATAAGGAGGGAGAATTGAGACAGTGGAGTAGTAGGAGAAATTGCAAGAAGAAGGATACGTGTGACCAGACCTGTCATTCTGTTCAAGACCTGTGAAGCTTATAGTGGATTTTTGCCTGTGTTAGAGCATTTTCCTCAACCAGGACATCACCAAGGAACCCAACCAAAGGGGACTGTAAATATTTCTTTTTTTTTTTTACTAATCAATCTTGGTCATTAGTTGTAGGTTAGTGTTAGTCTTTGTCTGTTAATTAAATGTGTTTAAGTTTTTAAAACTGTGTCTGTCATCCCTTGCTGTTGCTGTTGCTGTTGAGTTATAAATGTAATAACAAATTGGGGCCATAACAATAGGTAGATCATTCCACCAACGAGGTGCCAGGACAGACAGCAGCCTTGAGCGGGAAGGGGAGGAGCAGAGAGGGGGAGGAGCCAGGCGACCAGAAGTAGCAGGGCGGAGTGCTCTGGCAGGGGTGTAGGGTCTGAACAGTCTCTGGATGTAGGCTGGAGCGGTCTTGTTGACTCCCTGATAGGCTAGCACCAAAGTCTTGAATTTGATGCGAGCAGCAATAGGGAGCCAGCGGAGCTTTGTGAGCAGGGGGGTGACGTGGGAGTGTCTTGGGAGGTTGTGGACCAGACGAGCTGCAGCGTTCTGGATGAGCTGCAGGGGTCTGATGGCAGATGCTGGGAGGCCGGCGAGGAGGGCGTTGCAGTAGTCCAGGCGGGAGAGGATCAGTGCTTGGACTAGGAGCTGCGTTGAGTAGCTGGTGAGGAAGGGCCGGATTCTACAGATGTTGTAGAGGAAGAACCTGCAGGTGTGGGTCACTGCAGCGATGTTCACAGCAGAGGAGAGCCTGTCGTCAAACAGGACCCCTAAGTTCTTCACACTCCGCGAGGGGGAGATGGTGGTATCCCCCAGGGTGATGGTCAGGTCCAGGAGAGGGGAGGATGGTTGTTTGCAATTTTTATTTGCCAATAGTAAATTTAAAAAAAAAATTCTTAATGATCAGAGTAAAAACGTGTTATAGAGTGGGGTTCTAGCCAGAAATTTTACTGAATGTACCGGAGCGAGAGGGCCGGTTCATACTCTACGCAACTTAAGGTACATGAGTGTGAACGCAAGGCAACGCATCGAGCAACGCAAGGTAGCCATCTTGCGTCCTTGCGTAGCAAAGTGTGTCATCCAAATTTTTGTAACGCGATGCGTCAACGCGTGTATTTCCGTGAGATTCCAATAGGGGAGATAAAGCAAATAATGCACCATACGCTGTGTTCAACACACCAAAAAGAAGAAAGGAGGAGGAGAAGGAGAAGACTTTGCTGCCCCCTGTTGCATGAGCAGTGTACTGCTTTTTAACGAGGCTCAGCGCAGCAAGGGAGGCGCGTTCAGGCTTCTCTATGAACGGAATGGAACGGACTTGTGCTCGCGTTCGCTCGCGTACCTTGCGTAGAGTATGAACCGGCCCACACTTTTCGTGATGTCACAAACCTGGTCACCGTGGTTGGCGAAAAGCAACAACATGGCACTTGATTTTATAAGTGAAGTAAAGTTGTCTTCCACTTTTTGTCATAATGCCAGTCAGTTGCAGCGTTATTAACTGCACAAATCGTTTCATGAAGGGTTCACGAATACGTTTCCTACGTATTCTTGATCGAGAACTGAAAAACTCTACTTCGATTGATGCAATTTGATGTAAGAACTGGATGCCGTAGACCCACTCGCGTGTTTGAACTATTCTCGTTCTGTCGAGTCAGTCGCAAGTTATTTTCCATCATTTCTGCCATGAAGTTTTGCTGATTTTTCGCATTTTATTAATCAGTCATGGCAAGGCAATGATATTTTTTGTGTTGGGTAATTCGATGGGTTCCTTACTTTCCGATAGCGAGTATTTTAGAGACAGTTCGGATGTTAGTATTGGAAAGAATTCTGTTTTCATCCTTCATCAGTATTGACTAAGATCAGTAATTTTTTGGCTTGAATTTTGGGAACGCAGAGAAACATTCGAGTGTGTAAAAACATTCATCGTATATCCAGTCAAGAAAATTTAGAGTTAAATGTCTACTGCAGCTGTAATGGCGGCAGCCTGGATACTGATGACACACCAGGGGGGTATTCGACAAAGCTGGGTAACTGAGTAACCCTGGCTGTTTTACAAAGTAAAACCAGGAAACCATTCAAATCTGGAACATGGACTGAAATAAATACAGCTTTCCAGGTTTTACTTTGTGAAAAAGCCAGGCTTACTCAGTTACCCAGCTTTGTCGAATACCCCCCAGGTGGCTAGGGAATGCGCAGTATATGCATTCGTGATATTAAATATTAATCATAAATCTTAAACCTCCTTATCACGAAAAAAACCCTCCAAAATATGTTGGCGCCCCTTTTTAAATTGTTCTGATAAACGTACGACTGTGAATTACTTTCACTTATCAATGATGATCAACAAATGTTGAATTTCTGCTCGATGTTGGAAGTGATAATCCAGCCGACCAAAACCCAAAGGCTCCTTCCTCCAACCTTTCAGCTCGTAAGGATCCGGAAGCCGACATTGACCGTTGTTGTACTTAAGCTAAGAAATATCTTGCCTTTGCGGTACTGTCAAGGTTTTGTACATATTCAGAGACCACTGAATCGGTTCCATAACTGCAAGATGCTATACTTCCCCTGTTTTGTTGTATTGATTTACACTTGTGATTGGCAAGCTGTTCAGGGTGGGTCCCCGCCTTTGCCCGTAGTCAGCTGGGATAGGCTCCAGCTCGCCCCGTGACCTTAGTGAGGAACAAGCGGGTATAGAAAATGGATGGATGGATTTACACTTGTTATTGCCAACCACGCTAATGCATATGGCTGAATATGACGTCAGTGTTTGTAAACAAGAAGTATCGCACATCGAAGGAGTCAGGAGGATCTAATTAATAAATAAATTAACCCTGTATTCAAATGTATCCGTGAGGTCACAAAAATTATTTCAGAGGCTAAAAGTTTCATTCAGTTTCCCATGAAAAAGTTAAATTTGGGTAAAAGCATCGTGCTGTATTACCGGTTAATCTACTTCACCATCTCAGCAATGCCGCATCGTTTTTCCTACACAAAACACTGGCAGCGACCACAAAAATACAAAAATCGCTTGGCACAGAGCCCAATAAAAACTTTTGTAGCTTACCGTTTCATGATCATTTAATTGCCTTTTTCACCCGCTCTGAGAGTCCAGTTTAGGCCCAGGACCCAATCCCAGCAATACAGATTTTCCTCTTTCATCCATGGGTATCACGGATATTTGCTGGTGTTGAAATGCCTTTTCAAAAGCCTTGGTTTTTTTGCATAAAATTAGGGTCTGGTGTAGGTTTTCCCATGCTGATAAACACAAACTTCTAATTGAATATTAGTCAAGAACACGTTCTTCGTAAACTCAGAGTGATATTCTCAGCTATCAAGAACCAACATCTCAGGTTAACTCGCTAGGTGGTTTACCGCCTTTTTTTCCCGCTAAATTGTGATTCGCCAGGGGGACAGCGAGCGATAACAAAGCCCGCCCATTCAAAAGGGAAACATGATTGGACAAGGTTACTGTCATTTCAAATTACTACTGCTCGGAGCCAAGCTCTCTGTCAATGCACAGTGGACCCGCAGCATTTCCTTCCCAGTTGCTGCAGAGGGAGACAACTCAGGTATTTAGGCTAATAGACACGACTTACCGATAATTAGACAGAACTGAAACATTAAGTTGATTCAGGATTTAGATATGGTAATTTTTAGTGATGGAGAAACCGAAGCTCTCTGAACTACTGAATCAATTATGAAGCAATTGTGTTGAATGGTTCAGGGTTGCGAAGCATTTGATACAATTAAATATGGCGACATCTGCTGGCCAATCTTCAACATAGCATTTGCGTAGAACAATAAAGGACAAGGTGTCATGAAACAGGCACTGTTATGTACGTTTAACAATAAAGGATCTATGCGCATCTTATAGTTTTTGACTTTTTTTCAAGACAATAACATATTTGTGTTATAATGTGATTGTGCCGTGATAAAATACTGTATGTAATGGAGATATGCTTTTGCAAGATTGATAGAAATACAAAAAAAGATTTTTCAAAATTTGGGGCGAAAATGCAAATGTTTATACAACTAGGGACTGTTATTGCAGTAGTCGAGTAAAATGCCGCATAAGTTGGATAGGGTATTTACAGGGTTCAAAGATTTTTATTTAAAGACAAGATCATTTCAGCTGAGTTGGGCTTTAGTCTGTTTCTCTTCTTTGTTACTACCTCTCCAGCTTTGGAGAAGACCCTTTCACATGGCACAGAAGTTGCTTGGCATATGAGAATATCAGTGGGCAAGCTTGTAAAGACTGGGATAAACTGCTGCCCTTGAATACCAGTATTTCAATGGGTCTTCCCCAAAAATCCCGCCCTGGATTCAAAACCCGAGTAACACGTCTCCGATACGCGTGTGACGTAATGAAGCTTCATTTGGGGAGTCACGTGGTTTTTTGCATGGTGAAGCGAGGCATCGAAACATATTGCCGAGATACTTCTGCTTTGAGAGATCGATACCGTCTCGAGCCGTCTGTTTCGAGCGTAACATCCCTAGTAATTTTGAATTTTTTTTTTTCTTGTTTGGTCACAATTACCCCAAGTGAAAATAAAATCCAGAGGCTGGCGGTAATACACCAAAAGATATGCAGTTAAACAATATGCAGTTAAAACCTGAAAGAAGAAGAAGTAGAAGGCACGCCTTTCTTCACCCATGCATAAAGACGCGTCAGAACTATTAGCGAACGGCATGGCTCTGGGATAATCTACGTCTCATGTTCGCTAGCTGGGTCATGGCGAGGTCGATAAACACACATTAGAAAGGTCTGCACATACTGATTCAGAAGCAAGTTTAACTGGGAAATAGTATTGATATTGGAAAGATACCCATGGCGAAAATGACGAGATAGCAACAATATTATATTATTTTTTTCATCTGTGTGCGACGTGCTTGTAGCTGGTCAATATAAGTAAGGCAGTTAGCATGAATTTACAACATAGCCTGCTGCCAGTAATCAAGCTACCGGACTGTTAACTCACAGTATGAACGTCAATTCCAGTAACTAATCTAACTTCACAGTTAATGACACTGCAGTATTTACATTTACTCTCACTGCAGTATTTCATATCTGATCGGAAGTGTTGTGCAATAACGTCTGATGCTTCTCGTGGAGGTCTCTTAGTCCAATTACTTGTGGCTGATGTGACGCCAGCGAAATGACCAATATGCAGTATCAGTGTCTCAGAAGTATATGGCCACCTAGTTTCCGTGATTATTTTTAACTGTGCCAATAGCGCATGTTAAACGGAAGAGACTTTAAAGCGGCAGAAAAGATCGATCTATCGGACAGTTAACCAGACATATCCTAGAGCTAATTCTAATTCCAGCCAGCAATATTCACTCGCTCTAGCAAGGTCCGCAGTCGTTGATGTCTTTCGCCCGCTACGAGGCTCTGATCGCATCAGCGTCTTCCGAACTTTCTGATGTCGACACATTCGCGGCACTGGTTTCATTTTGGGAACTAGTCTCAGGAGGTGGACGAGCCAGCCAAGCGTCCATGATCGGCTGTTCGCCCGCTAACTGGTACTGAGCCTAATATGCTGTGCCTTTACAGGTAAGCAACTGGGTGTCTAACGATTCTGAATCGATGTTTTTTGAAAGCGTATTAACACCACCTGCTGCCATGGGGCGAACATCCGAGTTTCCCGTTTCCTTTATCAACCCCCGTGATGAACGAAAGTGCTTAACATCAGAGCGCATGGGAAATGCCTCCGGAAAAAACTTGACTGACATCAGTATTTTTCGGCTACGTGCTGAGAGGAGCCGAACAAATGCAAACAAAATCGTCATCCTATTAACCAATTAGGCAACTCTAATAAACGAATACTTGTTCCCTTTTACTTTGCCTGATTAGCAATCAAATGGTGGAATCGTTTGCTCTAAGTTGAATGAGTAGAGCTGTTTATTAAGACATGTTCGATTGCTGCATTTTGAAATTTAAATTGGCATAGAACAGCACTGCTTGAACATGATTGCCACGGCATTTCGTGCGACTGTGATAATTTATATCTCACATTCACGTTTCATCCGCTTTTCAGAATGTTTTCCACCTTGTGTATTTTTTGACGCTTAAACTCCAGGTCGATCTAATTACAAATCTGTTTTAAATTAATCTTGAATAATGTCCTAAAATGCTACAATGAGAGATGTAATTCAGAGGAAGATTTTTTCTAATTATTCATATTGGCATTCTTTCAATCTAACACCGTAGCCCAGTTAGGTTTGTCTGCTTTTCGCCATCACATCTAAATCGTTATAGGCTACTGGCTAAATTTCTTTATTGTTATTTAGGCCATGTACACGGGAGCAGATTTAAAGGGATAGTTCACTTTTTTTTGAAGTGGGGTTGTATGAGCTACAAATTTCCACTACTTACATTAGATGCAGTTGAAAGCTCTCTGATCTCCTCCAGGTAGCCGCACCAGGGCATAGTGCTGGGTGGAGATTTAGGCCATACACTGTTGTAAACGGAAACTCAGAAACAGGGTATTTTCGCGGCCTAAAAGAGGTCCTACCTGAAAATAATACACCATTTCAATTGACATAGAAATGTTTAAGCAATAAATGTGTGCAGGACTAGGAAAAGGGGTCACTTTGGATTTTTTAATGAAAATTTAGATTTTCCAACAAAATCAAAGAGTGATCCACATTTTTCATTTGACCTCGTTAATCTCAGACTGGAAAAAAATCCCAAATTACCCCTTTTCCTAGTCTTGCACACAAATATTTCATCAGTATACACCATCAGACAGAGTTTCGGCAACATCTGACAGGGTGGATGTCAACCCTAGGTAATTTGACACAGAACTACCCTTGCACTAAATGTCAAAGACACCCAAAGCTAGTTTTATGCCTGCATTTTTAAAATTTCTGGTTCTTCTAGTGCATTCCAGGAAAATACTTACTTTAGTAACACAGCCTCATTCCTGGTACTAGTCTCCTGCAAACATGGATATTCGACTGAATAAACCAATAAATAAATAAATGTATACTATCACTCGAAGAGCGACAACTTGGTTGAAATCTTGACATTTGTCCTCAAATTATTTTTCAATGACCTCAATTTAACATTCTTCATACCAGGGTGTAAAGGATAGAGGCTAGCACAGGAAACGACTGTATTGTAAATTGGGATACCCATTATATAAATATCGGAGGCAACAGTAACGTGCAGTCGGAGGTCAGTTTGGTGAGGCTGAAACGTTCCCTTTGCTTGATTCGCAATCAGAGGATTAACTAATTTAGAAAGACTATTCGGCAGAATGACGGGCCATTTTAAGTTTCCGCGGCGTTATTACTCAGTAGGCTACATCGAACTTGAAATGCTCACGAAACTGCAGATTTGCGAGTATTTGCTTACAGGAAGCCAGAGACGTGCGGTGAGATGAGGCAGTGACCCAAACTTTTATCACAGAATTTTATGAATCTGTTCCCACGTACTATTCCTGATTGACAATGAAAACAATTAAGACCAAGCCTTATGGAAGCCTGATGCTGATAGAGGAGATAATAACTTAATTCACGTATACGCTGCAATTCGAGACTGCAAGGATGGAAATCTGAATAATCAATAAGGAAAAATTCTCAGCTCGGTAATTCTGTTTTTAAACATTTTGTTGATCGGATTACGAAAGAAGACTGAAAATAAACGCCCGCTTTTTGTTTGGGTGTAAAACCGAGTAGTAAAAGGAGAATGCATTATAGGCTATTGATTAAGCATTGAACTCTGCATAAGTCAAACAACGTTAATATTCTTTGATGACGTTGCTTCGGCTTCCTGGAAGCTAGTAAGCGCAAATCTGCTGTTTAGCATTTCAGGTTTGATGTACTGAGTAATAACGCCGCGGAAACTTAAACAGGCCCGTCATTCTGTGGAATAGTCTTCCTAAACTAGTTAATCGTCTGATTGCTAATCAAGCAAAGAGGAGGTTTTTGCCCCACCAAATCAACCTCCACCGCACGTCACTGGGAGGCAACCAAGTAAACCAGTCTGCAGCCAGAGCATGTAATATTGGTTGGTTACTAAAGCATACCAATCTAAACGCGTCTGTCAAATTTCAAGCCAGTTGAAACAGTTTGATAAACATATGAATTTTTGTAAATTCGCCAGTTAAAAGATTTAGATTTTTTAGATTTCAGGATTTTTTTTCAATGTGATTTTTCAATGTGAGTCCAAAACTGGATTCGTCCCAAAATTGAATGCGGCCTTTGGTTTAGGGCTCTCAGGGGCCTTTATCGCGTGAACAGGACGACAAACTAACAGCACTAAGCAAAATGCACAAAGTAGTAAATAACAGTAGGCATAGTATCCTAACTGACTGATCATTTCTAAAATGCATGATAGTAAAATCAGCAGTTTGACTGTTGTCAGCAGTCTAAGGTCAAGTTAGACATTTTTTTGGATTTATCATTACTGTATGACCGTTGAATCTTCCTTTGATCACTGTACTTTGATTTGCTGTGTGAAATAATGTACACCGTAGGCCATATTGGACAGTGTAACTGAAAACAAACTAGAGGAGAAAGGCTTGCAATGCTGCACACTTTCAAGGCTCACCGGGTCAGAGATTGCTAAAAACTTATCAAACTTATTGCAATTCAATTATTTTCTTGCAAGCCTGAAAAGGAGCTACATGGCTAACTTTCAGTAGACTTACTCCGTCAGCCTTCGTACTTCCACTTAATTTTATTTCGCTTCAGTACTCAGTCTGATCACTCGGAGCTCTGGCCCGTTTACCTCGGCAGAAAGTATGCCGGACCAACAAAAGAACAGAGGGCGTGGCTGAGAGCCATGATGTAGCCGCTGCGCCGAGTTTGAAATTGTAGTCTCCAAATCAACAATGGCTACAGACATAGATACATTGGAGGCCATTTGCTCTGTCGTGGAGAAAATCCCGGGTATAAGCAACTTATAGCCTCAACAAGATGAATGTTTGGTTAGTTTTTTGAATGGAAATGATGTTGTAGTGCTACTCCCTACAGATTGTCATATCTACTGAATATTCATCATGAAATAGGCACCCTGTTCATCTCTGTGAGAGACAGCTGAACCACCTCAGCTAGCTTGTAGCTTCTAGTGTTACATTGCCCGCAAATTTCACGCTATTTCAGTTAGCAGCGAACTTTTTAAAAGCCGTGTTTTTTTTTCATGTCACAAGACCTATTTGCTGTCTCAGAGTTATGTTGTCATTTTCCATGAATGAAATGGCTGTCTGAGACGGCCAAACACTTGGAGCCAAATTGTGTTGCTATAAAGTTAGATAGCGAGCTGGGTATGATGTTAGCGCCAGTATGGTAAACGGTTCAGTTTTCGTGTCAACGCAGATTTTGTTTTGATGTTAATAATGCATTATTCTCGCAGATTCTGCCATTAGTTTCGGGTCTCTTATGTTTTTTTTAACAGCAGCAGTATCAGGAAAAACGATAGCTCAACAGTTTGTTGCTTGTAAGGAGCACAGAAGGAGAACCTTTGGTTCTTTTAAGTGAACGAGTGAAAACTAAAATTTGGTAGATGGGCATATGTATGCGTACAGTATTAACTTTAATGTACTGATCAGTTTGTTTTTGCAGTATTCCTGGTATGAAGGACTGCAGTTTCCAGCAGAAAGACTAGGCGGCTGAGCCGGCGCATAACATACGTCATTGCCAAACGTTCATGATTAGTTTACACCAATGATTTTAAACTTCTGACCAGCGCCCACCCACCAGGAAGTAAACACTTGTCAATGACGACTGTCCAAACTCTGTGTACGAAGCAAAACAAAGTAGCAGAGTCTGAGTTTACCAGGCTAAACTTTCAGCATCAAAGAAAAAAAAAAACTGTGAGGCAGGGATGACACCAATGAAGTTGCAACCAACTCCACAATTTTTTTTGTAACACTGGCAGGAATGTACATTCTGCTTTTGATTGTTTTTGTTTTTCAGTTGATCCTCTGACTTGCTAACAGCAGTCTATGACATATGGGAATAATGGGCTATGCCAGCAGATATAGAACAGCTTGGCAACAAAATTAAAATTGCAAAACTTACATTCCCCTGACACAAAGTGAAGTAAACTCCACTGATAAGCTGCCCAACATCGCTAACTAGGATGGAATCGACAGAAAAGCAAGTAAAGTGTTTGTTTCCAAAACTCAGTAAGTGCCAAAATGACAAACATTAAGATAATACCATAGAGCAATAGCCCTGTGCTTCTTACACATGGTGCAAAAATCCATTTTTAGAAATTCATACAATAAGCTGTATTTTTTCAGGTCAAAGTTTGTGTTTTTCTGTAAAATGCAAAAGGCGGCAACACAGAAAAATCTGATTTACTCAAAATGAGTGAAATGGGTATATTTTGCTTGGAAACAGACTCTTCAAATATTACCAGTATTGGTGTCGGGCAGTGGTTCAGCTAGTGATTAAACTCCGTAAAAATTAGACTACTTTATCATTTATAAAAAGACAAAAGGCGATGGGACAGCTTTGTTAACACTGCCAAACATCGCGCAAGTGCAACAGCCTAAGACAAGGCCAGCTAATATTACTTGGAAGAAGATGTCATTTGATGTCGGTCCCACAACCTTTTATTTTGCATTGCTCTCTTCAGTTAACCAACAAAAAAAAAGACTGCTCAACCTGAGGAATTTCAAGTCCAGTAAGGGGTCACCGACAGGATGATTCAATTTTTCGACTTCCAGGGAGCAGCCCTAGAAGGCACAACATAATGTGCTCCATGTAATTAAGTTGATAACGCAGTTATATGCAAAATGCTTGTGCACAATCTCGAGCTGTTATAGATAACACTTTCCTCAAAGTGAATAAATCTGAGCCAGTGGGTCTGTATCCGGCTCAAGGACTCTTGGTCCCTGGACTTTTCACTTATGCTGAGTTCATCAAACAAGGGTAATAATGGAAAGTGGAACTAGAGAATTTGCTGTGGGTTTAAGGTGCATTGACCTGTAGTTAATTGTTCAACCAATATGATAAAGTAATTTGAGGACATATACGGACACAGATTTTAATTTGTCAGTGTATCACAGGAAGTCACTTGGCTGGTCTCTCTGTCACCTGACTCAACGCTCAAGTAATACATAATGCACAAAAGAAAAGATGCGTACCATATTCTGGTCGGAACACCACAGCTTTCAAAATTGACGGACCAATCTTCTACTCCTGCCAGAGTGAAAGCTGAAGACTATAGTGTAAACCCAATTTTTATAGCTGCTAATCTCTAGATAGCTACTGTGAATACTGCATATTTAGTCATTATAAGTGCTCCAGATTTTTATTGAGCCATATTTTGTTTACGCCTCAATTCCTGATGTTACAGGAATTTTATTTCTTAATGGTAAGGGATTATGCTTTTTGTGATCTTCTGATGCAAGACACTCAAATAATTTGTCAGTTTTGTCCTGTTTAGCCCTATAAACCTTAAGATTAGCCATTAAGCTGTCTGTCCACTGCTTACATGCTGTTTCACAACTTTTGCTCGTGAATATGCCACAATGACCCGGCTGAAATTTAACGCAACACATCTGCTGCTGCTCGTCTCAGTGGACCTCCATGTGTCAGTGGACCTCCCATCACCTAAGACAGTCCAATGCAAAGGAGGGAAGTTTAAAAATGTGTCCATTCCTAGTGCGGAGTTTATCCATTCTTATTTTAAACATAAATTTTTCTTGAATTTATAAACTGGATACAAGTTTTCTATGACACATTGAATCAAAATGAATTTTTTATTATAATACAGTTTTCATCTTGGTTTAGGAACTTTCTGGTCAACCACTGGAGAGAGTTGATCATCCTTTAACATTCATCGATCATTTTCCCTGGGGAAAATATAGCTTCGGCAGACACACATGCAGAGTTTTCGGGGAATGAATGGAGCTTCAACGGCTGTTTCCAACTACAACAGCTTATTCACTATATAACTATAAAGCTTTTCCATGGAAAACAACCACTTGAAGTATTAGCAATGAAATTTTCATCATGAAAAAGACTTCTTTCGCCTTTCAATCCCTTCCTTGTTACTTAATTGAGAGTGCGAAGGCCAATTCTAGCTCCCAGCCCCTGAAAGTCGCTGGCCTGCGAGTCATGAGCTTCCTAAAAGGGGATCTGGAATCCAGGCTGCAGCTGTCCCTGAGTGACACATGAGCTGCTTGCGCAGAGAACCTACACCATTGAAAAACCAGCTTGCTGGACAGAAATGGCTCGGCTACGTAAATCACGTCCCCAGCCCCAGTGCCAGTCATTGGTCCCACCAAAATAACACTGACCAGAGGTATCTGTGCCTGTGCTGAGGATAAGGAGCAGAACACTGACTCCTGCCGCTGAACTGGCCCAGTATGTCCTGGTATCTTCTCTCTGAGAAAGTTATTTACGGATGACCTGTTGTTGTCACGTGTGCCATTATGGTCAATAACACAATCTGTAGGCTTTTGTAATGATGTTGTAAAAGTAAACAGTCATTTATCTTGGCCATAATAATTATTTCAGGCACAATAATACCAATTAAAGCACTGAATTAAAACACATTATTATACAGATAGATCATAATGTATGTTAAAATAAATATTTAACAAGAAATTACAAGTGTGTCAACTTTCACCTTCCGCCAGAAATAAATTGCTTCAGTGGAGTCTTTCCTAGATTCCTACTGAAACCTTATTCCTGGAAAACATGACTCCAAAAAAAAAAGAAGAAAGTAGCTGTTGTCTTTGTTTCCATGTTTTCTTTAACTGAATTCTGACCAGGGGTTATATGTAGATTTGTTAAAGGGCTGGGGGAGGGGGCAGGGTTTTTACAGTTGGGCTGTGGATGCACATGTGTGGGTTCATTAGCAGCAGTAATGGATGAAATAAAATAATAAATGAATAATATCTAAATGACGGCCTATAATTGAAGCAGAGAACACTACAGTTCTTTTTCCATATATTTACCTTTAAATAAATAATTTCAAAAATTTTATAGATTGAGTGAAGTTGGCTATTAAAGTAGAACTGAAATCATTTCACGGACTGAAAATGGAGTATAACAGCAGGTGATGATGTTCCTCCCTACGATCACCCTGCTTTGAAAACCTAAAGCTAAACTTAAACTCAGTATTTAATCCTGCGGTTACGCTCATGTTTTCACCTGCGCTTTGGTGATGGGATGTGCTGGATCAGTTCACACTCAGTATTTGCCCACACAAGACACTTAACCCTCATCAGTAAAAACCTAAAAACTTACATTGGCTTCAAACGTGGGTCAGAACTGACCCAAATGTTTAAAAATTCACAAAAAAAATCTATTATTGCTCCTATTTTAATTATCAATAGCTCATTTGAAAGGATAAACTCTCTACCTTTATGTATGCTTGAAATAAATGGGATTAAAACCATATGGAAGTTTCACATTTCTCCGTATACGTAGAATAGTGTGAAACTGAAAATTTGTTTTCCTTAATGACTCTTACAATGAAATTACAATCTTATTGACACTTTATTTCATGCTTGGTACACTAATAATAAAATGATATACCAAATATAAAAGAAGTATAACTAGTAGTTTCTTTTTTATGAATTTTAAGTAACGTAAAGTAACGATTTTGACTCATTTTGGCACATCATACCAGTCAAACCTTTGTATGAAAATGATCATTTATGTGAGGTAAACAAAAAGTCTGTTTTTCTCAGATATTTAAACAATCCTTTCAATAGCTCAGCTTTAAGGAAATGAGGGTATAAGCAAGATAATATCCACTTAATATGAATCAATACTGACTGATTAACACAAAAAGCTTCATAATTGCAAGCACAGTTAGATAAAGCATGACTATTATTTTGGGTTGTATATCTTGTTCTTTGACTTTCCACGGTTCACTTCTTTACATTCCTGCAAGATAAAAAAAACAATATTCGCTGACAAAATCAGAATTTCAGCATGAAATAAGTGACAACAATCGCTTGGGTCAGCACTGGCCCTGTTGACAATTTTGTTAATGCATAAAAAGTGCTCAAGTGATCCAAAAAAATTTTAACTTATTGTGAAACAACTAAATTTGGTTCACAAAAAAGAATTTGGATAGATCGAGATTTGTAAGAAATATGAATGTTTTTTCATGCTCCGGGTCATTTCTGACCCGCGTTTTACTGATTAGGGTTAAATGTGGCCTGCCCGATCAGATATTGATTAGATATATTCCCGAGCAATAGGGCCACCTGAAATGGCTCATGGTGCAAGTAAGAGCCATTTTAATATTTTGTGTATTTTGCGGTGATGGTTAGTCCAATACGAGGAATGTTTCGTTGAGGAAAGAGCAGCAGAGACAAGTAATAAAACAATTTTTTTTCTCACTGCGGAACATCGGTGGTTGTCTCAAACATGGCTTCCGGTCTGCATGCGCTGTGAAGAGTGTGCTGTGGGACCGCAGTGCTGCATGACAGCCAGGCTCAGCTGCGCTCCGGTTTCTGCTTTCTTCTGTCATGTAATTACTCCCCCTGGCTTTCTGTGCTGAGGAGAGGAATTTGTTGTAGGAACATTATGCAGGACACATTTTGAAAATTGTCTGGATTGTGGCCAGAGACTGTTCATACCTCACTTAGATGTGCAAACTCAGTGTGAGCCTGGCCATTTCATCATGTGGTTTGGCAAACTGGATCTCATTGCGCTAAAGATCTGAACTAGGGGTGTACGGACTTGACAGTTAATGCGTCCTGGCATTGTCGGCTGACGACAGTCGCATTGAAAACACCAGTGTAACCTCGGTCCATTAGCTTGTCCTTACAGTATATCGACAATTGGCCTGATACCCCACGCGTCACTGTATGTCAAAATGGTGTCCTTTGGCATCACTTTTGGATGCCGTAGGTTTTCTCATAGGCTACAGAATAAATTCCGCGGGTGTCAGTATTTGATGACAATGGAAAACATGATGAGAGAAAATACTGACTGCGGGTCAAACCCAGAATTTCTCTGCACTAAAAAAATGAAATGTTATGAAGTGTTAGATTTACTTAATAATGTTATTATCCCCTGCAAAAACAAAGTGTAAGGGGGATATAGGTTTGACCTCCGTCCGTCCGTCCGTCCGTCCGTCCGTGCGTGCGTGCGTGCATCCATCCGTACGTCCGAGAGAAAGGGGACAACTTTTCTCAGGACCTATTACAGCTAGGACAACCAAATTTGGTGTGTAGCTTCAGGCCATAAAGGCCTTGATAGAGTTCGAAGATAAAAAGCACACGATTGGCGGGGGTTGTTGTTGACCATGTTGACTTGTTTCAACTGGTTCCGCGCAGTTGCTTTGCGTAGCCTTTATTTGACTTCCAACATTTTTGGCCAGTTCAATTAGTTGCATTGAGTGGAATGTACTTAACTCAGTTTTGTAGAACCAGTTATTATATATATTTTTTTTTTATTTTTTTTATATTATATATTTTTTACATTATTAATTAAATCTAAATTTTCATAACGTTTCATTTTTCTGAGCGTATTACTTGGCAACATTGCAAACCAACTTACCACCGACTGCCCCAGATGCAGAGATAAATAAATCTCTTCCCCAATCCTGATCTTGGATCAGTGTAATAAATTACTATTTCCCTTCCCAATTCTGTTAAGCAAGGGCATCACATAACATGAGAACTCCCTTCACCTTGAATTTTGCGGTTTGGGCAGTGTGTCACGAAAGCATCACGATGAGATGAGTTCGGATGAGAACGTTTATGAACAATATTAGATACAATCTGACTAGTGTGTATGATTCTGCCTGTTCTAGGAGTAAAATGCATAAAGCATGATGCTTCTATGTCAAATGGTTTTAGGGTTATTAGTAAGTTCTTTACTTGCACTGAGCACTGTGGCACAATTCACAAGGTCCTCAAGTCTGCTGCTTTGACAGTCTCGAGCTGAACATTGGAGGTTTTTGAATCCAACAATGTGAGATTAAAACTCTCAGTACATCACAGTTTACAGATTTGGATTTTAAAAAATGTGTTTGAATTCATCCATAGGATTGCAAGATACCAAAAAGGCTGGTTTCATGGCTGTAAACTGTATTTTTAGAATTATTCGTGGCTTTATGACATTATTTATTAACACAAAATGCCACAAAAATCTCATAAATTAGGAATTTGCTTACCTCTCTGCCCCATGTGGAACCCAAATCTATATTTAGTTTTACTGCACATTATTCCCCTCCAGAGCAATCAGAGATGGAAAATATTATATTGAATATAAAACTAACTTAATCACAGTAGCTGACGCAAAACCTGGGGTTACCTACTAGCTCATGTGACTGTTAGCTCACAAAGACTTGGGGCAACCTGTATAGCTAACTTTAAATATCTTGGTGATTGCCGTTTAATGTTAAATAGCATTTGTAAAATCCGTAAAGTTGTTTCAGCAGAATGTTACTCCAATATTCAGTCAATTATACAAAAAAAACATGAGGTCTCCCTGTCAGTCTCTGACTGATTACCCTCCTAACTGAGCCGTCAGTCGGTCTAACCCTCGCCCATCTGTGCTGCTGCACATAAGTGTGACAGACTGACATGACGGGGGGTTGATCAGCCAGGAGTTATGAGGAAAGTGCGCAAAATTTCGGATGTTGGCAAGGTGCCGCATCATGTCATTTACGCACACAATGAATCAGAAGATATTTGACGTAACAGTAGGAGTAATGACATTTTTAGCAACTGTTTAAATAATTGGCATCGTGAACCAATGTGAAAAGAAGCAAATTGTTGAAGGTTGATGCACTGAGGTTTGGTGTCGCCTGATGACGTTGAGCAGCTTATGTGGCAAAGCTCCAGACTGCCTTCGTGAAACTAAACCACTGCCATTGACATTAATAAGATCAAAATACCAGGAACACTTTTTGTTTCTACAAAATGGTGACTGCTGGGTTGTAATCATGCACAACCAATACTTTTGTGATGATCTGGTGCTTTGACTGGTACAGAAGCACTGGCAGGCAAGGTCAGAAAACAATTGCTGGCAAAGTTCATCTCGTATGTATCAATGACAGTCTTTGTTTTTATTTGACAACGGTTGGATGCTCAGTGGGCAGTAGATTCAGTAGACTCAGAGACCCTCCCATTCGTCTCACGCCCTGCCCTCTGGTTGGTGGGTTATTTAAGCTACTGTCCTGTGCTGCCTTTATGGCAAAACATGCCACTGCCTGCTGCCGCACTGCAGTGCTGCCTGCAGCTGCCTTACTGCTGCTCTGTTTTGCCCGCTGTACTTGATTGGTGTACTGTGATTGGTGCCCTGTTTACGGTTCTGGATTTCGCCTATAGGATTCTGATTTTCGTATTGTGGACATTGTACCGTTGCCTTCTCTGTTGGGGGTCTCCCCTCTTCAGAAATAAAGCCTCCCTTTTTAGCTCGCCGGGACGAGTAACGTCCGGAGAGATATTGTCTTACCCCCGGCATCCGCGTCCGTCCGCGTGCAGAAAAACTTTAACCTTGCCCCGGCAAGCTTTTTTGTCTTTCTGACAACTCTTGTTTTGTACTCTCTGGTGCTCGCTTCTGGTTCCTATACGTAATCCTGACAGGAACAAGTTGCCTTTTTATAATAACAGCAAACATCTGTGGGATAATTAACTCGTAGGTGTGCATGACATGGTTTGAAGGCATGAAGCTGAGGCGAATAACCACCCGATGCAAAGCAACTAAAATCCCAGTGGGCACAACAAAGTTGAAGCAACGTTGAAATAACATTACGTAAAATGTTGGCACAACGTTGAAATAAGGTTGGATTTGAAAGTTGAGTGGACATCGGCAGTCTGATGTTGCATCAACTTTGGCGCCCAAGCGTACAATTATTACTCAACGTCGACATAACGTTGTATTTTCAACCAATAAATAACGTTGAAGGAGCCAATGTTTAATCAACGTTGGAGTTTTGACAACAACGGCGGTTTAATAGTGTAACCTTAGTTCAACTTTGAATCAACGTTGTGCAACGTCATGACCAAATATCAACTTAATTTCAACATTGAAATGACGTCGAGCACCCTCTAAGATGAGCTCTTGACAGTTTCCATAGAGCCGGCGAGCTGAAATCAGTCTGTTGTCACAGCATGTAGCCAGCAAACTGTCAACAGTTGCTGACCCAGCTTCCTTTGTAACCATACGTAATTACTATAATTACTATTGTCTAATGAAATAAAGCGTGATTACTTCACTGCTTTAATATTTACTGTCATTATCGCTGGAGCACCTATTGTTAACCACCCCGCAGGACACAACTTATCTGATGCCGCTGAATTTACTGGAGATAAATGAGTAGGTTTCTGTTTTACCCAGCCAATTGCCAGTGCTCTAATGTTGCTATGGTTATAGGTTAACTAGTGGATGAATTTTGAACGGTGAAACTACTGCGCGGTTCCACGATTTTCACACATACCTGCCAGCCAATCAGAAAACCAGTATTCACCCAGACCTCGGCATTAACAAATCTGATAAATATAACTCAACTGAAATAATTTAAATCAAGCAGAAGAACAAACCATTTGCCTCAGTCGTAAGCATCCGATCCAGGCTTTATGATCGCTCAACATGCAATATGCCACCGCTAAATTTTGTTTCCCAAACTTTAAGCTTGCTTGCATTTTTTCGGCAGGTAAACAAATAAAGTTCAAAGAAGCACATTGCCGATTTTAAACCGTATCGCCAGCGATCTGAGTTAGGAATATGGTGCAAAAATGCGTGCAGTTTTTGACAATTTTTTGTATACCTCTGGAATCAGCCACAAAATCTGTCTACTTCCCCCTCCAGTGTTGTTATTTGATGTGTACAGTGACTCAATTGGAGGTAAGGAAGAAGTTGGCTTTTCGGGTAGTCACTACCTATTGGAAGCCTTGTGTCCAAGCCCCGAATTCCACTCAGAAACTTCGCTGTTGTCTTCACTTGCAAACTAGTGTAAGCTTACTACGTTTCAAATAACTGAAAGGGCAACCTAAAATATGAGTGCTTGAAGATGTTATGGGCCGAGGATGCATTTTACACAGAGGTAGCTGGGTAACATGCCTTCCATTACATTACCTTTTGGTCATCTAATGAAGGTTTTCATTTGATTGCAGTTGTAGCAGACTGGAGTAAGATAGCAAGCAGAAAACCTCATCAGCCATTACATACAGTATCTAACCATACTGCTGGTTGCATGGTCAGCTTAATTGCTGTCTTTTAATGTTAATGTAGGGTTGTAACCTGAGTTAGCTGGAGCTAGGATGTGGAAAATTTTGACAGTTATTAAACTGAGTCCTTGACTTTCCAAAGGGCCTAACTCTATGGAACACTGTTTTTCAGCAGAGGGGGAAATAACCTTCAGTTGTTACCCATATATTATCACCCATATATTTCAGCTTATTTTCTTTGAGAGGGTGTAATTGGGACTCAATGATTCAATTTTTGTTAGATAATTTTGTTGACAAAAGGAAACAGCTGGCTACCTGACCAGCTTACTTATGTCCTCCCTTCTACAGCAGGGGGGTTTTAGGGAAAAAGTGAGTCTTGATTGACGTTAATTGCTTGGTTCTAAAAAATGGACAGGATGGCTGCAACAACCCAATTACTCCAGTTAGAGATCTTTTTGGACTTTTACAGTAAACACTTAGGGTGTTTTCGACAAGAAGTTGTATTCAAATGGTCAAATGTCAAATGTTTTTGTACTGTAGTTTAGGAATCATCTCGTCAGTTTTTGACACTTGTTTATTGCCGAAATATTTGTCCAGTATTGAAAAAATAAATAAAATTGAATAGGTGACTATTAATGAAGAAACCATTGACATTGCTCACATAAATCTGAAAACCTTGTTCTGTTTTTTAATTTGCGAAATATTTCATTTAGAAAGTGAAATAGGTAAATAAATGTTGTATTCATGTTTAAATATTATACCCCTTTATACTGAAAGATGCAATTTGGTAGTGAGTTACAAAACAAAACATTCCTTATTTTAGGCCAATTTGCATATACTACAGGGATCCTTGTCTGATCAACTTTGCTCATCCAAGTGGTTGTGTCATAGGCAGAATAGATATTCTTTGAAATTTTAGTACATGTTAAAATATACCACAAGCTGTTTTGTTATGACCACATGCTGAGTGGTCAGTGCATTTGTCCCCGTCAGGCCAAGGGGTTAGTTTGAGATTTGAGTGACAAGGACAGCCACTCTTTCCTATTGGTAAAACATAATTTATTGGAGTTTCAGCATAGAATGATACTATAGAATTTGCTGTGATGCACAGAGCACATTGATGACTGATCGATTAAAACTTTTCAAGCTATGATGGCAGTTGAGTTAACAGATTAGAATTAACGCCAGGGGCACGATACTGAAATGAGTGACAGATGAGGTTGCATAAAATGGCTTCTCTTTCCCATGATTCCTTGGGGCCGCTGACCAATTGACAGTGTCAGTGGGCTGATGATTCTAAAATGAGTGACAGGTGAGGTTGCATAAAATGGCCTCTCAATCCCATGATTCCCTGGGGCGCTGACCAATCGAGAGTCCCAGTGGGCCGATGATGCTGTTTTGCCCAGGAGTATATATAGTAAAGGCTTAAGGTTAGCACTGCTGAGTAGTTGGAGCATTCCCAGCCTCGCCTCGGGTGTAGGGATTGCACGGGAAAAGCAAAACTACACGGCTAACACTCTGTGTAGTTTTGTTTTTTGTTTTTTTTTTGTCCCTTTGAGGCTCAGCTGTTCTCACATTTGGATTTTCTGGCACAATCTGGATAAGGAGATTGGGTCTGAAGAGATAAACTCTCCGGGCTCAGTCCCTTATTTCTGGGCTCCCTTGTGAATACAAGTAAGTACATTTTCTCATCGAGCATTATGGTGCGCAATGCAGCCGCGCACCTTTGTGTGTCACATATCTCGCGTATTTACTCATATTGTTGTGATATGTCATCAACCCTCAGTGCTGAGTGCTCACAACTGCATGCTGAAAGTTATTTTACAGAAAACTGCAAGAAAAAAAGAAATTATCAAAATTTCATTTAAATGAGTATATTGCTTTAGAGCACTTTTCCATTGTCGAGGTTAGTGTACGGTGGGATGATTTCAGAATAGCCAAAAATAGCTCCTGATAGCATTAGAGTGGAGTCTCTGCTGTGCTGTGATGTCTTTTTAAGGGAATCGGCTGTGGGGATATCAGTTGCACCTACAGCCATGTGCCACATGGTGACTGTCAATCATCCTTGGGATAGATTATATTTAGAGTCAAACCATTTCTGTCCACTTTCTAAGCTTGGGAAGTTTTCATAGTTAGGACTTGTTTTTTTGTTAAATTTTGTATAGAAAACTAAAAGGAAAACACCATCCTGTTCCTTTATAATTATAATTATGTGTTTCTCAAGTAAACTTTGAGAGTGAAGGTGCTGTTTCTTTAAAAAGGGCTTATTGGGATGAGCACCACTTACTGAGAGCTAAATCTGATGCTCTCTCCAGATAGGAATTTGAATGACCCAGTATTTTATCGTTAAAATACTTTTTTGTCTGTGTAACTGATTACTTTCCATAAAATACCTTTAAATCTATGCAATTTATTTTAATTTAGTCTCCTTAGATGCATGTGAATTGAAAATCCTTGCATTCACCGTCTTTCCCCTGTTCAACAGTTTTCCATTTGTTGTCTGCATTCAATGTCTCTGAATAATACAGTATTAATCAACTCAATTATATGTCAATTATATGGCTGTTATGTAATTATTATATGAGATACAACAGCTTGTAGCCAAGGAGAATATAGAGTGGCAGGCAAATATCCATCATCAATTGGCTGAAAATTTTAACATATTTCTGTGAAATATGAAGATACCAACACTGTATTTACTTCAACACTAGTTGTGGAGTTTTTGTTATTTCCTTGTCCAACTCGTATAGGTTTATTTTGAATGAACCTGTTTGAAAGGTCAGGCATTAAAAACATGTTTCCGATTGTAATTTCGTATGAACTCATTATTCCTTCTTACAGTTGCTGACATAGCTTAATTTCTACTGGATTGATTCCTTACACAATCAATTAAATGCTATTTTTCTAAAATTCCTTTTGAAATGAGTGCAGATGTTCTAGACATACTGTGAAATTCTGTTAATGTATTTAATCTTTTTTATAAATGTTATTTCTTGCCAACAGAGACACAGGTTTTGACTCAAGCTTGCTCCTGCAATTTCCCACTTATTTTTAGTACGCTGTCTGTTGGATAACATGCAAGACTTTGAGTATAACACAGTCATGAAAAGTAATATGATTTAACTATTCTGAAATTAGAAGTATGTTTCTGAATGCAGTTATGTAATGCTGTGTCAGTTTTAAGTCGATAATTTTGTTCTTTTTTTAATTCCCAAGGGAATTCAGTTCTCATTGAATCACATACACGTTTGTGTCAGAGATAAAAGCATAAGTGAATGCAATTACAGTGAAATATATTCAAAGGAGGACGATACATAAAATTTATTTTTGTGCAACTTATGCATCCAAATTTCTACGTCTATTAGAACTGGTGTCAGTCAGAAATGTCCTAAATATAACATGTTTCCTCTCAGTTGCTTACTTTTATGACCCACAACAGGTGAATTATTTGTCTATGAGTCCTAGAATGTGTTTGTGATACAACATAAGTTATTTCTTAATGCGAAATGTCAGGCGAGTGGAGACATTTGAAAGTGTTTTCAAGCCCTTGGAACATTCAGTGTTTCACGAGGGCTTAATGAGCTGTGTGCTGTTGATTGACGACTCCCAGTTGCTGCGAGTCTGTGCCACGGCTGGGTAACGGTGTTTCATGTGACACCTATACCCCAGGATACCACTGCTCCTAAGTGTCAGGCTGGAAATGACCAGGTGCTCTGGGGTCAGATTAGCAATTTGTTAGTTCCTATCTTTAAAAAATCACGTGTTGATATGTATTAACTTTAATGTAAAGAATGACAGTACAGGAGGAGTAATAAAACTGAACGCACATTATTATCACTGTTGCTTTGCTGTTGTTAATGTCCGTGTGCATATGTACATGCCTGCGGATGTGTCTGCTCTCTACAGCTGGGTAACGTTTCCTTCTCTCTTTTTTCCTAGGGTGCCTACCGCCATGTCACAGGCGCCAACTTTTACACAGCCGTTACAAAGCGTTGTGGCACTTGAGGGTAGTGCTGCAACCTTTGAGGCTCAAGTTAGTGGTAAGGCGGAATTCTTTTCTTCTCTGTCTTTTTACCTTTTGCCAAACATTCAGTTCCTCAGCTCACAATATTTTTAATATAACAGTATTAACATTTATGTACAGGCTTTTGTTCAAAAGTGCCCAGTATTTCCAACTAAAGCTTCTGTTTGTCACTCCAGCTGCCCCAGGTGGTCAATGTGGGGATGATGCAGAGATGTATTCCTTATGACATAATTTGGCTGCAAACGCGGGTCAAAAATCAACTGGATAAACCTGAGCGTCTCAGGCATGGTTGTGAACACACTCTGGATTTATCAGTCTTTTAATGCGAGCAGTTAATCTCACAATTATCTTATCTGGCTTCCTTGGTTTGTGCTGATTGTGAAAATTTAGCCTTTCGAGACCAGGGTCAGTGGCCCCTAAAATAGATGGAATGGTACAAAATGGCATCGATGATTTGCAATTAAAACCGGTTCAAAAAATTTACATTCATTTACAAAGATGTATTGCAGTATTTCTATTACACGTCTTTTAAAGTATAGGTTTATTGTGTCACAGAATATGCATTTTTGAGAGAGATAGGTGCCTCCTGTGTCTTGTAGGGATATAGATTATTTGTCAGCATTTAAGCATTATGGGCCATGTCTCAGGAACTACTTTGGAACCTTTTGAGCAGAAAAAGAAAGTTGTGAACATTAGCCCGTGAGTGAATCGGAATACAGCTCAGGGGCTCATTTCCTCTTAGCAACTTAAAGCCGAGATAATTGTAGAGTCCGTCCTCTGTAGCCAGTTACAGCAGTGGAGCGTTTCCAACAAGTATCATAACTCATGAAGACCTTTTCAGAAATTATTGTAGATCTAGAAAGTGATGGATATAAGTTGTACATAGCGTACATAGCTAGATGCGTCTTTAGACTGTCAGGAGTCACCGCAAACTATTTCCATGTTTTTTTTTTTGCGGAATATACTATTTGTGGGGAAAAAAAGAAGCGGTCATTCATGGAACTTGAATGATGATCTTTTAATTCTACTTAAACCTAATAAAACAAAGGACTATTTTAAAGTAAAGAAATAAATGAAGAAAACATGAAATAACATGCTATTACAATACATAAATACATATAAGCCGTAGCCTATACAATTATTTGCACAAATTTAAATATTGCATTTTAAGAACCATGCTAGATTCGAAGCTAGATGTTTTTGCGTTTGTGTATAAGACAACTGTTTTGGTCTGTTTGTGTACATGATAACTCATAAGTAATGAATGGATATCTCTGAAATTTTGTGGATGGGTTGCTATTACATCAGGGATGAACAATCAAACAATATGGCCGTCATGGCCCTGATTGTGCGTTTCTGTGATTTTGCTTTCGGGCTAATGTTAGCTTGTTTCTAACGCTAAAGCTACTAGTTAGTGTTGTTCTATTGCAGAGTGGCTGAAAATGACTTAATGAGGTCCCCAGGCAGTGTGACCAGTTTGGAGCTTGTCCTGATATTTATGTGTGCCTGTGTCACACGGCTCAATTTTCTCATTATCAGAGTTTTGCTGCTCAGCTGGTACAATTATTTACTTCAGTTTCTGTTATCAAACACCTAAGCACTGCAATAAGTGTATGCCAGTTGTTTTGCTAAATGGATAAAATGCATTTGCTGTAGATGGCTTCTAAAAACAGAAATATTTATTCCTGCTGGTCTGATTGTATATTGTTTAATGGTCCTGCATCGCGGCCTCCTCTGGGGGGAGGAGCTTTGGAGGCGGAGCTGAAGTGCAGTGGAGAGGGAGGGGGGGAGTCGGGCTATGCTGCCCTCGCTTCTCAGTCTTACCTTCTTAGCTTTGACAGCGGCGGACATGCTCCTTTGTGCTGCGTTGGGAGACACGCATAAAGAATGAAGAACTTTCAAAAGATTGCACCTGGCAACCCTCTTACAGCTCTATACTCAATCATTATTGTGAAAAAAGGCCTAGATTGTAAGACAGGTGTACTTTTGGATGAAAGCAGATCGTGTTAATTCATTCATTACCGGTGTAATCTATTAATAATATGACTGTGTTTAGTGTTCATGATGGACTTAATGGAATGATTCTCATTTTAAAATGGCTTAATATAATAACATGTCTTTTCAAGTCTGAGAGAAATATAGTACTGTTTATCTTATTCTGCAAGCAATGTACAACAGCAGTCATTGTATGAAAATATTTACAGTATTTGCACAATGTCACCTAGGAGGAATCACCTGTGAGAGGGACAGATGAGCTAACGCAGGGGTGGCCAACCCTGGTCCTGGAGAGCCGCAGTGTCTGCTGATTTTTGGTGTTACTTGGCAGTCGATTGATGGATTAAAGTAGTTGATTACTCACTTAACTGATCTCACCTGGTGTCTCAGGTTTAATTTGGTAATAATGAGCCAATCAAGCAATTAGCAGGAAGAACCCACAAGACTCCTAGAGCCAATTAAGCAGACTTGCAGGTTGTGACAGCAATCGATGTGTTAATCAGAATTTGTCAATGTGGTTGGCTATTTAGCGTAGTTGTAATGCAGACAAAGTAGAAGTACAGATAAAATTTTATAGAGCAGGGTTGGATAACGCTGGTCCTGTTGAGCCAGACGTGTGCTGAGTTAGGTTTAAATCGGGTGGAGAAAACCAAAGACACCAGGCGAGATAAGTGAAGTGTCTGATCAACTGCTTTAATTCATCAATCAAGTGCTGAGTAACACTAAAAACCAGCAGACATTGCGGCTCTCCAGGACCAGGGTTGGCCACCCCTGAGCTAACGCATGGAGGTTTGGGAAACTTTTGGCTCCACTGACTTTAGTTTTGGAAAACCTGTTTGCGGGCAAAGTTACAAAATGAGACGGAGAACAACAAAGAGACAGCAAGATCAAAAAAGAACACAAAAATACTTTCACCCTGTATCCTCATGGGATTCGGGCAAACTTTCATTATTTCTCATAATAATCAGCAAATAAACTAATGAGTGTTGCTTTTCCGCTGGCTTTTCGTGCAGCCCAGGTGTGTCCGGCCTTAACGGTTGGACGTAATCCCTGGCCCAGCCACCAATTCTCCTGCAAACCAAGGGCTTCGCCATACAGTCCTAAGTGTATTACATTAACTGATTAGTAATTGCTTTTGTATAATGACTGGCATGAAGTTGCGTGTTGCGACGGTCAGCACGCTCCTGTACTTAGTTCATGTGCTTAGAAAGCGCTTGTGCGCTTTTGTCTAAAAATTGCATTTTTAGGCAGATTATTTGCAACCTTTTTATACCCTGCTACAAAGTGGATGGGGATATAGGATTGAGTGTCATCCTTCATCGTGTTCGTCCGTCCTTCCGTCACGCGTCCTTTCTAGGCCACAACTCATAAACTTTGCAGCATTTCACAACAAAATGTAATGTATGGATGCATCTTATTGTGTTGGTGTGTCCTTTCACTCTTCCATCTGTCCCTACGCCCGCCACGTTTCGTTTCGCTGCCAGATATCAGCCATCCCATTCTTTTCTGGACCAAAAATCCTATTTCATTTCATACGTTTCAATAATATTTTATATAGGGATACATCTTGTTGTGTTGATGTGCCTTTTCACACTTATGTCCATCCTACTGTCCACCCCTCCACAGCCATATATCAGCCATTTTGGTGAGGGATTTGAGTCTTTCATGCATGATCCATGTGATAGCGGGCTAATATGGGCATAATGTAAGTGAGAGAGCGAGTGAGTGAGTGAGTCCCCGTACTTTCAATATCTCAATATATCAAGAATGGTACTACCCATAACCTTCTAACCTTGCAAATTAGCAGATATTGTGGAGCTGGTGAGCTGACTAAATTTGATTGAATCTGTGAAGTTGCATCATACTAAATTACTATGCGAAAAGGCACCACATTGCACGGTCCAGAACAATTCAGTAAGACACATTGCTTCTGTCAGTTAGCTTGCAAAGCAAGCTAGCTAGCATGTTATTAAAATTATTAGTGATACAATCAAAGCCTGATAAAGGCTTGGTTCCACCAATAGATATTCTACCAATGTTTGTTTTGTATTTCTGGCTCAGTTGAGGTGTACTGCACTAATGTTACTTGTACTTCATTTCACGTCTACGGTAACCAGCTACCTAGCAACAGAGCTACATGAAAAATGAGCTGTAGCTGTATAGCTTGTTTACCTTCATTTGCTTGAGTAATATTGTAGTTTCTTTAAAACAGTCTATGAGGATGTTTTGATATCTCAGGTTAAAGTAACAATGAGGTGATAGTTAGACGATTAACATTTAAGTTAGCTAGCCATTGGTCCTAAGTTAAGTTAGTGCCATTGTCCTCAGGCAGTACGGAATACCTGCTCGCAGTTAACAAGCTAACGCTACCAGGTGCAAAGCTCTTTGTAACTCCAAATCATGCCGTTAAACACCCCGTTTTCATGTGCTCTGTACCTAGCTAGCTGGCTTCTGTACGCATCAAATTATGTTGGCTGGGTATGAATAAAATAAGCCATGACGTTTACTAGCTAAATAAACTTCCTGAACAGATTCACAAATGGCACTGGCAGACTAATAGTAGGCTGTAACTTTTGCTTTTTTTTGTCTGTTTTACTGTCCACAGCAAACATCAATGTCTTTAACAGTAAATATGCTGTCAGTCTGTGAAGTTGCATCATACTTATGCTAAAACGCACCGCATCACAGTGTGCTGTAAAATCCACTAAGATTGTATGTTGCTTGTTTAAATAAGAAAATCAATTTAAAAAATTTAAATTGGCACCTCTTATCCCTCCCAAATCCAGAATGTCCAATCAGTGCACTATGTAATAGCATATTCCTATGCGACTCTTGTTGCTGACTTAGGGAGAACGCAGATGGTTTGCTATTCTATGAAAAATGCAATTATCAGCCATCGCTTTTTTTCACTTGTTTGTTTCAGTAGCTACAGTTACACAGTTCGACAGTTTCAGTTGGACAATTAATGTTACATTGAGCTGTCTCCCATTAGTTGAAATCGCCTTACTCTCCAAAGATGATAACATTTGCAACGGCAAGCTCAAAAGTGTTGTCTGTGTCTATGCTTGGTCTTCGCGTCAGTTGTTTGCAACTTAGAAATAAAGAGTGGTATTGAAATGTAACTTGTAATTCCAATGGGGTAAATTGATAGTGTCATAAGGCCAAAATGTGTGGAACTGACTCAGGCGTGCACTTACTGTAAAACAGTTCACACTTTTAGTCTCTGAGCCATAGTATAAATGCTTCTAAACACCTCGCTCAATCTTTCGCGCAGGTGCTCCAGTTCCTGAGGTGAGCTGGTTTCGTGATGGCCAGGTTCTATCTGCTGCCGTTCTGCCCGGCGCAATGATCTCGTTCAGCGATGGCCGCGCTGCACTGACGATCCCTGCCGTGACAGCCGCGCACAGTGGAAGATTTTCCGTACGAGCCACCAACGGTGCTGGACAAGCCACTAGCACTGCGGAACTACTTGTTACCGGTGAAAAGCATGTTATGAAATAGTTAGCTAGGCAAATTTTTTTCAAATATTTTTGCAGCTGCTGTAGTCATAACGTTACGAGATTTTCTCTTGAAGACTGTCGCCACTAGTCGCAATTCTTCGGGAATACTCTGTTTTTCCATAATTCTATTTGGAAAATAGTGCGATCAACTGACTGAATAAGCGAGAAATTATCCACAATGTGAATCAAATGTGAATTAGAAATTCAAAACAATCTTAGAAACGAAGCGCTGAAAATATATGCAAAAAATATAAAGTACATAATAATATATAATATTATTATATATTGTTATAAATATGATAATAATATATAATATATAACATATACGAAAATGTAAAATCTGGACTGACAGTTTTTTTTCTTTCAGCCGAAACTGCGCCCCCCAACTTCATTCAGAGACTACAGAGTTTGATCGTGAGACAAGGAAGCCAAGTGAGGCTGGATGTTCGTGTGACAGGAATCCCTACACCTGTGGTGAAGTTCTATAGGGAGGGAGCAGAGATCCAGAGCTCCACCGACTTTCAGATCGTTCAAGAGGGAGACCTCTACAGTTTGCTGATAGCTGAAGCCTTCCCTGAAGATTCTGGAACATACTCCGTCAATGCTACTAACAGCAGTGGACGTGCAACATGTACAGCTGAATTGCTTGTTCAAGGTGAGCATGATTACGATAAACTTCAACAGTGAAATAGCCACCAGTACTCTTTTGTGGTTCAAGTAAATGCAAAATTATCGGTAATATTTATTGTGTTGCTATGTTATAAGTGATAGAAAATCCTGAAATATGAAGTTTGAATGACAATTCAATAAACCGTTGCAAGAAAAAATTCTGGAATTGGACACTCGAGATTCGTCCTTAAATTTTGTGGACGATTGAAAGTGTGACTGTTTCCTCAAAGACTGATGATGTAATATTGATGCATTTTGAAATTGTCTGTCTGAAGAAAAAATGACTTGTAATTTTGAATCAGTTGTAGAGATAAACGTTGACTCAGTCTCAGTTTTAGGCTAAACCTTAAATTAACTTTGGAAGTTCTGTTGATTGTTACCATTTATTTTACTTTAAACTGTCTGTGAGCAGAACTTGCCAGTGCCAGGGAAAGTTTTTTTTTTTTTTTTTTAAACATTTTCAATGATCCTTAACAAGTGTTATCAGCCTCGTAGTCAGCAAAGTTTCAATGAAAATTTCCTGAAGTGATAAAAAAACTTGCTATTCAGTGAAAACTCAGATAAGCGCATCCCAGGTTGACGCACCAGTTAGATGTGACCCATAGGTCCCATATCCTAGATTATAAACTCTCCCATTGGCCTAATTCAGTGGTGAACTCATTTTCAGGTACATAGCTTCAAGTGAATAAATTCCCAAAAACACAATGGCTTATAACATAAAATATAAATTTTTCTAACTCAGTAGCTTCAATCTGGGATAGCACAGTGAAAACCATCCAATTAGCTATGAAAATGCACATAATTTTCTGTCTTGAGTTGAATTTCTGATTGGTATTATTCTGTCAATCATTTAAATAAAATATGGATTTCTTTATTACATAATTATGAATTATTTATTTCATGATTTTTCAGGAGAGGAAGTTGCAATACCTGCTAAAAAGACAAAGACAATCGTCACAATGGTTCAGGGTTCTCAAGCTCACCAGGCTCAAGTTGAAAAGGTAAGAGAACTTTAAATTAATAAATAGATAACTACCCTTATGAAAACATCCTATAGTTATTCCATAGTAAAACAATAGTATTTATGGCATGACTACAGTATTAATATAGTTTGCATGGTATAACTAGAGTTGTACTGTAGCCATTACATTAAAACTATAGTATTCACAGTCAACAGTACCAAGATATTACTATCATCCACACAATCGTATTGCCATAGTGTGAGTAACCATATAGTAATAGTATAGTAATATTAAAGTATCGTGGCAAAAATTCCATCCATTTACAGCACGATAACTACAGCTTGCAACTATAGTAATTTTTCATCAGGGTATATGGAAATTTCACTTTAAATACTTGTTAACCAATATTTGCCGATCATTTGCAGAGGGCGGACGCTCATTTTCAGATGACCACTGCAGAAACAATGGAAATGCTTATGGAGGGAGGTGCAGAAATTCACCAGCTGCCACACAAGCCCCCTCCCCGCGTGCCCCCAAAATCAACCTCCAAATCCCCGCCATCTGTAGCCTCCAAAGTTACGATCACACGCCAACAATCCCCCTCCCCTGTGAGGCACGTAAAGGGGCCAGGGCCAGCTGCCGTCAGGTAAACCATTGATTGCTCAGCTGCACTTTTCTAGTCTATTGTTGCCCCATCCCAATTTTTTTGAAATGTGTTGCTGGCATCAAATTCAAACGGAGCAGATGCTTTTCCAGAGTGAAAAATTCTCAGTTTTATCAATTGAGATGTTGTCTTTGCTCTATTTTCGACTATCTATAGCGTTTAAATGATTTGCAAGTCATTGCATTCTCTTTTTATTACACTTTACATTGTGTCCCAACCCCCCACTGGAAATGGGGTTGTAATGAAGTAACGGCCGGTGTACTGGAAAAAGAGGGGCTGTAGTACTATTTGGAAGTGAGTCAAACTGTGTTCATTTATTCTGCCGGGGGATCATTCATAGAATTTACAGAGTAATCATGATCAGTACGTAGCCCATAATAAACAGCGGCGTGCGGTCGCATTTTCCCAGGGGCTTCAGTAACCTCACCCTTTACCGCTCGAGCTGTTCTCATTCAAGTTCACGTGATTCAGAATCAAACAATTTATCAACTGAATGACCAAGACCAATCCTTGATCCATAATAAGAAATAATAATGAAAAAAATGAATGCCTATTGTCAACATTTATACAATTGATACAACGTTGTTAGGATAGAAACATAGATGCAAAAAAATCTGAAACTTTCGCTGACCTCATTTATTTTCACCATCACTCAGCTGTGCATCCTACCCAGCAACGCCCTTTAGCCATGATTGCATTGAGAATACAGAACGGATCCTGGGGTTTAATGGCTTAATGAGCCTCGCACGCTAATTTACGAAAATTTGTGCTGTTTCACGCGCTATGCAAGCGCAGAAATTGTAAAGACATTGATTTATTTACGTAGTCATGTATATGCTGAAGACAATGCCTGATAATTTTGAGGCGTAATGTATAACAATGCTATCAAAAATAAATTAGACTGATGTTGGTTCTACCAATTAGTCTGAGCAACTGTTGCTAATTGGGAGAAGTGAACTGCAGGAAGTTTAGGTGATTAAGCAGTAAAGGTGAGGTTACTGAAGTTTAGGTGATTAAGCAGTGAAGGTGAGGTCACTGAAGTTTAGGTGATTAAGCAGTAAAGGTGAGGTTACTGAAGTTTAGGTGATTAAGCAGTGAAGGTGAGGTTACTGAAGTTTAGGTGATTAAGCAGTGAAGGTGAGGTTACTGAAGTTTAGGTGATTAAGCAGTGAAGGTGAGGTTACTGAAGTTTAGGTGATTAAGCAGTGAAGGTGAGGTTACTGAAGTTTAGGTGATTAAGCAGTGAAGGTGAGGTCACTGAAGTTTAGGTGATTAAGCAGTGAAGGTGAGGTCACTGAAGTTTAGGTGATTAATCAGTGAAGGTGAGGTCACTGAAGTTTAGGTTATTGAGCAGTGAAGGTGAGGTTACTGAAGTTTAGGTGATTAAGCAGTGAAGGTGAGGTCACTGAAGTTTAGGTGATTAAGCAGTGAAGGTGAGGTCACTGAAGTTTAGGTTATTGAGCAGTGAAGGTGAGGTCACTGAAGTTTAGGTGATTAAGCAGTAAAGGTGAGGTTACTGAAGTTTAGGTGATTAAGCAGTGAAGGTGAGGTCACTGAAGTTTAGGTGATTAAGCAGTGAAGGTGAGGTCACTGAAGTTTAGGTGATTAAGCAGTGAAGGTGAGGTCACTGAAGTTTAGGTGATTAAGCAGTGAAGGTGAGGTTACTGAAGTTTAGGTGATTAAGCAGTGAAGGTGAGGTCACTGAAGTTTAGGTGATTAAGCAGTGAAGGTGAGGTTACTGAAGTTTAGGTGATTAAGCAGTGAAGGTGAGGTCACTGAAGTTTAGGTTATTGAGCAGTGAAGGTGAGGTTACTGAAGTTTAGGTGATTAAGCAGTAAAGGTGAGGTTACTGAAGTTTAGGTGATTAAGCAGTGAAGGTGAGGTTACTGAAGTTTAGGTGATTAAGCAGTGAAGGTGAGGTCACTGAAGTTTAGGTGATTAAGCAGTGAAGGTGAGGTTACTGAAGTTTAGGTGATTAAGCAGTGAAGGTGAGGTTACTGAAGTTTAGGTGATTAAGCAGTAAAGGTGAGGTTACTGAAGTTTAGGTGATTAAGCAGTAAAGGTGAGGTTACTGAAGTTTAGGTGATTAAGCAGTAAAGGTGAGGTTACTGAAGTTTAGGTGATTAAGCAGTGAAGGTGAGGTCACTGAAGTTTAGGTTATTGAGCAGTAAAGGTGAGGTTACTGAAGTTTAGGTGATTAAGGAGTGAAGGTGAGGTTACTGAAGTTTAGGTTATTGAGCAGTGAAGGTGAGGTTACTGAAGTTTAGGTGATTGAGCAGTGAAGGTGAGGTCACTGAAGTTTAGGTGATTAAGCAGTGAAGGTGAGGTTACTGAAGTTTAGGTGATTAAGCAGTGAAGGTGAGGTTACTGAAGTTTAGGTGATTAAGCAGTGAAGGTGAGGTTACTGAAGTTTAGGTGATTAAGCAGTGAAGGTGAGGTCACTGAAGTTTAGGTGATTAAGCAGTGAAGGTGAGGTCACTGAAGTTTAGGTGATTAAGCAGTGAAGGTGAGGTTACTGAAGTTTAGGTGATTAAGCAGTGAAGGTGAGGTTACTGAAGTTTAGGTGATTAAGCAGTGAAGGTGAGGTCACTGAAGTTTAGGTTATTGAGCAGTGAAGGTGAGGTTACTGAAGTTTAGGTGATTAAGCAGTGAAGGTGAGGTTACTGAAGTTTAGGTGATTAAGCAGTGAAGGTGAGGTCACTGAAGTTTAGGTGATTAAGCAGTGAAGGTGAGGTTACTGAAGTTTAGGTGATTAAGCAGTGAAGGTGAGGTTACTGAAGTTTAGGTGATTAAGCAGTAAAGGTGAGGTTACTGAAGTTTAGGTGATTAAGCAGTGAAGGTGAGGTTACTGAAGTTTAGGTGATTAAGCAGTGAAGGTGAGGTCACTGAAGTTTAGGTTATTGAGCAGTAAAGGTGAGGTTACTGAAGTTTAGGTGATTAAGCAGTGAAGGTGAGGTTACTGAAGTTTAGGTGATTGAGCAGTGAAGGTGAGGTCACTGAAGTTTAGGTGATTAAGCAGTGAAGGTGAGGTTACTGAAGTTTAGGTGATTAAGCAGTGAAGGTGAGGTTACTGAAGTTTAGGTGATTAAGCAGTGAAGGTGAGGTCACTGAAGTTTAGGTGATTAAGCAGTAAAGGTGAGGTTACTGAAGTTTAGGTGATTAAGCAGTGAAGGTGAGGTCACTGAAGTTTAGGTGATTAAGCAGTGAAGGTGAGGTCACTGAAGTTTAGGTGATTAAGCAGTGAAGGTGAGGTCACTGAAGATTAGGTGATTAAGCAGTGAAGGTGAGGTCACTGAAGTTTAGGTGATTAAGCAGTGAAGGTGAGGTTACTGAAGTTTAGGTGATTAAGCAGTGAAGGTGAGGTCACTGAAGTTTAGGTGATTAATCAGTGAAGGTGAGATCACTGCTGGTCTTTCTTCCTGCGGATGGAACGCCACTGATAATAAATCTGTGCGGACAATATTTGATCATGAAAAAGGAATTAAGAAGTACAATAAAAAATACAAAACTTTCTCTGAATTTTGTTTCCCATTGCTGTGTTCTTATCATTATTTTAATAGAAGTCATTTATTTCTGATAGCGCGCAATTTATTAGAAATATTTTAAACCTTTCAGTGCCATGGGCGACTATAGTTGCCCAATGATGTAAGATATCAAAGTCAGATGCTGTCGAAAACCTATCATGTGGCAATTTGTTTATAAGAACTCCCACAGGGGAGCTCTTTTAAACAAGTTGCCACATGATAGGTTTTCAACAGCTCAGGATAACTACATTTTCAATTCCTTGAAAATGTATTTGGTGCAAAGGGTTAACTATGAGAAGGTACGTTTACATCTTAAGTGTATCAAACTAGTTTCGCACAGCAGTATAACAGCAGTCTCACAAAGTAGCGCCATTTTAATTCATATTAGCAAAAAATTATTGAAAAATCTGCGTTGTGTCATGTTTGTTCAAATAGCAGAATTTTTCAGAAGACCATCATGCGTAATGTAATCTTTAATGTGCATTGACGAATGCTTTGCACATTTCTTAATTCAATTGACAATGACGTTATCTGACAAAAACCGGCGTTTTATTATCTCTTTTAGTCTAATTTATGGGGCATAAATGGTCAGACAGAATGAACAGTCACAGGCTGAGAGCACTGTTCGATGGTTAAGACTACTGAAAGCCTTGTATACTTCTGACAGTGAACTCCTGCTCCCATTTATGGCCCAGATTCCAGTAATTGTTTTTGTTCTCTTTCGCAGGTCTGTATCTCCCTCAGCAATGAGATTTGCAGTTTCGTCTATCAGACCTGTCAAGTCCCCAGTGATGACCCATAAGCAGGTTATGATAGGCCAAGACGTTCTGCCACCATGGAAGCAGGGAGATTATACAGAGACCAGTTTCACCTGTTTGACCACTGGTCCAGCCCAATACGAGACAGCTGAAACTGAAGTACAACTGATGGAGCAGCGCTGGGAAGGCTCGTATGGCATGCAGCAAAAAGCAGCTGGAGGTTTAGAAGCTTCCGTTCAAGAGGTAAGAAAATCCTAATTAAAAGTGACAGTGCAACATGGGGTCAACTAAGTTAGCAACAGTGTCCACAGATACTGTCTCCCAGCAGGGTTCTCTTTCATTTGGCTGCGGATCAGCAACTACACAGTCAGGTCCATACTTGGACATCGCTAAAGTTATTGTTACTTTAGCTGCCAACCTCAGCATATTGGAGTTGAAATCGAATCATGAATATGATTCACTCTCAGCCTTAATTTGACGGTATTTTCATCCAAATCCCGTGAGCATTGTTTGAATTACAGCTCTGTATATACATGCCCTCCTCCCTAAATTTAATTTAAATTTAAAATTTAATATTGGGCCATTCGCTGATCTGCTGCTCCATGAGTTGTATTCCCTGATTACTGAATTTACAAGTAAGCACATTGTGGCTTAGTTTGGATAGTTTTCAAGTGTGGCATTGACATGTGCAAACTGTTAAACTGTTGTTAACTCTGAATATAAACTCTAAAGTTGTTTCACTGTCAGTAAAGCTACCATCTGGCTGAAAACTTCAAGAAAAAGCAAAAACAGTAGGTTCACTCAAATTAATTATGTAGTACGTTTTTAAAAAGTGCACTTGTGAGCCAGGAACAAGCCCGGAAGACTGGGGATTTTTATCAACAATTTGAATTACAGAATAATAATTAACTGAGGGAGAAAAACTCTTTCACGAGGGTTGGCCAGATCAAGAACGCTATTTAAGACGAATCTTTGTGAAAGTCAACATCCAAGAAAAGACTTCACCAGAGTGAATAGAGAGGGTTTACCATTGTTAAGCCTCGAAACAGGAAGTCCTAATAAGTTTGCCAAAAAACATATAAAAAAGCCTGTACTGTTCTGGAACAAGATCCCACTGCCAGTTGAGACAAAGATCTTGCACAAGGATGGTGGGATGAAGAAAGTCTGATGAAGGGAAGGAACTGCCCATGATCCAACTCATACCAGCTCAGTTATTCAGCATAGTTGAGGTAGTGTCTTGACATGGGCATGTATGGCTGCCAGTAACAGTAGTTCCCTTGAATTTACCAATGACTTGATTACTGACAAAAGTCGCAGGATGAAATCTGAAGTGTATAAGACTATATTAGCTGCTCACTTTCACCCAAATACTTGAGAGCTAGATGATGATATACTTGTATACTTATACTCGATGATGGAAATACTTGATGATAGAAATTAACAAGCATACTGCAAAAGCAACCAAAATGGAATGTTCTAAAGTAGCCAGGTCCAGGTCTGAATTCATTTGAATAAGTATCTCACTTTTTGAAAGCAAAAACTGAGGGCAAAATGCCCCCAGAACTAGCGGGTACAAAAGACGACTAAAAACATTACCAGGGAAGCAACCAATTTTTGGTTAAGTTTATGGCTGCCAGGCTACAATGACTGCAAAGGATTGGCACACAAGTGTTAAAAAATGCCAATTTTATATGCCATAGTTTTAGTTTGTTCAAATTCTTTTGAGCTTGTAAAACTGAGGGCTATTTTTAAAAATTGTTGTAATTTCTACAAGGTTCTTGCAGTATTCTTGACAGAAACCTTATAGCAAAGTGGAAACTGGACTCAGCAAGTGTATATTCATTGTTTTATTTATTCTATTTAAAATTCAATGGGATGGTACGGAGACAAATTAATGAAATTAACTGCAAATCCTGATGGAGCTGACTGTATCTTCAGTGCTTTGTTGTCTGGTAAAATACAGATGTCTTCATTAATTCAACAATACGTCGTTTATTGTGAAGGACTGTACTTAAATCTCAAACTGACTAATCTGTAATAGGACCAGCAAGAAAGCGATAAAACAGATGCAGTAGCTACTGTAGCCACTTCAGTGGACCAGGCCCATGGCCAAACACCAGCCAGTGGTGTCGCAGAGAGGACCAGCACTGCCATAGCCTTTGAGTTCTCCCAGAAGCGGGTAGTTCAGACATTGAGTCCACGTTCCCATCCAGTCTCTCATCTCTCTGTCCTGTGGGTCATGTTTTACTTCAAAGTTTACATGATGGTTCAAAATAACGTGCTTTTCTTCTTCATTTAACCATATTCATACTTTATTCACCGTAATTCATCCTCTAACCATGTTTTGGCCATGTGACGTCATATTGGCTGTATTTTTATTTTATTTTTAGCTGTAAATTCATGACATAAAATAACAACATCATATGTTATGTATAATGCACAGTGTCACTGTAAAGTATTGAATCACTGAGTAGCATTTTCTGTTTATGAAGGAAATTTAAATGCATGTATAGTCTCTTTTCTTGATCATTATTTGAGGCAGCATTGGAGTGATAAAACCATTCAGGCAGCACACAGTGAACACATCATCTGTGAAGTTCTTTTAGTCTACAGTTAGGCTCCGTGATGATTTGGCTGATGCAAAAGATGATTTGAAATTATGAAAGAGAAAGGGGAAGAAAAAAGAGGGCAACAAGGTACATTTTTAGAAAGGATTCTCCCTTCATTTCGAGAAAAGACAATGCTAATTTATCAACAAAACTTCCACACATTGGACTCTATGATTTACAAATTTTGGGTGCTAATTAAGCTTTTGGTTGACACCTGGTACACAATCATCTTTCAGGTAATAGTCACAAAACTATGTTGTGTTCACCTAATCAAAATCAAATCATTTTTCGAAGTGATGTGATTCGAATGTGTACCTCACTCACTTTGCTCTACATCGTTAACACTTCATGTCATATTTATTAAACTCTAACAATTACCTATTTGTCATTTCAAAAGATAAAGTCTCATCTCCCATTGTTGTGCGCTACCAAAATCATACTGAAGCTGAGTAGACTGACATTGTCTGGCATGATAAATCAGAGACTGCTGTGAAGAGATTCACTTACTTGTCCTCGAGTTGGTTTGGTTTCGAGAGCAGGTTCTGTGATTGCTGCATTGCAGAAAAAGTTATTGTCCACCTCTGCTGGTGAAAAGATCATCAAGTCTGTCAAGGCTCCTACTCTTAAAGATCCCCTATTATATCACCAGTTGCGACGGTGGTTAGTCACCATAAGCTATTTCAAATCTGTCTGTTGTGACATCACAAGGGGGAGGGATCACCGTGAATGATAAGGGGACTGATTAACTGGTTAGCTGAAGTTGATCAGTCGCTCTTGCCTCTGGGTGGTTACTTCGCCATGTGATATCACAAACAGATTTCGTAACAGCTTGTAATGACTAATTGGCTGTGCATATGGTTACATGATAGGGGACCTGAAAGTCAGAGGAGACCAGAGATTTGCCTGAGCTAATCCCAGTACCTTTTTAAGGCACCTGTGAGAGATATCATACATACTTTGGAACCAAATTCCAGACAGATATTGGTTGCACTTTCACAGGGATTATGGAGCAGGAGTTTGATTTATGGGAGCAAGAGGTCTGTGGTCCCGGCTATTTCCCCATTCTGCTCATTTTAACATTGTATGGATTCCTATGTGGCTTGTGGCCTCAAATTATTCCTTTCTCACGATTTATTGTCAGCCATCCTTGCAGACCAGACCCTGACTGATAGCTAGAGCATACTTTGTCTTCTTTTTTCACTTAGTTTTAAACCAATCATTTGCTTTTTACCATTTCTCAGTTTTCAGAACTCATCCAGAACTCTTCACTGAGTAATCTTTGCCACACTATCCCATAATCCAACAAAATTTTGTTAGCCTGTTGTTCTTGATCATTAGTAAATATGTGCATTTCACAGGTTGTTGAAGCTGCTACGATTCCTTCAGCTGTAGAGACTGCTGTAGCGCCCCCTACAATCATCATTGTGAGTCGCCCTTTTCATGACATCACATAGTAGGTTGTTGAAAGGCCACTTTGTTTTTACTGCTCTCGGGGAGAACTGGCACATACATTTACAGATACAACATTTAATTTCAGGGTCTGAAGGACATGACTGTCATCGAGGGAGAATCTGTGACGCTGGAGTGCCAGATATCTGGACATCCGGCTCCAGGCATCATGTGGTTCAGGGAGGACTATAGAATCGAAAGCTCCATTGACTTCCAGATTACTTACGAGGATGGATACGCCCGTCTGGTGATCCGTGAGGCTTTTGCCGAGGACAGTGGACGTTTCACCTGCACAGCTACCAGCGAGGCTGGGACTGTCAGCAGCTCCTGTTTCTTGCTTGTCCAAGGTGAGGAGCACGATTTATGACTGATTTATGAAATGCCTGCTAACAAGAATGTAGTCCAATGTTCACTAAGATGCAGCATGGCGCTGCCATAGTGGATGTTCATCTACCAGAGCAGGCACCCAGCTGTCAGTTGCTTGCATCTGTATGATAAAAAAATTCTTCTCCTTTTCAGTATCAGAGGAAATTGAGGGGAGAGAGGACATTTTAACTGCCGAGGACACTGCTGAGGACAAACAGTGAGTTCTGTGCCTGACCTTCGGTAATATTGACTCTGATTTGTCGTCAGAGGCTAGTATACAAGTACAACACACACCATAAATACTTGTACACCAGTGAAAGTTCCTCTTGGTAGGAAATGGAAGCACTGTTTTCTAAAGAAAATATACAATTAAAAACATAAAAATTGGCTCTGAAAAAAAAATATTGCTTCAAAATAGTTTTCATTTAGGACTTATAAGAATAATTCTAACGATAAATGAACTAAGGTTGCTGATGCAAGATATTTTATGCCTTGGAAGCTGATTTAAGAAATATCCTCTGCACTATGTTAAAAAAATTGCATATTTGCAAGGAAAAAGTGAGGTTGCATCAGTGATCTGCATTGGTTGTAAGCGTTACTGCAATTTGCTAATGCTGCATTTTTCTGAATTTTGTCTTGAAAAGATTCTGCATTCTGTTGGTAAAAAATCCTTGCAGATAGCTTTGAAAAATTAGCCCTTGGTCAGTAACATGCTTCACACTTATTGGTGATGGGAGAAGTAGCCTAGCGCTACTTCCTGTGTCTTCTCTGTATCAGTTGTTTGGCCCTGTGACTGAGCCTGGTCTCAGGCTGTATTTATGGGGCATTAGTGTAATCAGAAAATTTTGTTTTATATCTCAAATTTTTTTGGATTGCAATGACTTGGCTATTCATAATTACCAACAATTTCAAAATTCTGAAGCAACGATTGCATGGTCATTAAGATTGCAGGGTCCAAAAGAAAACTCTTGGCACCTCCATGGCAGGGCAAGCACATTCTAAGGCATATGTCACAGTCAGATTGTGAAACCAGTCATTCAAATTTGGAGTCATTTCATGGGATGACTGGTTTCACAATCTGACTGCAATATTTATACTTAGATGTTTATCTATAAAATGCGGGAGATGTGACTTCGATAAACATTCTTTTCTTTTTGAATTCACGTTGACTTTTGATTTCTCTCTTTAGCATTACCATTGATGAATCCAGAGGTGAGATCATATACCAAATCAGCGGCATGACAGAAACTGTGGAGTCTGGAGCGGAGGAGGCTCCGTTCTTCCTGCGGAAGCCCACAGTCCAGAAGCTGGTGGAAGGTGCTGGTGTTGTGTTTGACTGCCAGATTGGGGGCAGTCCCAAACCACACATTTACTGGAAGAAGGCAGGAATGCCCCTTACCTCTGGATATAGGTACCTCTACGCCCATTTCAATCCTTTTCATTTTCCTGTCTCTACTGAAAATGGTTTGGATCTGTGAAATTAATGTACTATTACATGCGTTTTAGGTTCAAAGTCATCTACAAAAAAGAAACCGGCGAGTGCAGGCTGGAGATCTCCATGACCTTTCCTGATGATGCTGGACAGTACACAGTCACTGCCAGGAACAGGCTCGGGGAGGCCTCAGCCTCTGCAAACCTTTTAGCAGAAGGTCAGTCACACAAAGATGCTTCATTACAAAGTAAGGCTGTGCTAACTCAGTAAAAAATAGGACCACTTGCCCTGCAGCTCACGGCCCAATACCTCAGCCAATAGTTCAATATTTCTGTGAAAAGATTTTCAGAGATTCACTGGTGTATGATTAAAGTATACTAAATATATGAGCATAAGTGAATCTGGCCTCCGGTTTCATAGTAGATGACTGTGAAAGATTTTTCCACATTTACATTATAAGTAAAAGGGGAAAAATTAATGAGAAAAAAATTATTTCAAATCAACAAATCAAAATTTTTCAAAACTGTGAAGAAACTTGGTAGACATTGTCCCAAGAGAGGTCAATGCCAGTCGGGTCAGCAGTTTTGGAGAAGAAGATTTTTAAATATTTTGCGAGCGGAATTTGATCACCATCACGACTATGATGCTGGATGCTGCCTAACTGCAGTCGCTCTCGGCCTTTGGAGTATTCCACACTGTTATTTCAAAATTTATTCCACATTCTCTGTTACGGAGGCATACATATTTATGTGCTCTTGAATGGCTTTTGGTGATTTTCAACATTCTGCTTTCGCATTTTTATTTGCAGAGGACTATGAAACCTACATGAAACAATATGAGACGACTTTCATAACTACTGTGACTTCAATGGTGGAGGAGCCGAAAGTGGCCGATATCCCTCCGGAACCGATGAGCGAATACGGACAAGAGCAGATGCGTGTGACGAGGCAGATGAAGATGATCAGGACCTTTATCCCGGAACAGGTGTGAGAGCGGGACAAATCTCAGTGCGAGGACAACAGGAAATGATGAGAAATGATTCAACAACGGTCACATTTATAACACGACTACTAGCAATAAAAGTCTGTAATAAACACATGAAACATGTTTATCGCAGAGACATAATCACGGCTGTCCTCATTCGCAGGAATACGAGATCTCTTCTTTTGAAGAGAGGATAATCCATGAGATTGAGATTCGTCTTCTGAAGATAACATATATGGAACTAGTGACTGAAGATGGAGAGGAGATGATTATTACTGAGGGCGAGACTATGGAGCCAATTTTTGACACTCCGGTGAAGAATTACAGGATTGTGGAAGGCATGGGAGTCACCTTCCACTGCAAAGTGTCCGGAACCCCACTGCCCAAGGTATTCTAGAAAGACTGCATCATTAATTGTGTTTAGGTTTGTTAATTTTGGAAAAAGTGTCTATCAAAAACGTTAGCAATTGAAAACAAGAATGACTACCTGCTGCTAATTTTGTTATATCTGTTATATATAATGTATATACATTAGTTGAACTGCGCTCAATAGTCCTTCTGTTTTACAGGTGGCCTGGTACAAAGATGGAAAGCGCATCACGCAGGGTGATCGATACCAGATGGAGGTTCTTCAGGATGGAAGGGCTAGCCTGCGTATCCCAGTCGTGCTGCCAGAGGATGAAGGCATATACACTGCTCTAGCTTGCAACATGGAAGCCAGTTCCGTCAGCTCGGGGAAGCTGTACGTGGAGCCAACTGCACCAGCCGAAGCTCAAACCTTCATAGCACATCCTGAAGCTGTCCAGAGAATCCGGTAAGGTTGATCTGCTGAGAGATAACAAGGCAAATGCCCAATTGCACAAACCTACGATATATTGAACACACTAAAGACATACAGTAGTGGGCTGGTTTAAATTGAGAGAAGTGAAAAACGTTGTCCACACGTACATATATACCAGTGAGACAAACTTAGGGTTGTGAGTCACAGAATTGGTAATCTTCATCTCACGTTTGCAGAAATTTGGTCTCCATTCAGTGGAACTTTCAAAGTTGCTAAAAACTAAAGGAAATCTTGATGCCCTTTTCCCTAAGTTTGTTATTGCTGTGGCAGGTGAAAAGTTAGGAAAGAAGCTTAGTGTTGCTTTATTATCTGTACATTAGGGGTCGTGATTCCTGACTCCACGGAGAGTAATATCTCCGTTATTATTGCATAGAAGCTTGAAAATAAAAACTTAAGGTTTCCGTATTTTGATAGTCAGTGAAGTACATGTGGTGAGCTTGTTTGATTTTAATTTATCTGGTATCTGGGAAACCAGACTGGTAGTGACAGCTTGAGGATACCCATGGGGTCACCTTAGTCGGTATCCTTGGAGAGATGAAGCAATTCCTACTGCTTTGGTCCTACTGATCAACAATTTGTTGCTCTGAGTGTCCAAAAGCTGAGCTGATTGTTTAAGGTCTTTTTCTGCTGTTCGCCTCTCAAAAATTCTATTTTGGTGCACGTAATGGTCATGTTTGAGGCAAACTCATTTTTCACAGCTGCTAACTGTGACTAGAAAACAGACTCCAGCCTTGACAGAAAATCCACCATGTTAGGGGATTTAGCACAACTGTCCGGCGGTTTCAGTTTGTTCATGTGTGGAGACGAAGAAGGCATAAGTGAGTTGTTTTCAAACTATTGCCATTTAGAGATATAAACTAATGAAAATAATGCAACTTATTATTTGGGCTATCTGTAAGATAGCTTGAGTCTAGGTCTACCATTTTATCTATTTATGATCTACATTGAAAATAGGAAATCACCCAGAAACTTTTGGGTAATGCATTGTGAAAACAAGGCTAGGCACCATGTCACTGCCCATTTCTATCTCGGTCAAAGGTAGCTGAATTGTACGCCTACTTGGCGTCTATTTCTGTAAAAAAGAAGATAAAACTTCAAAATCAGGACCGTATGCTAGAACTTCTGTCAATGCGCAAGCAACTCCATGGACAAGATCTCCCATTCACAGCTATGTCTGATGTACTGTGGCTGAAAGGGGTTAATTATACAAAAGTACTTACAAACATGAACATTGCGATTAAGAAAAATTAATTTGCTAAAATTCAGATTTTGCGGTGGTGATTTGTAGAAGAAGCAGCAAACACAAGGGTGTCCCCAAGATCAATACTGGGAAGTATTGCCTTAGAGCAGTGGTTCCCAGCCCAGTCCTCAAGGACCCCCTGTATGGCAGGTTTTTGTTGCAGCTTTACTTTAGCTCACCTTATGCATTTAAGGCCCAGTGCACCTTCATGCACACCCTGTTCAGGTAGATGTTTTTCAACCAATCAACATGAAGCCCTTAAATGGATCAGTTGTGAAAGAGTAGAGCTGGAGCAAAAACCTGCAGGGCAGGGGGTCCTGAGGATTGGGTTGGGAACCACTGCCTTTGAGCCCCATTACATCCCTTAACACAGAGTTGAGTATATTTACCATTCAGTGACCTGATATTCATAAATGTCCTCTCTCAGTTCCGCATCGCCACAATCCCAGAGCCGATCACCTGGACGTTCACCTGGTCGGTCCCCGTCACGCAGACTGGACGAGACAGATGAAGCCCTACTGGAGAGACTATATAAGCCCGTATTTGTCTTGAAGCCCTCCTCCTTCAGGTGTGCAGAGGGACAGACCGCCAGATTTGACCTGAAAGTGGTTGGCAGACCCATGCCTGAGACCTTCTGGTTCCACAATGGTGAGTTGTGTTGCTAAATTGTTCATGAGTAGGTATTCACTGTCTTCTTCTTCTTCTCAAATGTAAACTTTAACCCTTTGAGCACCCGGGGCAAATATAGTTGCCCAATGATGTAAGATATCAAAACCAGATGCTGTTGAAAAGCAATTATGTGGCAACTTGCTTAAAAGAGCTCCCGTGCGGGAGCTCTTTTAAACAAGTTGCTACATGATAGGTTTTCAACAGCTTAGGATAATTACATTTTTAATTCTGTGAATATTTATTCAGCGCTGAATGGGTTAATAATGTCTTGTATAACATTCCACAAGTTGCTAAAAAAATGGGACACTTGAAGCGCAAAATGCCTCAGACACCTGGGCCTTTGACTCATGCTTAATGAGCAAATCATACCTGATCCATTCTTATTAGTTTCTGCATATTAATTATTTAATGCACGAACAACAGCAGTATACTGGCAGAATATATATATATATTATATATATATATATATAGGCATTGCATGAGTTTGTGCATTAGGTAAGGCACAATGTGCATAACGTCTTTGATTCACAACCTTTTCCTTACGAAAGATAGATCGCCTAATGTAATATACATAGCTTCCTAAAATCTTGCACTAAAGTTTCGCAGGCCAGGTGATCTATTAAAAAAGTGCAAGATAACAAATGATGCTAATGGAAATACATTTCTTATGAACTTTAATGCTGAAAAATTTTTAAATGTTTCACATTTTTTCATTTGATTATATACTCTTCCAAAAAAGAAACTATACATTTTTTTTAGCATCAATTTATTATACACAAAATGTTTTGACAAATGTGGAAAACATATTGAAATATACTCTTCCAAAAAAAAAACTGTACAAATATTGAATTATTGATTACACTTTCTTTTCAATATGTTCTCCACATTTGTCAAAACATTTTATGTATAATAATTGATGCAAAAAAAATCTATAGTTTCTTTTTTGGAAGAGTATATGATAGTACGTTCCATTATTAGCTAACATTACTATCATTAGAATTTATTTGCTAGATAGCCAGCTAGCTGGCTACTCATCGACCTACGGGCTGATGCCAGCCGCACAATAACTGCTGCTTGTTTTATGGACCTAGAAATGCTTGCAGCAAGCTAACTAGCTAGTCGGTTTCTGAGTAACCCTAACATTCCATATAGTTTCTACATAGATGACTGTTTTAACACTTTATGAATAATGCAGATTTGGCCTTTTTGGCAAGAATTCCTTTCATTCCTCCGAATCAAAATTTTATAACAAAAAATATAACCACAAATATATGACAGAATAAAGCACAGCTGTCAATGCCGAAGTATTACGGAAATCTTAATGACAACAAAAAAATATGTCAATAAAAACAAAAAAAAAATTCTTGCTCCCTGTCATGGCATTTGAATTTACTTCACTTGGGGGGAACGAAAGGCACTCTGTGCATTTTCAGACCCTTACCAATGTACATTACTGAGACATTTTTTCATCATTCAACGCATTTTTTTGTAATCTAAAATCTCAAATTCAGTGTCCATTTGAACTTTGCACAAAAACTGGGCGGTCACTGCATGCCTAATGTTGCGTACAGCAGCCGACTCTCTTCAGTCGGGAAAATGTTTGAGCTTGAAATTGTAAACCATCAGCATATAAAGAAGACAAAGTTGACTCTGCTGGCTGAGTCACTCGTGGCAGGCAGTTTGCTAATTAGCTAATTTAGCTAGCTAGCGAGATAGCTCTGAGGCTTGCCACGGTAAATGTCAGCTTATCAACAGGCGTCACCATCCATTATTTGCTGCTCTACTGCGGCACATCACTCATGAGACAAAAAATAAGAATCCAATTTAGGCAGTTTTACCCTCACCTCCTCTTCTACTCTACTCTCTTTTCACCTCTGCCAAGGAGGTTATGTTTTTGCCTGGGTTTGTTTGTTTGTTTGTTTGTTTGTGTGTCTGTTGGTTTCCAAAATAACTCAAAGTTATGGACGGATTTTGATGAAATTTTTGGAGAAGGTGGGTATTAAGTCAAGGAACTGGTGATTAAATTTTGGCATATCTAGGCCAAAGTATTGCTGAGATATATGCCAAAGTTCAAGATTTCAAGTCTTTCCAATGGGCCGGAGTTCCAATCGCCGTGCTTTTGGGTTTTGCTGCCCCCTGGCGAAGGTCTGCGCTCTCTGAGTGCTTTTCCAGCTCCCATTCTTCTGTTGGTTCTTTGTTGCCTGAATTTTCAGTTAAGTCACGTGACTTTGAAAGGCTAGCTACCTAAAATAGCTCACTTGGAGGTTTGATCGCCATAGTCCCCCTAAATGTCCACAACAGGAAAGCAATCCGATAGTACAAAGTAAGGTTACATGTGTTTATTTACAGTTTGATGTAACTGAGGAATTTTTTACCATCTTAAAAACATGAAACCCAAAATCAGTTTTAACGCTACTTTTTTATTTCACATGTATAGCTGATAGGCTGCATGCTCTTAGTTTAAAATGACACTTTAATATGAAAGCATAATTTATCTACATTCACTTGGCTGCCTTCTTTGCTTTCTTCTTTACAGGACAACTCGTGGTAAATGACTACACTCACAAGATAGTGGTGAAGGAGGATGGAGTGCAGTCGCTGATTGTCGTCCCAGCGATGCCCTCTGACTCCGGCGAATGGACTGTCGTGGCTGACAACCGGGCTGGAAAGACTTCTGTGTCCATGACTCTCACAGTTGATGGTAAAACGCTACGCAGTGATTTGTGCAAATTATTGTTTCACCGAAGGAATTATATTTCCATTGCAAGAAGTTGGATTTTTATGTTAAGTATAATTTCATATATGTATTCACAGCTAAGGAGAACTTGGTGCGACCCCAGTTTATCGAGAGACTGAAGAACATTAGTGTTAAGGAAGGAACTCTGGTTCAATTAGCTGTTAAAGCCATTGGAAACCCCCTTCCTGACATTGTCTGGTTGAAAAACAGTGACATTATCTCACCTAGTAAATACCCAAATATCAGGTAAGTAAATTTTCCATAATGGTAAACATATATAAAATACATTTCTCTGTGTGCAGACGTGTCCAGGTTTTTTCCCCTGCCTTTTGTCCATAGTCTGCTGGGGTCGGCTTTAGCTCCCCTGCGACCCTATAATGGAAGAACAGGGATGTGTCTCTCTCGCTCTCTCTCTCTCTCTCTCGCCAAAAAATGTACTTACGGATACAGATTTTTTAGATAAATAAGATCACAGCTGTTATTCAATCTTCAAAATGAAGTCATCTTCAAACATTGACTTTTCAATCCTACCATATCTTTTCAAGCACACAAACTAAACATTAGTGTTAGACAAAATATCTGATAAATTATCAACGAAAACTTAGTCATGTTTATCATCTAATTTCCAAAAAAGCCCTTAAATATGAAAATAATTAATGCAGCTGGTTTGGTGTTTGTGTAAGTAAAGCTGTGGTATCTGTATGGTTTTTGATATATGCTAATAATGATTTTACATTTGACTTTGATTGATAATTGGTATCTGCTACTAAGGATTTTACACTTGATTCATTGATATTAAATTTATGTGGCTTTTTTATTGCATTTGTCCCTATGCGGTTGGCTTTATGCATTGGAATAGAATGACAGTAATGAGTTAAAAATTGTAAAATGTGGAATATAATTGCAGGATTGAAGGTACCAAAGGGGAAGCTACTTTCAAGATTGCCTCCAGTGTTGGCTCTGACAGTGCTTGGTACACAGCCACAGCCATCAACAAGGCTGGGCGAGATACCTCCCGCTGCAGGGTCAATGTTGAAGTGGAGTCGGCTTATCGTGAGCCTGAGAGAAGGCTCATCATTCCCAAAGGAACCTACAGAGCCAAGGAAATTGCAGCCCCAGAGTTGGAGCCCTTGCATCTGCGCTATGGTCAGGAGCAGTGGGAGGAAGGAGACTTGTACGACAAAGAAAAGCAACAGAAGCCACACTTTAAGAAGAAGCTGACTTCAGTCAGACTGAAGCATTTTGGTGCCGCCCATTTTGAATGCAGACTGACTCCAATCGGTGACCCCACCATGGTCGTAGAATGGCTGCATGACGGAAAACCCCTGGAAGCAGCTAACAGGCTGAGAATGATCAATGAATTTGGCTACTGCAGTCTTGACTATGAAGTGGCTTACAATAGGGACAGTGGTGTTATCACGTGCAGAGCAACAAATAGGCATGGATTTGATCAGACCTCTGCTACACTGATCGTGAAAGATGAGAAGAGCCTTGTGGAAGAGTCTCAACTACCAGAGGGAAGGAAAGGAATGCAAAAGATTGAAGAGATGGAGCGCATGGCCCATGAAGGAGCCCTTGTTGGAGTCACAACGGATGAAACATCTGAGAAGACCAAACCTGAAATTGTTCTACTTCCTGAGCCTACTAGAGTATTAGAAGGACAGATAGCAAGGTTCCGTTGTAGAGTGACTGGATACCCTGCACCGAAGGTGAACTGGTACCTCAACGGACAACTCATCAGGAAGAGCAAGAGGTTCAGGCTTCGTTATGACGGTATTTACTACCTTGAAATTACTGACTGCAAATTGTATGATTCAGGAGAAGTGAAAGTTATGGCAGAAAACCCACAAGGTGTGGCTGAGCACTCTGTGAAACTGGAGACCCAGCAGAGAGAGGACTTCAGGTCCATCCTCCGCAGGGCCCCTGAGCCAAGGGCTCCAGAACATATTGAACATGGAAGGGTTCCCTTTGCAGTTATCAGAGTTGAGAGACCTTCTGTGGCTAGTCAGCCGAAAGATGTGGTGACATTGAGAAAAGCAGAGAGAATCTTCCATGAGAAACCGACGGAGGAGACCGAGGAGCTGAAAAGCAAATTCAAGCGCAGGACAGAGGAAGGCTACTATGAAGCCATTACTGCAGTAGAGCTGAAGTCTCGCAGGAAGGATGAATCCTACGAGGATATGCTGAAGAAAAGGAAAGAGGAACTTCTTCATTGGACTAAGGAGGTGCCTGAGGAGGAAAGGAAAAAAGAGGAGGAAAGAGGAAAAGTGACCATTCCCATCATCAAACCAGAGAAAATCGAGCTCTCGCCGAGCATGGAAGCGCCAAAGATTCTGGAACGCATTCAGAGCCAAACAGTGTCCAAGAGCGATGAGGTCCGCTTCAGAGTGAGAGTGGTTGGGAAACCCGACCCAGAATGCCAGTGGTTCAAGAATGGAGTCTTATTGGAGAAGTCAGATCGTATTTACTGGTTCTGGCCTGAAGATAATGTTTGTGAATTAGTGATCAGAGATGTCTCTGCGGAGGATTCAGCTAGTATTATGGTAAAAGCTGCCAACATTGCTGGAGAGACGTCAAGCCACGCATTCTTGCTCGTGCAAGGTAAAGTACTGATATGAATTTGTTTTAGTTTAATCTTACATACTTGAGATATGCAACTACTTTTAAACTTGACAAATTCCCTTGATTTTTCAGCAAAGCAAGTTATTTCATTCATGCAAAAACTGGAAGATATCAATGCCAAAGAGAAGGACACTATGGTGACCTTTGAATGTGAAACTAATGAACCGTTCGTCAAAGTGAAGTGGATGAAGAATAACATGGAAATTTTTTCGGGAGACAAATACCGGATGCACTCTGACAGGAAGGTGCATTTCCTCTCTGTGCTCATCATTGGCATGGGGGACGCGGCAGAGTACAGCTGTGTTGTTGCTGAGGATGATAACATCAGAACCACTGCCAGACTGATCGTTGAAGGTAATTTATTTATTTTTTTGCCCAACATAACTGCATCATTTTTATTTGATCATTAATTTGTCAATAGTTTTTTTACTGTTGGCATTCTCTCTTTGAAAATAAAAATGAACAATTATGAGTAAAGTTGTTAATACAGTCTGTGGCCTCATCATACCCTGAATAAACCACTGGATTTCTGTTGCTGCTTAGGTTCTCCACTGGATATTGTGAAGAATTTGGAGAATATAGAAGTACCTGAGACCTACTCTGGAGAATTTGAGTGCGTAGTGTCTCGTGAGGATGCTGAAGGCACCTGGTACTTCAAAGATAAGGAGATCTCTCCCAGCAACAAATATGTCATTTCCTCCCGGCGTGGACGACATACTCTCACTGTGAAAGATGTCAAGAAGGTGGACCAGGGAAAATATACTTTTGTCATTGGTGAACTGGAGACAGTGGGGTCATTATATATGAAAGGTGAGCATTTTTGCAGTCTTTCCAAGAAAATAAGCTTGAAATGTTTTTTGCGTGTTTGGGATAATTCATCTATTTGAGGGGCCATGCCTTCGTTTCAGTGGTTTGATGGAACCTGCAATGCATTTAACTGAATTTAAAATGGAATTAATTTGAAAACACACAATTATTATAGTGAATAGTCAATCTTTCTGCAAAAGCCCAGCATGTTTGTGGGCTAGTAGATGAAGTGATGGTACAGTGCTTAGTACTGCTGTCTCATTGCAAGATTCTTGTTTAGACTCTCATCTTGAGCCTTTCTGTGTGCAGTTTTTGTGTTGTCCAAATGCCAGTGTATCTTCTAACTTCAAGGGTTGAGGGTGGGCAGTATGTTACTGCGAATGAGCCCAGTCAACCTATCCTGTATAAAGATAGTAAATATCACAAATTTAAAAAAAAATCAATTTCAAGTATTATTTGTTGACAGATAATGGCATAAGTAAGTCTGGATTGGTCTGGTATTTGAGTAGCCTATTTTTGAGAATCTTTGCAAATAACATATGCCTTTTCTCCCAGTGCGCCCAGTAACATTGATGCAAGGACTCACTGACTTGGCTATCTGTGAAGGGGACATTGCACAGCTGGAAGTGCGATTCTCTCAGGAAAATGTTGAGGGCTCCTGGTTGAAAAATGGACAAGCCATTTCAGCCACTGACCGCATTCATGTTGTGATTGATAAGACTACTCATAAACTTCTCATTGAAGACGCCAACAAAGATGATGCTGGGACGTATTCCTTTGTCATTCCTGCTCAAAGTATCACAACATCTGGGAAGCTAACTGTTCAGAGTAAGTACCGTAAACAAGAAAAAAAAAAAGAATCAATTGTTGTCAGCATTAGTCAGTGACTTTCAAATTGAATTTTCAAAAGTAATGTGGACGTGTTTACATTTTCCTTACTCATCAAATCTGCTGAGACAAATGCCAACTACACATGATAGCTACAAGGTGAACCAAATAATTGAATTAATTTGTACCTGATCTCAACAAAAAGACTATGTTGTGAGATTCACAAAGCTTGTATTTATGGCAGTGTTTCAAGTCATCTGATCATTTGAATACATAAGGGAGCTGCAATTCATGACTTCATGCAGATATATATATCTGCAAATTAAATTTGACAATCTGCACCTTCACCTCATGTCTATTTTTCAGTCAATAGTTTTCAAGAGCCAAAATTCCAAGCTAGCATTGAGCAAATTCTTCTGGTCTTGACTGTCTATGGCAATAGTAACTCATTTGCCCTGTGTTGTTCTTCTGTCTATTGCAGGCATTGGTATAATGACCCCGCTAAAAGATGTGTCCGCAGTGGAGGGCACAAAAGCCGTGCTAGAAGCTAAAATCTCTGCTGCCGACATTAGCTCAGTAAAATGGTATCACAACGACAAGTTGGTGGTGCCCAGTGAAAGAGTGCAAGTGATTACTAAAGGATCCAAGCAACGCCTGGTCTTCAGCAGAACCTTCGCTTCAGACCAGGGGCAGTACAAACTGACTGTTGGCAGAGTTGATTCTAGCTGCAGACTGACTGTCGAAAGTAAGGATTCACTCAAATTATATGAGAAATCATGAAAAAAATTCTCCTAACATTGGCACGAGGGAATGGGATGTAATGCTTTTGTCGTTGCTGTTTTTGCTCAGGAATTCACATTGTCAAGCAGATGGAGGACCAGGTGTGCACTGAAACCCAGAACGTCACATTTTCAGTTGATTTGTCCCACTCTGGTATTGATGCCCTTTGGACCTTTAAGAATCAGCCTCTTAAAGCAGGTCCCAAGCACAACATTGCGGCTAAGGGCAAGCACTACTCCCTGACTGTGATTGATACCATGAAGGATGAGGAGGGACAGTACATGTTTGCTGCTGGTGAACAGACATCCAGCGCTACGCTTACTGTTTCAGGTATTTATGATGCTCCGTGGCAGTGTTTGCTTGACTCGGTGCTGGAGTACCATCATGTTTGCTGGTCCAATTTTTATTCCAACCACAATCAGATTCAACTAATTTTAACAGGCTGTTAATCTTTCTTGGCGCTTTGGATATTTAGAGGAATTAATTAGCTTCTCAATGAACATTATGCTGAAAATAGTGCTGCAGTGTCATGAAGATGAGAGGTTATACTGAAATTCGTATTGTTCATATTGAATCATGGCAAAGTATTACATAAAATGAGGCAACACAAAAGACTGGGGTTAATTGGCTCCAGAGTTTGTTGCCTTTCAATTTTATTTTGATTATTTTTGCTCCTTAAAGATCTATACAATGCAGGTTTGCCTCATTATATCCCCGAACGCCGAATGGCGTTCCGGGGATATTATGTTTTTGGTTCGACCGCCGCCCGTGTTAACACGATAACTCACAGTAATATTTCAATTAGAAATTTAAAGTTTTGCATTTAAGTAAATATCATAAAGAGGAAGAACTGATTCGATTTTGGACAATTTAAGATTTCTAGATTGGCCACCAGGGGCCAAAAACTGAAAAAATCACTGTTTTTATCATATCTCCGGAAGTATTTGTCCGATTTACCTCAAATCAAGTGCAAATGAAAGGTTGTGACCTGAGGATGTGTCCCACGATGACATTATACCTGTTTGGTTCAAAATTTTGACACAAGGTGAAGCTTTGTCACATAAAATTCACCATATTTGCCATATCTTTGGAACTATTTGTCCAATTGACATGAAACTATATGCAACTGCAAGGTCATGACCTCACAACGTGTCACATGATGACATCATACCTGTATGGTTCAATATTTTGCCACCAGGTGGCGCTTTGTGATGGAAAAATTACCATTTTGGCCATATTTGTTTGTAATATTGTAATAGTTGTAATATTTGTTTAACTCACTGCACTGTATCGATTCACTATGACAATTTTTGAACACAATTTTTCATTATAATCTGTATTCTCTTGTTAACTTCTGTTAAAGTGTATTAATGTACTTCACTTATACCCTCCCTACCACCAGGTGGTGCCATCAGCAGGCCCCTCCATGACGTGACTGTTGCAGAGTCCCAAACTGCGGAGTTCGAGTGCGAGGTGGCCAATCCTAACTCTGAGGGGAAATGGCTGAAGGATGGCCAATATGTAGATTTTAATGACAACATTAGGAGTGAGAAAGATGGTACAGTAAGACGTTTAGTAATTGTTATTACCAGGCCGCAAGATGTTGGTGAATATTCATATCAAGTGGCCAACTCCAAAACGACGGCGAACCTGAAGGTTGAAGGTACTGTGGCAGTCGTAGAATCACTTGTACTTAATCATGTACAACCCCAATTCTGAAATAGTTGGGACTAAGTGTAAATTGTGAATAAAATCAGAATGCAATGACTTTCAGATCACATGAGCCAAGATGTTATTTACAGTAGAACATAGATAGCATTTCAAAAGTTGAAACTGAGACATTTTACATTTTTATCCACAAAATGAGCTCATTTCAAATTTTCTGGCTGCACCAGGTCTCAAAAAAGTTGGGACACAGGCAAAGAGGGGCTGAAAAATAAATTAATATATAAGAGAATCAGCTGAAAGAACATTTAGCAAGTAATTAAGTTAACTGGCATCAGGTGCGTAACATGATTGGCTATAAAAGGGATGTCTTAGAGAGGCTGAGTCTCTCAGAAGTAAAGATGGCCAGAGACTCTTTAAGCCCTGAGGGCTTACGAAAAAAAAAATAGTGGAATACTTAAAAAAATGTTCCATAACGTCAAATTAGAAAGCCTTTGAAGGTCTCATCATCGACAGTGCATAACATCATCAAAAGATTCAAAGAGACTGGAAAAATCTCTGTACGTAAGGGACAGGGCCGAAGACCTTTACTGGATGCCTGTGATCTTCGGGCCCTCAGACGCCACTGCATCACTCACCGGCATGATTCTGTCATTGACATTACTAAATGGGCGCAGGAATACTTCAAGAAACCACTGTCTGTAAACACAGTCCGCTGTGCCATCCACAGATTCCACCTAAAACTCTATCATGCAAAAAGGAAGCCATTGTTGAGAATGATCCAGAAGCGCCGGCGTGTTCTGTGGGCCAAGACCATTTAAAATGGACTGTAGCAAAGTGGCAAAGTGTCCTGTGCTCAGATGAGTCCAAACTTGACATTCTTTTTGGAAATCATGGGCATTGTGTCCTCCGGGCTAAAGAGGAGAAAGACCACCCCTCCTGTTATCAGCGTTCAGTTCAAAAGCCAGCATCTCTGATAGTATGGGGATGCATTAGTGCATATGGTGTGGGACACTTGCATGTTTTTTAAAGCAATGTGAATGTTGAAAGGTATATAAAGGTTTTAGAGCAACATATGCTCCCCTCCAGATGACATGTATTCCAGGGAAGGCCTTGTGTATTTCAGCAGTACAATGCAAAACCACATACTGCAGCTATTACAACAGCATGGCTTCGTCATAGAAGAGTCCTTGTGCTGAACTGGCCTGCCTGCAGTCCTGATCTTTCACCGATTGAGAACATATGGCGCATAATTAAATTAAAAGTCCATCAAAGGAAACCCAAAACTCTCCAGCAGCTGGAAGCCTGTATTAAACAAGAGTGGGATCAAATTCCAATGACTAAACTCAAGAAACTTGTCTCCTCAATGCCCAGACACCTCCAGTCTGTGTTAAAAAGAAGAGGAAATGCTACATCATGGTAAACAGGCCCCTGTCCCAACTTTTCTGAGACCTATTGCAGCCATCAAATTTGAAATGAGCTCATTTTGTGGATAAAATTGTAAAATTTCTCAGTTTCAACTTTTGCTATGTTATCTATGTTCTTTTGTGAATAAAATACTGGCTGGTGTGATTTAAAAGTCGTTGCATTTTGATTTTATTCATAATTGACACTTTGTCCCAACTATTTCGCAGTTGGGCTTGTAATTTGGGTCTATTAATTGCAAGCTTATTTGTTAAATAAAAAATATAATCATTTGATTCGTGCGCTATGTAAACCACGGCTATTTTCCACAGCGGTGAAGGTGCGGAAGACAATGAGAAACCAGACAGTAACTGAGACCCAGCCTGCCGAGTTCAGTCTGGAGCTCACCCACAACAACGTGAAAGGCTTCCAGTGGACCAAGAATGGTATTGAGATCCAGCCCAGTGACAAGTTTGAAATAATAGTTGACGGCATGACGCACACCCTGAAGATCAAGGACTGTATCACATCGGATGAGGCTGTATATGGATTCAAGCTGGGAAAACTGTCTGCTAATGCTAGACTTAATGTGGAGAGTAAGTTTGAAATAATGTACTTTAATAAACATCAAATAGTTCTGCACTCCTCTGTTCCTGAGACACACATCTCTCCTCTGTCCTCACTTAGCTATTAAGATTGTGAAGAAACCGAAGGATGTAACAGCCCTTTTGGATTCCACTGCCTCCTTTGAGCTCAGCTTGTCCCACGACAACATCCCAGTGAAGTGGATGTTCAATAATGTTGAGTTGAAGCCCAGTGAAAATATCAAAATACTGTCAGAGAGAAAGGCTCACAAGCTGGTCATCCAGAATGTGGACACCCGCCATGCTGGAGAATATACAGCCGTTCTGGGACATTTGCAGTGCAGTTCAACACTGTATGTTGAAGGCAAGTACCAATACAAAATTTTTTATTTCAAATTACATATCAATTTTTGTATGGTAAATTGGCTGTCTTTAAAAATTTATTTTGTTGACTGCGGCAAACTTTTTTGTATAGTGTCTGTAAGATTTTACGATTTTCCAGATTAGAATTTTATTCTTAATTTTATGGATAAAAGTTTTGAAAAGTTTTGGTCTGCATATATTTAATTGATACTGTAATTATTTTCATTCAATATTGCTTTAAACTTATGTTTTACACAAAATCATTTTGCATGTTTATATCCTAGCAGCTGTTGTCTGACGAGTCCTTCTGCTGACGTCACATTTTCAAATGGCTATTATTTTCCAAAAAAAAACATAAAACTCTTTAAACATTGATTATTTTGACTTTTGATTTTTTTTCAGTTTAATAAAAGGTGAAAGGGATTTGCAAATTACTATTTGCGGTTCTCATTTACATTTTTCACACTGTCCCAGTCCTTGTGGAAATGAGGTTGTGCACATGTCTCTATACTTCATATAAAAGTGAATTGGATTACAATAAATAATCTTGTAATCTTATGCTTTGATCAGCCTTGCATGTCACGAAAACAATGAAGAACATTGAGGTACCTGAGACCCAGACTGCCACCTTCGAGTGCGAGGTCTCACACTTCAATGTCCCATCCACCTGGCTGAAGAACGGAGTGGAGATTGAGATGAGTGAGAAGTTCAGGATTGTAGTACAAGGCAAACTCCACCAGCTAAAGATCATGAACACCAGCAGAGAGGACTCCGCGGAGTACACATTTGTTTGTGGAAATGACCGGGTCTCTGCCACACTGACAGTCAATGGTAAGTTATATTCTAGATATTCATGTGTTTCATTTTAGGATACGTAAACTACGCAGGATAATCATGTTTTTCTTCATTTTTTTTCCAGCTATCATGATTACATCGATGCTCAAGGACCTCAAAGCTCAAGAAAAGGACACAATCACTTTTGAGGTGACTGTAAACTATGAAGGAATATTGTACAAGTGGCTGAAGAATGGTATGGAGATCCGATCATCAGACAAAAGCCAAATTCGCGCCAGACAACTCACTCACACACTGACCATCAAGAGCGTGCACTTTGGGGACGGCGGGGAGTATACTTTCGTGGCTGGTTCAGCGAAAACATCTGCTAACCTTTATATTGAAGGTAAATTCATTCTCTGTTCTTCACTTTTGGCCTATTTTATCAAAGATACTTTAGAATGAGTTCAGACTCCTGTATTAGGAATTGCGTGAGAGCTCCTCCAAGTGCGACTTATCAAACAATCGCACCTATTCCAAAAGAACTGATACGATATGATTGTAAATGGATAAATCATTTTCAGCCCTTACCCAATGTGTTTGCAATGTGTTCGCAACTGCCATTAGTATTTGCCACATTTTCTTGTCATGTGCCACCTTGCTGCAAGTTTGAGCAAATAGTAGTGAGGCCACTTCATTGCCAAGCACCCCAATTTAGGACTCAGTGGCACTCATTTTGTCTTAATAGCAAAAGCCTTGAAGAGAGCCTCTTTGTATTCGCAAAGAATCACCACTTGGTCACAACGTTTAGGGTGTATTTAAAGTGAATAAAATGTAAATGACATGTAGAAGTAAAAGAACAGGCCATGTGATGTCATATGTAGATGATTTGTTAATGAGGGATGGACAAGAGCTTCGGGTTCCAGACTGCAAAGGATTTGCAACCAAGTCGTCAAACCTGCAAAAACTTTTTGCCCCTAGTGATAAAATAGTGGCAATTCCCACGTGGCTCATATAATATTTTTGTCCAGACTCGTGAGTTTAAGCTGAAAGTCTGGAGTCCAAGGAGATCCTGATTGTCCATTTCAAATTTCTTCTGTTGGCATTCAAAGTCAAAATGATAAATTTTGTTACTGCCCAAAGTGACTGTGAATAATTTCACTACAGTACATTCCATCATACATTTTAATATAAACAAGAAGTCGTTGGCATAATAATAATAATAATAATAATAATAATAATATTTATTGAACCTCATGACTGGGGAAAGATAAAATACACATAAAATAGGCTACATGTAGCATAAAATCCTGAGTGGATTCCTGTCTATTCAGACCATTATCAGAGATCCCCTGACATTCAAGTCCAAACACAAGAGTTGAGACCCCGACCGCCTTCCATGGAGCGTTTCTGCTTTTGTGGAGAGGGGGCCAGGGTATTTCAACTCACAGGAAGAGGCCAAATACAGAACGACGGCATTAATATCCCACGCTATGGAATCCCATATCACGTGCCATCGGGAAATTGGCCCATCAGCCTTCTCAAAGCACCCTGTTGGATGTTCCAGATTTTGCTAATGTGATTTCCTTGTGTTGCAGCTCGTGTTATTGAATTCAGGAAGCACATCAGAGACATTAAAGTGACTGAGAAGAAGCGAGCTGTTTTTGAGTGTGAGGTCTCTGAGCCAAACATACATGTGATGTGGATGAAGGACGGACAGGAGCTGGAAGCATCTAACAAGTACGTCATTTCTTTAACTACCTTAAATTTCTCTTTTAGTACACAAAGCGAAAAAAGTATTTGCCCCCAAATCAATTTTTCCCATTTTTGCATATTTGTCTCACTGTAATGTTTCAGATCATCAAACTGTTTTTAATATGATTCAAAGATGACTTGAGTTAACACACTGGAGTTTTTAAATTATGATTCCTTTATTGAAGGAAAAAAGCTACCTACCTACCCTACCTGGCCTGATGTAAAAAAAATTAAGTAATTGGCTTCATAGTTACTAAATCGACCAATTTACTAACTACTAATTGATTACTAACAGCCCATTCTAATCTACACATCACTTAAATAGAACCTGTCTGGCAATATTCAACAGCAGATGAGAAACACAGCAGCTGATATCTATCCGTTGGTATCTGTCAGTCCTCTGAGACTCTGGGAGTCCAGGAGACGGTGGTGAGAGCCTCCAGCCCAAAAGGACTAAACTAGGAACCGTGGTGAACCTTCCCAGGAGTGACTGGCCACCAAAATTCATACAGGAGACTCATTGCCAGTTATTGCAAATGTCTGATTCCGGTTGTTTCCACTAAAGGTGGCACAACCAGTCATTAGGTATAGAGGGGCAGTTATGTTTTCAAATGGCATGATTGTTCACCGTTAATGCTGCAATCAAATTGGGTCTCATTTATAAACAGTGCACAGGGACAGAAATTATATGTAATCTAATTGCTTTACAGGTGTCAGATTTAGAAAAAACTAAGATGGCATTAAAAACCCAGAATTGATGAGATTAAACACAAATGAAAAATTCCAAGTTAATCATGATTAATTGAATAATAATTGCAGGCATTTTTACTTACCCACAGTTTTCTAGATTAGGGAATTTTTTTTATTACAATTCGTTACTGCTTTGATTGAGGATGCAATATTTAGGTTTGGAATCCATGAAAGTTTTTACAGATAAGACATTTGTCTTTTTTGTATATTAAGCTCTGATGGATGATCTGACACATTTAAATATGACAAAATGGACAAAAAATCGAAGAAATAAGGAAAAAGGCAAATACACTCTCACAGCACTGTACAATAGTCCCTTTGCATTTATCATTTTTCAAGTGTTATCATCACTTTCTGGTCAAAAGATTTTAAAAAATAATGTTAATTGAAAACAGAGGTAATGCATGACTTCCTTTCGGATAATGGCGTTTACACACGTTGAAAATTGGCGTATCTATGGTTGACTCAGAACCAGAGCAGTCACTCAACAAACTTAAACAAACATAATCCATTCCATATTACTTATCAAACTATTATTTTTCTGTTTGCAGATACAAAACCATGACTGAGAAATTTGTGCATCGGCTGTTGATCCCGACTGTGCGTGTCTCTGATGCCGGGGAGTACTCTGTGGTCGCTGGTTCGAGCATCTCCAAGGCTCATCTCACTGTGGAGGGCCGGGACGTCAGGATTACAGAACCAAAGCAGAAGGAAATACCTGTAAATATCCACTCAACAGAAGACTGTTAAATCTGTGAAAGTGTACAATTATTATTTGATAAATATTAATTCATTTTTAAAATAGAATAATTATAGGACATCATGGGCCTGATTTACTAAGACTTTTAGCACATGCAAAATCTTTTGGCCCATGCAAAACCAATAACATTGCCACTGATTGGTGCAAGGCAAGTACCCTGGCCAATCGTGGGCAATGTTATTGGTTTTGCACGGGCAAAAAGATTTTGCATGTGCTAAAAGTCTTCCTAAATCAGGCCCCATTTGTCCTTGTATGGTGTGAAAATTTTTGGAGTACCAGCTGAGTTACAGAAATAAATTTGTTTGGTATTGATTATTTGAGTTGCAATAGTTTTCTAAGGGTTTCATCAGTTGAAGTCAAAAATCCAGGTTCAGAAAGTAATAGTACTTATCACTGTATTGTTGTGGCGACACGGATTAGCAATTTAACACAGTTCTTAGGATCTATAAAGCTGTTTTTTTTCAAATTATAATATTGTTGGGTGTCCAAAAGTGAGATTAATTAACTTAAAATAGACTATTAAGAATCTTTTATTTCTTGGTCATATGATTCCCGCTAGTCTTAAACCTCTAAAAGACCGGCTGTTTTTGTTGGACGTTCCTTCTACATGTTTTAACTAACGTTACTCTTGGAATTCATTTTACATATTAACAGAAATCAGAAATACTTAAGTAGCCAGCCACAGATTCTCCTTGAAAGTATATCTAAACAGCTTTGTATTTTTTGACTCTGGCAGAAAATGAAGACATGTCTTGTTGGTCAGTGGAGTACACGACAGAGCATTTGATGTTTTTGCCAAAATAAAAGTCAGCCTTTTTTCAGTGACCCTATGACAGGAGCAGTTGTCCACATAAAAAAAATTATCTCTGCATAATGTCATTCTGTAGCTAGAGTTGAAAAAAATGTTGGAAATGAAGCGTTTAGAGCTGTTTGAAACCTGAGGTTTTTTAACACGGGGATTAGTTTTACAAATGGTAACCTCATTATTTGAATTTTTGGCCAAAAGTAAAACAAACATCCATCATTGTAACGCTATATCTAAAACTATACTTAAAAATATATGATAATATTATTCTAAGCATTCTGTCCAACTGTGTGACACAAATGATAATGTAACTTGCTTCCTTTTGTCAAAGTTGGGCAGATAATCGGTCTGCTCTCCACCAGCAGGTAGAGATCAGATCACCTTGATGAATTAAAGGGTGGAAGCAAAGCAGAGCAGGAATTTTCTGAGACTTGGGGGCTTCTAGCGGTTTGTAATTAATCATGTGTGTTATTTCTCTTACTCAGTGCACCTGTAATGAGCCTTCAGTATCTGGTCATTATTCTGAGCTTTTGATTGCTTTTGCAGCCTGTTATTGGCCATTAACAACGTGAGGACTGAGCTGTGGTGGTAAAAGTGTAAATGTTCTATTCACAGATCATTTTAAAAATGAGATTTACAATTTTCTTGTCTTCTTCCCTTTAGGTTCTGGAGAGGCAGAGAGCTACAATTGAATTTGAAGTCAGTGAAGATGACGTTGAACCTCGTTGGCTGAAAAACGGGGTTGAAATTGACCTGTCTGTTGAGCGGAGGTTCAGCTATACAGTCATCAGGAGGGTCCATCGCTTGACGATCTCCGAGACCTACCGCAGCGACGCTGGGAAGTACACCTTCATTGCAGGCAGGAACAGGAGTGAAGTCACTCTGCATATCCAAGGTGGGCAGAATTCAGTTTTCATACGGGACCTTTGTCACATGATGCTGAAAAATGTTTTCCTGCTGTAAATATGAATACATTTTAGTCACAATCTAATTTTAAATCTCAGAATATTGCAAATAGTTTTGTGATGAATTACCATGATTGAAGGAAAACATCTTAATGTAATAAATGTAATAAACCAGAAATGTAATATGAAAATCTACAACTTGATTTCCCACAAACATAATAATTATTACATTTTGGGGGCCCTGTTTCATTTGTGGTATGCAATTAATAAACTGGTATTATGTTTATGGGAAACTTATTATGTTTATTTGATTATTATGTTTGTATTTGTATTACGTTTTTGGTTTATTACATATGTGAGACTTTTTTTTTAAATTTGCAGGTGCAACATCAAATTAGACCTCTATTCTGGCCAAAATTTAGCTCCAAATTTGTAATTATGACTTATTCATTATACAGTCTTGAAAGAAGCCTACCGTGTGACTCATGCTCATCTTGCAGAGAGCAAGGTTTAAAGTGTTAAAAATAGGTGCACTGACTGCCTCTGCTGCTGTTAAGTTAAATCAAGTTACAAAGCTACTAGTGACACTCTTACCTGACCTGGAATACCAATGTTGTACTTGGTGTAAAATATTCTCCTTCAGTATATCTGAAATGATTGATGAAGGTGTAAAACAATAGTAGTCATCAGAAACTGGGCATGATCTCCAGACCTCCTCCACTGTTAATAATGTGACTAAAGTACATTTTGTGGGTAATACTTCCTGAGAAGCGTAGCCATGATGTTGTGGAGTCTGTAATGCAATGGTAACCAGGCGCAGTTACCCACATGAATCATGTGTGCTGAGTGAATAACTTTATAGCAGTAGCCTCATATACGCACCGCATGTCTGTTTATGTTTCTTTCGGTTATCATCATTTCCAAATGTCTTAGTCTTTTGATGTCACGACCCTGTTTATTTTTTTCTTCAGTTCCTGAGCCTCCCCAGATCCTTAAGCAGATGGAGCCGCTGTGTGTGGAGGCCGGAAAGCCGGCCCGTTTCTCTGTGGAAGTTAAAGGAATCCCGCAGCCGCAGATTTCCTGGTACAAGGACTCTCAGGCCCTGTCAGCCGGGTTCAAGTGTAAATTCCTGCATCACAGGGACGAGTACACATTGGCGCTAATCGAAGTCTTCCCAGAGGATGCAGCGATTTACAAGTGTGAAGCCAAGAATGACTTTGGCATAGCTACAAGCTCCGCCTCTCTGCATGTGGAAGGTAAAGGTGGCCAAATGATTCTGCAGCTACTTCTAAACCTCTTTTGCTTTAGCCGCAAAAACAAAAGCTAAATATGTCATGATAATTTCTGGAGAAGTTGGGATGTAATGTGCAATCCGATGTAATAAAAGAGAACATCGATTTGCTTTGTGAGGGTTTTTTTTTTTAACAATGTGTTTTGATAAAAACATTTAAAATTCCATTTCTGTCTTTCACTCCGGTAAAGTTCTGTATTTATTCATTAATTTCATGCAGGCAAACTTAGAGGAAATAATGATAATTATTATTACTATCGTAGAAATATATTGTATTGAAGAGAGTTTCTTTTGCCCTCTTTTTAGTTCCAGAGGTTATTTCTCCTGATACTGGAGCCCCGGTGTCTCCCCCTGTCATGACATCTCCCATCCTCAGCACCTCTGCAACGGAGGGAGAATCTGCGCAATTCCAGTGCCACATATCTGGAGAAGGTACTGCACAGCTCACAGTGTAAAACGTGTGTGTGTGTGTGTGTGTGTGCGTGTGTGCGTGTGTGCGTGTGTGCGTGTGTGTGTGTGTATGCATGCGTGTGTGCGTGCGTGTGTGTATTCGTGTGTGTATGCGTGTGTGTGCGTGTGTTTGCATACAAGTATGCTCAATTGAAGAAATGCAGGACAAAGTAGATTAACTCTCCCTGTTCCGTTCTCTAGACCTCACCGTCACCTGGCGTTTCCAGGACAAGGACATTAAACAGTCTGACACTTTCAGAATGTCCCGATTTGATGATAATTACCAGCTTGAAATTGTCAGGGTTTACCCCGGGGATCAGGGGAAGTATACTTGTGTCGCTAAAAACTCCTCTGGAATGGTGTCTTGCTCAGCTTTTCTGACGCTTCAAGGTGAAGGTAAGTACAAATTAATATTCATTTCTCAAAGCAATGAATACCATTAATGCGCCAGATGGAGCTGATTCAGAGCCTGTTCATGTTCCCCAATGACCGCCGTAGGGCAAATACATTAGTGTGAAATCCATCTGTATACCATAAAATACATGCAGTACATCTGTGTAGGTATGATTATGCCATGTACATTGTTTGCAATTTTCAAGTAGACCAAAGAAGCACAGGTGATTTTTTTCTTTTGCCATTATAAGGTGCAGAAGTTTTATTTGCCTATATTATACGATTAGTATGATCATAGAAGAGTGTGTAACCAATCCAGTCACACGGCAGCATTAGTTATATAATGGCTATATGCATTGTAAATGTAAAATACGGACATTTAAATGATTTAAATGCAAATATCTGAGAGTTTGATAGGCTGTAAATTGTGTTAATAGGATAATGTGAATATTTATTTTGAATCAAATGAAAAGTAATGCATCCTCAAGAAATAAAATCCACACTTTTAAATGTGATTCTTATCTTAACATGATTGTTCACTACAATGCCGAGGCCCGTTTGCATGGCTATATTCCCACCAAATGAGCAAACAAATTTGTATTTGTTTGCGCATCAAAACAAATTCTGACAATTGCCACCCTAATCAAGGAATTTTGGCCTTTTACCACATTTTGCGCGCTGAGCAGTTCCTGTAACATCTGCTGGATATGAAAGCTTAAAACTATGTGCACCTGAGTAGCTGCACGCTGCCAATAGGCTGTGCACTCCTTGTTGCATGATCGCCTGTAATCCGCAGTGCGACTGCGCACAGCACATTGAATACTTGGGAACAGTTGCCACCTTTATTCTTACCGCCAATGCTCACACTTAACTCTGTAATAAAGTGCTGATATTGCCAGTGATAGTTGTAGGATGTCGATTCATGCTTTAATGCATGGCTTGGGTAGATAAAATGAAAATCGGAGCAGCACCAATTATTTGGCGACTAGCATTTTGTCCCATGATTTAAACTTAACAAGCAACAAAGTGATACAATCCTAACAATAGTTGTCTTCTTGGTGCAATTGCTGGTGAAACTTTATTTAAGGCCTCATGTTGCCAGATTTGAACACATCTGGGACCAGAAAAAGACTTCATCTCATTTCAGTTCACATTCTTAATTTCAGGACAAAAAAGCATCAAAAACAAAGAATCCTAATAAAAATGTAACACTGAAGTTGATATCTTTTAGCTTGCAATTAATTGCACTCTATTTGGATATTTAGACATTATTATATATTATAATATATAATATTATATATTATATATTATAATATTAATATTATATATTATAATATATAATATTATTTATACTGGTGAATATTTTTGCTTTATGTGGATAATACTTCTGAAGATTGATGGGAGCAAAATATTCCTGGTTAGTTGAAGACTAGGCTTGTAAGAAGAGGCTTGGTTCATACTAGTCCTATGCAACCATGTCAACCTTAAGAATTAGATCTTTTGAGTTGTGTTTGCCTTATCCGTTTTGGCAGACAATCGGAACGTCAGATAAATGCTGTCACTTTGAGTAAAACTTATTATGAACCATTTAATATCACGCAACTACCCCCTGAATTTTGATTGTAGATTCATTTTGAGGGCGCTAAAGGCTATTGTGACATTGAATGTAGAACTCAAATACATATTTAAAAGGTTTAAGGGTCAATGCAAACACATACCTTTTATCATTATATGATGATGATAATAATTCTGATGTGATTAAATCATGATTATTATATGATTAAACATTGGCGTGATTCTTTTCAGGGTTTAAGCAAAGTCAAGATAGTACATCCTTGTCTCCATGGAATACCTATACCAGTCTGTCTACTCGCATGACAAGTGAAAAGAAGCCAACAGTTGGTCAAAGGCCCGCTTTCATTCAGCCTATCGCAAGCTGCACGGTGCTTCATGGCGAAGTGGCCAGATTCCATGCTCGTGTGTCTGGGATGCCAAAGCCTGAAATCAGCTGGTTTCACAATCAGCAGCCTGTTAAGCCTTCGAAAAATGTTGTCTTTCATTTCGATGAGATGACAACAATCGCTACGCTAATCATTGTGGATGCTTTCTTTGAGCATGCCGGACAATATACTTGCAAAGCAACCAATAATGCTGGAGAGGCATTTTGCACGGCTACCCTCACAGTAAAGGGAGAAGGTAAATTACACCTGTTATTTGTTGTTTGTTGCTGTTTTATTAATCACCTACTAACGATCCTCGGTATCTCTTCTGTTGTCCACTCATCCGTTTCCAACGATTATTTTCAGTAAAAAAAGTTAGCAATTTGTGGTAATTCCTTATTGAGTGCTAGAAATTTAACTCTCTTTTTTCCAAACTGCGATACAGATGTGGCATATAATTAAGAGCCTGGCATCATTGTATTAATCGTACTTCCACCATGGTCAAGACAATGCTCTGATGTGCAATTGATCTGAGCTCCATCCATTTGTTCCTTCGACTCTTTTATCTTTTGAGCAATAAAATCACATTTATCACTGAACTTAGCACTGAGCATGCCAAACATAACCTAACTTTTTTTTCAGGCTGATACTCTAACTGTCATTCCTTAATACTCTGTTTTTATTGCTCAGATGAAACAGTGAGAACTGTAGCTAGGCAAAGTGTTTCAAGCGCTGGAGACTCTGCAAAAGAAAGCGTCACCTCTCATTCCTTCAGTGAGACGTCCGTCTCCTCAGGGTTTACCCAGAAAGAGGAATCGTACTCAAAACAGACTCAGTCAGTGGAGAAGCAGACCTACAGTGGTCAGTTTGGGACAGGGTACGGGACGTCCACAATGAAGATCACTTCCTCTGTAAGAACAGTCGTCCACCAGAGTGGGGACGTGTCGGAGATGACCACTCCTGAGACGCCTGCTGTGCTGCTGGAACTGAATGATATCAGAGTGAAAATCGGTGGAGTGGCCCATTTTGTCTGCTCTTTCGATGGCCAGCCATTCACTGAGACCTCATGGGATCATAATGGAAGGAATGTCACAAACGCAGAGAGGATTAATTGCTCGCAAAATGGAGGAATGCTGACTCTCATTATTCACAATGTCCAAATCGGGGACCAGGGGCGTTATTGCTGTACGGTCAAAAATGCTCACGGCGAGAGCCGAACATCTGCAGAGCTAGTAGTGGAAGGTGGTTACAAGTTTTATTCCCCAGTATTGGCCCATTTCACCTCATTCTGCTTCAGTCTGACATGATGTTTACCATAAATTTTTATCCTCTAGAATGTAACAAGTCATAACAATACGTTTATTTACCTTCTCAATAATCAAAGATAATTCTTTGACATTTGCCTTAATACCATCTTCACATCCTACTAACATTCAGTATTTAAAGCTAAATTATCCTCTCACTTTTGTGTTATAATAATTTTCCCTAACTTTATTCTTACTCAGCTGAAGGAGCGTTTGCCAAAGCTGGAATCTCAGTCCCCGGTGATTCAGTAACTAGTGGTTCTCAAACTGAAAAAGAGCCCAGTCGCAGGCCTGCTGACCCAGCCAGGCAGGAGGCCTCGCATGAGCATGGAAGCTCACTGTCGTGGACGTACAGTTTACAGCAAAAGCTCAAGCAAAATTACTTCCGCGACATTGCGGCCCTCAAAAAACCGGAATCCTGCATTGCGGCCATTGCGGAGCGCCTTCAGAAACTACCGCTAGAGCCGCCAGTGAAGTGTGGAGATGGCTTGTCTCTCTTCCTTGTCATGAAAGGATTATCCCCTCCATTTGTGGTCTGGCTGTACAATCAACTGATTGTCCAAGATTCCGCTTCATACTCCTTGAAGCACGACGGACCCCTGTGCTATTTAAGTGTAAAGGACTTTGGTCCTCGGCGAGACGATACTTACATGTGCAAGTTAGTCAATTCAGCCGAAGACCCCGCCTCCAGCACTCAACTAAGGGTGACCAAAGGTTGGCAAGTGCATGGTTTGGTCCTTCTTAATGATTATTTTGACACTGGCCGCTCATTTCACTGCTTCATCCTGCCTTTATTCCACTGGATTGTTATTCAAGTGAAAAACCTCTAGTGCAGCACGTATGAGGATGCCTGGCAGGATAAGGCATGGCAAAGAGGAAGATTCCTGCGCAGTTTCTTTTTTTTTCGCTTGGGCAATACATCTTGCTTTTAAAATGTCTTCTTAAAAAAAATGAAAATGCGACCTGAAAATAAACAAGCATGTCACAGTCTCGCCGACATCGATGCACAAGAATTTCTATTGGGCGTCTACATCTGCTTCTTTTTTTATTTTTTTGCTCTTATGTGATAAATTTGTGGCATTTTATCTGATGTTTCTCTTTTCTTTCTAGTGCCAAAAATGGAGTGGGATTCGTCTGCCAGAATTGTGGAGCAAGTTGAAGGTAAATGCTTTTTTCCATGTGCAATTTATGGAATATAATTGGCTGCAACCAGCCATTTCCCTCTGTTGGTTGTTGGGTCCACAAAAATGTCTTCAGCCTCGGGCGTTTTTGCCCTAAGAGGCTGAAATTTGACATGGATGCCAAGTGTGTGTGTGTGTATTTATGAAGGTGTGTGTTTGCGCACTTGCCATTTAGCTGAAAGGGGGCGTGGCTATTGGAACGGCCTATTGTAACTTTAAAATGGATTCATAGATTTGCACAAGATTTTGGTGAAAAATGAGTGACGTGCTGAAGGCAGCCTGTTGGCTGTCCATCCCTACGAGCAAAAATGAGGTGTGGTATTGGGAGAGGGATATACGAAAAAGTCACACAACTTCTGAAGAAGATTATATAACACGGCTAAACTTTGTTGAAAGACACTCATACGTACGCACAAGCAGATGAGCAGACATACACACGGTGTCCAAACACACAAATTTACCAAGCGCCCTTTTATATCTCATGATCCGGTTGTCGTAGACACTCGTGGGACGCATTATTGGACAACACAAAGTTCCTTTTCAATTGGTGATATTACATTCGCCCGCCCCTTTAGCCAAGTCCCGTTTAATAAGTCGTGAACATTTCTTGTTTACTCTTGTCAGTGGCACCATTGCACTCAACATAGGTCCTTTTTGTATTGATGGCTTGCCCCACCCCCTCACACACACACTTAATCACTCCCCCTTTCAAAACTCATCAACAGTTTGTTGCAGAATCTTGTGGGTGGCATTATAGCACTCAACAGAGTTCCTTTTTTTATTGGTATGGTTTAGCCCTGCCCCCTCTGCTTAAGCCACACCCCTTTCATAATTCATGTAGACGCTTGTGGGAGGCATCATAGGACTCAGCATTAAGTTAATATCTTAATGGTTAGCACCGCCCCCTTTACCTTAGCCATCCCCATTTCCATAACTTATTTGTTTCGTAGGAGACGTCACTGGACTGACCAGAGTTCAATTTTACAGGCAACGATTTACCCCGCCCCAATACCTTAGCCACGCCCCATTTAATATTTAATGAACTGTTTTGCTGAGAGTCTTGAGGGAGGCGTCATTAGATTCAGCCGAGATTCCTTTTCCAGCTTGAGTTAGCCCTGCCCCAAATTTTCCATGAAGGTTTAATGCCGTGAGATTGTATGTGTGAATACATGCAGGCATGGAAGCATGGGTGTACGTGGTCGCAATTTTTGTGAAATTGTTCCCGTTTACTGACAGGGTCCTGTTTGATATGTACTTGTTTTGTTTTGATCATATCTTAAACAATCAGGACATTGATTTTTTTCCAGATTGATCTTAAAATTGCTGTTATATATGGGCTGTTATATATATCTCCTTCCAACATTCTTAAGTTGCTCAGTTTCGGCCAAAACTCTTGTTGCTATGTTGAAAGCATGCAGAAATTAGGTCTGTTTTCTTGCTACAAAAGCATTGCGTTTACGAGATGAGCAGCATCACAGTTCCATGTTGACAGTCGTTATCGGTTGTGCTTCCTCCCTGAGTTATTTTCACCGTACTCGCCAAATGTAGCAATAGTTATTGTGGAAAGCTCAAACATGTTGTCTTCGTCAATTTTTAGCTTTCACTTCCCTGCATAAAGTGACAAAGCAACTTCGCAACTCAAGGTGAAATTTAAATTTAGCCGGGAATTCAAACATGGTAAACTGATGCAGTGTCAAGGGAATAACATGTATTGACCAGCTTCATAGGTGTGCAGTTATAGGAAAATAATGCGCGCCCTCAGAACATCCATCATATTATCTCAACTGAGTAATTTACAGAGCTGTTCTATAGTTTGGTTTAACCTTTCACCATAAAAAATGAAAAAAAAAAACAGACAGTGTAGATACACGGTTCTGTTGCTCTGTTGAAATAACATTGTGCCTGAGCTCAGTTGTTTCGAACATAATTGCAACAATACTTAATCAGTTTAAGTTCTAATAAATGATGCTATTGTCCATAGTTTTATTGAGTAAATCCAGGTATTATTTTGTTTCCTGTCTGTCTGACTTTGTGGAATTCCTGAGGATTCTTTGTACAGTTGACAACTTTGTATTATAGTGATATACTTATGAATTCCTTCTGCCAAGAGGTATTATGAAAAAAGTTATGTAATAAAGACTTGACTGTTTTCCCCAACAGTGTACTGGATGCACCGCACTGTTTGAATGATAAAATGGATATATCATTCAACGACCAAGATGTAATTGAGTTTTGTAAATAAACCTCCACCTTGTTATTTTTTCACAGCATTTTCTAGCTTCTCTGTGTCAAAAGAAGAGCGGAGAGCAGAGTCCTACAGCACTGGCGTACAGCTCACTGAGAAAAGCATTACATCTGAACTCAAGCCAGAGTCTAAACAGCATTCTAGTTCTTTAGAGAAGAAAAAAGAAAAGCCTGTTTTTATCACCCAGCTCTCAGCAGAGGAAATCTCTGTTGGAGAGACGGCTAAATTTACTGTCGCAATTTTTGGCTCCCCAAAGCCTAAAGTGCAGTGGTTCCATAACGGACAGGAGATTACCTCCTCTTCCATTTATAAATTTTATCAAGAAGAAAATCAATACAGTCTGACCATTTCCCAGGTAAAAACAGAGCATGAGGGAGAGTACTCTTGCACCGCCAGCAACAGGTTTGGACGGTCATCTTGCTCAGCATTATTGCGTGTGAGAGTGGCTGAAATTTCCAGGTCAGAGCTCTTTCATGTTTCTGTCCAACCTCCTGCTTTCACCACATCAATAGAATCCACACAGTGTGAAGTTGGAAGTCAAGCTCAGTTTCGATACAAAGTCACAGGAAATCCCCTCCCCGAGATTCAGTGGTTTAGGGGCAGTTATCGGATTCAGTCCAGTAAGCGCATCACAATCGTGAAGAATCCAGACGGCTCAGGGTCCCTAAACCTGACAGGTGTTCAGCAGGAGGACGGTGGGGTGTACACATGTAGGGCGTCCGGTGGAGCGGGAGAGGCCTCCTGCAGTGCTGACCTGATTGTGGCTTGTGCTTCTGCCTCTGTCACAATTCAAAAGGACACCATCACTGCTACGAAGCAGAAAAGCTACAAAGTCCCCATGACGGAGCACATTACCGAGTCCCGCCTTTATACTGTGAACCTCCCGGGACAGACCAGAGCCGATGTGCAGTCAGGGCATCAGATGGTGTACACCATCGGCACAGAGGATACGCACACCATCAGCAGTGATCAGGTGGACACTTTGGAACAAGTGGGGATATTTACTGCTTCCCTGCAAAGAGAGCAGGTCACACACAGGGCTGCAGTGCTGCAGTCTCATAAGATGGAGGAGAGGGTCAGGGTGGGGGCTACCCAGCTCCATCCAGTTGAAGCTTTACCTACAAGACAGCTCCACATGGCGTCCTTTACCCCTGCTGTAGAAGAGAGTCATGGTTTCACGGAGCAGCACACCAAATATATCCAGACACCAGAGGTCACAAAATTAAGTCTGACCCCTGAGCAAAAACCAAAAATGATGTCTGCAGTTGTTGAGGAAATAACACCTGTAGCCATTGTGAAAACTGAGTCTTTAAAAGATAGGAAATCAGAACAGATTAAGCCGACCCCTGAGCCAAAACAAGTCGTGACAAGTCACCAAGTGGAAACAAGATTGCCAATTACAAAAGAGACCTCACAGATTATTCCTAAACCAGAGGTTGAAAAGAGTTATAAAGTCAAAGAAGGAGTAAAAATATTATATTCCACCATATCAACTGCGGAACATGACATATCTGAAGCCCATACATCTGAGTTATCCTCCTTAGATTCAGCGTTACAGTCTTCAGTAGTAAAGGAGTTGCCAAAGCCCATTCATACGTCCACCAGTGAGACTAAACACTCGTTATCTAAGGAACAGACATTTGAAGTGCGCAAAGCAAGGGAGGAGAAAGGAGAATTGACAAAAGATACTTTACTTAAATCATCCTTAGCTGCTGAGGAAAAACAGGCGCTCCAGGCTGAACAGACAAAGGAAATTCAAGGTTTAGAGAGTGCTATATCTGTACAGTTCGAGACAGAAGGGGAAAGAGTCATGCATTTGCAAGTGACAGCAGAACAAAATACACTTTGTTCTGAGGGCAGATTTACTTGTGAGACTCCAGCATCTGAGCTAGCCGAGTCAAGAAAAAGCCCCATTTTGGTTCATTTGACTGCCACAGATGAACAGAAATCTATCACTTCTGAAGAGTTGCTTCAGTTTTCTTCCCAGGACAGCACATTTTCAGTTGAGCCAACAAAAGAGGCTCCTATAGCATTACATCTCCACTCTGTTCATACAGAAAGTTCTTTACCCAAAGAAGGCGAATTTACTATTGATAAGCCTGACCATCAGGTGGCCGTGCAAAAGCTTGAAAGGGTCCGTAGACGGGCAGTAAACACAGAGGAGAAAAGGGAGCTGACAGCTGATTACTCTACAGACCTTGATGTGTCTGTGACAGGTGTGCAACCGAAGAGGGGAGTAGAACCAAAACCTCAAACTATTCTTCAGGCAATTTCAGCTCCAATGCCACTGCCTAAGGAAATTCCATTCATCATAGATGAAAAACAAGAGCGTGCTTCTAAACAGAAGGAGGACCACTGGAATATCATGCATTTAATGACCAAGACTGACAGCCAAACTATAGATGAGGGACACACTGATAGCCTTGAAGCAGTTGAAAAGTTTTCATGTGAAACTAAGGTTGAGCCCAAAGTCCCCACTGAGCCAGTCCACATCGAGCAGAAGCCGGTCTCAACTGAGGGTAGCGTTTCTTTAGCAGCAGCTGAGCAAGACTTTGCCCTTCAGATTCATGAGGGTCAGTCCGTAAGACAATCACTATTGATGACAGAGAAACAAATTATGATTGGTGAGAAGTCAGGTGAAGTAGTAAAACCAGAGACTAGTCAAGTTACCATTACAACACAACCGAAAGGAGATTTACTGGTCCATGAATCACGAGAGAGTAAGACTCTTCCAAAGGAGCTTACATTTGTTATTCAGGCACCAAAATCATTTGGATTAGACATCAGATATCAGCTTCAAACTGCATTGCAGTCAGCTTTAGCGCATGAGCAGCCAGTGTTTCTGGCAGAAGTGGCAGAATCTTTGCACATATTCCAGGTAAAGGAAGTAAAGGTCCACAAAGAACCCAAGTTTGTGAGGTTCACATATCTTATTACCACAAGTGGTGCTCCTTTAGAAATAACCATAGCATTTGAAGGCAAGTATCCTCAAATAGCTGAGTTAAAGAATGAGCTGTCAGCAGCTTTCTATTCTGTCATTAATTATGAACAGCAGGTCCTGACCTCTGAACAGCAGGGCACTAAGATAATGGATAAGCCCCAGCGAATACAGGTTGGCAGCGCACCTTCAAAAGAAATGCTGTCATCTACAGTGGAAACCATTGCATTAGCAGAAAGTGTTTCAGATTTTGCTTCGCAAAAACCATATTCTGCATCTGCCAAGACCGAAAGTCAGGCTTCCCTTCAAACTGCTAAAGCTCAGGATCGTGCTGTGGTGCAGGAATCAAAAGAAAGAATGATCAAAGTATCAGAGACAACCAAGGTCATTAAGATAACCACTGAATCAAAAACAGAGTCTCGGGAGCAGATGACTTTCCAGGAGGAAAAAACTGTGACAGTAAAGGGCCGTGAGAGAGATTTGGGTGTAGCAGATAGGACCACTGGAATGCCTTTGGTACCCATGACAGTTGACCATTCATTTGATGTTCGTGTACAAAAAGAAATGGCAATTGAGTCACATAAAGAGGAAGTAGTTGAAACTAAGCCAGCAGAAAGACTGGTGAAAGATTACCCAGTGATAGAAACATTTCTTGAAGACATTACAGTGAAAGAGCAGCACAAGGTAACCTTATCTGTAACGATAAAATATGCTGAAATGGTCAACTGGCTCTTCAATGGGAAATTGGTTAAATCTGGCAAAGAGTTCAAATGTTTGAAGGATCATGATACTTATTCTCTGGTAATTGAGAAGGTTATCAAGGAGAAGCACCAAGGAGAATATATCTGTGAGGCTGTTAATGAAGCCGGCAAGACCTCAACATCATCGCAACTCACAGTTGTTAAAAGAGGTTGGATTATGGCGGATGCAATATTCATCATTTAATTAAATAACCTCACTTTTATTGACTATATTAGTAACACTGGTAATGAAATTTTGACTAACAGCTCAGTCTTGCTGTATTCAATTGTTGATTTCAAGCAACAGCTCTCTAGACTTTCTTATGTCGTGTTTTCTGAAGTTTGATCATCTTCATGCCATAATGCAGCTCATTTCAGTGTATAGTTTCATTTGTTTACTGAAATCACTCCATTTTTCACTAATCAATACTGATTATTCAAATTCCATCCCTATATCCATTTTTGCCATTTGGTTGCAAGCATTTCATTCGCTTAAATCTTATTTGTGCCAAAAATTGGACTCATTGTTCATGTCTCATTCATGAAACATGTAATGGATCTTCTCTCTGTTTAATTTTTAACTGGTCACACCTGTGATTGCATGTTCCTGCGTATTAAACCATGTCACCATTTCTTACTTCACTAAATGATACGTTTCCCCCCTTAATCTTCCATAATTTCTCCTCACAGTCACTCCCTGGATTACCAGCGAATGCACCCTTGTCTGTCATCCATGTTTCAGCTGAGCATCTTCCCAGTCAAATGGCCTTGTTTTCCACTGAGTCAAACACTGTTTGCTAATTTGTTCTTCTCCCCATCTCCCCGATTCAGCGCCACCTGTTTTTAGACAAAAAATCCAGCCCCTGGAGATTAATCTTGGGAGTCGTGCCACGTTTGAGTGCGAGATTGATGATGCACCCAACGTGATGTTCAAGTGGTACAAGTGCGGCACTGAGATCAGAGAAGGCGGAATGTGTCGGATCATTAATAGATTTTGTGCCTCTTCAATGGAGCTTCTAAACCCAACTAGAGCTGACAGTGGTGAATATACTTGCAAAGCTACAAATCAACATGGCAGTGACAGCTGCTCAGCTTCTTTAACAGTGACTGGTAAGTTGGATTTCACATCTTATTTACGTTATTTTGTTGTTAATTTATATTTTTACTATGAAAATATATGAGAGTTTTTATATTTATGCAGTAGAATCTTCCATTTCAATTTAGTGTTTTTAGATGACTTGGTCGAGTTTTCAAAAGTTGATGTTGGGAAATCCCAAGTGTGGCGACACGAACGCTTGTCTGCTTATTTTGCTTTCTATAGAGATTTTCCCACCAGTCTTTGTTGATAAGCCTGATCAATTGACTTCATATGTGGGCAAACAAGCAAAGCTTCAGTGCGTAATTTCTGGATCCTCCCCAATGAATGTCGCGTGGCAAAAAGGCAGTGTTCCAATTTTTGCAGAAACGAATTACAAAATCACCTCTGAAAGGGACCAATACTCTCTTGAAATCTTGAAACTTAGCCTTGCTGATCAGGGCGAATATCACTGCAGAGCAACTAATAATGCTGGAACAGAAATGTTCAGCACAGAAATGAGGGTGATTGATAAGCCCACTTTTGTCAAAGCCTTTGAATCGACATCAGTAGCTGTGGGACACCCACTAAAACTTGAATGTCAAGTGGACGAAGATACTGGAGTAACCATTACGTGGACCAAAGATGGAAGGAAAATGCATAACACTATGGATCAGAAACTTTCTTTTGAAGACAAGCTTGCTGTTCTTGAAATTACAAATTCAAATCTTAAAGATTCTGGAAAATATGCTTGCACTGCTGCAAATGAGGCTGGAAGCAGTAGCTGCTCTTCTATGGTATTTGTACAAGGTAAGAACTTTCAATGGAGGCATTGATTGAAAACAATCAATGAAAGATCTTTTAATAACTTTTGCATGTCTTAAATTGCTTTACTTCTTTTTGATTTTTTGTTCTATTATAAACTTGGCTCGATGACATTGTGCCAAAATTCTGTGATTATGTAATCACTGCTTTCTTTAGACCCTCCGAGTTTTGTGAAAAGACTGGAACCAAGGGTCCTTTGGAAACACGGAGTGACATCACGTCTGCAGTGCACAGTTAAAGGCTCAGCTGTGCTTCACATCACCTGGTTTTTGAATGACCGTGAATTAATCCCTGGCGAAAAGCACAAAATGACCTTCAAAGATGGCCAAGCAGTTTTGGAAATAAATAATGTGTCTGTGGCAGACGGTGGAAACTACACTTGCGAAGTGTTGAATGAAGCTGGTTGTGAAAGCTGCAGCACTCTTTTAACTATAAAAGGTTTGTGACAGTACCTGTTTTTGTTGACTTAGAGCTTTAAAATTTGAAGCATAATTCTCAGCCGATTATATGAAGTTCTGATTTACTGTCTTTTTTGTTATTAGAACCACCTTCATTCAGAAGGGAACTGAAAATGGTGGATGTAGTTAGAGGAACATCTGCCAAACTAGAGCATGAAATTGCTGGAACTCCGCCATTTGTAGTGCAGTGGTCTAAAAACAGGAAAGCAATCTCCTCAGATAGAAATTTTAAGATCACTTCACAAGAAAGCACTGCCTGCTTGGAGATCAGTTCATTTGAGGGTACTGATGTTGGGGACTATCAATGTACTGTGTCAAACGACGTAGGGAAAGTCTCCTGCACATCATCAGTTAAGCTGAAAGGTCAGTAAAGATGAACAATTACATTTTTAAATTGAGAATTTTTTTTTTTTTATAGAACATTTGTATTTTATCTATGTTTCTTTTTTTACGTAGACCCTCCCTTTTTCTCAAAGAAGATTGAAAATGTCTCAGCAATTCTGGGAAGTACTGTTAGGCTGCAGGGCGCTCTTAAAGGATCGGCCCCGATCAAAGTGACATGGATGAAGGACTCTGAAACACTGCGGGATGATGATCCTAATGTAACGATGGAATTTGAGAATAATATTGCTGTTCTAAAAATAGCAACAGTCAGCATCATGCATAGTGGTAAATACACTTGCCAAGCTGAAAATGAAGCTGGGAAACAGATGTGTGAAGCTACTGTCTCAGTTCAAGGTTTGGTGATACTTTCAAGCATATTATGATGAATGATGAAAATTCAGCCCCAACACCCATATTATTGTGCATTTGAAATATTTTGATTTTGTTTTAGAACCGGCAAGGATAACAGAAAAGACAGCATCCATCAGCGTCTCCGCTGGCGATCCGGCATCTTTGGAGTGCACAATCGCAGGAACCCCAGACATTAGAGTGAAGTGGTTTAGAGATGGAAAGGAGATTGCAGAATCCCGAAAATATAAAATGAGCTTTAAAAATAATGTCGCCACCTTGAAAATTCTTGCTGCGGAGAAGAAAGACAACTGTGAATATATGGTGGAAGTGGCCAATCGTGTTGGAAAGGACCAGTGCTCTTGCACTGTCACTGTGCTCGGTTAGTTTTTGACACCTTCACACTGTTGCTTGTTTTTTTAACTTTGGTAGGGGTTTCTTTTCTTACAGGACTTGTTTTTATTTTCTTTTGAACAGATCGAATTGTACAACCTTCATTCACAAAACTTCTTAAAAAATTCTGTGGAAGTGTCGGCTCCAGCGTCAGTATGGACTGCAGGGTAACTGGATCTCAGCCTGTGACGGTTTCTTGGTACAAGGATGATTCAGAGATCACAGCTGGTGCAAAATACCGAATGGAATTCTCTGATGGCAAAGCGTCTTTGCAAATCACTCAGTTACAAAAGTCTGACGCTGGAACATATACTTGCCGTGCAAGAAATTCAGCTGGATTTGCAGAGACCAGTGGAGCTCTGTCTGTAAAAGGTTTGAAAAAGAATAAAACCTTTTTTTCTTTGTTTTCCTTAGGGTGGAAAATGTCAAAACACAATGTCTATTTCAGCAAAGCTTTTTGTAGAATTTGACTTCATTCTCCTCAGAAAATGCGGAATATTATCAAGAAAAAGAGGGGCTGTGCAGTTTTTTTAAAATTCTTTTTTATTTCCTATTTGTTTGCCAAAATTAGTTCAAATCAAGAAATACCGTTCAGTTGAATTTGGGCTTTTGTCAGTATGTTGGTGCATGAATAAAACTGCTCTTGGCACTTCATAGATGCAATCGTTGGAGCATCTAGTTTTTTTCAGTAAAAAGTGAAGTATTAATGATTATAATTATACATAAATTGCAGTTAACACATTAATTGTTTTTTATTTTCTAATTTCATGAGCAAGACCCACTTTTAAACCACCTTTATATTTATTCAATCCTTATATATTTTACTGGCGTGAGGCCAAAAATAGATTGATTGACATCAAAAATCTCATCTTGTCATTTTCATAATAAAGGTTCCCTATGAATGGCAAAAAACCAAGCCAAAATATCTTGAACTTTCCCTTTCCCATGTTCCCTTGACAAAAATTTGCTGCATTTTTCTATCCTGTTGCATTTTGTAACTTGTTTCCTGATTTCTCTGAACAAATTACAGAGCCTCCAACCTTTACATTAAAGCCAGACTCTCAAAATGTCATACCTGGCGCAACTGTGACTTTCAAGACCTCTTTCACTGGCACAGCCCCGTTCAACATTAAGTGGTTCAAAGGGGACCAGGAAATGTCTGCCGCAGGAACTTGTTTTATCAAAAAAGATGCATCTTCAAGTTTGTTGGAACTTCACTCTGTGAAGCCAAAAGGTTCTGATAATTACAGCTGCCAAGTTACCAATGAAGCTGGAAAGGCGACCTGCACCGCTGTCTTGTTTGTAAAAGGTGCATTTTCTTCTTGTATGATTCCTACTTAGTATCTTGCGAATCTCTTTTATCTTTAATGTTTTATTTGAGCTTGGTTTTCCATAACTGTTGCAAAAACTATTCTTACAGAACCTCCAAACTTTGTGAAGAAGCTTGAGACTTCAAAGATTTCACCAAAGGGAAGTCCTTTATATTTGGAATGCACTGTTGCTGGCAGCCCTCCAATCAAAATTAAGTGGTTCAAGAATGAGACGGAAATTTATTCGGGTGATAGGTACAAGATGGACTTCACAGACTCTGTAGCTACTTTGGAGATTCCAGCCAGTGTTGTTGATGATAGCGGGGAATACCTTTGTGAGGCATCAAGCGAAGCAGGAATTGACCATTGCAAAAGTGTGGTTTCGATCAAAGGTTTGTTTGCTCATGACCAATCATAGTAAATGAAGATTTTTATTTTCTATAATAGTCAATTATGCACTTATTTGCAGTTGTATAAATTTTAAGACAGTGTCTGAATTTTTTTTTTTTTGTAGAACCACCAGTGTTCACGAAAGTTATTGAATCCAAAGAAGTTGTCAAAGGATCTGATGTTGTGCTGGAGGGGAATATCTCAGGATCTCCTCCATTTGAAATTCTGTGGTTTTTGGATTCTAAGCCAATAAGAAATGACAGGAAACACCAAATTAGTTTCCAGAATGATACAGTTTACCTCAAGATTCTAAAATGTGACGCAGGAGACACTGGAAGATATCAGTGCATTGTTGAAAATGAAGTTGGGAAATCCTCCTGTGATTGTGAAATGACATTTAAAGGTTCGTGACAAAAGTAAAAGTTTATACAAGAATCAAATTCATATCGATCAACTCTCCTCGTAATTTATTTTGTGCTTTTTCTTTTCATTAGAACCACCATCATTTATCCAGAAGATGGAGAATGCCAGTCGCCTTGTTGGCAATGAAATTACAATCCTATGTACGCTAAAAGGATCATCACCGATTACTTTATCATGGATGAAAGATGATTATGTGCTTAAAGATGATGAGAATGTGACAATGACCTATGAAGACAGAACTGCAAGACTCCACATAACAAACATTCAGATAAAACATAGTGGAAAGTTTACTTGCTTTGCGAAGAATGAAGCTGGAAGCCAGAAATGCTCTGCTTCATTGGAAGTGAAAGGTTAGCTGTATCATAATAAATAGTTCAACCAAAGCTATTAAGTTTTCTTTTTTTTTTTGCCAGAACATACATTTAATTGTTTGCTTGTTTGTGTGCTGCAGAACCAGCTAACATTACAGAGAAAGCAAAGTCCATTGAAGTTACTGCTGGGGATCCTGCCACATTGGAATGCAGGTTCTCAGGAACTAAAGTCTTGAAAGCGAAATGGCGAAAGGATGGAAAAGACCTGGTATCGAGCCATAAATATAAAGTGCAAAGCACCAATAAGAGCTCCACATTAAAGATTCTTTCGACAAATAAGAGTGACAGCGGAGAATACTCATTTGAAGTTTCCAATGATGTTGGTAGCAGCACTTGTGAAGCGTACATAACTGTTCTAGGTTTGTATATCAGAATGACAAGCCATTTCATGAAAAAGATACGTTGAAGTTAAGCTGTGAAAAGTTATAAGTTGTGTTGACAAGATGCCTTTCTTTCATAATAGATCAAATAATCAAGCCAAAATTCACAAGAAAACTGAAACAGATGGATAGCGTCAAAGGATCATTTGCCCACTTGGAGTGTCTTATTTCTGGTTCCCTGCCCATCACTGTGCGTTGGTACAAAGACAATACCGAAATTGTGGCAGATGAAAAGCACAAATGTTCATTCTTTGAAAACACAGCATTTTTGGAAATCACTGATCTTTCTAGTTCAGACAGTGGCAGCTATACCTGCATTGCTGAAAACAAAGCAGGAAGTGACCAGTGTTCTGATGCCTTGATTGTGAAAGGTTTGTGCTTTCTTGCATTAGAAACATTTTTATAATGGACACAGCCATCTTAATAAACATAATTTTATATATGAACGTACTTGCATATTGACAGTCCTACTCAGAAATGGGCATTTATTCTTCAAATGAAAGCTGCCCCACTCCGTTGGAAACTGGCATGTTGGTATTCATCAGTTTTTTATGACTGCTCTGACCACTCCCCTCCTTACCTTTAGAACCACCAACGATATTAGAGAAGCCGGAATCGATGGATGTCTGGCCCGGATCAAGAGTTAAATTAGGAGTATTATTAAGTGGGACTCCCCCTCTTAATATCAAGTGGTTTAAAGACAGCAAGGAAGTTCTGTCGAGCGCTGACTGCTTAATACAGAAGGATAACATTTCAAGTTCACTGGAACTTTTCTTTGCCAAGGCCTCGGACTCTGCAGATTACTCCTGTGAGATCACTAATGATGTTGGCTCTGATGCCTGCAAAGCAACACTCTTTGTGAAAGGTGCTTATTTAACTTACTATTTGCTGTGAATCAAACTGACCAAAAAAAGAAACGCAATTTTCTATTTCTTGATTTTATCGAGTGTAACTGTTATTCATCAACACTTCATTGATATCAAATGAAAGAGAGAATCTCAGACAATAGATATGACAGAAAATCAGGCTGGAATATCGCCATGTTGGCTTTTATTTAACAAGGTGAAGTTTGACATTACGAAACACAAATTACTCCATCAGTATCTTGTATGTCCCCTGTTAGCGATTGATGGGCAACTCTATCTACCCGACTTCCGGCCTGTACCATCCCAGTCGCTCGTTGTCATTGAACTCCCGTTAGTCGTGGCCTTATAACCCGTCTGATTTTTACTCATTTTCGGTCGGACTTGTATAGGCCCCGGTGTGTACGAGGAACTCAAAACAAAAATGGGAGTGTTTGGACAATGGTAGTACTCACACTCAAGCACTGCTGATGTTTGGTTCAGGATGAATAGCGGCTCCAGAATACGTGTTGTGACCGCGAAAATTTGTATGGTAGAAGGTAGTCACCTCCAAAAGCAATTGGGCAATTAATGGGTTTGTCGAAATTTGGCATCGGATTACTTAATTGCGTTTCTTTTTTTTGCTCAGTATATACAGTATATATAATAGTGATGGATCCTACTGTGAATATAACTTAATGCATATATTTCTTTTTAGAACCTCCAAAATTTCTACAAAAACCTGAGAAAGAAGCAATAGTGAAATCAGGACAACATAAGAAATTTGAATGCCTGGTTTCTGGAACTCCTGAAATTTATATCTATTGGTTCAGAGATGGAAATGAAATCAGTCCCAGTGAAAAACATAAGATTTCCTTCGTAAATTCAATGGCGAGCTTGGAAATTGTTGGTGCTGATGTGAAGGATACTGGAGTTTACTACTGCGAGGCCCGCAATGATGCTGGTAGTGAGAGCTGCAGCATGAAACTGGAAGTGAAAGGTCAGTGCTGAGGGTTGCTGGACAAGCTAAGCAGAAATAATGAGTAGTTGACGGAAGAGTCCACGGTGGAGTTTGTGATGTTAGTTCTTCTTTTTTTCATTAACTATATTGCTTGAAACATTTCTGGAAAAAAAAAGCTTTCACCGTTCTGGAAATATAAAGCAAATCCTACATGAGCGTAAAATCCAAGATGGCAGCAGTCGACCATTTTGTAGGTGAGATCAAGTCGGCTGGAGACATGAATCGGGGTTCTTTTCCCTGTGGTTTGATTGTGTATTTAACTAATTTTCTATATAATATATTTATTTACACTAGTGATTGAGACCTGGCACACAACAAAATTTTTCTGGCCAGCAAAACCGTCCAATTTGTATTAATAAATAGTAATAGTTTTGCTCAAAACAAAAGGTGAATCATTACTATATTAATCAATAGCCAATATACTGTATGTCTGCAAGTAGTCACAGTAATATTAAAATCATATGCCAAAACTTCTCACTTCTCGGATGACGAGCTGCAATGGCCAAACTGTCCGTACGGAACCACTGCCATCCTCACAGTCCTTATGTTCACAGTGATCACGTCCTGCTGAGAAATCATCTTAGAAATTCGCTTCAGAAAATCAGATTTTCCTTCTCTGCAATTGATCATAGATTTCGAAGTCAGAATGGCTTCGTTTATAATTCTCGACCCCGAATTGGTCAAATACCATTTCATTTTTCTGTACTGACAATGGCCACCATCTCAGATTTCAAAGTGAAAATTTTGTGGAAATGCACAAGCAAGCACTTTTTTTTATTTATGACACAGAATCAATGGAAAAGACACCTAATACGTTGCCAAATCCAAATTGTTCAAAATTACAGAAAATTCTGAATACAAATGACAGGTGGTGATCCTCTTGGATTTTGCGCTCCTGTTGGAGTTGCGGACCGTATTAGGGTTGAGGAGCTCTGTTTGTCTAAACAAAAAAAAGAGCAATAAAGAAGGTAAATATGGTCACAGAATACACTGAAAGGACAATGAGTGTGTGTGTCAAGACTCATTACTGCGAATGCAGCCTTGTTTTATTTCAACCTTAAAAAATGATCAATTTTAAAATTTTGCCCTGTTGCAGAGCCCCCAGTATTTGTAAAAGAACTGACACCTGTTGAAGCTGTGCATGGCTTTGATGCACTGCTGTTCTGCCAAGTCATGGGCACTGCTCCCTTTGAAGTAACTTGGCACAAGGATGCAAAGGAAATCATCTCCAGCAAGAGACACACAGTTTCATGGAATAATGATATTTTAAGCCTACAAATACAGAAATGTGAGGATTCAGATGTTGGGGAATATCAGTGCACCATTGCAAATGAGGTTGGAACTTGCTTCTGTAGGACTGTGCTGCGAATGAAAGGTTTGTCATTTTTCCAGAGTGATGCGTTTCCAAATGAAATTTGGAAGTCTTGTCGAAGTTCAAAAGTGTAATTTACCTCCCTGTTTATTTTGTTAATATTAGAGCCCCCATCATTTGTAAAGAAGATCCAAAATGTGGCCACAATATTGGGAAAAGCAGCTGAATTTCAGTGTGTTGTGAAGGGGTCACCACCCCTCACAGTTCAATGGCAGAAAGATGAGGAATGGATCCAGGAGGATGCCAAAATTGAAAGAACTTTTGATGGCAGTGTCGCTACTTTGCGAATCGCAGTCTCTGAGGCCTGTCACACTGGCAGATACACCTGTCAGGTCATGAATGAGGCTGGGCAGGAGAGGAGCTTTGCTACTCTGCTGGTGCAAGGTTTGTCTTAGTCTTTTAACTCCCAATGGATGAGCTTTGGAAGTACTGGAAACTTCACTGTGCACTCATTGTCCTATTTCATGCTGTTTCAGAGCCGCCTCAAATCATTGAGAGGTCTGAAACAATAAGCGTAACTGCTGGAGATCCAGTGAGTATGGAGGTCAAGGTGTCCGGCACCCCTGAACTGAAAGTCAAGTGGATGAGGGATGGAAAAGAGCTGATATCCAGCAGGCAGCACACACTCAGTTTTGTGAATAATGTGAGCAGCCTTAAAATCCCATCTGCTCAGATGACTGATGGTGGGAACTACACCTTTGAGGTCACCAATGATATTGGAGTCTCCAGTTGCAAGATTACGTTAGTCGTAGTAGGTCAGTGATATTTCTCTTATCCTTTTTATGGACTTTTCAATATTGTACTATGCCTGGCAGGTTAACTTTATCTGTGTTTGTTTATCAATGCAGAACAAATTATTGCTCCATCGTTCCTCAAGCCATTGGTTGAAATGCGGGAAGTCCTGGGATCTTTCGTACGTCTTGAAAGCAAAGTTTCTGGTTCTCTTCCAATGTCTGTGGAATGGAAAAAAGATGGATACGTCATCACTGGCAGTGCAAAACTTAAACTTATACATGAGGAAAACACTGTATCATTGGAGATTGAGCATTTGGAGAAAACGGATGCTGGGACCTACACTTGTAAATTATCCAACAAAGCGGGAAGCTGCGAATGCAGTGGTGCTCTGCTGGTGAAAGGTCAGAACTTGTATCAGCAAACTGTCAAGTTGAATTACCTCCTCATTATACCATTTCCTAATTTCTAATCATTTTCTTCTCCGTGTATTTTAGAGCCACCGAGCTTTGTTTCAGAACCAGAATCTCTGGCTGTTGTCCCAAAATCAACTGCTCGTTTCAAATGCAGTTTGAAAGGAACGCCCCCATTCATTGTGAAGTGGTTCAAGGAAGATACAGAACTTGTAACTGGACCAATATGTCTTACTGGAATGGAGGGATCATCATACTTCTTAGATCTCTACTCTTGTGGAACCTTTCAGAGTGGAAACTATTTTTGCCAAGTCAGCAATGATGCTGGTACTGCAAGATGTACAGCCAAGTTATTAGTTAAAGGTTGGAATCATTTCAGTTATTTTCATTTTGATAGTTTCTTAGTACTTTCATTTTTGCTGCGATTATTTCTCTCAGCATCAAATACTTTTGTATGATATGTGCTTGGTATCTCCCATTTTTACAATCCTGCACTGAATATTTGTTTCTTTTTTTTCCACAAAGCTGTGATTCTGCGTTGTAACCCGGTATGTTTTGGTTTTGCAGAACCTCCTGAATTTGTGCTGAAACTTCCACCCACAAAGTTCGTGAAGAAGTCTGAGCCACTACGTCTTGAGTGCAAAGTAGCTGGAACACCTCCAATTCAAATGTCTTGGTTCAAAAATGACAATAGGATCACAGAAGGTGACAACTATAGGATGTCATTTACAGACTCACTGTCAGTCCTCGATATTCTCCACACGAGATTCGATGACAGCGGTGTCTACACCTGTGAAGCTCAAAATGATGCCGGAAGTATCAGCTGCAGTACTACGCTCGTAGTCAAAGGTTAGATGTTCAGAAAGAGTACCATTGTATTTTTCAGCACATGGTTATATTTGTCGATGTTTATTTCTACATTAACCTTTTTCTTTATGCTTATGCTTTCTAAGTTTCTTGCATTCATGTTTCTTCTAAAAGTGCACATTTTGTGACACTAAAACAGTAATTCAAGAGCCCTGCACTATGCCTGGTGACGATGAATGTCAAAATGAGCTGAATCATATATGGCTAATTTATGATGTTTATTTTTAAAATTTCTGGCATTCTTGAAAGTGCTTGATAGGGTCTCTCTGATGTAGGGATTCTTTGCTTTCGATGACACAATTTTAAATACAAATTGCTTTCTATGTTTTTAGAACCACCATCTTTCATAAAAGCACCTGAAATTGTGGAGGGTCTGAGAGGCAAGGACATCAGTATTAATTGTGAGCTATCTGGCACTGTACCGTTTGAGATAACTTGGTACAAAGACAAAAAGGCTCTAACAGAAAGCAGAAAATACAAGTTCGTGCAGGAAGGTAGCAGTGCTACTCTTCATATTCTTAGTTTGGATGCCACAGATCCTGGTGAATACCAGTGCAAAGCATCAAATCAAGTAGGAAGTGATACATGCTCTTGCAGAGTTGCACTCAGAGGTTAGTTTTTTTCTTCCTATTTTTTACATCATTTTAAATATTTCTCAATGTTCCACTCATCCTGAAGACTTTAAAATGCCCTTAACTATGTCAATCATTGCACACTTTGCAGAGTCACCAGCTTTTGTGAGGAAACTGTCCAGTTTGACTGCAATTTCTGGAGAAGAAGTGACCTTGTCTGCCACTGTCAAAGGCTCCCAACCAATTTCTGTCTCTTGGGTGCAAGACCAGGACCATGTTCTCAGAGATGGTGATCATAGAAAAATTACCTTTGAGAACAACCAGGTCACACTGAGAATCTTCAAAGCTGATGCAACATCTGCTGGAAAATACACCTGCACACTTAAAAATGATGCTGGAGCGGTGGAGTCCGTCGCTCATTTAATTGTTCGAGGTTTGTAATTCATATAAATTGGGGAATTATTTTGTTAATATTTATTCTTTCCTAAAATTTAACGTGTTCTTTCCTACCTTTCAGAACCCGCTTCAATCGTGGAAAAACCAGAGTCTTTCAGTGTCACTGCTGGTGAAAGTTGTGCATTTGAATGCAGAGTAGCTGGAACTCCAGAGTTGAAACCAAAATGGTTCAAAGATGGAACCCAGTTGTCGTCTGGCCGAAAGTACAAGATTGCTTTCTCTAAAATGATCTCGAGCCTAAAGATTCTGTCAGCAGATAAAGGCGACACTGGAGAGTATACGTTTGAGATCGCCAATGAGGTTGGAAAAGATGCCTGCAAAATGAACCTCAATGTGCTAGGTTTGTAGTCATTCCTGTTCTGAATTAGAAAAATGATTATTATACATTCTTCCTTTTTATTTATTTTTAATTTTGTAATTTCTTTCTGCAGATAAAGTCATTCCTCCCACATTTACACGGAAATTGAAGGACACTCAGGGAATTGTGGATAAATCTGCCCTGATGGATTGTAAAGTGTCAGGTTCCCCTCCGTTCACTATCTCTTGGTATCATGATGGACACGAGATCAGAAGTGGGCCAAACCATGAAATTTCCTTTTCCGATAACACTTGCACCTTGAAAGTACCTACGTTAAAGCTCACTGACTCTGGACTGTACAAATGTAAAGCTGTAAATGAAGCAGGTGGCAGTGAGACGAGTTCTTCTCTGATTGTTAAAGGTTAGTTCTTTTTCAGATTTCTCATTTTGACAAAGGGGAAATATGATCCCTGCGCATTGTTTAATAAATGACATGCATGTATTTTAATTAATGAGACATGCAATAGGAAACATCATAGTTTGCATTCTTTTATAATATAAAGTACTTTGCTAGTTGAAAATCCAGTATTCAGATTATCATCTTAATTCCCTTACTAACCAGCCACCTTAACTGAATGGCTCATACACAGAAACTATGCTGAAGTTTTTTGTTTTTTTTTGTCATTATAGAACCACCATCTTTCATCACTCAACCCCAACCTGTGGAAGCATTACCCGGTTCAAATGTTGTTTTTTCTGCAATGGTCAAGGGAAGCGAACCACTGAAACTGAAATGGTTCAGAGGCAGTACAGAAATAATTTCTGGACGAGGGTGTGAAATTTCTTTGCGGGGTGGTACTGCATCTCTGGAACTGCAAAATATTAATAAATCTCATGCTGGAGAGTACACGTGCCAGATCATTAATGATGCTGGAAAGGAAAGTTGTCCTGTCAACCTCTTTGTGAAAGGTTGGTAAACATGACATATTTGCTGAATAATTACTGAATTGAATCGCCTTTGTCATTGATGTCATTGCTTCACCCTTCATTTAATATATTTCTGCATTGTTTTTTAGAACCTGCACGCTTTGTGAAGAAACTGAAAGACTCTACTGTAGAAAAAGGAAAATTATTGTTGCTTGAATGCGCATATTCTGGGAGCCCAGAAATACTTGTGAAGTGGCTTAAAGATGGGCATGAGCTATTTTCTTCATATAAATACAACATCACAACTACAGAGAATTCTTGCATACTGGAGTGCCTTAACAGCGACAAAGATGATTCTGGAAAATACTCTTGTGAAGTTTCTAATGCAGCTGGAAGCGACGCATGTCACGCTCAAGTGTCCGTTTTAGGTTTGTTTTCAGAATTCAAATTTATGTCTTCAGTAGTACAGTGAAATTATATTAGTAAAATAATATACATTCATGCAGTATTAATAAATATGCATATATTCATATTTATTTTTGTACCACAGAACCACCATTCTTTATCGAAAGCTTGGAGCAAGCAGAAGTAACTGCAGGGGATGCCCTTTGCCTGAGATGTCAAATTGATGGCACTCCAGAAATAAAAGTATCTTGGTTTAAGGCAGATGGTAAAATAAGATCCACTACTGCGTGTAAAATGGAATACACTAAAGGCACAGCCAGTCTGAAGTTCAGCAAAGTCAATAAGACTGATGCTGGGGAATACACATGTAAAGCTGAGAATAGCATTGGATCAGCCACCACAAGCTGCCGCATAATCGTGCAAGGTAATTGTCTGTTTTCTGGAGAATGGCTTGCTTTTCAAAATTATTTTACTTGACTGTGTCGGACGGTTTTGAGGAAGATTGATCCAACATACTGTGCATATATTTATTCTTCAGATGCAAAAACACCACCATCTTTCACGAAGAAAATAACAAGTCTCCAACAAACCAAAGGACAACCTGTTGTATTTGAGTGCCGTATTGCAGGATCCTCACCGATGGAGGTTTCTTGGCTGAAAGACGGCGAAACTTTGAAAGATGAAGATGAATATTCAATGTCTTTTGATGACAACACTGCTGTTCTAAAAATTGCCACAGGTGACACGAGGCACTCAGGCGAATACACTTGTGTGGCGACCAACAGCGTTGGAACAGCATCTTGTCGGGCCAAGCTCACTCTTCAAGGTTTGTGGGGCTTTAACCTCTATTATTTGAGCATGTTCTACATGCTCAAATATTTCAGTTTTATGTTAAATATTTTTAAAATTATTTCACATTATCGGTCCTATTTCACTTGCAGAGCCGAAATCCCCGCCAGTTTTCGTTAAAAAGCTGTTGCCCTTGGAGGTTTCAGTGGGTGACAGTGTGGATCTTGAATGTCACATGACTGGAACTTCACCAATAAAAGTTACCTGGTCTAAAGATCACAAGGATGTTCATTCCATTGGAAACTATAAAATCTCCTGTGTGGATAATACTGCACGTCTGACCATTTTGAAAGCTGATAAAGGGGACTCTGGCCGGTATTCTTGCCAGGCCAGTAATGAGGTCGGGAAAGACTCTTGTACTGCTGATGTTTTAGTGAAAGGTAATTGAGAAAAGGATTGAAATATAGTATTTTGTTGTTCATCTCCATGGTTCTTATCTTGATTTGTTCTTAATGTTGTAATCTACGTGTGGCTTACATTTGATTCTCTCTGATATTTGCTGTTTTCGTAAGGAAGATGGCCTCATATTTCTCAGAAATATAGGAGAAATAGTCATAATGGTCTAATTTTTGTTGTGCCTCAGTCATTCATGTGTCTGATCCTGTTGCAAGATTAATTTTTATTTTCATTTGAGATTCACAAAAATTTCTCTTTTCAGAGCGCAAAGTCCCACCCAAATTCACCAAAAAACCTTCTGAAATCATTGAAGATTCAGAGGGGAAGTTGATTAAGCTGGAAGCACGTGTCACTGGATCCCAGCCCATCAGTGTCAGCTGGTTTAAAGATAACAGAGAAGTCTACACTTCTGACAGTTATGACATATCCTTAAAGAGTAATCTGGCAGTGTTAGTCATTAAGAGGGCCTTCCCTTCTGATTGTGGAATATACACTTGCAAGGTTTCCAATGAAGCTGGAGCTACAACCAGTGAGACATCTGTGGTCATTACAGGTACGTTCTTGTTTCAACCAGCTACTTTCTTGGTGCTTTACAACTGACAGCATGTGCTCCACTGAATTCATGAAATAAGCTGTAAATATTCATGATTCTAACTCCCTTCTTCCATAACAGAGCGTAAGACTCCTCCAGTATTTGACGATCCTCTCAGACCAGTCACAGTAAATCAAGGCGAGAGGCTGCGCCTGTCCTGTCATGTTCGTGGATCTCCACCGCTGAAGATCCAGTGGATGAAGGACAGGAAGGATATTAAACCCTCTGCTCAGACCAGGATTACCTTCATGGATGGCACTGCTGCTTTGGAAATCTCTTCTGCTTCTAAAACAGATGCTGGAGACTATCTTTGCAAAGCTACTAATGATGCTGGGAGTGAGTTTTGCAAATCCAGAGTGACGGTGAAAGGTACGGTTCCCCACTGTCTACACATGTCCTTGGCTTCCCAGTCTTTTGCCACATTATTTTTTAGACAGTGAAATACTTTTTTTGTATTATCTTTGTACTCCAGTATGTTGAATTTGAAAGTAAACTATGAACATGAGGGTCAAATCCTGACCATTAGCTTCAATTTGGTGATTTGGTGGCCTTTTCATCCATATCAGGTGACCTGTGTAAAACCCTGTTTACACCGGACTTGCGAGCAGGTTGCGACTGAAAAATGGACAAAAATCGCGATCACTCTCACTGACTCTTGATGAGGTTGCAAGTCACTCTCAATAAACTCTCAATGGTCTCAAATTCAATCTCTCTGATCTCTTTCACTCTTTATCGATCTTGAAGAGGTTTACGATTGTTTTGAGCTGTTCAAAAAAATTGCATAACTTTTGCGAGTGTGGGCGAGTGGTCAGAAATAAATGCAGATCTCAAAAACAATCGTAATGAGCTCTCATAACTCTCAAGTCACTCTTAACTCGGTCTCTCAGGTCTTGATGGACTCTCAAACAGGTTGCATCAATAATCTCCAAATATCGGAATATTTTTCATTATGCGACTATGGCGATCGTTTTTGCGAGCTGAACAAGAGCCCATTGCAATGCCTTCAAGAGCAAAAAAGTCATGGCAAGTGAAATTGCGAGAGCATCAGAGATGGATGGGATCGAAATTCGACCAATGGCGATCAGTGAGAGTGAAATTGCGACCAATGGCGAGCTTCCATGCGACTCTGTCTGAGAGTGGGTTTCCTATATAAAGCCATTGTTTTAATCGGTTCATCACTTGCTGCAACGATCGCATCAACAACACGAGACCAAGAGAGACCAAACAAGAGAAAGGAGAGTCATCGTAAATTATGCCACATAGATCGCCTAATTTTTATTAATATATCTCAAATGTGGTCTCACTGGAAGCTTGGTGTGAACGCAAATTAGCGATTAGATTGGAGACTTGTGCGAGTTCATCAAATCCTTGTGACCTCACAAGTCGCAGCAATCGCCATTTCAGTCATATTTTGGTGTAAACAGGGCATTAGAAATCCAAACCTTTTCAGGGCTATTGTTGCTCCATTTTTGCAGACCAAAAGAACATACAGTCAGATCCATAAGTATATGGGCCATGAGCACATTTTATTTGAAATTTGAAGATTATTTCATGATATTGCATAATTACGACCATTTTAAAGTATAGTCCCCTCAATTTTACAAGCATGACAGTAATTGAACAAGCTAACATGATCTGGTATTGCGTTGTCATTTTTCATAATTTATTGCTTGTCCTTTGCCGTCAGTTCCTGGCTGTAGCCATAGGAAGGCACTCATAGGCCTTGCCTGGTGATAGGTTCCAAATCTGGCGATGCTTTCTCAGGCTATCTCTGCCGCTGTCTTCAGTTCTTGCTTTTACTTAACATAACATAAAATGAATGGCAAGAACTGGCCTTTCAGCCGAACTAAGCTCGCCAGTTTCTTTATACTATTGTGAATATATCCCTTCAGATACTCAATGACTCAATGGTATCTAGCTTTTTGTCAAGCCTGCTCTTGAAAACCCCCAAGGTCTCTGCCTCAACAATATGGTCAGGCAAGCTATTCCACATCGAAATTACTCTTTGGGTGAAGAAATATTTCCAAATATCAGTGCTAAATTTACCTTTGGTCAACTTCCATTTGTGACCCTGAGTTCTATAATTAGCACTTAGTCAAAGGTATCCTACATAATTCACTTTGTTAATCCCTTTAACATATTTCAAGACCTCAATCAAATCACCCCTCAGTCTCCTTTTCCTCAGACTAAAGAGATTAAGGATCTTTAGCCTCTTCTCATAGCTTTCATCTTTTATACCTGGAATAAGTTTAGTGGGCTTTGCCTTCACTTTTGCTGCAGCAAGTCAAAGGCATGAGATTCTGGGCAGGTTTTGAGCTTGGGCATCATGGTGTGTTTTACTTGTTTAGCTTAAATAATCTCAAGTTGTTTTTTCAGTATGCTTGGGGTCATTGTCTATATGTAAGCATTTTCTGCTGAGTCTTGAAACATTTGACTGAATCTATGCAGATAATACTGTTTATCCCAAAGCTACCAATACAGTTTTTTTCTCCATACTCTTTTCTATCCATCATTGTGGAACAAGTTTCACCTGGTCTCATCTACCCATCATTAGATGTTCCAGAACTTGTGCTTTTCCAGATATATCCTTTTTTTTTTTTTTTTGCAAAGTTCCTGCAAACTCCCTGTTTTTAGGGTCACCATCAACCTACTCTTGTGGCAATTTCCTCAATTGATTGCTGACTTTGACTTGGATACGAGGAGCTCTTAGTCTTGCTAGCTGTTGAAATGGGGTATTTCTACATCTGGGAAAGATTTTTTTTGTCATCCACATCAATGGTTGTCCATGCCTTTTGGTTTTCCTGAGCTCACCAATGCATTCTTACTTTTTAAGGTTCTGCCAAATAGTTTGGCCACACCGAGTGTATTTGTGATTTCTCTCTTTAGTTTGTTTTGATTTTTCAGTGTAATGGTGGCTCTCTTCATTGGCTTGCATTTGAGTTCATATGTATTCCAAATGCAAATGCCATGTTTGACCTTTTATCGGTTTATCTGAAAATAAAATAGTGAGGGAATAACATGCCCATGGTACTGCTGTGCATCATTTATCCAATTACTTTTACCCCCAACAGAGAAGGGACTACAAAAAAAAAAATGCTGCAAGTCAACCACTGTTCTTCTGACTGGGTCATTCCACGCCAAACTGAACAAGGCTCCCGGCCTTACCCCCTCCGTTCTCCGCTAAACCTATTTTAAGAATAGCCCTTAGGACCAATCATGAGTTGCCCAAATTTCAGCGCCAACACTGCAATAGTATTTGAGATACGCACCTTTGAAATTTGCTGACCACGTCCATAGTGCCATTTGGTACCATTTGGTATATGGTAATGTTGTCTGTTAAAATTTGCTGAAAAGTTTAATACAAGTGTAATCTCTTATCCTTTTTGTCCATGTATACCAAGTTCTATCGACTAGCTGAAACTACTTCAGGTAAAAATTGACAAGACAACTATCCTTGATCACAATGAAAATGCTAATTAATCCAAAGGGGTGGCTTTTGATAGCTTTCTACTTAAAGCCTTAAAATATCACGGATCGTAAACAGATACATTGTATATTGACTTTGTAATTACCAAAACGCATTTGGCCCCTTGTCTTTGGTTTGGCTCAACTAAAACAAAAGTGTGAAATACACCACATGACCAAAAACCCAAAATGAAAATTAAGCATTAAATACTACTGAAATTTACTTCAAACAATCTGGTTGTACTCCTGAAAAACATATTTACAAAGTGAAACCGAATAGTTCATCCTTTACTAGGAAATTTATTATCTCTCCAAATGACAAATTGTCCAGTGTAATCTGCTACCAATATCTGTTTGACTTTCATGGGTTTTTTTTTTTTTTTTTTTAAAAGAAAAAAAAACACCCCCTGGGTTAATTAGCATTTTCACTGTGATCAAGGATAGTTGTTCTATCAAGTTTTACCTGAAGGAGTTTCGGCTAGTCAATAGAACTTGGTATACATGGACATAAAGGATAAGAGATTACTTGTATGAAACTTTCAGCAAATTTTAACTGTCGACATTACCATGAACCAGATGGTACCAAATGGCACTATGGGCGTGGTTGGCAAATTTCAAAGGCGTGTATCTCAAAAATGATTGCACCGTTGGCGCTGAAATTTGGGCAACTCATCATTGGTCCTAAGGGCTATTCTTAAAATAGGTTTCACGGAAATCGGTGAGGGTAAGGCCCGGAAGCCCTGTTCAGTTTGGCGTGGAATGACCCGACTGATGTATATCGCAAACAATTTTACTCTGCACCATTTTGTTAGCTCGATGAAAGTCATTTTTATATTTGTCTGAATTTAAAAAGAATAGAAATAGCATCTTTGCAATAATCACACACATTTAGAAATATCCCATTTAGGGGACTTTGTAGATATGGAGTGCTTTTTGTGCTAACTGAACAGAGGAAGTTAGCACGAGGAGGGTAGTGTTCTCAAATGTTTTAATTTTGGATTTCTTGGGGAAAAAAATTTTAAGAAATTGAATTTTGAATTAATCCAACCTAAAATTTCCAGAAGTGAAAGGACAACCAGGGATGACCGATGCAGCTCCAACAACTGCGAAACCTGCGAAAAAACTGGACGAACTGTTCTTCATTGATGAGCCCAAGAGTATCAAGACGCCCGAGAGTAAGTCATAAACTGATAAAGTGTTAGCAGTGATGAGTGTGCTGCGAGGATGCTTACAGTATAACTGACAGAACATCCGTGAGTGTGCTGCGAGGATGCTTACAGTATAACTGACAGAACATCCGTGAGTGTGCTGCGAGGATGCTTACAGTATAACTGACAGAACATCCGCGAGTATGCTGCGAGGATGCTTACAGTATAACTGACAGAACATCCGTGAGTGTGCTGCGAGGATGCTTACAGTATAACTGACAGAACATCCGTGAGTGTGCTGCGAGGATGCTTACAGTATAACTGACAGAACATCTGTGAGTGTGCTGCGAGGATGCTTACAGTATAACTGACAGAACATCCGTGAGTGTGCTGCGAGGATGCTTACAGTATAACTGACAGAACATCCGTGGTTAATTTTAACCAATATATTCTGCATCTGTTAATATCACAGTTGTCATTGAAATACCAATGGCTTCTATTTACTTTGTGTCACTTCACAATTTTAATATGTTTTAATTGCTGCCTTCGCTTCAGAGAGCACTGCGACTTTCATCGCCAAAGTTGGAGGTGATCCCATTCCCAACGTGAAATGGATGAAGGGCAAATGGAGACAGATGACTCAAGGCGGACGATTCAAAATTGAACAGAAGGGGCAGGACGCCAAAATGGAGATCAGAGACGTGACCAAATCTGACTCTGGACAATATAGATGTGTGGCATCGAGCAAACATGGTGAAATAGAATGTAGTGCTGAGTTAAGTGTCACTGAGAAGAAAGAAGTTGCAGCACTGGAGGGAAATCTCAGAGCGAAACTTAAGAAGTAAGTACTTTGTGAAACCAGTACATTTATAGATCAGAGCACTGCTTCATACAGTTAATACAAATATATATATATATTTTTTTTTTTTCTTGCTTCATAGGACTCCATCAAAACAGAAGAGCCCACAACAAGAGGAAGAAATTAACATTGTGGAATTGCTGAGGAACGTGGACCCGAAAGAGTATGAGAAATATGCACGCTTGTACGGCATCACTGATTATCGTGGACTTCTTCAAGCCATTGAGTTTTTGAAGAAAGAAAAGGCGGATGAAACTGAAAGACAGGTGAGGGGCTCTACATCGCTTGTTTAAAAGTGACGCTTCATCAGTTGATCTTACCGTCAGAACCTAATTAGAATTTTTTAATCGGTAAATGTGCCATGTACACAGATGCTAAAAGCTTTTCACAGTTTCTCTGCCCATGCAGTAATCATAGAAGAACTAAACACAGTCTCAGGTAATAAAAGAGCAACTTTACAGCTTATGGCTCACTGTGGCTGACACACTGATCAAATATAAATTTCCTATTTTATGCTATTTTATTTCATCCAATTGTCAAAAATGAAATTCTAAAATATCAAATGCCCTGATGCTTGTTTCAGGTTGCGTCTGTTAGTAATTAAATTTGATCACCATTAAATACAGCACATACACTTACTGAACGTGACACAGTATCAAGTTGTAATATGTGCACACAAACTGATCTTGCTGTGACACTAGCTAAACTTCTGTTCTATGGGCTGGGCTGGTTAACCCACATGCCATGAATGCATTGATATTTCAGGTCATAAATTGTTACTGATTACTGCACATGTCCATTTTCATTACACTGAATGCATGAACATAATTAGCCCAAAACAAGTAGCTTAGCTTTCCAAAAGATGCCAAAAACAGCCTTTTCCCCTTTTGAATAAGCTGAGGCTTGGTGAATATGAGAAAATATACTGTAAAACCCTTGCAGAATGACATCATAATGTCATTAACTGATCTTAAATGCTCTTGTGTTTCTCCTGTATTACAGTGCAGTGAAAAGTATTTACCCCCTTTCCAATTTCTTCCATTTTACATACTTTTCAAGCTTAAATGTTTTAGAACATCAAACTAATGTTAACATTAAACAAAGATAACCCAAGAAAACACAAAATACGGTTTTTGATTTAAAAAAATGTCATCTCCAAGTCTGCCAGGTTTTATGTGATAAAAGTGGTTCCCTCTTGCTAAATCAATTAATTAAATAAATTTAATTGATCATTGTTTCAATTTCAATTGACAACCCAGGCATGATTACAGGCCTGTTGAATCTACAAATCACTAAATAGAACCTGTCTGGAAATGTAAAGTAAGCAAAAAGCAGCACATAATGCTGCGATCTAAAGAAATTCAAGAACAGATGAGAAATAAAGTCATAGACATCTATTACTCTCAAAAGGGTTATGAAGCCATTTTTTCAGGCTCTGTGACTCCAGCGAACCACGGTAAGAGCCATTAGCTATGGATATATAGAACTTTAAAAAATGGAGAACCTTCCCAAGAGTGGCTGGTCAAAGACTAGGCAAAAATAGTATCCTTTGCAGAGCTGCAAAAATTTGTTGCCAGTTAGTACAAACCTTCTATTGCTTAGAGGGGCAATTATTTATTCCCATGGGTGATATAGGTTTTGAATAGCTCTTTGCCCTCAATAAGTGAAACCTGGTGTAAAACTTCATTTTCTGTTTACTCAAGTTGTCTTTGTCTTTTATTGAAATAAGCTGGATGATTTGAAGCATTTAAATATGACAAGTGGTACTTCACGTCTACAAAGCTAAGCATTCCTCTTTATGCAGTAACAGTCATAACGGACATCCTTCACTCTTGTTCCAGCCCTCCATCTACAGTGATATTTTAGTGCATAGCACTATAATGAACTCAAATGGCACAATGTAATCATAGTACTTTTGTGGGAAACACTGAAATCATTTTTTTTTCTCTTTTCACAAATAGGAAGTTGAATATAGGAGGCGAGACTCTGACGAGGATTTGGACAAACTCGTGTCAGACCTGCAGAAGAGGATGGAACAGACTGAGGTGCAGTCCTATTGATGCAGTAACACACTCTCTCACACATAAACACATAAACATTACAGTTCATTATTTTTTATTGTGATAGGGCTTGCTAATGTGGTTACTCCATAAACTATTACTGGCACAGCCCTAAATCTGTTTCCTTCATGTCGTTACGGTATTTTTAAAGGTATTGGTGCTTAGATTGGCCACATAAAGTGTTACCAAGTCACATGAAATAATTCTTACCTGCATGTTAACAAAAATAAAATAGAGCCACAAAAACTTTGTCCAAATTTTGAATGTGAACAAGTAGACTTTCCTTAAATTTCCCCTTGTATTAATACTAGAATGTTCTTTGTTGCAGCCCGTCACTCTGATCAGAGACATCAGCGATCAAATCATTTTTAAAGACAAGGAGGCAGTGTTTGAGTGCGAAATCAAGATCAACTATCCCGAAATCCGTTTATCCTGGTACAAAGGCACGCAGAAGCTCGACACCAATGACAAGTATGAAGTCAGCATCGCCGGTGACCATCACGTCCTAAAAATCAAGCGCTGCCAGCCCAAAGATCAGGGGAATTACCGCCTTGTCTGCGGCCCGCACATTGCCAGTGCCAAACTGACCATTGTGGGTAGGTGTTATTCGGTTTCCCTGTTTGTACCTGATGGGTACATATTGCCGTAATAAATTGGACAGCTGATTTTTCTCTTCTGTTTTCATACAGACAATGAAGATGAAGCACTGCTGAAAGCCACTGGTAAGACATTACACATACGGATGCCGTTTGTTACTTCCTAATTGCTGTTGTGAAAAGATAACTTGACTTGAAACGAGCCACGTCAAGACATGGCGAATATGGTTCATGCTGAACGACTAGATGCACAAATTTGTTAACCTCTTGTCTTTACTAAAGATATTTTAGAGTTTCTGGAAATCGCAGATTTAACAGACTGTTGCCCTCATGATTTTCCTCCAGGATTAAGGGATCTTGATCTCTTGTCACATTTACATTTTTGATTATTTTTTATTTTTACCCCTCAGCCCTCAAGGCTGACGGGGTATTGCTATCCTTCGTGCGTTTGGGCGGGCGGTCAGGCGGCGGGCGGGCGGGCATCTCCAAAAACTTCGAAATCAGGCTGAGGGGTATTCCGTGCATTGCACGCCTATTTTTATTATTAGGATATCCTCTCCATTATTTGTATTTTATAGTAAAAAGTAAAACAATAACATATTTAGTTCATGTGATTTTAATCTAAAGGTCTGTGCCAATGTATTTAGCTTCTCAAATTGTAAGCTACCCTAAATTGACTACATACGCTGGCCAAAAAAAAACCCCAATAAAGTTGCATGAGATATTTTATTTGACTGCCTTTAGTTTTGACTAATTAATTTGATTAGTCGTGACATTGTTTCAACTACTTTACGCGAGATTATGATTTATTCCCATCAGCAGTTGTATTCATTTGCACTGACGACAAGAGAATTGACTCTGTAAAGTATTTTCTTGCGCATCTCAAAGACTTATTGCGTTAGGAAATCTTCACCCAATTCCAGTGATGCCAGCACTCTCCGCAGGGGTTTCTTTGTGTGATGCAGATCAGAAATTTGTCCCACTGGGAACACAGTAACATCTTTTCTATGACCATTGTGTCCTCTGCCAAGGTTGTTTAAGAAAAGAGAATCTACTCACTGTATGGTCCAACCACACGCTTTTATAGTATTTCCTTAACTGTCCAAACAGTGACTTTTTCTTTGCCAGGAAGTGTATTTAAAGTGAACCTTAAGCTGCCATCCACTTAGTGTTTTTTTATCCATCTCACTTTGTGCATTCAAAACACTGTGGTGATGATTAGCTGGCTGCTACCTTTGGATGGAAGGTGCTGTCTGATCGCCTGGTACAACATCACAAAGGGAACTCACAGATGTCCCAAATCACAGCTTTGGAACTGAAGGCCAACAGGGCTTAATGACTGTCCACAATGTTACCTATTGTTTCCAAAAAATCTTCTACTATAATTCTTGGGAAAACCTCAGCTCGATCTTCTTAATTTACGGATAATCTTTAAGGCATGTATTTAGTGTTTGCCTGATTGGAGTCCTGGACTGAAATTACTAGTGCTGGTGGTTGGTGGCATTAAACATTACCTGATTTACGCACTACGTGCAGCACTTTTGGGTCAGCAAGCAAGATGGTAAGATAATGTTATTGCTTTACCAGATCTAAGGATGCCTGTTGATGAAACTGTCTCCAGAACTACAGTTGGAATGCGAGAGGAAGTATCCACTGAAGGTACAGTATGTTTGTGGCAGTTATAGCAGAGGGCTGCATACAGTCAAATCACTGTTTCATCTGTTGAATCTCTGCTTCATCTCTTTAACTGTTTTTGCTTATTGTCAGACATGCCTTGATTGAAACACTTTTTTAATGGCCTTGGCACTATGTCTTTTACTGCTTGCATCTATCATCATTGCTCTTTGAAAAATAGCATTAGTATGACAACAAAGCTAATTTTTTTCAAGTTATGGGAGCTATCAAGAAAAGAGAGCGAGAGCTGACTCTGCCTGCGGCCTCAGAAGCAGCAGTGCCAGCTAAAGGTACAGCTGTCCCGCGAGAACATTTTTCACTCTTTAAATATTATGTTTCAAAGTATCAGCATTAATTATTTCATGCACATTGCTGTTTGTGAAAAGTACAAATCTTCTGATAAATATCTTCTTGTTTCATGAACTGTATTTATCTTTACCTGTCTTCTCCTACCTGAATTTATTGTATTCTCACTGACAACAAGTTGTCATAAACTTCACTAAACTTCAGAAATGTCTATATCATAAACAATGGCACAGCAAACACCTGTAAACAGGAAGTGACCGAGCATGAATGATATTTTAAAGTTTCTGAAGACAGGACACCTGTGGAAAAAAAGTCACGAATAACTGCACCTCAACAGGAAGACAAGAGGTCACTTAAAGGTACAATTTTAAATGTGATTTTCGGAAAGGTTATTTTTCATTTTGCTGTGGTAATTTCGGAACTTTAACGAGCCGCAGCTGTTCATTGTTTTCTGCGTGAAGCAAAAATTTGTTTTGGTTGTGTGAGTCTGCGTCTGTGTGTGTTTGTGCACGTTTGTGCACAAAATAAAACTCTTAAATGTATTTTTCAGTTTTTCCAAATGCTAGTTCTTAATGTTTTATCATCTTGATGAATCACAACATCGAGAGCAATTATGTCTTAAACAAAACTAAGTACATCTTGGTGTTTATACAAACCCATTCGAGTATTTTAAAAGGATTTAGTAATGTACTGTCAGTATTTTTTATGTAAATATATTGCTTTCTTGCAACTTTCTTATCATGCTATATTTCCCAATATACTTGTTTTCTAATTGTCAAAAACATCTATTAAAAGAATCTGAAGAGACTAAGAGGCATGTACCTCCACGAGTCCCTACCTCTGCTGCCACAGCTAAAGACCAGGTTGCTCCTATAAAAGGTATATATTGTGTTTTTTAATTCTTAAAGAGCTTAGATTTTCACTTTTCTCCTTTCTGTTACCTTGTGTCTTAAGGCACTCCTGTGAGGTCCGTATAGCAATGGGATATATTTTCTGCAGGGTTTGCAAGATACGTCTGTCTTGATTCTTGTTCTGTTCATCTTATCGCTGTAGGAAATTACTGTACCGATAACTTTGGCTCTTGCAATCTTGCTATATTTTGCATTGTCCCGCCATTTCAGAAGGTAATAGCACTGTACTTTTATTACCCAAAGATGTTCCAGAATCGATTGCTCATGTGGCTCCAGAGCCTAAAAAACATGTAACACCTGAGCTTACAACACCATCCACAGCTGATCCTACACACCCAAAGAAAGCTGAAGTTCTTCTCCCTGAAGGTACTAGTCATCATATGTTTCTTGAATGTTTGTGTGTTCATGTTTGTGGTCAGTGTGTTTGGCTTCTGATGCGGAGGGCATCTTTTTTCTTGTGCTGCATATGCTTTTCTTGTAAACTAAGTGTTATTTCAACAATGTTCTTTAAAGTTCCTGAAGAGAAAATGAAGCCATTGCTGTCAATTACAATTCCCAAAATGTCAACAAAGCCAGAGCCGGCTGTTATAATGGAGGCTACTCTGGAAGCAGGTAGTGTGTCGTGTTTCGCAAGAGGGGGAAGGATAATAACGCATCCTGTTAATACTGCCTTCTCGCCCATACGTCCGCTTTCATTACTTGCTGTATGAAGCATATCTGTATCAAATGTGTTCTACTATAGTTAATAACTCAGGCTGTAATCTGTCGTGAACTTTTTCAACACGTTTTCTTCTTCCAGTCAAATACTTTTGTGACAATACTCTAATCTGTCACGTTCGTCTCAAGCTATCTGTTGTTTTAAACATTGCTTGTGCAAAATGAGCTTTTACTAATGGCAAAAATAATTTCTTTCCATGAAAGGTGCGTCGCCTTTCCAGCTGCCATCATAAAGTCCTGCCCCGACTTGAATTGTCTGGTCGTCTGTCTGTTCAGTTGTCAATGCTTCTCATCCACATCAGAACTCCTGAACCATTCAGTATTTCCCTACAAAACTTAATATATAGATGCATCTTGTTGTGTAAATGTGCCTTTTAATACTTCCATCCGTCCTCCGGTCCGTCTCTCCATCCCAGCTCCACATTTTGTTTCTAGAACAGATATCAGCCATCCTGTGATGGAAATCTGAGTATTGCATACTTGTTATAACTTTGCCTCAGCATACTTCATTCTGTGCTCTTCGTGGAACATGCCTTCTTCAGTGTTTTTGTTTGTGACAATTGTTTGTTATTCTGTTCTGTGTTCAGAGGACATCATACTTCTTGTTTTTCGAGAGTTTTATGTTCCTCTGTTTGTCTCGCAGGGCTTTGCTTTTGTGCTTTTGCTGACAGAAATGTAGGAATGTCATCCATCCCAAACTGCATATTTCTTTCTTTCACCGAGTTTGGCTGTTTCCTTCTCTAAAATAAGAGCACTTGCATTTCAAGGGGTTGGACAGTGCAAAAGGAGTTGTGTCGATGCGAAAGCTGGAGTTGTGCAAAATTTGTGTCACAGACCTTGTTTGCATTTTGACTCTCCCAAACCACCTTTCAACACAAATGCAATTGCTCTGTTTTCATAAAACCAAAACTGTAACACCACTGCAAATTTTAAATACCAACACTGTCTTTTAAGAAATGTGAATTCCATTCCTTCACCATGTAGTCTAACTTAATCCTGACCCTGAACTAAACCACTAGGAAATAGTAAATGAAAGTAAATTAATAGTAAATTCATATGCATAAAAATGAATAAAAAGAGCTATTTCAATTAGTTATTTAAAGAGAGTAATGGTAATTTGGAAAAATGTGAATGTCTTAGCCTTTTGATTGATCAGCATTATGCTACCAACTGAGTGAACCTATCAGTTCTTTCACATCATCAATATTTTTCTGTGATCCAAGCCTTTCAATGCTTCTGTTCCTGAATTTATAGCTTGTGAAGCTGCTGAGTCCAAACTCCACATTACCACTGGGATTAAAAAAGTACCGGAAAAGTTTGAACCTGAATCAGTGCCTACACCTGCAAAGAAAGCTGAAGCACTTACATCCAAAGGTATTTTTATATCAGTTCTGTTAACCTTTTCTTGCGAGTCGCAAAATAGTCTGTGATTTTGTGGGTCTTGTGTGGTATGTTGTCAGTGGCCTGTGTTTGCTTATGTTTATTGTAGTGAGTTTGCCTGGCTTTTGACTTGCTGTCGAAGCCCCTCATTTTCTTGTTTCGTTTGTTTTCTGTTTCGTGATGTTCTATGTGCTGAAACACTAAATCTTCTTAGAAGTCTCAGTGGCCTTAAAGAAACAAGAGTCACCAAAACCAGAACCTGCCGAAAGAACTGAGCCAGTTCCTACTGTTCCAGAAGAGGCTTCTTTGAAGCAAGGTAAAGCCTCCTGTCTCCCGCAGGAGAGTAACGCCCGATGGCAGTGCTGCTCTTATGCGTCTTATGGATGTGTTGTCTCGTCCTCCTGTATGCATATTTTTCATTGTCTTCTTTGTGATCTTGGGTCAGTCAAGCGTTACTTTGCTCAGGTTCATTATGGCGGGAAAGAGCAGGCCTGGATTCAATCAAAATAACCAGCATCTCTCAAGACACAATGAAATTCAAGCATTATAAAGATATGAAGTAAAAATTAGGGCTGTCAGAATAAGTAATTGCGATTAATTTAAGCGGAATAAAAGTAACTGCCACTATGAGGCAGACAGACGTGATTGCTTATTACCTTTTCTATGACACATACCTAATGCGGTCATTTGAAATGCTTCCGGGAAGAAACCTGTGATTTGAAGTCCACTAATTACCAGCCAGGTTGGACAGCCTTGGCATAATTAGCTTACCTTAAGTCATTTCCCGTGTACTTTGCCTGACTTGCAATCAAGCCATTTATTCAGCAAACTGACTAATCAAAATCAAAATGTGGCGTATAATGATTAAGAAGTGATAATGAGAAGCAGACGGACCTGACCAGGTTGCCGTGTTAGATTGAAAAAATTTCAATAATCTGAATAAATAGCAGACCTCTGAATTCCACCTGTCATCAAGGAATTTTGTATGCATTATTAAAGATATTTCTAAAATATTTTTTCATTTTTTTCAGTAGTTTTTAATCACACAGCTTTTCTAAAGGATCATTTCAACATTGGCCCCACTAAAGTGTTAATAATAATAATAATAATAATAGTAAAAAAAATATAATTTCAAAAGGGCACTTTCATTGATAATGGGAAAAGGGGCAAGTGCTGTAGCACCACCTAGCGTCTATTTGTGCACGCCACTGGTACCGAACATGAATGTGAGAGAGAATACGCTTGCATTGCAGGCAATAGTGAAATGCACCGAAGATTTAGCAATTAACGTTCAGGCGAATCCTTGCCGCAAATTTGAGGCATTTTTTATTAGATAATTGAACAAGAGTAATTTAAAATAATGTAACTCATAGCACTTGATTTTATTTACTTTTGAGCATCTAAATAACCAACAGTGAAGGTGGAAAACATTTTGTTTAACGTTAAGCGTATAGAACGTGACATGTAAATTGTTAACGAATTTGAAAATCTTTTAATATAACACAGCAGCCTGTTTAGGTCTGTCTGCTTCTCATTCTCTCTTCTTAATCATTATAGGCTACATTTTGGTTTTGATCAGTCAGTTGGCTGAATAAACGGCTCGATTACAAGATAGGTAAAGAACACGGGAATTGATTTAAGGTGAGCTAATTATGCCAAGGCGATGGAGACAGTCCAACCTGGCTGGTAATTAGTGGACTTCAAACCAAAGTTTTCTTACCGGAAGCATTTCAAATGACCGCATTAGGTATGTGTCATAGAAAAAGTAATAAGCAATCACGTCTGTCTGCCTCATAGTGGCAGTTACTTTTATTGCGCTTAAAATAATTGCGATTAATTATTCCGACAGCCCTAGTAAAAAGATGTTTTTATACAGGGAACAATATTACAATTAAAGAAAGGTGTAGTTGAGGTTTATTTTTGCTGAAGGTGATGTTCTGTGAGAATGAAGCATAAACAGTTGTTTCTTAAAATCATTTTAAACATAATTTTCTTTGCACCAACCACAATTATCTCAGAGAGATTACTTCTCTCTCGTATTATGGGCTCACGATTGCCATTTTGGGTGTAAGGCATTGTAGCTTGTGCTTTATTTGGATTCTTACTATTTAGGTATTATTTTCTTAATGTGTACCTCTATCAGAGGAATATAATAATAATGAATAATTAATTGATTAATATCAGAATTCATATTCTAACTACTTTTCATATTTAATAACTCTGCATTCTGATTGTGAATATAATGAAATTTTACAAATTATTTCCATGTACAATGACAGTTTAGTACAAATTCATGGAAAATACACTATATAGCCATGACACCAAGGCTGATTTTCAGAAAAATAAACAAGTGATATTTTTCTGTTTTGAAATTATACACTTTTGAAAATACATTTCCATGAAAAAATACTTGACCCCGATTTTCTGGATTTTACCATTTCATTCACACTAAATGGTTTCACATATTCAAATAAAGCAAAATATACAATAAGGCAATTATAAGGGGCTTGATTCTCCTTATCATATGCGATACACAGAAATATAGCGACCCAAATCATCCCTCAGTGGGAGTGATTCGTTTGTGACACCCTAAGCACAAGCGAGTGTTCTGCAATAGCTACTTAGGTCAACCTCAATATAAAGTTAATATTAATACTGCCAACCCTTGTCAGGCCTCCAATCCATCCACAAGAAGCTGCGCAAAATTGATATACTGTATAAATATTTTTTTTGATTTGGTTTTGCATTTGCTTTTATTTTCTTGGCATTAATAAAGAATTTGATTGATTATTTAGATTAGGCCTTAGGGTGCTTTCCAACAGGTTCATGTTAGTTCAGCTTTCTTTTGTTCTCTCTCACACAATTTAGAAAACTAATAAAATAAATACAGAGGAAGACTTTTAAAGACTTGTGCTGATTGGCAACCACAATCAGTTGGCTCTGCCTGCTTAATAAAAAGGCTTTGCTCTAAGATTACCCTGCTTCTTCGTTAGAACTGAACCCTGCCATATACCCATTAAAGAACCTCCTAGTGACTCGATAGAGGATAGGAACTTAATACGTCTGTTCAAGTTTTTAAAGTTTTGAACTTGGTTTATCATAACATGGTCTATGTAGGTACATCAGTGAATGGGGTTAGTCTTAAATAAAATTAATGTTAGAAAAAATTCCATGCTAATCTCAGCCTCAGGTGCTCTAAGATTGGAGTCTCTGAAATGGAACAGTTCGTGTACTGCTCAACTGGAACCTTACAGCCGTAAAAAAAAAAATTTTTTTTGATTGAATCTGTGGGCTCATAATTTTTCATTTAAAGAGAATATTCTAAGACCTAACGTTGAAATTCATCTGTGAACCATCTGTGAACACGTGGTGTGTAAATTATTGTGTCCTTCAGTCTTACTGACCACAAGTGAGTAAATGTGGTATGAATGTGTGTTTTCATGAAGTCCCTGAGGAGATACAGAGGAAAGTACCAGTTATGAAGGCTCCAGAGGTTGAGTCTGAAAGGAAGATGGAAGTTGCTTTTGCCAAAGGTATGCTGTAAAACACAAATGCACTTAAAGTCTTCTTCTTGAGTCGTCTTCACTCTTGTTTGCTATTGTATGTATCTCTGTGTTTGTGTAATTGTATTTGTCTCGATACTTTGGGCCTTTACATTCTTTAACTTACCAAACAGTATTTTGGTCATTCAGTTTGTCTTGAGAGCTAATTCAAATCAAACGTGGATTCATTCCATTTTATTTGAATGAACAATGCCTGCAAATTTCAAGTCTAGAATATGTTCATGTTGCCGGTTTGGTTTAGTGGTCCCCATAAAGCAGCTACGATTACTTCATTTATTGTATCATGTGCAATTAATGGAATGTTCAAAAACTTGTCAGTGTATACCGTCAATATGGATGTCTTTTATGTAAGTGTAAATACAGTCTGCAAGCGTTAATGTGCCCAACACTTTTAAATTCCTTGCGTTCTGTTTATTGGCTCCATTCTTTTTTGGAGTGTTCTTCTTCCTTCTGATTCGTAATGTCACATGATTCTTGATAGTAACGAAATCCGAGACGAGGCTTACTGCTGAAGTTCATGTTTCATTCAAAGACGTTGCTCCTCAGAAAGGTTCTGAAATAAAAGAAAGACACTTAATTCAAACCTTGCTTCGGTTGTGTCTTGTGTGTATGGTCTTTTGTTTTTGTGGCATTGTAAATTCTCGCTTATCATTTGATTCTCTTTAGATTGTCCTTTACTTGAGTTAGACTGTGATACTCAAATTAGAACAATTTCTTTGAAGCTCCCTTGACTGAGAGGAAAACTTTAGAAGAGACATCAGAGCTGATCTCCAAACCTCTGACGGAGACGGTGCCAACTCCTGAAGGTACATTACCAATGGCCTGTTTGATTCGTTGTCATATTGTTGAGTCCATAATTATTGTTTGATCAAATCTCAGGATTCATTATTTTTTTATCATGTAATTTTGAGACAGACATATTTTAAGTCATCTATGAACCAGGAAAATGAAAGTGTGGTGTGTGAGTGGTTAAAGTGAGTAAATGTGGTATGAATGTGTGTTTTCATGAAGTCCCTGAGGAGATACAGAGGAAAGAACCAGTTATGAAGGCTTCAGAGGTTGAGTCTGAAAGGAAGATGGAAGTTGCTTTTGCCAAAGGTATGCTGTAAAACACAAATGCACTTAAAGTCTTCTTCTTGAGTCGTCTTCACTCTTGATTCCGCCTCTGTGTATTCCTCTGTTTGTGTGACTGTCTTTGTCTCGATGCTTCAGACCTTTATATGATAAAACTGAACGAATGGCACTTTGGTGAAACAGTAAGTCTTGACAGCCAGTTCACATATACTAACAACGTAAAACAAGAAGATTTTATTTTGAATTGAATGTGAAGTCATCTTTAAAGCTTCATCAAAAAGCCAGAGAAAATGAACCTGCTGTCAAAGTATCAAAGTGTCTGAAAAAAGACACTTTACACATCAATGCAATGAAAAGGAGTAAAAAATAATGCTGCTATAGGTATGAGTCATGTGAACCTTTGTCTTTTTATTAAATATTTTACTAAATATTGGGTGTTCTTTAAAGACCCTGCAGGCACAATAGGGAACATTGAGGCTGTTGCACCCATACCTGTGACTGAGTCATCACCTCAGAAAAAGGACGTTCTTGCAGTAAAAGGTAGTGCAGTGTTGCTCAAGATCAAAGTTTTTTGTACATGTGTATTTTCACTAGCACTAAATACTAGGTTATTGTTTAGCACTGGAACTCACCAAGAAGCCAAAGAAATCTAAGCCAGTTGTACAAACTCCTAAAGCAGAACCACCATCGCTCAGAGTTGAAGGTATTACAATATTCTTTTGCTGCTTAATTTCTCCAAACAAGCATATTTACCATGACACTAAACATGAGGTGTCCTTTAAAGAGCCCGAAGTCACCAAGAAGCCAAGAAAAACTGAGCCTGTTGCTGCTGCACCAAAAACAGAAGCAGCACCTCCTCAATTTGAAGGTATTAAAATTGTCTTTTGTGACTGAATTTACCAAACAAATGTGTTTTCCATGACACTAAACATGAGGTGTTCTTTAAAGAACCTGAAGTCAACAAGAAGCCAAGAAAAACTGCACCAGTTGTGCAAATACCTAAAACAGAAGCAGCCCCTTCTGAAGTTAAAGGTATTGAAAAACTCCGTTGGAACTAAAATGTTCAATATTGCAAATTTTCCATTGTACTAAACCTGAGGTGTCCTTTAAAGAGCCCAGAGTCACCGAGACGTCTGAGAAAACTGAGCCTGCTGGTGCTGTACCTAAAACAGAAGCAGCACCTCCTGAAGTCGAAGGTATTATAATTGTTTTTTGTATTTGAATTTACAAAAAAAAGTGTTTTCCATGACACTAAACATGAGGTGTTCTTTAAAGAACCTGAAGTCACCAAGAAGCCAAGAAAAACTGCACCAGTTGTGCAAATACCTAAAACAGAAGCAGCCCCTTCTGAAGTTAAAGGTATTGAAAAACTTTTCTGGAAGTTAAATATCCAATCTAGCATATTTTGTTTTTTTTGTACTAAACATTGGGTGTTCTTTAAAGTGCCCGAAGTCACCAAGAAGACAGAGAAAGTTGTGCCTTTTGCACGAGCACCTAAAATAGAAGAAGCACCCTCTGAAGATAAAGGTATTATGGTATTCCTATGATATTATACTAATAGAGTTTTCCATTTGTCATTTACATTATATTTACTATTGCGTGAAATAAGCACATGAATTACTGAAATTTAACCTGCTTATTGATTCTTGAGCTAAAATGTAGTCATTATGTCTAAACCTCGGTGTTTAAATCTGTGTTTGTGTTTGTGTCTGTCTTTGTGTTGTATTGTCAAATTCTTGCCCACTGCCTCTGGTGCTACATCTTAAAAATAAAATGTACGCATATCAATGTGGTTATAGGACCCAAGAAAGTTTTACAATCAACAACTTCTGATGCTGAGATGATGGAGATTTCATTAGAAACGAAGAGATTATTGCCATCAAAAGATATTGAACTTGGTCAGGAGTTTTTGCATGTAGAAGAATGTCCATCTACTGATGTCTACCAGGAAGAAACTTACATGCAGGCCTCCGAGGAGCAACTTTGCTCAGAAATAGAAAGGAAAGAATATTCTGAAACCGAAGAAACTGATCATGAATTTGAAGGATTTGCAGAAAATGAAATTGGAACTAATGTGACTGAAAAGCTCGATGAGGCTTTTTGTAATAATGAAGTTGTTCCCCGCCCAGCAGACACAGGTCTCCTCCAAGACAAAAAATCACATGAAATGAAAGATGTTGAAACGGATAGGCCCTCTGAGCAGGAAATCAATCTCCAAAGAAAATTATCCCTGAATCACGCTGAAGTATCTTCAGAGCAAGATGAGAAATCTGTCCTACAAATTTCTCTTGAGAATGAAGGGCCTCCTTTGAGGATCATCGCACCCATAAAAACGATGGAGGAAAGTGATTTGACTCAAAATATTGAAGATACCTCCGCTGACATAAAAAGGATTTCTGTCACTGAAATGTACCTTCAACGGAATGCATCTCGTGCTGCTAAGGAAGACTATAAAAACAAAAAAGACGTCGTAACTATTTTGAGACAAACTCAGGGGATTCTTACATCAAAAAAAGTGGGGAGCGAAGTTATTCATCCAGAAGAAAACGTATCAAGGAAACAAGACTTAACTCTCAAGTTGGAATCTTCGGAGACCCTTGTTGTGTCAAACGAAAAAATTATTGACTCTAAAGAAATCTCGCATGATGAGGAAAAATCTCCATCTGGGAGCAATGAAATCACAGCAAAAATAAATGAAATGTTATGTACGGAAGAATATTTTAAAGGTGAAATCCCTTCCAGTAAAGTTGTAATTAAGCAAACTGAGATTTCGTCCAGGAAAGCTCATGGCATAAAGGAAATGACACCATGTAAAACAGATGAAAGTTTTAAATATAGTGAGGAAATGCCTTCAAAGAAATTGACCGCAGAAGGTATTACCACGGTCACTGATGGAACCACCCATTCTGAAGGTACTGAAGACTACTCATGATTCATTCATCAGTCAAACCATTCCATTTTCACTGGAATAAACGCCTACTAACGTCATAAGCAGTGTGTGTTCATATAGTTGGTTCAATTTAGTGATCTCCATGATGCAGCTAACATAACTTCATTTATTGTGACATTTGCAATTCATGGAATGTTCAACAACTTTTCTGTTTATTCTGTTAATATGGATGTGTATTATATGCATGCAAAAACAGTCTTCAAGCATTAATGAGCCCATCGCTCTTCAGTCTTTTGCTTCCATTTATTGGCTCCATTCTTTTTTGGAGTGTTCTTCTTCTCATTCATGATGTCACATGATTCATAAAAGTAACGGAATCAGAGATGAGACTCACTGCTGAAGTTCCCGTGTCATTCAAAAAACCTTGCTTCAGTCGTGTCTTGTGTGTACAGTCTGTTGTATACATTGCATTGTAAATGCTTGTTTCTCGTGTGACTGTTTCGAGATTGTTCTTTGCTTGTGTCAGACTGTATGCAAATATTTCAATGATTCTAAAATGGAAAACTTTTATTGAAGCTCCCATGATGGAAAAGAAACCTTTGCCAGAGACACCTGAGCCAATCTCTGAACCTCTTATGGAGACAGTGTCAGCTCCAGAAGGTACATTCCTAATAGCGCTTTTGATTTTTTGTTTTATTGCTGTGTGCATAATTATTATATTAAAACCCTGCATTTTGGAGAATTATTTGAATATTTTAGTTTTTGACTAAATAAAGCTTGGAAATGGTGAAAATAGTTCCAGAGGAAACAACCACAAGAGCATCTGGATCCCTGTGAGATGCGCTGCATACTAACTACTGAATGGTCCTGAGTTGACGAATGAAAGAATTCCCCCAAAAAATGAAACTCAAAATAACTTTAATAATATTTCAGTTCAGTAATTAACAGTTGTGTCGACAAATGTATTTTTGTCCGGAGGGGGCTCACATTGTCCTCAGCACTGCTTCCTGTCTTGGAGTTTGCATCATAAATTCATATTTGTGTTGCGTTAGCTCTCTCCCTCTTCATCAGTGCGACAGAATTTAACTAAACTTCACAAATCTTGTTTCTGTTGATTCCCTCAAATGTTTGATCATTATTTTGGCAGGAAGTAAACCTTCCCTGGTACCAGTATGGAATTTTTGGTTTGAAACATTGCGGTTTATCCCCCCAGAAAGTGGACAGGGGTGTAGGAATGAGTGTTATCTCACGTGTCTGTCCATTCGTCTGTCCATCCACCGTCTGTCCTGGGCCAGTGTTTCCAAACCGTACTTTATTTCTCGGCAAACTTTTATATATGGATACATCTTATTGTGTAGGTATGTCTTTTCATACTCCGTCAGTCTTTCTGTTTGTTTGTCTGTACCTCTACTGTGATTTATGGCCATGTCATTGTTATTAATACTCCTTAACTGTTCAATATCTGTCAATGAAATGGTATATATGATAATAATAATAATAATGCATCAATTTTATATAGCGCTTTTCTGCTTTCTGGGCACTCAAAGACGCTTCACAAGGATACATTATTCATTCACTCACACATTCACGCTCTGATGGTGGTAAACTACGTTTTAGTAGCCACAGCTGCCCTGGGGCAGACTGACGGAAGCGTGGCTACCAGTATGCGCCTACGGCCCCTCAGACCACCACCAAACATTCACACACAAGATGGATACATCTTATTGTGTAGATGTGCCTTTTCATACTTCTGTCCATCGTCCTATCCATCTGTCCGTCCCAACCTCATGTTTTGACTCCAAGCCACATGTTGGCCATCATGTTGGGGTATCTGAGTATTTCAGGCTTGTTTTTAAATTTGGTCGGTACAGTATTTTCCACCTGTTCCCTCCAGAACGCATCATATCAGGTCTTCAGTCCTGCGATGTGTCCTTTAATGGATGAGATTGTCTCATGTAGTTTTAATTCACCAGCTTAACAGCAACTTAATTTATTGTAACACAAAAGCTCTGACATTCATTGTTCAGAGGTTAATAAGTGAGCATCTCATCAAGAAATTTCAGTGTCTTACTTAGTGTCCAAAGCAAGGGGCTGTAAAATCTGAAACAAACTGCCTGTGTGAAAACTGGAATTTTGCCAATTACTTTGGATTTCTTCAAGTGATTTTTTTTTTCTCATTAAAGGACATTAACTAATGCTGAAATCATTTTAATTTTGGAAAATTATAGAACATTGTTTACCTATTAAATCAAGCAAACTTGATTTTTAATATTTTGGTTATGTATTGTTCATCACATTGTTGATTTTTTTTTAATTCTTCATTAAAAGGTTGCCTTGTCACCGTGCCTCTAAGAAAATCACATTTTCTTCTCTATGTTGTGTTTATCCTTTTTAAAAATGTGTGTTTCTAATTTCTTGACTAGATGGAGACAAAGGTCCAGTTACAGCACCTGGTCCAGGTCCAAAAGGTATGGTGATTGCCTCATAACTGAAAAACTGACACTTTTTTATGAGTGTCCAAAACAATATTTTGCCACAGGGTGCAATTTTGTTCTGTTTTGTCATATGTGTTTACATGTAGTCAGTTTGGCTTATGTCTGTACTGTTTTCAGTCTGTTTATTTTATTTTTTTATATATTCATGTTTACTGCAGTTATAAATAAATGTTCTCTTGCATGTTGAATTTTCTCAGCTTTTCTGTATGTCATGTGAAATATGTCATGTGAAACCTTTACAGCACTTGAAACTTCAGAGACAAAACAAAGGCACCGTCAGGAAGCTTCAGCAGTGTTTCTAACCAAACGCTGTGAACCTGAGGAGGTAATGCAGACTCATACGATGACCGAAAGGGAAGAAATGAAGCAAAAAGATGAAGAGACTGTGGTAGTTGAGCAGATACACTTGAAAAAGCCTAAAGGAACTCCTGGCAAGGATGTTACTGTGGAGGCAACTATATCACAGAAAAAGATTCCCGATACTGATAAAAAAGAATCAAAAAAGGTCTCTACAAAAAAGACATCCGAAATACCTGAAGATGAAGCAGCCAAAGGTCCCACTTCAGCTCTGAAAAATGTGCCAACGCTTAAACCTGAGGGGAGAGAACTAGAAACTGTACAACTGAAATCATCTGAAAGAACCGCTGAACCAGAGGCGGAAGAATCAGGAAAAGACAAGAAAATAGATAAACAAAAGAAAGAATCTTTTACATTGAAGAAGACTGAGAAACAACAAAAATGTGAGGCAGTAAAAACACCTGTCCATGACGCAACAAAAGCAGGGAGAATTCCAGCATATGAGAAGGGAAAAGAAACAGTGATTCTGAAGCCCTTTGTTGTGGCCCCCAAGGATGAAAAACCCAAAAAACCAGAGGAAGGGTTGAAGGAAGTCAGAAGCATTTCTACGCCGACCCAGGAAAAAGAAAAAGTAGAAGTGAAGCCATTTAGAGAGGAAGACACACCTGAGATAAAGAGCACAGAATCGGCCCCTCAGCCACCTCCTCTTCAGCCAGTCCCTGTGAGGACAGAAATGGTGAGTCCTGTCGAAAAGGACAAAGGCAGATCTGTGAAAGCTGCAGAACTCGCTGTGAAAGGGCTGGAACCGAAGACTCCATCCTCAACGGTGGAGAAATCGCTGGGAAAAGAAGAGTTGTTTCCTGGAGAGAAGAAGCCCGGCGGACGCGTCGCCAAAAAGCCACCAAAAACGGTTTCACCTAAAGATTCCATAGAATCTGTTACCCTGAAAAAGGTTCAAAAGAAAGTATCACCACCAGAGGAAAAGATTCTTCATGAGGTCCCCCTGAAAACTGGAAAACAAAAGACTGCACCAATAAAGGAAGTATCTCCTGATTCTGTGCAACTGAAGGAAGTTCTGACCCAGCTGGAAGAGGTTGTCAGAGATGAAAGACCTGTGGTGGAGGAGGATGATGATGAGGAAAGTTGGGGGTGGGAATTGGCTCCTGTTGAAAGTTCTGGTTCACCAGAAGACAGAGATTATGCCTCCCCAGAAGAGGGGGCCATTGAGACCCCTGGGATGAGCGATGACAAACAAGGTATGAGAGAGGTTACCCACAAGCTCACCCCACTGACCCTCTCTTCAGTGCACCAGGACTGAAATCATTTTTCACCTCAAATAATCTGCATAATATCCATCATCTTTCTTTGGACCCTGTGTTGTCTTCCCTGTGTTGCGTCTCGTTGCACTTGTACGGTACTTTGTGTCGTCAGTGAAATTGTACTTCCCATCCCGTCGAAAATACGAAGCCTCATAAACTGTTGAATAAATTATGTTGGTTTGCCTTAGTAATTGGTTTAGTAGATCATTACCAATGCATGGTATGTCTCCCCAAAATTTTAACTCATTTTTTCCTCCCCAAGTGTCTAAAATGTTCCCCAAATGTGTGCTTTCTTTTTCTATATATCTTTTTCATTTTAGCCATTTAGTTGTCAGTTGAAGTTGCTTTTGATGCTAATCATCGTGCTCTGTTGCGATAGATGGGAAACCCAAGGAAGAAGCTGGCAGAGGCAGAGCTCCATTTCAACGTAAGAATATCATGTGTCGTGGAATGAAAATGGAGAGCAGTACTGTGACTATATGATAGGTAGTTTCCTTAAATCTCTCATGCTCATGGCCAAACGTCATCATTGATGGGTAGTAATAGCCTTCTATCCTTGAAATGATTCATACACTGCTGTGATCGAGCTTCAAACAAATTTTATCTATATGTATTTAAATTCTTATTGGCTGGTTTGTATATAGCAGCACCTCTGTTCAAGGGTGCACAAAAAGAGAAGGTTTTAAATACGAGGCCCTTCCACTAATATTGGTTGTATTTTTTATCCATGGTAAATGTTCACAAAAAATGCAATTGCTGTTCATCATCTTTCACCTGTCATGTAAAATATTAACTGAAATCTGATGACAACTTTGAAGAAAAAATATGATAAACATTGGCACGCCTAAAAAAATCTTAATTAAAAAAATCTAATGGAAATCTACTTGATCTGTATTCCAATTGATATCCACTGCTTGGGCAAAAAAGAAGCTGCTCGCAGCTATTATTTTATTTGACGGTGTTAAGCTTTGATCAAGGCGACTATTTGCTGTGGCATTGTTTCAATATTACAAAATTTATTGCATTCATTTTTTGCTGAGATTTTTCATTGAGTTCAGAAGCATCAAGCCATTCTGCAAAGCCTTCTCTAGCACATTCCAAAGACTTTTAATTGGTCAAAACTCTTGTTATGTTCAAATTAATAAACCACGTTTCGTTTGAGGTCAGTTTGATACCTGCAGTGAAAAACTGCTGAAGATGTTTGTAACTGAACATCTCAGCTCATTTCTGCCTTTTTACTGACCATTTCAATAGCGCAGTGAATAAATCCCACTCCCCCATCCTCGCCTAATACAGCAAGCATTGAGACCAACTGCGAAATGTCAGAGAAATTCGTTTGAACATGCACCCAGTATTAGGCTACACTACAAAAAACAAGATCAAGATGGTGTTTTTATTAAATAATGATCCCGGGGTCCAAATGACCTAAACAGCTACTATGCTTACTTGAGTACATAACATAAAATGTGAATATATATATTTTTTTCAGTTAAATTCATATTTTACCCGTGAAGTTAGGAAAAGGATCTGGCTGAAAAAAGGATTTTAACCATGATTTTAGAGACATTGAACATTGCGTTCGGTCAAATTGAGCCGGAACATAGTAGGAGGGTGAAGGTCAGGACTCAGTGGTGATCGATTCATGTATGAAAATGATTCTTTGTGCTTGATTAAGCTTTCTTTCACAATTTGAGCATGATGAATCTTGGCACTGTCATCCTGGGATATGCCGACCACATTGTTGGGGTAACTTGGCCATTCAGTACATTCAGGTAGTCTGCTGACTTTATTTTATCAGGAGAAATTGAGAACAGAAGTGAGCTCTGATTGACGTCCGTTGCTTTGGTCGGAAATTGGACAGGATAGCCGTATCGTTCAGAATATGTTTGGGAGGATAGCCGAGTGATTGCATGAAATTAATAGCCTGAAGCCTGGTGGTACAAGACATGGCAAGGAATCTGAGATCATTCAGAGTCTCTCCAGCGACTTCAAATTCTTACTGCATAAATACCGCTCAAATTACATGGTCAAAGGGATCCAGTAATTGTGCCACATGATTTTGAGCTCTATATCTGCTATTATAATGATAATTTTTTTTTTCGATCATTGTATTTTAAGTTGATATATTAACCCCTTTGCGCAGAATAAAAAAATAATGCCAATTTTTCCTGTTATGCATGATTGCATGTTATGCAATCATTCCCATCTAGCAAGACATTTGGAAATTGAATTACAGAATTATTGAGGAATTACATTTCGGAATTTACAGACCCCGGTATCTATATCTGCACAAAGGGGTTAAGTAATAGTTGAATTAAATTCTAGGAAGATAAAAAGGCATTAACTTATAACTGCATTAGTTCATATTTACCAAGGGTGCCAATAATAGTTGAGGGCACTGTAAGTAAGGTACATTGTTATGCTTGTGCAAAAGATGAAGTTGTATTAAATAAACAAGGGAATTCTTGCACAAATAAAGCACGTCCAGCAATTTTTGTTCCGCCTACAATCCAGAGTAACTGGATTGGCAGAAACTTTGGGAATTTTCAAGAGCAGCTTGATTTAGCACTTATACCATTTAGCCATCCAGTATCTCAAGTGTTAAAATGGCGAGCCTAGTTGGGTCGAATGGCCTGTTCTTGCTACTCACTTATTTTATGTCATTAGTTACTAATTGCATTGCCTGTGGAAAACCCCTACAAAAAACCACTATAGGATTACCATAAAAAATTACCACCAAAAACTATCAGTATTACTTTAGTAATTGTATGGTTTATTACTATAGAGAGCTTAGTATTACTACTGACATATTGTAGGGCTTCTGTAGCTATTAAAATAACTCTACAGTAAGAAACTATGGTAATACCATCGATGGCGAAACACACTATAGAACACTACAATCACACGATAGAACATTATAGATAGAACACAAACAATTTCTGTAGTATACTTTTGTAACCCTTTAGTACATTTTTGCAACGGAAAATCCCTTGTCTGTTGCAAACAAACTCTTTTGTACAGAATGTCATGCAGTGTTTGGTTTATTGGAAATTGGTAATGTGTTCAAATCTGATTTCTAGTGAGAAAAACACCTTCTCCCGGAGATGCCGACAGACGGAGAGGTCCTCAAAGGCCTGGTGGGGCAGGAGGCGGAGGAGACAAACCGCCTGGAGATTCACCGTTTGCCTTCCAGCTCAAGGCTGTGCCCCTGAAGTTCGTGAGAGAGTTAAAAGACGTCGTTTTACAGGAAGCCGAGGTAGCTGGCGTTTCGGCTGAATTCGACTGTCTAATCTCACCTTCTACTGCTCTTACCTCTTGGATGAAGGATGGGACCAACATAAGGGAGGGCCCAAAATACAAATTTTACGCAGATGGCAAGGATCGCAAGCTTGTGATTAAGGATGTGCAGGTCTCTGATGCTGGAGAATACACGTGCGTGGGCAAGCTCGGCAATAAAGAGAAGACCTCCACTGCCAAACTTGTTGTGGAAGGTATTTTTTATATAATGTTTTGTTTTAAAAATTGGATTTTAATTTAGTTGAATGAGCACATGGTGAATTTGCCCAACCCACTGCAATAATCATAAAAAAGTGATGGGTGGTAGTAAGTTGGTTAGTGTTAGTGTTAATCAGTGTTCAAGCAGATCATTTCACGACACGGTCTCATTTGCAAATTTGTCAGAATTATTGAGTCCTTATATATGTAATTATGTTATTAATTCAAAGTGTGCGGCTTTCTTTCTCATAGCATTACCGATCAGATTTACAAAAACCTTGGAAGAGGACATGACCGTTGTTAAGACACAGCCCATGTACTTGACTTGTGAGTTGAATAAAGACAGGGATGTCGTATGGAAGAAAGATGGAAAGGTTCTGGCCGACATCCCAGGGAAGCTGACTATCAATGTAATTGGACTGGCGCGCGGTTTAACAATCATGGATTCCACCGAAAAGGATGCTGGTCTTTACACATGCGAGTGCGAGAACATTAAGACCGAAGGAAAGGTCAAGATCACTGGTACGACCATGCCTTTATTATTTATTTCTTCCTTTTTTCTTTTTGCTGTTTTTTATGAATTCTCTCTCTCAAACGCTTGCTTTGCAGAGGTCATTCGAGACTGGTTGGTGAAGCCAATAAGGGACCAACATGTGAAACACAAGGCCACTGCTACCTTCAGGGGTGACCTGTTTAAGGACACTCCAAATTGGAAATGGTTTAAAGGAGATGAGGAGATTCCGAGGGAGCCCAATGATAAGACAGAAGCCATAAAGGATGGAACAACCCTCATTCTCAATGTTAAAAATGCTTGTCCTAGTGATATTGCTGAATACACTGTGGAGGTTGAAGGACACAGATACTCGGCGAAGCTTACTCTCGGAGGTGAGAGGAAAACCAAATGAAAGAGTTGTGTTTGAAAGTCGTGAACGAGATGTGATATTGTTTTCAAACTGTTATTCATACAGTAACATTGCGGTTTCTGTTCCAGAACGTGAAGCGGAGATCTTGAAGCCCCTCACCAGCGTTGAGGTCTTTGAAAAAGAGAGCGCGTACTTCGACACAGAAATTTCTGAGGAGGATGTTCCTGGAGAATGGAAGCTCAAAGGACAGGTTTTGACAAGATCTCCAGTAAGAATCACTCATATCATTTCAATGTTCAATATGGCATGCGTATGAAAGGTCCCAGAACTTTCTGAACGCGCATATAACTTCTTATTTCCCACTAACTTGTATGCTGACTGAACGACCATGCACTTCGCTGTTGCCAGTAACTTTTTTGGTCATTTTTCTACTATAAGGTGCCCCAACATCTTTTGAGATTTTTTCAGTCTGTCCAACCATCCTCAAAATTGCAGACTGTGTGTAAGCATGCCGGACACCTCCAAACAAATGTCTGCCCCAACAAATGGATTGACTTGTTCACTCAAAGAGGGGAAAACACTAAATAATACCGCTGGTTTGTACTGACTAAGTATTTCAGCTAACTTTCACCGTGGGATGTGAATTTGCATGCTTATCATCCATGCCATGGTCTTAAAGCTAAAGTATGCAATCTTGGAACTGTGAGCAAGATTTGAATGTAGCCTCACCTCTAAACCCCCCCGCTACCCCTCAAGTCTCTGACCAAAACCACGCCCCCTGATTCATTGCTTCGGTAAAACTCCAGAGGCCGGACGTAGACACAGATTAAAAGTGCAAGGGAGGGGGCGGTCCGCTGCATGTGCATGAGAAATGATTTACATCCTCAGTCGCTCCTCCTGACTCTGATTGGTTGTTTTGTCCCGGTCGCGGTGAAATCTTGCAGAAGGAATTAGAAGCACTAGATGGAGCCAGATGACTCCGATTTTCTCAAAGATTATCTGACTCGCATCCCACTGTCAGGTCATAGTAACAGTTTTAACAAGTATGAAAAAAAGTGATTTTTTTTAAAAATTGAAAACTCCAGCTTTAACTTTACTGTTTGATATTTTACCTTTTCTAAAATGCTCACAAGCAATTGCTAGGGAGTACGCTGGCTGTTCAATAATGATTCCTGATCATGGATGCACAGAGAGCACTTCAGGGGCAGGGGGTGTACGCACTGTCACTATGGAATTTTATGTGCCATGACAGCATCGTATTATATTGTTGATAAGCGGCAAGAGGCCTAATTAGCACACACAACTCAGCACATGCATCAAACTGTCATTTTCACAACCATCCAGTCATCTGACTATTATGCCTATTTTTTGAGTATTTTTTGACTATTTATCCACTACTCATGATTCAGTATGATACTGCAAAACCTCACATTCCCTGGATCGTTTCATAACCTCTGGGAGCTAGGAAACGCTCTTCTCCCATGGTTAAGTGATGAGATAAGTTGACCACGGTGTGTGAGCATCGAGTTTGCAGCAGTGCACAGCATCATCTTAATTCATACAGCTTTTAAAGATGAGTGGAACGACATTCCACAGACTGCACTCTAGGAAATGTGTTATGCTGCATGAGGCAAATGAGGCAAATGGTCTTCTGATCTATGATTTGCACTTTTCAGCTGTTTTTTAGAGGTTGACAAAAATAGAATGGAGCTTTTACTCTGCAACATACTTGAAACTGTTGAATGCTATGTTTATAGTTTTTTTTCCCATTGTTTATGAATAGTCCCTATAAGTTCATGGGTAAATCGGTTATCAATGAACCTAACTGTTTCACGTCTTTGTCTCAACCTTTTTCTTAGAACTGTGAGATCAAAGCAGAGGGCACAAAGCGTTTCCTTACCTTGAATAATCTCGAAGTTGACCAGTCTGGTGAAGTCTCTTACCAAGCTCTAAATGCAGTCACAACTGCACTTCTTACTGTCAAAGGTAAATGAAAGTGAAATTTGATGCATATTTCCATCACGGTGAAAAGTACGCAGCATGATGTTGGTACTTTTTCTTTGCAGAAATTGAAATGGATTTCACAGTTCCACTACAGGATGTGACAGTGGTTGAAAAGAAGCAGGCTAGGTTCGAGTGCACCATTACTAAAGATGTTCCCAAAGTTATATGGATGAAGGGATCTGAAATTATTACGCCTGGCCCAAAGTATGAGATGATTGATGATGGGAAAAAGCATATACTGGTCATCAATGATTCACATTTTGATGATGAAGGACATTATTCAGTTGAGGCACTTGGTAAAAAGTCAATAGCAAAACTAACAGTGCAAGGTAAGCATTATTTCGCTGTTTTTTTGTTTATTTGTTTGTTTGTTCATTTTGTTTTTTGGTGAAAACAAGAAGTAAGAACTTAACTGTTCATCACTTAACATTGTGCCAGGTGTAGATGTTCAAAAACAGACGGTGAGATTTTTTTCCATCTGTACTTGTGTTGTGATTATGCATCACTTATCTACTCTTGCAAAATCTAAAAGAATAGATTATTTAGATTATTACTATTATTTATGAGTACATAACTTCAGAGAAAAAGTTAAATAATTCTACTTGGTCAATGATGGCATTGTGTCGAAATGTAGTTTGGTGTTGTGAGCCATTACTCATCCCAACATTTTCCACACACTTCCATCTTCCACCTCCATCTTCCATCTCCATCCTCCATCTCCATCTTAAAAGCTCCAAATGGGGCTCTAGTTCCACATAACTAAATCTGTTGAACGTTGCACTGACATTATAGGTATCAGGCTCAGCTTCATCACACCTTTAAAGGACCAAACGGTGAAGGAAGGTAACACAGCTCAGTTCGAGGTTGAGCTTTCACATGAAAACATACCCGTGACATGGTACAGAAATGAAACAAAAATCCATCCAAGCCGCACTGTGCTTACTCATGTTGACGGAAAGAGACACATTCTAGAAATCCAAGAAGTCACTCTAGATGACACCTGCCAAATTATGGCAGAGGCTAAAGGACAATCAACAGTTGCTAAGCTGTTGGTAATAGGTAACTTCTGTTCCATATATTTCTCTTTTTACCCCTCTATAGATGTCAGATTTTGTGTTGATAAATTTTGTTTAATTTGTATTGCATGTTATTAATGTACTTCAGTTATGAGCTATGTCACATGGAATCCAGGATTAAGGTGTTTTGTGTACAGTCATGTATCTTCGTAAAAATAATTTGCTTCATACATTTAGGTGACTTATTTATTTCTTATTTCAGAGGGAGATGCGTACTTCACAGTTAAGTTAAAAGACGACACTGCAGTCGAGAGAGATGATGTCGTCCTGGAGTGCGAGTTGAGCAGGGATGTGCCAGTGAAGTGGTACCATAATGACACTGAAATCAAAGCTTCTAAGATGGTCACCATAAAGGCCGTAGGCAAACGTAGAATCCTCACTATTAAGAGAGTCGCAAAAAAAGACAAGGGAAATTATGTTTGTGACTGTGGAACAGACAAAACTACAGCAAATATTAATATCGAAGGTAAGAGTATTTCGCTGGTAAATCATAAATTATGTTGCCAAATTCATTGCTTTTTTTAACATTGACTGACCCCCCCCCTTTTTCGTCCAGCTCGAGAAATCAAGGTGGTCCGCCCCATGTATGGTATGGAGGTCTTCGCTGGGGAAACTGCTCGCTTTGAGGTGGAAATTTCTGAGCCTGATTTCCATGGCCAATGGAAACTGAATGGAGAAGTCCTGACTCCTTCCCCGGTGAGCATATATTTAATTCATATCATGAATTATGTTTGACATGCTCATTTGAAAAGAATTTCTTTTATTATTTTCTGCACCAGAGGCTCAAAATTCAAGGTTTAGAGTCACTGCTGTTTTTTTTTTTTCTTTTTGGCAAAGAGAGTTTGTTCAAACTCGAAAAGTTAAAAACAGGGGTGCCAATGATTACAGCACATACTGAATGGTTTTGTTAAAGTCAAAAATAACAAGACAAATTCTGTCGGAGGAGGACAATTGGCTTTATCCCCAAAATGACAGCATTCTCCCCACAGTTGAAATTCATAGTTTGGACTAGTCGAAGCACAATAGGCAAAGGGTCCAGAAAATCAACCAGAGCACTACTCTGACCTCCAGGAATGGTCACTGCAGCTTTCGCGCAAGTTGCTGTTTGAGTTATGTAAAAATGAAAACTTTGGCCTGGTGGTGGCACTGCAGCAAAGGTCATAGGATGACTTGTCCATAACACCCCTTTTTTATGCACCAGAAAGAATCAAAAAAGTGTTACTTGATGCCAGGCAAATCAGTTTGAGCTATTGCATTTGAAAATGTTAAATTTAATTGAGTGGTGGCACCACAGAAGACATTTCAGAGCCATCGCAATCAACAACTTCCTCGTCTATGCACAAGGATTGTTGTGAGCAGACTTGACATGATTCCCATTAAAATCATTGCGGTTTAATAAAACCCCCAAAGGTAATTAATTTGTCTTCGTCCAACCCTTTTGACCACAGTGCCACAGCTGAGCTATCGCCAGCTGTCTCAAAAATTACAGGAATGGAGTTAGACACGCCCAGTTTTGATCTGCAGTACAGTTAGCACTTGCTTTTGCTGACTGAATTTAGGCCATCAAAAGGCCACAGGGCCTTTTGTGGCATTTCTGGTCTCTAGTGGTGACGATGTGGAGAGTTTGCTCATGTCTGGTCATAATTTTTATACATTTTGGTAACTTCTTGATAATTAAAAAAAACAAGCCAGAGGAATGTCACTTTTGCTTTTTATACTGCTCTGAAACATCAAAACATGCCTAGTTTGACCCACACAGTATGTAAGGGTTAAAGACTAACAAAGTAAATCAATTAAGTAAGCAGATTTTTGTTTTGAACAATTGTATTTTCAGTATTGCAACCTCATGTGCACATACCATATAAATATATTTCATATGACTTACAGGATGTCGAAATGGTTGAAGATGGCTGCAAGCATGTCTTGACTTTATATAACTGCAAGATCCCCCAGACAGGAGAAGTGGTATTCGAGGTGGCCGATGCTAGGTGTGCGGCCAATCTAAAAGTGAAAGGTACTTATTCAAGAGTCATGCAAATTTATTTGTTGAGGTGGGGAAACTATGATTTAAAAGTTAAAAATGAATTAAAATTGATTTCTTTTTATCAATTTTAGAGCTGCCACTCACGTTCCTAACCCCTCTGACTGATGTGAAAGTGTATGAGAAGGATGAGGCCAGATTTGAATGTGAAGTGTCTCGGGAGCCCAAGGCCTTCCGCTGGCTTAAGGGAACTCAGGAGGTGAAACCTGATGAGAAGTTTGAAGTTACCCATGATGGAAAGAGGCATACTCTGGTGGTGAAATCTGCTGGATATGACGATGAAGCAAAGTATATGTTTGAGGCTGAGGACAAGAGAACCACTGGCAAACTGATTATCCAAGGTGATGTGATCCTTTCCTTACTATGTTTGAGATTATGGAACTGTTTGCCGAGTGAGACACTTTCTTGCTACCAGTCTATAGAAATTTCCTATTATCTACAAATATAAATTATTATATACAGTCTTTAGTCAATTTAATAATGTTAATGGAAAGTCTTTCTTACCTCTCTAACCAGATATCATTTTAATCATTTACTGGATCTTTGTCTTTCCAAGAGTTGGCAAAAGGAAGCTAACATCAGTGATTTAGTTGCGTGTCTCCTGAGTAGGACGCCCACAGCTCTGAGCTGTAAACACTGAGTGCTGCTGGTTTTGTGAGAGGATTGGCAAAGGAGGATCCTGTGTTGGCAGAATCAACATTAATCATGGGTTTATCTAGTGTTTCAGAGATCAGGAAAAACAAAACAGCCGAATTTTGCTGCATGATTCTTTGTTGGTCTTTCCTTTGGCGGAGACTTTTTGTTCCAGACACCCAACATTTCTGCCTCCCTAGTTCATTATTCATTGGTTGGAAAAAACAGTATGAAAAGCAGTGTATAGCTGGCTCCGATGCAGTGCAGTCCATGAAAATGCAGACACTCTTTAAAGCGAGCATCGCCCAAGAACGACTGAAGTGTCCTTGCAACTTTGTCTCATTAAAGTCACCGTTGTATCATAACTTAACTTTAAATATTCATGTATACACAAAGTTTCCCATGACCGTTAAACGTGTAAAGCACTCCACCTGGGCTTCGTTCTGATCATCAATTACAAGGCCAGTACAGAGGCTGGAAAGTGGGTCAGGCTGGAAATGTCCCACTCAGGAAACAGCTCAGGAACGGTGTCCCACTGAGGAAACATTTGCGCTACACCATTTGGCAGTCTAAATATTGGTCATAATGATTACCAATGAGATTGACTTCTTCTATTGTCCCATCTCTTAGGAATTCGACTTGAGTTTGTCAGACCAATCAAAGATGTCACTGTCAAAGAGCGTGAGACTGCGGAGTTCACCGTTGAACTGTCACATGAGAAGGTCCCAGTTATCTGGTACAAAAATGATGTGCGTTTACACCCAAGCAAAGTGGTGCACTTGTCGGAGGACGGAAAGATTCACACCCTGGCATTCAAAGAGGTGTCTCTAGATGATACTTCACTAATTAAGGCAGAGGCTATGGGAAAAAGCACAGAGGCTATGCTTACTGTCATTGGTACGTGATGATTTACCTTTCTTTCAGCTGGTGCCATAGGCTACACATTTTTTATTTGCATGGATCTATAACCTCAATTCCACAAGAACTGGGACAGAATGTACAATGTTCATGAAAAAAGAATTAAGTGATTACAATCCTAGACTGCTGACCTACTGAAGTCCTCCGTTCCTAAATGACTACTAAGTGTTATTAGAGGGAGAGGTGATGCTACACCACATTAAACATATTCCTATCCCAACTTGATTGAGGACATCACATTTTTAAATAACTAATATTTAAACACGTCTATACGGTATGTGTGTGTGTGTGTGTTTACATTTTATGAAAAATAAATAAAACAAATATTATTTTTAGCATCCTATTTTTGTAGGTTCTTTTTCTACAATGTCTCAATTACTTCAGACTCAAGATTGTTGTATTTGGGAATAGCATGTGGGAACCTGGAATATGAGGAGCTTCACATCAATGAGGAACATTTTCAGTTAGGTCATCCCAAAATTTTGCTGTCACTGGTGAACATATTTTCTCTGCTTCACAGAGGGAGATCCGTACTTCATCACCAAACTGCAGGATTTCTCTGCTGTTGAGAGGGATGAGGTGGTGCTCATGTGTGAGATAAGCAAACCTAAAGCGGAGGTGAAATGGTTCAAAAACGGCAAGGAGATCGTCCCCTCAAAAAATTTCTTGATGAAATCAGATGGAAAGAAACGTATCTTAATCATTAAGAGAGCAGAGAAGGACAACACTGGCGAATACACCTGCGATTGCGGCTCTGACAACACCACGGCAAAACTCAACATTGAGGGTTTGTATTCTAATGTCGTATACGAATTGTACTTTGCACAGAAAGATGCAAAATGTTTTTGATTGATGTAAATCATTTTCTCATCTGCTTGTTGATTTAAATAGTTGTGTTTGTGCTCTGCTGACAGAACGTGAGATCAGGATCCTCCGCCCGCTGTACAGTGTTGAGGTGACTGAGATGGAAACGGCTCGTTTTGAGACAGAAATCTCGGAGATTGACATTCCCGCTCACTGGAAACTCAAAGGGGAGACTCTTCACAGTTCTCCTGTATGGGGATAATATTTTATATTATTTTTTTAAGTCAATATTATTGTTCATTTTTGTACTCTCATACCTGTTTTTTAGTGAAGTTACCATTTTGTGATTTTTTTTTCACCTCGTACATGTAATCAGTTGAAGACCACAATGGAAAAATGATCAGTCACATTTTTACCTTGTGGAGAAATTAATTAAAATTTCAAAATGTTCTTGAAAACAAAGAACAAAGCACTGAAAAGATATGCAAATATATATATATATATATATATATATATATATATATATATATATATATGTAATGTATTATAAAAATATATAATATATATTATTATAAATATTTTAATAATAAATTTAATATCTAAAATATACAGAAGTGCTAAATGTGGACTGATCATTTTTCCTTTGTGATCTTCAGTTGATGATGGTTATAGTTTTAATGTCACATCATAAAAAAACAGAGATAAGATAATTCAATAATAAATTGATAATTAATTGTCACCCTAGTATTTTATTTTCCTGTGTGTATTCGCTCTCTTCCAGGACTGTGAGAAAAAAGCAGAGGGAACCAAGCACTTCCTTATTTTATATAATGTGCGAATGGACCAAGCTGGTACTGTCGAGTTCCAGGCAGGAAACGCCAAGTCCAGCGCTCAGCTTAGAGTTAAAGGTGAGAAAGATGCACGCGGACATGCAATGAAAAAGTACCGGAGAAATGGTGAAACGAGCAGCTTAATTTTCCTACGGAGAGCGCATTTGTTGCAGCCCATCTGTTTGAAGATTTAACACCTTGTGCAATCAGAGAAGCTCATCTACACGCTGAGATTTTTGAGATGCGTGAGGCTCCAGATCTGGCGCTTATAATCGTCTCAGTCAGTGGCTTCAGTTTAGTTTAGTTTGGTTTAATTTAATCCTTAGAGCCTTGCCCAAACATTTCCGCTTGCCATGTACATCTCGAGTTAAATCTGAAATCTGAGCTAACTTTACGAAGGCAGGAGGTCCAGCTGGGATAACTCCCTCTCTGCTAGAATCTCTACTTATTCAGGAAGCCATCAAATTCCACTGGTCTTTCATTAACAGCTAAATGCACAGTTACACTTTGGTCTGGTCTTCTTGTGATACCTAGAGACTTACACAACAATGTCTTCTCTTCAATCCAAAGCGCGGGTAATTGGCCTGCTGCGACCGCTCAGGGACGTTACGGTTACTGCTGGGGAGACCGCCACCTTTGACTGCGAACTCTCCTACGAAGGGATTAAAGTGCAATGGTACCTTGGCAGAACAATACTGGAGCCAAGTGACAGAGTAAGTATTGTATCATTGTCTTTCGAACAGATATGAGTTCATAACAAAAACCAATGTGTACTTAAAACAGCAAGAGAAATTTAGTGAGCTTTATAGTCTGGTAGTCATTATCGTTGCCCCAGACAAGGATCAGCGGCTACTATAGGTTTATGGCCCTCATCTCCACCGCCACCACCACGTCCATAGAGATTTTCTTGAGGATGTCGCAGGGGCCCATCAGATTTGCAGTACGCGACTGAAGATAAGGCCGTTATGTTTCTGATCAGCCAACATATGAGCAGCTGTTTTGACATAAACAGAAGTTATTCTTACTATTTTTGATTATGATCCCATCAAGCAGGTCAGGCAAAAATGGATTGGATCACAGCAGTTCTAGAGTGTAGTACAAAAACCTGAATGTGCTCTTGTAACATGTTAAAAAAAATGAAACAATAAGCGGCATATCGGTCAGATGCTAATTATAATAAAGTCAGTCCTCAGCCAGTGGCTCATCAAGCTGGGGTTCATCTCCAGTCTCTGTAGCACAAAGCAGCTTGGAGTATTGCAGCTCCCTCTAGTTAGGATGCTAGTCCATCGCAGGTTACCCCCCAGCATTTCATCAGGTTTCCCCAAAAGTTTGCCTCTAAGTCTTTCAAAATTGCGGCAACAGGACGAGCCAGTGCTTTTAGCATGGATGTAAAGCTGTTACTTTTTCTGTTTATGTGAAATGCGCTAGCATAATATCTAGCAGTATACTGGAAAAGCCATTCAATATCCGATTTACCCTCCAAAGCACTGATAGAAGTGACTTTGACAGGAGTTCAGTTGTGATGTGACTGTTCATGTCAATGTCAGGAGGAACATGTCATTTTCCTTCATTAAAGAGTGCTGAACAGAAGAAAAAATTGTTCTGTTTCATGACAGGGAGATTTTACTGAACGTCATCCATGCATTTGCATTATCAGTAAAAGTAATGTTATGCAGTTTGGTAGCAGTCCCTTTAGAGGGACAGGTTTGATTTCAAAATCTCATGACCTTAGTACTCTATTATAAGGTTTTATCTGCCCCAGAGACACCACCTTATAATACTGAGGTCACGAATTCTTGACCGGCCCTCTTTCATGTTCATCTATGTCAGTAGGAATATTCAAATGATCCACGTTTGGTCATTCTTTAATGGATTATTTCTCAAAATGATTTGTGAGAAGTGATGATAGATGGATGAGTGATGTTATGTATGATCATTTATAACGCCCAATTTGCGCAGGTTGTAACTCGTGCTGATGGCAGAATCCATACATTGATTCTGAAAGACGTGAAAATGTCTGAAGCTGGAGAGGTCAAACTGACGGCCAAGGACTTCATGACCCAAGCCAAACTCATTGTGCACGGTAAGAGCTCCATCATCCTCGTTATTTTAACTGATCAAACCAGTCAGTGGAGCCAGTGGAGCAAAATGAACATACAGTTCCAGTCAAAAGTTTGGGCACACTTTACTCGTATAATAGTTCTCTATTTTCTGTGAAGTTCAACCATTTAAACCTCAAACTGCATTTCATTAGCGTTGAATAGTCAGAATGTCAAAAAGAATGAGTTACATCTTGGAATGATGTTCAAAATTCTGGAATTCTTAAAGAAGCTGTGTTTGGTTAAATAAACAGGCAAACAAATTCTTGTCATTTTCCATAAACTGAAATAAAATAATTCTAGTTTGGGGCTCATTGGACAAAAAATGTCCAGAGGAGGAAAACCACAAGTGCAGCAGCACAGTGGCACTTATGTATTTTTTCTGCAATTATTTTTTAAAATGATGGTTAGTTTAATGGATTGAAGATTTAGATCCTTTTTTTGTCAAATGTCCTTTTTCAATGAATTGTTACGACCCGGTCTAGGGCAGACAGCAACAGGTAAAGAAAGTAAGGGAAGGACGGGCGGGGAGAACTGTAAAAGGCACGAATAGTACGCTGCTCAGTTACTCTGGTCCCTATCTGCCTAACCAAAGCTAAACTATTCCTATGCTAATCTTCGAAGGTTCGCCGGGCTCGGGGCGGCTTTTAAACACTTAACTCCCGAACTCCCAGTCCGCAAATAAGGACTGAGGGAACGAATAGTGTACCCCCTCTGGAAACAAGTTTCCGCCCAGAATCACCTTTAAAAATAATAAAGGAAAAATAACAAAGCAAAACAACAAATAAGTGCCCCGATGGAAGGACTGTGAGATCCAGCTGGGAGCACGCTGACTAACCAGAGTAGACCTAACAGCGTACCGGAAAGGGCAAGACGAGAGGGATAGTCAGATACAGAAGCCGAGGTCAAAACACCGGGAATTCACCAAGCAACCAAACCAAAATGCAAGGGCTAGAATTCTAGTCTAATGGGACAAGCCAAGGGTCAGCCACCACAATTCAAACAAACCAATTAAAGGGAACGGCAAGAATCGTAAATCCAGAGACAATCCGAGTCAAAGAAGGCAGAAACAATTAATCTCACAGGACGTAAACGCAATTAATAGATCGGAAGAGCTAGTCTCCGCGGTTGACACTAGACCGCGCCTTTTAAAGGGGTAAACCGGAAACGGAAGTATCAGACCTAGGCGAACCAAAAAAAAAAAAGATAACAGATTTCAAGCGCAGATTCACAAATGTACGACAGGGGTCGTAACAGAATGCATTGTGAGAAAAATGCAGGAGTGTCCAAACTTTTGACTAGTATGGTATATTTTCCGTATCTTGGAGCAAAACATACTGGATGGACAGAATTGGCAGTCTTGATAATGCAGAAAATAGTCCAGTATAATGTAATCAATTTTACTCGCGATACAGAAAACCCTGAAGTATCACAGTTTAGTTTTACAGATAAGCGTAGACAAAGTATATCATGCCCTATAATCGTCCTATTATGACCAATGTCATTCACATGCCTATTAATGATTCAGTAAATTTAATTATGGTAGAAGAGGAGATTCAAAGAGCTGAGCACGGGAAGTACATTTGGTTTTGTGAGATTAATTTGTGGTACTCTGCGATCTACTTCTGGAGTCCCAGCGCACTAAAATGTTGATAAACAAAATACAAAAGTAAATTTACCAGTTGACGGGGTCATAGACCCATTTTTGAACTTCCGTAGAGTTGAGTGCATGCCTGCATTCAGGAAAAAATTTGGCGTCCTTATAGAGGCTAATACAAACACTGCAGATCCACCTGGAAATTTTCAAGCCCAGGAAAAATTGTAAAACTATTTATTTATATATATATATATATATATATATACATAGCTGGCTATTGTTTGTCCTACTTTTGAGCAATCATAAATATATTTTTGTAAAATATATTTGCTTTAATGCTAGAAAACTGAAGCCATTTAATGAAACTTGATTGACTGCTACGCCTCACTCGGTCCGACAGTCCTTAAGTTTCCTCTTGTCTTCCACTACAAGGCCTCTTGCTTCACCCAGTTGGCATGAATTAGTTCGTACGGGTCGTTTCATACAGAAGCTAACGCAACAGTATTGAACGGTTCACTTAAAAATGGCTGCCACTCTTACCATCCTAGATTGTTTATTTGAAAACAAATGGCTGTTCTGTCCATTCAAACTCTATGTTCACTGTATGTTGGTTGTTGTAAAATAGGAAATTTGAGTCATCTTTATGCAGAAAAATTGAGTAACTTGTTGAAAAGAAGCTCAAAAGCCTCCAACACTGCTCTGTTGTGACCCGCCTGTACAGAGCCTCCAGTTGAGTTCACCAAACCCTTGGAGGATCAGACTGTCGAGGAAGAGGCCACTGCCACCCTGGAGTGCGAAGTCTCCCGAGAAAATGCCGTCGTTAGGTGGCTGAGAGATGGAAAGGAAATCCATAAAACGAAGAAGTACAACATTGTCGCCGATGGCCGCAAGAGGACGCTCATTATTCATGACTGTACGCTTGATGATTCAAGGATGTACACTTGTGATGCAAAGGATTATGTGACCTCTGGCTTCCTCACTGTGGAGCGTAAGTACAAGTGTATTCCTTACATTTAAATACGTATTTAGATTGATGTACCCATAGTAGTTTTGAAAGATTTGAGAGAATATTAATAAGATTTGTGCTTGCCTCGGCAGCTCCGCGCATCGAGTTCACCAGGCCACTCCATGATGTTGAGGTCAGGGAGAAGCAATCTGCCAGATTCGATTGCGAGGTTTCCCGCATGAATGCCAAGGTATGTGCGTAGGCCTGGAATGGCAAGTGATGTCAGTTTCATCCTGCAGTATGTGTTTATTATGCAGTAAAGTTATATAATGTATAAATTCATTTTTTTTAATCAAACAGGTTCGCTGGTTCAGGGATGGCAGTGAAGTCAGAAGGAGCAAAAAATATGAAATAGTTGTTGATGCTTTTGAGCACATTCTCATTATTCACAAGTCAACCTTTGACGACGAGGCAGAATATGAATGTGATGCAAGAACCTCGAGATCCTCTGGCATGCTCACTGTTCTCGGTGAGTATTTTAATTATTATGCAGGGTTCATTTCAACTTTTGTAGTCTCATTGATTATCATTGTGGTCTAATATTTCATCATTACACAAGAGGTACCCAGATATTTGACTGCATGTACAGAACATCACAGCCCTACCACCCCTTAAGTAGTTTGAACCAATTTGTGCAGTCCAAGCTTTCTCAAACTATTACAAGCCTGACCACCTTGTGTTTGTGAATGTGTGTGTGTGTGTGTGTGTGTGTGTGTGTGTGTGTGTGTGTGTGTGTGTGTGTGAGTGTGTGTGTGAGTGTGTGTGTGTGTGTGTGTGTGTGAGAGAGAGAGAGAGAGAGAGAGAGAGAGAGAGAGAGCCTTGTTTTGTTGCGGCGTTCAGATCAGAGAGAGAGAATTTTGCGCAGATGATGTACCTTAGCTTCAGTGAGAGTGTATTTTTCTGGTGACATCAGTGGGTAAAGTAGGGTGGATCGCTTTGGCACGGTGTGCTGGCAGCCCTTGGCTTTGCTCTTACTTGCGCCAGAAATGTTACCTGCAACTGTCATGAATCAACAGTGCACACTCTGTAGGTCTAGATTGCTACCATAATCTTTACTGAACTTCATTCATCTGGGTGAAGCAATGCGAGTTGACTTGCTTTGATTGATAAATGGCCTGTAATGCTCAAGGGTGGAAAGTAAGGGTGTAGCGATTCAGAGCCGCAGTTTTTTAAGGCGTAGATACACCCCCTGTTGCCATGGGGGAACATCTGAGCTTTCTCTTTTCCTTTATTAAACCTGACGCAGTCTTGAAAGAAAGTGCCAAACATTAAAGGGCATGAGAAATGCTTCCAGAAAAAAAAAGAAAAAAAGAACTTCACTGACTTTAGTATTTTTCAGCGACATGCTGCACGGAGCCAAGCAAAGGACTACAGAATCATCTCCTTTTAACCAATTGGGTTACTCTTTGTCCCTGTTCACTTTGCTCAATTAGCAATCAAACTGGGGATTCTCTTATTCACTTTGCTGGATCAGTAGAGCTGTTTATTAAGACAGCATGTTTAATTGCTGCATTCTGAAAGTTAAATGGCCATAGAACAGCACAGAGCCATTTGGTGTGATTGTGATCATTTATATCACCTTTGTATTTTTTAGTCGCTTGAAATCTAAGGCGATCTGAAAATAAATCTCTTTATTTTTATTATGTCATTATAGATCTCCTACAAATACCACAATGAGAGATGAAATGCTGAGTTGGGATGTGCTGATGTTGAATGAGGATTTTTTTAAAGTGTGATGAGACCACTTGCAGTCATGGGGTGTGTAGGCAGTCCTGTGTAATTTCTTGAAACATACACATCTGAAGCGGCTTAAACGATTCAAAATGCCGTCGGGAAGAAGCCTGAGTTTAGATTTCGCTAATTGCAGGTGCTCTGCCCTTCCTTAAATCTGCTCCCGTGTACTTGTCCTATATAACAATCAAGCGATTTCAGCAGCCTATAACGATTAAGACGTGATGGTAAAAAGCAGACAAACCTAACTGGGCTACGGTGTTAGATTGAAAGAATGCCAATAATTCGAATAATTAGAAAAATCCTCCCCTGAATGACATCTCTCATTGTAGCATTTTAGGACATTATTCAAGATTAATTTAAAACAGATTTGTTATAAGATTGCCCTGGATTTTAAGCATCTAAAAAATACACAAGGTGGAAAACATTCTGAAAAGTGGATGAAATGTGAATGTAAGATATGAATGATTACAGTCGTATGAAATGGCGTGGCAATGGCAATCATGTTCATACCAATCTGTGTCGTTTGTGTTGTCATAATAAACAGCTCTACTCATTCAACTTAAACAATAAATGAATTTACCATTTGATTGCTAATCAAGCATAGTAAACGGGAACATGTTACTTTTCTTCAAGTTGCCTGATTGGTTAATTGGAGACGATTCCGTTTTCGTTTGCTTGGCTCCTTTCAGCACGTAGCCAAAAAATACTGATGTCAGTCAAGTTTTTTTCGGAAGCATTTCCCATGCCCTTCGTTGTTTGGTACTTTCGTTCAGGACCACATGGGGGTTAATAAAGGAAAAGGGAAAGCTCGGATATTCACCCCATGTTAGCAGGTGGTGTTAATACGCCTCAAAAAAACTGCGGTTCAGAATCATCACACCCCTAGTGGAATGTAACGGAATAGTTCCCCATTATAGTTCTGAAGAACCTTTTTAAATTATTTGTACTTGCTTCCAGCCTGGGAACTGGTTTCTCTGTTCTAAATTCCAAAGCATAAGATCTAACTTTGGATTGGTTCACCATCTTTCTTGCATATACTTTAACATTAGTCTTGCCTTTAATATTGGATCCTCCCTCCTCTGCTCCTGCTTACATTCTCAGCCCTCGGGCAGGTCTGGAGGTGACCAAAATCAGACTGAGCCCTGTGGGATGGCAGGTCATTTAGAGCAAGGGCCCATGTATTCAAACCCCTCTTAAGAGGCTCTCAATTTATCCGACACCATTTTCGCCCCCCATGCAGCCTTGGCCAACTATCCTACTTAAGTCTGTCATTGGTTTTGTCTTTTCACTTAATTGTCCATTTTCTTTCACTGTTATTGCATTTCCATGTTCCTGCTTACTGTATGATTTTTTTAATGATTTTTCTCCTTTAAGTTTTTGCTTTGTGACAAGTCCTTGGGAAGTGTATTACTATTATTGAGCTTTCAAACATGAAGTCCTTTATCATTGGAGGGTCCACATGACACCCGTAGAAAAACATTACTCAGAACAGAGCTGACTGTTCTGTGTTGTCTTTTCAGAGGAAGAGGCAGTGTTTACAAGGAACTTGTCCAACCTTGAGGGAACTGAAACTGAGGGCATTAAGATGATTTGTGAGGTGTCGAAGGCCAATGCAGATGTGGTGTGGTACAGAGGTGATCAGGAGCTGCCTGAGGGCGGCAGATATGAACAGCGTGTCGATGGCAGGAAGAGGATTCTGGTCATTCAGGACTTGCGTATGGATGATATGGGAGAGTATAACTGTAGACTGCCCAGCTCAAGAACTTCAGCAACCCTGAGGATTAAAGGTACGCTCTATGGGTCATGTTCAGTATTGCATCATTGCATGGAATCTCTCTCAACTAAAATTTGATGCCAGTGGGTTATTGAAATGTACACTACCAGTCAAAACTTTTGCACATCCTGATATTTTCTGTAATTGTAACTTTTTTTTATATTTTGTTCTTGTGTAATAGTGTCATATTGGTTGTATAACAGAGAGGCAGGAAAACCGAAGCCCTAAGTATAAACCATATATATGACAAATCAAATTAAGAAAAACCAGGATCAATCATTTTGTCAATAATTAAGCAGATCAGTAACGATGGTCTAATCCGGTGCTTCTCAAACCTCTGCTGGAGTCACACCTGTCCTGCAGGTGTTAGATTTACCTGCTCCAGCACAGGTGAGTCACATGATCTACTCATTATCAAGCAACTTCAAGGGGTTAATAGCGAGCTGATCATTTCACTCACCTGTGCTGGATTCCTTATGGATTTTTCTTGTAAATGTATTATTTGTGATAAAGAAGTATTGAGTCCAGTGATTTCTTTGTTGTAAACATATACATAAGATAAAAACTTCATAGATCTTAGGGTGTGCAAAAACTTTTGAATGGTAGTGTAAATGTATATTGTTGTGTATACAGGGACCTCAGTGGAAAGCTCTCATTAAAAAGGTATTCCAACTACATGTCTATTAAATCATGGTCTAAGATCTAATTGGTTCCCTTTTTTCAGAGCTGGCAGCTGAATTCATTTCCAAGCCACAGAGTCAGGAAGTTATCGAAGGTGAAAAGGCTGAATTTACTTGCTCAGTCTCTAAAGAGAAGTGTGAGGTCAAATGGTTTCGGTACAATAGGGAAATTGAAGCTGGAGACAAGTATGACCTCATCTGTGATGGTAAGAAGAGAGCACTTGTAGTCAAGAGCTGTGAGCGCTACGATGAGGGCGGATATGTCGCCGTCATTGGTGCCACAAGGGCTTCGGCAGATCTCATTGTGATTGGTGAGTTAATTTTTGAGATTGAGTGCATTTGTACCCCATTAGCTTAAAAATGAGAATTAAAGTGCTTCATGTATATTGAGGAATGTATACTGATATGTACATGATTTTTTTGTGTTTTGCAGAAAAACTGAGGGTAATTACACCCCTCAGAGACATGCAGGTGAAAGAAGGCAAAGAGATCGTTTTCAACTGCGAGGTGAACACCGAAGGCGCCAGAGCTAAATGGTTAAAAAATGATGACACGCTGTTTGAGAGCGGCAAGTTTATCATGGCCCAACGTGACAACGTCTTCTCTCTGAGGATTAAAGATGCCCAAAAGTCAGATGAGGCGGACTACTCCGTCATACTGACTAACCATCGTGGAGAACTTGTAAAGAGCTTTGGCAATCTTGGTGTAATAGGTAAAAAGAAATCAACATTGCTCCGTTACTTTTTTCATTTACCTCACTCAGTTATTTTGTTCAATAGAGAAAATATGAACAGTGCACAATGTTGACTTAATGTCATCTAAATCTACAGAGGAAGACCTTAGGATCATTGAACCGCTTGACGATTGCGAGACTCAGGAGAAGAAGAATATTACCTTCTCTTGCAAGGTGAACAAACTCCATGCGACGGTGAAATGGATGAAGGGGGGTGAAGAGATTGAACTCGGCAAGCGATTTGTGTACAGAGTTGATAAGAATAAGCATACATTGACCATCAAAGACTGCAGCCTCAATGATGAAGGCGACTACACTGTTGTGGCCGGCACAGACAAGTCCATAGCCGAGCTGATCATTAGCGAGGCCCCCCCTGATTTCACTGTCCAGTTAAAAGACCAAACTGTCACCGAGTTTGATAATGCTGAGTTTGAGTGTGAGGTCTCCAAAGAGAAGGCTGAGGTCAAATGGTACATGGATGGCCGTGAGATCAAAGAAGGACCCAGGTATGCTGTCATTTCGGATTGATTTACTTCTGATTGTTACGCTGTGGACACCAACTTGGCTTGTGAGCTTCTTTAATGCTAACATCATCTGAATTCTTGTCATTTTGTTTTGTAAGATACCGTTTTGAGAGAGATGGCAAGACATGCATCTTGCACATCAAGGAGTGCAGACCTGAGGACGAACGTGAATATGCCTGTGGTCTTGATCAGAAGCGCTCAAGAGCCAGACTGTTTGTTGAAGGTAAGCTCTTGTGTTTTTTTATACTGTTAGAGTATTTTACATTTCATAATTGTTTCATTTAATCATTATTTTATAACTGTCACTACAGAGATACCAGTTGAGATTATCAGACCCCCTCTGGACATATCTGAGCCCCCTGGTTCAGATGTTATATTTGAAGCTGAACTGAACAAGGACCGAGTTGAAGTTAAGTGGCTACGGAATAACATGATAATTGTCCAGGGTGACAAGTATCAAATGATGAGTGAGGGAAAAATTCATCGTCTCCAAGTGTGTGACATCAGACCTCGCGACCAGGGCGAGTATAGATTTGTCGCTAAGGACAAGGATGCCAGAGCCAAGCTTGAACTTGCAGGTATGAAATTCTGCTGTGGTTTGTATTCCTTTGCCCATCCTATACATTTTATTTCTTCATTTATCTAACTGCTTTTTTAAAATATTCATAACTGCAGCTACTCCTAAGATCAAGACAGTGGATCAGAACTTGATGACAGATGCTGGAAAGCCCTTTGTTATGGAGGTCCCCTATGATGCTTATCCAAGAGCAGACGCTGAATGGTATTTCGAAGACCTTACTCTGCCAAAACAAAATGTGGATGTAACTGTTGACAGAACAGACTACAGGCTAAAGGACCCCAAGAAGACTGACCAAGGTCGATACAAGATTGTCATCAAAAACGTACATGGAAAAGGACAGGCCCTCATCAATCTGGATGTTATCGGTAAATCTGCAGTAGTTTTGATATTTGTTGAATGATACTCTGAAAATTCTGAGACTTATGTGAAATTTTATTTTTATATTTTGAGGATTCACAAGTACACAATGTGATTATCAAGGGGTTCAGTGCATTATGAATGGAAAGTATACTGAAGGAATGTTCATGCTCTGGACAATCAGGGTGGTGAACACATTGCTGAAGTCATATGTTTGTGTTATCTATGCAGCAGAAAAATTCTGTCGTTTGTTCAGATTGGCATTAGTGGCAGCCAATGGAAAGTGTTGAATTTCATAAAAAACATAAATCTTCATTAAGGTACTGAGTGTAATTAAAGCAGTGTTAAATGAATTCCACACAACACCTGAAATAGTAGCAAACAATATTTATTGAATTGGATAGACATTGGAATTTGTGCTGATGTAGGATGGAATGGAGTCGAGTAAATGGAGAATGGAGCAGGATGAGGGCGAGTGTCCCAGGCGATATGACTCAGGGAGGGGAAACGTCTTCTCTCGGAGTCGTAAAGCCTCCTTCAAGGAAAAGACATCAAGCAAGACAAACTAGGAATATTGAATGAAGGCGTGATAGGCTGGTTGGTTTGGGATGTGGACGAATGGAGTGGTCTAGTTCACACTGTGTTTAGTGTACTCTATTTTGCGTGAATCTAACCTATTTCAGTGTAGACTATGGCCTGCAGCACAGGGTCAGCATATATCTGGCATCACATTGCTCAGGAATATTGGAGTAATGCATTCTATAGGGATAACATTAGTCATTGCAGGAATGATTACACCTGATGGATGTGTTTTCAGGGAGAACAGTTATTTGGTTTCACTTACCTTTGCTGACAGCAAAAGGTGTCCAAGAGCATTCCTGAGCAAAGACTGTGAATTGGATATTCTGCTTTGTGTATAATAAGAGGTACCATGTTGACATCGTAAAACGTTCTCTAATTTTATGAACCTGTTTGATCACTATTCAATTCGTACCATGAATAACAAAAAGTCGCAAGTGACATTCCTGATGAAACCTGTTTTTCTGCACCACAAAGTACGACAGCGGTTGTAGTACGTCATGGTGCAGAAAAACAGGTTTCATCAGGAATGTCACTTGTGCCTTTTTCTTATTCATGGGACGAATTATCATCAGGCATGAAAAACTTTGGATGTAATGTGTCCCATTCAGCCAATCCTGCCAAGATCTTCTACTGAACTCCTGTGATATAGATTTGAGTGGTTATAAGACGCTCAGCTGTTAGTTGCTTGATTATCCAAATGAACAACTCAGTGTAAACTGTGTTCCGACTTTCTTCTTTCGGATTAAAATCAAGATCGCTGACATTCCGGTTAACTGATGGGCTAACAAGTCATAATTGAGGGCAGCAAATTATGGAAACATAAATAGCATGTGGTGTAGCACAGTAATCAAAATGTGCTCATATCTCAATTGTCTCAATTCTCAGATGTTCCTGGACCTGTGAAGAACCTGAATGTTTTGGACACAGCTGATGGGGAGGTTAGCCTTGCCTGGGATGAGCCTGACACTGATGGCGGGAGTAAAATTCTTGGCTATGTGGTGGAGAGGCGTGACATTAAACGAAAGACATGGGCTATGGCTACTGACCGCGCCGACAGCCCAGAGTACTGCGTTTCAGGACTACAGAAGGACTGCCTGTACCTCTTCCGTGTTTGTGCCCGCAACAGGGTGGGCTATGGAAAGTACGTGGAAACCTACGATCCTGTCCAAGCCAAGAACCAATTTGGTAAGCATTACAGATATTTTAGAGACATGTCACTCGACTTTCTGTTTATCCACTTTCATAAATCTAGATTCACATTCAGAAAACAAATAACAGAAAGACAGGAATATATTTTTGGCAGACAATGTAAAAAGAATTGGGATTGATCTCATTTATTAGACCTCATTACAAGTTAACCAGACAATTTAAATTCATAATTAATACTACTAATGATAAAATCCTTTATGAAGATGAGCAGTAACATCAGTAGCAGGTTTCTAGATGATTGTAAATGTTCCTGGAGTATATAACTGAATACTGAAGCTTCATGCAAAGGTGGTACCATCAAGTCACTGAAAAGATGGCGTTCTTCATTAGGAAATGGCGGTATAGACATTTCATTGATCTTATCTCCCCTTTAAACCTGATCTGCTCCCAGGCTGGCATATCTAGCTATGGAAGCTCATTGTTTGTTAAGCAAAAAAATAAATATTTCAGTTTGATGGAATGTAAATAATCATGCTGAAAGACAATTAGATAGATATTAGGTGTTGGGACTGATTCAAAAAGATTCAGATGAAGCCTATTCCTGAGTCACTGTCTTAAACAGAGAATATTTATTCAAAACTTGGTTCAGTTCAGGATCAAGCATAAACTGTGTCTATGACACCAGCCAGTTGGTCACCTATAATTCTTTGTGTTTGCAGATGTCCCTGAGGCGCCAGAGGATGTAAGAGTTGAAAAGGTCAACAGGTTTGGAGCAACCCTATCCTGGAGACCCCCACTGTTTGATGGTGGATCTGAAATAACTGCATATATCATTGAGCTTCGAGATCGAACCTCTGTGCGGTGGGAGCCAGCCCTGGTCACCTCACCGGAGGATCTTACCGCTGTTCTGAATGACGTTGTTGAAAATAAGGAGTACATTTTCCGAGTTAGAGCTGAGAACAGGGCCGGAATCGGCAAGCCTAGCCTTGCCACTGATCCTGTAAAAATCATGGACCCCATTGGTGAGTTGGGTGGTATTTGCCTTGTATTGTCATAAGTAGTTGATGAATACCTTGTAAGTCACTGTTTCATACCATTTTATATTTTCAGAGAGGCCAAGCCCACCACTGAATTTGGACTACTCCAATCAGACCAAGGACTCAGTTCAGCTGACGTGGGACACCCCCCTGTACAATGGAGGCAGCATGATTACCGGCTACATAATCGAAAAATGTGAAGATGGAACAGAGAACTGGCGCAGATGCAACCCCAGGCTCTGTCCAGACCTGGTTTACAAGGTGCCATTTTGCTCAGTCTTTGACCCCCTTGCGGAGAATATAAATAATGCCAATTTCTCTTGTTGTGACGGAGCCTATTAAGGCTTTATAACTCAGTATTTGTTTCAAGGAGACTCTGGAAAATTATTCCATTGAAGCAAGACATTTGGAAATTGAATTACAGAATTATTTAGGAATTAAATTTCAAAAGGACAAGGTTCACTAACCATCAAAATTGGCCCTGTCTAAAAACTAATAATCATTGGTGTCATTTATTGACTTAATAGCCAAAATTTAAAAAAATGACTTATAACAAGCCTTACTGCCCCATGATTGCCATGGCAACGGAACAGGAAATTGCACCATGCAAAATGTCATTATTTGGCATATTTTCAATCCCAAGAGCAAAAGAGTTCAATATGTTGTCTTATAAACCATGTATATCAATTATTATATAAATAATTAACAATTCAACATTACCAGGATGTCTGGCCCATGGTTGCCATGGCAACGGGAGAGGGAATTGTTCCATTCAAAATGTCATTATTTGGAATATTTTCAAACCAAAGAGCAAAGGAGTCCAAGATAATGTCTTATTAGTAATCCATGTTAATTATTATTAATTAGGGTGGGTGGGTGGGTAGGTAGGTAGGAACGTTATTTTATTTTTAAAAAAATATTTTAATGCAGTACTTCTTGATAAAATTTTAAACCACAATAAAACCACTCTATAGGCCCTATATTCAAATCTCTACAGTAATCTCAAAAGTTTTTTTTTGTCCAAAAAGTCTGCAATGACAGTAGGCAAGATACCTTTAGCAATCAAAAACGCCAATAAAATTTGTAGGGTAGGGGGAAAACAGGGACTGTCGAGTAATAGGAATCAGGGGTATTTTTTCTATGCCTTATCACACTTATACTGGAGCAAAATTATATTTGTCTCTTATATTTCTGAATTAATTATGCTACCCATTAATTATATTAAAAACAAAATTAAGGTCAGATTCGATTCAGTTCACAAACTTCAAAGTTGCATAATATGATGCGTGCTCAAGGACCGAGCTGATCGAGGGGCAAAATGTCGGGCATCGATCGGGCATCAGATAGCCTATAGCCCTATCTTACTTTTCAAAGAGTTATTTATTGGTTCTACATCTCTACCATACCTCAGAATATCCGTATATGAGCATATTTTTATAGCTTTTGCATTGATAAAACTTACCTTTCCTCGTGTGCCTGTAGTTCACCTGGGTTCACCTGGAGCGTTTCCTCATCGGATCATTGTCGAAAGACGAAACTGGGTCATCGCGCCGAAAAGCCTGACGCCACTGATTATCTGGCTCGTACATTGAGTAATTAGGCCTGACACGCAATGACACTATACTATTTACTCGATATTTACATATCAGACATATTAGAAAAGACTCATCATTCAAAATATTACGCGTCGACAAAGCAGGAAATGCGAACAGCTGTACATCAAAGAACGCCGCTTACGCAAGAGGTGCAATTGAAAAGTTGGATTTCAGTATGAAATACGATTCGTGCCTCGTGTTGAATCCTTAGCGAAAAACACACAATCCATACATTTTTTTGATTACACATAAAAATACTTACAATTGTATAAAATAACGTTACATTTTAAGTTATTATTTGTAAAAATATCACGAAATTCTATTTTATTTCCGTTTGTAAATGCCAATCCCACATTTATATATTTTGCATAACTAAGCGCGTCACTAATGTAAACTACTCATTTTCGAAATTAAACTTGGGCGGCAGGCCTCGCCCACAATACAACCTACACAAATAAGTAAATAATTTATAATAGATTTGATTGATATATAAATTATTTTGGGCGAAGTATGCCGCCCACGCGAAAAACTGATTTGAACGTCGTCTTTTTCGCTCGAAATCTCTTGAAGTGAAGTCATTGCCAAGTTGAAGCATCCGTAAAATCAATTTCGGGTCTTGGTAACCAACGGCAAGTTTATTGTTGGACGGCATATATCTCTAACGATTGATTCGACAAATGAAAATTGTTCAAGGTTGTGATTGGTAATTCACGAAAATTCAGGGCCAGTTATGTGGGTTAGTGAACCTAGTTCTTTACGGACGCTAGCATCTATTTCTGAGCAAAGGTGTAAAGAAACCTGTAAATAACATCACTATTCTTGCATTGACAACTAAAAATTCTGAAAATTGTATTCAGAATTATGTTGCTCAATAATATGACATATTCTTCTCAGGTTACTGGCCTGACGCAAGGTCAGAAATACCACTACAGAGTGTGCGCTGAGAATGCTGCCGGAGTTTCAGACCCGTCTCACACGGTTGGACCCCTCCTGGCTGATGATCCGCATGGTATGCAGATTTGAGCTTTATGCCATAAAACAATAAATTATAATTCTAATTCACATTTCCTCAAATGGTAAACAGGTTCCTTATTGTAACTGGGTCAATTGTTCTACTGTAGTTGCCCCAACTATGGATCTCAGTGCATTCAAGGATGGCCTAGAGGTGATTGTCCCTCACCCTGTTGCTATTCGCATACCCATCACTGGGTACCCCACACCGAAGGCCAGTTGGAGTGTGGGAGAGGTGGTATTGACCCCTGGAGACCGTGTGTCCATGACAACCAAGCCAATCTACACGGAACTAGTGATCACTCCCAGTGTGCGCCCAGACAAGGGCAAGTACACGATTCAACTGGAGAACGATAAGGGCTCAGTCTCAGGAGACATTGATGTGAACGTCATCGGTAAGTGAACAGTAGAATGCTTTTCCTGTTAAAATCAATAATGGGAGTAATAATCATCGGGCACATTTTCAAGAAACGTTCTTGCTTTTTAAAGTTGGTTTCTCCTGTGTTCAGCTCCCCCAAGTGTACCAAGAGACTTCAAAGTATCTGAGGTGACGAGACACCATGTGCACTTGATGTGGGAGGCACCAGAAAATGATGGTGGAAGCCCAATTACTGGATACCAAATTGAGAAGCGCGAGGTGACCCGCAAGACCTGGGTTAAGGTATGAACGGACGGACGACGGACGGACATGGTGTCGACATACTGCCCCCTTTCCTCTTTGGAGGGCAGGGGCATTAAAAAAGATTAGATGCGTGGAGAATTTTTTAAAAACTAAATCTTAAAGGGATATTTCAACATCTTGGCAAATAGGCCTACTGCCATAATCCCTATGGTTATATGAGTAGGTGATTACCTTTAGTTATCTGTGCGCGTTGTTTTGAGATTCGGGGGTGGGAGATGTGAGCTGCTCAGCGAACATAATGAAAGTAAACGGTACAGGTCCCTCCCTCCTTCGACACTCATCAAACACACAATCCAGCAGCTCCAAAACGCTCTCATGGACAAGTTGTGACCCATACATTCACCACACTATAAAATAATAATGTATTATTACGAGACGAGTTATTATCCAGGCAAATGCATGACCAGACATATCATCTGGGCGGAGTGAATTCAAAAGCGTATGTTTACTGCAGCTACTCCGGAACTCGAAACAACACTCGAAAATCTGGACGTAGTTCTGAGTATTTGCTTCATGTGTCATAATTTTATATAATTATACATATATGTTGATATCAGTCTTCATCACAGGATTCACTGCTGTCATTAAGCTGTTGAAATATGGAAACCGTGTTAGGGAGAAAATATTTGAACCTTCATGTTTTTGAATGAGGGTTTCATGAAAGTGTCAATATGATGGTTCCATTACTTTTTTCCAGGTTATTTCTGGCGTAGAAGATCTGGAGTACACTGTCGCAGATGTGATCGAGGGAAAAGAGTATTTATTCAGTGTAACTGCTTTCAACAAGTGTGGACCAGGGGAGCCTGCCTATATTGATGATCCAGTGAATGTGTCGTCGCCAGCCAGTAAGTTATGCAAAATTTTGGACGTAAATTAAGGTAGTATTTTCTCTTTCGTGCAATAAATTTGAGGCAGTATAATCTCTCATTCTGTTGAATGTGATCATCAGCTGTACCAGATCCACCTGAGAATTTGAGGTGGAGAGACAAGTCCGCCAGCGGAATCTTCCTTTCCTGGGAGCCCCCAAAGTACGATGGCGGTGCTGCTATTAAGGGCTACATTGTCGATAAATGCGAACGTGGATCTGACAAATGGGAGCCCTGTGGAGACATGGTGCCTGAGCACAAGTAAGAGGAGTGATTATGTTGCAATTTGATTTTCTCAAAAAATTATGTCAGTATGTGCAGAAATACACTATAGGCCAAAAGTTTGGGGCCACCCTCAGATTTAAAAACACACATCAGCGGTTCTTTCCTTATTTATTGCACATGAAATGACTTCAGTGCATAAAATATAGGAAGCCGATGGGTTTTGGGTGAATTCCAGACCTCAGACCACATTTTAAAGCTGTCTTGACTGATTCATCACTGACCACAATGTTTTATAATTGAGTTCCAATGGCTTTGTGTTAAAATTGTTCACATCCTAGTGCCATAAAATCATGTTATGTAACAAGAAGGCATGGCATGCTGCTTAAACGCTTTCCCCAAAACCAAGGGGTCACATCGCACCATTAAAATTCTGCGGGTGGCCCCAAACTTTTGGCCTGTGGTGTAGTATTTGTCAAATAATATTTATGTTTAAAAAATCAAAGGCATTTTAATATGTTTGAGTTTTATTGGTGGAATAAAATGGTCCCCTACCCCCAAAATGGTGCATAATTTTGTTTACTTACATACTTTCAATTATCGCTTTTACCATTGATATACTGTGATACTTTGTCTGCTGAAATATAAATATCTTATGTATCTTTAGTGGCTTTCATGGATGCATATATATTAATTTACTTGTGAAAATGTAATTTTTGAGTTCCAGAGCAGTATGAATGCGTTGAATGCAAATGAAATTTGGTTTTAATGCATACTATTTATAGATGATGATTAAATACATTTTTTACAAAGCATAATAATCTTTGTATTACCAGTTAATTTGAGTCATCACTGTCCTTCAGATTCGAAGTGACTGGCCTCAAAGAGGGCAAGTGGTATTCCTACCGTGTCAGGGCTATCAACAGACTGGGAGCCAGCAGGCCCTGCAGGGCTACTGATGAGATCCAGGCTGTGGATCCAATAGGTAAACAATCCCTGAGTCCACAGAAATTATGTGGAGTTGTTCTCGTTGAAGAGTTTGAAACTTCATACATTTCTTGTTTAATCCACAGAACCTCCAGATATTCAGCTGGACGTCAAACTGCTTGCTGGTTTGACTGTGAAGGCAGGGACCAAGATCGAGCTGCCTGCTCGAGTGAGAGGAAAACCAGAGCCGAAAATCACCTGGACCAAGGCGGACCTCGTCCTGAAACCGGATGACCGGGTCTCCATCGAGACTAAACCTGGTCTCACCACAGTGACCATAGAAAAGACCAGGAGAGACGACACGGCGACGTACATCATCGAGGCAGTGAACAGCTGTGGTCGAGCGACTGCAACAGTGGATGTCAACATTCTTGGTATGGAAGTTTAATGTTTTTTTTCTTCCTGTTGTGTTAATAATGTGTCTGCTGGTAATGTATTGTGTAATATATGACTTCATTAATGCTTTCAACAGATAAGCCTGGCCCTCCAGCCGCATTCGACATCTCGGAGATCACCAATCAGTCCTGCTTACTAGCATGGAACCCTCCCAGAGATGATGGCGGCTCAATGGTCACCAATTACATTGTGGAGCGGAAGGATGCAGGCAGTGAGGAGTGGAAGAAGCTTTCTACAACTGTGAAACTGACCTCTTTTAAGGCCACCAAGCTGGTGCCTCTAAAGGAATATACTTTTAGAGTGTTTGCTGAGAACCAATACGGCATCGGAGAACCTGTGCAACATGTTCCAATTGTTGCTAAGTACCCCTTCGGTATGTGAATTTTTCTTTTGTGTGTGCATGCTAGATCTACCACGATGTATTATTTTTGTTTTTAAAACCTGTATCAAAAATATGAATACACTTTTACTTTGGTTTGGAGTCTGACTATGTCCTTACTTCAGATCCACCTGGCATGCCAACTCGGCTGGAGCCATCCGACGTCGCTAAGGACTCCTTGACCCTTTCATGGCAGGAGCCAGATGAGGATGGCGGTAGCCCGATTACCGGATATTGGGTTGAGAGACTCGACCCAGAAACTGACAAGTGGATCAGATGCAACAAGCTTCCAATACTAGATACAACATACAGGTAGGAAAGATAAAGGGCTCTAAATTCGCTCCCCCCACTCACCGCGCCTGCGCCGAGTGTCGCATTGATTTGCCTGACGCGGCTGTATCTGTAGTGTTTCATCTCTAAGGTGTTAAGAGTGCTGCAGACCGTTCTTTCAAATTCTTTTTTACAAAAGATCATCTTAGGTGAAGAAGTAATCTGGGAAATGCATTTGCTTCTTACTGAGGCCTTAAGAAGGATCTAAAGAAACTCTTAGCGCTAAGATCTTCTTAAATGAATCAGGGAAATGCGGCCTTTGAATGTAATCAGTTGTGCAAAATATTTGCTTCGCTTCCAGTGTGCAAGCGGCTTTACTGAGCATAGAACGCAACCATTAACCATATATATATATATATATATGCACTGCCTGATGCCGAGGCAGTTTGTGGTTGGCTGAGAAAGATGTGAAGTGGTTAATTTGCATCACAGATTCAGCTGCGTTGATTAAGGCAGGTCAAGTTTCCATTACGCGTGACAACCGCCTTTAATCTGACATCAGGACAATCGATGTAGATACTATAATTTATGTCCTTATTCAGATAGTTAAATTAAATAGTGCTTCCTGTAATTATTTATTGCATTGAAATGTGCCTGACATTCTGGAAACCTGCCTATGAGGTTTCGGTGATGTGTGCGCACTGTACGCCGGGTCAGCTAAATTACCACTGCACAGAAAGTAAACCAGGTTGGAGCTGGCGAGCTTTCTGCGCAACTCCAGTGGAAACTTTAGCAATGAAATTGCCACTGTGCCATGATGAATTTGTGACACCTCCCCCCGCTACGTCGCTACACCCATCTCTGCGTACGTCTGTCTACCAAATGGCCAAAGTGGCTGCGCATGGTGTTGCACCAGACAAAATTACCACTGCGCGTGCTGCACCGGACGAAATTACCACTGCGCAGGCTGCACCGGACGAAATTACCACTGCGCAGGCTGCACCGTACGAAATTACCACTGCGCGGGCTGCACCTGACGAAATTACCACTGCGCGGGCTGCACCGGACGAAATTACCACTGCGCAGGCTGCACCGTACGAAATTACCACTGCGCGGGCTGCACCGGACGAAATTACCACTGCGCGGGCTGCACCGGACGAAATTACCACTGCGTGGGCTGCACCAGACGAAATTACCACTGCGTGGGCTGCACCAGACGAAATTACCACTGCGCGAGCTGCACCGTACGAAATTACCACTGCGCGGGCTGCACCTGATGAAATTACCACTGCGCGGGCTGCACAGGACGAAATTACCACTGCGCGGGCTGCACCTGACGAAATTACCACTGCGCGGGCTGCACCGGACGAAATTATCACTGCGCGGGCTGCACCTGACGAAATTACCACTGCGCGGGCTGCACCGGACGAAATTACCACTGCGCGGGCTGCACCGGACGAAATTACCACTGCGCGGGCTGCACCGGACGAAATTACCACTGCGCGGGCTGCACCGGACGAAATTACCACTGCGCGGGCTGCACCGCGCGAAATTACCACTGCGCGGGCTGCACCGGACGAAATTACCACTGCGTGGGCTGCACCGGACGAAATTACCACTGCGCAGGCTGCACCGGACGAAATTACCACTGCGCAGGCTGCACCACGCTGCGCCACCCTGCGCTGCACTGAGAAATTAGAGCCCAAAATGTTTTTGCCTTGGATTTATGGTGTTGTAGTGTTGCAGTGTATTACGCATGTGTGACTCTTTCATGCGAAAAACATCACAGCCTGGACAGTGGACACACCTGATGAAATTGTGTGGTCTAGTTATGAAGCTGAATTGGAGGAATTTCTGCCCTCCTGTTATTTCAATTTGTTAATCTTGTGCTAGTTAAACTGGATTTATATAGCTCAGTTGGCTAATTGACAAAAAAAATCCAATTTAATTGAGCCCATCTGGCAGTGCCATTATTTTCCGTTGCATCTGTCATTCTCGGGCACGAGATCATGACGTCAGCATGGCAGTCTGGTGCTTCCAGGCATCAAGGCCAATGCACTCGATCTAATGAGAAATCGCTTTGAAAATGCTGCATTGTCAGAAATACGGTTGTGTCAATGGCATTAAACAGAAGATGGCCGGTGTGACATCCACACGTTCCCAAAGGACAGGGATTTAATTCGCCGTAGGGTTATAAACTCGCACAATGCATGTCACGATCCCATGCTTTTGCGGGCTGAAACTCTGTCTCACGTGGCTTGAGTTCAAAACAATGGCAGCCTCCGTTTGGAATTTATCTTGGAATTACGGGCTATTATCGCCAATTATGTGGAAAGGACTCATTTTCTTGCGGAAATACTTGAGTGGGGTGCTGTTGGACGTCATTGCAGTTAATACAAGTCGAAACAGGTAGGCGTGAAAATCCTCCTTTAAATGCTAAATTTATAAAATACCAACACACACTGCTCAAAATATTTCCCACATGGGACACTTCAGCTCTGAATTGATCAGATCAGTATTTCTCGCTGCTCTAAATAAGTCAGCTTCATTTTCGCTATCGATTTCAGCAACGTATCTAGACATTCAGGATTTTTATCATTAAACTCACTGCCATCCCTTGACAAGAACAAGGATGTTGTAATGTTCTTACAGTGCCAAGGCAGCATTTAATGTCTTCAGCATCATGTCAGGCCGCAATATGGTTACAAACAATCTCCGATAGCTCCTCCTATCAGGCCATGTGTTTGACTCATATGACGCTGCGTAACGTTCATGTCACGTTATATACGGGAACAAATGACCATCAGAGGTAATTTTGCTGTATAATGTTGCTTCAAACTAATTTTTTAGCATCAATTATCATGGAACGAGTCTCCAAACATGTATTCAGGCTACGCTGGAGCTGGAGGTTTGTGTCTGGGACCAATGAATTAAGCCTGGAAAGAACATGCGACTCTGGTAACTTACAGCTCGTCTGTACTGTCTGTGTCTGTTTCTGTAGAGTGAAAGGGTTGGCTACGAAAAAGAAGCACCGATTCCGTGTCTTGGCTGAGAATCTTGCTGGGCTTGGAAAGCCAAGCAAGGAGACTGAACCGATCTTGGTGAAAGATCCTATTGGTATGATTCCTTACGATTTATTAGGATTATTACGAAGCATCAATTATTTTCAACCTTGAATTTTTAGTAATTATCTGACAAAGCACTAATCACACAACCTGTCACATATTGATCTTCAAAGCAAGCAAAGGTACAGGTCAAATCAAAAATCCATATTTGTTTCTCAAGATCCCCCTTGGCCTCCTGGCAAGCCCTTCGTGAAAGACATCGGAAAGACCTCTGCCATGTTACAGTGGAACAGGCCTGAGCACGACGGAGGGGCCAAGATCGAGTATTACATAATTGAAATGCTGAAGAGTGGCACCGAAGACTGGGTGAGCGTGGCTGACGATATCCCCACGACTGAGCACCTTCTGAAGGGGCTAAAGGAGCAGCAGGAGTACTCCTTCCGCATTCGAGCCGTCAACGCCGTGGGACGGAGTCAACCTAGTGACCCCTCTGATCCCGTGGTCTGCAAGGAGAGACTATGTAAGATATTACATCAAATTATAAGCATTTAGCAGAAATATATAGCTTCAGTTATAGGCTGAGTTATCCACCTGTGGTACTACTTTACTGACCCTAAATATACAAAAGATGAAGTTCAGGTGTTCTCCCATAATTGGATGTTAAATATGTTGCTGTGTTTTTAGTTCCTCCTTCCCCTCCGCGTTGGCTCGAGGTGGTCAACATCACCAAGATAAGCGCTGAGCTGAAGTGGGCAGTTCCTGAATCAGACGGAGGTTCTCCAATCACAAATTACATTATGGAGAAGAGGGACGTGAGGCGCAAGGCCTGGCAGCCCGTGGACACCACCGTGAGAGAGACCCAGTACACTGTCACACCCCTGAACGAGGGCTCTTTGTATGTGTTCCGGGTGGCAGCTGAGAACGCCGCTGGGCAGAGCGACTACTGTGAATTGGAGGACGCCGTCCTGGCGAAGGATACGTTCAGTAAGAATATTTAATGCAGGTTTACTCCTTTAATATAGACACAGTATAAATACAAGAGGAGACTGGAGTACTCATTTCACTTGCATCAATTTGTTTGGGTGCCAAGACCAACGTTTCGATGTCAATGAGTCTTGGCACCTAAATAAATTGATGTAAGTGATTTGAGCGCTCCAGGCTCGTCTTCTGTTTGTGTCTGCTGCGCTTTCGGAGAGCACCGAGCTCCGCTGAGTGAGGGCCTGCAGCACAAGAGGCTCCTTCATCTGACAGATACAGGGTGTTTAATGCATCATATCTATGCTTTTTGTGCTGTATTTTTTACGTGATGACCACCTGCCGTAAAACGCATCTCTGCATTCGCCAGCTACCCCCGGGCCACCGTACGCCCTGACTGTGCTGGACGTCACAAAGAGACAGGTTGAACTGAAGTGGGAACCACCGAAGAACGATGGTGGTCGGCCCATTACAAAGTAAGTTTGCTTCTGAAACTTATGATTTTTAAATCTTCATTATGCTTCTATCTATATGTAGAGCATAATGTAAAATATTTGGTTTGTTTTTCCACTGCATAGCAAATGAAGACCACCAAAGAAAATCGATTTGAGTGATTTTTTGTATATTTCATTCATGATATATTATAATTATATTTATAATAATATATAATATTGTATATTATTATTATATTTTTTGCATATTTTTTCGGTGCTTTATTTCTAAGATCGTTTTGAATTTTTAATTCATCATTTCTTCACAACGTGAAAATGTGACTGTTAATTTTTCAATTTTGGTCTTCAAATGAAATACTATCTTAATTATAACAGCCGAGTGGCCTCTGTGTGTGCGTGCTTGTGTGTGTGAGTGTCCGGCCACTCCGTGCTAGATTCCACCGGGCGCTTATCTGCTGCATAGCAGGAGCGACGCTGTTTGGCTCTGTCTTGCAGGTAACTGTGTATAGCCAATCAGTGCTAGACTCCACCGGGCACGTATCTGCAGCATAACGTGAGCGACGCTATTATAATATATACATACAGGGGGGATTCCCCCTTTGTCCTCCCCTGGGGATTCCCCCTGTATGTCCTCTCCTGGGGATTCCCCTTTGTCCTCTCCTGGGGATTCCCCCTTTTGAACCCAAGCCAATTCATCCGCAGGAGTCCTGAATCCCAAAAAACAGATGCCAGGCCGCAAGAGAAAGTAGCGCGTAATCTGCAATATAACGTGAGCAACACTATTATGCTCCGTCTTGCAGGCGACTTTGTGTCCCACTGAGCGCGGAATGTCAGCGCCGCAAATTCCCCTTGATGGTTACTTAGTTTTAGTTACTATAAAAATATTGGTCGCGTGACTGTCACCTTGGTGTTTATGGAAACACCATAGCAACACGATAGCAACGTGACAACATCATCGAGGTGCATGTGATGACATCATAATGCTGCACGAAGTTACATAAAATAGAACCTTTGGATCCCCACGGGCAGAGTGCTAGCACTATTTAATACTAAATACTACACAATCTACTATGTACTATATTTGCACCATATTACTGTATCTCTCCCTCATCGTTGTCTTGAATTAGTTATATAGAAAGGACATTTTAGCCAAGTCAGATGCCTTGTATTCTGAAAATAGGGCATGAGAGTCAAAATACGATCTGTATGGCGTTGAAGTCTTTGTTTTATCACACAAAACTTACATATAACAATATCATTGTGTCTAATAGATATGTAATTGAGAAGAAAGAAAAGCTGGGGACCCGCTGGATGAAAGCTGCGAAGACCCCGGGGCCCGAATGCAAATTCACAGTGTCAGATGTTGTTGAGGGAAGTGAGGTGCAATTTCAGGTTCGCGCTGAAAATGAAGCTGGTGTTGGACACCCAAGTGAGCCCACAGACATCCTGAAAATCGAAGATCCGATCAGTACGTTTTCCTCTGTTTTAATTCTCAATAAGTGCATCACAACAACAATGAATTCTTCTGTTGAAGGTAATAACACAAGTTAATTAGCACAAGCTGTAATCAACCACCTGATTCTTTATCCAGGTGCCCCGTCTCCCCCCCTGGGGCTGCACGTGACCGACGCTGGCAGAGGCCACATCTCCGTCGCATGGAAGCCACCTGAGAAAAACGGCGGCAGTCCCATCACTGGCTATCACATCGAGCTGTCTGAGGTCGGCACTGACAAGTGGATGAGAGTCAACTCGCGTCCCGTTAAAGAGTTGAAATTCACGGCAGAGGAAGGAATCAAACCAGAGAGAAAATACCTTGTGAGAGTTCGAGCCATCAATGCCGTGGGTGTTAGCGACCCGTCTGAGGCCTCTGACGAGGTCACTGCCAAGGATCCTGACTGTAAGAACCTCGCAAATTGGTTTAAATTATGCTAGTCGTTATGTTTCAGGGAAAACCAGCCAGATTATGATTTGTTTTTCCTTCAAAGGCAAGCCATCCATTAACCTGGAGACGCAGGACATCGAAGTGGTTGAGGGTAAAAAGCTGAATGTACTTGTCCCATACAAAGCCATTCCAAAACCAAGAGTATCGTGGCTGAAAGGTGGCATTGAGGTGAAGGCTGATGACAGAGTCACCATGAGCTGTGATATTGGTACAGTACACTTAGAAGTTCTCCACTGCAAGCACGAGGATGCTGGGGCATACACTGTTACGCTGGAGAACACCCTGGGATCTGCAACTGGAACTGTCAATGTTAAAGTCATTGGTATGCTTTTGTTTATACGATATATTGCATGCATTATGCCTTAATTAATTTCATGAATGGATTTTTGCATTACTTAATCAACTGTGTTGTTTCCCTGAATCAACAGGTCTTCCTGGGAAATGCAAAGACATTGCTGCCAGTGAGGTCACAAAAAATTCCTGCACAATGTCTTGGAATCCTCCAGATAATGATGGGGGCACACCTATCTTGCGCTATGTTCTGGAGCGGCGAGAAACTGCCAAAAAGACCTTCATGCCTGTGATGACAGACAACAAATTGACTTGTAAAGTTAAGGATCTGATGGTGCATGGGGAGTATTATTTCCGTGTTAAGGCAGTAAATAAGATTGGAGGTGGCGAATATATTGAGACGCAAAACCCTGTGATTACGGAGGAACAGAAACGTAAGTGATAATAAAAGCTGGCACCAGCTGTTAGTGTTCAGACAGGATTCTATTTGTATTTTTGCCTGTATTTGCTGCGGAGGTCAAAATATTTGTGTATTTTAATAAAATGATAGCAGGTGCAGTTTGGAAGTTTTTACAAACCCAACAATGAGCACACATAGCCATAAACAATGAAAATTAAACATTTAAAAGTAACTTGCAAATTAGATTTTTTTCCCCGATACTAACAAATTATTTTCCAGGATTGTCTTAAAATTGAAAAAACATTTAATTTATATTCCAGAGCGACCAGATGCACCTATTGATGTTGAAGCTCACAGTCCAACCTCACAGTCTGTGACTCTGACTTGGAGCCCCCCTCCAAGTGATGGTGGCTGCCCAATATTGGGCTATATTGTGGAGAAGATGGAAAAGGATGGTGATAAGTTTGAGCGATGCACTGAGGCTCTGGTGCCTGGACTGTCCTTCAAACTGACAGGCTTGGAAGAGGGCAAGGAATATCAGTTCCGTGTCCGTGCTGAAAATATTGCTGGAGTCAGCGATCCATCCCGCAGCACACAGCTAATCAAAGCTGCCGACCCTGTCGGTAAGCACGGCTGGAGGCTTTATTATTACCATTTACATAGGAAATAATTGCAGTAATTGAATTCATTTACTTTCAATCACCATTTAAATTTAAATAGTCGGCTCATCTAGCTTCAATGAAACTTCATTTCAGAACCACCTAAGGTCCGTCTGAGGGGAAGTCAAGAATATGGCCTGAGCTTCAAAAAAGGAGAAGAGATTAAAGTGGATGCCATCATCTCAGGATCTCCTTACCCAACTGTGACATGGCTGAGGAACGATGAGGTCATTAAACCAGAGGCTGTTAAGAGACAGCAGAGGGTGGTTGTGAGGAGGAGAAAGGCTAAGGATGCTCCTGAAGAACCAGAGGAGCCTTACCACCCATCCCTTCCGGAACGTCTCTCATTTGACATGTACAAGAGGGGCGAGTGCTCACTTATGGTACGCGACTCCATCAGGACTGACCACGGGCTTTTTGTTGTGAAAGTTGAGAACCCACATGGTGCAGACACGGCGTTCTGTGAGGTCAATATTCTTGGTAAGTTAGTCCACTCATTAAGTTTATCAGTTCATATGGTTTTGATTTTTTACTGTACTGTTTAGATTTTTTTAAAATTGATTTTTTTCCCCAACTTGTAACCTGCAGATAAACCTGGACCTCCAGTCAATATTACCTTTGATGACATCAGGAACACATCTCTCATCTGCCAGTGGGAACCACCTCTAGATAATGGTGGCACCGAAATTACTAGTTACATTGTGGAGAAAAAAGACGCATCGAAAAAAGATGACGATGATGCATGGGTTACTGTAACTGCAAACGTTAAAGGATGCAAGCATCAGGTGACCAAACTCATTGAAGGAAAGGAGTACATTTTCCGTGTGACGGCTGAAAACAAGATTGGTCCAGGGCGTCCACGTGTGTCAGCACCAGTTATGGCTAAGAATCAGTTTGGTAAGGGAATTTCATGCACCATTCAGATGGAAATTGCATACTTTTCGAAAGTTAGAATTTTCAATTCTTAAATTTTCATTTCCTATTTGTATTGAAGAACCACCCGATGCTCCCAACATGCCTAAAACTGGAGAAACTGCTGCAAACAGCATTCTCGTTTCTTGGAATGAGCCTAAAGACAATGGAAGCCCCATCTTGGGCTACTGGTTGGAGAGAAAAGAAGTCAACAGCACGCATTGGACCAGAGTGAACCGCAACTTGCTCAGTGCCCTGGAAATGAGAGCTGAAGGACTGATGGAGGGTTTAACGTATATCTTCAGAGTGTGCGCAGAGAATTTAGCTGGACCTGGACCTTTCAGTGTCCCATCTGAGCCCAAGACAGCACAAGATCCAATTCGTAAGTTAATGAGTTTGACAGCACATTACATGTTTAACATAATGAAATAATAATCAAAAAAACGAAAAAATTATATTTTAAAACACTCTTCAACCCTAACTCCCCTCAGGGGTAGTTTGGTCGTTACAAAATTTTCAGTAGTGTGCCATCAAAGGTATAGAAGCATCTCACCTTTGAACGTATGATTGGTTTCAACCTGTTCCCATTTCAAATCACCTGATGAACAATAGTATAATTTATTGACTGCATAATCAAGACGATTTCATAGGCAGACAATGATTCATAAGAAATCACAGAGATCACTAATGGCTGTACTGAAAACATACATACAAAACACATGATATTGTAAGAATGGAAATAGTTCAAATAACTCAATACTTTCTCTGAATTTCATCACCAATTATTGGTTTTTTCAGCACTGTAATTTACTTTGAGAAGGCGTGCATTTGAGAACGATTTCAGAATTTAAAAGAATACATTTAAAAAGATGAACATCCTCTTAGGGATATGAAACCCCGCCAAACATTAGTAGAATTGATTATTAGCTCAGCTAATAAAAAAATGTCAATTTATGAGCTTCAGGAATTCAAATTTATAGAAGGCTTATCACAGTTTTATGTCATTATTAATGATGATGGGGAAAATGCTTGATCACTTGGTGAAGCAGTCAGCAGTGATTCCAGCTAAAAGCAAATGGGCCGGTCATTCTACTAATTAGTCTTTGCATCCGAGCAAATTATGGTTTGGTTGCTAATTAGGCAAAGTAAATCAAACTGTTTCAGGGGAATCATGCGTATAAGATGAGGTCACTGAAGGGCTCTAATACCTCTGACAGCACATCACTGATAATGTCGGCTTGAAGATGTCAAGATTATAATGCAAAGGCATTTTCATCTTCTGCATCAACAGTACCACCTGGTCCACCAGTCCCAAGAATTCTTGAGGCGACTAAATCATCCATTGAAGTTGCATGGGACCCTCCCATGTACAACGGAGGAGGAGATATCCTCGGCTACCATGTTGAGAAGGTTGCAGTGGGAGAAAAAGACTGGTCCCGGTCCACTGAGAGACTGTGTAAGGAGCGACTGTTCACTGTCACTGGACTTACAGCGGGAAAAGACTACATTGTTCGAGTAATTGCTGTAAACAATGCTGGTGAAGGTGCTCCTGGCATGACTGAGACTTTCACTGCAAAAGACCCACGAGGTACTTATTTATTGTTTATGAAAGAAGTTGCTAACTGGAAAAAACTGGACATTTTTAGAATTTTTTCTTCACTTCTTCCCTCATGACAGAGCCACCAGTCGTTGACTTTGACGTATCGGTGAAAAACGGTATCACTGTCAGGGCTGGGCAGACCCTGAAGTTGCCGGCGCTTGTGACTGGTAGACCTTCACCGGAGGTGATATGGACGAAGGATGAAAAAGACACTGACAAAGAACGTGTTGTAATTGAAACTGTTGGAAAAAACAGTATTCTTGTCATCAAGGATGTATTGAGAACAGAGCGTGGCAAATACCAGATCACTGCAACAAACATTTGTGGAACAAAATCAGCATCTACTACAGTAGAAGTTGTGGGTATGTAGTCAAAAGATTGTGATTTTTTTTTATTTCATTACTGTTGAGTCCATTTTTAAAAACCTTTATATGTCAACTTTTCATTAGATGTTCCTGGTCCTGTGGTTGATCTGAAGCCATCCAAGGTCTCTAAAAAGATGATCTCTCTGACCTGGACTGAACCTGTTGACAATGGTGGAAGTGAGGTTATTGGTTATGTTGTTGAAAGAAGGGATGCAAGGATGTACACATGGAGACAGCCTTTAGAGACTGCAGGATGTAAATGTGATATTGTTGGACTCCTTGAAGGAGAAGACTACATGTTCCGTGTTGTGGCAAGGAATAGATATGGCTGCGGCCCTCCAGTAGACATTGGGCCTGTTCGTGCTGTAGACCCAATAGGTAAGCTTTCATCACCATTAAAATCTGCCAGCACTTATAATGAAATCACATTTTAATGACATTAAGTGGTCATGTTTGCCTCTTCAATAAATAGGGACGCCTGGTGAACCAGAAAAACTTCAGAGGACTGAAAGGACCAAGACATCTGTAACGCTCTCCTGGAAGCCGCCTCGTAATGACGGAGGCTGTCCCATTATAGGCTACTACATTGAGAAAAGGAGACAAGATAGTGATGAATTTGAGATTGCAAATCCACAGATGTGCAGGGGGCTCACGTTCACAGTGCCGAACCTGACAGAGCTCCACATGTATGAATTCCGTGTTAAAGCTGTAAATGAAGTTGGGATTGGAGACCCTTCAGCGATACTAAAGGCCAAGGTTCAGGAGGATGCAGGTTAGGTTTGCTTGAAGTTTTTATGTGGATAAGGCAAATATTGAAAATGATTAGTTTATTAATTTATAATTAATTAAAATTGTTTTTCCAGTTGCCCCAGTTGTGACCTTATTAAAGAAGTTCAAGGACAACATCATCAGTGTCAAAACAGGAGAAGCAATTGAAATTCCTGCTGAAGTCGTTGGCCTGCCAATGCCAAAGATCGAATGGTCCAAGGAGGGAGTCAATATTGAGAAGCCAACTGAGATGCTTTTGATTGAAACAGAGGAGTTGAACAAAACAACAGCGAATACCAAGCTTAGCATTCCCGTAACGGTCAGACAAGACCATGGTGTCTATAGAGTTTCAGGCTCAAACCGTCTCGGGGAAGCTAAACGTAGTGTTCGGGTGGAGATATTAGGTAAGCATATTGAATTTAAGACAATGTAAATGCGTGAGACTGTGAAAAGCATTAAGATTTTCTTTCGGATTCCACAGATCGCCCATCACCACCAAGAAATGTTGTAATTTCTGACATTCGAGCTGAATCCTGCTTTTTGACTTGGGATGCGCCAGAAGACAATGGCGGCAGTGAGCTCACAAACTACATAATCGAGAAGCGGGACGCCAGCAAGAAGAAGTCTGATTGGGAGCCAGTAGCCAACTCTGTGCTCGACAGGCGATATGGGGTTGGTTTATCCTTGACTTTAAATGGGAAAATACGTATTGGAGTTAATAAACTCAAATATTTGTTTCATTGATTTACCAAATGTCTTCTTTCCAAGGTTTTGAAACTGGAAACAAATGGAGTGTACCAGTTTAGAGTCAGTGCAGAAAACAAGTGTGGTGTCAGCGATGGCTGTGAATCTGAGAAAGTGACGCTGAAAGACCCATTTGGACTCCCTGGCCCACCGCAGAGGCCAAAGATCGTTAGCCGTACCAAGGTATCCATGTTTGTGAAATGGGAGCCTCCTCTGGACAACGGGGGATCGACCATTACGGGCTATGTGCTTGAGAAGAGAGAGAGAGGAGCTGTCTATTGGACTCGTGTGCACAGGGGTGGAGTTACAAAACCGGTGGTGAAAGGCTTGGAATATAATGTACTCCACCTTCTTGAGGGTGTAGAGTATAAATTCCGTGCGATGGCCTGCAATGCTGCTGGTGTTGGCCCCCCAAGTGAAGCATCTGAGAGTGCATTAGCTGAAGATCCTAGCTGTAAGTAACACTTATGGTACTGCTTGTGCTATGACACATTTTTTCTTCTCTTATTTTTGGAAGAACTGTCAAGAAAAATAAAAGCACACAATAGTATTGTCGGCAATTCATTACTTTCATTCGCTTTTTACTTCTTAGATCCTCCCAGTGCCCCATCATGCCCAGAAGTAACAGGGAAAACCGACACCTCAATCACTCTCGGTTGGAACCCACCAGAGAAAGATGGTGGAAGTCCAATTCTCGGCTACATTATTGAGATGCAGGATGAAAAGTCACCTGACTGGAAAAGGCTAAACAGCAAAGACAAACTGCATCCCACGACAGAATTCACTGTTCCAGACCTTGAAACCATGAAAAAGTACAGATTCAGAATTGTTGCGGTCAATGCTATGGGAGAGTCTGATCCCAGTGCCAGAACAGCTGAAATTGTCGCCAGAGAATTTCAAGGTTTGAATGTACCGTAAGCGTGTTTTGAGGATGCTAATATGTATTATCGATTGTACTAATGATTCTGGTTTTGCTTGTTTCACAGAGGAACCAAATATCACCCTGGAGGTTAATGTAAGTGAGTTGCAGTTTTGTAGAGCTGGCACCACCATTAAGATTCCAGCAGTAATCACTGGACGTCCAGTTCCAGAGGTTCTATGGGAGTTTGACGGAACAGCTAGAACAGAAAAGAAGGACGAACGTCATATCCTTCCTGTGGATTCAGAGGTAGCGCAACTTTTTAAGGTTTTAATATTTTGAATGAACTTCAGTACTTAATTTTGCTATGATTTTGCTGTTATCTAAATGGAAAACAATGCCTTTGTTCAGATTCGTTCAACTGATACAACTTCAACCATTACAATTCCTGAGAGCAAGATGAACCACTCGGGGAGATATATAATCACAGCCAAAAATTCTGCCGGACAGAAAGTTGTTAAAGTCAGAGTCAATGTTTTCGGTAAGTTGGATGCGTGTTTTATTGAGGAACTGTCAAATTGTAATTAAAGTTCCTAATCATGGGTTGTTTTGTGTTTTTCAGATGTTCCAGGACCTCCTAAGGAGTTAAAGGTTTCTGACATCACTAGAGGCACATGCAGACTTACATGGAAGCCTCCTGATAACGATGGCGGTGAAAGAATTATGAGTTACTACATTGAAAAGAAGACTGTTGAAGGCAAAGCCTGGACCAAGGTCAACCCAGCTTGTGGAACTCAGTCTTTCGTTGTCCCTGATCTTAACGAGGGGCAGGAGTACTTCTTCCGTGTCCGTGCAGAGAATCGCTTCGGCTTGGGGCCACATGTTGCCACGATTCAGAGGACAAGGGCAAGGGATCCGCTCTGTAAGTGAAATATGAGACTAGAACAGTCAGAAACCCTTTAAAATACATTCATTATTAATTAAAAAAATAAACAATTGGACACAATGCAAAAATCGCTGTGTGTCATATATTCGTAATCTGGGTAAACTTATTTTTAGATTATTGTCGGCTTCCATACAGGTCATTTTGCCAACTAAAAGATTTTTTCCATCTTTAATGTGACAACGAGTTAAAAAAATACATCATGATACTGGGATATATAATAACGACAATTTCCCAAAAACAAGAGATGTAATTGGTTGAACTGATTAGCTCTGCTCCTGACAAATATTACTATTAAACTATATTTTATAGTATTGTATTATTATGGCCCCAGTCAAAGCGGCTACTATGGATGCATGCTTGTCGTCTCCGCTGCTGCGTCCATGTCTGTGGACACTTCTCTGTGGATGCTGTACAAGCTGTAATTTTTGACCAATTACCTCCATACTTGGTATGGACACTTATGACATCTATCAATTTTGGTTGCCATGGGGACATTATTGGCCGAATAATAATGTGTAAATTAGTGCTGAAACATGGAGATTTCCTCGGGGACGCAGTACAGGCTGGAGAAGCGGGGTCTCGGGGGCTACACCCATGTGGTCGCGGGCGACTGGACTGTCTAGTTATTCGAAGAGCTTCATCCGTGTATTGGAATGAAATGGTAATGGATAGGTTTAAAACATGACAGATCAACACAAATGAAGCTTGATATTTTGAGTGAGCAGCATTTAATGATAATTACTGTGAGTACCCAGCTTATCCTGTTCAAATACGATGTATTAAGAAGCTCTGCATGTCTCATTGGCATGAGGACTTTCTATGTCAATATGAACACCAGCGGTAATTTTTCTAGTGGTAATTTAAATATTTAAAATTTGTATTGTCGTGGGATACGCATTATGCACTATTAAAGTCTTCAAACATGCAAGGCTGACAATAAAATTGTTGTTACTCAAATGTTCTTTTCTCCCTTAGCACCCCCTGATCCTCCTATCAGAGTCAAGATAACTGAGGTGACTAAAAATGCTGCAACATTGACTTGGAAGCCACCGAAGAATGATGGAGGTTCTCCAATCACCCATTACATTGTTGAGCGACTCTGCTGGGACCCCAGTGGGGCACAGAAGGAGTCCTGGAGACAGTGCAACAGGCGTGACATTGAGGAGACCGCTTTCAAAGTTGAGGACCTCGGTGAGGGCGGAGAGTACGAGTTCCGTGTCAAGGCTGTGAATGAGGTTGGAGCAAGCAGGCCATCATCAACGGCTGGACCTGTCATTGTCAGAGATCCGAAATGTACGTAGAAAATATGTACTGAATATGTACTACATTTCAGCACTCCATATTACTTTGAGAATTAACAGCAGTTATGAACCACCATGTGTAATTATTTGTTTACACCTTTTGGCAGGTGCACCAAGCATTCAGCTGGATGAATTCATGGAAGTCGAACAGGGAACTGACATCAAAATTGTCGCTAAAATCAAAGGCAGCCCATTCCCAACCCTTCTGTGGGAAAAGGCTCCACCGCACAAGCCAGAGCAGAGGTGTGATGTGCAGTATGATGAGCACGTCAATAAGATCGTATCTGAGGATAGCTGCACATTGCAGATTAAACAGGGGAAACGTGAAGACACAGGTCTATACACAATAACAGCCAGTAACAGCCTGGGCAAGGCCTCACGGGAAATGAGACTGAATGTCCTGGGTAAAGTTTATTATTGTCATTAATGCTTCTCTGTTTGTAAGAATATTATTCCACTCTTTGGTAAATCTTGGAATTGGAATATTAATGTAATTTTGTACATGTGTGTATTCAGGACGTCCTGGGCCACCTTCTCCACCAATTAAGTTTGAAGACGTGTCTGCTGAGCAGATTACCCTATCCTGGCTTCCTCCGAAGGATGACGGTGGATCGAAGATCACCAACTACGTAATTGAGAAACGTGTTGCTAATAGGAAGACATGGCTCCCAGTGACCAATGAGCCAAAGGGCCGTATATTTACAGTGGACAACTTAATGGAGGGCCATGAGTATGTTTTCCGTATCATGGCTCAAAACAAGTATGGCATCGGTGATCCCCTTGACAGTGAACCAGAGAAAGCCAGGAACCTTTACAGTGAGTATTTTTCTGTTGTATTTCAGATCCTGCAGAGCCATCTTAGAATGGGCTTTGTCCTTGACTGAGTAACTAAGCGACAGAGTAACTTTCAAATTGAAAATTATGCGTGAGAAAACAGTGCTACCTCAGCAAGAACCAAAATGTTTGCCCTAGGAATGAAACATTTTGAGCTGCAGCAAAATCATTTAGCTGGATGTGTCAGCTGGCATTTGTAAGGCAGAAAAAAACAGCAATAATTTGCAGACAACCTTGATACAGATTCAAATATGATATGGACTGTAATAGTATAAAAACTGACACCAAATTTTCAAAAGTAACCTAAAATTATGGTGAACTGTTGAAATGAAGGAGGGCATATTAACAGATGAGGAAAGACAGACTAATTGGAGCAACTTTTACAGGTCGAGCACATGAAGTATGCTTTTTCTACCTCTTTAAAATTGTATAGAGATATAAGGCCGAAATAAAAGAAATTTATTCCTTTGATTTAAAAAAAAATCTTTTTCATGAAAAAGCTTACACAAAAGGCATACTTATTATTTACTATTTAAAGTGAGCATGATGCTAAATTTTTGTGCAGTATTGCACAATATTTGTCTGGTGTGACAATACAAATGCTGGAATATGTGAAATAAATTATCCAAAATAATGGCGCAGGATCATCATTTTAATAGATAATACGCTGAAAATAATCAGCTATATTTTTTGTGAATTTATTTTCAAGGTGCGTATTCAACAGCTAAATTCTCATAGAAGTCAGCATCTCACACAGTATAAAGAAAGCATTTCTTGATTGAGAAGTCATAACACCCAGAGAATTTTAAGACAATAGAATGGACATGACTAGCACATGAATTTGTCAAACTGTTGGCCATATTGGGTAAGACTTCACTTGCTGCCATCTGCCATTTTTCTGCTCAGGAAAGGGTCATAGGACATGTTCAGCTGATAAAGTCAACCTTTTTTGTTGGGTAGTGGGTAAATTGCAGTGCACGTCCAGCCACGTGACATTCATTTGACGATGGGATGTGCCTCTGAACTCTCTTGAGATTAAGCTGAATGCTCCATCGAGCGCAGAACCGCATTGGCCATTCCAGTGTTGTGGCTGATCATGGCATTCCTCTCATTGTTTTGGTTCTGAAACCTCCAAACCTTATTTAGAAAAATAGCTTTTCAGCATTCAGAAGATGTTCAACGTGAGTAGGGTGTTCTGAGTTCGATTCTCCAAGTTTTAGATATGTGTTTCATGAATCATTCACAGAAGCGTTCAATTTAGCTGGCTGCACAGTGTAAATTACCAGAAAGGTGGTGAATGCTTTGTGACTTGCCATGGAGAATTCCAAGCCGCAGGATGCCTCAATGACAAATGTTTTTGAATCAGATTTGTATGTAAACACCTTGCTAAGGCTAAGTTTGGTGCTACCAGACATTTTAATGAATTCCATCTCAATTGTTCTTCCCATAGATCTCCCTGGGAAGTGTGAAAAGCCAACCATTACAAGTATTACTCATGAATCCATGACAGTCAATTGGGAGGAACCTGAAGATGATGGTGGGACGCCCATCACAGGATACTGGCTTGAGCGCAAGGAGACCACAGCAAAACGCTGGAACAGAGTCTCACGTGACCCAATCAGGGTTATGCCCCTTGGTGTGTCCCACTATGTGAACGGTCTAATTGAAGGATCTGAGTACCAGTTCCGCGTGATCGCCATTAATGCAGCTGGCTGCGGGCCACCAAGCGACCCATCTGACCCTGTCTTTGCCAGGGACCCCATGGGTATGTAACAGTAATTTTTTTTATTTTTGCAAATACATTTGTGCAAATCTTAATACATATAAGAAATTAAAAGTATAATGTTCCCCTTTCAGCTCCTCCTGGACCTCCTACCCCTAGAGTTACAGACTGGACCAAGTCAACAGTTGATCTGGAATGGATTCCACCACTGAAGGATGGTGGATCCAAGATTATCGGATATATTGTTGAATTCAAAGAGGAGGGGAAAGAAAATTGGGAAAAAGTGTGTGATTCCTTTTCATTATATTCTTTGTGTACTGTGTCTGTGCAACGTAATGCATACTAATATCATTATTAATTCATCCTTTCAGGCCAAAGATAAAGAAATAAGAGGCACAAAGTTTGTGGTTGGTGGACTGAAAGAGCTCGGACTTTACAGATTTAGGGTCAGAGCAGTGAACGCAGCCGGCGTTGGTGAACCTGGTGATGTCTCTGAGGTGATTAAAGTCGAGGACAAGTCAAGTAAGTCTCAAAAATGACCCTCGTTATTTTTGAACTCAGAATTTCGTAAAGTTCGCTGATCACGTTTTTTATTTTTTTTTGTAGTTGCTCCAGAAATAGACCTAGATGCTGCAGTGAAAGAGCGAATAGTCGTTCACGTCGGCGGCGTGATCCGCATCCTGGCTTATGTGTCTGGCAAGCCGGAGCCCCAGATAACATGGAGCAGAGATGATGGGTCTGTTCCTAGTGAAGCAGTGGTTGAGACGACTGCCATCAGCTCATCTCTGGTGATAAAGAAATGCATCAAAAAACACCAAGGCGTTTACACCCTGACGGCTAAGAATACAGGTGGTGAGAGAAAGAAGCCCATAATTGTGGATGTGTTGGGTAAGTCTAAGTAATTGTACACGTGAACCTCAGTATGAACCTCAGTTTGAATAAAGACACTTTGAATAATACGTTTTCCGTCTCCTCGCAGACGTCCCTGGCCCAGTTGGGGCACCATTCAATGCTGAGAATCTCACCAGTGACTCATGCAAATTAAACTGGTTCAGCCCTGACTATGATGGCGGTTCGGCGATCTCCAACTTTATCGTTCAGAAGCGTGAAGCTGACCATAAAGCGTGGACTTCAGTGCCGTACTCCATCACGAGGAACAGCGCAGTCGTCACTGGCTTGACGAGGGAAAAGGCGTATTTCTTCAGAGTTGCTGCGGAGAATGCTGTTGGAATGGGGCCATTCCGTGAAACCACTGCGGAATTAACCATAAGAGATGCGTTAAGTGAGTAATTATTGCCTTGAATACGACTCAAAAGTGTACTGATAATATTCCACATCGTGCACCAATTTTGATTGGTGCAGAGTATTTTCTTTTAATTAATACGACAATCATGGACATGATTTCTTTTACGTTTTTCTCTCTAGACAAGATATCTGGTTTTGTTGTCTTGTCCTGATGTTGAATCATTCTAAGCATAAGCAAAGGATCGGTTACGCCCATACAGTCCCAAACAGCAGTGAGTGCACATCTCATAAGTGAAGAAACTAATTGCTGTCAATATCAGAATGCAGGCTCTTTGCAATCATTGCAGAAATCTCAATCTGAATTATTTTGACCATTATTGTTCCCTGCCGCCTGAATGCGCGAAGCGGCGGGACATAGTATTCACGACCGTCCATCCGTACGTACGTCCCGAATCCTTGTCAGCAAGATATGTCAAGAACGAATTGACGGATTTCCTTCAAATTTCATGTCAACATGTATTAGGGTGATGCCCCGGCGCCAGTTGATTTTGGTGACCTTCGCGTCACTCCCAAGGTCACACCGAGACACTGTTCATTTTGACACGATTTGCCATTTCCTGGTGGGGGACTAAGACACGTTAGAGGCATATACTTGTAATTATAATATTTGCAGTGGCCTGGCAGCCAGGTGGTCAAATGAGTTTGCATCCAACCTGGGGCCTTTATCTGTGATGTTGATACATTCTCCAGTGTGTGCAACCACAATCAATGACACACATGCCAGGCTAACTGGAGATGCTAAATAAGCATGAGTGTATACTTATTAGCGTCTGACTGTCGTATTTGCTTGTTACATCTACGGGATCGCTTCCGGTTGGCAACTCAAACTTCCACTGAGATGCGTCTCTCAACACCGTCCATTACTGGGATGAAAACAATCAGACGTCTGGTGATTTCTATGAGACGCAGGTGTACCGCGATGCTAGCGGGGGACATACGAGATACTGATAGTGTCATTTGTGTTTCGTAATGTCGAAATTCACCTTGTTAAATAAAAGCCAACATGGTGATATTCCAACCTGATTTTCTGTTATATCTGTTTTCTGAGTTTCCCGCTTTCATTTGATACCAATGAAGTTTTGATCAATAAGATTTACGCTTGATAAAATCAGGAAATAGAAAATTGTGCTTCTTTTTTTGGTCAGTAGACATATTTGCTCCATGATTCAGATCCGCTGTCGGGGTTCTCTTCTTGGCGCATGCTACACCCTCCCACTAATTTTCATGAGAATCACGCAAGTAGTATTTTATCCTGCTGACAAATAGATAAATTAAGGAACAGACAAAAAAAAAAAAAAACCAACAGAAAATGGCCTTCGTGGCAGTGATAAATAAATCGCCATTCAAATTGAGTAAAAATTTCAGGCTCAAAATCGTCAGAGGATTATTACCATTAGTATATCGTAACATTCGTGATATTTTCATGTTCCATCATATTGGCATTGAATATGAAGATATAAAATTATTTTGTATTGTTTTGTCATTCAGCTGTACCTGACCGTCCTGTGGACCTGATCCCCACGGCAGTCACTAAAAGCCACATCAGTCTGACTTGGAAACCGCCTAGGAATGATGGAGGCTCTGATATTACAATGTATATTCTGGAGGCCCGTCCAATCGGCAAGGAGAAATATGTTCGGCTTACAAAGGAGAGATTAATGGATAGGAAATTTACCTTTGATGGTCTCAAGGAGGGCGACACGTATGAATTCCGTGTCTCTGCTGTAAATGAAATCGGCCAAGGAAAACCCTCCTTCAATACAAAGCAAATCACTGCCAGGGATGAACTTGGTATGTAAAAACTGATTCCTCTTTGTGCTCCACGTGACAATTTTAACTCTTAGATGTTTTAAAAGGTTGGGTAATGATCAGTTATTTCATTTTTTGCTCATTTCAGAACCTCCTACAATTGAGCTCGACTTCCGTGACAAGATAATTATCCGGGCTGGCGAGTCCTTTGCCCTGCAAGGTCGGTATACGGGAAAACCAACTCCATCCATTACATGGTTCAAAGACGATGAGGAGCTGAAAGCAGATAACCACATTAAGTTCAAAAACACCCTGACGACATTGTGTCTCGGCATCATGAAAGCAAAACGTGAACACAGCGGGCGATACTGTGTAGTCATTGAGAACAGCACTGGCTCGCGCAAGGGGATCTGCAACTTGACAGTTGTCGGTAAGTTTTCAGTTAATTTTTTTGTGGGCAACTGGAAATGTCTGGTTATAATGTTGGAAATAATAGGTTTACAATATTCAGCTCTAAACTAAACAGTAGACTTTCTGCTGTTAAACAGCTTAAATAACTTGTCATTTACCAATCCCTTGTGGGCACACAATCTGTCCTCAGGTGGAGCAGTTACTCTTTTTGATTGTAGTTGTAGTTAAAACTTGCACCTGCACCCTAAGTTTTTGTGGTCAATTGAACTCTAATGTATCTTTATAAGTTTCAGACTCACTGATTTTCCAATATTTCATTGCATCAAGATGATTCACCATGGTGGTTGCCTCATATACAATAGAATGTGTGAGAAAATATGGGCGTTTTCTTGTTTCATGGCGCCTATTGCTGAGATAATGTAGATTACAGTTCTCAGTTACGGAATGCAAGTTAGCAAATGGATTAGTTTGGCTGATTCTTGGCAAATAGATACGCTCAATGCAGTTTAGACTATATCTTGCTGCTTTGGTCAGCAGTTTGATTTGTACTTATTTATAATAATGCATTGAATCAATTTTTTTTTTCAGATCGTCCTACGCCTCCAGTTGGTCCAGTTGAGTTTGAGGAAGTCCACAGAGATCACATGGTGATTTCTTGGAAGCCACCTCTTGACGATGGCGGTGCTGAAATTTCTAACTACATCATTGAGAAAAGGGAGTCAAACAGGGATATTTGGATGCCTGTGACATCTGCCACCATAAAAAGAATATGCAAAGTGCCTAAATTGGTTGAAGGAAAGAAGTACGTAATGAGAATATGTGCTGAGAACATGTACGGTGTCAGTGACCCCCTGGAATCAGAGGAAATGAGAGCCAAAGATCGATACAGTATGTTCCACATTTTCAAACATTTTCTTGTAATTTAGTAATTGTATCATCACTGTCAATCATATTTTGAATAAGACGTATTTCTCTCTATTCAATCACACTATTTGTATTCTAAATTAGGAGTGCCTGAAGCACCTGATCAGCCAGAAGTGAAGGACATCTTTAAAGACACTGCTCTTGTGCTTTGGAATCGACCTCTCGATGGTGGCAAACCCATTACGAATTACATATTGGAAATGAGGGAGGCTGGATCGAAGAGATGGTCACGTGCTACAAGGGACCATATCTATCCAGACACTTGTTACAGGGTTCAAGAGCTTACTGAGGGCACTCAATACGAGTTCCGTGTCGCAGCGGAGAATGAGATGGGCATTGGTGATCATAGTCCGCCATCAAAGCCCGTACTGGCAAAAGATCCAATTGGTGAGTGCTGTGCCATTTCAGGATATTTTTGTGATGAATTAAATATCTAGCAGAGACATTGAACCTTGTCAGAGCTTAACAGAAACGTGTCGTTCCTATAGTTCGCCCAAGTCCTCCGGTGCTTCCCGAGGCTGTGGATCACACTAAGGATTCAGTCAGTCTGTCCTGGCGTCCACCTCGTCATGATGGCAATGGCAAAATCCTTGGTTACCTGGTTGAGTATCAGAAGGTTGGCGATGAAGAATGGGCTAAGGCTAATCTGACTCCTGAGTCCTGCCCCGAAACAAAACTTAAAGTTATGAACCTCAAAGACGGTCAACTGTACAGATTCAGGGTCATGGCTGTGAATGCTGCTGGCTCTTCTGACCCTGCCTACGTCAAGGAGCCCGTCAAAGTCCAGGACAGACTTGGTAATTTGGATACTGCATACTTCTGGTCTATATATGGAGAATATTTACATTTTGTGGGGGTTTTTTGCTCTGAGATAATATTGCTTTTCTAAATAACAGAGCCTCCCGAGTTGCTGCTTCACGCCAACATGGCTCGTGACCATCTTTGCATGGTGGGATCCGTCATCACTTTGAGCGCTGGGATCAAGGGCATACCGTTCCCCACGGTCGCCTGGCAGAAAAACGGAGCAGACGTCCCTCCCAATGCAGCCATTCAGGTCACTGGCACGGGAAGCAAACTGGAAATCAAAAATGCCGCCCGTTCGGACTGCGGAGATTTTACAATCACTGTCGAAAATCCGGCTGGATCAAAAACGGCCACCTGCACAGTGCTTGTGTTAGGTAGGTAACACTGCATGTTTTGTTTGATGGTTGAAATTTTAACCAAAAGCAATCACATGCACAGTGCTTGTTTTAGCTCAGTAATACTGTTGTTTCCTTTGATGGTTGAAATTTCTCTAATGGCTGTGTCGTGCTGGTATGAAAGCAATGAAATTATAGCAAAATAATATATTTCTTGCTTGTGTGCCTAGATAAACCTGGTCCACCTCGGAATCCTACGGTTTCTGAGGTGACGAGCGAATCAGCTTACCTGAAATGGAAAGAACCGGAGGATAATGGCGGTGCGGTCATCTCCCACTATGTGGTACAGAAGAAAGATGTGGCATCCGACAAATGGGTGCCTGTCTGCGCATCATGCAAAAAACTTACCTTGGTGGCAAATTACTTGATGGAAGGCACTCAGTATTTGTTCCGTATTGCTGCTGAAAACCAGTTTGGAAGAAGCGAATTTGTGACAACAACGAAACCGATCAAAGCTGTTGATCCTCTCTGTGAGTACTGCGAACGATGTCATTACGCTGTAATATCTGTCAATCCTTTCGAATCAGAAAGATCAGGGTCTTTTGGTATTTTACTTCCTGAAACCTCTGGGCCGATGTGTATACTTGTATAGGCCTGAAGGTTTGTCTTCTCCCCATATTCTCCTAGCTGAAATGCTAAATTAGCATCACCACTATAAAAGGATGCATTTTATTTTTGGCCCATCACAACGAACGTTTCAAAACAGGAGTGAATAATTTTCCATTTTAACTTGGATGTCTGAAAGATCAGTAGCATTGGCCCTGGACTTGATAATATTCATCCTAAATATGATCTTTTCATTTATGTTTTTTAGACCCTCCCGGTCCACCAAGGAATTTGCATCATACAGATGCTGACAAAACTGAGGTCTGGCTGGAATGGGAATGGCCAGAACGCACAGGAGGCAGCGAAATTACGGGATTCCTGGTTGAATACCAAGAGGAAGGAGCCAAGGACTGGACCACTTTCAAAACCGTCAGTAATGCGGCGAGCCACGTCACTGGACTCGAAGAGGGGAAAACCTACAGGTTCCGCGTCAAAGCACAGAATGCTATCGGCCTGAGCACCCCAGACACCACAATACCCATCGTCTGTCAAGGGAAACTGGGTGAGTTCGATCCCCACTGCTTTCCTGTTCATGAGGAATGTTTTGTGTTTTGTAGAAGTTTGGAGCACAAGACTTGAAAGTCTCTGCCCTCATTACTGGTGAAAATAGAAAGGAGACCATTTTAGAAAAATTAACCATGTGGACTCAAGTAAAGAGAAAACTCCCGAACTTGTTCTTCCCACTGGCAATTAATATATTACTCGACTGACCGAAACATTGACTAATAAATTAATTCCAAGTGAGAAGACCGCGCGCGGGAGTTTTACTTTACTTCAGTCCTCAGTTGGCCTTACTCCTACACACCTGCCTGCTTACCGGTGTCTGAAAGGTTTTCTTCTTGCTACTCAGAAAAATTAACCATGAAAAATTCTGATGCAGTGGGAAACCTTTATATTAATTTTTCTCTTACTCATTATAACACCAATCCATCCCCCCTTAGGGAAAAAAATACCGATTTTCCTCTGTCCCACCTGGTCAGTCCCCCATTCATGTATCTTCCTTTCTTAAGCTTATAACTAATTAGCAAAGAAAGCAGTGATGAGAATGAAAAGCTACATGGTTATGGCATGGGCCTCTGTCCTGGTGTGGCGATAGAAAGGCTCTTTGTCCACCAAACAAAGTTCATGTTTATTTTCAATGTATAAATGTGTTACCCTGTAGTACTTGGTGGGGTAATATTTTAAAGGTTGTTTTCTTTCATTTTTGGTGAGTAAGCATGTAATCGTGGCCTTTTCCTGAGATCTGTTATTCCAAATTCAGACTTACAGAGTTGCCTGTATTGTGACAAAAAGTTTGAAACGGATCAAAATCTGGCATCGTGCTAAAATGTAATATCTATGAAGTCTAATATTTTATGAAGACCACAATGGAAAAATCATCAGTCAATTTTCATGTTGTGGAGAAATAATGAATTAAATATTCAAAACGATCTTAGAAACAAAGCACTGAAAAAAATGCAAAAATTCTAAAATATATGAGATATTATAAACATATATAATATATATAATATAAAAAAAATGCTACATTTGGACTCATTTTTCCTTTGTGGACATATAGTTAAACATGAGGCATGACATTATCTCATTGATTATCAAAGCAGAAACACTACAGGAAAAAGCAGAAGAAATGACACACAGATTTAAAAAAAAAAACTAATCTGATTATTTTTTCCATAGTGCCACCAAGTATTGAACTGGACGTGAAACTGATTGAAGGCATTGTTGTGAAAGCTGGAAGCACAATGGTTCTCCCAGCAGTAATGAAAGGCATACCGACTCCCACTGCAAAATGGGTCTCTGATGGTAATGAAATCAAAAGTGAGGGCAAATTTAAAGTGGAGACTGAAGGCTTGTCAACAACCCTCACCATCAGTGATTGTGCAAGAGCAGATTCTGGAGAATATCTTCTGACAGTGACAAACCCTGTTGGAAGCAAGACCGTCGCACTGCATGCAACTGTGATTGATGTCCCCGATGCACCTATTGGCCCTGTGAACATACTCGAAGTTACACCTGATCATATGCTCATCAGCTGGCGCCATCCCAAGGATGACGGAGGAACCCCATTAATGAATTATATTGTTGAGAAAAAAGATTTTAAGAAATCCTGGGAGCCATGGGGAGTTGTGAGTACTGGAAGTTTGAGCACAACAGCTAAGATTTCGCGCTTGCAGAAGGGTCGTGAATACGTTGTTCGTATTCGTGCAGCGAACAAGGTTGGCATAGGTGCACCACTTGAAAGTCAACCCACTATTGCTAAATTTATGTTCGACCCACCTAGTCCTCCAGGACAGCCAGAACCTTCTGATGTCACTGAAAATGCAGTGACTTTACATTGGGCCAAGCCATTGAAAGATGGTGGCACCCCAGTCACCGGCTACCATGTTGAGCGCAGAGAACTGACCGGAAAATGGATTTCTGTGAATAAAACTCCCATCTTGGATGAGAAATTCAGGGTATCTGGGCTTTTTGAGGGCAATAGCTATGAGTTCAGAGCGTTTGCAGAAAACGTTGCTGGTATCAGTAAACCTTCCCCCCCATCCGTCCCAGTCAAAGCACTTCGTCCTCTGGCTCCCCCAGGACCTCCATGCAACCTCAAGCTGAAGGACTGGAGCAAAACCTATGCAGACCTGGTTTGGACAAAGCCTTTGAGAGATGGAGGCAGCCCCGTTTTGGGTTACGTTGTAGAGTGCCAGAAATCAGGAGGTGCTAAGTGGGATAGAATCAATGAAGATCTTATTAAACAGTGTGCTTTTAGAGTACCTGGTCTAGTGGAAGGAACAGAATACAGGTTCCGCGTAAGGGCGTCAAACAAAGTCGGCGATGGAGAACCTAGAGACCTAGCGGAAACTGTCCTTGCTAAGGACATTCTTGTTCCTCCTGAGGTCAGCATTGAGGTTGCGTGCAGGGATCTTGTGACCGTGAGAGCTGGACAGATTATATGCCTCGCCGCTCGAGTTAAAGGGAGACCTGATCCAGAAATTACCTGGAGTAAGGATGCAAGGGTTCTGGGGAGAGATAAGCGAACCACAGTGAAGGCTAATTACCCTATTGTTGAACTGATTATTCAGGATTCAACTAGAGCAGATCATGGCAAGTACGCTATTGTGGCAAAGAACAGCAGTGGACATGCGCAAGCAGCTACTGTGGTCAATGTGCTCGACACCCCAGGGCCTTGTCAGAATCTGAAGACTGGATATGTAACCAAAAATACTTGCATGTTATCATGGGAGAATCCAGTCGACAATGGAGGCACTGAAATTACAAATTACATTATCGAGTGCCGGCAACCTAGCCAGAGGGGCTGGTCAGTAGTTTCCCCTGATTGCACAAAACGTGTCATAAAGGCACCACTGAAGGAAAATTGTGAGTATTTCTTCCGTGTTAGTGCAGAGAACAAGTGCGGTGCAGGTCCTACAGTAGAGACGAAAAATCCAATTCTCGCCGTCGATCCTGTTGATAAACCAGGTGAGCCGGAGAATTTGCATATAACTGAAGTTGGGAAGACTTTCGCCTTCCTAAAATGGAAAAGACCAGAAAATGATGGTGGCAGCCGCAACCTTGCCTATCATGTGGAGAAGAAACCGAAAGAAGCAGATGAATGGGAAAGAATACATAGGGGTGCAATCAAAGAAACATATTTTATGGCTGACAGGTGTATTGAAAATCAAATATACCAGTTCAGGGTACAAACCAAAAATGAAGCAGGTGAGAGTAACTGGGTGACTACCGCTGAGACTGTCATCAAAGAGGAAATTCTGGAACCTCAGCTTGAAGTCAAGTTAGTTGGAACTCTTGTGGTAAAGGCTGGCGAATCAATCGCGATTGAAGCTGGAGTCAAAGGAAAACCACAACCCGAGGTCAACTGGACAAAGGAAGGTGTTGAAGGTGACCTTAAAACACCGAGGCTTCATGTTGACACAGGTGCAGATTTCTCCAAATTTCTCATGACTAATTCCAAAAGAGGCGACACTGGGAAATACGTGGTCACCGCCAAAAACTCTGCTGGAAGCTGCACTGCTTTTGCCACTGTCAGTGTGCTTGATAAACCTGGCCCAGTCAGAGCACTCGCAGTGTCTGATATTTCTGTTGATCGCTGTAAATTAACTTGGGATCCTCCAGAGGATAACGGTGGCTGTGATATTCTGAACTACATTCTGGAAAAATGTGAGACGAAGAGAATGGTATGGACTGTACACTCGAATGCAGTGATTACCAATGGTGCTAATGTGACTCGCCTGATAGAAGGAAATGAGTACATCTTCAGAGTGCGAGCAGAGAACAGAATGGGGACTGGCCCTCCGGTGGAGAGCGAGTCCATCATTGCCAGAACACTGTTCAACAGACCAGGACCTCCAGAACCACCTGAGGTCACAAGGATTGCAAAGGCAGAAATGACAGTATCATGGACAGCGCCGGAGAATGATGGTGGAAAGCCCATCACTGGTTACATTCTAGAGAAAAAGGAGCGAGATGCTATCCGATGGTCTGCAGTCATGAGAGATCCTATGCCACAGACACATTTCACCGTTACCAATTTGATTCCTAACCATGAATATCAATTCCGTGTGAAGGCTGTAAATGAAATAGGAGTCGGAGAGCCAAGCCAGCCATCGAGTTCTGCCACTGCTAAGGATCCCGTTGGTATGTGCACTTTCAAATATTGCATTGAATAGAATCCATATATTGGAGTTTATATGAGAGTTTCACTGCATTATTTTTTTTTGTGCTATTACAGATGTTTTGATTATTTTCCTTGACTTAGCATCCTTGCTCTGCAAACTTGTGAACCCCACTTTTTATGAACAATGAAAAATATGACATAATTGTAACAGACCTGCAAATAGATTTTGTCTAATTTCATTGGATCAACTGCCATAGGGAAGTAATGGCTTCTTCAGAGAAAAGATAGAGCCACCTTTCTACTGCATTTTATGAAGGCCTCACAAATTAGTCTGTGTATGAAACTGTGGAACTGAATTTTTTTTGCATGTATATAGAATTAATATATTTATTATATTCAGTATTTATATGCTAGTGTTTATACAGTATGTGTGTTACCTGATCTTTGCAGAACCTCCTGGTCCCCCACGCAACCCAAAGGTTTGTGACAGCACAAAAACATCCATCACACTTGGATGGACAAAACCTCTGTATGACGGTGGTGCGCCAATCATTGGATATGTGGTTGAGATGAGACTGAAGACTGTGGGCAAGAAAGTGGAAGAGAGCTGGAGGAGATGCAATGTTGCGGCTCAGTTAGCCGCGACAGAATTCACGGTCACAAGTTTGGATGAGAAGTTGCAGTATGAATTCCGCGTCTCGGCACAAAACCAAATTGGCTTAGGCCAGCCGGCAGATCTTCCAGAGGCTGTATCACCTCGGGAAATACTTGGTGAGTTACTTTGTCTCTCGGAGTGCCGTTGTCTAGTACTGGAGTTTGTTTTATGGTCCGGGGTGTTTGGGTGTGACAGAGATGCAAAGGGGCGGGAGATTAGGAAGGGGCAGATGCTTTTTCACAGCGCTTTATGTGTTCACGGACTCAGGGCTGCTCTCATGTGTGTACGTTTATATGTGCTTAAGAGCATATGTATGTGCAGTAATATATAATGAAAATTCTTCTTATTAAAAAAGTTCAATAATGTACAGGAGGTATGTAAATAAGTAACTGTCAGGATGATTCTGATTAATTACCGATGGAGAGGGGGTGGGATATGATAAGTTCTTACTTCTTATCACTCCCTTTTGGATGTATAAATTGAACTCAATAATGTAATTATAAACTATTTCCACAGTTTTTTCTTTCTGTCCTTCCTGTTTTGCATATAGTAGCTTTTCTGTTATGCACTCTGTTGTCTTTTTACATGTTAAAAATAAAACTTTAAAAAAATCTTGATGTACGTTATATACTTTTGAATATTATATTGTTTGTGAATATTTCTCGCCATACTCATTCATTTTTGGCATTGGCATTTTCAGAGACACCTGAAATTGATTTAGATGCCAACATGAGAAAGGGCCTTACCGTAAGAGCTGGATGTCCTATCAGACTGTGCGCAACGATTAAAGGAAGACCAGCTCCCAAAGTTGTGTGGAGACGAATGGGACTCGATAATGTCGTGAGAAAGGGTCATGTGGATCTGATCGACACAATGACTTTCCTGGTCATCCCTGAAAGCACCCGTGACGATTCTGGAAAATATTCTCTCACAGTTATCAACTCAGCTGGCGAGAAGGCTGTGTTTGTGAACGTCAAAGTATTAGGTAGGGCATATGAAAACTTGTGGTGAAGTAGTCGATTTTTGACTTTCAAGTAATGTGTACAATTACTGAACAAAGAAGGGGTTTCTGGGTAACTGCTGGACAGTATTATGCAAAGCAGAGGCTGCCACAGAGACGTGGCATGTTAGCCATGTTAATATCCCAGCATACAAAGTGTCATGTATAAAATTACTAGATGTACCCAACAGATGAGACCTCAGAAACCAAGAAAGGGGGGGGCGGGGTCCTCTGTTTCAATTTAATTTTTTTCCACCAATAAAAATGTTTCTCATGCGCTTACTTCAGTGTCAAAAACATTCCACTCAGTCTTCATGAATGTGCAAAAAATTTCTCAAAATTTCCTCCCAAAAGCCACTCATGCCTTACCTCTCGTGTTGTTAAATTCAATTGCCTCCAACATGGTGCGAATAAATGGCATCAAATTTGATACGCGACATCTTCAGACCAAAGTCCCATTATGTCATTTGCACAAAATTGCAACAGAGGAAGATGTGGCCATATTCATTCTGTGGATTTGGCATCTATGGTTTAAATGAGCTCTAACCACTGAAAGCAATGTCCAATCATCACTAAGCTTGGAATCCCTCCTCTAAACTCAAATTGGTCCATAGATGGTGCCACAACAAACAAATGTTGTCATAACTCCCAAATCAATTGGCCAATTAACTAAAAATTAACATCCTTCCCATTTGTCCAGGGTCCGGTGGTTATATATAAGTAAAATGTCATTTTGCAAACAAGATTGCCCTCATAAGCCAATCACAATTCCCCATCCCTTCCACTCCCTGAGCAATCCTGGAGCATCATGAAACTTTACTCCATTTACCTTAAGTGAAAGGCTGATCAACCATGTGCTGTAGTACTGCCTTTTGCCATTTTTACATTTTTTTTCCAATTTCAAAGTTTGCGGGCGTTGAGAGGATATGCCGTCTCCAGACGGATTTTCCATTTGTGTTGCCACCTGGATGTATTTGATTTATCAGATCAAATGTAGGTTGTAGTCTGTTGTTACTGTTTGTGAAATGTGTGAATCTGCATGGATATCAACATATACATATTTTCTTCAACAGATACTCCTGGTCCCGTATCTGGTCTGGGAGCCAGTGACATGACGATGACATCCTGCCAGCTCTCCTGGTCCCCCCCTGAGGTTGATGGTGGTAGCCCAGTAACTCATTATATTATTGAGAAGCGAGAAATTGACAGAAAGACTTGGGGAACAGTGAAAAATGACGTGAAGGAGACGTCCTTCAGAATGAGCAACCTCGTACCAGGCACTGAATATTATTTCAGAGTCACTGCAGTTAATGAGTATGGTCCTGGTGTTCCGGCAGACACCCCAAAGTCTTATCTGGCATCCGACCCCATCAGTACGTGTGCTCGTCTCCGGCGAAGAAACAGATTTCCTGCTTTATTTCCAGACCATTGCTTTACATTGTTTACTTTCCTCTTTTTGCAGGTAAGCCTGACCCTCCGATGAAAGTAGATGTATTGGAAATTACAAAGAATAGTGTTTCTATTGGATGGATACCACCACTGAGGGACGGGGGTGCGAAGATCGATGGTTACGTAGTTGATTATCTGGAGGTTGCACCTCCACCCGAGCCCACGGAAGGAAAACCTGCAGAGCCTCCAGTCAAACATGTCGATATATGGACACCATACTCTGTGGTAAAAGATTTGAGCTTATCTGTTGTTGGCCTGAAGGAGGGCAAAAAATACAAATTCAGAGTTGCAGCACGAAATATAATGGGTTGTAGTCTTCCCACACCAACTAAGGACGCCTATGAAGTCAAGGAGCAGATGTGTAAGTTTATATCCATTTTGTGAAGCATTTTTCATCCTCTCTTTGGGTGTTTTTCCCTAATAACCTCATGTTACCTTATTCTCGTTCAGTGCCGCCGAAGATTATAATGCCCGATGTTGTGACTGAGAAAGCTGGTGCAAAACTGAGAGTAGAGGCTCTTTTGTCAGGAAAGCCAGCACCGGTCTGTAAATGGAAAAAGGGAGAGGATAAAGTTGTTTCATCTAGCCGTCTTGCGGTGCACAAATCACAGAACTGCTGCGTGCTCATTATCAAAGATGTTTCAAGAATGGATAGTGGTCAGTACAGCCTTTTTGCGGAGAACAGTGCTGGAACTGCCGAGGAGCCATTGAAAGTTATCATTTTGGGTGAGTACGACTCAGAACTAAAGCAGATCAGTGCCATCTGATGGATTGTTACAGGTAAACTGATTATCATTTGATGTTTCAGATATCCCTGGTCCACCTCAGCCACCGTTTGAGATCAGTGACGTGGATGCAGATGCTTGCACACTATCTTGGCACCCACCGATTGAGGATGGTGGAAGCAAGATCATTAATTATGTCATAGAAAAGTGCGACGTAACTAGAGGGGATTGGGTCAATGCTCTCTCAACTTGCTTGAAACCTGGTTGCAGAATAGGAAAACTCGTCCCTGGAAAGGAGTACATGTTCCGTGTCCGTGCGGAGAATCGTTACGGAATATCAGACCCAATCACATCTGAAAGGATGATTGCTAAATTCCCATTTGGTGAGCTCTGGTACAATGTATGGATATGAAATGAAATTGCTGTGCATAAACACAGATTTAAAAAATGTGGTTTTTTTTTTCCCCAGATGTCCCCAGTGAACCTCTGAACTGTCGTGTCAACAAAGTCAACAAAGACTGCATGTTTGTGGCCTGGGACCGACCTGAATCCGACGGTGGCAGTCCTATCACTGAATACTACATTGAACGCAAAGAGAGAAACAGTCTTCTTTGGGTTAAGGCAAATGATACCATTGTTCGTACAACTGAGTACCCCTGTGCTGGCTTGATTGAAGGACTGGAGTACACCTTCAGGGTTTCTGCCATTAATCGTGCGGGACAGGGTAAACCAAGTAAAAAGACAGAATTTGTTACAGCAAGAACACCTGTTGGTACGTAATTGACCTTTAATCCCTATTACCATTCTCTAGTAAAAATTACTTTCACAGATGAATCACTGTAATTGATTTTCAACCCCAGATCCGCCTGGAAAACCAGAAGTGATCGATGTAAACAAGAATTCCGTGAGCCTAGTCTGGACCAGGCCAAAACATGATGGTGGCAGCAAAATCATTGGATATTATGTTGAGGCCATGAGGATTCCTGAAGATAGATGGATACGATGCAACACAAGTGTCCAAAATGTCCCTACGGAGGAATACACTGCAACTGGACTGGAAGAGGGAGTCAAGTACCAGTTCAGAGTTATTGCAAAGACGGCAATAAATATCAGCCGACCATCTGAAATCTCCGATCCAGTCCTTGTCTCTGCAGAAAATGGTGAGCAACATGTCTTTTAAAGACAAATGAAACAACAGTCTGCATTCTGTCATACATAGGTCCTTCTTCTGATAGTATCACCTACATTACAAAAACTTTTCTTCTGCATTTTAGTCCCACCAAAAGTAGATATTGGGCTTCACATGAAGAAGCTTTTGCCTGTAAAAGCTGGATCGAACGTTTGTCTTGAGGCTGAAGTTTTTGGAAAACCGATGCCTACTGTCACTTGGAAGAGGAATGAAGAGGTGCTTAAGTCAGGACCAGGTCTGAAAATGTCACAGAAAAGACACCTCTTTCTCCTGGAGTTGTCATCTGTGACAAGAAAAGATACCGGAATGTACTCTATTCTGGCAGAGAATGCTAGTGGCTCTAAATCAGGTGAAATACAGCTGCAAGTTCTTGGTAAGTATGGGCAAGGAAGTGGGTTTGTATAAATTACCATTACCATTAACATGACAAATCTCATGAAAATTTCAAAACTGAATTTGTTCCTATCCAACTTGCTACAATCGATATTTTCAAACCTTAAGGTCATTTAACAACTGTGCCATGCAGGAATCTGGGATGAAGTCTTGAGTAATCTATATGAAACATTTAATACACATGCAAAACATGTAAACCTGGCGTAGTGTGCATTTTTTCTGCATTTTTGTGTTCTATTCCGCACTAAATAATTTTTAAAAAAGTGCACTGTATGGAAGATGGAATGGTTATCAAGCAGCAGCAGTGTTCTGGGGGAAAGCTGAGTTATCACTATCAGACCGTAAATGTCAACAGATTAACGTAAAATGTGGTAATGTTTTGATGTACTAACCAGTGCAGATTAAGTGCTGCAACATAGTTAGAGCACAGCTAACCTGGCAAGCCTGTTCTACCAAGTGATTCATACCTCCCAAGCTTGAAAGGCCTAATTCGCATTTAATTTCATTGATTCATAATTGATTCACACATTATTACGAGTGGGTGGAGAAATATGCCGTAAATCCCGTAATGCGCAAATTTCTGTTTTTCTTCATTTGCCTGAGGGTCTGCGGTATTTGCTATTCAAATGCGGGTCACTTGGGAGCTATGTGATTATCAAATGTTATTCCAATTGCATGCAGTCAGTTGCAAGCTACTTTGCTCGCTAGGTAGCAAGCAATGTTCCCAGCCAATACCAGTCCAATGATGTTAACCACAATTAGGGAATGTTAACCTTAATTAATGTTAACTTTATGTTGGGTCATACTAACCAAAGAAAAACCCTGTCCTTTTTAGCTCCTTTTTAATGCCTTTTTGAACAACAACGTAGCTCAAGAATGTCAACATTAGCTACATCGGAGGTCTCAAATTCAAATCCTTTAGTGTCGCTGTGTGATACCATGTGATCTGCAGTAAGGACAGGCCTCATAAACAATATCTACGGCCTCCTGAACCAAAAAAGAAATTAATTTAAGCACTTGAGTGCATGAACAATCTAAAAATCAGCAGACATAGCTCTTTATAACTTACGATTTTATAACAAGGATTCTCTGCGGATGCAAAAAAAAAAAAAATTCAGAAAATGACAGATATCATCCTTTTTAGTTTATAATAATCTATGAATGTGGCTTTATTTTACAACTGCCTTATCATTCTCTTCCTTTAGATGTACCTGGTCCACCAGCCTCCGTAAAATTTGGGGACGTTTCTGCAAATAGTGTCCACTTAATTTGGGAGCCACCATTAGCAGATGGCGGATCAGTTATAACGAATTATATTATAGATAAACGTGAAACCAGCAGGGCAGATTGGGCTCAGGTCTCAGCTAAAATCAGCGGGAAAACGACAGAATTCACCGTCGAAAGGCTGATCGAGGATCGCGAGTATCAGTTCCGCATCCGCGCTGAGAACAAGTATGGAGTTGGAGAACCTATCCTATCCAGTCCGGTAGTTGCCAAGAATCCTTTTGGTAAGTTTTCCTTTTTATTTGCGAGAACTGGTACTTACTATTATCATGCAAATGATCTCCACATTTTTTTTTCATTTTCAGATGTTCCTGGGCCTTGTGATCCTCCTATAATCACGAATGTCACAAAGGAGCATATGACTGTCAGCTGGAAGGAACCTGCTGATGATGGTGGAGACGCTGTACAGGGATATATGGTGGAGAAGCGTGAAACGAAAGAAGTCAAGTGGTCCAAACTCAACAGGAAGCCTGTTACAGAAAGAACCATTTTGGCTAATAATCTAACAGAGGGAGCAGAGTATGAATTCAGAGTTACAGCTTTAAATCGAGCTGGCTTAGGGAAGCCGAGTGATCCTTCAAGTGCTGTTTTTGCACGCGATCCTCTGTGTGAGTAGTTGAAAAGGTGTTATGCTGAAATTTTGAGATTTTTTCAGTGTTCATCCATGACTTAACTCTTGTATGTGTTGATTCTCAGTTCCCCCTAGTCCACCAGTTTCACCAACAGTCGATGATACGACGCACAGCACAATTAGTCTGTCCTGGAAAAAACCTGCCAACGATGGTGGCACTGAGATATTGGGATACCTGGTTGAAATCAAAAGAGCAGATGGCAAAGACTGGATGAGGTGTAATGTTCCCAAGAATCTACAGGCGACAAACTACACTGTTACCGGACTAATTGAAAAAACTGAGTACCAGCTCCGTGTGTCTGCTGTGAACAAAGTAGGGTTCAGTGAACCAAGTGTAGTTCCGGAAACACATTTAGCAAAGGATATTTTAGGTATGTTGCTATCTTCTGTCAATTATCTATTAATTTAATCTGTCTACCACATCATATTTTGTTTTTGTGGGCTATCTGCAACGTTTTATGTAGATATAGGAAGCTGGTTAGAGATTACCTGAAGAGTCTGCTGAAGATCAGTGACAGGTTCTCCTCTATGGCTGGAACAACTAAACAGCAAATTATATTATAAAACTACAGGGAAGTGTGCCTAATTTTTAGGTAAAGGGAACACATAGCAAATATCAATTATGACACTTTACTATGGTTCATTCTCAATATTAAGAATACTTTCATTTCATGATTTTTTGAAGCATCTACTTCATCCTACGAAATTGTTTAACATGTACCTGAGATTTTTGCTCAGCATTGCTCTCGATATGAAAAGTGATTCAAGACTTGGTAATGGTAATGTGCCCATGCATTTTTCCCAGTGCAGTGCTCTTTGTTAATTCAGTGTATTTTCATTCCTGGTTCACTGAAAATTCAACAGTTTTTCTCATTTTATTTTTGTATTGTGTTCAGTTCCTCCAGAGGGGCTGCTCAGTGACGAGCTGAAGGAGACACTGGTGCTTCGAGCCGGTGTCACCATGAGACTTTATGTCCCATTGCGAGGCCGACCTCCTCCCAAAGTGACCTGGGCAAAGATGAACGCCAATATTAAAGACCGACTGGGGATTATAATAAAAACCACTGAGTGGGACACTCTGGTACTTGCCGAGCATGTCAACAGATATGACGCAGGAAAATACGTCTTGACATTAGAAAACAGCTGTGGAACAAAGACGCATACAATCACCGTCAAAGTTCTCGGTAAGTCTCCCAGAATATTTTACAATTGTGTCCTTAATTTCGAAATGACATCTCTGTCGAATATCATCGCTGCTCAATAATACTAATAATAATAAATAATAATTTGTTTTAATTCAGACACTCCTGGACCACCTGTCAACCTGATGGTTAAAGAGACTTCCAAAGACAGTGCTTACATCCAGTGGGATCCTCCATTAATTGATGGCGGAAGCCCTGTGAAGAGTTATATTGTTGAAAAACGTGATGTGGAGAGAAAGGCATGGTCCACAGTCAGCACTGACTGCACAAAAACATCTTTTAAGATAGAAAACCTGATGGCTGGCAGATCTTACAGCTTTAGAGTTTTAGCGGAGAATGAGTACGGCATTGGGGAGCCGTGTGAGACAGCCGATGCGGTCAGAGCTACTGGTGAGTGAATTTGTTTATGTAGTGATAACATTACTTAAAACCTCTCTGCGCATGTAACTGACCAAAGTTTATTTCACCCCATTCAGAACAACCTGGGCCAGTAATAGACTTCAAGGCAATTCTGGTAACAAAGGATTCCTGTACACTGGGCTGGAAGAAACCACTGTCCGATGGCGGAAGCCGTATTATTGCTTACCTACTTGAAGTCTTTAGTGACGACAAATGGAGGGGACTGATGAAATCAAAGAACATGCAGTATAGTGCTAAAGATCTCATTGAAGGAAAGGAATATACTTACAGAGTAAAAGCTGTGAATGATTGTGGAGAAAGTCCACCCAAGGAACTCAAAATTGTGGCTAAGGATCTCGTTGGTGAGTGCAAATACATAATTTGGTTGAAATCTCAATGACCTAATTCTGAGTGTGCACGTATTCTGGCAGATCTAAACATTTTTCCTCTATTCCTCCTGATTGTAGTTCCCCCTGGATGTGACTTACGAGGTTTGACAAATTTGAGCTACATCGCAAAGGAAGGTAGTACTGTCCGTCTCAAGATCCCAATTAGTGGAAAACCTGCACCTGCTGTCACATGGAAAAAGGGTGAAGATGTAACTCTCACTGAAACTGGAAGAGTCTCTGTAGAGTCTACGGCCGTTAACACAACTCTTCTGATTCATGACTGTCAAAGAGCAGATGGGTCAAAATACACCATCACTCTCAAAAACTGTGCTGGCACCAAGGAAGCCATCCTCTTTGTTAGAGTTGTTGGAAAGCCAGGAATTCCCACTGCACCAGTAAAATTCAATGAAGTCACAGCTGATGGAATCACTTTGAAATGGGGTGCACCAAAGGAAGATGGTGGATCAGAAATAACTAACTACATCCTTGAGAAGAGGGATTCCACAACCAACATGTGGGTCACGTGTGCAACAAACGTTAAAGACAATGTCTTCCGAGTAACAAATCTGCATGAAGGGACGGAATATATATTTAGAGTGTCCGCGGAAAATAAGTACGGAGTTGGAGAGGGCCTGAAGTCTGACCCTGTAGTGGCTAAGCATCCATTCAGTGAGTATTTTTTCATATTTTTTTTTCTCTAAAACGGTTGGTGATGTAAGCAAGTGGCGCTCAATGCAGATCAAAATAGGCGCGGTTTGTCCTTGTCCAGCTCCACCTCTCTACGCATTGTGAAGCTCCACCCCTCAGTTGTAGAGGTATTGGTATGTTGGCTTGGGGGTGGACCTGAGCTGTTTTCAGGCTGGATGTAGAGGGAACTGGGCCCATTGTCTCTGCAGTATATTCACTAATCTATTTGCAATCTTGACAGATGTTCCTGATGCCCCGCCTCCACCACAGATTATGAGTATGCGGCACAACTGCGCTGTACTGGCATGGTCAGACCCAAAGAAAACTGGAGGATCACCAATTACTGGTACTGAGTGTTTATTTATTATTCATAAAGAAAACCACAAGCACTGCAATTGTCTTTTAATTCCCGTATCATTGATACTGGTATAAAAAACACCGCAAAGTTAAATGCAAAAGCGCTTTTTGATTTTTTTTTTTTTTTTCTGGTTCTGTAGTCCAGCATATACAACATACTATTTTCAATAAAAGAGCGGTTCTTTAGAGGTGACGGTCATCTTAATTTTTTAGGAATAGGCCTCATCCACGTCAGGTGAACTGTATGGGTGCAAAAGTATGTAAATATACTCTTCTAAAAAAGAAACTATACAAATACTGAATTATTGATTACACTTTCTTTTCAATATGTTTTCCACATTTGTCAAAACATTTCATGTATAATAAGTTGATGCTAACAACAATGTATAGTTTTTTTTTAGAAGAGTATAAATACATTTGCAGTAACTGTAAACTCACTTGTGTATTTAACCATTCTGTTCATTTACACAGGCTATCATGTTGAATTCAAGGAGAGGAATAGTCAGTTATGGAAGAGAGCAAGCGAGACACCCCTGAAAATGAGGGAACACAAGGTGAAGGGTCTTACTGAAGGCCTTGAGTATGAATTCAGAGTCATGGCCACGAACAAAGCAGGCGTTGGAAGGCCAAGTCTACCAACTGCACCGCACGTTGCCCTGGATCCAATTGGTGAATATCCGGATCGATACTTTATGCCTTTATGATGTAACAACTTTTCTGCAGAAGTTTATTATCCCCCGCCAACACGGAGTGGGAGGGGGATATAGGTTTGACCTCCGTCCGTCCGTGTGTGCGTCCGTCCGTCCGTCCGAGATAAAGGGGACAGCTTTACTCAGAAACTACAACAGATACAGCAACCAAATTTGGTTTGTAGCTTCAGACCATAAAGGCCTTGATTGAGTTCGAAAATGAGAAGCGCACAATTGGCGGGGGATTTTGTAGACCATGTCGACTTGTTTTAATTATACTTTTGTATTATTTCAGATTCTCCTGGAAAACCTGATGTTATAAACATCACAAGAAGCACTGTTACACTCATGTGGACTGAACCCAAATATGATGGTGGACACAGATTGACAGGGTACATTGTTGAGAGACGTGATTTGCCCTCCAAACTTTGGGTGAAAGCAAACAGTGTCAATGTCGTGGATTGTGCGTATACAGTGCCTGACCTTCAAGAAGGCTGTAAATATGAGTTCAGAATTCGAGCCAAGAATGCTGCTGGGGCTATTAGTCCACCATCAGATCAAACTGATACACTTGTGTGTAGAGATGAATATGGTAAGATACAGTTTTGTCTGAATTTTTTGTAATATCATAATTAAAAGTGTTTTGATATTTGCGTTTGTAATAAACCTAAATATTGATTTTTAAACAGCGGCGCCAACCATCATAATTGATCCAACCATAAAGGAGGGACTTGCTGTTCGAGCTGGTGATACCATTGTGATAAACGCAACAAGTATACTCGGGAAACCGCTTCCAACTTCAGCTTGGTCTAAAGGTGGAAAATTCTTTAAACCATCAGATATCTGTCAGATTGAAAAAACTCCAACATCATCTACACTATCCATTAAGTATGCCAGCAGGAAGGATTCTGGTGAATATACCATTTCTGCCAGCAACCCATTTGGTATCAAGGAGGAAAATGTCAAAGTAACGGTTCTAGATGTACCTGGACCACCAGGACCTATTGAAGCTAGCGGTGTGTCTGCTGTAAAAGCTACTTTGAGATGGTCACCACCACATGAGGATGGAGGTTCTCCAATCAAATGTTACACTCTTGAGAAGAGGGAGAGCAGCCGTCTTCTCTGGACCATACTTGCTGAAAACGTGATTGACTGCCATTACGTTGCAACCAAGCTCATCCAGGACAATGAATACGTATTCCGTGTTTCAGCTGTGAACCAGTATGGCACTGGTGATGCAACACTGTCAGAACCTGTGAAAATGGTGGATAGCTTCGGTATGTTTAATGATCTAAATTATTTTATTTAGCCTAATTGTTTTTTCTTTAAAGACAAAATTCTAAAAAAAAAATTGTTCAAATTCAATTACAGGTCCACCAGGCCCTCCATCAAAACCAGGAGTTAGTCATGTGGACAAGACCTCAGTCACAATTAACTGGAAGAGACCAGTTGAAGACGGAGGAAGTGATATCATCGGCTATAGTGTTGAGAAGAAAGAAAGAAAAGGCATGAGATGGATCAGAGCATCAAAGCAAACTATCCCTGATCTCTATTATAAAGTGGAGGGTCTCACTGAAGGAGTGGAATATGAATTCCGAGTCAGCGCAGAGAACAAAGCCGGCTTCGGAGAGCCCAGTGAGCCATCACTGCCCGTCTTAACAAAAGGAGAAGCAAGTGAGTATGCAGAGTACTAACATAAAATCAACATTTATGGCCCAATTCAACAACCCTTTATCCCTATTAAGCTTTTCAGAACAAAAATGGTCTAACTACTGTATATTGTTTGTCTTTCATGGGATTGCAGTAAAGTCAAAAATTCATGAAAAAATCAGCTTGTCGTAAATTACTTTATTTTATTTTAAATACCTCATTTCAGAATTTCTTAATTTATATGAGAAATCTATGGAATTTTGTTTTGAACATATTTTTTCTGGAAGATATTGAATATGGAATCAGCTGATTGATGTCTAATCTAATTGCTTACTGCAACACAGGAAAATTATTAGACAAAGCTTGAAAATATTAATCACCAGAGTACTTCTAATTTATGAGGGAAATTTGTGGAGTGTCTAAGTCATGCTAGCATTGATAAATGCTTTGGTAATCATTCTTCTAGGGTAGCAAATGTGAGAGTCGGACACCATAGGTGTATTAGTCTATATCAAGGCAGAATAAGAAAATTAATAGTTTTTACATTTCCTCAAAAAGAGGAAATCAAATGCATTTCACAGTGTAATACACAGTTAGCAACTCACACTACCATCAACAGCTATATACTATATGCATGATAAAACAGTGTAATCCTTATTTCTAATCAAACTGTCCTCATGTCGAACTGCAAAAACGATTGGCCGCACTAATTTTCAGTAGCTGCCTGGCACAGGAAGGCCATTCAAATGAATGTCACAAAATGGACTAATAAGATGCTACAAAACTAGATATCAATTGTACTTGATGACTGTTCAATCATCCCCACAGCCCCAAACTCTGGACTGTATTTCTTACTAAATTATGGTTCCTCTTAGGATGCTGCCATACTGCATAAGTGAGTTAGACCACTCTTGCATTCGCTTGCTTTGGCTTTTTGGAAGTGTTCATACCTAGTGACCTTCAGTTATACCCACAATGGGCTAGATCTGAGATAGTTCAGTATTGCACACAGCAGATCTGACCCTAATCTCCAAATTCCTGTGTTAAACTTAATAATCATAAAAAAGTATAGTAAGACCACTCTTGTTCTGAGAGGCTAAATTAATGTGCCAAAGAATGGATAGGCTGCCCTTCAACACTTGCACAGCAAGGTAGCTGCTTCTTTTCATACATTCCCCGTGAGCTTCATATTTTCATATATAATGTGGCACTGGAGGCACAGTGTTCGGCTTCCTCACAGTGCAATCCCCAAGTGAAAGACAGGCAGTCAGCATTGCTCCTTAAATTGATTCTGATCCTTATAGACTGAATCCCCCCTATACCTCCCTTGCGTGACCCTAAGCCCATTGTGCAATACCCCTGCTGGTTTTGATCTGGGGCCATCTTGCTCACTTATGCACCATTAGTACCCCACTCACTGAGTGAACGACCCAGCAGCCACTGAAAATACTATTTTACAATGGGACTTATTAAATTGTATTTCAGTCCAATACTTTCTCACAATATTTGTGCAGTGCTCATATGTGCACTTCTGATTTCTAATTTTCTATCAATTTTGGAGGTGTATTAACCCTTTGAATGCCAAGTCTCTTATTCTAAGTCAAAGTTCTGGAAGCTCATTGCTTTAAATTACCTGTTGTGATTGTCAAATCAGGATTAGAATGATCAGTTATTAACAGTATGATGACTTAATTGTGAACTTATCCTTTTAGGGTTAGAAATTTTTTGTACTCGTGTAGTTCTGCACATATTTAGTTGTACAAGGAGTGTAATTACTGATATAGATACACTGGTGTACAGGACATTCAGTTGAAAGAGTAGTTATTTTTCTGCTGTTTTTAAAATTATTTTCTGGTGTTATTAAGATTAATTGCCAATTGTTTTCTGTTGGCTGACTGAATATAGATTTTTGTCAAGAATTGAAATAATATGAATATTGTAACTTTTCAGATGTACCTGGGCCTCCATCAAATCCAAGGGTTACTGATACAACTAAAACTACTGCTTCATTTCACTGGGGAAGACCTCTTGATGACGGTGGACTTGATATCACAGGATATATTGTTGAACATCAAAAGGAAGGTGATGAACAATGGGTGAAAGACACAACAGGCACTGCGCTGAGAATTACTAATTTTGTTGTGGCAGGCCTTCAAACCAGTGCAAAGTATAATTTCAGAGTCAGTGCAATGAATGCGGTTGGAGTTGGTAAACCAGCTCATATTGCAGACCTTGTTGAAATTGTGGACCGTGAGGAACTCCCAGACTTTGAGCTTGATGCTGAGCTGAGAAGAACTCTTGTTGTAAAGGCAGGATGCTCCATACGTATTTTTGTACCAATCAAAGGTCGCCCGACTCCTCAAGTCACCTGGATGAAGGAGGAAAAGCCTCTCATAGGTCATGCTCACATTGACAACACTGAGTCATATACACTCCTGGTTATCCCTGATTGTACTAGGCATGATGCAGGAAAATATGTCCTGATGGTGGAAAATGCTGCTGGCAAGAAGTCTGGAGAAGTTAATGTCCGAGTTTTGGATTCACCAGGACCTCCAATTAACTTGAAGCCAGTTGAAATTACCAAAGACAGCATCTTCCTTCGGTGGGAAATGCCATTAAATGATGGTGGCTCAAAGATTACCAACTATATTATTGAGAAGAGAGAAGCAACCCGAAAAGCTTTTGCCACAGTCATATCAAATTGTCCAAAGTGTTCTGTTAGAGTTCCAAATCTGGCAGAAGGATCAGAGTATTACTTCAGAGTAAGGGCTGAAAATGAATTTGGAATTGGTGAGCCAGTGGAAACTACTGATCCAATAAAAGCCTCTCAAGTACCAAGTCCTCCGGAAATAGTTAACATCACCGAGGTCACTAAGAATTCTGCAACACTTGTGTGGACTAAACCAAAACATGATGGTGGCAGTAGAATCACTGGATATGTCGTTGAGGCTCTGAAGAAGGGTACTGAACAGTGGTCCCATGTGTCTACTCTGAAGAGCCTTGGATATACTGCAAGTAATCTCAGCGAAAATGAGGAATATTTGTTCAGAGTTATGGCTGTGAACAGTTCAGGGAGAAGCCGTCCTCGTGAAAGTAGACAGATTGTTACTAAGGATCAAACCACTAGACCCGAATTCGATCTAAGCAGAATTTCTCACAGATTAGTGATTGCTAAGGCTGGAGATGATGTCAAAATTGAAATTCCTGTTTTGGGTCGTCCCAAACCTTCAGTTTCTTGGAAGAAGGAGGAACATGCCCTAAAACAGACTCAGAGGGTAAACACTGAAGATACTTTGACATCAACTATCCTGAATATTGTTGAATGCACAAGGAATGACAGTGGACAATATTATGTAACTGGGAAAAATATACTTGGCACTGTTACAGAACGAATTACACTCAAAGTACATGATGTGCCAGGACCACCAAGAGGACCAATTAAATTTGATAAAGTTTCCCGTGACTTTATCACATTTTCATGGGATTCCCCTGAGAATGATGGAGGCGTGCCAATTAACTACTACGTTGTTGAATTGCGTGAAACCACAGGTAACACCTGGATACAGCTATCTGCAACAGTAATTCGAACAACATTTAAAGCTGTTGGGCTTATCACAGGACTTGAATATCAGTTCCGTGTTAAAGCTAAAAACCGTTATGGTGAGGGGCCGCCTATAACTTCAGAAACAGTGGTTGCAGCATATCCATTCAAAGTTCCTGGACCACCAGGTACACCACAAGTAGTAGGCTTCACAAAAGACTCTATGACTATTGCCTGGCATGAGCCAATTTCAGATGGAGGAAGTGAAATCATAGGCTATCACATTGAAAGAAAAGAGAGGAGCAGCATTTTGTGGCAAAGAGTCGGCAAAGCTTTAGCTGGAAACATTTTCAAATCATCAGGACTGGATTCTGGAGTGGCTTATGAATTCAGAGTTTTAGCCGAAAATGCTGCAGGAGTAGGTAAGCCAAGCAAGTCATCAGAGCCAATGTTAGCCCTTGATCCAGTGGATCCTCCAGGCCAGCCATTTGCAATTCACATTACTAAAAACACAGTGACTCTCGAATGGACAAAGCCTGAATATGATGGTGGGTTCAAAATCACTGGATACACTGTTGAAAAGAAAGACTTACCAAATGGACGTTGGCACAAAGCCAACTTCAGCAACATTATTGACACCACATTTACTGTAAGTGGACTGATAGAAGATGCTTCCTATGAATTCCGTGTTCTTGCTCGGAATTCAGCTGGTGCTGTAAGTAACCCATCGGATCCAACAAATCCAATTACTTGCAAAGATGACTCTGAAGCACCAAGAATTATGGTCGATGCTAAGTTTAAGGATACTTTACTTGTGAAAGCTGGAGAAATCTTCAAACTTGAGGCAGATGTCATTGGCCAACCAACACCCACTATAGTTTGGACAAAAGATGGAAAAGAAATTGAAAATACTTTAAAATTACAAATGAAAATGACAGATTTTGCAACAACTTTGATTAATAAAGACTCATTAAGGACAGATGGAGGATCATTCATTTTAACTGCCACTAACTCGGGAGGCTTTGCAAAACATATATTCAATGTCAAAGTTCTTGATAGACCAGGGCCACCAGGTGCGCCATTAGCTGTGACAGACCTGACTGCTGAAAATTGTATAATTTCATGGTCACCACCTGCTTACGATGGTGGAGCTCCGATAGAGCATTATGTCGTTGAAAAGCGTGAAACAAGTCGACTTGCCTGGACTAATGTAGCATCTGATTTGAATGTCACGACATTCAAAGTCACCAAGTTGCTAAAAGGAAATGAATATATCTTTAGAGTGATGGCTGTTAATAAATATGGAGTTGGTGAACCTCTTGAATCAGAACCAGTTGTTGCTACCAATCCCTATGTGCCACCTGATCCTCCGCAGACACCTGAAGTAACAGCCATCACTAAAGATTCCATGGTAGTTTGCTGGGGACCTCCTAAGAGTGATGGTGGAAGTAGCATTACCAACTATGTAATTGAACGAAGAGATAGAGCTGGCCTCCGCTGGATGAAATGCAACAAGAAGATTGTTACTGATTTGATGTATAAGGTATCTGGGCTTGTGCCAAGTCATGATTATGAATTTAGAATTTTTGCGGAAAATGCTGCTGGTATAAGTGGACCCAGTCCTGTAAGTCAATATTACAAGGCTGCTGATGCAATGTTCAAGCCTGGCCCCCCAGGAAATCCAAGGGTCTTGGACACGACAAAGTCATCAATTACTCTTGCGTGGAACAAACCAGTATATGACGGAGGTTCACCTATCACAGGCTACATTGTGGAGACCTGCCTCCCAGCTGAGGATGAATGGTCTATTGTAACCCCGAAGGAACTATGGTTGGGTCAATCCTTTACAATAACGAACCTGAAGGAAGATCAAGAATATAAAATTAATATTTCAGCTGTTAACTCTGAGGGAGTTGGAGAGGCTGCTTCTGTTCCTGGAACGCCGAAGGCTGAGGACAGACAGATTCCACCTGAAATTGAGCTGGATGCTGACCTCCGTAAGGTTATTAAGCTTAGGGCTGGTAACACACTGAGATTGTTTGTACCAATAAAAGGTAGACCAGATCCTGCAGTTAAATGGTCAAGAGAAAATGGTGAACCTCTTGAAAGAGCAACAATCGAGAACACAACATCTTATACATCAGTAATTGTTGGAAATGTAAACAGGTCTGACACTGGAAAGTATTTGCTGACAATAGAAAACAGTTCTGGAAGCAAGACAGCACATGTTAATGTGCAAATATTGGACACTCCTGGAGCACCAGTTAACTTGAAAATCCAGGCAGTTACGAAACAGTCGGTCTCACTCATCTGGGACCCCCCACATAACGATGGTGGCGCAAAAGTTAAGAATTACATAGTAGAGAAGCGCGAAGCAACAAGAAAAGCATATTCTACAGACATGGCTAATTGCCATAAAACTAGCTGGACAGTTGATAATCTGCAGGAGGGATGTAATTATTACTTCCGAGTTTTAGCTGAAAATGAATATGGAATTGGTCTGCCTGTTGAAACTACTGAGTCTGTTAAAGTTTCTGAAAGGCCACTCCCTCCAGGGAAAATCACACTGCAAGATGTCACAAAGAATAGTGTCAGTCTGTCATGGGAAAAGCCTGAGCATGATGGAGGAAGCAGAATAATTGCATATGTTGTTGAAATGCAAAGCAAAGGAAGTGAAAAGTGGACACAATGTATGATTGTACCAGGTACTGAAGCAGTGGTCACTGGACTAACACCAGGGGAAGAATATATGTTCCGAGTGTCAGCAAGAAATGAGAAAGGAACAAGTGATCCTCGTCCGTTTGGTGTCCCAGTGATTGCCAAAGATCTTTTAATTGCTCCAGCTGTGAAGTTATTATTCTCTACATTCAGTGTTTTGGCAGGAAAAGACTTGAAGATAGACATCCCATATGTTGCTCGTCCGAAAGCAGAAATTTCTTGGCAAAAAGGCAGCACCCATCTTGAGCAAACTACCCGAGTGTATTCTGAAGCAACCGAGAAATATGTGCGTCTTGTGGTTAAGGAGGCATGCAGAGATGATGTCGGAAAGTACACCATTAAACTATCAAACATAGCAGGTACGACTACTGTGGAAATTGTAGTCGTTGTACTTGACAAACCTGGCCCACCAACTGGCCCCGTGAAAGTGGATGAGGTCACTACAGAAAGCATTACATTCTCTTGGAAGCCTCCAGAGTATGACGGCGGCTGCGTTGTAAGCAACTATATTGTAGAAAAGAGAGATACATCTACTACAGACTGGCATTATGTGTCGACAACAGTTGCCAGGACAACTATAAAAGTGCCAAGGCTGAAGACTGGTAGTGAATATCAGTTCAGGATTACAGCAGAGAACAGATATGGAAAGAGTGCATATCTTGTCTCAAACTCTGTGATTTGTCAGTATCCTTTCAAAATTCCCGGCCCTCCCGGAACCCCATCTGTGCAGGCTGCAACAAAGGACAACATGGTTGTAGTGTGGAACGAGCCTGTCATAGATGGAGGGACCAGCATATTAGGGTATCATCTTGAAATGAAGGAAAGAAAGAGTATTCTTTGGATGAAACTGAATAGGACACTTATCAAAGACACAACATTCAAGGTTATTGGCCTTGAACTTGGACTTGAATATGAATTCAGAGTGTATGCTGAAAATATTGTTGGGATTGGTAAGGTCAGCAAAGTGTCAGAGGGCTATTTTGCTAGAGATCCCTGTGATCCACCAGGCACTCCAGAGGCTACTAGTATCACCAAAAATTCAATTGCACTTAAATGGACAAAACCAGAATATGATGGTGGGAGCAAAGTAACAGGTTATGTTGTTGAAAAGAAGGATTTGCCTGAAGGGCGTTGGATGAAAGCAAACTTCACTAATGTCATTGAGACAGAATATGTTGCAACTGGCTTAGTTGAGGGCAATAAATATGAGTTTCGCGTAATTGCAAGAAATGCTGCTGGCATTTTCAGCGGTCCATCGTACAGCACTGGGCCTATCACTGCAAAGGATGAAGTAGATCCACCTCGTGTTAGTTTAGATCCAAAGTACACACAAGCTATTGTTGTAAATGCTGGGGAAGCATTCAAAATTTATGCCGATGTTCATGGCAAGCCAACCCCTGATATCCTCTGGATCAAGGGAGGTCAAGAGCTTATTAATACACTACATTGTGAAATCAAGAACACAGAAGTCAGCGCATGTTTGAGCGTAAAAGAAGCTGCACTCTCCGATGGAGGACAGTACACTCTGCTTTTAAAGAACCTTGGAGGAGAGAAGTCCGTAAATGTCATGGTTAAAGTCCTGGATAGACCGGGTCCACCTGAAGGTCCTGTAAATATCTCTGGTGTTACGTGTGATCAATGCTCAATTGCCTGGAAAGCACCAAAGGAAGATGGAGGCAGTGAAATATCTCATTACATTGTTGAAAGGAAAGAAACAACCAGACTGGTTTGGACACTTGTAGAAGCTGAAGTAAAGGCACTAAGTCTAAAAATTACAAAGCTTTTAGAGGGAAATGAGTATGTTTTCCGTATCTTGGCTGTAAACAACCACGGAGTTAGTGATGCACTTGAATCTGAAGCTGTAGTCATTAAAAATCAATTTGTGGTTCCTGATGCACCTAAGAATGTTGAAGCAACCAACATCACCAAGGATTCAATGGTGGTTACATGGGAAAGACCTACAAATGATGGCGGCAGTCCAATTATCGGATTCATTATTGAAAAACATGATAAAGAAGGCGTGAGATGGACCAGATGCAATCGGACTGCAGTTACTGACCTGTGCTTCAAAGTCACTGGACTTCTTGAGAATCACAATTATGTATTCAGAGTTGCAGCTGAAAATGATGCCGGCATTGGAGAGCCTAGCTCCCAGTCTGTGTACTACAGGGCTTTGGATCCAATTTTCAAGCCTGGCCCACCAAATAATCCTAAAGTGACAGATGTTTCAAAGACATCTGTATTCCTTTCTTGGGGGAAGCCTATATATGATGGTGGGTGTGAGATCCAGGGATACATTGTTGAGGCTTGTGAGGCACAATCAGAAGAGTGGACAATGTGCACCCCTATGCCTGGAATTAGAAAGACACAATATGAAGTTGAGAAACTTAAAGAAAAGCAAGAGTATAAGTTTAGAGTCTGTGCGATAAACAAGGTTGGTGTTGGAGAGCATGCTAGTGTCTCTGGAACGATTATTGTTCAAGAGAAAATGGAAGAACCATATCTTGATATTGATTCAGACCTCAGGAAGACCATCAATGTTATAGCTGGGGGCTCCCTTCGGGTGTTTATACCAATCAAAGGCAGCCCTGCCCCAAAAATTAAATGGGAAAAATTAGATGGTGAAATCCGGGATACAGCCCATATCGAGGCTACCAGTAGTTATACGAGTCTTGTAATTGATAATTGCAACAGAACTGATAGTGGAAAGTACACTATCACTGCAGAGAATACCAGTGGATCAAAATCAGAATCCATTACTGTTCGAGTCCTGGATACTCCTGGTCCTCCAGTCAATCTTAAAATAAAGGAGATCACAATGGATTCCGTAACACTAACCTGGGAACCTCCGACATTAGATGGTGGAGCCAAAATTAAAAACTACATCGTTGAAAAACGAGAAAGCACAAGAAAGGCTTATTCTGCAGTTGTGACAAATTGTCATGCATTATCATGGAAGATTGAACCTCTCCTGGAGGGCTGCAACTATTACTTCAGAGTTCTTGCTGAAAATGAACATGGTATTGGTGTACCAGCTGAAATAGCCGATCCCATTAAAGTATCAGAAGTTCCCCAGTCACCTCGCAATTTATCTGTTATTGATGTGACTCGTAATAGTGTTTCTTTGGCCTGGGAGAAGCCTGAACACGACGGGGGAAGTAGAATCATACAGTATCTGGTGGAAATGCAAATTAAGGGCAGTGAAAAATGGTCCACGTGCACCACTGTCAAAAACCTTGAGGCCATCATCAGTCATCTAGTCCAAGGACAAGAATATTTGTTCAGAGTCAGTGCCATCAACGAGAAAGGGAAAAGTGACCCAAGAGCCCTAGCTGTTCCAGTCCAAGCAAAGGATTTAGTTATTGAACCAGATATACGACCTGCATTCAGTAACTACAGTGTCCAAGTTGGTAAAGATCTCACAGTAGAAATACCTATTTTTGGCCGTCCAAAACCAGAGATTGTTTGGAGCAAGAATGGCGTAACTCTTGCACAGACTACAAAAGTAAATTTTGTTAACACTGCACATCACACAACTCTTAGTATAAAGGAAGCAACACAAGATGATGCTGGCTTATATCAAATTTCAGTTTCTAATGTTGTGGGACACAAGGATGCAACTGTTGAAATCATAACACTTGATAAACCTGGTCCACCAAATGGCCCTGTAATATTTGATGAAATAAGCGTGGAAAGTGTCAAAATTTCTTGGAATCCGCCAAAATACACTGGTGGGTGCCCAATTTCAAATTATATTGTGCAAAAGAGAGATACATCTACTACCACATGGGAGAATGTGTCCTGCACTGTTGCCAGAACTACAATGAAGGTAACTAGACTGACAACTGGGGCAGAATATCAGTTTAGAATAATTGCTGAAAACAGATATGGAAAAAGTTATGCTTTAGACTCTCGCTGTGTAGTTGCTCAATATCCATACAAGGAACCAGGTCCACCAGGGACTCCGTTTGTCAAATCACTTTCAAGGGATCATATGGTTGTGGAGTGGCATGAACCTGTTTTAGATGGAGGCAGTAGTATTATTGGTTACCATCTTGAAAGAAAAGAACGAAATAGCATTCTGTGGACAAAAATTAATAAGACACTCATTGTAGATACCCGCTTTAAGACAAGTCCTTTAGAGGAGGGTATGGAATATGAGTTCAGGGTTTATGCCGAGAATATTGTTGGCATTGGAAAATCCAGTAAAGTCTCAGAGGGTTATATTGCACGTGACCCATGTGATCCACCTGGCACTCCAGAGGCCATCCATGTGAGTAAAGATTCAATCACACTTCAGTGGACTAAGCCTGAATATGATGGCGGAAGCCCAATTACTGGTTATACCGTGGAAAAGAGAGATCTTCCCGAGGGACGCTGGATGAAGTCTAACTTCACAAACATAATTGAAAACCAGTACACAGTTACTGGCTTAACTGAAGACACAAAGTATGACTTCAGAGTTATTGCAAAGAATGCAGTCGGCACTATCAGTAAACCATCTTTTAACTCTGGACCCATCACAGCAAAGGATGAAATCGAGCCACCAACATTCTCAATTAATCCAGAGTACACTCAGACTGTCGTTGTAAATGCAGGTGATACCTTTAAACTTGATGCGGATGTGCGTGGTAAACCAGTACCAAAAGCCCAGTGGTTCAAAGGTGGTAAAGAATTTCAGAGGACTCTACGGTGTGAGATCAAGAACACTGATGAAAGGGCCATGATTATTATTAAAGATGCAACAAGAATTGATGGTGATCAGTATACTCTGCAGCTAAGCAACTTAGCAGGCACAAAATCCATTACATTCAATGTCAAGGTGCTAGACAGACCAGGCCCATGTGAAGAACCCCTAAACATCACTGGTGTAACTAGTGACAGATGCACACTGTCATGGCTTCCTCCACAGGATGATGGTGGCTGTACAGTCTCTCATTACATAATTGAAAAGAGAGAAACTAGCCATCTTGCTTGGACTGTTGTCTCAAGTGATTGTCCTGCTACAAATTACAATGTAACAAAACTTCCGGAGGGAAACGAATATGTTTTCAGGGTCATGGCTGTCAATAAATATGGCATTGGTGAAGCCTTGGAGTCCTCAGCTGTTCTGATGAAAGATCCGTTCATTGCCCCTGGATCTCCCCGAATTCTAGACGTAGTGAAAATTACGAAAGATGGCATGACAATCTGTTGGTCTGCACCCGAGTCAGATGGTGGAAGTGAAATTATTGGCTACACTATAGAGAAAAGAGACAGGACTGGGGTCCGATGGACAAAATGCAACCGACAAAGAGTCTCAGACTTATACTTCAGAGTAACAGGTTTGGCAGCGCATCACGAGTACGAATTTAGAATATCTGCTGAAAATGCAGCTGGATTTGGAGAGCCAAGTATACCATCACAGTACTACAAAGCTTGTGATCCAACATTCAAGCCTGGCCCACCAAGTAATGTCCATGTGGTAGATACCACCAACCATTCAATATCCATAGCATGGGGAAAGCCTGCTTCTGATGGTGGTTCTGCAGTTCAAGGGTATGTTGTTGAAATTTGCAAAGCTGAAGAGGAGGAGTGGACTATATGCACCCCTGCAACTGGCCTACGTGCAAATAAATTTGAAATCACAAAACTTTCTGAGCAACAAGAATACAAGATTCGGGTATGTGCTGTCAACAAGATAGGGGTTAGTGAACCAGCTAATGTTCCAGGAACCATAAGACCTGAAGACAAAAAGGAAGCGCCTGAAATCCACCTTGATTCGGAGTTGCGGAAAGGAATCGTGGTTCGTGCTGGAGGGTCTGTTGTAATCAATGTGCCATTCAAAGGAAGGCCAACTCCAGAGATTTACTGGTCGAAAGATGAAAGCAATTTACCAGAAAAAGCGCAGATTGAGAAAGGATTGAATTACACACAGCTCTCTGTTGATTTATGTGACAGAAATGATGCTGGGAAATATACTCTGACTTTGAAAAATAGCAGTGGGTCAGCCTCTGAATATGTAGCTGTCAAGGTTTTGGACACACCTTCAGCACCATTGAATCTTGAGGTTAAATATATCACAAAAGACTCTGTTACCCTTGTGTGGGACCCACCGTTGATTGATGGAGGTGGAAAGATTAAAAACTATGTTGTTGACAAACGTGAATCGACAAGAAAGGCATATGCTAATGTCACAACAAAGTGCACAAAAACAAGTTGTGTTGTAGAAAATCTTATGGAAGGGGCAATGTATTATTTCAGAGTTATGGCTGAAAATGAATATGGACTAGGCGTGCCAAATGAAATTAAAAATGCAATCAAGGTATCTGAGGTGCCTATGCCAGTTTCTAATGTAAAATTGACAGATGTTAGCAAAACAACTGCTTCCCTGGCATGGGATAAACCAGAGCATGATGGTGGCAGTAGGATTGCCGGTTACTTAATTGAAATGCAGCCAAAAGGAACAGACAAGTGGGGTGTAGCAACATCAGTGAAGACATGTGAAGGCTCTGTAAGTGGACTAACATCTGGTCATGAATACCTGTTCCGTGTTGTGGCCTTTAATGAAAAAGGAAAGAGTGAACCAAAGCTTCTAGCTGCTCCAGTCATTGCAAACGACTTAACTATTGAACCTAGCCTAAAACTTCTGTTCAACACATACAATATCAAGTCTGGAAAGGATCTCAAAATAGAAATACCAGTGATTGGCCGACCAAAACCAGAGATTAAATGGATGAAAGATGGACAATCTCTGACACCAACAAGTAGAGTTAATTACTCAAGAACACCAACCTCAGCAATCCTTCAAATTACAGAGGCTAATAAAGATGATTTAGGCAAATATGCAATCACTGCCACAAATAGTGCAGGTGCAGTGACAGAAGAAATTGGAATTATAATCCTTGACAAACCTGGTCCACCAGCAGGCCCTATAAAAATAAATGAATTAAGTAATGATTTTGTCTCCATCTCATGGGAAACACCGGAATACACAGGAGGTTGTGAAATTAGAAATTACATTGTTCAAAAACGAGACACGACGACTACTGAATGGGAGAATGTTTCTACAACTCTAGCGAGGACGGCCATAAAAATTACGAAGCTAAACACTGGTGGAGAATATCAATTCAGAGTCTGCGCTGAAAATCGATATGGAAAAGGTCCACATTTAGATTCAACTGCAGTTGTTGTTCGATATCCTTACAAGCCTCCTGGACCCCCAGCCACTCCACGTGTCACATCAGCAACAAAAGACCACATGATTGTCGAGTGGAACGAACCAGTTAATGACGGAGGCAGTGCAGTGATCGGTTATCATCTTGAAAGCAAAGAGAGAAACAGCATTTTATGGACAAAATTGAATAAGACTCCAATTACCGATACCATGTACAAGATGATTAATCTGGAAGAAAGCAGTGGATATGAATTTAGAGTCTTTGCTGAAAATATTGTTGGCATTGGTAAACCAAGCAAAGTTTCAGAATGCTTTGTTGCCCGGGATCCATGTGATCCACCTGGTACTCCTGAGCCTATTACAATTTCCAAAGACCGTATCACTCTGAAGTGGACAAAGCCTCAGTATGATGGTGGCAGCAAAGTTCTTGGATATATTGTTGAAATGAGGGAATTGCCTGAAGGTCGTTGGATGAAGGCAAATTTCTCTAATGTAATAGAGACTGACTTCACAATCACAGGCTTGACGGAGGGCCACAAATATGACTTCAGAATTATTGCACGTAATGCAGCTGATGTCTTCAGTGAGCCCTCTGAGAACACTGGACCAATTACAGCCGCCGATGAAATTGAAGCTCCGAAAGTATCAATGGACCCAAAATATAAAGATACTATTGTCGTTAACGCTGGAGAAACCTTTATCCTTGATGCTGATTTCCACGGCAAGCCAGTGCCTGATGTTGTCTGGTTAAAAGAAGAAAAAGAAATTGATAAAACTTTTAGAAGAATGGAGGTCAGAACCACTGCAAAGCATACAATGCTTGTCGTAAAAGACTGTAATAAAGTGGACAGTGGACATTATGGACTGAAGCTTAGCAATACCGGTGGAACAAAAACTGTACCAATAACAGTGAAGGTTCTGGATCGACCTGGTCCCCCTGGCGGACCGCTGAAAGTGACAGATGTCACTGCTGATCAGTGCTACTTGTCCTGGAGTGATCCTGCACAGGATGGTGGTGGAACCATTTCACACTACGTTATTGAGAGGAGGGAGACCAGTTGGCTGTCCTGGACAGTTGTGGATTCCAATGTTAAATCGGTTAATTACAAAGTAACCAAGCTCCTGGCAGGCAATGAATACATATTTAGAGTCAAGGCAGTTAACAAATATGGTATTGGTGAGGCTCTTGAATCAGAGCCTATAATGGCTCTTAGCCCATTTAAGCCTCCAAGCGCTCCATCCACACCAGAAGCGAGTGTCATAACAAAAGATTCTATGCTTGTTACATGGAAAAAGCCAGATAATGATGGTGGGAAAGAAATTCAGTATTACCACCTTGAAAAGCGAGATAAAGATGGTGTTCGCTGGACAAAATGCAACTGGCAACCTTTGAAAGACCTACACTTTAAAGTAACTGGGCTCACAGAAGGACATTTTTATGAATTCCGTGTTTCTGCTGAAAATGAGGTTGATATAGGAGAAGCAAGTGAGCCATCATTGTTCTATAGAGCAAGTGACGCAGTAAAACCACCTAGTCCACCAGTTCATCCCAAAGTGACTGATCATTCTGTCACAACGGTGTCCCTAGCATGGGGAAAACCACTTAGTGATGGTGGTGCACCTATCAAGGGGTACATTGTTGAGATGAAGGAAGTTTCTCAAGAAGAATGGACAATGTGCACAGCTCCATCTGGTATACAATCAACTAGCTATATTGTGACAAATTTGAAGGAAAATGTTGAATATAACTTCCGTATCTCTGCTTTTAATGTGGAAGGTGTTGGTGAGCATGCAGATATACACGATTCTGTGCTTACAACAGAGAAAGTTGAAGCACCTGAGATTGAATTAGATGCCAACTTGAGAAAAGTCGTTTCTGTACGGGCAAGTGGAACACTTCGCCTTTTTGTTCCAATCAGAGGAAGACCTGAACCTAAAGTTACATGGGAAAAAGCAGAGGATTCTTTGACTGAGCGGGCACAAATTGAAGTCACAAGTTCATACACCATGCTCGTCATTGATAATGTCAACAGATTTGACAGTGGAAAATATGTTTTAACCTTAGAAAATAAAAGTGGAACAAAGTCAGCATTTGTTAATGTCAGAGTGTTGGACACCCCGAGTGCCCCTCTTAACTTTGAAGTCAAAGACATTAAGCGAGATTCTGTCACACTGTTTTGGGAGACTCCACTCACTGATGGAGGAGCTAAGATAACAAACTATATTGTGGAAAAACGTGAAGCCACAAGGAAAGCTTACGCCACAGTCACAAACAACTGTATCCAGAATTCATTCCACGTCAGTGGGCTCCTGGAAGGCTGCATTTACTACTTCCGTGTACGGGCTATGAATGAGTATGGTTTTGGTTTATCAGCAGAAACCAAAGACCCGGTCAAGATTTCTGAAGTACCTATGCCTCCCAGTAAAATTTCACTTGTGGATGTTACCCGAAATAGTGTGGTTCTCTCCTGGGAAAAACCAGCTCATGATGGTGGCAGCAAAATTCTGTGCTACAACGTGGAAATGCAGACTAAAGGAAGCACTAAGTGGACTGTAAGCACTACTGTTAAAGTTTTGGAAGCAACAATTACTGGCCTTGCTGCAGGCCAAGAATATTCCTTTAGGGTCATGGCTGTGAATGAGAAAGGCAAAAGTGACCCAAAAGAACTTGGTGTGCCTGTGATTACAAAAGACATTGATATTGAACCTTCGTTTGGTCATTTTTTCAACACATACAGTGTGAAGGCAGAGGATGATCTTTCTGTCGAGGTTACATTTAGGGGTAGACCAAAACCTGTCGTTTCATGGAAGAAGGATGGACTCCCTCTTATGCAAACAAGCTCTGTAACTATTCTGACATCTGAAGCATCATCTAAAATAGCCATCAAAAAAGCTGCTAGGGAACATGTTGGCAAATATGAAATCGCGCTTGCTAACACTGCTGGCAAAAAGGCAGCAGAAATTGGAATTATTGTTCTTGACAAACCTGGACCTCCGGCAGCAATTAAAGTCGATGACGTAAATTCTGAGAGCATAAAACTATCCTGGAATCCACCAGAGTATGATGGCGGATGCCACATTAACAACTACATAGTGGAGAAGAGAGATACCAGCACAACAGAATGGCATATTGTTTCATCAACAGTTGTTAGAACTGCTATTAAAGTTCCTCATTTGACGCATGGATCAGAATACCAATTCCGTGTTTATGCTGTAAATCGTTATGGAAAGAGCACTTATGTAGAGTCCCCAAGAATAACTGCACAGTATACATGCAAACAACCTGGTCCGCCTTCTACCCCTAGAATTACCTATGCAACTCGGTCCTTTATGATTGTAACATGGAATGAACCAGTCAATGATGGTGGTAGCGCAGTTCTTGGTTATCACTTGGAGTACAAGGAAATTAGTAGCATTCTCTGGACTAAGTTGAACAGAGCCATGATTACTGATACAGAATTCAAAGTGATTGGCATTGAAGAAGGCTTATCCTATGAATACCGTGTCTATGCAGAAAATATTGCTGGCATTGGGAAGGCAAGCAAATGCTCTGAACCAGCAGCGGCAAGGGATCCATGTGATCCTCCAGGTCAACCAACTGTTACAAATGTTACCAGAACATCTGTTTCACTTAAATGGACACGACCAGAGTATGATGGTGGAGCCAAGATAACAGACTACACCATAGAATCTAAGGAACTACCAGATGGCCGTTGGATGAAATGTAATTTCACAAATGTTCCAGAAACATACTTTGAGGTCACAGGCCTGACAGAGGATCAGAAATATGATTTCCGTGTCATTGCTAAGAATGCATTAGGAATCTTCAGTGGACCGTCTGACAGAACAGGCCCTGTCTTAGCAAAAGATGACGTTGATCCGCCACGAATCATGATGGATGTAAAATTCAGAGATGTCGTCTCTGTGAAAGCTGGTGATACTTTGAAAATCAATGCAGATTTTGCTGGACGACCTTCACCAGTCATTTTATGGTCAAAGGATGGTAAGGAGATGGTTCCTCTGGCTAGAGTTCAGATCTCATCAACAGCCAGTAGTACTGGAATAACTGTTAAAGACTGCATCAGAAGAGACTCTGGAAAGTACATCTTAACCTTACAGAATATTGCTGGGATAAAATCCGCTGAAGTAAATTGTGTGGTCCTTGACAAGCCAGGACCATCGGCTGGTCCACTGGACATCTCTGATGTCACAGCAGAAAAATGTACATTAACTTGGGGACCTCCTCAAGAGAAAGGGGGAGCGGAGATCTCTCACTTTATTGTTCAGAAACGTGAAACAAGTCACCTTGCCTGGACAGTAGTATATGGAGAAATGAAAGCTACAAGTTGTTCAGTAACTAATCTTCTTAAAGGTAATGAGTACATCTTTAGAGTTCTTGCTGTGAACAAATATGGCGTAGGCGAGGCCCTGGAAAGTGATGCTGTTAGAGCTTTGGATCCATTTACTGTTCCCTCTGCTCCCACTGATGTGAAAATTGTTGTTGCGTCAAGCGAAGCAATGACAGTCTGTTGGGCACCACCTGACAGTGATGGAGGTAGTGAAATTTGTGGATACGTGATTGAAAAACGAGAAGAATCAAGTCTGCGTTGGGTTCGTGTCAACAAAAAGCCAGTCTGTGATCTAGTCGTGCAGGCTACTAATCTCCGCAAAGGATCTGAATATGAATTCCGTGTTTACGCAGAAAATGCAGCTGGGATTGGTCCTCCAAGCTTCCCTTCCGCAGTAACTAAAGCAGTGGATCCACTTACGCCCCCATCCCCACCAGAAAAACTAAAAGTAATTGATTCTACTAAAAACTCACTCAGTCTTCTCTGGACCAAACCATTATTTGATGGGGGAGCACCTGTCTCAGGTTACTGTGTGGAGTACAGGAAAGTAAAGGATGAAGACTGGAAGATTGCTGTTCAGAACACAAGAAACACAGAGTTTACGATCACTGGACTTGAAAATGAAGAAGAATATATCTGCAGAGTGAAATCTATCAATAAAATCGGTCCCAGTGATCCAAAAATAACTGCCGAGCCTCACAGAGCTCAGGAAAGAGAAGAAGAGCCAGTATTTGATGTTGATATTGAAATGCGCAAGACTCTGATTGTGAAGCATGGCAGCTCTTTTACTTTAACCGTTCCCTTCAGGGGAAGACCTGTACCTTCTGTAACATGGAATAAAGAAGGTGTAAATCTTGAAGATAGAGCTATTACTGATATACGTGATACACGCACGTCCATCACATTAGAGAAAGCAACAAGATATGATTCCGGAAAGTACACAGTGACACTAAAGAATACTGCTGGTGCGGCCGCATTGACAATGGAGGTTAAAGTCCTGGATTCTCCTGGTCCACCAGGACATGTTCAGGTTAAGGAAGTCACAAAGGATTCTGTTACAGTGGCATGGGAAGCACCAGAAAATGACGGAGGCGATCCTGTTAAAAACTATCATGTTGAGAAACGTGAAGCCAGCAAAAGGGCATGGGTTTGTGTCACAAACAACTGTCGTCATTTTACCTATAAAGTGACAGATCTGCAAGAAGGAGCCGTCTACTATTTTAGAGTGATTGGAGAAAATGAATTTGGAACCGGTGTGCCCTCTGAGACCAAGGAAGGAACTAAGATTACAGGTAGGTTTGTTTTAAGTATTATCAGTTTTGTAGTTTGGAAAGAGTATATTTGTGCAAAGTTAGATTTGTGTTTGGCCTGATGTTGGTAGTTTGAATACATACATTTGTATGCTTAGTGAATATTCTGTTTCTCAATTTTTAAAATGTCCGATGTATTGGATTTGTCTTCCCCAGAAAAACCAAGTCCACCAGCAAGGCTTGGTGTCATTGAAGTCAAAAATGATAGCATTTCACTAGCATGGAGTAAACCAGAGCATGATGGAGGCAGCAAAATCACTGGTTATATAATCGATGCTGTTGAAAAGGGTCTACGAAAATGGGTGAAATGTGCCTCGACAAAAGCTACCAGTCATACCGTCAGAGGTTTGAGGGCACATTCTGAATACTTCTTCAGAGTAAGAGCTGAAAACTCAGCAGGGCTCAGTGATCCCAAGGAAATGATTGTCCCTGTGATTATAAAAGAACAGCTTGGTAAGCAGCTTTGGTTGTGTGATTTTTAAGTAGATAATTAAACTAATGCACACCTGAAAGAGGATTGGTGCATAGGAGAGGACTCAAGGTTGGCCAAATATGTAGAAACAAAAAAGCCCCGCACACAGATTTCTTACTACGTGATGAAAGTCTACGACCGAAACCTGCGTTTTTAATACAGTCTTGCGAGCGGAGAGGACTGTGTGCGGGACGCTTTTGTTTCTTCCTGTGTGATTTTTAAAGAATCATTTCATTGGAAATTAATTTTTTTAACTTTTTGCTTGTGCAAAGTGATGTGTATTTATAACTGTGTTGCATAACATTTAATCCACAGAATCGCCTGAGTTTGACATGAAGAATTTCCCTCACAATACTGTTTACGTAAGGGCAGGGTCAAACCTGAAGTTTGAGCTCCCCCTTACTGGCAAACCTATTCCAAAGGTGGCACTTTCAAAGAATAAAATTGCTGTGAAATCAACAAAGCGATTCAGCTATGAAGTAAATCTGGAAGGAATTCTTTTTAATCTTAAAGAAAGTGTTGCTGATGATGCAGGCATTTATGACATAACTGCCTCTAATGCAAGTGGCACTACTAAGTCATTTGTCAAAATTGTGGTTCTGGATAGACCTGGTCCCCCTGCTGGTCCTGTTGAAATAAGTGATGTCACTGAGGCGAGTGCAGTCCTCAAATGGCTGCCTCCAATCTATGATGGCGGTAGCCCAGTTACCAACTACATCATACTCAAGCGTGAGACAAGTACTCCAACTTGGACAGAAGTGTCATCGACAGTGGCAAGAAACACGGTGAAAATTAGAAAGCTTGATAAAGGGGAGGACTATCAGTTCAGAATCAAAGCAGAGAATCGATTTGGAATCGGCGATCATATTGATTCTCCGAGTGTTACTGCAAAGCTCCCTTTCAGTAAGTGCATTTATTTGAGGCTTTTGTCTTTTTAAAAAATATATATATTTGCAATATCTAAGAACGCAACTTGAACATTTTGTCCTGGTTTTCTGTTTTAGCAATTCCTGGACCTCCATCAACACCATGGGTGCATTTCGTTTCAAGGGAAAGTCTGACTGTCTGCTGGAATGAGCCGGTCTCTGATGGTGGAAGCACAGTATTTGGATACCATTTACAGATGAAAGAGAGAAGCAGTGTGCTCTGGCAAAAGATAAACAGAGCTGCAATTAGTGCAACACAGTTCAGAGTAACTAATATATGCCCTGGCATGATTTATGAGTTCAGGGTTGCTGGGGAGAATGCTGCTGGGATTGGCAAATTCAGCAAAACATCAGATGAAGTGCTTGCAATTGATGCCTGTGGTAAATATTTTGTTTTATTTTGACATCTGTACTGATACTTCTATAAGGGTTTTTATACCTCACTGATCGGCCCACAAACTGATTTTGTTTTTCAGAACCTCCAGCTAATGTCCGTGTTTCTGAGGTCAAAAAGAACTCCATTGCTCTCAGTTGGCAGAAGCCACCTTATGATGGTGGTAGCAAAATTACTGGGTACAATGTTGAAAAGAGGGATGCGCCAAAGGGCAGATGGACGAAGGCAAACTTCACCAATGTCACCGAAACTAATTTCACTGTGCCTGGACTGGACCAGGGCGCGTCCTATGAATTCAGAGTCTTTGCTAAAAATGCTGTTGGTTCCATCAGTAACCCTTCGCTTATTGCTGGACCCGTTACATGCATTGACACTCAAGGTGAATTTTGCATCATTGTTGCAATTTTGGTGATTTAATCATTATGCTGTTATTTAAACTATAACTATGCTATTTGTTTCCCAGGTGCTCCAGAGATCGACCTACCGCCAGAATATTTGGATGTTGTCACTTACAAGGCTGGATCATCGATCAAAATAGCTGTTGGAATCATTGCCAAACCCTTGCCAACAATTGTATGGTCCAAGGACGAGAGAGAACTGAAGTCAAGTAGTAAGCTGGCGATTGAGAGCACATCGGATGCCTCAGCCATTCTGATCAGGGATGCTACGCGTCATGAGACGGGAACATATGAAATCAAAATCAAAAATTCTTTTGGCTCAGCCTCCGCTTCAATCAGAGTCCAGGTTCTGGGTATGTGTTTTATGCTTGAGTCTGCAGTGATTTCACATGCAACATTTACGAATTGGGAAATTTAGGTATGATTACCTTTATGTAATATAGCTGCCGTATGCAGTATTTGGGTAGTAAGCCTTAAAGATAACAGGATAATATAATTTCAGGTGACGGTATTAAGAGTGTTGAAGCAAGGCTTAATGGGGCATGTCAGCATTCAAGCTTGATTGAATTTTCTTGAAACATACCTCTATTCCTGAAGCAGTCTTGAACAGCAACAAAATTTCAGATGCCAAGTGATGTTCCCTAGATATAACACTGGTGTCAGTACCAATGGGTGGCGTACCGATTGAAAGAAATACATTATGTTAGACAGAATCCTCACTTTTCAACCAACAAGTCAACCTGTTCTCATTTACTTAACTTAATTAGCAATCAATTCATTAACTCAGTCAAGAAGACTCAGCTGTAGATGGGCCCTAAAATACTGTACATGGGCAGCGTTACTCTTGGTTGCTTTGTGAACTTTTAACGCTCATTTAACGACACAGGTTTGTATGAGTGTTCACTTGGCGCAGGGTACGTTTTGAGATTTTGTGAAATCGTTCAATATGCTAAATATTTTTCCAGGGTAAATTTACATTTTTGAACGCTTCAAACAACATCAAGTGCCATCTTCAAAAGAATAAAAATAGAAAATCTTCCTACATTTATTTTAAGAAATGGCATGATGGGAGATGCAGAAAATTTAGATTTTTTTGTTTTTAATCATTCATTTCACTGCCACTCTTACGGTCTCACATCATAACTCTGGCATGCCTGCTTCTTGATATCACTACTTAATCATAAATTAGTAAACACATTGTTTTAATTTTGTTTGTAAACAAAAAAGAATGGCAGGTCATATGAGAACACGCTTTTAGAGGGGCTGGGAAAAATATAATTTTGATGCTAAAACATGCACACTTCAACCAAAATTTTACTGTTCTTGTTCAAATACCAGCTAAACACAACAGGGTAACTACAGAATGATATTAAAAGCTTCAAAAATAAATGAATAAAATAATAGATCCTGCAATGCAATTTAACATCATTCCACCCCAAATGTCAAGGAAGAGCAGAAAAATATAATGGAAAAGGAATGTGTTTTTAGGGGATGAAATTAAATTTGACTACAGCAGCACCTCAATTAAACTGTTCAGACACAAACGTCTTCCAGTGACTTTAATCTTTTCAGTCCTAACATTTTTTAACCCTTATTTTAACCAGGGATTCCCGTTGAGATTGAAATCTCTTTTTCAAGGGAGCCCTGGGGAGAGGGTAATTTGCACAGCCAATTAGAACAGGGGATGATTAGGTGGCAGGTCGAAAGAGCCAGGTTGGGACTTTAACCATGACACCGGGAAACCCCTTAATCTTATCAATGAGTGTTATAGAATCTTTAATGACCACAGTGAGTCAGGACCTCGGCTTAACGTCTCATCTGAAAGACGGCATCTCCTTCAGTACAATGTCCCCGTCACTGCACTGGGGTATTGGTGATTATTCTGCCAGGGGGAAGATCGCCACCTCGTGGCCCATTAACACCTCTTCCAGCAGCAACTTAGTTTTCCTTGGTGGTCTCCCATCCAAGCACTAACTAAGCCCACACCTGCTTAGCTTCAGCCACACAGCTGGAGCAGAGCAAATAGTGTAATGGCTGCTGGCCCTAACCACTTAAGTCCTAACACAGTGATGTTCACTTATTGGAAGTGTTAGGCTGCAGTTGTGGCTACGGTGGCTCAACCTGTTTAGGGGACTATTACTTTTTCACGAGCGATTATAGGTGTCGGATCACTTTTTTTAACTTCCAAGTATTTCATTTTATCATTTTAACACAGTATTTCATGTTTCCTCATGTTCTTATTGTCTATATTTCGTGTTTTATATGATTGCGTGTCATAAGATCTGAAATCATTTAGTTTGAGAAAATGCAAAAAACATATTGGAAATTTGACAGAAAATATGTTTCATGGTATTGTAGCTTTCTCTGCCAATTAGTTGACCCCAATGCAGATGCGCTGAATGGTAGCAAGCTAGCTATTGCTCCTGAATACAAACAAAACTAACAAAACAAACAAAACAAAACAAACAAACAAAAAACAATTGAATACACCGCCTGGCCAAAGAAAAAGTCTGACTCTTTTAACATTTTGACCACAATCATAGGGTTTTGGTCCTATGAGCAGTAAACACTAACAAATGTGAAGTATAAACAAACAAGAGTACATAAAGAAACTGGGTTGTAAAACTAATGTGTAATTATAATTTGTTTGTTTTCATCAGATAAACCTGGACCCCCAGCTGGATCTCTTCAAATTACAATGGTCACTGCAGACAAGATCGCCATGATGTGGGATCCACCAGCAGATGACGGTGGCGCAAAAGTAACCCATTACATTGTGGAAAAGCGGGAGACAAGCAGAGCCGTATGGTCTATTGTATCGGAAGACCTGGAAAAGTGCCACGTGTCTGATGACAAACTGATCAAGGGTGATGAATATGTATTCCGCGTTAGGGCGGCAAACAAGTATGGAGTTGGAGAACCTGTGGAATCTGAGCCGGTTGTAGCTAAAAATTCCTTTGGTAAGAAACAGCAATTTAATTCATTGGGATTTACAATCAGCTGCAAAAAACAGGCAATAAACATGCTAAAATCCTCATATTTTCACAGTAAGTCCCGGGCAGCCTACCACCCCAGAGGTCACAGATATTACCAGAACAACAATGGTAGTCGGCTGGGGGAGACCGGGTGTGGATGGTGGTAGCGCAGTCACTGGTTACTATCTTGAAAAACGTGAAAAGAAGAGCCTTCGCTGGTTCAGCGTTAACAAAGATCCCATCTCTGAGACAACATATAAAGTCCAAAACCTTACAGAGGGAAATATTTATCAATACCGTGTTTGTGCAATCAATCAAGCAGGAGAGGGTCCATTTTCAGATGTTTCCGATTTCTACAAAGCAGCTGACCCAGTCGGTGAGTATGATATTATATTTTAGAATAGCATTTTCAGTCAGTAATTTCTCAGGCATCTACAGTGTTTCCATATCTGACATTCTAGACCCACCAGATGCTCCAACCAAACTTAAACTGGTTGACTCGACCAAAACATCCATCTCCCTTGCGTGGAGCAAGCCAGAATATAATGGAGGTAGTGAAGTTACTAGCTACATTGTTGAACAAAGGACTGCTGAAGAAAAAGAATGGACAGTTATTTGCGCCAAAGGTGAAGTCAGAACTACAGAGTATGTAGTACCAAACCTTAAACCTGAAATTGACTACTACTTCCGCGTGTCAGCTGTTAACTATGCTGGACGTGGAGAGCCAATTGAGATGACAGAGCCAGTGCAAGCCAAAGATATTCTTGGTAAGTATTCGTTTTTCCATTTGAAGCATTTCAAGAATGTTTTCCAGTGCAAAATAAGATATGATTTTTTTAACTTTCATTTTTACAGAGGAAGCTCAGATTGATTATGATGTCGCCATGAGAACTCATTACGTAGTCAAGGCTGGAACTGATGTGGAGATTGTAATTCCACTCAAGGGCAGACCTGCACCAAATGCGACCTGGAAGAGGGGAGATAAGGACATCGGCAAGGATCCAAAATATGAAATTCATACTACTGAATCTTCAACTGTCCTGGTCATTCCAAAGGTCACTCGTGATGACACAGACAAATATCATCTTGAAATTGAAAATGGGGTGGGAGAGCCAAAGACTTTAGATGTATCTGTTAAAGTGCTTGACACACCATCTGCTTGCCGGAACTTATCACTGAAGGATGTCACTCGTGGCAAAGTAACACTCAGCTGGGAAACACCACTTCTGGATGGTGGGGCTGAAATTACAAATTACATTGTTGAAAAAAGAGACTCAACCAAAAGAGCTTACTCCGCAGTTACAACCAAGTGTACCGACACTACATATACAATTGAAGAACTCTCCGAGAAAGCGTCCTACTTTTTCCGTGTGGCAGCTGAGAACGAAAATGGTATTGGTGATAAGAGTGTCACAAAAGAGCAAGTTAAGGCAACTGAGAGACCAGGTCCAGTAAAAGACCTGGATATGAAGGACTCAACAAAATCGTCAGTGACTCTTGAGTGGACAAAGCCTGATTATGATGGTGGTAGCATCATAACAGACTATATTATCGAGAAGAAACTTCAGCAAGAAGAGGAATGGACGTTTGCTGGCTCCAGCAAACATTTGGAATATGAGGTCAAAAACCTTAAAGAACTTACAATTATGGATTTCAGAGTCTGTTCAAAGAATGAGAAAGGACAGAGTGACTTCAAAAAAGTTCATCGTATAACAGTCAAAGACTATATTATTCCACCAGAGGCTAACCTTGAAGATTATCCAAGTGGCGAAATCAGAGTACGACTTGGACATAATGTGCATATTGAGTTGCCTTATAAGGGTAAACCAAGACCCACCCCAACTTGGTTGAAGGACAATTTACCTCTGAAAGAGAGTGAACAGACCCGCTTTAAGAGAACTGAGAACAAACTTACACTCATGATTAAGAATGTCGTGAAAGAAAATGGAGGGAAATACACACTGACTCTTGACAACAATGTCTGTAGGAAATCATTCCATTTACATGTCATTGTTCTGGGACCACCCTCTAAGCCCGTAGGTCCCATCAGACTTGATGAAATACGGGCAGAAAGCATTATAATATCATGGGACGAACCAAATGATGATGGAGGAGGAGACATCAAATGTTACAGTGTGGAGAAACATGATACTTCACAGACAGATTGGAAAATGGTTTGTTCGAGTGTAATCGGAACAACATTTAAAGTGCCAAACCTCATCAAGGAGACACAGTATCAATTTAGAGTGTGTGCAGAAAATCAATATGGTGTAGGAGAGCCTTTGTATTCCCAAAATGTGATAGCTAAACATGAGCACCGACCACCAGGTCCACCAGGAAAGCCAGTTGTGTACAATGTTACAAGTGACGGTATGACTATTCAATGGCACGCACCTGCTTATGATGGCGGCTCACTAGTCACAGGATTCCATGTTGAAAAGAAGGAGAGAAACAGCATATTGTGGCAGAGAGTAAATACTGTGGTAATAACTGGAAAGGAGTACAGAATCCTCGGCCTCATTGAAGGACTGGATTATCAGTTCCGAGTTGTCGCGGAGAATAGTGCTGGCTTCGGCCGTCCCAGTGATGAAAGCAAGCCCATCATGGCTGCTTCTCCTGTCGGTAAGTTTTAGAATTTAAAACACTGTACCAGTGAAAAGTTGGCACACACTTTGCTAATGTCATAGTACTGAGTAGTAGGTGAAATTTAAATCATTTCACTTCTCTCTATAATCTAAAATGGCATGTATTATGACTTGAATAGTCAGAAATAAAAAAAGAATAATTTAGTTCTCTGAACAATGTCCAAAATTTTGTTCTTCTTAAATAAGCCATATTTTGCAAAGTAAAAAAATACAAATTCCTTCTATTCTACAATCAAAGCAATAGATTTTGTTCATTTCCTATTTTTTATTCATTGTTTGAAAAAAATTGGTTGTGTCCAAACTTTTGACTGGTAACACACAGTATATTCTCATTTTCATATTTATCATTTATGATATTTACTCAGGAGGTGTACCACTAGAATCAGAAATTCAACCACATTGCTTATGCAATTTCCAAAGATGCTCATTTTGTTCCCCGCAAAATCAGTTAAATCAGTACAAAATTAGATACATTTAAATCAAAACCTAGATTCCATATAGCTTTCCATCATACATATTTTGGATTAAAGTTGTGAGTGTTTTAACAACCAGTATTTTCTTCAAATTTTAGATCTTCCTGGTACACCGGACTATGTTGATACTACAAGTGACTCTATTACATTAAAATGGGATCCACCTAAGCACGATGGAGGTAGCAAAATTGTGGCCTATAATATCGAGAAGCGTCAAGATGAAGGCCGTTGGTTGAGGACCACTTTCTCAGATATCAGTGAATGCCAGTTCACTGTTACAGGTCTTACCTGTGGACAGCGCTATGAATTCAGAGTAATTGCCAGGAATGCCATTGGTACAGTTAGTCCACCTTCACAGTCATCTGGTTACATTGTTGTCAGAGATGAAAATGGTAAGTTCAGGGTTATTTTTATCTGAATAGAACTCATCATTCATTTTTGAATGAAACAAATTTCATACTAAATGCATAAATGTATTTAGTTTTATTTAAAATGTAATTTAACTATTGTCTTCACAGTTTGTCCAAACATTGAGTTTGGAAAAGAGTACTTTGAGGGTCTCACGGTCAAAGCGGGAGACCCTATTAGAATTAAAGTCACCATTACTGGAAGACCTGAACCTCGTGTCACATGGTTTAAAAATGGGAAGGAAATGGACAAGAGGCTTGGCATCACAACGATCTCTGGATCAAGCACACTTTTCATTCGAGATGCCGATCGTAGTCATCGTGGCGTTTATTCTATGGAAGCTACAAATAGCTGTGGGACTAAGAAGGCATCTATTGATGTCATAGTCCTCGGTCAGTATTTGTAAATGCGATTATTGTTTTTATTGTCAAACAACCCTTTCGTGTTGCACCAACATGTTGATTTACAATGAATGAAATATTCTCTTGCTCATTACAGATACACCTAGTGAACCCGAAGGACCACTTGCTTTCACAAACATCTCAGATGGAAAAGTAACTATGTCATGGAACCCACCTGCAAACGATGGGTGTTCCGCCGTAACCCATTATATCATTGAAAGACGTGAGACGTCAAGGTTATCCTGGTCATTCGTCACAGACAGTTGTGTAGAATGTTCATACAGCTCTACAAAGCTGCTGAAAACCAATGAGTACCAGTTCCGTGTGTCGGCAGCCAACAAGATAGGTGTTGGGAGACCACTGGAATCCAGCCCTATCATTGCACAAATTCAATACAGTAAGTTTCATTAAAATATGGCACCCATGTGTTTAGGGATCTTGTATAGTATAGAGTATTAAATATATAAATACTTCTTTGCTTGCAGCTGTTCCAGATGCTCCTGGCACACCTGACTCTACAAACATCACGGGAGACAGCATTACTCTTGAATGGACTGCACCTAGGTCAGATGGTGGTAATGAAATCAAGCATTATATAGTAGAACATCGAGAGAAGAAGAGTGTGCGCTGGCTGAAAGTAGCTACAAAGAAACCAATTACTGAGCCTGCACACAGAGTGACGAACCTTACTGAGGGCATCGAATATGAGTTCCGTGTAATGGCTGTTAATGATGCAGGAGCTGGAGATCCTAGCAACATGTCACTACCTATACTGTGTAGTGAGCCAAAAACTACTCCCAGCGCTCCTAATGTGCTCAATGTAACTGATTCCACGAAGACATCAGTTAGCTTGGAATGGACAAAGCCAGTGTATACTGGTGGAGTGGATATCAATGGATATATAATTGAGATGTGCAAAACGGGCGAAAAAGAATGGATAAGAGCTAATGCAGAAACTTGCACCACTACAACATACACTGCAACTGATTTAGATGAGGGTGGAGAATATATGTTCCGCGTCTGCGCTGTAAATAGTGTTGGAAAGGGGAAATACCGTGACCTTCTAGAACCAGTCCAGGCTGTGGACAGACTTTCAGCCCCAGAAATTTGCATTGATGCCAGCTTTAGGCAAATACATGTGGTCAAAAACGGAGAAAGTGTCCATCTACACATTAAGTTTAAAGGAAAACCTACTCCCAAAGTTGCATGGGCTAAAGCCGATGGAGAACTTAGTGTGATGTCAGATATAATTTCAACAGAAACGTCAAGCACCTTGAACATCGAGAACTGTAACAGATATGATTCTGGAATGTATACGCTCTCTCTTGAGAACAGCAGTGGCTCTAAATCCATTACATTTACTGTAAAGGTGCTAGACACACCAGGACCACCAAGTCCATTCACATTCAAAAATGTTACTAAAGGAGCCTTGACATTGGTGTGGAATGCTCCTATCAATGATGGAGGAGCTCGTATTCATCATTATATTGTTGAAAAACGAGAGGCAAGCCTTCGTAGTTGGCATGGAATTGGGGGAAAATGCACTCATCCAACACTAAAAGTTACCGACCTACTCGAAGGTGTACCGTACTACTTCCGGGTTTTTGCAGAAAATCAGTACGGCCTCGGTGAAGCATATGAGATGCCAGATCCAATTATTGCCACCGCAGAACCTGGTCCTCCAAAGAGACTGGATATTATAGATACAACAGACTCTACTGCCACCCTTGCCTGGTTAAAACCTGAACATGATGGTGGAAGTCGTGTCACAGGATACATTGTGGAAACTAAGGCATTGGGTACCCGAAAATGGGTTGTTGGTGGTCATTCAAAGGACTTATGTACGGTTGTTGAGGGATTATCAATGGATACGGAGTATGAATTCCGTGTAAAGGCTATTAATGATGCAGGATACGGTGAAGCAAGAGAGGCATTTGCCTCGGTTATCATTAAAGAACCACAGATTGAACCAACTGCTGATCTGAGTGGCATCACCAATCAGCTGATAACTTGCAAAGCAGGTGGTTCTTTCACCATCGATGTTCCAATTAGTGGCAGACCAGCTCCTAAGGTAATGTGGAAGCTAGAGGAAATGCGACTCAAGGACACAGACAGGGTTTCTATCAAAACCACCAAAGACAGGACCACATTATCAGTCAAGGACTCCATGAGAGGGGATGGAGGTAGATATTATCTCACTCTTGAAAATATCACCGGATCCAAGACTTTCACAGTCACTGTCAATGTAATTGGCAGACCTAGTCCACCCGCTGGTCCTGTAATCGTTTCATCAATAACATCGCAGTCATGCGAGTTAGAATGGGGAGAACCAGAAGATGATGGTGGAACTGACATCACCAACTACATTGTTGAGAAGCGGGAATCAGGCTCAACTGCTTGGCAGCTTGTGAATTCAAGCGTGAAACGGACGTCACTCAGTGTTGCTCATCTGACTAAATACATGCAGTACACTTTCCGTGTATGTGCTGAAAATAGATTCGGTGTGAGCAAATCTACGGAATCTGACACCATTGTTGCTGAGCATCCATTCGGTAAGTGCAAAATAGTTTTTTTTCTTTCAGTGAAAAACCAAAAATTTCATAGAACATCACCTCATCAATTATCTGCATTTCTTATGTTGTTGATTACATACACAGAGCCCTCTAATGTGCCGTAGAAAGACATTTTTCTTGATTTAGCTCCACAGAAAACAAATGTGTATTTGTCTTTTATCCTCAAATTCAAATTCAATATGCGCTAGACAGAGCCCGAAAGGAAATATTGTCCACTGTGCGCACACTACTGTATAAACAATATGTACTTATGGACTTTGCCATCCATTTCACTGCAGTTCCACCAAGCCCACCAACACGACCAGAGGTATTCTCTGTTACTGCAAATACTATGGCAATTCGGTGGGAGGAGCCCTACCATGATGGCGGCAGTAAAGTCAGTGGATACTGGATTGAGAAGAAGGAGAGGAACACCATCCTGTGGGTCAGAGAGAACAAGATTCCATGCTTTGAATGCCGTTATGAAGTAGCTAATCTTGTCGAAGGCCTTGAGTACCAGTTCAGAGTTTATGCGATGAATGCTGCCGGCCTAAGTAAAGCCAGCGAAGCTTCATCACGGGCAGTTGCACAGAATCCTGTTGGTAAGTCCGACAGTCATCGCCATTGGCTTTAATTTGCTTTTAAAAAATTACACGGACATAAGCTATAATTGACTGGCCTTGCTTAAATTGAGTGCATTTTCCTGTATTTAGGTCCTCCTGGCAAACCAGAGGTGACGGCAGTGTCAGGATCTACTGTATCAATAAAATGGTCGGTGCCCATTATTGATGGTGGCAGCCCCATTGTTGGGTACATCATTGAGCGCAAGCCGTACTGTGAAACAGGGGAAGGACGCTGGCTGAAGTGCAACTACACAAATGTTACAGACACAAACTTCACTGTTACGGCACTGGGTGAGAATGAGAAGTACGAGTTCCGCGTCATTGCCAAGAATGGTGTAGGAGTGTTTGGCGCGCCTTCTGCATCTACGGGTGCTGTGATGTGCAAGTCTGAATACAGTAAGAGACTGCAATTGGTTATTTTATCTTTACATTACCATCCCTACCATTCAAGCAAGTGATTTTAATGCCGTCTCTCCAACAGCACCTCCGAGGGCTGACCTGGACAGCAAACTTCTCGCAGACGTTGTCACAGTCAAAGCTGGGTCAGATCTTGTGCTTGATGCAACTGTAGGTGGCAGACCTCAACCAAAAGTCTCCTGGGCTAAGGGAGAGAAAGAGCTGGAGCTCTGTGAGAAGTACACCCTCCAGTACACCAATACACGAGCTATGGCTATTATCAAGTTCTGTGACAGAAGTGACTCTGGACAGTACATCCTGACAGTAAAGAATGCCAGTGGAGTCAAGACAGCCACTGTCAATGTTAGAGTACTTGGTAAGCGTATGTGTGAATGGATCTTTCACTGAAAATGTCATTCTTGTATTTTTTTTAAGTAATGTTTTTTTAAGAAATGTTTTAATGGAAAATACTTTTTTTGGCTTTTTTTTTCAGATACACCTGGGCCATGTGACGGTACTATCACAATAAGTAATGTGTCAGAGAATAAATGTACAGTCTCCTGGAATGCACCTTTGCAGGATGGTGGAGATCCAATCTCTCATTACGTTCTTGAGAGACGTGATACCAACAGACTGAATTGGGTGATACTGGAGTCCGAATGCAAGGCCCTTTCTTGTGTCGTTACAAGAATGATAAAGAACTATCAGTACATATTCCGTGTCAAAGCTGTAAACAAGTATGGAGCTGGTGAATCAATACAGTCTGAACCCATTTTTGCCAGAAACACATTCAGTAAGTTGGCCTATAATTACAACCTCAATTCAAAAAGAACTGGTACAATGTGTAAAATGTAAATAAAAACACTGAGCAGTAATTTTCCAATCCCTTTTAACTTGTATTCACAAGGAACAAGTACAAATACAAAATAAGTAATATTCCGACTCAAACTGTCTGACTTTGAAAACTGTGTATATTTTCAAATGAGATGTCTGCAACACGTTCCAATGAAATTGGGACAGGTGCTGGTTCGCCACTGTGAGACAACTTCTTAAGAAAACAATTAGTAGCCGTTTTGGAACCGAGGACATTAATTGTTGGAGGCTCAATAGCAGAACTGGTTCTCATTGTTGCCTCATGGAGGACTTAAGTTTGTCAACATTCGGTGGCATCTGTTGTCATATTATGCAATTCATAATCCACCACAGGTTTTCAGTGGGAGTCAGGTCCAGGCAGTCCTGCACTCCTTTGACTGCAAAGCCAACCTGTTTTAATGTGTGCAGAGTGTGGCTTAGTGTTATATTGCTGGAAAAAGGGGTGCTTCAGAAAAAAAACTACGTCTGGAAAACACATTTCTTGTTTAAAAATGTGTGCCTTCTGCATTTACTAGGTCTTCAGAGTTGCAAAATTTTCCCATGCTTAAGTGCACAAGTGCTACTCCAGATCATGATGGATGCAGGTTTTTTTTGACAGCGCTGATAACAGTACAGATGGTCCTGATCCTTTTTGGTCTTGAGAACACAGCATCCACTTTGTCCTTGAATAATTTGGAAGATGGACTCGTCAGACCACAACACTCCGTTCCACTTCCACATCTGTCCATTTTAGAAAAGCCCGAGCTCAGTGAAGTCAGTTATGGTTCTGAATGGTGTTGATATATGGCTTGCACTTCGCGCAGATGAGTCTTGATTTGCATTTGATGATCCTAGAACAAACTGTACTCACACAAACTCTGTGAAGTATTTACGCGCCCATTTAGTTATGTCCATTACAGAAGCATATCGGTAGTGAAGTGCCGCCTGCGGGCTTGAAATTTGCGGGCATCTGAAATTAGCATTTAGCTTTGTATTTTTGTGAGGAGATTGCTCGGCTTTTCCAGATTCTTCATTTATGGAATGTTGATGCTAGATCCCTAAAATTAGTGCAATTGCACATTGAGAAACTGTGTTTTGAACTGTTTGAGAACTTTCTCATGCATCTTTTGGCCAAGTGCCAAACCTTGAACTACCTTGCTCATTTACAGCGATGCCTTTTGTGGTTGCTCATTCGTTACCCAATCAAAACTGAACCCCTGTTGCCGATTCAAATGTTCACTGGTGGACTGTCCCGAACAGCCGTTTTTCTGAAACAAATGCCAACCTTTCTGTTCCCCTGTCTTAAGTATTTTGGAAAGTGTTGCACACATAAAATTTGGAGTTCACAAAAAAAATCAATAGTTGACTAGGGGAAACTAATTTTTTTCATGCTGCTCTTAAATGCATATGCAGAAGATTCACAGATCTTCCTGTCATTATTTTAATTTTACATACAATCTTATTTTTGTGAAATAAATGACTGGGTAGGATCTATAAAATAATGGGTTATATTCTTTAATTTTCCATTTTTTTAGCTGTACCATCAGCACCTGGACCACCAGACATTATTTCTGTCGGAAAGGATCATGCTGTTATTGAATGGCTGAAACCTGAAAGTGATGGCGGAAGTGAAATTACTACTTACCTGGTAGAGAAACGTGACAGGAAGAGTGTCAGATGGATAAAAGTTAACAGAAATATTATTACCACTGACACTACGTACAAAGTCACTGACCTTCAGACGGGCAGTATTTATCAGTTCCGTGTCATGGCTATTAATGCAGCTGGCGAGAGTGAACCCAGTGAAGTATCAACATATGCTGTATGCAGGGTAACAACATGTAAGTTCAAAAAAATTTCCAGATAGTTTTAGTCATATATTTGCAGCAAATTGCCATTGAGCTGACTGACAAAATTGAGACTTTCTCTATTTCAGCGACTCCAGCTCCTCCGTCAGCGCCTCGTATTGCAGACACTACTAAGCGCAGCATTAGTCTGGTATGGACCAGACCATTGGATGATGGTGGGGCTGAGATCATGGGATATGTCCTCCAGATGCAAGAGGAGGGAACAGACCAGTGGAATAAACCTCATGAAGAGAAGTACTTGAGGATTACAGAGCACACTGTTACAGACCTCGATAGTGCCAAGAAGTATAGTTTCAAAGTGGCTGCACTTAATGTTAATGGAGTGGGTGCATTCAGTGAACCATGTACTTCAACTGAACCAGTGGAAAGAATTGGTGAGTTGGATTTTTCATGGTGATATAACTTTTAGATATTGAATGAAATCTCAACTTTTTTAAGATTGATATATATGTCTTCCAGAAATACCCGATCTTGAGCTTGACGATGATTTGAAGAAGACTGTCTGCTTGAGAGCTGGAGGTTCCCTCCGTCTTTTCGTGACTTTAAGTGGAAGACCTGCTCCAGTCATCACTTGGAGTAAACCTGGTGTGGATCTCCATAACCGTGGATTTATTGAAGTAACAAGCAGTTTTACAACCTTAATTGTTGACAAAGTAAATCGTTATGATGCTGGGAAATACACAGTTGAGGCTGAAAATGCATCTGGAAAGAAGTCAGCCACTATTCTGGTGAAGATTTATGGTAAGATGCAGTCGTCTGCATTTCTTTGTCTTTCTCTACATGTGGTACCTGAATTTTGAATCGTGTGAAAGCATCAACCTTTCTTGCTTTCCCCTAGATACACCAGGCCAACCTGGCCCAATAAAAATAAAAGAACTCACCAAAGATTCTGCAGTCATCACATGGGATGCTCCAAGCGTTGATGGGGGAGCACCAGTCAATAACTACATCATTGAGAGACGGGATGCATCTATGAGAGCTTTCAAGACAGTGACATGCAAATGCAGCAAGACAGCATTCAAAATTTCTGGACTGACTGAAGGACTGCTGTACTACTTCAGAGTCTGGCCAGAAAACATATATGGAATTGGTGAAGCTCGTGAAACTGATGATGTGGTTTTAGTTTGCGAAGTTCCCATGGTTCCACAAAAACTGGAAGTTGTGGATGTAACCAAGTCAACTGTGATATTAGCTTGGGAGAAACCATCGCATGATGGTGGCAGCAGAATTACTGGCTATATCATTGAAGCCTGCAGATTTGGAACAGACAAGTGGATGAGAGTAGCAACTATGAAATCAACAGACTTTGAGCATACCGTTGTTTCACTGAATGAGAAGGAACAGTACCTATTCAGAGTCAGAGCTGTCAACAGCAGGGGAGCCAGTGAGCCCAGAGAGCTTCTAACTGCAGTAACTGTTGAAGAACAAAGAGGTATGTGAAAAGATTATTTGCTGATTCCTTGTCTGTCATTGCCACCATCATTGCTTGCATCAACATTTTGAATATTTTGTTACAGTGCTGCCCAAGATCGATCTCTCTGGCCTTCCTCACAAGATGGTCAATGTACCAGCTGGAAAAGAACTTGAACTCAACATTCCAATCAGTGGCAGACCGCCACCGGTTTGCTCGTGGTACTTTGGCGATACTAAGATGAGGGTAACACAACGTGTAAAAATACAGACCACAGGAAAGTTCACAAAATTGACTGTGCAAGACACGACAATTGATGACACGGGTGACTACACGCTGGAGTTAAAGAATGCCACAGGAACTACCACTGAAATCATCAAAGCCATTATTCTTGGTAAGAATTCCATATAACTGTTTTACAGGCTTTTTTTATTATTTTATTTCCAATATCTGTCATATTAATTTTCTATTCTGTTCCATCTAGCTAAACCTGATGAGCCCACTGGGCCAGTTAGGGTCGATGAGGTTGATTCCACATCAATTGCAATCAGTTGGGATCCGCCGCTCCGGGATGGAGGTGCGCCCATCAGCGGTTATGTTGTTGAACAACGTGATGCCCACCGTCCAGGATGGCTCCCCGTCTCCGAGTCTGTTAGTAGGCCCACATTCAAGTTCACCAGATTGACCGAGGGCGATGAATACGTGTTCCGTGTTGCGGCAACAAATCGTTATGGCACTGGATCATTCTTGCAATCTGAAATTATACTTTGCAAGAGTCCTAAAAGTGAGTACTTTTCTCAAGCTGTGCAGTCATGATTACCAAAATATAATGACATGGGAGGTGAAATAAGCTGTGAAGAAATAGAAAATAAAGAGTGCATTATGTATCCATCTCAGGCATACCAGGGCCACCAGGCAGACCAACAGTATTTGATGTGTCCCGTGATGGCATGACTGTTGCCTGGCTCCCACCTGAGGATGATGGAGGCTCCACGGTGTCTGGATATATCATTGAGCGCAAGGAGGTCAGATCAGATAGATGGGTGCGTGCTAATAAGCATCCAGTGACAATGACAAGATACAGATCAACAGATCTTATTGAAGGCCTGGAATATGAACACAGAGTCACAGCTATCAACTCAAGAGGCCTCAGCAAGCCGAGTCTTCTCTCCAAACCAGCAGTGGCAATGGATCCCATTGGTATGTACCATCCCTTCTGTTAGAAGATGAGGCTTCCCGCAAAATATTAGAGACATCAGTTTGAGCAAACGCTAGAACAGTGTGCTAAGATTGCTATGAATTGAATTGTCATAAGCAACAATACAAATTTTTCATTAATTTAATTGCACATTTCAAACATATCTATGGTTGCGTGGGAAACACTATGTCACAAAGTACAATGGCTTTTTACGTTAATATTTTTATGTTTTAATATTCTTATCCGTACAGATCCACCTGGCACACCACAAAATCCAAGAGTTACAGGTACCACTCAGACATCTGTATCTCTGGCCTGGAATCCCCCTGATGAGGAAGGCGGTTCCAAGGTGTCTGGTTACCTGATTGAGATGCAAAAGGTTGGCCAATATGATTGGATCAAATGTAACGCAACACCCTCACTGATCTGTGAGTACACATTGACGCACATGCCACAAGGAGCTGAATTCAAGTTCCGGGTAATGGCATGTAATGCTGGTGGTTCTGGAGAGCCAGCAGAGGTCCCTGGAACAGTTAAAGTTACAGAGATGCTCGGTAAGGCGATACAATTAAGCTGTTTCTGTAGTGTATTATTGCTTTCCGTATACCTCTTTTTGTTGTGTATCTTACCACAATTTACGTAACTTCATTTTAGAATCTCCAGATTTTGAGTTGGACACAAAATACAAGGATGGATACCTTGTCAAACTGGGAGCAGTCATCAGACTGACTTTGCCATTCAAAGGGAAACCTGTTCCTACCTGCAAGTGGACAAAAGATGGCTCTGATATTCCTCACAGAGCCATGATTGCATGTAGTGAAGATCTTGCAGAGCTTGTGGTGAAGTCAGCTGAGAAAGAAGACAGCGGAACTTACAAGCTTCTGCTGGAAAATAAGTGCGGCAAGAAAGAAGTAAACATCAACGTAAAAGTTATAGGATACCCGGATGCACCTCAAGGTCCACTTGAATTCAGTGACATTCATGCCAGCTCTGTAAGAGTGAGTTGGAAAGCACCCTTAAACGATGGTGGCTCCGATGTCCTTGGTTATGTCGTTCAGAGACGAGAAGTTACTAAGGCAGCCTGGTACACTGTCGATTCAAGAGTGACGGATACATCTTTGATTGTTAAGGGATTGAAGGAAAATGTTGAGTACCACTTCAAAGTAACAGCTGAGAACCAGGCTGGCTTGGGCAAAACCTTAAAATCAGACACACCAGTAACACCAAAGATACTTCTTCGTGAGTAGATTTTCCGTGATTCAGATATACAAGTTAGAATTTTCCTATTTACTGCCCACTGACCAAAATGACATATTCATCTTCTAACAGGTCCTCCAGAACCTTCAGGTAATCCTCCTGAAATTTTGGATGTTACAAAGAACTCTGTTGCTCTGGGATGGGCCAGACCTAAAGACGATGGTGGCTCCAAGATTACTGGATATTACATTGAATTCAAGGAGGTTGCCTCAGAAAAGTGGGACCGCTATGACACCCAGATCAGAACCACAATGCACACACTCACTGGACTGACACCCGACAAAGAGTATCATTTCCGAATCATTGCCAGAAATGATATTGGGGAAAGCAAGCCAGGGCCAGCATCGGATGCAGTTGTGTGCAAGGATCCATTTGGTGGGTCAAAGTCTAATATTTCAGTGTTCTCATTTACATTTGCATTGATATCATAATTTATTTGTTTTTCCTTTCTCTCTCATTAAAGACAAGCCAAGCCAACCAGGCGAAATAGATATTGATATTGTGACCAAAGATTACATCACCATTCGTTGGGCATGCCCAGAATGTGATGGCGGAAAGGAGATCCTTGGTTACTGGATTGAATCTAGAAAAACTGGAGATAGTGCATGGAAGAAGTGCAATAAGGAACTTTGTAAGGAAAGAATATTCACCGTAGGTAGCCTTATCGAAGCTACTGAATATGAGTTCAGAGTATTTGCTGAAAATGAGACTGGAGTCAGCAGACCACGCAGAACAACTACGGCCATTAAAACCAAACTAAGTGGTATGTAGAGTTCAGCCCCATCATTTTAGGTTTTTTTTTTTTTACATTCAAAAGAAATGGGTAGAAAATGTATGTGTGATTCCCTAATCAATGAAATCATTTGTATGTGCTAAACCATGAGAGAGGAGAGGTCAGAGGTGACACTATTGGGCTTTCAGATTTTACCAGTTAAATTGCAGCTACATATTACATGCAGCTTCTGTCTGTATTCATAACTTTTAGGAAATACTTAAAACACTTGTGTTTATGGAATTCTATAAAATATACTTATAAACCCACTCAAAGGTTTTCAAAAGCTTCATAAATGTTTATTTCATGTTCAATGAAATAGGAGTCATTTCATCTCATGTAAATAAACTCACATGGTAAAATATGAAAAAAATGACCCTAAGAAGAATACTATTTTACTGGAGAGTAGTCTAAATTTTGGAGTTCTATGGGAAATTCTACAGTAGTGTTTGGCAGTAGTGTTCGGTGTAAACCTACAAAGCCATATGATTATGCTATTACACTGAACAAAAATATAAACGCCCCATGTCAAATATTGATGCCACATGCAGTTAACAACTGTAAGTGAGCATATGCTGACTTTTACTTGTACAATAGGGATATTTCTCTTGATTTTATGTACCATTTTTTAATCCATTTCTCTATCAGTGAGCATTTGCTCAGTGATGCAGTGATGTCACTCAGTACATGACGGTGATCAGGCAGAATGAGCAGTACCCAGACACCCCTTATACTGGGGACAATAAAAGGCCACCCCAAAATGTCAAATTTTGTCAAAAGTCATCATACCTCAGATGTCTCAGGTCATGCAGGAACGTGCCATTGGCATGCTGGATGCAGGGATGTCCACCAGAGCGGTTGCTGTGCTGCTGAATGTTAACTATCGGACAATAGGCCATTTGAGAGTTTGTTTCCGACAGACGGGCAGTACTGCAAATCGACCTCATCCACGTCGGCCACGTGTGACCACACCAGCACAAGATCGCTACATCCGGCTCATCCACCTGCATGATCGGCTCAGATCAGCGACCCGCACAGCGGATGAGACCGTTGGTCTGCACAACAGACGCATCACACCACAGACAGTCCGTAACCGCCTGCGAGAAGCCAACTTGCGCGCTCTGCGTCCACACCGTGGTCTGGATCTCACCGCTGTCCGGCGTCGGGACCGACTCGCATGGGCAAACACACGTTCGGTGGCCCTCGGCACGCTTAAGAAGAGTGCTATTTGCAGACGAATCCCAGTTCCAGTTTTTTGTTAATAAAAACTCAAAAATTTGACATGGGGCATTTATATTTTTGTCTAGTGTAGAAAGAAAGCCATGAACTATTGCTATACTCGCAAAAGGTGGCTATATTTACACGTTTAAGTTTTTTTTTTCAGTTTTTAAACTTGGATGCAAATCCTTTGTAGGCAATAACTGCCCGATGTGTGTAATACTCTGCCAAGACTTCTCCTCACTTTTGACATCAGCAAGTGAAATGTACATTCAGTTAGATTCAGGGTTGGTGATCAACTTTGCCATGGTAGAATGTTCTATTTTTGCCAGAAAAAGTCTGAAGTTCCTTTCTTGGTATGCTTTGGGTCATGTGCATCTGCGCTGTGGAGTGCTGTGAATTGAGTTTCTAAATATTTGGCTGAAGCTGAACAGATGTTGAGTTGTACTTTTTAATTCATAAAAAATCTAATTGTCCCATATCTCTGTTGTTTTTAACAGCTGGAAGTGAACCAAGCCTCAGGAAAGAAATGGAGGAGGCTACTGCTAAACTGGGAGAGTCTGGTATACTGAAATGCCAGATCATCGGCAGACCACTCCCAGATATCAAATGGTATAAATCTGGAAAGGAGCTGACCCAGAGTCGCAAATATGCAATGACCTCCGACGGCCGCATTCATTCGTTAACAGTTGCTACGGACCAACAAGAAGATGAGGGCAAATACACATGTAAAGCAGTCAATGAAGCAGGGGAAGTAGAGACCACTGGTAAACTTATCTTGGAGGCTCCCCCTCAGATCCACCCCGGATTCCCACTGCAAGAAAAGTATTACGCAGCATGTGGCACCACACTGCGTCTACATGTTGCATACATCGGACGCCCAGAGCCGAAAATCATGTGGTTCTGTAACAGCAAGCCAGTAGAGTCTTCTGAAAATGTTAGCATTGAAAACACTGAGTATTATACACACCTTGTCATTAAGAATGTTCAAAGAAAGACCCATGCTGGACAATATAAAGCCTGGTTCCGTAACCACTTTGGCACTGTGGACACTATACTGGATGTAGACATCCAAGGTAAGGTTGTTAGAAAAGAAGACATGAATGTTTGCCATTGTAATGAACAAACACATTCTCCACATATAAGTGTAATGTTTAACAAATAAATTTTAATTTCAGATAAGCCAAGTATACCTGAAGGACCGATTTCTCTTGATGCTCTACTGAAAAATTCTGTGATCATAAGCTGGAAGCCTCCGACCGATGATGGTGGAACAATGATTACAAACTACATTGTTGAGAAACGAGAAAACAAAGAAGATGAACAATGGCACTTAGTATCATCCGCAATTTCTGGAACATCTTGTCGTGTTGCAAATCTCATTGAGGGAGCAGAATATCACTTCCGCGTCTCAGCTCAAAATCGACATGGCTGCAGTGAACCACTGGAGACTCCAAGTCCATTCATAATAAAGAGTCAATTAGGTAAGAATAATTCAAAGTTGTTAGATAAATTGATGGTGTTGCAGCATGGCATTTATCATATGAATATAACATCTCAACAAAAATTCCTTGCAGGTAAACCAGGAATTCCCCTGAAGCCAGTTGTCTCTGGTGTAACAAAAGACTCTTGTGTTGTGTCTTGGAAGCCACCTGAAAGTGATGGAGGTTCCAAGATAAAAAATTATTACCTTGAAAAGAAAGAAACAAAGCAGGACCAATGGATTTCAGTGAGTGCTGAGATCCATCAAACAGTCTACACAGTAAAAGGCCTCACTGAAGGTTCGGAGTATGAATTCAGGGTAAAATGTGAAAATTTGGCTGAACAGAGCGAGTGGAGCGAAGCGTCTTCTCCTGTTGTTGCAAAATCAGATGTGCAGGTCGTTTCTCCAGCTTTCAAAGAAGAGCTGAGAAACATGAGTGTTAAGTACAAGAGCAATGCAACATTTGTTTGCAAGATCACTGGACAGCCTAAGCCAGTAGTCAAATGGTTCAAACGTGGAAAAGAAATACATCCTGACGGACAGAAAATAAAAGTACAGGAATTTAAAGGTGGCTATCATCAACTTGTCATATCTGCTGCTGATGAAGAGGATTCCACTGTGTATCAAGTCAGAGCCACAAACCAGGGTGGATCAATTGCTGCAACCGTCTCTCTGGATGTGGAAAGTAAGGGACAAAATTATATTTTTTTGTAGTATGTAAATGTAATGTAAAAGTAAGTTTACTTTTTTTGATCTATACGATAATGGCAACATCATTTTGTATGTTTGTTCTTTCTTTTTTACAGTTCCAGCTAAGCTTAACCTGCCCAAAAATCTGAAAGACAAAGAAGCTGTCCCTGCCCTCCGAGGTGAAGTGATCAGCATCAAGATTCCATTCATTGGAAAACCAGACCCTGTCATCACATGGCAGAAGGGACAAGACCTACTAGATACCAATGGACACTATCAAGTGATTGTGACAAGATCGTTCACCTCACTTGTATTCCCCAATGGGGTTGAAGCAAATGATGCTGGGTTCTACATTGTTTGTGCTAAGAACAGATTTGGCATCGATCAGCAGACAATCGAAATTGATGTTGCGGATGTGCCTGATCCACCCAGAGGTATCAAAGCCAGTGATGTGTCCAGAGATTCAGTGTCGCTGAACTGGTGTGCTCCAGCTAATGATGGTGGAAGCAGGGTCACCAACTACATTATAGAGCAGTGTTCTACAACAGCAGAGAGATGGGTCCGTGTTGCACAGTCTCGTGATACCCGTTACACTGTTATTTATCTTTTCGGGAAGACGAGTTACCAATTCCGTGTTATTGCGGAAAACAAATTTGGTCAGAGTGCACCTTCTGACCCAACTGGTCCCGTGGTTACAAAGGAGGACAGATCAAGGGTCTTGAACTATGATGAAGAAGTTGATGAAGCCAGAGAAATCACCAGGGGCAAAGCCCCCCACTCAGATGTCAAGAATATGTATAACAAGTATGCAATTGCAGAAGAGCTTGGTCATGGGCAGTATGGCATTGTTCACAGATGTGTAGAGACCCGCACCAAGAAGACATACATGGCTAAATTTGTCAAAGTGAAAGGATCTGATCAAGCATTTGTGAGGAAGGAAATTGCAACACTGAATGTGGCTCGGCATCAGAGATTCTTGAATCTCCATGAGTCCTTTGACTGTCCTGAAGAGCTTGTTATGATCTATGAGTTCATCTCAGGCACAGATATTTTTGAGCGCATTAACGCTGGCAACTTCGTGCTCACAGAACGGGAAATTGTAAGCTACATAAGACAAGTGTGTGAGGCTCTTGAGTTTTTGCACAGCCAACGTTATGGTCACTTTGACATCAAGCCTGAAAACATTGTATTCACTACCAGACTGAGCGGGAACATCAAGATCATTGAGATGGGCCAGGCCAGGCACTTAACACCCGGGGAAATCATAAAAGTTCAATATACTGCCACTGAATACTGTGCACCTGAAATCCACCAGCATGACATGGTTAGCACTGTAACTGACATGTGGTCAGTTGGTGTTCTGGTATATGTGCTCCTCAGTGGACTTAATCCATTCACTGCAGAAACAAACCAGCAAGTGATAGACAACCTCTCAAACGCAGATTATAGTTTTGACGATGAAGCTTTCAATGAGGTCAGTGTAGAGGCATTGGACTTTGTGCATAGACTTCTCACTAAAGAGCGCAAGCATCGCATGACAGCTGCCCAAGCTTTGCAACATCCGTGGTTGACTATGAACACAGAAGACCTCAGTAACAGAGCCATCAAGGTCGCCAGGCATAAAAGATACTACCAGACTCTCGTGAAGAAAGAATGGAATGTGGCTGTTTCTGGTGCTCGAGTTGCATATGGAGGTGCCATAAGAAGTCAACGGGGTGTCACAGTTAGCAAAGTGAAGATTGCACCATTTGAACATGGTCCAGTTGCTGGTCAAATCCGGCATAATGTTGCTAATGAAGGAGATCATGCAAAATTCACCTGCAATATTGAGAACTATGACAGCACAACAGAGGTTACTTGGTTTTGCGGAGTGAGACAACTTGAGCCTAGTGATAGGTATGAAATAACCTACGAAGACGGAATAGCTACCTTAACTATCAAGGGAATTAAGAGAGCAGATGATGGCACCTACAGATGCAAAATTGTTAATGAGTATGGTGAAGACAGTGCCTATGCTGAGCTCTTTGTCAATGGTGTCAGATCATATCGTGATTACTTCATTGTACGTAAAGTGAAGAAAGCAAAACGCAGAGTTGACACAGCAAGACTTCTACATAGACCTCCTGAGTTTACACTACCACTGCTAAATCAGTCTGCTCATGTAGGTGATGATGTACGATTCGGAGTCACTATCACGGTGCATCCTGAGCCTCGTGTCATATGGTTGAAATCTGGACAAAAGATCACACCAGGAGATGATGACAAGAAATACACATTTATAAGTGACACAGGTCTGTATCAGCTTGTGATTCACCATCTTGAGCCTGAAGATGACGCTGAATATTCAGTTGTGGCGCGCAACAGATATGGTGAAGACAGCTGTAAGGCACGTCTCACTGTAACGCCTCGCCCAATTCCTGGTGACAGTACAATAAGGCCAATGTTCAAGCGGCTGCTTGCAAATGCAGAGTGTCGCGAGGGTCAGAGTGTCCGCTTTGAGATAAGAGTGTCAGGACTCCCAACCTTAAAGTGGGAAAAAGATGGAATGCCATTAGCTTTTGGACCTCAGATTGAAGTTGTTCACGAAGGCTTGGATTACTATGTGCTACATGTTAAAGACACACTCCCTGAGGATTCCGGGACTTACCGAGTCACTGCAACAAACTCTGCTGGATCTGCAAGCTGCCAAGCCACACTTAGGGTTGAACGTGTCACCCATGTCAAGAAGGAATACGAAAGTGAAGAAGACCGAAGGAAACGAGTTCAGCAGCAAGAAATTGACAAAAAAGTGAGATTAGCTCAAATAATTTCTGGCACTGAGGTTACGCCCCTCACTTCTCTAGCTAAAGAGGCTTTGAGAGCAGCAGCTGTAATGTACAAACCTGCAGTAACAACAAAAGATAAAGCTGAAATTGCCAAAGAAAAGGACAGACTAGAAAGGCAAAAGAGAGCAGAAGAAAAGAGACTTCGCATGCCATATGTTGTTCCGGAGCCTCGTACTCATGCTCCCACCACACTTGCTGAGGACAATGAAATTAAATACTTTGTGCCCTTCTCAGACATGAAATGGTATAAGAAGCTACGGGACCAGTATGAAATGCCAGAACCAATGGAAAAGCCTAAACAGAAGCGACTGAAACGCATTCGCCTCTCTAGGTGGGATCAGTTCTATGTTGTGCCTCATAGAATCAAAGACCAGTACAAGCTCACATGGCGAATTCCAAGGGTTTCTCGGGATGATTTAGAAACTGTGAGACCAGCCAGGCATCGCACACCTTCACCAGAGTCTGAGGCATATTACAGAATAAGACGAAGGTCCCTTGGTGATCTCTCAGATGAAGAGCTTCTTCTCCCTGTTGATGAATACTTATCAATGAAGAGAACAGAGGAGGAAAGACTGAAACTTGAGGAAGAACTCGCGCTTGGATTTTCTGCATCTCCACCCAGCCTCAGCCCTGTACGTTTCGAATTATCTGCTCTGCGTCATCCACCAGAAAAAACTGCATATAAGGATGAAGAACAAGAAGAGGTTCGGAGGTACGACTCCTACCATGTTCCCTCAAAATATGAAGCTGGTCCGAGTTTTATTGATCTCCGACAGCGACATGATAAAGCCACGTACAGACCTCCGCGGGAAAAGCAAAGAGTATATGAAGATAGAGAGGATCTAGAGCTCCTTCGTCCTGTGACTACAACACAAAGGCTAACTTCCTACAAAAGTAAGCTGAAACAAATGGAATTTGAGGAGAAAACAAAAGTTTCCAGAAAAGAAAGAGATGTGCATGTTTCGTCTGTATCAGAAAAAATTGAGACAACCGAATATATTCACACTTCACTATCTTCTACATATACCCATGAAGTACATGCAAGATCAAAGCAGATAATACCTTCTCGCACACATGTTGCTGAGGAAGAACCACCTAAATTGAGATCACTCACCCCTGAGAGAACTTATGAACGTTCCAAAAGTCCAGTGATGAGTGAGGCGTTATCCTCTTTGCATGGGCAATATGAAAGCGTTGACGTCATGTCAAGATATGAAGCTAAAAAAGCAGCCATTAAATCAGAAAGAAAATATGATGTCGTGACCCAGCCTGCATTTAGCCTTGACCATGCTCCACGTATAACTGTGAGAATGCACTCTCACCGTGTTCCATGTGGTCAGAATACTCGATTCACACTTAATGTCCAAGCTAAGCCAAGTGCTGAAATACAATGGTACCATAACGGACAACTTATTCACGAGAGCAGCAAATTCCGTTTTACCAACCTGAGTGGAGTTCTGACTCTCCAGATTTTTGACTGCCAGGTAGAGGACAGTGGTACGTACCGTGTAGTTTGTACAAACTATAAGGGAGAAGCATCTGACTATGCCACTCTGGATGTTTCAGAGGGAGAATTTTCCTCATATTCTTCTCGACGTAAAGATGAGGAACCTCCCACACCGTTTTTCCCTGAAATGACAAAAAGTGAGTTTTACCATGTGTCCTCCTCAAAAACAGCTTCCTCAGCTGAGACACACCTAGAGATCAAAGAAACTAAATCAATGCTGACAGAAACTCATAAAACTGCTTATGAAGAACATGCATCATCTGTTAAGAGGACAGCTTTGGAAGCTAAACGGGTAAAGGAAGTTGCTGTACATGAGGACGTCAAGGCTACTCTGCCTGCCAAGATACTTACCAAGCCTCAGTCTCTCACAGTATCAGAGGGCGAGTCTGCAAAGTTTATATGTGATTTTGATGGTGAACCAGCACCTAGTGTTACTTGGATGCAAGAAAGACGTGAAGTTTTGTCTTCTCATCGGCATGTTGTTTCTTCAACTCAATACAGGTCCACCCTAGAAATTTCCTCTGTGCAGTCATCAGATGAAGGTAGTTATACAGTGGTTGTACAGAATTCTGAGGGTTTGCAAGATGCGCAGTTCAGCTTAACAATTCGCAGAGTTTTACATGAAGAGAAAGTTGTTGCATCACCTCCAAAAGTGAAGTCTCCAACGCCCAGAGTAAAATCTCCAGAGGTCACTGGATCAAAATCACCAGAACCTCGAGTCAAGTCACCAGAGGCAATTAAATCTCCCACGAGAGTCAAGTCTCCGGATCCAAAGACACCACCACCAGGGGTTAAATCTCCCGAGCCCAGAATGAAATCACCAGAATTGATGGGAACTAAGTCCCCTGAACCTCGAGTCAAGTCCCCTGAGGCAATGAAATCCCCTACAAAAGTTAAGTCTCCTGAACCAACAACACCACCACCAGGAGTTACATCTCCCGAGCCAAGAATGAAATCACCAGAATTGACAGGAACCAAATCCCCTGAACCTCATGTTAAGTCACCCGAGGCAATTCAATCCCCCACAAGAGTTAAGTCTCCTGAACCAACAACACCACCACCAGGAGTTACATCTCCCGAGCCAAGAATGAAATCACCAGAATTGACAGGAACTAAATCCCCGGAACCTCGAGTCAAGTCACCCGAGGCAATTAAATCCCCCACGAGAGTCAAGTCTCCTGATCTAACTATTCCACCGCCAGGGGTTAAATCTCCCGAGCCCAGAATTAAATCACCGGAATTCACAGGAACTAAATCCCCAGAACTGTTCAGCAAGTCATCTGAGGGAATGAAGTCTCCTTTAAAAATGAAATCTCCGGAACCATGTAGCTCACCTGAAAGGGTTAAGTCTCCTGAATTCACTGGTCCAAAGTCTCCAGAACCTCGTATCAAGTCTCCTGAGGGAATCAAGTCTCCCCAGAGAATAAAATCTCCAGAGATGAAATCTCCACCACCCAAAGTAAAATCTCCTGAATTTAGTGGAACCAAGTCCCCACCACCAGCGCAAAGAACAACTAGTCCCTCAACTGCAAAGCCAATCTTCTCTTCAGGCTTAAAAGATGTCAAAACATATTCAGATTCTATCGTCAAGCTGACAGTTGAAGTCAATGGGGATCCTGCACCAAGAGTAACTTGGATGAAAGATGGAAAGGTAAAGCAAATAATGTGCATTTTAAAAAAAAAAAGTACTTCAGTTGAGAATTTGAAGATTTACTTTATTTTTATTGTCTTCCTAGGTCCTCTCTGAAGGAGGAAAATATGACATTTTTGAAGAACATGGACAAGCTCATTTGGTAATCCATGAAACAGAAGTTACTGATAGCGGAATGTACAATTGCTCAGCAACAAATTCTGCTGGATCAGTGTCTACAAATTGTATGGTTGAGGTTCAAGGTAGGTAGTGCTGACTAAATTACTATCCACTTGTCGAGCATATAAAATATCAAGTCATTGCTGAATGTTTAATTTTACCTCTTGAAATGTTTTTATTATCTACTTTAGCATCCTCAAAAACTACTCGACTGGAAGAAAGATCTCAGGAAGAGGCTGTCTCCGCTTTGCAAGTGAAAGCAGATATTACTGAGCAAATAACTGTCATTGCCAAGCATTCACAAGCACCTTCATTCCTTGTTCAACTAAGGTCTCAAATTGTCTCTGAAGGTCAAAGTGTTATTTTCTCATGTGAAATGACAGGAGAACCACTGCCAGAAATCGAGTGGCTTAAGGACAACATTGCTGTAGGTGTTTTTTTTTTTTTTTTCTTGTTATTGCTATATATCATATACATGTATTGTTTACTATGCCAAGTGTTCCCCCAGTTCCATGTTCCACCTTGCTCCAGATAATCCAGGGGAAATGTTATCTTGAGTTGTACTGTTTGTTTGTTTGTTTCTTTGTTCGCAACTTAGCACATAGGATATTGCACCACTCATTTCCATACTCGGCACACACGTTGGCCATGGTCCAGAGTATTAACAATTAAATTTTGAGGGAATTAGGTGAAGGTTCAACAGAAATATAGTCCATAGTTCAGAAATTAGTTTTTCATCATAGTGCAACCACTACAGTAGAAACTGAGTTTAATCCAAACTCAAATAATCTAGTATGTAATTCCACATCCGCTGATTCAACTAAATGCCTTGGGGGACACCCGCTCCTTAGTGGTAGGGCTAAGTATCCTGGTGGGAGGGTTAGGTCAAAAATGTCAAATATTCATAAAATCATCCATTTCAATTCGATTACTTTTAAATTGATGAGTGACGTCTTATTATTCGGGCTACCGGTAGGGCAGCTTGAGACTGTCTGTCTGTCTGTCTATCTATCTATGTACCTATCTATCGTCTATGTCCAGAATCAGAAATTAACCAGGGGCATTTGGGCATCAAGTCATGAAAAAAAGGCTACGGACGAGGTCACTACCTGCTTCCATCTAGATCTAGGGAAGCCCGCATATACGCCTACTTCGCATCCAGTAAGAGATATCTGACAGCTCATTAAATATGAAGAGAATAAGTCCATTCATTTTCACTTTCCACGGCAACAAAACTTTCCTCATTATAAGCAATGAAGCTTCATTCCCCAACACTAAAACATCTGCGAGTTGTATCAGTTAGGAAATAACAAAGGTTAGGTGTGTATTTTTCAACAGAAAGGCAGTGAAATGCTTACTGCTGCCAGGTATGTTGTGATTGGTGCTGCCTATTTATAAATAGCTTGTGGTGGCATAAAAAAACACACCCCATTTCACACGTACCATATTACTGTATTATTTTGCACTTCTTTTGTGAATAAATGAATATTTCCCCCCACTCTATTCTTTTTAGGTGTTGCCGACATCAAATGTGAAACTGAGCTGTTATGAAAATGTGCACAGTCTGGAGATTCGCAAAGCAACTGTTGATGACTGTGGTAAATATACAATAAAAGCAAGGAATTCTTCCGGACAGTGCTCTTCTACAGCATCGTTAAATGTTCTTGGTAAGTGATTGTTCAGTTATTGCTTGTCACCTCAAGCAGATCCAGGATCACAGGATCCAGAAGAGGTTTTGTGTAATTTTTCGTTTGTTTCTTTGGTAGCGACATGGCTCTTCAAATATTTCAAAAATCATTTCCAAACTTGGTACACAGGTCAGCCATGGTCCAAATGAAAAGATACTCAATTGTGGAGGAAGTAGACAAAAGCTCAGCAAAGATGTGGGTCAAAGTTCAAAAATGGTCTTTTTCTCTGTAGCCTCTGTTGTAATGATCAGACTGAGTTCATACAAGACTCAAACGATAAAGCTTTCAATTCTGTGTCCTCTGATATGCAGCACAGCATATTTAAATACTCATAAAATCAGCAATTGCCATCTGACAGTATTGAAGTTTGATGTGTGGTATGTTATTACAGATATCTATAGTTCCTCGGTTACTGAGAGTATAAGTCAATTACAGCTGCTAAAATTAAGTCGACAAAAAAAAAAAACGCTATGAAATGTCTCCAGAGGCAAAGTATGTTTTGCTTGGCAGCTCTTGCTCAAGGACAGCTTTGCATTTTCATATTGAAAATATGGGCCAGTTTCAAAGACAACAAATGACTCTAGAGCCAGACTTAATTCAATTTGTCTCCAGAATCTCCATACAAATCCTAGTTTAGTCCAGGACTGAGTTTAACGTGTCTGTGACACTGGCCCAAATATTAACAAGTTTCTATTTTGAAGAAACTTCATATTGCTGCTATACATCGATATAGATATAAAAATGCCATAATTTTTAAATAATTATGGAAAACGGCATATTATCCCAAAACAGCTTGTGTTTGCTTTTGTACACTTTTGTTTTATTTGCTCTTCTCAACTACTCCACTGAAGAGCAGCACTCCTGTCACAGATTTACACTGACCAAGATTGGTCCAAGCACTTATCCAGACATTATTCTCACATGAGAAACGTAGACCTACAAGCATCTAAAATCCAGTTGTCTTTGAAATTCCATATGATCTGTGTTATGTATGAGTATTTTATGTACAGCACTGTATACCGTTCGTAAATGGACATTTGTAACATACTATTTGTGCTGCCTTACTGGTCAGATATTTGTTTGTTTTGTTCTTCATATAGCAGCCACTGGTGGTGCTTCTGTAGAAAAACATGATCTGATGCAGTACCACTTGTTTGTGATGACACAGACTAAAGCTTTCTAGAAGTTTCTGGCATCTTCTTGCCTGGAGGGGGCCGGATCACCCAAGACTCCTGTAGATCTTTGCAGAATGTTCCTAGTCTATATAAATGCTGTGATTTTGGACAGTTGAGGGGTTTTTTGAGTTCCGCATCAGAGTTGCATAGTGGAATTAGAGTGTTGATTACATTGTGGAATATTTAGAGAAATTTTTGAGACCTAATCAGTGAAGAATTAATTTGTTTAAGTTGTCATTGCTGGTTCTCTTCGTTGTGATTTTCAAGTCATAACATCTGTGACACAGCACTGTCACAACACTATCAGTTGAGTTTTAGGTGGTCTTCTTTCACCAAAGACTTATCTAATAGGAAAAAAATTTTATGACTCTTTATTGACAAATAAATAGCAACAGTCTGTGTAACTTCAACACTATCCTTGATCTGTTCACTGTTACTGTTGTTTTATGCTTTGAATTATGAATATATTCAATGTAATGAAGTTAGATGGACCATATATCTAGTCATTTGGTAGTCACTTTAATTTTTTTTTTGCCATTTCCAAACAGCACTGGTTGAAGAACCTGCCAAAATGGTTGCTATGGAAAAAAGTGCAGTTGCTTCAAGCATGAGTAAAACTTTCTCTGGCAGCGAAATGCACATGGCTTCCGCAGTACATGAAGCCTCCTTTGGCAGCTACAGCATGGCTGAAGTGAAATTTTCAAGCATGTCTGCAGATAGCATGTCCGCTAAATCAATGCTTGCCACAAGCTCCAGCAGTATGATTGTAAAATCAAGTAAATCAGAAACAATGGGGTCTTCTATGATACGTCAAATGGAAGGTGAGAAAGATGTGTGGTCACCATGCAATGCTCTGATTATTTTCCCGTTAGCCCATTCCAGAAAGATATGCTCACTGACAGATTGCGCTTTCCCCTCTTCCGGCTTCCCAAAGGTGCTCCACCAAAAATTGAAGCCCTCCCAGAAGACATTAGCATCGAGACAGGCAAAGTTCTGACAGTAGCCTGTGCTTTCTCTGGAGAGCCAAAGCCAGAAATTGAGTGGAAACATTTAGGAAGGACGCTGCCTTGCGAGGAGGATAGTGACCGGTTCCGCATCGAGACAATGGAGGACCTCACGACCCTCATCATCGCCGGTGTGAAAGAGAACGATGCTGGAGTCTATACCCTGAAACTGTCCAATGAGCTGGGATCTGACACTGCGACTGTCAACATTAGCATTAAATCTATATAGAGTATATCGTCTACCCCTCCCCTCTCCCTCCTCCCGTGCCATTGTATTTATAAATTGAGCAAAAATACTCTTTATTTGATAGACATGGATTTATGTTCTTGTAAATATAAACTTTTTTGACATTCATTTTCATTTTTTGACAAAATTGACATTAATGCCAAACTAGACTAAAGTCTAAAGCAATTGAAATACGCCATATTGGATAAGTATAACTAGGATTTTTCTCTGACATGTACATAATGTATATAGCCGAATTTACCGGTTATGGAAATGTATGAATTGTTATTTAAGACAATTTTAACTGAAACAAATTGAACATTTGTTTATCAGGAGAAAGTTTCACTTGAAACGAATACCCTGAAAAGCCTGAAACAGAAATATGTGCCTCAACAATAAGTTGAAGTCTTAAGATAGCCTCAACAGGTAGAGAGGCTCCCTGTTGAAGTTTTACTAAATCCGAGACAATGTTTTTGCACAGTCTGTCTGTGCAATAATATAACCGTATTCGTATGAATTGTATCATGACCACGAGACCTTGAGTGCAGTTTGCATTTACCCTCATGTAAGCTGTACAACTAGGCCTTGTGTTCAGACTGACTTTGTCATATCACCAATTCAATGACATGCTTTAAAGTGCGAGCGGCCTGCACTTTTTTGCATTAAAAATATTATGTGCTCTGTTTCTGCCAAAGGACTACTTGAGTTGGTTTTCAGAAGTTCATCACCTGGCCATTTTCCTTGAAACTCATTCAAGTGCTCTTTGATAGAAGCAGTGCTACCTCTTGGAGGATTGCTAGATGATATTCTGTGTGTGTGCGTGTGTGTTAGCTTTAGAAATTCACTTTGTCAGTACTCAGGGCAAAATCAAGAAAATGTACCACAGTGACAGCAACTGCTGTGCTAAGAGAACACAAATATATTAATCATATGCCCTGCACTTCAGTTTAACTATTTATGTAGTAAACTATATATTCTGCCTCCTTGAGTTCATGAATTATTGATTTAATAAAGCATGGTTGTAGCACCTTCATGGCTTTGAAATTTTTTTTTGAGTATGTCACTTTTCAAAAAAAAAATATATATACACTTTTTTTTTTTTCCCCAAATCTGAAACACGCATCCCTACAATCAGAAATTACCATTTTGAAGAATAAAAAATACCGTGTTTAACGTTTGGAGTTGATAGCAGAGTAAATTGGGGTGACTGTAGCAAGGATGTCTGCAGCCAGGAAAATCTCAGAGGCCATCAGGTGGGCCCCGCTCATAAATTGGTGTTTTGTCAAATATGAGGCCCGCGACACTGAGAATGGTGCATATGACGTCACAGAAACACACCCTCTCCTCTCCTGCCTGCAGAAACCCAACCAGTTAAAACTCATGAGAATCTACCCAGCACTTACCTATTTTAGGGGCTACCTCACCCTTCCAAACCTACAATTTCACCTACCTATAGGCTACCTCATCCTAAATCTGCATTTAAAAGGCATATTACAGGATTCTCAAAAACAGCCAAAATTGACAAAACAGCCCAAACAATTACAATGAGCGCCCATAGATAAATATAAAGATTTAACTAGTACGGATTATGACAATTTGATGGACAGAAAAAAATAAACGCATATGCCCATGCATGCTCGACTTCAGATAGACATTAGCTAACCATTAACCCTCTCATGCATGAATTATGATAAACTCAGTCAAGATTTTTTTACTAATATGCCGCAGTGCCCAAAATTGCAGCCATACATTGAGAAAAAAAAACACTTAAACAGCTGACCTCCATACATGAAAGGGTCAAAAGCAGTGAAAACACTAGACGAGCTGCCATACTAAACCAACTAAAATCACAACGTTGGCAGCAGGCCACAATCTTAATGGCTGATTCTATGGGCTTTTATAGCAGCACAAGGTTTGACAATAGTCCATCTATTTTGCCTGCTCAGGAGATTATATGACTGCAGTTTCTTTCATTGCATAACCCTCTACTTTCATAACAAATGCAGGCACCTAGTGACTGCAGCAAATCCGCAGCCGAGCCCACACTAACGTTCTCACCACCCAGACTGCAATGCTAACCATTCACCCCACACCCCTAAAGAAGACTCTCCCCAAGTCAATTTAGCTTAAGTGCTCTCACTTCAACGCAGACCACTCAATATAACTCAAAATGAATGTCCTCCTGTCGGTTGTATGTTTTGGTACACCCCCAAGGAGCTTTCATGAAGTCTGGACATGGTACGTGCATGTACCAAATTGTGTACTTGTCGGTGAAATTTACCACTTGGGGTCCTTCATCAACATTTTCTGGGGGGCACTATGGAGCCATTTTGTCACACCTGAGCAAAAGACCCAATAAACATCAAAAAATTTACCAGTTTTGCTGGGTGTGCCAAGATTTGTGAGTTTCTGAGTGCCTTAAGGCCCTAAAAAATGTTATTCAGGCCCAAATAAAGTGTTCATTTTGCTGCTTTTTATAAACACACTCAAGCATTTTATTTATTTACCTCATCATGACTTTGGCAGATCCTGGGCCTCTGCACAGCATCACACAGGTCTTGCAGACTGTTTGCAGGTGACTCTCTTCAGAAGTCATATCGAGTGCAGGGCTTCCCCGGGAATGTTTCCTCAGCCCCGCAGTACACTCCCACAGAGCAGCGCTCGGGTGCAAGGCTGTCGGAAATGGGGGGATACAGCAGCCCCCCTGCAGCCCCTCCTGGTGGCGACTGCAGCATCTAGGATTTAGCAGTAACTTTAAGTAGACATTAAAATGGAAAAATAAAAACATTAATTGGGTGTCATGTGTATTATATGTACGTTTTCAATGTGGCCTGTCAATGGTCGCTTGGTCATTCCCAGATGAATAATTTCATAATAATTGCATGTGTATGCATTAGCCTTGGTCATTCAAAAAAAATTACCAGCAGTCGCGGGGTTGAAGAGGAACAAATAAATCAAATAAAGCAACAAGCATGACAGCTTTTTTAAATGACACATATAGGCCCACATAACTGAGGGATTTACTTGGATAAAATGTAGGAGAAAATATAGAGCTGCAAAACTATTATCAATTATCAATTTTTGTGACTGGTTATGATTTGCACGGTGAGTACTTGTTTATTCCAGAAGCCAACTCATTTGCACCCCTAGAAGCTATGGCACAGTTGCAAAGGCCAATTTTTCCATTGTACCCCTTTGCTGCCCTAAAAAAAGATATCAATGTCACGCTTTTATACTCAGTTGGCAGGCCCCCCAATTAAAACAATCTGCCTCAGGCTCATCTGCCACCAGCTCATTTCCCCTCGACTTCCCATCCGTCTCTCTCCCTTTGCATAAAATCGTTAAAATCACAACATTGGAGATCAACTCAAGAAGCCAATTTAACGTATATACGTGATACTGATAGGCAGTGGCTATTCTTACGGCAGCCGTAAAGATACTCTGTTAAGCTACGTTTCCATTAATACGGCCGAAGTCCGGCTGCGACAGGCTGTGGGGAAGACACAGGACATCCTATGCATCCCATGGTGCGTCCTCAGTGTTTCCATATAAACGGCTGAACTACGCTGTACATCCGTTTTCGTCCTCATGGCAGGACTCAACACAACACTACTTAAATAGCACCTCTGGTGGATGAGAGAGCTCAACATAATTATTAAAAGCTACATTATAAAACGGGTGATTCCCATCCTTAAATGCGATTGACTGAGCCGCGTTCCATGCCGGTATAAAATTACTGTAACCCACTGTGGCAGGCTGCAACACAAAATATCCCTGCGCGCAAGGAACTAGTCTGCGCTCAACTGACTCGTTAGGTTACGTTTGTTTCAAGACTTTTAGCTCGCTATTTCATTGTTAGCAAAGTTTAACCTTTTAACCCGCTAACCAGTAGGCTATCTACCTAGCTAGCAATTGCATTACAGGGTTCGATATCACTTCTGCGTTGCTAGCTACTTTGCTAACTAGCTCGCTATTTCAGTAGCCTATTAGCGATAAATTGTTGACTTTTTTCTTGTGTTTTTATTTTATGGGCTATGTGTATGGTAACCACATCCATTGTAGTGAATGCTTGCTAGTTGACAAGCTGGCTAGCAAACTAATGCAGAATTCAACATATTTTCCTGGACGCCAGCAAGTGTCTAGGACAAAAGTCAATCGTTCCCTACTCTCGCTACTGGTTGTAATGATATGGCTGATTGGCGCAAGTTGAGAACAAGGAAACTCGAAAACCGAAACGAACGTAAAATTATTTCATGGGGTCTTTGGAAGACCAAAGGAGACATTCAAAATAGCCTGCTTTCTTAGCATATCTACATTAGCGAGCCCAAATAGCCTGATGTGACATGATAATGGCGCTAGATGAAAAAGCAATCTTAGCGTCTGCGTTGCTTGCCAACCATTCAGAAATAAACAATAAAATAAACAATAAGAAAGCACCATTAAAGATGATATTAAGATAAAGATGCTTGAATTATGTTCTGTTGAATAATAAAGACTGAGATTCTGCTTCATCCTCTGAATTGCAAAAATTACATCAAATTATGTTGAAACTCCGTACAAATGTCTCATGAAAACCACTCCGTATTCATCTTGTAACAAACTTAAGCTTATGATACACAGGAACACTTCAGAAATCACAAAGGTATCCTGGCATTACAAAGCTCAGATCGTAATTTAAAGCGGCAATATGCCTTTGATTCACTGATAATGGAAAATACATGTATGTTGCTGCGGAAACCTTGGCTCTCCTCTGAAAAGGAATAATACACATTGCCTCAAAGGTACTCATTTGTTACCAAATTAAGTGGGGAAACCCCTTTGAACTATAGGGAATTCCTTGTGCGATTAGTGTGCACTGGAGCTGGAATCGCTCCCTGGTCCGATTGGAAAAACATGCAAGCGGCTCCGCTCCAGGAGCCGGGTGAAAATTGCATGGATGGAAACACTTCATATAAAGACAATGATATACGATTTTTGACGTACTCGTGTCTGCACTGGCGCCTGACTTCAGCCGTATTAATAGAAACAAAGGGTGCGTTCCAGCGCATCTGCAAGTAAGCCGGCTGCACGAGATTTCAGAAAAATTATGCGAAAATCTTGCCGAAGATGCATGATATGCCCTCCAAATCCCGCAATAGCTGCAGCGGGGTTTGGAGGGCTTATTGTGCAACTTCGGGAAGATTCTTGCATAATTTTTCGGGAATCTCTCGCAGCCGGCTTATTTGCAGACGCGCTCGAACGCATCCATGGCTTCAGGCTATTTTTACGTCCTTCCGTTTGCACATGCGCAGAGCACCGAATTCTGGACTTAAAGGGGACCTATTTTGCTATATTTCTAAGGTTATATTTTGATCTTGGACTCCCCTAGAGTACTCCTGATCATTCTAAGTCCAAAACAGGATCCTTATTTAGCTCATACTGCCATCCTCAAAAAAACCCATTTGTAGTCCATTGTAGTCTCTGCCTGAAACGCCTCATTGGGGTGGCACTATGGCCTCTACTCCCCATGTGCCTATCTTCGTCTGACTGGCCAGCTCTATGGAGGGCGGATCTAGGCGGGACGAGGCAGCAAAACGCAGTTTTCCAGGTCCACCTCCCCAGAGTGAATTTGAGACACGTCTCCCATCTGAGAATGAATGGACGGGCATATTCAGCAATGAAACGCAGTACAAGTTTATAGATCTAATGAAATTAACTTGTTCTAATAAATGCAATGGCGAAAGTGGAGGGCGCAGTGCGAATGTCTGGCAGCTCAAGCTCGAATTTGCTGTCTACCTACGGCTACTATGGTGAGTACACCGGTGTTTCTAATCTATAGCTAGGATTGAGAGAAAGCTAGAATCCACCCCATATAGACCCATTTGTAGAATGGGTCGACTTGCCGAAGTGTAGACCAGAGACCGTAGAAATCCGATGGGTCTGAGTTTAGAGGGAAACATAGATAGTGAGGAGCAGCAATAAGTGGACCAACAGCTTATGGACTGCTTCGGTGTGTATTAGGACCTGCTGGTTCGTGAGCATAGCTGTGGCATGTCGTTAGTGTGGAGTAACAGAGCTCGCGCTACCCCTTCGTCAATTTGCAATTGATGATCTCTCCTGCAGTTTGACGATCTGTAAGTCACATTTGACGATAAATCACAAGATTTGCGCAAATCTGCACTAATATTTGGGGGGGGGGGGGGTTAATATATAATATAGGGTCGGCCAAGAAAACACAACTCACAAGCCGACTGTGGCTCTCCGACTCCGCGTACCGCACTCCGTCTCCCGTCTGGGGCATAAGCTCCAGGAACGTCATGACGAAGCGTGAAACAAACCGCGTGTAGCCTACTGTACCCTTATTAGGACAGAATACTCCACCCACCAGCTCATGCTGGAGCCCATAGACTACGCAGCTGTTAGTTGGGTTGAATGGATCGCGTAGTAACGTGAAAAAAAAAGCAGCTACTAGCACAGGAAACAAGGAAGGCGACGCTAAAGTCAGAAAGGACAGTGGAAAGCACACGGTCAGATAGGACATTTAACAGCACATGGTTGTAAGAAAAAGCATGATCAAAATTGTACAATGACGGTGCAACAAAACCTACAAGAAATTGATTGGTATTAGAGACCCTCACAAATGGACATCAGCTAGAAAAAGTGACTAGGGGTAAAGTTATTTGACTAATTGACAATTGGCTAATCATTTGACTAATAGGTTTCAGAAGCCAGCTCTAGCCCTGGAGTAATGAACATCTTCTGCGCTGGTGTATGACAAAGGGGCGAAAACTCCAGGCTAAAAGGCCTTTTCGGAAATTGCCTGTGGTTATGGTTTACTTATTGCATCGGAATGACCAGCATTTGCTCGCAGAAAATGGGCACGATAAGCCGCTTTCACACCGGACGCGAAACAAATTTTTCACGCGACAGATTACATTCAAAGTCAATGCATTGTCTTTGCATCGACTTTAGTCTGTCGCGCTGAAAAGTAAAGTCGATGCAAAGACAATGCATTGACTTTGAATGTAATCTGTTGGGTGAAAAATTAGTTTCACATCGGTGTGAAAGCTGCTCAACGCGCCCATAACGCGTGTATTCACGTCTTTGCATTGACTTTGAATGTAAGCTAATCTGTCGCGCAAAAAATTCGTTTTGCTTCCGCCGTGAAAGCAGCTTTATGGATTGTAGGCTACGCGACAGCTAGAGAGAGCTCGGTTATGTTGTGAACATGATACAGGTTTTGCAGACCGTAAGTTCCGTTAGCGCGGACAAGTTGCTTATGTGGAGCTAGCGAATCAATCACTTCTACTGGAAAGAATTTCCTATTTAATCTCCGCCTTTAAATTAGCCACATCAATTTCTAAAGGGGGATGAAATTATGTCACGGTAGCAGTGGCGTCGCCAGCGGGGGTGCGAAAACACGTCCCTTTTTAACTGTAATTAGTAGTTCTCAACCATTTTCCTTCTTTGATGCGTTTTCCAATTATCGTTATTTCACAACCCACATGGTTTCTCTCCATATGCGATCAAACAGCGATTAAATCATGGGCTAAATTCAGTATACAGTTGCGGAACAAGAACAGAGAATCGGGTGCACAAAACTTCTGTTTAAAACAATTATTAGTCCTGTTCTCAGTCATTTTCATAATTTACAGCAGGTTCACCCAGAGAGCACTCCACTCTTAACAGGTGCTGCAGCAACGTTATGTTGAAACTGCCACATTGATGCTTACCGAAGTAACAAGCATACCGATCATAATTACTGCATATAAATTAACCAGGAGCATTTTTAATTAGCACGACACGTAAACTAACATGCAGTAGCTGGTGACCAAGCGGTCATAACCACAGAGACAAACCCTTGCAATACAGCTTTTACAGACAGCAAGTTCCGTTACCGTGGACAGTTGTACCAACCATCCAAATTACAAACACGTATTAAAAGTTGGCTTTAAATGAGGTTTATGTTCACACTCCGTCTGAAGAATTTCCCCTGATATCACTCTTGCATATTTAGGACACAAACATTACCAACAGTAACTTGGCTACGTTAGACGCTGTGCTACAGCCACAATCAACTGGCTGTCACGTCAGGTTGACTTATGCAGTAAAAGCAACTTACAGCTTCTGTGTCTGTGAGTCACGGACAGTCGCAACCAATACAGGCTTTTTCTTCAGATATTTTACAAAGCCTGAATTTGAGGCCAGTTGTTAGTGCTAACTATTGCTAGCGGTCATGCTAGCCACCCGTAACACGTTAGCTTCACTTACATTATTTGCCGTTATATCATTACTTACAGCTTGTGGCTCCGAGCGCTTGATCGATGCGACTGCTTCAGGTTTGAGAAGCAGCTGAAACACTTATCCTGTATTAAATTATCCTTTATTAACAAAGGTGTCTTTCGTGAATTGCTGAGCACAAACAGCTAAGTTCCCTTTGGCCGTGGCTGTTTGCTGCCAGCAAACAAAAACAGCTTCCCACTGATTTCTGATGGCATCCTCTTTTGGAAGAGAAATGGGTTTTTTTCTTCGCGTCAAAATGTAAACAGACAAGCAGCTTTGGGAGAAAATAAATAAAATAAGAATAAATATTTATTTATTCTTATTTATTTTTATATTTTTTCTGTATTGTTAAAATGTTCTTGAGTGTAAATTTTACAGTAAGGTTTTTTTGCATAGAAGTTGTCTGTAGCCTGCGTAGTTTTCATTGAGCCAGAAAGTTTTTTATTTGAGGGAAAATTCAAAATGGTGATTTCACTGTCAAAGCATGGGGATATGGCACCACCTTATGGAATGTTCACAATGAAAACACAAACCAAATTAAATTCTAATCAATATTTGAGAATAATTCCCACCAATAGAATATATTGGTGGCATGTGTAAGTTTGAATTATTCTGATCTAAAACTTATCTTATAACTGATACCAGTGATTGTGTCCTTGATAAGTAATAACCCCCGAGTAAGCCCCTTGAGTAACCCCTGGTTGACGTCTAGAAAATAAATAAATATAACAAGGAGCCAGTCTTTTGAACGGCTCTTTGAAAGGTGCCGCTCCTCAAGATCCAGCTCCCTTCAAAGAGCCATAAATCCCATCTCTACCTGGTGGCCATTTTGCAACTTCTCTTCCACACAATACATCATGATACCAAAAAAAAAAAAACTTTACTTATTGGAACACAGGGATTTGAAATGTTGCCATAAAATACAGATTAATCCATCAAATGCAAAGTCAACAGTAGTCCTACAATTAGTACATACCACAGTTTGATATTTAATACAAAAGTATGATTGTTGTAGTAGTTCAGTCCATCAAATCCTTACAGACATGAAAAAAATGCAATTTCGTGAGAATCACCCAAATGTTAGTTTGCTTGCTTAGCTACCAAGTTCGCCAGCCTAGCTAGCCAACGAACTAGCAAGCTAAGCAAGTGAATTAAGTCTTATATTTTATATTACTGTATATAAGGTTATATTTTTGCACCAAGTACCGAATTCGGTGCTTTGCGCACGTGCAAATGGAAGGACGTAAGAATAGCCAAACGGAGTATCTTTACGGCTGCTGTAAGAATAGCCATCGCCATACAGTTAATGTTTACATACGATGTCATAGAGAAGCCTGAATTCAAACAAAGACATCGCTTGCTGAAGGAAACTGATACTTGGCCAAGGTGAAAATCAAAATGCTAAAAAGTGACTATAAAAGGGATTATAAAAGAAATATTTATATTTAGAAACTTACTTCAACTTTTCACAGTCAAGCTCCGTCAAGTCATCGGTGGCATTTTTACTGGGTCTTCACTCGACAGCAGAGAGTGTACAGACCGTCCCAAGCGCAAATCATTGCTTTTCGAGCGACTGCGCCATTAAAAAAAACCTTCCTGAGTTTGTTTGCCTGACGGGGGTCGTGGAAGCCTGGCGGCCCGCCAGACCGGTAATTGAAGTGGAAACACTGCAGCATAAACATTACGATTTATTCATCTTCCTGGGCAAAAGAAATTCCCATTCTTGATTGTCTCTAAAAAGAATTAGTAAAAATCGGTCATCTACATTTTTTTTTGTACACCTTTTATGCTTACTCTGTCCAGATGAACCTCCCCAGTCATTTTACAAATCCATTGGCTGTCATTACTGAAAGGAGTAGGAAGCGGAGTGCAAGCTTGCACTTCTTAGATTTAGCAAATCACTCCCAGAATCAAGTCCATTACACAATCTCTGAAGCTGCAGTACTGAGAAGACTGGGGAGGTGAAATAAGGTACGTTATCAATGCTTGCCCTTAAAATTATTGGAATTTTATTATACCTGCTATATCAGAGGAGCTTTTAGTTTGTGTGTCTTAAATGAAATATTTACTTTGCTACAATCTACAACCTGATTTTATTGTCTGTAATTATTTTCTTTGTGGCATTTTCTTTGGGACAGGCCAGTAAAAGAATGTTGGCAGAATTATATGTTTTCATACTGCAGCTCATCGGTGGGCATGCCGTTGTATTTCAAGAGGGAGTGTCCTCTTCACCTTTTAGTATATCAGGTATGCCATTTGATGCTGAAATTAAAAGAAAATACATGTGCATATTCATATTTTACTTACGTATTTTCTAAATAATAATTACTGTAAATGTTGTTGAAATGGCGGCTACTATATGAACAAAGCTGTAAGATATCAAATGTGTTTTTTGGTTTTGGCTGGTCTGAGGTAATTTAATCATGGATCAGAGCAGAAGCACTGCAGTCTGGGAACTAGCCAGTGTAAATCAGTGGTGAACAACTGCCAGATTTAGATGGCTCATCAATTTTGAAACCAGAATAAAGACATGCAAGCCACCAGGGTCAGCTTTTTAAATTAAGATTACTTGACATCATGTCTGCATTGTTGTATGCACAGTATGTGCAGTACAGGCCAAAGCATTTCACCACCTCTGGCTTTAGATTAGAAAAAATCAGTAAATCTACGCATCATTGAACGCAGAAATACGTATATGCGAATATAATTATTTAATTTCAAGCCAAAATGAAATGAATATAGCTGAGCTTTACTTAAAAATAATCGCTGGGTGCATCCAATTTTTTTTTAAAAAACCGGCAGCCTTTTTCCTTTCCCCTCCACTTCCCCTTGAAAACGTCACATGGGTCAAGAGAAAGTTGCTGGGAAATTTCAAAGTTGCCTTGGTACTTGTTTGAGAAAAGCTGGATGTCTTTCCAAGTAATACATATCAAATGTAATTGTGGAAAATCAGGATCTCACATTTTATAGAAGTGTGTCAACACACTGTTAATGGATAAAAAGTGAAAATTGAATTTGTAGAAATAAATATTGCGCTCTATTTTAATTAATGGCACAATCTCAATGCAATGGTAATTTGATTCCTTGTACAAGTTATTAAATGAATATAATAAGTTGTGAAGGCAAATACATACACTGACGAGCCAAAACGTCAAGATAACTCACAGATGAAGGAAATAACATTGATCATCTCGTAACAACGGTGCATGTCAAGGTCAGCAGATAGACTTTAGATGATAACCAAATCGTCAGTTCTCATAGTCAACGTGAAATAGATGTGAGGAAAATGGGACCTGACCAACTTTTGTCCTTGGCCAAATTTTTATTTTCTGATGAGTAGGTCAAAGCATCTTCGAAGCAGCAAGGCTTCCATGTACCGGTGACAGGGTGTTGGGTGCCCAAGGCTTATCAATGGCTAAGGACAACGAAGGCCATCATCACATCCCATCTGAAACAACAGGAGAGATACTCCGACACAAGTAACAGAAATATTTGAGGATACTTATGTGAGGAATGTGTCACAGCACAAAGTGCATCACACCTTTCTTAAAGAGCATCTCAAGTCGATTCCCATTGTTTTTGTTTATCAGCCAATGAGCAAGCTGCACCTACACAAATGAACCGAAATAGAAGTATTAATCTATGTATGGACACAAAACATTGGTTTATGTGAATGAAATTGGTCATGTGACATTGCAAGATGTCAACAAAAGCAAGTGATTTGTTGGTAAACACTAGAGGTTCGACGTCCCGTCTGAGAATCAACTTTAGATGCCCTTTAATGTTGCACTAGTGCCAAAACAGCTCTGCTTAACTGACGTCCTCATGAGTGCCTGCGCCCGGGGCTTCAGAGAGCATTATTTCTCAATGCAAGATACTCTTTCCACCAGCTTTTCTTGTTCTCACAATGAATGCTGTTCCTATCTTCCTCAGTTAAATGGCGCACATGTACCTGGCTGATGTATATGACGTAAAAGCAAACAGGATTCTTCAGATCCTTTGCTCCAAGGTGCACTTGCAATGCTCGCTTGCCCATTGTAGGCACTTTGATAGTGCATGGGGGGATATTATGGGTACTTTGTCCAGTTTGCAGCTACAAAGCCCCATAAATGGCCGGGTGCGATGCGTTGTGTGTATTGCCGCATTCCTTACGTAATCATGATTAAAATTATCTAGTCGCTTCTCTGTCAGTTTGGACTAGACAAGATGGCCTTTGTTGCTCTGGTGCCCATCTCCCTGTCCATGTCTGTGGTTTTTCCCCTCGTCAAACTACTGTTCATCGGTCAGTGGTTCCCAGTCATGCTCCCTGCAGAGCTACCATCTTGAAGGTTTTCACTCCAACCTAAGCAAAGTGCTCCTCAGTACTCAGTGAAAGATCTTGACCAGCCACTAATTTCTCGAATTGGGAGAACTTGCTTGAGTTGGAGTAAAAACCTGCCAGACGGCTGCTCTTGAGGAATAGGGTTGAAGACCACTGCCGTAGGCACTCGCCACTGCTGGCCAGGAGTACCCCACAAGCCCTGCCCCTTTGGAGACTGTTCGACCCAGTCATAAGGTCATAGCAGTTTGGCCTTTATCCAAGTCACTTGGGTCCCTTTTCCCTTGCATCCAGCGAATTGACTGCAGGAACCAACAGTTTGCTTACTGTCTATGATCAGATTGTAGACCTTTGACATGCACCATTCTTACAAGGTAATGCTATTCACAGTAGTCAAAATGTTTTGGCTCATTGGTGTGTCACACACTTGAATTGATTCAAAATTCTAATATTGTGCTCTGTTTTCTTCTGAATTTACAGATTTATCAAACACTTTTAAACTCTATACTCATCATGCATGCATAAATTTTCCACCTCCACCACCACCTTTTCCACCTCTGACAATGAAAACTGCACTCATGGTAAGATCTTTTCTTTTTAACCAAAGACTGGGGAGTTTCGTGTAAAACAAAATAAAAAAGGAAATAAATTATTATTATTATTATTATTATTATTATTATTATTAATAATAATAATAAAAATAATAATAATGGTAGCCTATTCGCTCAGTAACTTCATTAAATTAAGACATATAGCTTTGCGTCAAAGAGGAAATCTATGATATGGGATTGCATAGACAGCAATTAACTGAAATTTCTTGAAAATCCATCTTGAAGTAGAATGTAGTAATTGCTGCTGAGGATGGTATTTAGATAAGTTTTACATTTCATTTCTAATTAATTAATTAGATAATTCCCATTCATAGATGTCACTGGTTACAGGCAGAGTTTTACTTTCACATACGCAAACTTAACGTAAGGACCTGAGTCGGCTGAACCGCATTTTTTAAAACGTTTTCTTGGGTGTATGAAGCTGATCAGACTGATGCAGAAAAAATACCATTTTGTGAGCTACAGGAATTCCAAAGCTTTGAAAAACATTGACAATTTATGTCACCATTAATGCGGAAAGGAAAATGCTTGATAACTATGTCAATGAGCAAAAATGTATGCGAAGGGGAAATGGACTGTAATTCTACCAATTGATTCTCGCAACTGAACGAATTAACACTGAGTTGCTTATGGAAACTTCAAAGGGAATGGGTTTGGAGAAGTAATACACTTTAAGGCCAGGTGAAAGCAGGGCTATAATCCCTCTGATGGCAAATCCCAAGTAGAAAAAGTGAAGTTTTATTTTAGTTCAAGCGTTTAACAGTAGGTTGGAAGCTTTTTATTACCCCTTTTTCATGTAAATATGATTGTTTCATGAAAATTAACTGACTGCCTACATGTTGATCTTTACGAAAGCACCTTGCAAGGCTCATTCTGAAATATGTCATCAACCTAATTATTGTCTAAAGGGTAGAGACTCCGTAGCTGCTAGCATTGTACCAACTAGCATTCAAGAAAAATGGATACTTTTAAATATGGAACTTTTCTTTTTTATAAACAAGGGTAGGTTTTGGAAAATGACTTCATTTCAATCAGAAGGGACCAATGAATTACATGAAGATAATTATTTATCACAAAGCCACTATGTTAGATGTTGATGTGTCTATGGCGCTTGGAGTCAAAAAAGAGATTTTGTCATTCAGATGCCTGTGCCCTGAGCTGCAGCACAATCCCCGGAGAATAAGGGACATGTTTATTGTTTGCTGGTTTTTCCCATTCTGTAAAGGATGATTCTTTCCTTTAAAACAATGAAAACTTTCCTTTAAAACTTTTCCTTTTTTTAAGTTCCTAACCACAGCCAGCATTTTCGATAATATTCATAGATCTTTTGATAGCCATTTTTATTGAAAGATGTGTAACCTTGCCCCCAACAATGAAAAAGTTGATTGCCGGAGTATCATGTCAATGATGGGGAAGATTCAGTTATAATTGACAAGAAAATCTTTTCAATAGCAGGGAGTGGGTTAATGTAACTTTGTACTCAAAGCTTATTATCCCCCGCCAACACGAAGTGTGAGGGTGATATAGGTGTGACCTCCGTGCGTGCGTGCGTGTGTGCGTCCGTCCGTCCGTCCGAGAGAAAGGGGACAACTTTTCCCCGAAACTATTACAGATAGGACAACCAAATTTGTTGTGTAGCTTCAGACCATAAAGGCCTTGATGGAGTTCGAAAATAAGAATCGCACAATTGGCGGGGGATGTAGTAGACCATGTCAACTTGTTCTTACTAAAAAACCAAAATCTAGATTTCCTTATTTAAATTTATTGTTGTCACGTGCAGGGCAAAAATGATAAAAATTGAGTCTGTCCAAGATACGTATAAACCTAACTGTATTATTCTGCCAGGATTTCATGATGAGACAAGAGTACAGAAAGTATCACGGCATAATTGATTTATGATATTTTTCCCGTAGGAACCTATTAAGATGCTACCTGATCAGTATTTAATGCCTGACTGCTCCACTCTCATGACTAAAAAGGTTTGGAATTTCTTTGTATTGCTAATTAAGTGTCTGCATGTCTCAATCAAGTTACTGTTACATGTTCATTGCCTAGTTTGCTGCAGAAAAACATTTACAAAAGACTGAATTTTCTGATTACAACAACAATTCTGAAGATGTTAGCTTATGATGGAAAATGTAAATGAGATCAAAATGGAGTGATCTGAAGTCCATTCACCTTCTACTATATTGAAAATGCAACACATTATTTGAGCCTTTACGTTTAGATGTGAATTCAATATTTTATTGAAAATAAATGTTTGCGTTTTTTATGAAGTACATGAATTTTTATGAAGTCGTGGATTCAAGTCAGAGCTATTTTATTCTGTGTGCCTAGTGCTCAGCAAGCACATGGCACACTGATTAATATTCTTTATACTTATTATTATTATTATTGGATTGGATTGGATGGATGCCAATACTGAGCAGCAGCGCTGGATGCTGAATATTAGCATGAATACCTTTAAGTTAGATTGGTACAATCAACATAGAAAATGGATAATTTTCCCGTCACACACCTGCAAAAACAATAGAAGGACACAATCAGCAGCGCAATTTTTTCAGACAGCAGCGTAACGTTATTACGCTGGTGAGATCCCTGAGCTTAGCAATCATGTAGAAACAGCCCAGCAACTAGCCTGAAACACCATAGCTAATGCCCTGTACATTCTAGCAAACATCTAGAAACACCCAACCAACCACCCAGAAACACAATACCAACCACCCTGCACCCTCTACTTACCACCCTGAAACACCAAATTAACCGCTCTGCACACCCTAGAAACCACCAAAAACACCATGGCCACCACTCATAAACACAACAGTACAACACACCCACAAACCACACAGAAATACCCAAGCAACCACCTCAAATCACCCTAGCAACCACCCTGTACACCCTAACAGCCATTTAGAAACACCCAAGCAACTACTCAGAAACACCATAATAACCACCCTGCACACTCGAGCACCTACCTAGAATCCACCGGCAACCATTAAGAAACACCATAACAAGCACCCAGGAAAGCCTTAGCAACCATTCTGCATGCCCAACTAACCATTCAAAAGCACCCTAACCATAAAGAGCGCCCTAGTAATCACCTGAACTCACCCTAGCGGACATTCTATATATCTTAGCAGCCACCCTGTACACCCTAGCAAACCCCTAATAACACCCTAAAAACACCTTAGCAACTATCCTGTGCACCCTAGCAACCACCATGAAACAGCTTAGCATCCATTGAGAAACAATCTAGCAGTCATTTAGACGCACCCTTGCAACCACCCTGTACACCCTAGAAGCCTTTTAGATACACCTTATCAACCACTTAAAACACCCAAGGTACCTCCCGGTTCATCCAAGCAACTACCTCTAAACACCCAAGCAACGACTCAGAAATATCTTAATAACCACCTAGAAACACAGTAGCATCCACCCTGTACGGCCTAGCAACCTCTAAAATAAACCTTGCAGCCATCTTGTACACTTAAGCAACCACCTAAAGACACTTAAGCAACCAAACAGAGACATTCAAGCAACCACCTTAAAATACCCTTGCAACCACCCAGAAACAGCATAATTAACTACCGTACACATTCGCGCAACCACCTGGAAACACCATAGAAACCATTGTGTACACCCTAGCAACCATTAAGAAACGCTACAACAAACACCCATCTTCCAACCAACTTACCATTAAAAGACTCCCAAGCAACCCTCTAAAAACACCCTTTACACCCTAACCAAAACCTATAAACAAATTCGTAACTATTTAGATACACCCTAGCAATCACCCGGAAACATTACAGTAACCACCTAAAACGCCCCAGCTACCACCCTGTACAACCAAGCAACTACCTAGAAATGGCCAAGCAACCACTCAGAGGCCCCTTAGTAACTACCATTTATACTCTAGCAACCAAACACCATAACAACGACCATGCACACCATAGCAAATATCAAAGCAACTGGCAACCATCCTGTACACCCTGACAACCACCCTATGCCCCAACAACCACTTAGAAAAATCCCAGCAACCACTATGTACACCTGAGCAATCACCTAAAGGCACACAAACAACCACACAAAAACACTCCAGCAGTCACCTTGTACACCCGAGCAACCATTTTGAAACACCTTAGAAAACACCCAGAAATATCATAGTAACCACCCTATGCATCTGAGCAACAACTTAGAAACACCTTAGAAACCACATTGTGCATCTCAGCAACCATTTAGACACACCTTTGCAACCACCCAGAAACACCATTGGAACCATAGACTGTATAAAAAGATGGAAGAAGCAACCGTGACGTCACCCATTGGTTTCAGCATACCATTTAGGAAGCCTTGATTTTGGCAATTTGAATTGCACCATTTTGTCATTTTAAAACCAGATGTGATTCCTATTGGACAAGAGTGTGAATTGAATATCCAGGGAGGAGCGAAGGGGTGGATCTACGTGGGGATCTATGTGTGGATCTGACTGTATCAGACAAGGACCAGAGGATAGCCACGCCCCTAAAGCATATTCTGACTTTATCCTTTATTGTAGTCTATTTGGGACCATTATTTACAAAAATGAACATCATGATATACCGAAGGAGACTTGAAATTTGCAATAGATACAGTAAAGTAATGTGGATAATCATTTTTTAAATAATAACTCAGGTGGGAAAGTGGGGTCATTTTCTCATAGACTTCTATTGGATTGAACTTCTCTCTGCAACCACCGATGTCGCCATCTGCTGGTCATTAAATAAAATACAAATTTTGGAGATTTCTGCATCGGCCTCAGTTTTCAGACCCGAGTGCTGCGTCTATATTTTTATACAGTCTATGATTGGAACCATCCTGCCTCCCCAATCCCCCGCAACCACCTAAAAACACCCGAGCAATTCAACAGCCAGCTTCTTAAACTACTTCTTCTTCTGTATATTTTTTGGCGCGCAACTAGTACTACAGCATTCCCAGCATATATTCAAAACTACAACAAAAAGTGTGGAATGAGTGGGACTATGAGTGGGACTAATGTAGAATGAGTGGGACTAATGTGGAAATGCTGTTTGGTAGTAATTAATGTCACAGTTTTTGCAAAAAAGCAGCAGAAATGTTCCCATGTGAATTTGTGGAAAATCACTGTAAAGGAGCTCAAACCTGCCTGCTCCAGAGCCTTTATCCAGATACACACCCAGCATCGAGCAGACGCAACATTTCTCAAAAAAATTTCCAGCTTTATTTGCATTTTCCATAATATGCCAACTTACTTTTCATTGGGTTTGAACCAAGAATGCAACAAGAATACAGATCTTAAAATGTTTTATTTGTTTATGCAGAGAGGAGATCAAGATTTCATTGGGCCAAAGGGTGAAAAGGTACAATTTGTTAAAAAAACTGCTTTTGCTATTTAACTTTTTGACAATGATTAATAAAAAATGGGAAGTAATTTACCCTTTTTTTTTCATCAAAAGGGTCGCAGAGGACGAAAGGGGCATAAAGTAGGTAGACTTTTACAAAGCTGCATTTCAAGTTGCTGAAATGATCACAAACTAATGATTATTTTTGCCCTCATTAAAGTGACTTTATACTGTATGTTTCAGGGTCAGCTTGGCGAAGTGGGACCAGAAGGGATTGAAGGACTCATCGGTGCCATGGGCCCTCCTGGAGAGCAGGTCTCTGTAATGAAACCTCAGCATCTTCATGATTACTTCCAGCACCCGGGACCCTCTGAATACTGTTTTCAACCACCTTGCCTGCAATCCTCCACTGCCTCTCCGCTCCCACCTGGGAGTTATGTATATGGAATGAGGGTGGGGAGTTGAGAGGAAGTTGGGAAGGAACAAGGAAGTGAGAAGAGAATAGAGTCCCTGATTACAAGAAAGCAATTGGCTTGGACTTAGCATAGTAAATCCATTGTATCTGTGGATCCAGTGGAGAATGGAGTTGATCGATGAAGGTTTATTAAAGTATTTCCAAGCCTATGTTGTGATTTTCATTACAGTTGCACAACACTTGCAAAGACAGAAATATCAGAGGGATTAGAGATCGGCCTCATTCAGAAACAACTTTTGGCTTTGCCCTTTGCGCATCAAGTTTTAATGATGCACATTTATGTTGGACCGGATGATTACCGAGCTGTCCGTTCAAGCATCAGTAATAGATGCAGTGTTTTCAAAATAGTAGAGGGTGTGTCGACTTTTCAAATGACTCCTTTTTTATTTATTTACATTTTCCATGATATGTTTTTATATATAGGATTGTTGTTTTTGTTTTTTTTTTCCTGGGAAAACTGCCATACTGTTGAATTGCTATCTGCTATTATTTATGGTCTAGGGTGCGAAGGGGGAGACGGGCTGGGCCGGGTTTCCGGGGGAAGGTGGGGTACCAGGAAAAATTAAAGTAAGCCAAACCAGAAAAAAATACCGTTAGATTATGGCATGCAGTGATATCAAATGCCCATCTTCGACAAATGCTTTTCATTCATTTACTTTTTTGTAGGGTCATCAAGGACGAAATGGGATGAAAGTAAGTGACGCCATATGTAATCAGCATTTTTATTTTATAGAATTGCGTATTCCAGGATAAATAATTTCGCTTATTGAACAGGGTCGCTTTGGAGAAAGAGGTGACCGAGGCCAAAAAGGTGATAAAGTAAGTTTGACTCAGAAAACTCATTTTTCCCTAATTTTGATGTCTATTTTGTCATTTTCATGAAGTGGAAAATAAATGTTAAATGTATGTTTTTCTAGGGTGGCGCTGGCTACCATGGTCTCCCAGGTCAGAAGGTGAGGCAGATCTGGTCTACAAAACAGATGTCAGGATAGGCAGTTCGTTCATTTACTGAAGACCTGTTTCAGTGTAATTGGTCAAAGTAACAAGCGTACAATATATTTTTTAGAGAATCAGTACATTACATGGAGAGATAATGAGAAGTCAGTAACTAGGCTATTAGAATGTGACTTTGTCTGGCTTGAATCAGTCTGATTCAGATTCAGATGAATTTATTGTCATTGTTACAGAATAACAACAAAATTACGTTTGGAGAGAAAGTGCTCCGGGCTGCTGCAACGTGCGTCGCGCTGCCAACTCCACTTTCTTATTCGAAAAAATTAAAGGTTACAGTTAACACAGAAGATGACATCAGACATAATAATACACATCAGGTTATAACACGACACGCTGGAAACGCGTTGGAATTTTTGCAGGGGAATGGGGGGGGGGGAGAGAGGTGGAGGAAGAAGGGATTAAATGCAGGAGGGCAGCCTTGGCAGAGTCCAGAGTCCTTATCAGGCAGAGTGTTCTGTCCTTGTCCGAGGGATAAGAGATGTGTTGACATTCCGTGTTAGACTGAGGCAGACAGAGGGGAGAAGCGGAGTGGGGGGGTGCCGAATTTTATTTCAATTTCGGGTTGGAACAAGCAATTTTGATTGATCCGCTATTCATTTTGTACATTTTTTACTTCACGCTTCAGGGCCACCAGTTCTCCCATCAGTTCTCCCATCCTCTCGTCCAGTCTCTTGCCCAAATTCACAGTCAAACGCACAAACTCCCCACACTGACTCAAAACCGCGTCCATCTTTCTGTGCATTTCTGCAGATGATCCCAGAGTCTTTGAGCAACTCACTATTCTCCGATACTCCACTGAAGCGCTCTGTAATTATTTCGGTGCAGGGCAGCGCATGGGCCATTTTTCTCGCTCCCCGCTCGCGTACTTTGCCGTAGACCAGAGCAACTCCCATTCCAATTAGGAGAAATCCCGTCACCATAAATCCAAAAAGATAAACATCCTCCACGTCTTCAAGGGATAGTGCCGCCAGACAAAGAACTTGCCATCTCGACCACGCGTCCCGAACGTAGCCAGCAGCAAAAGTTCCATCCGGGCTGCGCGGTTCACCAGTTGCTCCGCTTCTTGGTGAAAATATTTTGTCAATCGCATTCAGGGACCAGCTAATTAATTCCATCTTTACTTGAAGAGCCTCAGAAGCAGACAGAAGGTCCAAAAACAAAAAGGAAAGAGGGGGTAACAGGACAAAACAGGACAAAGAAAAAGACGCAGACAGGAGCAGAGATGGAGTGCGACTGCTCTCCTCAGAAGCCGGAAGAAGAAGTCTGGTCATGTTCTGTGGATCTTTCTCACTCTACATCGGGCTGAACCAGAACTGAACCTCTGCCATGGCGGTTTGCTCTTCTGCGTAGCACTGCAGTTACATGACGGCACTTCATCTAATAACAAGGCAATCAGAGATAGCAGACCTGGCCCCAGCCACGGGCTGACAGACAGACTGACAGAAACACACACACACACACACACACACACACACAGACATGATCATTGCTTAACCTGGCCCCCTAGGGGAGGGGCCAGGTAATAATAATGCATCAGTTTTATAAAGCGCTTTTCTAGGCACTCAAAGACGCTTCACAAGGATACATTATTCATTCACTCACACATTCACGCTCTGATGGTGATAAACTACGTTTTTGTTGCCACAGCTGCCCTGGGGCAGACTGATGAAAGCGTGGCTGCCAGTGTGCTCCTACGGCCCCTCCGTCCACCACCAAACATTCACACACAGCCATACAGGAGTGTTCCTATATATTGCATGTTTTGTGGGTGGGGGAAACCGGAGTACCCGGAGGAAACCCACGCGAACATGGGGAGAACATGCTAACTGATTAGATATTCGTAGATATAGGCATCAAAGAGCTGATGCACTGTTGTACCTATTAAAGTGGAAACAGTCAAATTTTAAGTGTTAAAATGAATTGTCGCAAAACTGATGCATGTACAGTACCACTGCATGAAATTTGCCAATTATTTCAAGTTTGTTGCTTGTGGAAATTTGCTGATTTATGTTGCGGTCTGTCTTTGCCATCCTGATAATGAATTATTTTCCAAGCAGGACACAGTCCCTTAAACTAAAAATTTTCATGGAGGATTTCCCCTAAGTAATTACAAAGTCAGAGAAAGCATTTTTAATGTTTATTTTAGGACAATGTCAAAAACTTCATGCCACTACAGTGGAATTATGATAATATATTCTGGAGTATTGCATAATGCACAGCAGAGAATGATGTTGTCAGTATGTATTGTTGATGGGGAGACTGTGAGAATAAGTTTGCATTTTATTTTATCAATTGCAACTAGATTACATCACATTGGAGGATTTTATCAATTTTTTACAGCTGTTTCAAACAAACTTTCCGTTTGTTTTCTGTTTGGTTTGGAGAGCGAATGGATAGGCATTATATGAGACCCCCTCTTTTTGACTGTCAAAAACACCTGGACAACGCATCAGAAATTCTCACTATCCAGTCAATAAAATTGGATGGCTGTGCAAATCTAGTTTTGAGTAATCTTGCTGGTAAGGTAAAACTTTGCAACCCCTATCATACCTTTGGTGGCGCAGCTGTAGTTTTTAGACAGTTTAGAATGGGTTGACCTCATGCACTAATTTTCTCACCTGTCATATAATGGATGTTATTGACATTTTTAGGGCGACCCAGGACCAAAGGGATGGAATGATCCAAATAGCATTCAAGGCCCGAGGGGTGCACCAGGACAAAGAGGCAAACTGGTAAAAAAAAATTCTCATTTTCTTGTCTGTAGCCCGCTTGGCCGCATAGCCAAAAGGGCTAATGCCATGACGGGCATGCTTTGTGGTTGTCTGTCGTGTGTCCGTTTGTTAGTACGTATGTCCGTTAACTTTTGGCTTGTCAGCGCAATAGCAGCTACAATTTTCAGTGAAATCAAATGTAACTTGGTGCTTGGCTATATAGGCCTAAGATGCAGATCGAATTTGATTATGGGCCAGGTTTACTTCTTAGTTTGGCCAATAGGGGGCGCTTTGTGAAAAACACTAAAATAGCCATAATTCCCTTACCATTTGAGCTGGAATGCTCCAATTTTTACTGAAGGTAGTAAGGGGTCATCAGATATCAGGTGGGTTTTCATTTGACCGAATTTTAAGAGATATATCGGTCAAGTGGCGGGAAATCACCGCAATTTTACCTTTGACCTTGTCAGTGCTCTAGTTCTTTCAGTTTTTGACGTAGCCTTCTGGTTTTTTATATGGGGGTGTATGACCATAAGATCTCGATTGAGTTTGATTTTTGGCCCGAACAGCCCACTAGTTTGGCCATTATAAAACACAAAAATGGGCATAAGTCCCTTACCGTTTGAGCTAGACTGCTCAGATTTTTAGCCCGCTTGGCGGTGCATGGTTGTATTGGCATGAGACGCAGATCGAGTTCGATAATCGACCAGATTTACTTCTTAGACTTAGTTTGGCCAATCAGGGGCGTGTTATGAAACACACAAAAATGACCATAACTCCCTTATCCTTTTGTGCTCGAATGCTCAAATTTTCACGGAAGGTAGCTATGGCACGGGGTCATCACACATCAAGAAAGATTTATGCAATATACACGTAGGTCAAGTGGCGACAGATGGCTGCAATTTTTGGTGATGACATTGTTAGCACTCTATCACCTTTGATATTTGATCGATCCCTTTTATTTTTGTCTTGTGTAGGTACAGTATTCCTGTGAGATGTAGGCTGAGTTCGATTTTCTAGCCAAATTTGACCACTAATGGCCAGTAGGGGGTGCTACATGAAAAGCACAAAAGCAGATGTTGTAACTCTCTTGTCCTTTGAGCACCTACACTCAGATTTGTTCTGTAGATGCATGAAGGCTTCATCGATCGTATGTCAGGCGGGTTTTTGATTTGACCTATTTTTATGCCAAATGTAGGCCAAAATGGCAACTAATGGCCATAATTTTGGCAGTAACCTTGTTCATGTTCACAGTGAATATGGATGTGGGAATGATACTCAACATGCACTTAATTTTCATGTTACTCAGTGCTCAGTTTAGTGGGAAATTTAGTTTTTTTTTCCCCTGAGCAGCTATGCTTTAAGTTACCGAAGATGCCATGCACTTTTCATTTTTACAGCGAAAAACAAATGTAATGTTCATCGTAAGAAATATGCACTTTATCTTAAATAAATTTGAACATAAAAAATTAATCAAAATAATTTGTCGACTCAGTTACCAATACATCGAGATGTACTGACCTATTACTAGATTACATAAGTCGTTCACAGAAAGTTGTTTTCTCAGCACCATTTTTACCATATAAAAAAATGATGAGTTTTGTAGTATATGGCCTATATTGATTTCGTATCGGTATCATTATCATATTCAATCATACGGCACTGTATCGAGGTATGTATCGAATCGTCCAGCAATGTATTGAGGTGCGTATCGTATCATGACGTCCTTGACGATACCCAGCCCTAATGTAAATCTAGGTCAAGTTCAATTTTGGCCATGTCTGGCCAAGCGGGCACAGTGGCTTTGCCACTATTTGTAAATTTTTTTTTTTTTTTTTTGCAGGACATGGATGTCTTGACATAAGTATGAGAACTTAGTTGCCTTTGTGGTTAGAAGTAGATTGGGTGACCACGGGAAAGCTGGGCTTCATTTACATGGCGGGGGGTGGGTGTTGTCCTTCGGATGGGTTGGGGGTTCTGGTGGATGTGGGAAAGTTGGGAAATGAAGGGGTGGGGTGGGGTGGGGGATGGTGAAGTGGGAGATGGGTGAGAGATCTGGGGAATGGGGGATGGGATGGTTTGGCTTATTTGCAGTTTTTGACTTTGATAAAAAATTAAAAAAAAAAAAAAAACATTTTTTCTGCATTTTTCTATATTCACCTTGGGTGCAGTGGCCATGCCTTGCCCTGCATCATAAATGTATAGCTACACTGAGCTAACAGGGACAAAGATGTCTAACACTGAGCTCATATAATCCTCACATTTTCAGCCTGTATTTTAGAATGAGTCAAAGTATTTATCGCACTTTGTGACATTTCCTTTGCTTGAAGTCGCTGACCTAAATACTGAACATATTTTGTGTGATGCGCTCATTGACCTCTGCTGCAACCATTTTAAACTTCTGTGTGTTTCAGGTGCAAGAGGCCTTCAATTTTCAATTCAGCTTTAAATGCATGTTAAGTTATTTTTTAAGCCAGTGAACTTTGCCATTCATGGCTTGTTGAATTTTATTGTGGAATAAGCACTTTGTTGTCCTGCAGGGTGCTTGAGACCATTTTATTGCTTTAGTATTAAGTGGTTCTCAACGCATTCGGAGGTGTTTGATCAGAACTCAGGGGATAAAATTCTTCTGTGTCCTTCAGCATTCATTCTTATCCTGATGTGAACTGTTGAAAACAGTATTTAGTCCTGTCAGTACTTTGTGTTATTTCCTCGAAAATCTATGTTATTTAACAAATGAAAGGCCGGTTTAACCCTCTCAGTGCCATGGGCAACCATATTTGCCCAATAATGCAAGATATCAAAGTCAGATGCTGTTGAAGACCTATCATGTGGCAACTTGTTAAAAAGAGCTCCAGCAGGGGAGCTCTTTTTCAAGTTGCCACATGATAGGTTTTCAGCCGCTCAGGATAACTACATTTTTAATTCCTTGAAAATGTATTTGGCGCTCAAAGGGTTAATGTGTCCTTGGCAAAATCCTGTGCTCTGTATTTTCTCTTTCAATGGCCTAACAAAATGGAGGGGGTGAAAGGTGACTCTGGACCACCTGGGCCTGTAGGACATGTTGGACCCATGGGCCATGAAGGCAATACTGGAGATCCCGGGCTACCAGGGAAAGGTTCTGTCCTCTGCTTACATCTTAAAACACACGCAAACACACGAGCACAAACACATGTATGCAAAGGAGATGCTGCCATACAGCTGGTATGAGAACCTGGTTCTCAAACTGTTGTGTAATCTCATTATCACAATGGAGGTTGTGACGTTATTTAGTATAACGGCAGACTCTTGAGCGATATTGCTTGAATACCCGCCTTTGAGTAGAAAAAAACTCCACGGTCCAAGGGAAGAGAGAAATTTGATGTCTGGCGATCTGAAACAATCAAATGTGACACATATGCAAAAACTGCAGAAACGAAGGGAGAAATGATACTGCATCAGTGAAGATCTATTTTATGACCAGTTAAGCAGACAAGAATTTGATGTGAATTTCAGAAAACTAATCAATCCAGAAAAAGAAAAGCAATTCCTATCCCAGATACAACTACCGAAATAATGCATGTGGTTAGACTCATAGCATAATTGCCTGTGTCATATACTTGCCAAATTGAGATATATCGGCTGCCTGTTCTTTCGTGTTGGAAAAAAATTTGTTTTGGTTTTTTTTTTTTTTCCATTTTTTCTCAAAGCCTTAAAAAAATCCATTCTCATAAATAATGATGAGGAAAATTCAAAAAATAAAAAAACCTTAAAAAATGAGGAAGGGAATTATGCTATGAGGGTGACAATATTAAAATTGGATTTTTAAAATGCATTCTTTATTTTTAATGATTTTTTTTACCATTTTTTCGGGTAAATTTTTCACATGACCTGCAAAGATAAATAATTACTTTGACTTGATAACCAAATAATTTTTCTACATTGTTCAGAAAGGCTCAAACAGCAGTTCTTTATTTTATTTCAGTGCATATTATAAAAGGATTAATGGGTGAGAGGGGCACCGCAGGACCTCCAGTGAAATGCAACTGCAGCTGGGCAACTTCGTCTGAGGGAGTGAGAAAAGCAGATTATTCTGAAGTCCCATCGGTCGGTATCTCCACAGTGACCTCCTCATGATGGGGGGGGGGTGTAGTTCTCACAGTCTGTCCATCCGTCTGCCATTCTCTCTGTCTGTCTGCCTGTAAACATGTTTTTGTCTGGAGCCAACAGTTTTATATTTTCAACTGAAATTTGGCACAGAAACTACCCATGTGCTGGAATGGTGCCTTTTGCCTCTTTGGAATTTTATATTTATTGACCAGACAGCAGGTGTCAGAAAGAAAAATCTTTTTTTTTGCTGGATTCTGATGGTCCACACAGATCTATAAGTCACATCCATTTTCAAATCCATATTTATACAACCATTTTGAATTATCTGTAAAACCTTTAGAACACGATACCATTTTACACCATTTGTCCAATTTTCATGAAATTGGGTAGATAGCATCTTCAGATCAATATCTTTCAATCTTTCTTACACAGAGCTGCCATGTTAAAAGATGCACCCACAGTAATCCAATGGATTTTGTAGGTCTGGTGTCTTGCTCAAAAAAGGATGGCCACCCTCAGCCAATCACATTTTAGCTTCCCTTCTACCCTCTGAATTACCATGTATTGTGAAACATGGCCATCCCAAATAATCTTGAAACGACCAAACATCCATATGCTGGATCCATATGCCATTTTGGAATCTTTAATAATTCAAATTTTGTGGAAGCCACGGGAATATGCCATGTCCTTATGGTACTTGTTGTTAAAGCTCCAGTTCATAACTTTGGAGAAAAGGACAAGAGAGAGACATATTTTGATCATAAACACCACCCCTCCTCCCTCTCTGGTCCTCTCCTCCAAACCGTACCTGTGTGTTAATGAAACAGAAACATGAGAGATGCTCCAGTATGTCTTATTTCGAATTAAGAAACACTGGTACTAACAAAAATGAATCCTTAAGAATTTGCATGTTACTCACAGACACATACCAGGCCATCTCAAACCCATTATAATTGTGCTTGGTCATCGAAAGAGGATGGGAAAATGAGGCTGTATATCAGCAAGTGAGTGAACTAACGTTACCTGCACAATGTTAGCATTAGCTACAGGACCAGGTAAATAGCTGTACATATTATTAAAGCTACCAAGCAATGCATAGTAAAAAATAGATTTCTACAGTATTTGAGTTCATGATGAGAGCCTTGGCTGTGGTGATAATTGTCCTCCAGGTCCAACCACAGGAGGAGTGGATAGACTACAAAATGACAAACTAGTTTGCATTCTTAGACACTTCAATAAAGTCTGCTAACCTGCGCGTTACCTACTGTTCTGTCTTTATATGAACTATTACTGTATTTCACCACCTAACCAGGCTAGGCTACGCAAAGATACAACGCTAAGCTAGGCTATCAGACACATCATAGGACCAGTAATTGGAGCTACAGTTTCTAAGAATTACACTCCGTTAACAATTTTACTGACAAATTGCTTTGACATTATTACAACTGGAGCTCAATCACTGCTAATAGATTTGCAGACCAGAGCTGTCTGCTGATGTAGAAACATGCTTACAAGCTACTTACAAACACAATGCCAGCAGATTTTCCGAACTCCACCTTCTTTTTGGTGGGTTGACTTCTGTTCTGCAATGTCTTTGGTCTTTTTCTGCTGGTTCACGCAGTTGTTGACAGCGGAAGAAGGAGAAGTGAAGATTTCAGTGTTTCTGGATGTCCGGTCCCACCATACAGCGATCCACATTTACTCTCTGACCAGTTCAGTTACTGATAGCTGAAAGGGTTTATTACATTTTTACCAAATAAAACACAAGAAGTTACCGACTGCTGGCGTAATGTTGAAGGGGCCTGGGTAACAAAGAGCAATATTTCAAGATCATGTTTTAGTACCATTATACTGAAACAGGCTTTTGCAGCCTTTTTACTTTAGCAATAAATGTTCCAAAATGACAGAATGTAATGCCACAGTATTCTCAAACCCAAGCGGTGTACTGACATCGATGTAATGTGTCACCAGTGGTTCTAAATGTTCTTCTGGGATTTTAAGGTGACAGACAACTTTCTTCACTGATAATGACAGTTATTTGTTTTGTGCTTATGAATAGATCTATATTGTGGACGGTGAGACGGAGATGTCAAAGTTTAAATCCTTGAATATGATGGTGTTACGAAGAGACACTCGCACATTGTATATCTACAATGGCAGGAAGTGGATGGCGGTACAGGTGAGTAATACTTCATTGAAAACATTAAGATTACCACCCAACCACATATTTAGACAGTTACTTCTCGTCGTCTTTTTTGCACCACAGGTCTCTTCAGCAACATAGAAGAAATGGATCCCCACTGCCCCTCAATCGTCGCCTTTTATTTGATGTTGATGCTAAGAAACTGTTTACTTGCCTGTTAACCTCAACACGTTTATTGGCTTAACTTCATAACAGCAGTTTGCTGCACTAGCTGAAGATGCTCACATACAGACATGCTGCAATGTGAGGCCATTTAAATCTCCAGCCTTTAATCCTTCCATATCCTACCATACTGGCAACTATTGTACCAGATCAACACATTAGATCCTTTTAAACGTCCCCTGGCTGCACTCAGAGCTCGGTAAAACTGCTTTCGCCTTTTGCGCATCCTGGGCATGGAGTGAATTGCAGAATACTATTACCTATGGAGCACTCCCCTCTTTAAATTCTTTTAAAAGACTTTTACAAACTGCCCTGAAGGACACATGTTGCTGTTTTAGATAATCTGAGATGGAATGTCTTACAGAATCTTGATTATGGCCTGTATGTTACTCCTTTAATCATTACCCCTGCATTGTTTTTATGTAATGTATAATCTTTAATGTTATTTTTCCCTTCTTTTTTGTGTTTATATGTTACAACTATTTATGCTGCTGCCTTGACCAGCACTCCCTGGAAGAAGAGATCTTGTATCTCAATGGGACCTTCCTGGCTAACTAACGGATAAATAAATAAAAAATAAATTAAAATCCACCTAAAGTGAAGCACTTTTTCTCAATATTTTGTGACGTTTGGCATCAGGATGTTTAGAGACTGGTATATTGCATTAGTATTAGGATAATATTCATTTTTTTCTTTGGTTTTTTTTTAATTGAATTTGAAAATATTTAATCACTTGGAAAATGCAATGGAGATGCTTTTTCTCATTGATTGATTGATTGATTGATTGATTCTCAAACAGATTTTGACTCCCTCCCTCCCTGCTCAGACTCGAATGATTGCTTAGTTAGATTCCACTTCTATTCGCTGGATACACTCTCCGCATTCCATTGTTTATAACTTGATAACAGTTTAACAATTGCCTGCCTGCCCAGTTTTTGATTTTGCCTGTTTCTCTCATTTAGGATTTTGTTTGGATTTTGTCTGTATTAATTTCTGTGACTTCCTGGTCTTTTACTTTTGCCTGCCAACTCCTGTCTTTGCCTCAGCACTGAGTTTTCATACCTTCACTGAGGTTTTCTGGTTTTGGCCAGTGCCTGGATTTTGAATCCATTAGATTGCATTTTTTGGCTGCTCAATAAGCTGCAGAGCTGGAGCGCCGTCCAATAGTGAGGTTTACTGATTGTAATGCAGTAACAGTGGGGCAGAGCCCAGAGAAAGACAGAGCTCAGTTCTGATGTTTTGGGCGAAGCAGGATGTGTACAGTCTCCGGTCAGGGGCTTTCCGGGATGACTGCCAAATGGAGTGCGCACTTTGCCAGAGCCAAACTGTCAAAGGCAGAATGGAGCAGCTTAAAGGAGCTTGGTTCCAATCCTGATGACCTTAGAGGGACTGGGAGCTTGTCTCTAATAAATTGGACAGAGGAACATATTTGGAACAGGATTTAGCAAGAATGCTGTCCCGAGCCAAGGGCCTTTGAGAGAGTTTTGGCAGCTTGTTCTTATTAAGAAAATATGAACGGTAGTTTCTGTGATTTACCATCATTAAAGGTTACATTTTACTTTCAAAAGACAAAGAGTTTCACTAACAAATACTGAATGGGTTTAAGCACACATAGCAAATTATAATCCTCAACTTGCAGCTCAACAGAGGGGGTATAAATGCAGATCACAGATACAAGGGGTGAGAATATGAACCGAGACACAGGAGGAGGAGACATTCCTTCTGACAGACACTCAAGCAACTGAATGGGAGGAGACATTGAAGGCATTCACATGATGGGCTGAGATATTTCCTGAATAGCTGGAAGGTTCTGAGAAAGCGTAAAGCAGTCTTACAGGGATGGATTAGGGTCCTGAAGGAGTAATGACACTTCATCTGCGTTAAGAATAATTTTGTCCTCTATTGCAGAGGACTGAATGTCTTCAATGTTGCCATTTTGTCTCAATGCAGCTGCAAGAGGTTTTACAAATATAGGAACGAAGGATGGAGACAGAGGACAGCCTTGCCTGCTCCCATTGCGCAGAGTGACATTTTGTGAAATCAACACAATGACAGTGATAGTGGCCATTGGTGATGTGTAAAGTGCCAAAATTACATTAATAAATGACTCCCAAACCCAAATTTTAGTGAGGTAACAAATAGAAATCCCCAAATAACCTTGTCAAAAGTGTCTGCGCTGCGTGATAGGACCAATGTGTTACATTTTTAGTGATTAGAAAGCTTGGAACAGGCTGTACCATCAATAAAAAAATCATCACATTTAAATGCCTGGAAGGATAATGGAATTGTGCATATTCACTGTATCGCTCAAAATGGTACCTTTGTTCATTTTCAGCATTTAATTCAATAGTTTGGCATATGGAATAGTCAGGTTTTGAAGTATTTCCTATTATAATAAATCATCCTATCAAAACTAAATTAGACTCTTCTTTGTAGTGTAACTAATCCAAATCCAGTAGAGAAGTTGAAATTCTGAGGTCCAAAGAAATTCCTGTCAAGAATTTCCATCTTTTTCAGTGCCTCCTACACCTTTATATCTCTCCCAGTCTCTAAGTGGGCACAAGACCTTTCCGTTAACACCAATGCTGACTTTGGACCCAGATATGCAAAAAATGACTTCAGCAAGTGCAATAACACTAACTAACAACTCATGCAGTACAACGTTATTCATAAAAAACACTACAGGAGTGAGAGATGGCACAAAATTGGATTCAATGAATCAGACAGATGCTACAACTGTTCATGAAACACAGCTGATACTAACCTGCAGGCCATTTGGCACTGTACTCCAATCAGGCATTTCTGGCTCCAAGTTATAAATCAACTAACTCAAGTTCTGGACTGCGGCACCCCATTATCCCCAAATGTCCGCAGCTTAGGTTACCCGTCAGCATAATGACTACACAACTTTGGACCCCTTCAAGTATTTTCCTCACAACCCAAATTGTCACCAAGAAGATTAATCTTCTAAATTGGAAATAAAAAAATAACCTTAATATGATACAGTGGAAAAATCTATTAGTAAGTTATACATCCCTGGAAAAATATGTCCGCATCCTTAAATAAAAGGACTCAGGATATCAATAAATCCTGGTCTACAGTAATCAATAAATTAACCTCAGCAATTGCCTAATCTGAATCCACAATGCAATGACAAATATAAACCATTGCTCACTGTACACACTCTCAGTGTTACACTTACAGACAAAAGGTCTGTTCCTGGTAGTATTTGGGGGGCAGGAACTACTGCAGGAATGTCCTCTCACTCGGCCCTCTAAACTGCTGTGTCTCCACCGAGAGGGTGAAGTAGGAGGAAGATTCCTGTAATGTAGTGTGACGCCCTTTTAAAAATGCGACCCCTCGTCGTCTGCTGTGTTTTAAAAATGGCGGCTATTTTGTTGCTTTCTGTCGACGTCACATCCCGCCCTGAGTAAATCTGATCAGCGCCAAGTAAACCTCAAGCCCCTCCCAGGAGTTTTTCGGGGCCGTTCAGAGTACCTACTCCGAGGCGGGGGGTGCATCTCAAAGCCTAGGCTGCATCCTTCGAAGGCTGCATTTTTAGGGGTCATCACTTAATTCTATCCGCCAAACTGACGTAACATCATTTCATCTTTGTTAAACAGTGTTGGTTTAAGCGAGTTGTAACTGGTTTCCCTAACCTTAACCTTAACTCTAACCCCAAACCCAAAACCCAGCCCAAAACCTAACCCTAAATTTAACATTGCCCTTTACCCTAAATGTCAGTTTGGTGGATGGAAGTAAGCGACAACCCCTAAAAATGCAGCCTTCGAAGGCTACAGCCTAGGCTTTGAGATGCACCCAGTGACTTTCTTAGCCCCTGTAAAAGTTCGGGAACTGTCCTTCGGAGGTGGTTTCGGCGGTGGAGACGCGCAACAACGGCTCCGGCCCCTTAAAATTACCCTGAATTTCCTGCGGTGGAAAGGGGCCTAAATGCTACCTCCCAACCCATAGGGAGGTCCCTCTTCCTCCACATAGTGCAGCCAAACCTCACACAACGCAAACATAGTATGTCACTGTCCTAAAGCAGATTTTGATGATGATGACAATGATTATTATTATTAATATTATTATTATTATTATATTTTGTGGCCTGTCCATGTCCTATGTCCGTAATGAGGAGTTGAGCATTGTTAGATAATCTTCTCAGTGGGTGGCGCTACGACGCCGAATGAATATTTCTGCAGGGGAATAAAAAAGAAGAAGAAGAAAGGCTGGGTTGCTCATTTTAGCACCGTCAACCTCACTCAGAGCCTAAGAAAACTGAGGTGAACCTGAACTAGTTTGGCTACGACATGGCCAGAGCAGGACGCGGCAAACCACTCCAGGCAGCTCGCGAACGTTCGGTAAAACCCAACTTGACAAGCTAATTAACGACAGCTGCGTAATACGGTGAATTTCAATTCATTTTTGATTATGCCGTTTCTGTCCCGCCCGCTCTGTGGCCCTGAGGTTTGCGGTGATGAGAGATGCGCTCAGCTGCTCGGATGTTGTCGGATCGGTGCGTTAGACAGCGTATGTGACGTTAGTCGGTTTCGTGTTGTTCTGTTTTAGCCTGATCTAGTGATCTCACTTTTCACACGCGCACTTCGGTTATACGTATTGTTTGCTGCACGAAGTGATGTTTATACTATACCTATACATATTGATTATACATAGTATGTTTATATAGTGCGTATGGCTAGTGTTTGCCAAATTTTTGTGCACTACTACCAGTTTTTGTGGAGTTTTTAATTTTTTTTAGTCCTTGCTTTGTCTGCTGGTTCTGATTAGGGAGCGCAGCCATTCAACATTTGGCCGGCAAGATCAATGACTATCTAGTTGACGAATTTGGTGACAAAAAGACATTTTGCCAAACCGTTAAACCAAAACTTCATGTTAAATTTGTTGGCAAGCTAGCCAGTCAACATAAGTCTGTGTTGCGTAGCTGACGTTAGCTTTGTTAACATTAGCTAGTGTCCAAAGTAGTGAAATTGAGGTCAATTTACTAGTCCGCTAGCTGCACAGCTAACGTCGTCACTAAGGCAACACTGTTCACGCTTCCACATTCAGCTCATCATTCATATTTGAAATTCAGTTTACTGAGACGCTCATCCGGGACACTGAGGAAACACAATCGAGTACAGATTCTCAGAACTCTAGTTTCCGGAGTCCCCGGATTGTCGCGACAACGCAAGAACAGGAGCCATTTTGTTTCCATCGCGCACAATGGAAATCGTTGGATCTTTTTATACAACGACTCACGTGTGACTGGTAGAACTGAATTTGAATTCTGAGAACTGAATGTGTATGGAAACCTATAGCTAAGAATATTAAATGAAAATGCATTCTCAGAAATCCTTTCGCTTTTCAAGAAGCAAATGCTTTATTTTTATCAGAATGAAAATGAAATGCTCCACTTTTCATTTTGAAGTCCATAAATCCAATTTTTACAATAAATTGAAAATTCTGTCGCATTCCTGAGTTGTGAGATATTCAGAAAGTGCACTGCTATATCATGACAAATTAAAAGCAAAAATTTAAAAGCAAATTGGGAATGTGATTTCAAAAAATGCATCTATGGACATTAAATGGAAAAGCCAATGGGAGGATTTCATTTTCATGATTATACAATTAATGCATTGGCTAAATGAAGAAAGAAAGGCATTTCTGACATTTTCTTGATAAGGTTTGTGTCTTTGTTACATTAGCGATATGGCAGGGGACCCTCTGAAAATTAAATGCCAAATGAGGAGTAAGGTTTAATTTCCCATTTGTCATAGAACGTACACATATGGACTTGAAAACAAAAAGTACTGTGTAGGAATGCATTTTCATTATGACACAAATAATGTGTTTGACTCTTTGGGGGGGATTTCTAAGAATCCATTCTCATTTTAATTTTGTTGGCTTTATGCCTCTAAATGTGGAAGTATGTAGGGAGTTGTATTTTCAATGAGGGTTACTTCAGTTTCAGAGGAACTGATTTCAATTTCATAATAGTACTTTCAGTTTTAAGTTGATCAGAGTTCAATTCAAAAATTCAATTTCCAATCATGCTATTCAAATTCAGTTTTTGAATGTAATTATTCATATTTAAAAAATGTATACAAATTCAAATTTTGTGATTTAAATTCAGTTTTTAATGCTATTATTCAAGTTGGCAATTTAAATACAAATGATTTGATATAGTTTCTGGTGACATGTCTGTCCATATTTGTCTTTTGCTGAATGATGCTGAGGACTGTTCTTGATTTCTGTCAGGTGAACTCAATTTCATCTGGAAGACTTGTCAACTTTCCAAAGGTTCTGAAGAAAAAGTAAGAAAATAATTTAGTGTGCAAGTTAAATCAATGAATAGTATGTTGTGCTGTTTTCAACATAATAGAGGGTGGATGAACTTTTACAATTGGGTTATACTTTCTGTCCTGTTCAGCCTATCAGGAGTTGCTAGGTCTGGCCAAATTGCTTAGAAAAACCTTAGCAACCACCATGTATGCCTTAGCAACCCCCTAAAAACAGCACAGCAACTAATTATGCACCCTAGCAACCAAGTTGGAACAGCTTAGTAACTACTCCGTATGTCCTAGCAACCACCTTGTATGCCCCAGCAACCACCTAGAAACAGCCTGGCAACCATCCAAAAATAGCAGAGCAACTACTTATGTACCCTAGCAACCAACTGGAAACATCCTTGCAACCACCCAGTACACCCTAGTTACCACCTAGAAAGACCCTAGCAACCACATTGGCACACCCTTAAAACTGCCCTGAACACCCTAACAACCACCTTGCACACCCTAGATACCATTTTGTACACCCTAGCAACTGCCTATTGACCACCCTGTACACTCTAGCAACCACCTGTAAGTGCCCTAGCTACCATTCTGATTGGAAACTGCCTTTCAAGTGAGATCAAGCTAATGTCTCACTAATATCCCAGGAAGTGTGGTTACTCTGTTTGTTGCTTGCAATTAGTGGTGCAAGTCAATGATGCGTCATGCTGTTCTGTTCAACCCGGCCTCATACTATAATAATAAAATGATGATTGACAATCTCAAACAGTGCCAGATATATTTCAGGATTGCTTGTGTTATTGTGCTTGTTACATCACATCATGATAGATGTGATTTGACTGCTGTTGGTGAGTATTAAAGTGTGTATAAGAGTGTTTTGAAGCTGCCGGATAGCTCACTCGGTTAAAGCACCACATTGCAGAGCAGAAGTGACTATCACGGCGCGGGTTCGAACCCCGGTCGTACCAATCGGCAGTGTTTCGAAGCTTTTTCAGAAGTAGCGCACAATTCGCGATTGCACTACAGGGATGCAAATTGGGAAGGGACTGCCGGGAAGGGAAGTATGAAATAGTTGCTTGGTTCATTGCTCAAGCGCCTCCTGTTGGCCAGAAGGGCGCTCGTCAGGAAGATCCTAAGCTTGTTCATGTTCAGGTATCCTCCCCCCCCTCGTTCTGAACTAACGAGGATTCAACCAATGAGTGTAAAAAAGCAGCAGTTGATGGGCACTTGCTTCGGAGGAGAGCCGTGAATCATCCCCTCTTTCCTGAATTGGCAAAAAGGGGTTGCATATGAGCAAGCGCTGTACATAGTTCCTCAAGTGGGCATTCCAGATTCGGGTGGAATTGTAAATGCCAAATTTTAAAAAATGTTAAATAAAATAAATAGATAAAAGTATTTTGAAATTATGCCCTTTGGGTTCCTATGAGAGCACCTTGGAAAATTTTTCAATATTGTTATGACGATTCTCTTTGGGATATGGTAGGTGAGTGTTGAGTTGTACTGCTGGACTTATCTTGTTTAATTATGGGTTTGTTGTGAATGCCTTTTTAGGACTTAAATATCTTAATTTTTGTTGTGAAAAATAACTGGCACATACTCTTAAGTCTGGGACAGACTGTTTTCTATAAACTGAGAAAAGGGGGCACTAGATTTGACAAGCAGCACTTGATGTGATATGCTGATACTAACTTTCTTTCAAATTCTGCTTAATTTTGTGTTCACTAGGGTATCTCAAAGCTACAAGACGGCCGTGGATGTTGGTTATTCACTGAACTCCACTGACTCTGAAGACCAGGTATGAAATACATTTATATGAGAGAGGCAATTCTGCACCTCAAAAACCTATTTCTAAGAATATTCTTTCCACTATTAAGGTTGCAACCGTACACTATGGCTTAGACCGCTGTGCTGCTTTGCTGAATGGCATGCTGAAAATGGAGAGAACAGGTATCTGATATTTTCATACTTTTGTTTTGGATCAGCATTCAGCCAAAATTTTGGAAGTAATAACGTCTTTCCTCATACATGCATTTAATCGATTAGCTGCCAGGCAGTCATGCACAAAACGTGGAAAAACGGTTCCCGCGCAGCCCATGGCGAAAACTGTAAAAGGTGGGAACAAAACGAAACCTGCGAAGAGTGGCAGCCGCACCTCAAAGGTCTCAGGTAAGTCAAGAATTAAACATTTTTCATGAATTTAGTTGCTTCGTCCATATAACATTTATGGCATATCTGTACACATCCGTACACATACACATCCGATCCTCACGAAACTCCACAGACATGGTTCAGCATGTGCTGTGGTTTTCATTCAACATATTTTCAGATTGTGAGGTTCCCCATCCTCAAGCAATAGGAGAGTGACAGATTCTGAAAAGAAAATTAGGCTTTATTGTGTCATGTTGATAAATGTAAAGCCAAGTTCCTCCTGCTCAAGAGGAACTGATTTCCCAACTTTCACACCCAGGTCTTATACCCTTATCACCGGAAATATCTCTCAAACATGGTCTTTCCACTTCTCATTCTCACACTGCAATTGGACAGGCAACCCAAAACTCTGTTAGCTAATCCTTCAGGAATTCAAAGCAAAGACGCATGCGCATCACTTCAAAAGCGTGGAAACTTCCAGCCACACTTAGATCTTACGAACCTCGGGGACATGTCCAAACATGAACACAAGCGAGAGATGAACATAATATACAGACAAAGAAAAAGATAAGTGGATAAATTTGATGCATGTAGATAGATAAATGATTACAAATGATTCAATGATTATGCTTTCAGTAGCAACTATTGATTTTACTGAACAAATATTGATCAAAGCTAGAGAAATCAATACATCCTCTGATTGTTTTTTGAATCCACTAAACAGAAGCTGCTCACTAATCAAAGCTACAGAAGCTGCTGCTTATGTGTGTGTGAGCTGCTCATGCATGTGTGAACTGAACTGCTTGTATGTGTGTCTGCGTGTTTTATGTGTTTGTGTGTGTGTGTGTGTGTGTGTGTGTGTGTTTGCACTGCTCATCCCCTCCCTATCCGTATGTGAACTACTTGTATGTATGTATGTATGTATGTATGTGTGTGTGTGTTTCCGCTGCCTACATAATATGGTTATTGATTATGATTACTGATGGCTAAATATAATCTAAATCTAACTGTTAGTTTATTGATTATTAGTAAGAGTAATGAATGAATAATGATGATAAATATACATGATCAGTATTAGTAAATATAATGAATAATGCTGAAATATCATCTACAAAACATGATGTCTAGATGTGCCTTTGGGGGTCGGGGGGGATACGCCGTCGCCAGGCGGCTCTTGTTTTGTTTTTTACCGGCCAGAAATCAGCCATCTGATTCCTTTCCAGGACCTAACTGCTAAACCATTCAATATTTCTCAACAGAATGTAATGTATGGCTCAGTATTACCGTGGAGATGCCATTTCATGCCTCTGCCTCGCCTCCCTACTACTATGCTTCTGTTAGATATCAGCCGTCCCACGGTGGGGATCTGAGCGTTTCATGTCTGTCTGGCTCATGCTGAGAGTGTAATGCAGTGAGGCTCAGAGTCGCTGCCTGTACTGAAAGACTCCTGCCTCTGTGAAATGAAGTTATAAGATAAACTAAGTCAAGCAGAGTTATATTACTCTGTCATCGACAACCCCAATTCTGAAATAGTTGGGACAGTGTAAATTGTGAATAAAATCAAAATGCAGACTTTCAGATCACATGAGCCAATATGTTATTTACAATAGAACATAGATAACTTGGAAAAATGGAAAAAAAGTTGCGCTGCAACAAGAGGAGTTCCACAGGGAGTGCCAGCCACATAAGGGAACAAATAATGTGATGCTGTCAATGTAGAGAATGGTCGCGCATCCAAATAAACAAATCAAGATGGAATAAAGTTATACCTTTATTGTCGGCAAACACTAAAAAGCGCTAACGCATTTCGGCTGAATCAAGCCTTCGTCAGAGCATCCAAACATAGATAACATTTTAAATGTGGAAACTAAGACATTTTCCCTTTTTTCCACAAAATGAGCTTATTTCAAATTTTCTGGCTGCAACAGGTCTCAAAAAAGTTGGGACACATGTAAATAAAAGGCTGAAAAAGCAATTGATATATAAGAGAATCCGCTGAAGGCACATTTAGCTAGTAATTAAGTTTATTGGCATCAGATGTGTAACGTGATTGGCTATAAAAGGGATGTCTTAGAGCGGCTGAGTCTCTCAAAAGTTAAGATGGCCAGAGGCTCTCCAACCTGTGAAGGCTTGCGTAAAAAAAGAGTGGAATACTTTAAAAACAATGTTCCTCAAAGTCAAATTGCAAAGGCTTTGAAGGTCTCATCATCGACTGTGCATAACATCATCTAAAGATTCAGAGAAACTGGAAAAATCTCTGTGCGTAAGGGTCAAGGCCGAAGACCTTTACTGGATGCCCGTGATTGTCGGGCTCTCAGACGCCACTGCATCATCCACCAGCATGATTCTGTCATTGACATTACTAAATGGGCCCAGGAATTCTTCAAGAAACCACGGTCAGTAAATGCAGTCTGTTGTGCCATCCCCAGATGCTACCTAAAACACTATCATGCAAAAAGGAAGCCATTATTGAGCATGATCCAGGAGCGCCGCCATGTTCTGTGGGCCAAGGCTCATTTAAAATGGACTGTAGCAAAGTGGTAAAGTGTCATGTGGTCAGACGAGTCCAAATTTGACATTCTTGTTGGAAATCATGGGTGTTGTGTCCTCCGGGCTAAAGAGGAGAAAGACCACCCCTCCTGTCATCAGCGTTCATTTCAAAAGCCAGCATCTCTGATGGTATGGGGATGTATTAGTGCATATTCAGTGGGACACTTGCATGTTTTAAAAAGCACTAGAATGCTGAAAGGTAAATACAGGTTTTAGAGCAACAAATGCTCCTCCCAGATGACATCTATTCCAGGGAAGGCTTTGTGTATTTCAGCGGGACAATGCAAAACCACGTACTGCAGGTATTACAACAGCATGGCTTCATAGTAGAAGAGTCCGTGTGCTGAACTGGCCTGCCTGCAGTCCTGATCTTCCACCGATTGAGAACATTTGCCGCATAATTAAATGAAAGGTCTGTCAAAGGAGACCCAAAACTCTCCAGCAGCTGGAAGCCCATATTAAACTAGGCTTATGCCAATCGGAGGCGACGGCTGGGGGTATATCCCCGAACGCCCCCAATCCTCCAATTCCCCAATCCTTGAATAGACCTTGAATAGACTTTCATTTGAACTTAATTTCAGGTCAATCGAGAAAATGGTTCTGAAGATATGGCCAAAATGGTAATTTTCCATCACAAAGTGCTACCTGGTGGCAAAATATTGAACCATACAGGTATGTCATCATGTGACATGTTGTGAGGTAATGACCTTGCAGTTGCTCATAGTTTCATGTCAATTGGAGAAATATTTCCAAAGATATAGCAAAAATGGTGAATTTTATGTGACAAAGCTCCACCTTGTGTCAATTTTGAATCAAACAGGTGTAATGTCATCGTGGGACACATCCTCAGGTCATGACCTTTCATTTGCACTTGATTTGAGGTCAATCGGACAAATATTTCCAGAGATATGATAAAAACAGTGATTTTTCCAGTTTTTGGCCCCTGGTGGCCAATCAACAAATTGTAAGTTGTCCAAAATCGAATCAGTTCTTCCTCTTGATGATACTTACTTATATGCAAAACTTGGAATTTCTTATTGAAATATTACTGCAGTTATTTCGTTAACATATAAATCAGTTTTTGGCCCCTGGTTGCCAATCTAGAGATCATAAATTATCCAAAATCGAATCAGTTCTTCCTCTTTATGATACTTACTTATGTGCAAAACTTGAAATTTGTAATTGAAATATTACTGAAGTTATCACGTTAACACGTAGTACGGCGGCGGCCGGACCAAAAACATAATATCCCCCGGAACGCCATTCGGCGTTCGGGGATATAACAAGAGTGGGATCAAATTCCAATGGCTAAACTCAAGAAACTAGTCTCCTCAATGCCCAGACGCCTCCACTCTGTGTTAAAAAGAAGAGGATGCAACACCATGGTAAATAGGCCCCTGTCCCAACTTTTTTGAGACCTATAGCAGCCATAAAATTTGTAATGGACTCATTTTGTTAATTAATTTGCAAATTCAGTTTCACCATTTGCAATGTTATATCTGTTCTATTGTGAATAAAATACTGGCTGGTGTGATTTGAAAGTTACTGTGTTTTGATTTTATTACCAATTTACACTTTCCCAACTATTTAGGAATTAGGGTTGTAATTTACACGATTATACTTGTATTTGTGCCTGAATGTAAGTGAGCACTGGTAATATAATGATTTTTGTGGCCAGAATTTGGTTGCTCGATTGGTGGAAAATTCTTGTGATTGAAGTGAGGATCTTGTGTGTTTCAGCAGATTCTGCCCCCGCGGCGCAGCAGGCGCTGGAGAGGCGGCTGAAGGAGATGAAGACAGAGGTGGAGGCTCTACGGAAGGAGAACCAGGAGCTTCAACAGAAGAATCTGGAATTAACGCAGCTCACGAAGGATTACGAGAAGGAGCTGATGCAGCTGAGGCAGCGCCCTGAACAAGAAAAGAACTCCGCTCTCTTGGGTAATTTATTCTTCATTTAAGTGATATCATTTTATTCTTCTCTGTTATAAGTATTATTGTCTTGTTTCTGTAGATATGAATACCATATCAGAGCTGAGAAACAGTCTGCCCGCTGTAGATGCTCCTGAAAAGGACAAAGCTCGTCCGTCTGTAGGTCCTCAGCAGAGCGAGGCGCATGTCTGCAGACTGCAACAGGTGACCAGGTAGGACAGAAAAAATGTGCCTGTATGTTGATGATGTGCAGCTTCATTCAGGACCAGTGAGGACAACTTGAAAATGCAAAGTAAACTGGAGCAACGAGCTATAAATCAGGCTTCACCTGTGCGGAACAAAACATCAACTTAATCAGGGCTGCGCAGCTCAGCTGCTGTTCTGTCTCGTTTTTCTCATTATTATTATTATTTTCATTATTACTTGCCGATTTTGGCAAGTATGTTGGTTGCTTCAGACGCCTATTCTTTAGACAGTATGATCTTTTCACCTTTTTAAATTTCAACTTTGGCTGGTCATTGTTCTGAGAAGGACGTTACATTAGTTTCCTGATTTGGGCCTGAGCAGGAGATCGGGGCAGGTGAAGGATCTGCGAATCACTGCTTCCTCTGTTCACTTGCATTTTCCATGTCGTCTCAACTTTTTGCTGAATGGGGTGGTATGATCATAAATCATATCCGTCACTGATCATAGCTGGTCAGATCATATTGTGTAAGGTGTTAAAGCAGTTATCATGCGGCGCTGTGCGTCAGATATAACTTTAGCTGTGATCAATGGTAACGGTGACTTTTTATTCACTTCATTGCTGCAGTGAGATGCTGAGACTCGCGCAAGAGGCAGCTGTGGAGGAAAAAGCCTCAGATTTGTGTTCAAATCAACGCACAGAGTCTTTTCACTCCAGTCCCGTCTCTGAAACCATCAGTAAGTTCTTGAACTCAATGGAGGCAGACAAAGACCCCAGGCGTCCAGAGGGGCCGTGTCGCTCAAAATGGAACCAGGATGCTGTCCCAGTTCTGCTGAAGGACGCACAACCATTAGGGGATTTAGGAAGGTTCTCTCCTCTTGGAAATATTAACCCCGTGAAGTCACTGGAGCATAGTGACCATACAAAGGATGGAATTGTTGAAACAAAGTGTGTGGCTCCATCCTTTGGACATTTGCACTTTGCAGAGAAACCCTTAGTCCAAGTCCATGCTTTTGATATCACTGAGAACTTTCCACATCAGTCTGATAAGACCCATTCTTCGAAATCCAGTACTGAATCTATGCCTCAAAATGCTAACCTGCTTCCTGTTGTCAACAAAATACACCAGGGGAGACTTTCGATGTTGGACAAAACGTTCTCCTCCTGCGATATCAAATCTGTGGCTTCGAACTGGAGTGCAAGCTCCTGGTCTTCGTTTAACACCATCGATGAGCAAGAATTCAGAAAAGGATTAGCATTACTAGATGCTAGCATAGCCAGCCTTCAGAGAACCATCCAGTCAGACCTGAACAGATGAGGTCTTCAAATCCATGTTGACTAATATATATGCTGGTGTCTTTTTGTACATTTTATACGTTTTTAAAATTCTTGTGTAGTGTGGTCTGTTTTGCACATTGTTTGCAAATTTTTATTATTAATAAAGGTTTAGAATGTCAGCATTGTGAGTATAGACTGGATGTGTGCAGTAATTACTTCAGCCAAGGTGGTTATGTTTTTGCCTGGGTTTGTTTGTTTGTTTGTCGGTTTCCAAAATAACTCAAAAAGTTATGGACAGATTTTGATGAAATTTTCAGGGATTGTACAGATTGGTATAAGGAAGAGATGATTAGATTTTGGAAGTGATCCGGATCTCCGTCTGGATCCAGGAATTTTTAAAAGGATTCTTTAACATTGGTAGATAGGGCCATTTTCGACATTTATGCATATAACTCCACCAAAAATGGTCAGGGCACTTGGGGAAAAAAAATACAGGAGAAGTTTTGAACATGTTCTACAATATATCAAAGACTGATCCTGAAAATGGAATAATTCCTGATACTATGATCCAGAAAAGGAAAGTAGGGGACCTTCGGAACTTTCATTATAGGAAGAGAGCAAATGAAGCAACAAACATGCGACAAACACCATTATATAGCAAAGATATTGCAGAATTATGAATGAATTATGAATTCAGTTGCTAATGGTTTTCTTGGTCAGGGAATCTGAAAAAATAGATGAAATAAATGTAGGACTAATATTTATGTGTAAATCACAACATGAGGGGAAATGTTGCATCATAAGAAAAACAAAAACAAATGTAGCTAGAAACATGCGACAGACATCTTTAAACAGCCAAGACGCTGTGGAACTAATATTTATATAGCATTATGAATCAAATTGCCATGTTTTCATGGTCAAGGAATCTAAAAATGAAGATAAAATAAATGTAAGACTAATATCTCTGTTGGAAGTTGCAATATGGAGGGAAATGTGCTCGGCGGAGGTCTGCGCTCTCCGAGTGCTTTTCTAGTTTTCCTAATTACTTTTCGTTAGCTCCAGTTGGTACGTGGACCTTTGATACTTTTTCCCCCAGTTTGCAATTATCTCAAAACACTTTTGCGGATTTGGGAAAATCCATCTGAACAGCCATTCTTCCCCTGTGTTCCTGACTTCTGGTGTCACTTAAAGGGACGGCTCAGCCTAAAATTAAAAATAAATTTTCTCTTGGCTGTAGTGCTATTTGTCCATCTAGATTATTCAGGTGTAATTTTTTGGAGGTGTTGGTTGTTGAGATTTCTACTTTTCTTTGGAAACTATTTGAACTACATAGCATTTCTCCTGTGCTCAAAATACCAAAAAATACATTTGTAAAATTTGAAAGTATTGCTTGACAAATGACCAGGCATTCAAACTAATTTAACTATTCTACACATTTTCTGGCACCATAATTCTTTCCCCCCTGCTAGACAACTGGGATGACTTGGTAAACTTTGGAATGGGTCAATAGTTTACATGCACAAAGTCAAATATCTCTTTAAACCCATCTGAAAAAGATTCCACAAACATGCAATGACTTGTATGAGTTTGTAATGTGATTGCAAGCTTTCCATTGTCAAATTAAAATTGAGAGAATTGGGGGTGCAGTGCCATTTTGGCACTTGATGTCAAGACTTCTGAGGTGCTGCCTTTCAGCTGATGTGATTTCATACTGACGGTGGTCCAAGCAGGGACAAACCATGGGCTGGCAGCAGGGCTCTCGTGCCCGAGGCACTTCAGTGTACGAGGGCTATTAAGGCCATCCTGTCTGCTCCAAACTGACAGAAGTTTGATGCGCCGCAAGTCACTGAGAATTTCAGTAATATTTACATCAGGAATGCATCACAACATACAGTGCATCATACCCAACCGTGTATTGCACTTTTTAGCTTTCAGGACAAAGTGCCCACTCTAACCCCAGTTCACCTCGAAAAGCAATGGGTACCTGAGCTGTCGAACTGGACCCTGAAGAGTTGAAGAAGGTCTCCTGGTCCAGCGGGTCCCATTTTCTCTTACATCATGTACCTCGGCTTGGTCCATGTGCACCACTTACCGGGGAGGAGACGGCATCAGGACGCACTGTGGGGAAAAGGGATAAGCTGGCAGAGGGAGTGAGGAACTCTGGGAAATGTTCTGCTGGGACGCCCTACGTTTGGGGATTCAACTGACATCAGTTTGATGGCGCTGTTTTGGTAGCAGAAGGGGGACCTTCACTACATCAGGCAGGTGGTGACTGATCAGTGTATTTCTGAACAGCACACGGAAAACTAAAAGCATATTTTTCAGAAGTATAAGCACTTCAATGAGCTAAACCTTTTTTGGAAGGGCTACATTGATATAAGAAGGTTGGCCGAGACTATTAGCCGCCGTCTTGGGTCTCCTCGTGCCTCTAAGCTGACTCAGATCTATGGAAACCCATATCTGACCATAAGAAGCTGCGAAGATGCATAATATGTTTTTATTCAAGGAACATTTTCATCAAATGCGGTTTGCCTTTCCTCGTGTATGTTAAAAATAGCATTTTAGGATGCGAAACTGTTGGCTACTGAGGGAGCGAAGTTCCATCAATTGTAAGTAGGGCCTACTTTCCCGGCCTACTTTGTTTCTTGATATTGAACCGCAAAGCATTTACGGACTTCAGTTGACAGCAAAATGCAGATTTTATTTTGCAGGGTATTGCTCAAGTTAAAAACTAAAATAATAAAAAAAACGATGTGGCCTAATTGTTTGTGAAGGAAACATTAGTATCTCCACTACGATTCCCAAAGATGGGAGCGCGAGGATTCGTAATGTTCAGCAGCGACCTCTGTTCGCAGTTTTAGTTCCCGGTACCTTTTCTAATATTACTTTACTTTAAGAAAAATATAAAGACGCTGCAGTCATAAGTTTTTGAAATGATTAACGTTGACTTGTGGTCCTTGCGGTCTGTGGTAGGCAAACTCCCTGATATCCGCGAAGAATTAGTTGTCTTTTTTTTCCCCATCCATTTGTGCGAAATCATATTTTGCTTCCAATAAAAGGCCCAATGGAAGTACAGTGAACGGGCTCATGTTCCTGGATGGGCTGGACTGGCTGATTCTGCGTCATCTGAAGTCAGTTCCGACGGTCAGGTCTTGCCACGCATTCACTCGTGTGTCTCGCTGAAGGAGCAGTCCTGGAACCATGGCTTTTGTTGTACATTTATTTCTGTGCATACAAGTTTGCAGCTTATTTTTCGATTTTACAGTCGCGAAAGAAACGAAGGACGACATTAAAATTGAGGTTGTATTTATGCCAGAGAATTGCTCAAAGAAAAGCAAAAAGGGAGATTTAATGCATGCTCACTATGATGGATTCCTTGCAGCAAATGGTTCACAATTCTACTGCAGGTAAGTTCCGACAATGTAGGCCTTTGATATATAGAATAATACTTATAATACTTTCACTGAAGTGCAGGCAACGTCTCAACGAGTTAACTTCGCAGTATATGAGTGCGCTTGCAGTGCCCTCGAAGGCTACCAAATCCTTTACGTGGTCTGGAAGGCTTTCCATTACTCTACTCTAATCTGACTGTTCTATTCATCCGTTCTTTTATATTTTCTCAGTCGCTCAGAAAAGGACGGTCATCCCAAGTGGTTTGTGTTGGGTGTCGGACAAGTGATGAAAGGTCTGGACATGGGAATGGATGGCATGTGTCCTGGTGAGAAAAGAAAACTCACAATCCCTCCCTCGTTAGGATATGGGGAAAAAGGCAATGGTAGGTAACGAGAAACCCAAAACATTATGGAGAAAAAGTATAAAAATCCTGAGATTCATTTGTCATTTTCTTACGTGTCCCTGATGAGAATTGCTGTTTTTCAAAATGTAAAGCCAGAAATAATTACAGGAATGTCAGACTTTTTACTCTTATATTTTATAATGTTAATTTTGCATATCCGATCAGATTATGTTTGTTCGGTACAAGTAAGACTCGCGTAGTGGTTTTGCTATAGACAGACACACCTCGGCGTTCTTCCGAGACGTGTCCCAGCATGCACAGGGAAAACCCCAACATGCACGGTTGGAACCCGCGAATCCTGCGAGTTGCCACTGGCACGGTTGGTTCATTTGATTTGAGACCGTGGTGGTTACACTCTCAGTGTAAGCAGTGCCTTTGCCAAATTAGCCAACCCTCTTCATCTTAAACTCAGTGATGCATGCAAATACAGTGCCCTTGTTTTACCCCTTAAACTCAGATTTTTTTTTCAACCCTCCCGTGAGTTCAGAGTTTGAAAAAGTAGTTTTTTTTCCATGTTGTTGAATGATATTACATATATACCCTGTATCTGCCGGTCGCAGCTCTTCACTGATGCTGCACTGCACTAGCACTGAGTAAAATATTCAATCCTTGGACAACATGTTTTATGGCCGCAGCATTACATTAAATAGAAAATATCTAAATTGCGTGCATCATCTTATACACATTTCTCTGCAATTCAGCTGGCTATTTAGGATCTTTGGGAATGTTGGTATCTCCACTGGAATTTAAAATGGGCCCATATTTCTGCATCTGATAAATCACATATGGGTCAGTATGTTTTATGGGGTTAATATTGGTGCCCTTGGTAAATATTTGCAAAAGAGGCTGCAGAAAATGTGGTTGCTCTTAATCTTCTCAATCTTTTATTCAAAATATCAACAAAATCAAACCTTGAATTTAAAGAAAATATTTTTAGAATTTTTTCCCAAAATATCTGCCATAATCACTGGCGCCCCTGGAAAACTTCACTAGAAAATTAAAATCGTAATGCATTTCCATTCATATTGTACTTTGGAAGTTCATAACGACGAGACGAACCTAAATCGTTGACCATGATCTCTGGTCTCCCTGGGATATAAATATGAGACGACACGAAGGTTAATCTCCCTTGGTTATCATCACCGTGGTTTAGACAAAAGTTTACTGCGATGATATGTGACCCGGAGCTGTTGAGCTTCACTAATGTGGCAAAGGCTGGACAAGAGTGGCTTAGAGTTAGAAAATACTTACTATGTTGACTATTGGAGCAAAAAATATGGACTGTGAAGCATATGATTATGTTAAAAATCTGCCTGCATTGGGATGTTTGCCTAATTTGAATGTCCGTAGTGTAAGGAGGATAGTTCACTTTGTAAAGAGGACTTAAAGGATCACTGTTGGAGAATTTCTGACACGGATTGTGTCTTGGGTCAAGAAGTCTCCCAAACTGTGATCAGACTCCATCCAATGAACAATAGGATGTTTGGGAGGAGTGTTAGGGGGAAAGGGCCCCTGTTTTCATTAAAAAAAAAACTTATGCACTTACTGTTTTTGCCTGACAGTAGTGGAACTAACAGTGTATGATCGAGTTTGACACTTAGCTGAGACGAGAGAACAGAGCTCTTTGGCAAAAAAAAAAGAAAAAGAAATTTTAAAAAACATCACTTTTCTTGCCATTTGGCAAATGCATTTAAATCAATACGAAAATTGTAAATAAATCTCAAAATCAGAATTATGGTTTTGCCTTGGCCATCTGGTACGACCCCTATCGTAGCATTCGCCGTGGTTACGGGTCTTGGTTTTACACGTTTGTTTTTACTCAGAGGATTCCGCTCATTCTTCAGTGAATGTGTCTTCCTCTGGGTTTGGTGCTTTTAAGGCAGCCACTTACTATTCCCAGTTTTAGACCAGCTCATTCATCGCTTTTTCAATTCTTGCCTTTCTTTGGTTTGCCTGGTTTGTTGTAGTTCACCTTTAACTTTTTACCCCTCAGCGCCACCTAAGGGGCAGAAGGGGTACCATCATCCCCTTCGCAGACGGACGGAAGGGCATCCGGGCGTCCAGCCATTGTCCAGGACATTTTTCTGTAACCGCTTGGGTTAGGGACTTCATTTTACGTATGTGGACGTCATTTTGCCTGTGTTACTCTGACTTGCCGGTCAGGCGTAACACGTCAAGGTTTTGTACCACAATGACCTTTCAGTGCACCTTCACATATCATTCAATATGTCGGGGCTGAGGGGGACTGCCTTCGCTCCCACAAAGCACATTTTTCTATTTGACTCTGGTTCTTTCCTTACCCCTTTGGTCCAGTTGCCTGACGAAGTTTCCATGTTTGACCCCGGTTTGTGAACTTGACCTCATCTCGTCTTGTTCCCTTTGCCTGCTGTTTCGTGGCTCTGGTTATCTAGAGTTCTCTGCTGGACCACCTGATCGTTCCACCAGGGGGCTTAATTCTGATTTTGCTTCGCTCTTTTTCCTCCATTATTTTTGAAGGTGATATTGGATGGAAACTATTGTCTTTGCTGATACTATTAGTTCCCTTAAATCTTCGCCTGCGGATTGAGTGCTTCAAAGTTTAGTGCTTATAGTTGCCCCGGAACTAGCAAAACTTTGAGGAGTAGCAATGGGATTAGTTTTGTTTTGCTTAGGCAGTGATTGGGACTAAAGCTTTCAGTATACGGTTTATTTCTTTTATTGGTTCCCCTCCTTTGTTCATTCCTCATTTATACACCTGTTATGGGTAAATCTAGAGCAGGCTCTGACTCCATCTCAGACCCGTGACCCAAACCCAATGGAACGCCTGTGGGATGAGCTCAAATGCAGAGTCCATTCATGGAATTTGAAGGATCTGGAGAGATTTTGCTCGGAAGATTCTTGCCCTGCCTGACTTCATCATACACGTAAAGATCAGTCCTGGAAATGTTATTTTGGGGCAGCTAAGCAGGGGCGCGTTTCCCAAAAGTATATTTGCTAACTAAGTTGGCTACTTGCATAGTTCGTCCATTCAGTCAATGGGTCCAACTATGTTGGCGTATGTGATTTTGGGAAACACACCCCAGCACGACGTGTTAAATAAAGAGCATCCAATCATTTTGGGACTCTTGTTCTTGAGAAAGTTATTTGCTTCATGGTGGTAATTGTTATTTATTTGATTCATAGTTTTGTAATGAAAGGGTGTTTGTTTATCCTCTTGATATTCAAAATGGGAAAAAAAAAATCATGGAATTAATTCATAACTGTTCATATTTACGAAGGGTGCCAATGAGTAATTCTGTGTCAAGTCACAGAGGCCTGTCACCAGTTATCTCAGATTTTGTTAACTGTGTTTGCGCTGATGAAAGATGCATGATTTAAACTTTTTTTTGGTAAAAATGTTTATTGGTTTCATAAATAATATTTAATTTATATGGGCCAAGTCATCCATTTGACTGACTGCAGTCATTTTTTTACTTTCAATTTCTTTAAAATTATGGCTCTCATTTGGACCAGCTTTTGCTGTGTTACTGATTACAGTAAAAAAATACAAAACAACCAAATACCTCATTCAGCTTCTGAACCCCACAACTTTGAATATTTAGCTGGACTGTAAACAATACAAGTGCACTATGTGGGACAAGACATATGGAACTTAACTTCTCAAATTCAATTCTATACAGTTGACAGACTGCTGTGGTTGAAAATTCCGATTTTTTTTTTCTGTTAGAGATATAATATCCTGATTCATCACATTATGACCGTTGTCATTGCAGCATCTTCTCGGTCCTTTAGGGACATCTAGTGGAATATGTGGGTGCTGCAAAGATTTTATATAATGTATAATGTTAGAACTTAAGGTGGTATTAAATTCTTCTGACACAAAAACAAGACCATCATAATTTCCAACAAGAACATCTGTCTCCTGTTGTGCAGGCTGGTGTCTTGCGTGGCAGCCTCTGCTATCAGGGTGAATGTGAGGCGTAACTGTAAAGTGCTTTGTGTCGTATGACACACTTGTTATTTGTAGATCCAACTTGTGTGTTCATGAAAATCAAATTCAGAACTTTGACCCAAGAACTCTACACATGATTTAAATGCTGAAAAAAATCAAAATAAATGTTGATATTCGAGTAGCTACCAATGGTCAATGTGTAAAATGATTGTATTGGTGAAAGCTGATTGATTTAATTGATTGATTCGGTAAATGTCTGACATTTATGATGTTGCCAGTTTTGGCTTTTGAAATCCTGCAACTGCAATAGGAGTGTTCCGAGTTTTTGAGTCCCGTTTGCTGCAAGAACCAATTTAAAGCTTGGGGTATGCTCTAAGGTTATGTTTTAACACATCTCAATGTGTCTGTAGATGCATGTTTATTCAAATATGAGCATGACTGCCCCTGTTAAAAAATGCACAATGCATGTAATAACCCAGCATTTTCTTTCTCCTTGCAGTTTTTAATGAAATGACGGACTGCAGAAACTTCATGCTATACTGCAGTCTTGGCATGTAAGCATGTTGGGGGGAGGTTGATGTGCCGCAATTACGAAGCTCTATAAAAGCACCTGGAGCTGAACAAGTCATGTGCGGAGATGCAGTGATCCAGGCCTAGAGAGATAATGGAGCTTTGCAGCTTGGGATGAGATAGTTGATAACGAGGCACTGATCCTTCACCTTTGTGAAGCGCACTGTTATGGCACAGTGTACCAGAGCTTCTATCATATTACCATTGCTACACGACTGATGACATCCAATACATCAAATGTCACTGAAATACCAGACCTTGTTCGCTTTAAAAGTTTTGGCGCGTTTGGCGACACACTTGTATGTATGGTTTTCCTTTGATGTCATCTCATACTCAAGAATATGGTGGCCATTTCACTTTAACTAGTATTTCTTTCATTGTGAAATTATGTCGTTTTGGCTGTCGATGTAATAGCTGTACCACTTTTCGAGATGTCAACAAAGACTGCAGTTTTCTTAAATGAAATCCTTACTGCACTTATTTGAACAGGAATCGTCATTTCAATAAACTGGCAAGACATGGAAATTATAAAAGAATGAAAAATAGTTTCACTCCTGATGTGAAATTGAGGCAAAATCAATCCCTTGGTGCTCAGTGACGTGATTATTTCTCTAGACTCTGGTTACAAAGGCACATACTTGTTTGTATTCACACATCATTCTCTGTTGGCTTGGAAAATGGTAGCCTGTCCTTCCTTGTACCTGCATGTCAGTGCACTTCAGAACTAACAGAATTTACGAGGGCTGCATGCAGAGCTGGGATAACGGAGGATGCAGTTAACTGTAGTGTCTCTGGTATAAATTGTCATAAGTACTGAGGAACATTATGACGGCAAAGATCTTTCTCCTCTGACTTTGCAGAAAAAGTTCCTCCTAATTCAACACTGATATTTGAGATTGAGCTCTACACTGTATCCAGAGGACCGCGCAGCTTGGAGGCCTTCAAGGAAATGGACCTTGATAGTGATAAATCCCTTTCCAAGGCTGAGGTATGATGTGATTAATAATGAGCTAACTAATGTAGCACCCTCAAATTCTTATCTAATGTAGCATATGACATTTTTTTAATATTCAAGCTACTGAGAGCATTACATGCCTATAGACTCACAGAGCACTTTATTAGGAACTCCATACTAATATAGCATTAGACCTTGCTTTGAACAGAAAAGAGTTCTGCAGGAAGAGATGTTGGGAACATTGCCTTAAGGTTCTGGTCTGTGGTGAGGGATTATATCACAGAAGCTTTGCAGATTTGTCAGGCCTACACTCCTGCTGCAGATCTGTGATTCTACTCAATCCGACAGCATTACATGGCCAGCCACTGTTGACCTGAGGCCAGTTGGGTCAAAGGGTTCATACTTTTGACTCATTTGTCTGCTGCTCACTGGATGTTTTTATCTTTTCTGTGCAAATTCTGTGCAAACTGATGTATAAAAATCGCAGGACGTCGGTTGTTTCAGAAATATACAAACCTGCCCCTCTGATACCACCAGGGTGTTCTCCACTCAAGACTTCTTTGGCCATTTCCAGCAGTTTCTACTATTTGAAAATGACCTCTGGTGATTTGGTCCGGTTGCCATTTTAGCATTAAGATGTCTGAGAGATGATGACTTATGTGAAAGTGTGTGAACTGGTTTTTACATCCATTGGAGCCAGGAAATAGTACATTATTAAAACACACTCCTTTGGCCTTGTATGTGCAAATATAAATATTTGGGGCCAAAGGAAATGTTTGAAGAGGGGAAAAATCACTCACCTTATTGACTAATACTAAGATGGTGTAAGATAGGCCTCCGTGGACAGTGACCGAGTGACACAGGTCATTATCCCCCACCACAACAAAGTCAGTGGGGGATATTTAAACGGGCTCCGTCCGTCCATGCGTTTGTGTGTGCGTCCATCCCGATCAGTAATAGACTTTGTTTGCAGAGCAGACCTCCGAAAGTATGAAAGTTGCTGCATTGAAACCTGAAAACTTAAATTTTTAGTCATTTCACGAAATGACTGAAGTTTAGCGCAATCCATTTCATGAAATGACAGCTATTTTTATTCATTTAATAAAATGACTGATTTAACTGACTGTAACATATATACCTTGTTAGCCTAAACTTTTGGACCACTCACTTGTAAAGCGAATTACGCTGGTGCATGTCAAGGTTTGCGATTAGATATTTCACTGTAAGTGAACAGTTGGCTTTTGTACTCAGCTCATTGTATGTAGGAGGAAATTACGCTCAAACTTTTGCTGGTGAATTTTTTCACTCGCTGTCTGAAGCCTGTTCCCAGGCTCTTGCGTGTGCTGCTGTTATAAGATGATCAATACTATTTGATTCGTCGGTCATAATGTTTTGGCTCATCAGTGTACGTATTACATCTGTGCACTCTCACACAAGCTCGCAGTGCTAATTATTTATTTGTTTATTTATTTATTTTCACCACCTTGTAGGTGAGGAAGTCCCTGAAGGCGGAGTATGAGAAAGGTGGTATTCAGCGCGATGAATCACTTTATGACTCCATTATTGCTGATATTTTCCACAAAAGTGACCACAATGAGGATGGAGTGATATCTATGAAGGAGTATAACGTTTATGAACACGACGAGCTCTAGCTTCTCCTCAACCAACAATTCATCTGACGCTGTATTTGTAATGTGAACACTGATTACATTGATGATTGCTTTTTACTAGAGTATTTCTTATGTCAAGTTCAAACAGTTTTTTCAAATAAATGCCACTAAAACAAAGCATTCGCTGTACTGGTTATTTGCTGGCATTCCCGGATGACAGGATGGTGTGTATATTCAGTGATGTGTATGTTAGTCAGGTTGTGAAACCAATCTGACTAACATACACAATTTATCAAAGGTAGAACTCTAGCTTAATTTCAGTCAAGATCTACCGTAGAGTGAGAGAACTACATGTGTCATGAAATACATGCTACATACAGCGAGGACACTGCTTACTCTAAAATTCTTGCCACCCTGGAAAAAGAAGTACGAAGATTTCTGTGTAAACTGCATCAGTAAATGCAAGCTTAAACGTGCAGAATGATCTTACTCCTGCAACGGACATCTGAGATTGGAACAGAGAGACACAGCGACATCATACAAAATGCACCTGCTTAAAGACAAGGAAGGAGAAAGGTCATATTTTACCAATCTAAATGCAGTCAAACGCCTGGTCTAAGTGCATTTAGGGTGTGTCCAGATCTACTTCTGCTAGTTGAGCAGTGAATGAGTAAGGCGTATGGTTCAAAGGGCTTGTATTTATTTGCTTGATTAATCATAGGAGTGTCTTGAGTTCATCATCTCTCATTCCCTTGGAGCCTGGTGCACTTGCACCTTGGCAGATTGTTATTATAATGGCGGATTTGCTGAGAGGCAAAAAGGAATGCTTCTATGCAAAGGAACCTAACCTAGTCGAGCCCAAGCGATCTGTGTACCCCTTCATCCAACTTGTTTGAAGACGGGATAGATGAAGATGGTTGTTTTTTTCACGTTAATTAAAAAGTATCAAAATCCTTTTCTGTTTTTCTGAGAGGAACATTGTCTTGAAACCTTTCAATAATTTTTTTGGTCGCGCTCAGCCAATGTGTGTTCCTGAAGGACCCGGGCCGTTCCCAGATTCTCCTTTCGTACTAAATCATGATCACAGTCACCTGCTGATATCAGCTGCTCCAGATCACATCATTATTCAAACATTTACTGCAGTCATAAATTGCTCCCCATTCAAACGTTTATTTATTTACTTTTTATTTATTTTTTTTTTGAATGCGTTGCAGGCCTGAATCACAGAAATGGACAAACATTTACGATTGAAATGAAGTTTACCAGATAAAACATTGAATATCTTGTTTTATTGTTACCAATGAAATACAAGTCAAAGTTCATTTATAAATCACTGCTTTCTGTTTCTGTGCATTCTCCATATCGTGCCAAATTCCGTGTTGGGGTTTTATGAAATGTGGCTACAGTTTTTGACGTTTTGGTGAGAATTAATGTGAGCAGTTGACCACCCCACCCTACACTCACCACAGCACTCTTCATTCATCGTGGAGGACGAACGGACCACTAGAAACCACCACAACAGGCCCCTGACAATTCATGACTCCACCAACCATGCAGACAGCGCTGAAAATCATGTCAATAATTTTATCATCCCTCTTTTTTAGAAATTGTACAATTGCAGTAGAATGAATTGACATTTCTTTTCTGAGTGTAAACATTATCTGTGTTTATTTTAGTCATTTTTTCGCATGTTTATCAAGGGTGGCCCTCTATCAAATGCATGATTAAATTGCAAATTTTGAAAGTCATTTGAAAAAAAAAAAAAAAAATCAGACACCCATTCATATCTTGCCAATTTCTTGATTCAAAGCTTATATTGACATCAAAGTTTACAGGCATTTTCATCAGCTGTGAAAAATACCTTTTTGTGGTAAATATTAGATATGTATGATAGCACTGTATATCATTGGTGTCCGCTTACATAAAAATTATTCAATTATCCATTTTCCTTTCAAAGGATGTACTTGTTGGCATGAACTGGAAACTTCAGTCAATTTCATTTAGTCATATTGCATCTCCGGGAACTACAGCTGCTGCAATGAAAGGTTCTCATTGGCTGGTGATGAAGCAGCGGTGACTGGCTGAGGATGACCTTTCATGATCAACTTATACATTAAACCACCTACCTATACATAAGACAAAGGACATCTCTGCTTTCCATCAGAGCAACAGAACAGGGTGCCGTAATATATGAGACAAGCAACCAATGCCGATTCATCTCATGGTTTTATGCCACAGATCAAAGCACGGTACCACATGCAGCCTGACGTACTTCTGTCCGTTTGCGGAACACTCAAGACAGCCGTACACGGTCTCGCGTCTCAGGTGACCCATGCCACATAGTGCACAGGGCCCTTTGGGAATGTTGTGGTTTAGCAGATTTACCCGAGTGTGACTTCCCTCTCTGAGATAACCGGTGGAGATGTCCGTCATACTCGCAGCCTTTTCATAATAGTCCCCTGCATAATCATCCATGTACACATCTGAATGTGTCAGTTCTTCAAACGTTCTGTCATCTTGGCACATGCAAAAGAGAAAAACAGTAGGAATCTGAGTGTCAAGTGAGCCTCATTTTTAACTGGAGGAAGTATTTTAAAATCTTTTTTTTTTTTTTACAAGAATTGCTGAATTGATAAATTTAAAAAAATATACCAGCTCTGAAGGGATTCCCATATACAATGCCGGACAGAAATCGCCGTAACCTTCCCATGGAAAACTGTCCGACGAAGCCACCAAGCTGCTCTCTTATCTGCTCTTTCTCAAAGCCACCAAGTGTCTCAGATGTGACACAAATATCTACGGAGACATTTTTTAAATTAAAATGTTACTTCATGTGAAGGGTTCATTTGCAAAAACAGTTACGTGTATTTTGATTTATTTTCCTAAATGGTGTTTTTTTAATTGTGCACTGCAGGTAATATCAATCAATTTCATGTGGGGTTATTTCAGTAAGATCTCTAAATTTTTACTTTTCCTAAATGGTGCTTTTTGATTGTGCAGTCAAAGGAAAATTCGTCCAACTGCTGTTGGTTTATTCATTTTATTCATTCTTTATCTGTTTTTGCAAATGAACTCTTCTTTTATATATATATATATATATATATACACACACACACACACACACACACACACACACACACACACACTGAGCACTTTACTGGGAGCATCACACTTTTTTCAGGGGAGGGCCTCCTTTTGCTCTCAGAACAGCCTTAGTTCTTCATGTCATGGGTTCTGCAGGATGTTGGAAATTTTCCTCCCATTCTGGTCAATGTTGGCATGATTGCATCACATCATTTCTGCTGACTTGTCAGCAGTACATTCATGCTGCTAATCTCCCATTCTAACATGTCCATGATGCGCTTTTTTTCTGATTCAGATCTGGTGATTTACGGGGCCTTTGAGATACTCTGAGCTCGAGCTCACAAAACAAGTACGAGAGAACTTTTGCTGGGTGACACGGTGCATTATCATGTTGGAAGTACGTACTCAGATTCCTGAGGCTGTGGTATTCAAATGATGGTGGTTTTAAGGGGCCAAGAGTGTGCCAAGAAAACATTCCCCACACAACTGTGCCATCAACACCAGCCTGAACTTTAACCTTTGGACACTGAGTTGGCTGGGTCCATTCATTCATGCTGTTGACGCCAGCTTTTCACCAAACCATGTGCGCATCTCTGCAGAATTCATCAGACAGCCATCAGGTCGTTTCTAATTTTCAGCTGTTGAGGTTTGGTTAGCCTGTGCCCACTGCAGCCTCAGTTTTATATTGGCTAACAGAAGTAGAGCTCAACGTGGCCACATTTTGCTGTATTCAGCATTCTAAGACGCCTTTCAGCCCAGCAGTTGAAATGCAGTGCCATGAAAAAGTATTTGCCCACTTCCTGATTTTCTATTTTTTAAAATATATTTGTAACACTTAAATGTTTCAGATCAAACAAATTTTAATATTACTCAAAGATAACTCAAGTAAATACAAAATGCAGTTTTTAAATGATGATTTCATTTATTAAGAGGAAAAATCTACCTGGCCCTGTGTGAAAAAGTAATTGCCCCCTAAATCCTAATAACTGGTTGTACCTTGGCAACAACAACTGCAGTCAAATGCCTGCGATACCATCACTGTGGAAGAATTTTAGTCCACTCTTCTTTGCAGAATTGTTTTAATTCAGCCACATTGGAGGGTTGTTGAGCATGAACAGCCTGTTCAAGGTCATGCCACAGCATCTCAATCGGCTTTAAGTCCGGACTTCGACTAGACCACACCAAAATCTTCATTTTTTTTAAAGCCATTCAGCGGAGGACTTGCTGGTGCATTTCGGATCATTGTCCTGCTGCATAACCCAAGTGCGCTTGAGCTTGAGGTCACAAACTGATGGTCGGACATTCTCCTTCAGGATTTTCCAGTAGAGAGCAGAATTCATGGTTCCATCAATGAGGGCAAGTCGTCTAGGTCTTGAGGCAGCAAAGCAGTCCCAAACCATCACACTACCACCACCATGTTTTTTGGTATGATGTTCATTTATGAAATGCTGTGTTAGTTTCACGTCTGATGTAGCGGGACGCTCAGCTTCCAAAAAGTTAAACTTTTGTCTAGTCAGTCCACAGAATATTTTCCCAAAAGTCTTGGGGATCATCAAGATGTTTTTTGGGAAATGCGAGATGAGCCTTTGTGTTCTTTTTTGTCAACAGTGATTTTCATCTTAGACCTCTCCCATGGATACCATTTTGCCCAGTCTCTTTCTTATAGTTGAATGAACACTGACCTTAACTGAGGCAAGTGAGGCTTGCAGTTCTTCAGATCTTATTTTGGGTTCTTTTGTGACCTCCTGGATGAGTAGTTGATGCGCTCTTGGAGTAATTTTGGGAGGCCGGCCACTCCTGGGAAGGATCACCACTGTTCCAAGTTTTCTCCATTTGTGGATACAGGCTCTCATAGTGATTCATCAGAGTCCTAAAGCCTTAGAAATGGCTTTGCAACCCTTTCCAGACTGATAGATGTCAATTTCTTTGTTTCTCATCTGTTCTTGAATTTCTTTAGATCACAGCATGACATGTTGCTTTTTGAGATCTTTTAGCCTACTTCACTTTGTCAGACAGGTTCTATTGAAGTGATTTCTTGATTCAACAGGTCTGGCAGTAATCAGGCCTGGGTGTGGCTAGTGAAACTGGACTCAAAAAATGTGGTTAATCACAGTTAATTCATGATTTAACAGGGGGGGCGCAATTACCTTTTCACACAGGGCCAGGTAGGTTTGTAAAGGTTTTTTCCCTTAATAAATGAAATCATCGTTTAAAAACTGCATTTTGCATTTACTCTGGTTATCTTTGTCCACTATTAAAATTAGTTTGATGATCTGAAACATTTAATTGTGAAAAATATTCAAAAAAGTAAGAAATCAGGAAGGGGGCAAATACTTTTTCATGGCACTGTATCTGGATATCCAAGTTGGATGGAGTAATGCTCTCTCTCAGCTGGAACCAGTCAAGCCATTCTTCTGTGACCTCCTTCAAGAAGACATTTAGGGCCTGATTTACTAAGACCTTTAGCACATGCAAAATCTTTTTTTGCCTGTGCAAAACCAGTAATATTGCCCATGACTGGCCAGGGTACTTGCCTTGCACCAATCAGTGGCAAGGTTTCTGGTTTTGCACGGGCAAAAAGATTTTGCATGTGCTTAAGGTCTTAGTAAATCAGGCCCTTAGTCTGTGTAACTGTTATTGAGTAGATGTTTGTGTTTTTCACACCATCCTGTGGAAGTTCTGGGGACTGATACACGTGAAAATCACTGAAAATCCCATTTTGCTGTTTGATGCGAAGACGAACTGAAACACCATCGCCTCATCTGCATGATAGTTTTCATTGCACTGCTGCCACAGGATTATTGGATAATTGCATGAATTAGCACTTGAACTGGTGTTTCCGAATAAAGTGCTCAATGAATCCATAACTGGTTTCTTTTCAGACTCTGTTTTTAATAAAAACATTTCCTCACCCAGACGTCCATCCAGTCTGATAAAAAGTTCAAATATACTGAATGCTATAGTTGTGTGCGCTGGAATGACTATGGCTTTGTCACGACCTTTAGGGTTGCGTCCATCATCAATCTGAAACTGGGGAGAAAAAAAAAAAAAAACACTGGCTTGTGAGACAGGGAAACAATGGCAAACAAGGCTCTTATTCGTCCACGACTTGTTTCACACTGAATGCCTATTTACCCTCATGGTTTTCCCACGTATGCCTGCGTGTACCGTCAGAGAACACTGGCGGGTAGTACGAATGCTCTCCATGACAACACAGAGAACAGCCCTGCCACTCTCCTTGGACTGTCGGATCAGGCAGTGATCTAGATCCACCTTCCTGCAGTCAGAGAGGCATCCAGCGTGTTAAAGGGGTTTTGGGTTAGTTGGAACGCCAGCCCCTGTTCTAGGTTGTAAATGATCAAATATAAGCATCATGTGAGGAATGGTGCAGTGTCCGAAACAAAGGAGCAACTCCGACAAACAAACTGACAATGTATCATGTAGATAAACACTCAAAAACCAAATAAAAGTCATGTTTTCAACACTTGGAAACTTACCGAGCAGACGGCAGTGTATATTCACGTATCAACTCAAAATTTGTCAGAAAAAATTATTTCCTTTTAGGATTTATTCAGCATTTCTGTAAAGCCATTGAATTCCCATCTAATCACATTGAAAAAAAGTTGAACATTAGGTTTCCAGCCCAGACAAATCCATTAAAAATAGATTAATATTTATGGGCTTAAAGAAATGCAAAAAAAAACCTGATTTGTAAAGCACTTTCTGGTGAATTTTGCATTGGAAAAATCAACATACACCAGTGACTGCTCAGTGGGTTTATTCTCTTCGAAATTATGAGTTTCACATGTTTATTGAAAATTTTTCCACACATCCATTCTTCCCTTTGCTAGAAGTTTGAATAAGCTGGAGCTGCGCCTTCGACTTAAGTTTTTTTTTTTCTTTGTTCGTTTTTTTCTTTGATGAGGATGATTATCTTTGATCATTGACAAGCCAGCAAATGGGGTTATGTTTAGTTCCCCTCATGCTTTTGAAATCACAGAAATTAAATTTAATGAAACAAAAGAATTATCATCGGATGACCATATTATTATGCTTTTTGTGTCCTATTTCTGATCATACATTTATAGTATTAGTATGACAATAGTTTGAAAAATAGCAAATTAATATATCAGAAGCAGTATAAATTTGTGAAATGTCCACTACCTTGATACAAGTTCCCTCAGTAATGTGGGCACCTCTACTTCATGCTTCGTTACAATTCCAAAGGAGGCTTTCACCGCGACAGAGTCTGATCCACTGATGTTGAAGCCAACATCGTTCATCAGGTGATTCCCCAGTCGCCCATTCAAGGAGACGTCAGACTTATCTTCATAGTTCAGCAGCTGGTAGGAGGAAACACCTGTGCGGAGAAGAAATCCCAAGTTTATATGACATTTCAGTATTCTGTCAAATTACTTAACTATGTGATTTAGTCGTCATATACATCATGTTCGTGTTATTGAAGAGACTGGCAGTTATACTGACACACACCATTTATTGACCCATTTGTAGATCTGGAGCATCAGTGAAAATGTCCTCTGTCCGACTGGAATTACACCACAATTGATCTAAATTTTGAGGCTGACCATTTGTTTGGGACATTTACAGATATGATTTTGGCAAATGTTTCTATGCAGAGGAACTTAAAGAAATGCATATCGACAGGCCTATATGTAATTCTAAATAACTTAAGTTCATTACGGCCAATTTATGTACACAACCTTACGACATGATTTTAAGCACAAACATACAAAAGAGGGATGGAAAATGCTCTGCTATTATGAAGAAAATATTCAGGGCACTGGTTCACAAACATCCAAACAGAATTTCAATCCCAAAATTTAAACCTATTTATCTGATTTTTAAGTAGTGAAATATGACTAACCGTCTTAAGTCATGACATTTCGGTCATAGCAGTATATGAAGAGTTTGTTTCCAAAACGCAATATATCCAATTCACTCATTTTGCGTAAATAAGCTTTTTTCTTTTGGCGCCTATTGTATTTCATAGAAAAATATGGTCTTGAACCATAAAAAAATACCCCTTATATATAGTATAAATTTCTAAAAAAGGATTTTTGTACTATGTGTAAGAAGTACAGGGCTATCGCTCAATGGTATTATATCATTTTTTTGTAAAGTAATTTTGGCACATATTGCATTTTGGGAACAAACTCTTCATATGCCTCAAAACACTGAAAGTCCAATATTCATATTGTGCTATACTGTTTATACGTTGTATATGTATATATTCGTCATCGGTCCTCAAGACGGCATCTCCTGCCCCCCCCCCCCTCTGACCAACCTTCAGTTCATTTTGACAACTCTATACACAACAGCTCATCCATCCGTAATCTAAGACAAAATTTCGCAAACTTTGCTGGGCCCAGTAAAACATTGTTCTCAGCCTCCAGGGATCGCTGAAGTCCTTGTTTAAAGTAAACCGAAAAATAAATAAAAAAGCAAATAAATAAACAAATGTAGGGCAGCTCCACATACAACACTTTATTACCAAAATTTATCTAGTGTCAGAAATATTATTTTTTTAGTAAAATTTTTTCACGGATGTGTCCAGGAAAACTAAAAGGAGAGTTTTCTAATAGGAAAACAGGAAAAAAGGAATCATGATTTTTTCCCCCCCCACCAGGTAATGATATAAACAAATCAGTAAACATGATCTTTTTGTAAAATAATTACAGTCACTCAAATATACAAGACATAAAGTGAGAAAAGTAAATGGATTTTAAATTTATTTCTAAAAAAAAATGTAACCTACTCGCATAACAGGAAGGATGTGCCTGGCTGGATGTAACCAGCCAATTAAATTGAGGAGAGGAGGAGGCCAGGGACACGCGTATCGTGTCTTAAGCTTCCAGGTAGTTTCTGTATTTGTTTTACCCAGTCCTTCCTAGTGTGATTGCAGAAGATTGGGATGGGCCGTACTCCTCAGAACAACCAAATGTTTGGCTCAGGTGTGCCACCATAATTTTGTGCATGACACCGAATTTTTCCCTAGATTCATCTGCCGGAGATAAAAACAGTGGAAAATGTCAAACACCCCTGCCCCCGCCCCCCCTCAGGTCTGCCATACAGACATTTTTTTTTTTTCCTGAATGGTGGGATCTTGTCTGCTGTCCAGAAAATATTGGCATGATTTTCCCTGAAGTGACAGGTTAAGGTGGTTTTAGAAGTCCTGCGCATCTGCGAGGTATGCACCCTTCAGCATCCAAGCCAAATCCCACAGGTAGGCTGCCAGATTAAATTCCTTTTGTTCCATAAACATGCTGATCACATTTCTCAGCTGAAACATGCTATTAATCACCTTCCCTCTGAAAGCCATCGGACAGAAATGTTATGCAGCAGGTGGCTGAGGTGGTCTCCCATTTCTTCGCGGAGGACTGCAAAGATGCGCGAGTCAGTCACATGGCCCTTGATGAAGATGACCTCTTTAACCATAGTGGTCATGACTCATTTAACAGAGACTTCATGGTGGATAAAACTGAATATGACCTGAACAGTAAAAGACACCTCACGCTACGCTACGGCTGACACCTAAGTGCCCAGCAGTCATTTCCCATCTGTGCTGACCGTGATACTTCTCTCCCAGTGTAGCCAAGGATCTCTGGGGTATTCAGTCATTACAGATGTGGTGCTCTATACGAACGATTTACAAAATTGAAAATTGTCTAGGAAATCTATGCAGTGTGTATAACATATATACTGTAAGTAGGCAGAAAAGCCACGGTGGATACTTCACTGGTCTCGTCCAACTGCAAGGCAAGTTACCTGCCCTGTCCAAAACCTCAGCTGCCGTATTTTAGTTTCACCGGATGATGTCACAGGACGGGGCGGATTTGACTGACCTGACTCATGGCTACTTGACACAGATCTCACAGCAAGTATCCACAACTGATGACATCTCCAAGATTTCATCCATTGTGAGTGGGGCTTTTCATTTAGGGCTGTGAAGGGCCCAAAGGTTTAATGTTTTAAACTAATATTTCATTGTCAGTCAGGTTAGATTAACCAGACTTTTAGCCTGGTTAACCTTTACATCTTGCTTTCTTTTAATGAATCCAGGGGTACATCCTTAAGATGTGCATACTTGGCCTCCAAATGTCTCTCATTTTTGACAGATTCATTGCTTCATTGCAAAGACAGACCTGTCAGATGGCACAGACAGGTTCTGCTGGGCAGCTGCCATTCAATATGAAGCCAAACTGCAGGTATGCAGGGTTGTACCAGAGGTTGAAAGGACTTATTTTTTATGCAGGGTCATAGCCAGATTCCTTCAGATCATTGCTGGTGGCTGCTGCTATTTTATTGAAAAACGTTGAGATGTTTTTTTGCATGGAGCAGGCCATACCTATTTATGGACATTCACAGGCTAACTGGCAAAGGTGAGAGACCTGCATAAGCACGTTTGTCATGACAACATCACTTGTTTACTGTAACTGGCGCCATCTGTCAGGTAAAAAAGTCGTTTGCACAAGTAAAATGAGTAGTGCGAAGCTGGATTTTTAATATGTAACGAGCACTCAGAGAGCGCAGCACCTCCGCCACGCCAAGGCAACTCTGTGCATTAGTCATTTTCGTTGCCTGATGTAGGTTGGTGTTGCATTCCACCGCCAGGTGGCAGCAAAACCCAAAAGCACACCAATTGGAGATCCTGCCCATTGGAAAGACTTCTAATCTCTGCCAACATAGCTGGATTTGAACTTTGGCCTATATCTCAGCTGTACTTTGGCCTACATATGCCAAAATGTAATCACGTGTTCCTGTTGTGCTACTCTAAGATCCTGCAAAGTTTGGTTATAATCTATGCAGCCGTTTTTGGGATATCTTGCTAACAGATAAACGCGGGCAAAAACATACACCTCTTTGGCGGAGGGGAATAATAAATTTAGATTGAAAACACATTTAGGAGCATACGTTTGTGGTCCTCCTGCCTCTCCTTTATGGCCCAGGGCTAAACCCCCTCGTTCCAAGTCAGTGACGGTGGGTCTTCTCTTACACCAATTAGCTAGGAGGCAGGACCACACCCTAGACAGGCCATAAATGACCTAATTTGCCACAAAGCATCAAACTCCTCCCCCAAGTCTGTCGACCTCATCTACAAACCATAAACACATTTGTGCGACAAACTGATAAGAGATCAGCCATAAAAAAAAAATCAGCAGCCAACCACTAGGCATGAGTGTAGTGTTTCAGAAATAGGCAAATATGAGCAAGTAAACTCATGAAAAATGCATTGGGCAAGTCAACTGCTCATATTCACAAAAACTTGTCGGCAGAATACTTTGGGTTGCCATTTTATTTGATCCTGGAGGTATGAAATTGAAATTTGAATCAACAGTGTATACAGGCATGTTTACGGTTTTTACAGTCGTAGATGCTTACAGGTATGTTTTTACAGTATATTTAAACTCTACACAGTTCTTGACATCTCAGTCAAATTAAGTTTGAGAAAAAGCTGAATGTTGCTTAGTATTTCACACATCATACTTCAATAAGGTGCAACTTCTGCAACAGACAACTTAAATTCTGACAAGTTTCTTAAAAACTGAACAAATGGCCTACTGTACCTTTGCTGCTTCCTCGCAGTTATAATGATTTTATCATAATAATGCTTAAATGGAGGTTTGGCAGCTCCAAAAACATACAAAAACAAAAAATATATGATTCAAGAATTCATGCCACCACTATTCCTACCAATATAATCAATGGCTACAGCATTTCACTCATCAGAATTCTCTTACGGTTTCCAAACATACCTGCAGAAATTTCCTTCTCCCCCACAAGTATGTCCTTCAGGGAGAAGGGAGTGGAGACATACTTAGTTTTCTTCCAGAAGCAGGTCCTCTTCTTCTTGGTGACGAGGCTGAGGGGTTGGTACCGATCCGCTTCACTCAAACTGGGAACCGGAATAAGTCTCCCAGTGTCTCCCACTTGTTTCACAAAGTTCTTGGTGGCTGCAGCAAACATTCTGCCACAGGCGGTCAATGAACCAATTTCTTCTGCATTCTGGGATATTTTGTTTGATCTGGTGGTTTATTTTTGTTTTGCTCCTGGATGCTAATCCATGTACCTCAGAAGAAGAAATATTCATTAACTGGACTGCGATACCTCACTCCGCTCTACTCTTTCAGCACATGCTGAATTATTGATTGACGCTGTAAGTGGATATAGGACAGGGACAGTTGAGAGGTAGGGTTAGCTCCCCGCTGCCTTGTACGATGTTCCTTGTTTGTAAATGCAGTGTCAACATTAGACTTGATTTTCATCGTAACCATCTTTTGTGAGTTCCTGTCGCTTAAAGTTGGTCTCAAAGTTGGAAAGAGCTCAGATGAAGTGTAGACAGTCAGAAATGTAGTCATGCTTCACTTTTCAGACATCAGGCAGAAGTGCTGAGTTCCTGTTTGAGTTACACAAAAACATCACATCATGTGAAAATGACCGCGTTACTCGACCTAGACAAGCTCAGAAGATATAATGATAAAAAATAATTCCACAAGGGCCTAATTTCAGAGATCGTCATACCTTCGAAAGGGGAGAGAGTTTCCAGCACAGTATCCACTTCCAAATACCAACACAGTGAAAGAGCAAGTGGCTTCCATTTTAGTCTCCAGAATCTGGGACTGGATGCATCGATGTCTGGCATTCAATCCAGGGAAATTCTGAGAAAAGATAATGACAGGTACCCCTCCCACCCTAGATTCCTAATAAATGAGAAAGAGGACTAATTGCTTATTCTCGATTTATGATCGATGTTGGCTAGAGGCTAATCGTACAATTAATTTATAGAATACATACCAGAACATCACCAACAATGATTAAGACGTGATAAGACAAAGACACGCCTAAAATATGGGATTGTACTGGTGGAGCTTATCTTATTTGACCTGGTGATGGCGCCACAGAAAAGTTCAGAGTCACACAAAACTATAGGGTTTATTCTCTCAGAAACGGGAATGTTCGAAGCAGATTTGACAGGACTCCCACTGAAACTGGCCTAGTTGTTGTCATTTTTAAAAATTAAAAGTTTGGCCTGATGGTGGCAACATCACTTATAGCCCTCCAGTAATTATGCTCCAGAAATGAACAAGAATTGTGAAATGATTCCCATGAAAGCAGTTTGAGTTACTGTATTTGGAACTTTGAATCAACAGTTGCAGTTAGACCTGATCATGGTGCCGCAGGCAAACACAATAAGAATAATCATCTCTGCACCAGGAATGAACACAAAATGTCATGATTCCCCAGACCTTCCCCAGAGTGATTGTGCCAACAGGCAGGATGTGTGGCCCATGATGGCAGCCAAGGAAAGTCCATTATATCCTCAAAACTCCATTTCAGGGCTACAAATACAATTAAATCCATAATGAAGTTAGTTAGTCCGAAGACTTTTGGGCCCCTAAAATTGAGGACTATGAACAAAAGTGGTTACAATGGCGAAAAGGTTTGTGCAATATTTTAAAACAGAACTGAATTCAGTTTATCAAGCACATCACAACCATGTGAGTCGCTTTACTGCCAGAGTCCCCCCATTTTCTGCAACAAACAGAGTTTACAGGCGAAGACAGTAAGCACACATCATCTCCGGCTGATCTCCAGTGCTGCCCGCACAGCCTCCAGTCACCAAATCTCAATCTAATAAAGACACCGAAACTTAGCTGCCGGTTTGGCTCATTTGAGTAAGGCGCCGCATTCGGGGCAGTAGTGACTACCAGGGCGCGGGTTCGATCCCCGGTCGTACCAACTGGAAATGGTCGGCAGCTTTTTCAGAACAGCGCATGATTGGCTTAAGCGCTGTGGGAATGCAAATTGGGAAGGGAAATTAAAAATTGGTTGCCTTGTTCGTTGCTCAAACGCCTCCTGTTGGCCAGCCGTCCACTCGTCAGTGAGATTCTGAGCTTGGTCATGTCCGCGAATCCTCTGCCCTCGTTCTGAACTTGCGATAGTTTGAGTGTAAAGATGCAGGGGGCCGACGGGCGCGTGCTTCGGAGGAGAGCCGTGAACTGTCTCTCTCTCCTGAGCTGGCAACAGGGGGTCTGATACGAGCAAGACTTGTACATAGTTCTCGGATTGGGAATTCCACATACGGGTGGGATTGGAGATGCCAAATTACAAAAAAAAAGGCAAAAAAAAAGAAAGCGAAGCTAAAAGAAAGCGAAGCTTTGCAGCATGAATATGCAGTCGGCAAATGAGCCGCAACGGTGTGATTCTATCGCGTCGAGACCAGCGAGACTGATTCCAGCAGCCTACTGAATCACCGCCAAAAAGAATTCAGACTGTGTTGGTGCAAAAAACGGTTCAGAATCAGAGAGTCGCACCAAATAAATTGGCAGAAGAGTGTATGTACCCCCTCGATCGAAAACAAAAACAGCCAGCCCAGTGGAGCAACAGTAGATATTCTGTGAAAAAATAATACAACATAGTTCTTCAGTGTTCATTGAGAAATATTTATTCGAACTTTATACATGGTGGATTTGGTTGCCTCAGTCTTTCAAACGTTCCTGATGGAATTATTAAAGAATTATTTACATGAACTGAAATTTTCAAATTATTTGTCTTGGTCATCACGATGGGGGGGCAGGTGTTTGGACAATAATTACAGCTCGATAAGATTAGTGGGTCTGCGTTAAACTGTCCAAAGCAAACCACTCTGTTGTGTTTCTGCAAAAGAAAACTCATCGGTCGAGCGACCTCTTCTGAATTGCTTCTGCGCACACGTTTCTGAGCAAAGCGATAACAGAGCGCGGATCGTCGCTCTTCATGATGGCGCTGCCGGACACGATCATGTTCGCTCCCGCCTGTGGGCAAAAAGGAGTGGATGAAGTACAGCAGCACAGAGCTGCATTAGACCATAAACTGCCTCAAATTACTCTGAAGGTTTATTTTTTCCATTAAATTAGTTATTTTCTGAATTACAGGACCAACATCACAAAAACGGTCCTTGTATCAACACTAAATAAATAAGTTGAATCACGAGTACAGAGATTCCACACCTCATCATTCGGCAAACGAAGAAAAAATCCTGTGTTTCCAGTAACCCAACAAACCTTCATAAAACGTGTCGTCGCAGGACGTGTTCATTCAACAGTTTTCAGTTCAAACGAAAAAATGTTTTTTGTTTCCAAAATAATAAAATAGTTAATTTATATGGGCCAAGTCGGACATTGTGACAGTACATGTTTTTTTCCAGATCTCAATAAATGTAAATTTATAGCTGAGATTGGGATCAGCTTTGGCGGTGTTTCTAATTTAGAAACAAGGAATCCAAAACAACAACAAAAGACGCCTCATTAAGCCTCTGAACCCCACAGTTTGAACATTTAATTGGATTGTGTACAATACAATTACAGAATGTGGACAAAACATATGGAGCAGAACTTCGGAAATTAATTATTGTAAAATTGATAGATTGTTCTCATTGAAAACTAATTCTACCGAACACAGCAACATGTCAGTGAGGCCAAATATGTAGAGTTTTGGCAGATCAATGCTATACAATAACTCCCAGCCATTTTGATGTTCTTGTAATGCAAAAAAAAAAAAAGTTTAAATTTGTATAAATAATAAAAATACAAAATGAAAACACAACAGGGAAGATTGCCAGCAGTAGTTTCCCAAATAAATATAAATCATTATCTTCTCATAGTTTATCAGCTAATGACAAGTTACCGCCAGTTTAAATCCATATCACTTTCAAACAGAACTGCTGTGTAGTGATGAGCGCAGCGCAAATTTAATTCCTCTATAGAGTCGCTTCCGTCCCTGCCCCAGGCCAGTTTGCTTCCGTACTGCTAATGATGTACACTGGCCTAAAGATGGATCAACATCCGCTTCAAGTGTTTTGCTTTTAATGTTACATAAATTGTTGGGATAAGGTTTGATGACTTGCAATAAGTTAAATCAGTTCTGTTGTTTCAGAGGCCTGCGTCAGATCTTAGGCAGAAACACTGATCAACCATGATAATCTTTTAATTTTGTTTGTGTTGGTTCCTCATCCGGAGTAGATATTGGAAAGGACTGGGTTTAGGATTGATTTCAGGCCTTAAAAAATTAAAAATCTTACCCGCCAACCCTACTTCAAATTCTTCACAAGACCGGAAACACAGGATTTTTTTTTTCTTTTTTTCCTCGGCCTTAGCACAGGTAATCCATTGCAACAATGATGTAAGCCAGAGCGAACCCACGCACATACTAGCAAATTCACCGGCACGTACCTCCGCACACTTGTGAATGGTATCGGGACCAACGCCACCATCCACTTCAATGTCTAAGGATGGAAACTGACTCCTTAGCCAACTCACCTGGCAAAGGAAAAGTGGAAATATTATATTCTCCAATCCTATCACCACTCCAGAATGACATTATATTACAGCAGCATTCTAAATCAAATCTGAAAGCTCCTGAAAATCTGTTGAGTCCAGCTAGTTGGGAAGGAACAAGAGAAGTCTTGTTTTTTGACACAAATAAGCGAAATGGCACATGCCCTCGCTCTTTCAAATGCCCTGGCTCTTTCAAATGTGAATTCGAAGCCCCATCAGTTACAGGTTGATTCAATTCTCTGACAGTCTCACCTTGGTCATCATGTCCTCCATAAACTTTTGGCCTCCAAAACCAGGCTCAACTGTCATGACCAGAGCCATGTCAACCTGCCCAGCCCATGGGGCCAGTTCCTCTACGGAGGTATTCGGCTTTATGGCAAGGCCAACCTGCAACGTGGTACACAGAGAAAGAATTGAAGCAATTTCATTTTTCACTCATTTTTTAACTTGAAAAGGTCTTTGTAATATGTACAGTGAAATGAAAAAGTCGGGTTAAGTCACAAAAAGTTGACTGAAAACTAAAAGAGAATAATGTGGCAAACAAGAAAAAGTATTGATATAATATTCAACACAAATAGAAACCAAAACATGCAGACCAGGCCAGCATCATGTTGCACAGGGAAAAAAACCTGTGGTGGTACCAACTTCATATATAGTGCATTTGACAATTAAATTTGAGGTCATTGGGAAAAAGATCAAGGTGACTCAAGGTCAATTGCACACAGGGGTCAAAGATAAACTTTTAGGGGGCATGAAGCGATGGCAGACAGGGGTAGAGCAATCAGTGCTTTGCATTGTGCTTTACCTCGTTAATTAATCTTATTTCGTTGAAAGCAGGGCCAAACGCCATTATTTTTTTCCACTAACCGATTCAAGAGTTTTGCCTCTTTTTGGCTAAAGCAAACAAACTAGGCTGATGCCGTCGGAGGTGACGGCTTGGGGTATACCCCCAAACGCCCCCAATCCTCCCATTCCCCAATCCTTGAATAGACCTTGAATAGACTTTCATTTGAACTCAATTTCAGGTCAATCGGACAAATTGTTCTGAAGATATGGCCAAAATGGTAATTTTCCACCACAAAGCGCCACCTGGTGGCAAATATTGAACCATACAGGTATGATGTCATCATGTGACACGTAGTGAGGTCATGACCTTGCAGTTGCACATAGTTTCATGTCAATTGGACAAATGGTTCCAAAGATATGGCAAAAATGGTGAATTTTATGTGACAAAGCTCCACCTTGTGTCAAAACTTTGAACCAAACAGGTATAATGTCATCGTGGGACACAGCCTCAGGTCATGACCTTTCATTTGCACTTGATTTGAGGTCAATCGGACAAATATTTCCAGAGATATGATAAAAACAGTGATTTTTCAGTTTTTGGCCCCTGGTGGCCAATCTAGAAATTGTAAATTGTCCAAAATCAAATCAGTTCTTCCTCTTGATGATACTTACTTATATGCAAAACATAAAATTTCTAATTGAAATATTACTGAAGTTATCGCGTTAACACGTAGGACGGCGCGATGGTGGCGGCGACGGCCGGACCAAAAACATACTATCCTCGGAACGCCGTTCGGGGATATGATAACAATCAGACATAATTTGACTTTGCAATTAAGTTCCAGTACAAGATGCAAATTTACTCCTCCTTTTAACAACATACATGACGGAAATCCTGACAGAGTTTACTTAACAACCAATTCTACGTAGGAATTAGAAATATAGTTGATTTACAATTTATGTTCGGTATTGATATTCCATTTAAAATAAGACACAGCAAATACTAGCCTTCTTACAGAGTTCTGAAAATTGACATCCACTAAACATAAGAAATGCATACGTTAACGATTAAATATACACAGATGTGCGATGCTCATCATACATCAATACTCATCATACAAATTGTGTGACTTACACTGCATATCAGTAAATTCATCATAACCAATTTCACATTTACAAAGCTTCTATTTTATGCAAAACAAAATACAATGCAAATACAAAACACAGCATCAGAACAATTGGGTAACTTTCCCCTCCAATTCTGCAGATGAACCGCTGCCCTCTGGACTTTTCTGACCTTCATTCTGCTCTGTCGAATCTCCTTTATGAGGTTCCCGACATTGCTGCAGGCTTCCAGGTGGAAGGTATACTGGTCGGCTCCTGCTGCAGCCATGGGCTGGACCCACTGCTCGGGTGTGGCCACCATCATGTGCATATCTGTGAAAATTCAGAGATTTGAACCAAATTTAAACATTGTTTAAATGTTCTCGCGCACTCGCCCCAAGTCTCGCACATTTTTTTTTTTTTTTTGCTTATTCACTGTAGTCCGCAATTGCTCAATGAACGCTTATTAATGACATTCTCAGGCGGAATTAAAATCTTTGTGCATTGAAGTGTCAGTTTCACTTGCATGAAGTTGGACATGATCGTTTGTTTAAATGAAATAACATTTGAAACAGCTTTATGCAATTCCATTGCTTTCAGTTCCTCAGTAAAGACAATCATGAGAGTCAATCGATTTCCATGTCACTAGTGCGGAAATCCACCGTACTGCACGTGAAACTTATTAACATAATGCACTATGACTTAAATTCCGCGAGTGAATTTCTTCAGTGCGCGTTAATAGAATAATTGCTGACTAAGACACAGGAACGTGATGCCACTAAGAGGCGAGACACTCACGCCAAATCTCTGCATATGATAGTAGATGTTGCGGGGTTTTGTTCCGCCACGAACTCACTCTCCGCCTGGGCTTGCTCACGCTCCTGCTCATGATTTATTCGGCGTTAATGTTGGTCTCTGAGAACTGTAGCGAGTAGTCACGTGACCATACCTGCTGTACAGACCACGGCTGCGTCTCAATAGTTTTTTTTCGCTGGGGAAAGTTTCTAATTCCTGACAACTGATCCAGAAATGATTACGGGACGTGGCAACTATGATAAGAGCCTTTGAATTCTTTAAATGTTAAGGAACGGTGTCTCAGTTCTTCCTAATTTACCTCTTTTAGCATAGGGTACACAGACGCATTCTTTTCGAAAAGAAAGGAGATAACGCCGTTCCACAATTCTGCGCAGCAGCTGTATCTAAAGGGGCAACTATTTATGCGACAAATCGCGTAAAGAAAAGGTGTGGGACCCCATCATGTTCACGTTGCCTGCTTTAAGTGCATTCGGATTTTCTTATTAGCGCGGTTGTATTCCTAATCGGTAGGAATTCCATGTTACACCCTTCCTTTATCATCAGACGTTTTCCACATAGATTAAAGAAAAATGGTGTGGAATTATTCTATAGGATGTAATTTTTGACTACTCGGACACAGCTCAGGATAGCGCTTGTGGACATAAAGTCAACAGACTGCATACAATTAAAGGAGAAGTAGTTATGTTCACTGCCAGCACACGCTTATTTAGATTGAATCGCAAATCGCCGCCTTTTTTGCGGTTATGCAATCGCACTGCTTGATATCGCGATTGCAATTGCGATTAGATTAATCGTGCAGCACTATAAAATACTCTTTGTGAGGTTCAATAAAAGTTTGTGCTCAATGCTATTGCTCCTCATATTTTCAAACTGCACCACTAACTTCCCAAAAAAGGTAAAAAAAAAAAAAAAAAAAAAAGTTGGAGCAATTAAATTTTTTGTCAAGCATCACATACAGAACCACCCATCTTGACATGCATCACATAGGTGACCTGTTGACCACTCTGTGGACACTAAGCCTTGTTTAAATGAAATGGTTTGCCTTTCATTACCTCATAACTTGGCAGCGTTAATAAGATATGAAGCTCTTTTGAATGCTGCTTACCCCTTTTTGAATAGAACAAGTATTTGCCACTAACGTGTCTTTGTCCCCCGCCACAAAATGTGAAATTGTGTCAAAATGAGCAATCTCTTGGTGTGACCTTGAGAGTGATGCGAAGGTCACCAAAATCGACTGGAGCCGGGGTATCACCCCAATACATGTTGACATCAAATTTGAAGAAAATCCGTCAATTCGTTCTTGAGATATCCCGCTGACAAGGATTCGGGACGTACGGACAGACGGTCTTGAATACTATGTCTCGCCGCTTTGCGCATTCCGCGCGGCGGGGGACAAAAATATATCTCGTCTTGCCCTCCAGCAAAGACATTTTAAAGTACTAAAAATCGATTGGAATCTTTGCATTTCAAGCGCAGCCCAGCAGCTTTTGTGCTAAACGTATGTTGGGATGGTGGTTTTCTATGTTGAAAGATTCAAATCTCAAGCTAAATGCTTTTTGATGAAAAAATTTGGCTTCTCTATTGCCCACATCATATATGGGACCATAAGGATGTTTTCAACTTTTCATTGGAATTCCCGTTTTCCTGTAAATATAGTTATCTTCTCATGATTTTGTCATAAAAGTACACAAACTAAGCGTCCATTATGTGTGTTCAGTTCTTACAAACTACAATTTGAAAATAACACTGGCAATGTCACACTTCCGTGCCCTTTTGCTTGGACAGACCCATAACCATGAAATGGCATTCAGGCAAACATAACCTATACAGTCCAGAACCATAACGATCCGAATCTCCAAGAAGCTCTGATGCAGCTCGGGTCCATCAAATGATTTAACCCGCAGTGACATGGGGCAGTAGCTACTCACTGATTAATCACAGGCCAGCGCGCTTATTCAAACCCCGCTCAAACCTCATCAGGCCACAAATTTTAAGCATAAGCATTTCTTTTAACTTCAAATCACAAAAAGATTAAACCCTGGAAAAATTTATTATTCCATCTCCTTGTTTGTTTGATTACCTTTACCCCTTTGCGCAGATATAGACGCCTGCGTCCGTAAATTCCGGGATTTAATTCCTAAATAATTCTGTACTGAATTTCCAAACGTCTTGCTTCACTGAAATAATTTTCCAAAGTCTCTGTGGCACAAATACTGAGTTATAAAGCCCAAATAGGCGATTGCATAACAGGAAAAAATATTATTATTTGCATTATGCGCAAAGAGCTTAATGTCAGCATTGGGGTCCTAATTTGACACTAGTACAAATTTAATGAATTTAGCAACTCTAATAGGAGATGGGAGTCTTATGATGCATTCTGTTTCTGGGCCATGATAGTCATCCTGCAGCAGTTGCCCTTGTGGAAGATCTGAATTGTTAATGCAATTATATGAAATCACATGACCATTTCTCTTTTCCAGTTATTATACTGCTGTATGGTTTCATAATTTAACTGGTATTTCACCAACCACAGTTCATGGAATTACTGTATTTACCCATTCGGTACCAACAGGAAGTGGTACTACAGAAATACTCACTGGAAAAAACTCACCAAAAAAAGGCTCTGGCCCGAGCTGATTTCTCAAACACTCCACAACGGGATGACCAAACGTGATGTTTGGCACAAAATGCCTGAGAACAAAACAGCATTGCCGATTAATCAAGATCAGTTTTTAACTGAATGACAAGGCATGAAGCTAAACTTTCACTAATTCCAAATGGTCTTGACGGCGCAATAACTGACATTTTCGTGAGATGATCAACTCATATTTTCAAACACTTCAAAACTGCAGCCTTCAGGTGTAACTTTGGCCATTAAAACCATCGCTGAGCCGTTACACGCCAACACTGACCATCACCAGAGACGTTAACTCTGCCGAAACATTTTGCCTTTCTCAATTACCCAACGTTATTGTGAGAAGGAGGTCCTGTTTTGGATGATAATAAAATATAATATTGGGACTTGGAATTAATTCAAGTTGTTCAGTAATCGACTCGCTCTCAAGCAGGTTAATGTTAACTCACAACTTGGCGTAACTCAGGGATCATTTAGAGTTGACACCGCACGCGCTTACCCATCCATCACATCCAGGTGCAGATAATCTGCCCCGCAGTCCAGCATCCGAGAACATTCTGCCCCCAGACACGATAAATCACTGTTCAGAATGGACGGACCGATTTTAGCAACGTAAACCATCCTGCTAAGACAGTTCAGTTGCTTTAAAATGAGAGCAATGCGGCCAACTGCTGACAGTTCCACGGCGTAGCAGCTCCGTGAACCAGGAAGTTGTTGTTCGCAACAAATGGAGACGTCCGGTTGATTTATTCAAGATAAAAGTCTGCAATACGTTATTTCCGAAGTGGAATTTTGATATATTTCTCATTGTCCCCTTCACATCTGATTTTCATGGAGAGACGTAACATACTTGCGATACTTTCATGATATTTTTCCCAGCTATTGTGTCATGTACAGTGCTGTGGAAAAATTTTTTTTCCCCTTTCCCGATGTCTTCCCAGATGGCAAGCACCTCCGCTCCGGATCTGCCCCAGATCTTCCCCGGCTCCTGCTGATCCGTCTGATTTACTGCCGTTTAGTAAATTTAGATGATTGTTTGGTTATAGAAAATACGATTGTGAAAGAAAGACTTGGCAATTTCTATCGTTAGGGGATGTTTCTTGTGCTTTTGTCATGTCTAGACCAGACCTTTGCAATGCATTATTATCTGGTTGTACAACTTAACTTGTCATAAAATTCTCCAGCTTGTTCAAATCACTGCTGCTCATATCTTGACTCAAAAAAGTTTGAATGACATCACCCCAGTGTTGCCGTCACTCCACTGGCTCCCCATCAAGTATAGAGCTGATTTTGAGCTTTTACTTCTGCCTTTTAAAGCTTTAATTTGAATGGCACCTGAGTACTTAACCAAATTGCTTTTACGCTATCAGCCCACAAGAAAACTGCACTCTCAAAACGCAGGCTTCCTGCTAATTCCAAGATTAACGATAATTTAACTGGCAGTGAAGCCTTCTCATTCAGAGCCTCATTTCTAGGGAACAGTCAACAAAAATTTATGAGGGAGTTAGTAAGGGTCCCAATATTAAAGGATTGACTTAAAATGCACATTTTTGATCAGGCTTACAATGTTATAGTCTGGAGACAGGGTTGTATACAACTACTGACGCAAAGAAGCTCTAATTACTCCAGGACTGCTTAGTTCTGCAACTTATTTACGTTATTTCTCTTTTTGGTGGAGATGTTAATCACAATTTTTTAATAAATTATCAAATGTACTTGCTTAAGTAAACGTTTAATCATCATCGTTGGCTAAATATTGCTTGTTGGTTATAATCGTGAAATTAAGATGTATAAAAGTAAAAATATTAGTAAAAAAATTACTTGAAAAAAAATCTCTATGCACATGAATGAGTGACAGGAGCATCAGACGAAGGTGCAACTTGAAAACAAAATGAACTCGGGCAACCCACTGCACTACAGAGCCATGAAAAAGTATTTGCCCCCTTCCTGATTTCTTTTTTTTTTTTTTTTTGCATATTTGTCACACTTAAATGTTTCAGATCATCAAGCAATTTTTTATATTTGACAGAGATAACCTGGGTAAATAGAAAATGCAGTTTTTAAACAACAATTTCATTAGTTTAGGGAAAAAAGCCATCCAAACCTACCTGGCCCTATGTGAAAAAGTTATTGCCCCCTGAACCTAAACTTACCCCCGGCAACAACAACTGCAATCAAGCGTTTGCAATAACTGAGTCTTTTGCCTTGCTGTAGAGAAATTTTGGCCTGCTCTTTTTTGCAGAATTGTTTTAATTCAGCCACATTGGAGGTTCTTCGAGCATGAGCGGCCTGTTTAAGGTCATGCCACAGCATCTCAATCTGATTTAAGTCTGGACTTTGACTAGGCCACTCCAAAACCTTCAATTAGTTTTTTTAAGCGATTCAAGGGTGGGCTTGTGGTGTGTTTCAAATTATTGTCCTGCTGCATAACCCAAGTGCACTTGAGCTTGAGGTCACAAACTGATGGTCGGACATTCTCCTTCAGGATTTTCCGCTAGAGAGCAGAATTCATTGTTCCATCAATTATGGCAAGTCATCCAGGTCCAGAAGCAGTAAAGCAGACCCAGACCATCACACTACCACCACTATGTTTGACTTTTGGTATGATGTTCTTTTCATGAAATGCTGCATTAGTTTTACGCCTGATGTATCGGGACGCACACCTCCCAAAACGTTCAACTTTTGTCTCCTCCGTCCACAGAATATTTTCCAAAAAGTCTTGGGGATCATCAAGACGTTTTTCAGCAAATGTGAGATGAGCCTTTGTGTGGTTTTTGCTCAGCAGTGGTTTTCGCCTTGGAACTGCCCCATGGATGCCATTTTTGCCCTGTCTCTATCTTATTGTTGACTCATGTACACTGACTTTAACTGAGGTAAGTAAGGCCTGCAGTTCTTTAGATGTTGTTCTGGGTTCTTTTGTGACCTGCTGGATGAGTAGTTGATGCGCTCTTGGAGTAATTTTGGTAGGCCGACTACTCCTGGGAAAGTTCACCACTTTTCTATGTTTTCTCCATTTGTGGATAATGACTCTCACTGTGATTCGCCGGAGTCCCAAAGCCTTAGAAATGGCTTTGTAACCTTTTCCAGACTGATAGATGTTAATGACTTTGTTTTTCATCTGTTCTTGAATTTCTTTAGATTATGCTATTATGTATTGCTTTTTGAGATCCATTAGCCTACTTCACTTTGTCAGACAGGTTCTATTGAATTGATTTCTTGATTCAACATGTCTGGCAGTAATCAGGCCTGTGTGTGGTTAGTGAAATTGAACTAAAAAAGGTGGTTAATCACAGTTAATTCATGATTTAACAAGGGGGGCAATTACTTTTTCACATGAGCCCGGGTAGGTTTGGATAGCTTTTTTCCCTTGATAAATGAAATCAAAATTTAAGAACTGCATTTTGTATTTACTCTGGTTATCTTTGTCTGATATTAAGATTTGTTTGATGATCTGAAACATTTAAGTGTTAAAAATATGCAAAAAAAAAAAAAAAAATCAGGAAGGGGGCAAATATTTTTTCACGGCACTGTATGTTGTTCACAGGAGCAAATACTGAACAAAATCAAATGAACTTTCCGTTCCTACTTTGTTGTGAAGAAATCTGCTTAAGCGGAATACATGATCCTGATTCTAAAATCATGGCATTATAATTCACTCTGGTAAAATATCAGCATTATCAATACCACGATAGTCTATTGCTTTTGAAACTGTCCTAAAAAAGTTGTCACCGAAAAAGACTACTAGATGGCAGTGTGGTACCATGTACGCTATCAGGTGCTGAAGCAGGAATCAATTTGGGAATCAATTTCTGAATCACTAAAGGAGTCTAAAACACAAGTATGAGCCAGCGATTGTCAGATAAGTCAATTTACACGTTTTTTGTTGGCGTAAGGACAATTTTAGACATACATCGGGACTGAGAGAGAGAGAGAGAACTAAGGAAAAGAATGCACATCATGGATTGTGTGAGCTGAACAGAGGAAGGGAGGCTGTAGCTGGTGTTTCACCCATTAAAGTGACACATTTTCTCCTGTGGATTCCAAAGTCATTGTAACTTGATGTATGTACGTGGTAACTTGTTCATGTGTGTTTATGTGCATTCATTACTCAACTGTCAAGGCTTAGGGGAAAATCAGGCTTATACATTCAGCTGGTCTCTGAAAGGAAACAAAGTCATTATTGTCCATTTCCCTCTGGGTTGTGGGAAAAGCTGGCTTTTTGCGCCTCGCTCACACAAACAGACATTGTTTGTCTAAACACTGCAATGTTCTGGAAGAATCCAAACTCATGTGCTGTAAGTTAGTTTGCTTAATATGTGTTGATTATTGGCATTGCTGTATTGTGTCATTTTGTATGTCTTGTTATTGCTGTTTTCTAACTAGTAACACATTTTCTTTGAGTAAGTCCATGGCGCTTTTCAGTAAAACCAACCTATGTCCTCTGACTGTATGATTGGATCCTAATTCGCTGGATCATGGCCTACATAAGACTCTGCCATGCAAATGAAACAGAGCATGCGATTATGGGGACTACCATGCATGTTCAGTTGTTGTTGAATTTGCTGATCTCACCCCCCAGTCTTATGATCCAGTGGTGTTCCTAGGTGGCGCGGTGGCTGTATCCTCTGTAAGCCAGCTGGATGACACTGTTCCTGTTTTTACGCCATCGGAGGAAATGATCAGTGTTATCCTCTCCGCATCCACTCCTCTCTGAGGACCATGTTGAATATACTGACCTTTCAAGGTTTGAATCAGACCATGAGCTCTGTTTGTGGATATCAAACCTCACAGAGTGACTCTGTTAAGGGAAATGATTTGTCAGTTCAAAGATGAGTCGATTCTTAACCACCCCTTCCAGTATAGCTTTATTAATGAAAAGAGCAAAGATGTAGGATGTAGAAGATGCGGCCAGGGAAGTGAGTGTAACAAACCAAGCATCAACGTCTAGAGAATTTATTTAATTTTTTGCAGTCTGCCACAGAGCATTATTGGTTAAAATTTTTAGCACATATTTTTTTGTGAAACTACTGCAGTAAGGCTTGTGTCTTACACAGGAGGATGAGCACAGGATACATACCTCTCGGTTTTCATGTCTCACCAAACTAATATCTGATTAATGTAAACACACTGTGATGCTCAAAGGTGTTTATGTTTTCTGACTGTTGAATGGTATCGCAAATGCAAGAGCCAGTTGTCAGTCAAGGGTGGGTATTTAACCATTTCATTCAGTATGACTGTAACGCCACGCCTCTAGCCCTCTAACTCATCAGCCTATAAAGACACGGCCACGTTCTTCGTTATGACCTGCATTTGTTCCCTATTGTGTCTGTGCAGTAGTGTTCCCTATATAAGAGGGAGCTTTGCACATATTCGGTGCAAAGTCCCGTAACCCTCACAAGCCTTTTGTTTCTCTATAGTCTTGTTTGGACTTAGCTCCCGCATTTGGCTTGTATTTGTAAATTCTTTAATTAAGCGCAGTTCCAACGATTTTACGGTCAGCGCTTTTATTGTTATTCAGGAACCTCCTTTCCTTTCTTTTATATTTGTAATACATAGTACTGTCGTTATAGTCCCAGTTAAATAATTACTAATATTATAACCCAGGAACCTCATGTCCTTGTTCTTTTGTATAGTGTATGACTGTGACTTCCTGCTATGCCGTGATGGCATAATAAACCAGATGCATCTTCACATCTGAGTCCAGTTCCACAACTCCTGATCTCTGTGCACTTACACCGGTACTCAGAGTCGAACCCTTACAAAGACAGAGAAGATAAAGTTCCAAACAATGACAGATTTTCCAGGGTAGTGTTCTTCCTTTAATCAAAGAGCAGCACGCTGTATGCATTGGCTGTCGTGTTCATTCATAATTGTCTATTTGCGTCCTTTCAGTGTCTGGTGTGTCATAACCCTTCAAAGATTGATGTGTCCATAATTAGTGTTACCCAGAGGTTAAATATTTCTTCTTGTGGTTCCTAAGCGATGGCCCCTCACATTGCATCACTCGACTGTCAATTAAGTAACAGCAGTGCATTCTGTGGTTAACTTTGAATTCAGAATTATTTTTCCAAAAATATGTGATTTTCATTGAATGACCCCAATTACCTGCATTTTTATGAAAATTTCCAAGCAAAAAAATGATACACAGAAAATGATTAAAAATGCCATTCTTGGTGGAGCCAAGAGGGCTCCCCTCAAAAACTGTATGTTTACCTTGGCTGAGTAAATATGTCACAGATTGAAAGTATTCGGGCAAACCCTGTTTGTGGTTATTGTGAAATGCAATGTACTGATTTAATGTTAGTTGACAATAGTCCCAATGATAAGTTCTTTATTTAAGCTTCTGTGAATTCACTTTTGTGTTAGGTGCAAGTATACAAATCAGTATGAATTCAGTTAATAACACACAAACTTCAGAACAGTGTTTTATTTCTTATCTAAAACACTTTTGAACAATCAACTGTAGTGTGCAGTGATGATTATACACTTATAAAAATGAAGATAAATCAGAAACCAAGTACTATTCGAGAATTTATTTAATGAAATATTGGATCATATAGAACAATGAACAGAAAAAACAAAAATAATGTCTTTTTGCAAGAAAATGTCAATAACTAGTGTGACCACCCTTTGATTACAGCCAACCACGGTTCAGGAAGTTGTGCTCATTTTAATGAAGGGAACACCATAAATGACTGGGGTACAACCATTGTACTGTTGAGGAGCAGTCATAAAGATTAATTTTAACTGTCGATTCTTCCTTTTGCCTTTTTTTGGAGTCCATACGTAGGGAATTAGCTTTGGCACTGAAAAGAAGTATCTTTTCGCAATGGCGAACCAACCAAACTCTCCGGAGCCTCCGTTTCATCAATCTTTGTTCAAAGCCACGCCAAACTAAAGTCTCGTCAGGAATTAGGAAAGCGTGTTTCATCACGACGAAGACATATTGCGGAAGAAAAGGCTAGACCACGAACAGCTCATTTCAGGCAGTTCAGGAGCTGTTTTCTGTCAGAGAGGATAACTCCCTTTGGCTTGAACTTTGACCTTTCTAACTTTGCAGAAGTTTCACATGCATAAAAAACTATATAACTCATTAAACGAAAGGGGAAAAAAAAAAAAAACATACTATGAACCCTTAAAAAAAAGGAATGTACCTATTAACAAGGCTGAAGACCTACGCTGGTCAAACAAACCTGACCTAATGCAATTCTGAAATTTTGACAAAATTAATATTTCAAATACCAGTGCTTTTCTGATCAAAACTGAAACTACAACCAACAGTTTTTGAGTCCCACACCAAATATCAGCCTATGGATTACTCCAACGCAACAATTTTCAGATAAAAACATCACTCTTGGATTCTCCTCAGATAGTAAGTATTTGCATGAAATAATAGAACTCAAAGTATGAATGTAAATAAAGCACAACCTTTGTGTGACTCTGTTGTGGCCACGTTATCCTCGCGTCCTTTGCTTTGTTTTTATTTTCTTGAGACACTGCGCAGTGAACTCTTGCAGTCAGAATGAGGCCCCATTACCTCCCCTGAAAGAGCATCCTGTGGTACAGATTTGAATGTGAATTGGATTGTCACAATAGCTGGGAGGCAAAAAAGAGCTCAGTCTCACTAAAATTCCGTCGTTTTCTCACATTGAAATCTCAGTCTCATCTTCAATTTTCCATCATTCCAATCAAGAGACCGTTTCACAGAAGGATCTCACTTCTCTCGCAGAACAATCTAGTGTCCATTTCAGGGAAGGATTCAAATTTTCTCTCAATTAGCAGAACAATAATGATTGCAAAGGTTACATGTGCTATCTGATAGCTGATGACTCTTCAGTGGTTTAATCCAGTAAACTCTTTTTCAGAGTAAGCAACTTTTGTGAGATGGTTTCATTTCCCAATCCAAGCATTACTGTTTGAATGAAGTAGAGTGAATTCGCCATGCATTACGGATAATCCGAAGGCAACACATATTTGAACCCAAATCACAGGCAAACTGCCTGGGGGAAGTTTTAATGACCTCCCGTCACTAAGCGGAAGGGGGATATAGGAATAAGTGCAGCTCTTCCCTGTGCCTCCCCATCCATCTGTCCATGTTTTCATCTGTCAAGCTTCTTTTCCGGGCCCGAATTTATAAACCGTTCAGCATTCACAAAACCAAATGTACAGATATACCTAACAGTGTGTCCTTTTTCAAACTTCCATCCTCTTGTCTTCCGTTCATCCGTCCGTCCCTCCGTCGCGTTTCGTTTCCCGAATTGAACACCAAACCCGTGGTGGAGGATCCAAGTTTTTCATGCTTGTTGTCCATGACAACACCTCCCTCAGGTAAATGGCAGTGGAGACGAGCAGGAGGTGCGCTGTGATTGGACCCTGCTGAGGACCATCTTCACTGCACACCAAATGTGACAGTAGCTACGGCCTCATCGCTCGCCGTATCCTGCAAAGAGCCACATGTTCTTTAGAACAGCAAGTTATGTTTGCTGCCCATCAGATTTACTGTTCTTGTGAAAACATTCATTTTTGGTGTTGAAGTATTCGCTAGAGAAAAGAGCTCTAAATACACATTCACCCTGCTTTGCAATACTGTAGTAAAAGAAATATACCGTTCATGGTATTAATGAACTAAACCTATGGAAACATATGCAACTGTTAAAAAAGAAAATTTCTCAGTTTCGACATTTGATATGTTGTCTTTGCACTATTTTCAATTCAATCAGGAAAGACTAGAACAAGGTGGTGATTCATAAATGATAAATGTTTATTAAATAATACAGAGCAAGATCTTTGGCGGTTAGACCCCGGCAAGAAATAATTATATAATGTTGTTGATGATTCTGTCGATTATATCCCCAGGGATCTAAGCACTGGTGGTGGTGGTTAGGAACTACTGCTGGAACTATTCTGAGAGCCGACTTGATCATGTGGCTGGTCGAATACAATTGAATTCAAATCAAGAGATATAGCGCTTTTCACAGAGACTGTTGCGAAGACGCTCTACATTGAAACATTAAATAAAAGAATGAAGGGGCAGTGCCCAGCCTAATCCCCGCAACAGCAATGAGGCAAAAAACTCCCAGTAGGGAGAAAAATCCTCAAACAGTGGTGAGAAAAAACTCCCCAGTGGGAAGAAATCTCAGGAGGAACCCGGCTGTAGTGGGGAAGCCCAACCTCCACGGGCTCGCTAATTAATAATAAAGTACTAGTAGAATAATTGAATTCGACTGCCATTTTAAAGTCCATCTAAATAGTGGCATCGATAGCTCCAGAAGCTGCATGCGGAGGATGGAGCTGAACGGATCGGGACAGCAGCAGCCAGAGCTCATGGAAGGACAGGGCTGGGACGGTCCAGGACTCAGGGTCTGGGCATTTCTCAGAGGATGGAGCTGAACGGATTGGGACAGCAGCAGCCAGAGCTCATGGAAGGGCAGGGCTGGGACGGTCCAGGACCCAGGGTCTGGGCATTTCTCAGAGGAGGGTGCTGAGGAGGAGGAGGGTTGCAGAAGCATCAGGACTGGTCAACAGCTGAATGACTGCAGGGATAGAGCAAACTTTTAAGGTTGACGACAGGCAGGAGATTGGACTAGCGATGTGGTGTTAATAACAGTGTAATTAAAGGGACAAGCTGGAATCTATGCGAGAGACTTACAACGCATGTGCAGGGAGATAGTCTTCCTGCTTGAATTTTCGCTAAGCTACATTTAAATATGGGGATTTTAATGATTTGCAAATCATTGCACTCTGTTTTTATTTACATTTTACACAGCGTAGCAACTTTTCTGAAAATGGGATGGCATGCATTTTACTCCTTAGGACTCCCTAACACATAAACTGCATGTATTTTTTGATTTCATTATGGTTATGTTCAAAGTTGCATTTTTTACCAAAAGCCATCAACAAGACTTTTAGAGCTTCTAGAAATTAAAAAAAAAAAAAAAAACAGTAAAAAATGTGATCAGTGAGATTAAACGGGTTCATTTTAAAAGATGTCTTAACAAAGGAGGTGGCAGCTAAATGGAAGGCCATCACTTTCTTGTGTCTGACCTCTAAAGCACGGGTATGTTTTTGAAATCGTGGGTGTGATGCATAATGTTTCTGATTAACATACATTTTCTAACAAAAGTGCATTGCCCACCCATCACATAATGGGCCAAAAATAAGTTTGAATTAACCGAGGGCTCAATGTAGTGGTGCTTTGGCCATAGTTTCTCATTCTGGAAAAACTTTCTGAAGCAAATGTTTATGTTCTGTGATCTTGCAATAAAGAAAGTACACTGACTTCTCTGTAGAGCTTGCGGACACCAACAATTCGACTACATCTTCAAAGTTCTTAAAAACCTCCAACGTTTCATCTCCCTCAGGAATGTGATGACGGGTGACTCGTGGGGAGGTGTCCAGTTTTCATGACCATTTACTCCTTTTGTTCCCTTGGAGGAAAAGTTCTTTGGGATTAGCTGGGGTTGGTCATTTCTATCTGAAAAAGTATGCGGAAACTGCTTAAAGACCCATTATCACTCACCATGGTGCGCCGCGGTCAGACCAAAACAGTCACAATATCACTCGGGAGTTTGGACCGAAATAAAATCCATCCTCTATCAAAGCATTTATAGTTTGTTTTAGATCATCGGTTAGGATTTATAATTTCTTTGTTCCTTTCAAGTCATTTTTCTTTGTTACAGTGCTTCCCGATTTCTTCTTTTTTGCATATTTGTCACGCTTGAATGTTTCAGATCATCAAACAAATTTTAGTATTAGACAAAGACAATCTAAGTAAATACAAAATACAGTTTTTAAATGATGATTTCATTTATTAAGAGTAAAAATCTAGTCAAACCTACCTGGCCCTATGTGAAAAAGTAATTGCCCCCTAAATTCTAATAACTGGTTGTGCCACCCTCTGCGACAACAACTGCAATCAAATGTTTGCAATAACTGGCAATGAGTCTCTCACATTGCCTTAAAAGAATTTTAGCCCACTCTTCTTTGCAGAATTATTTTAATTCAGCCAGATTGTGGGGAAATTGAGCATGAACGGCCTGTTTAAGATTATGCCACTGCATCTCAACAGGAGTTAAGCCCGGACTTTGACAAGGCTACTCCAAAATCTTCATTTAGTTTTTTTTTAAGCCATTCAGAGGTGGACTTGCTGTTGTGTTTCGGATCATTGTCCTGCTGCATAACCCAAGTGCGCTTGAGCTTGAGATAACAATCTGAGGGTTGGACATTCCCTTCAGGATTTTCCAGTTGAGATCATTATTCAGCCATTTTTGGCTTTGGTAAGAACTTCAAATTGACTCACTGGCCTGGGCTTAGCAGGAGCTGCAGGTGTGCGTGGACATGGCTGCTGTAAGGGCTGTAGGCCGACATGTTAGGAGCTACAGGTGGGCTTGGCTTGAAAGGAGATTCTTCAACCAGCTCTGGCGGTGGTTTTTCACTGTCAAGTGCTTTAACTCTTCCTGTGCTTATCCCAAACTTGATACGATGATACCAAGACTGAACATCAAATTGGGTTCCACTCAATAGCCAGGCCTCTATTCCATCTCTATCCTTTTTTATTTTGTCTTCATCTTTTATTGCCCAGATATTTACAGTAGGTGAAAAACCTTAACGGTCAGACAACACCAACCAGTTACCAATTTGCACACTTTCTCTAAAAGCAGGTACACAAGAAAAATTATAAATGATCAAAAGCTTGGCTCTAAACATGCATATGAAAATATGCAGAGTTTACCTTTAAGTTACAAAGAATTTTAACTGAATTATTTCAATGTAAACGCATTACAGATATTAAAATATATTTTAACCATATGAGGCACAATTAATTAAATGAGTTACCAAACACAATGAATGACTAAACAATTAAACAGGGCGTTTTAGCACAGTTTTTACCATATACATTTTTACAATACATATCTACTCCTATAAAATTACAATTTAATATTTTTAGCAATTAAATACTTGTAGTTAATTCCAGACACATTCTGTATAAAATAGACCCATGCACGCTAATAAAACAATGTTTCACAGCAACCAATTGCTGAGTGCACCAGTATCCCACCTATTAGAACACATTTACCAGGCAACATTTACACAATACATCATGTGAATATTTACAAATTAAAGGCACTGCAGCACTCAAACATTTCCCCCTGTGCCTCAATACCTCGTCAGCACAACAAGCAACACTTGCACCAAAGTCTGATAAACGCGATCTTACCGGCTGTCTGTTCAGTGTTTGAAATGGGTATCAGATTCGCACAGCTCTGTAGAATACTTGATAAGAAAGCCGACATTTGGCTTTCATGCTGCGATAGCGTTTGCTGGCTTAAACTTGCCCCCATTAACCAGGAAGTGTGCGTCTTTTTTTTTTTTTTCTTTCTTCCACTCGAGTGCACACAGCTGATCAATTATTGTGCTCCGCAATACAGCTGACAAGAAGGGGCGTTCACCGCGACACATAGTTCCATCAATTATGACAAGTTGTCCAGGTCCTGAAGCAGCAAAGCAGCCCCAAACCATCACACAACCACCACGTTTCACTTTTGGTACGATGTTCTTCTTATGAAATGCTGTGTTAGTTTTAGGCCGGATGTAATGGGACACACACCTTCCAAAACGTTCAACTTATGTCTCGTCAGTCCACAGAATATTTTCCCAAAAGTCTTGGGGATCATCAAGATGTATTTTGGCCAATGTGAGACGAGCCTTTGTGCTGTTTTTGGTCAGCAGTGGTTTTCGCCTTGGAACTCTCCCATGGATGCCACGTTTTGCCCAGTCTGTATCTTATTGTTGACTCATGTAAACTGACTTTAACTGAGGCAAGTGAGGCCTGCATTCCTTCAAATGTTGTTTTTGGTTATTCTGTGACCTCATGGATGAGTAGTTGATGCGCATTTTGGTAGGCTGGCCATGCCTCGGAAGGTTCACCACTGTTCCAAGTTTTCTCCATTTGAGGATAATGACACTCACCGTGATTCGCCGGAGTCCCAAAGACTTAGAAATGGCTTTGTAACCCTTTCCAGACTGATAGATGTCAATTTCTTTGTTTCTCATCTGTCCTTGAATTTCTTCAGTTCGCGGCATGATGTATTGCTTTTGAGATCTTTTAGCCTACTTCACTTTGTCAGACAGGTTCAATTGAAGTGATTTCTTGATTCAACAGGTCTGGCAGTAATCAGGCCTAGGTGTGGCTAGTGAAACTGGTTAATCACAGTTAATTCATGATTTAATGGGGGGGGGGACAATTACTTTTTAACATAGGACCACGTAAAATGAAATCATCATTTAAAAACTGCATTTTGTATTTATGTATTTGTATTTGAACAACTGAGTGCTGCAACCGAAGGCCAAATAGGGACAAGTTTGGTCCAGTGAATCTGTGAACTCTGTAGAACAAAAAGAAGGACCGAGCTGGATAAGCGAACAGTGATTCGTCCATATCTACCTCACAGTCAACGTGTGGTAGCGATATTATTGAGCAGATAAGACAGATTTATCGCCAGCGACAAGTAAGAAATGCTCTGCATCAGTTTTTTATTGAATAGGTTTCAGTATGTGACATCACATGTTCTAACATTTACAGTTTACAGACCACTATTTGAATAAACCCCAGTGAGAGCTTCTCACTCCGGTCAGTGATCGCAAATCACAATAAACAATGCGCAGTGCATAACGATAAGTGATAATAGGTCTTGAATAGCCTACTTCAGAGTTTAAAGTGTGAAGTATCCCTTTGATATTGGTGCGTTCAACATCTTCCAGAAGATCATATAAAAAGATCTGGTGGGTGACAATGTTCCAAGCTTTCACCGAGTGGGCTGCTTTCTATAAAACAATATTGTTGAGTATGGTAGGATCCAACCAAACATTCTGCACTTCTCTGAAGCTTTTCTTTTGTTCTTGGCTGGAATGAGCCTGTCCCCTTCCTGGTGTGGCATTTCCTCCTTACTGACCATACAGAATTGACATATTAAACTTACTGAAGACCCTACCAAAAATGGGCAGCTAAACTGTCTGCTTCGACAAATAATATAATAATAATAATGTGGTGCTTCCTGTGCAGGTTCCTAACTGTTCCTCATATCCACCATGTTGCTCAAGAGAAACAGCGTTGTGAAGGAGAGGGTAAATAATTTCTCCTTAGCCATAGTCTTTCATATTGATGACCTTGCAGAGCAGAGCATGCAGAATAAAGTGAAGAGTGGAGAGATGTTTGCAGATTGCCAAGTAGCCAGTAGATGGCACATAGCTTCTCCCCCAGGGGTTGGCCACCTCAAACCCAACTCTGCTCCAGCATAGAGTTATTCTGAACTCTTTCGCTGTCAAAAGAGAATAATCTTTAAAGCGAGAACCATCCCTGAGAGATTTGTATCCCTGCGATGTGCTTGTCTCAGGTGACGAGGACTTATCCTAAATGTCTCCATTGCTTAGCAACAGCCACAGCATTTTTAGTATGGGGGCATTCACTACTGTCTGCTGATCATTTTTAGAGACAAACTCAACAAGCATTACCACTGAGAATTCTCCTAAAATGTTTGATGTTTGCTAGCTATTAGTTGACAATGATCCCCTTGTAGAAGAACGTTTCAGGAATACGACATAAAGACTCATCAACCTCCCCACAATGCTGACTCAATATTCTTTGAATTGAGGAAAATTTGGCTGATCTGCTATATAACCTCTTGCAGAGCATTTTCACTAATATTAAGAACTCATGACATTTTCAGAAAAAGAACAGTGACCTTATGTTCCAACTGACTCTCCAAGTCTTCCACATTTGCGCTCAACTCAGTAACATCACTCACACTCAACATCAGCTTCAGGGACATTATCCTCAGGGTGAACAGTCAGATTAGAGGGATGTTTTTCCAAGTACATTCTCTGAAAAAAAAATCAGGATACAGGATAAAATGCCATCTCATTGTGTCACTGATTTGCTTCGCTTTTCTGAGCATTATAGGAGGGATAAACACTGGTCTGAAGTTTCAGGCTTGATATGGACAAGTAACTTTTTTTTCAGCTTCCAATGTTTCTGAAAATGAGCGAAAAAAAGTCAACTTCAGAGCAAAGCTCCACAAAGTTGCACAACTGACAGTGGAATGCAGTTTCTCTTCCATTCCCTTCATCCTTTTGAGAGCCATGTTGATTAGTGAACCTAGAGTGCATTGAAAGATCCAAACGTGCACAGGCATTCCTTATGAAGGCACAGCAGCAGTGATATCTGAGAGTGGCACCCATGTTTTAAGCCGTAATGCTAAAAATCCTCTCTTTGCCACCAACACACTGAATCAAAGGTGAAGGTGTTTGAGCCCGAGTGACAGGCCAAAACCTGGACGAGGCAGGTCTGCCCACCAAGGCAAGTCCACACAACCGCTCAAAAGTTTGGGATCACTGGCAAATTTCTTTGTTTTCCAAAGAAATATACATTTTCATGCATTTCACAAATATTTTTTTCAATTTCACAAACGATTAAAATTAATCAGATGATTTTCAAAGAGTGATCTACATTTTTGCATAGAGGCCTATTATCAGCAACTTTCAGTCCTCTGCATCAATCTCCTGGTATGGCTGCTAATCCAAGTTAAGCATTTTATAAGGCTAATTGATTATTAGAAAACCCTTCTGCAAATGTGTTGCACAGCTGAAAACCGTAGAACTAATAAGGGAGCACAAAAGGGAACATGGCATTCATGAGGTTGGTTTAGTACCTGAAGCATCAGCAGTTGTTTGTTTGTTCACAGGCTCAAAATGGCCAGAAAGAAAGAACTTCCTTTAGAGACCCGTCAGTCTATTGTTGTGCTGAGAAAAGAAGGCTATTCAATGTGAGAAATTGAAAACTTAAAATCTCTTCCCATGCTGTCAACTACTCCCTTCAGAGAGCAGCACACACTGGCACTAACAAGGACAGAAAAAAGGAGTGGGAGGCCCCGATGCACAACTGTGCAAGAAGACAAATATCTGAGAGTGTGTAGTTTAATACAAAGACGCCTCACAGGTTGTCAACTAGCAGCTGCGCTAAATAGTTCCCGTCAAACACCAGTTTCAGTATCAACAGCAAAGGTGTGTTTTTTTATTTTTTTGATGAAGGCAAAGTCTGAAGTACATATTCATCATTTTCCATTAAAATCATTGTTTCTAACTCAGACAACGTCAGCATGTTCTGTTCATTTGCTATATTTCCTATTCAGACTAATTTCGTATATGTTTCCTTGGAAAACAAGAACATTTCCAAGTGATCCTAAACTTTTGAGCGATAGTGTATGCAAAATTGAGTTCCTAACCCAAGCGGTTTGTGAGAAATGGCCTGGACAAAGTTTTAAGGTGAAGGTCAGTGAGGCAAGGTTAAAGGTCATGTAGGTATGAAACCTCGGCGAGGCATGCCTTCCCACCAAGGCAAGTCTACATAGCAAAATTAAGTTCCTAGCCCAAGTGGTTACAGAGAAACGGTTTGGAAAAAATTTTCTCGCCTACCGCCCCCAGAGTCAGGGCTGAGGGGTAAAAAGGGAATTATAACTCAAGCAAATACAAAACTCTCAGGAGAACAGAAAGAGCATTCACACAACAAAGACTATGGCTACCTGCCCATGAAAGGAGAAACCCACACAGAAAGAACCTATATAAACATGTAGGTTTTCATATAGGGCCACATATAGGTTTCGCATATATGCAACATACCTAAAATTGGCCGTTTTCATATATTATAGGTACATATATGTGAAACTTTTATGTGGCGCTATATTAAAACTTGTACGTTTTTCTTTTTGACATTTCCAATCTCACCCAAATCTGGGACATCCAATTAGGGAACTATGTACAAGTTCTATGGCTTTTTCGCATATGCAGCCCCCTAATAACAATTCAGGAACGTGTACATAGCCAATGGCCGTTAGCAATTGTTTTTTAACCTTCACTGGGTGAAACATTGCAAGCTCAAAATGAGAGCAGAGGATACTTAAGAAAAAGGCTGGTCAGAATCAGTAGGATTTCACCACATAATGTCTCTAAAATCAAGCTAGCAAGCTAACTTTCGGTAATTTTACCCCTAAATTAACTTGCTTGCAAGCGCATAAACCTGGTGCTGAATTACTAGAAAAAAAACATCAAAATGGCTCACACAAAGGGAAAATATTTACTCACCAAATCAGCGGGTCAAGCATGAGAATCACGGTAATTCCCAGGATAATAAACACTGCTGTTGAAGTAACTTAATAGCCAAAAGGGTAAATGAACAGCATTTATAAAGTACTTTTCTAGTCACATGACATAAAGCCCTTTACAGTTATGCCTCACATTCTCCCTGATGGCGAAGGCTGCCATGCAAGGCACCACCCTGCACATCAGGAGCAGTGTGGGGGTCAGTGTCTCATTCAAGGACACTGCAACATGTTTTGCAGAGCAACCCTGTCTGATGCTGGTACATACTTTCAGAGTTTGTAAAAGAAACAGTTAAGGTGTCAGCAGTGTGACACATAAGCCTAACATAAATCTTAATCTCCATTTAAGCAGAAGTGAACTGAATTGGGGGGCTTTTATAATTAGGTACGCCATTTGTAGAATGATAAATCAAAATGAGACGTTGCATTTTAGAATATTCTTATTGTACTCAAGTGTTTGCATCATTTTATGCTGGTCGAACCTGTGTGAGTGATATTATACACTGACCTATGTATGCATTTCTTGAAGTGCCAAATAAACTGAAATGAAACATTCAATGTTGTCCAAATTTGTCAAATCTAACCATGTTCTCCGGCTGGATTAAAGTTAAATTGCATTTGTGTATACATTTGCTACTTCTGCGAAATGCTTTAGTAGCCTAATTTTTTCGTCACTATTAAAGATTGCATTGCCATATTTTTTGATAAAATGCAACTTTGTTTACCAGATTTGGAATACATTTTCAGAGACCGAAATACATTTTAGCATGGCGTCAAAATGTATTCTAGGGATTCCATACATTCTAAATGTAGCCTATTTTAAATGCATTGTGGCCAAAATAAACGTGTACTACATTTCCTTTTCCGACCGTGAATCACCTGAGCCCACCAAAACCGTGAACAGAGGCACGAAAGTGAACAGCTACAGAACAGCGCTTAAGCTATTTAAGATCAGGCAATGGGTAGCGTATAGGCATTGGTTTCTGATTACATTCATCGCTATGGACCATTTTGCACAAATAGTTTGTGACACTTTTGAAAAAAGGTTCTGTGTACAACTTAATAAAGGGCAGCGAGTCAGTGATTCTACGAATGCGGCAGACATTTCTTTTGAACTTTCTCGGCGTATTGTTAAGCCGTTATCTTCCACTGAAATAATGAAAACATGCAAACATTTCGTCTAGGTAAAACGCAATGAAACGCTATAGGCTGCTACGATAAATGCCGCGTATTCATATTACGCCGCCAGAGCTCTATCCATTTTTTTTTAGCGCAACTATGTCTTGTTCGCATGGCTTTTGTGTTGTAAGTGAAACATGGCCATTTCCTCTGAAGATCTTTGTCTTAATAATAATAATAATAATAATAATAATAATATTTACCCTTCATTTTATTTTGCGCAATTTACAGTACCATGTCCAGTTTTTATAGTTGCCCCAGGGATATAGTTTTCGTATTTATTATGACCAACGTTAATTAAATTATTCTTTGCAGAGTTTCCCGCGCACCGTCTTCGTTGATCGTATGTAAGCCTATACAAAGTGAGCTAAAGCAGCGAAAAAAAAATGCATTTATTAATTAAAGGCACAATTAATGTTCCCATCTTTCAATGTAGGCTTATTTGCTTTCTGATCATATATTAAATGATGTTATTCTCAAAGCTAACGGAAAATATGACAGCAGGAAAAAATTAAGCAAGTCAACTATCACAATAAAGTAAGTCATCTGACACATTAGTAGGCATATATTCCAATTTCATTAGAATAAAAAACTACTTGATATTTTGTAAGACTACTCTTTAGAGTTGATCTAACTCAAAAGCGAATTAAAAAGAAGGACGCAAATATTATTAAATATTCCCTTCAGGATGTTCTCTTTATTGGGATACTGAATGCATTGCATCTCTGTAAAAAGCAAAGGATTACATTTTGCAAGCTTGGCTACCGCACATATATTTAAGAAACACGTGAAATGGCTTAATTTCATTTCTTTTAAATGTCACTCGAATTAAATAATTCCGGTAAATGTACTAAACTTCTCAGCCGTCTACGAGGAGCCAAAGAAGGCAAAATTCCGGAAATATTTCTGAAGCTCTCAAGGTATTCAAATTCTCACATGCAAAACGTAGGCCTAGCTCTTCATAACAAAATAAAAATGTTAATATCCAACAAGTTAGAAACGATACATACAAGCAACGAATGCAGGAATGTTTAGAAAAAATCGGGAGAGTAATTTCACATATCGCTATACACATATAGCCTATTTTGCACATATTTGTGCAATGCATGCATTTTGATCCATCTCCGAACTTAAAACTATGAAACCACCTAGTGTCCTGAAAATAATGCGTAGGACAGAAAATATTTCCATTGAAGCGTCAAAAGGCATCCAAGATCATTCTTTCCCTTTTTTGAAAACCTTGGTTTAACGCCAATACAGGACCACAGTATCATGGACATGAAATTGAGCAATTTTCGCGCTTCATAAACCTACGCATTGGACATATCACATGATAAAACAATTATCTCCATATTTAAATTAAATATATTATATGACTTGCTTTCCGGATAAGCCTCATTTTGCTTGTCAAGTAGATAATACAGTGGTGGAGAGGAGGGAATTTAGGATTTCACATTTTAGAGCAGTAAATTGCCCGTAGTTGTGACTGTGTTTCTGAATGGTTAGTGCGATGAATTGGCATGCTGTCCAAAGTGTGTCTCTGCGTTTAGCCTATTTCTGCTTTAATGGGCTCCAGCTTTCCCGTTACCCTGTAGTGAGAAAGGAGTGGTTCTGATAATGGATGGATGGATGGAGTTGGCTTCCAGGGGGGCCTACCTTAATGACCACTGTCCTGTCTTCATGTGATTTTCCGAACACTGTTATTTCCACTGGCTCCTAAGTTTATCACATGACCTTGTTTCTCAGCAATGCAAGTGCTTTACAATGTCAAGAACAGTCACAGAAAAAGTCCATTGAAGGCGCGGCAGCTTGGTGTCGGCTATTTGGATTCCCTGAAATGCCATCATGACAATTTCGACCACAGTGTCTGTGGGGTTTTTTCTGTATTTCAGAGGGAGTCAGTAATTTAAGTCACTGACTGGGTATAATAAGTACACAGGCCTTGTTTTCCAGGCATTTATGCCCTGCTGAATGAAAGAGGAAGCTTTTCAACAAAAGCCTGCAGACACTGCCACCCTCCAGGACCAGACTTGCCCATTGCTGATAGTCTATGGACTGTTCTCCATACGTTCTCCATATTTGCAAATTTATGCGGGTAATACAATGTGGAAAATTAATGAAATGTGATTAAAAGATAATTTGTCTATAGAAGTGATAATAAGATTAATTTGATTTCCGTTCATTCCCTTCGCGCAAAGTAATTTCAAAAGTAGGCTATGGTGAAATCACCTGAACAGAATTGTCCCTACTTCCATAAGCATATTATTTGAGGATACTGTCTGGTTTAGCATGGAAAATTTCATTGTCCATTATTTAAAAAGGCAATGTATCTAGAAACAGTTCGTCAATTGCTGCTGGTGGTGGGACCAAATCTTCAAGCTTCAGGTAGAAGATACGTTGTAGGCCTTGAATGCATAAAGAGCGAAGTTCAGAAAGTTTTTCCAAAAGTTTTGATAAGTAGTTTGGACAAATCAAACTGCCTCCATTAGATGTCACCTGGTCTTTCAGACAATTTATTATTTTGCTCTGGAGATCTTCCACCCTCGTCGGTTCATTTAGTCCACGCCTCTCTGTAATGAGAACATTAATAGGAGTGTCATTGCAAACGCATTAAGGTCAGAAACTCGTCAAACAGGATGACTAGAAGACGGAAAATGGATAGTCTGCCGTAAAAAAGTGTGGGAAAGTTAGCTGTAAGGTTTCTTACCTGTTACCATGGCAAGGGCAGCTATGCACGAGAACGCCGGTATGTTGAGTTTCATGCTCTGGAGGTCGGAGGAAAACTCCACGATAGAGTCGATCCATTCCCCGAATCCTCGGACGCACTGAAGCCTGTGAAGCACCACTCCGTTGCAAAAAATGAGTTTATTTTCTGCTGGTTTAGACCTATAAAGAATAAAAAACATAAATCCACTGCAAAGGGAACGATTGGCTGCTGTAGTTTAAGATGAGAAAGACGTCAGCCTAATTCACTGACAGCTGCCAAGGTGACTAACTGTGTAAGACTGGTTGAATGTTGTTTAGTGTTTTGGAAACAAATAGACATTCACTGAGCTTACCGGTATGCCAGTCGAAGAACAAAAAGTTCCAAGAAAGCAGATTCAAAGAGAAGATTTTGGTCATGTTTAGGGATATCGGAAAACCCCGGAATCTGTTCCGCCCAACCGCGGATTATGTCCATGGAGCCAGTCAAGAGATCATAGAATTGCTGGATGTGATGAACGTCATCTCCTGTCACATGGTCATCAGGGGTTGCCTGGAACTGGAATTCAATTAAAACTTGGCTTAGCGATACCCTACAAAATATTTAGAAAACATATTTTTCTCCAAATTAAGCCGTCTCTGACCATTATTAGGCAAACTGACTCAGAGCAATAAAGGTGGGAGTGTCAGCTTCGCGCAGAAATTCTTTCTTCGACAAAAGCGTAATGAGGTGGCCTGGTAAGCAGCATTTCAAATACTTATCATTCTTGGTCATGACCTGGGCCAAATTTTTGTGAAGGCTGTTACCGTATCATGATGAAAAATAAACATTAATAAGACAGTTGCTGACAAATGTTCAGGCTGAATGTAGCCCTAGGATCCTAAATCTAATACTTCTGAAAATTAAAGTAGATGGTTTAAACCCAAAATACATTGTCAGACGGTGATTTTGAGCCCCTAGATTTAGACTTAATACATTATTTTTTTTCCGTACCATGTAACTACGTAATCGTGGTGAGTCATGAAGGCTATTAAACGAAGCAGATTTGGCTCGCATGTAACCTGACTTACTTTTGAGTAGTCCAAGCTTGATATAGATGGGTTTGAATCCACGTGGGCCTTTACGAGAGCGCCAATGAGACTAGAAGGGGACGAAGACTGGGTCTCTGGCGGACTTCTAGGTTTAGATGGGAGACGACCTCTTCGACCCTTTAAACTAGCTGTCCGAACGACTGAAATAATGCAAATGTTAAAAAAAAGATGTAGCCTATTCTATTATCAGTTGGCTTTAACATTGATAGGCTTTTGAAATATGTTTTTATCTTACAGAAGCATGGTGCACTCATCAAATAAAAAATGAGCAAAGGCTATTCCTGTTTGAGGAATAGCCACTTTGTATAAAATTACATTTGCTAGTGTATGTAGCTTACTCTTATAATGACATATGTGTTTATTTGAGGTCAATGCAGAAAAACTGCATCTAAAAGTCAGTCTTACCTTCTTTTACCATCCCAACAACAAGGCACTTTTGAAAACGACAATACTGGCATCTATTTCTGCGTCGTTTATCAACTGGGCAGCTTTTGTTCGCCAAACACACATACTTAGCATTTTTCTGAACAGTGCGCTGAAATAAACAAACAAACAAACACAAGGCTCTATGTAAGCCCAAAGATACAGACATAAGTTACAACAGAATTTAGCAACACTGTGACACTGAGTTTGCAGAGTTAAAAGAATAAAAGTAAGCTCCCCGTTTATCATTGTTTTATATTCGACCCACAAAGAGAAGACATCTGGATTTGTAAAAAAAAGAAAAATTGTGAGCATTCATAATTAGTAGGTTCCACTGAAATCTGTAAATTTGAAGTGCTAAGTTTGTTCAATTGGTTTGGTGAAATCAACAGTCACTCTGTTGCACTAGGTTAACCAAGACATGGTTCTCTGTTCAAGCTGTTCTTTTCGCGTCTTGCGCATGTAAGCTACACTCAATAGTGTTTTATGAAATTTTGTTCAGCAAATTGTTCTCATCGGTTAATTTTCTTTTGTGATCATCAATTTCGTTTCAGGCACCAATACTGATTCATAACAGACGGTCAGATTATTCCTACCTTGAAGAATCCTTTGCAGCCTTCGCAGGTACGAACGCCATAATGCTGGCAGGCTGCATTATCCCCGCAAACTGCACACAGTCCCTCGGTAGACAGTAATCCTCTCGGCTGCGGTGATGGAATTTGACTGTTCATCAACTGTTGGCCATGTTCATGATGAAGAGGGAACGGACAGCCTATTCCTGACTTATCTTTGATTGCACTCTGTACAGTCAAACCCTGATTGTTCCGACCCTGGTGAGCTCCCGAGCTATCAGAGCTGACTGACACGTGAAGAGGCCGCTCAAATCTCATTTGGCTGGACGTGTGGTTCCCAGGAGACTGTCTGAAGGAAAAAAATGAAAGCCTGGTGACTGGATTCTTGTGCTGATCTGTGACATCTTCAGGTGCTACACAGTTCTGATGAAAACTGTGGAGACACCCGGAGTCATCCCAAAGATGGCTCGATTGAACCTGGAAGTTTGGTGTTGTTGGACTGAGGGGTGTAGACTTATAGTAAAAAGGCCCAGAATGGGACATCACGTCTTTGGAGAGGGACGGCTGAAGACTCTGTTGATGGCAGCCATTTATGAGGATATTCTCCACCTTTATGGAGGACTGCTGTCCAGACTGGGGCATTTGGTAAATGCAAGGAGGCTTGATGTCGTAACCACTGTTGTAATTGTCCATGAACGTGCTGAAACTGGGGAGCGAGGTGGTGGCGGTGATCTCAGTGTTGGTGAGGTCCATGCTGAACTTAACAAACTCAGGTGTAAGGAAGTCACAGCTGTACTCTCCAGTGGAATGGTAGCTGTAACTTTGCGAAGCTGGACTCGCTCCTTGTGGTGATGACCCATACTGAGGCTGAAAACAAGGCATGACTGAAAAGGAAAATATAATATAGCACCTGAGAAATGGTTTAAATTTAGAAATCTCTAAACCTCAACTTTAAAAACATCTGCGCGTCATTCGTATTAATTTGAATTCAAAGCAATGGCATGTGTCTGGTGAGAAGAGGGCCAGTCAGCGGCTCTTTGGTAACTCAGTTGTTCAAGGAGACAATCAGAATTCTGGAAGGGTCAGCTGGCGACCAAACAGCAGGTGCATCGGTGGTCTCAAACGGCAGATTATTGAAAGGGGGGCGGGAAATTGCGTCAAAATCATGACACTGTTTAACACTTAAAAAAACCAATGGTGTGGCTGAAAATGCCCAAAAATTAAGAACATGTCAGGAACATCCCATGGCAAAGAATGAATATTGATGTAAAGAACTTGTATTGAGATGATAGAATTAAAGGACGGTCATGAGAGTGCTGTATCACTTTGTTAAATACTATGCAAAAATAAATAAATAAATAAATAAATAAATAAATAAATACTGTGTCTTCAGCCATTATTTATTATGCTTCACTGGGACATGAACAGAGACAAGCTTGCCACTGAATTCCAGACAAACAATATTTTTAAACAGATTTTGAGGCTGAGAAAATAATAAATTAAGGCTGAAATCCTCAAAACAGTGAAGAATATTCAGCTCCTTCTCATAAAAATGAGGGAGTATCCATCCGTATCCATCCATATCCGTCGTTGCTAATAACCACTGGGCTATAGCTCCAAGAATCACCATTAATTCCTATCCAAACCAGACTGAACAGCAGAAGGCCTATGTCGTAAGGCTCACAAAGCTGGTATCTATAACAGTAGGCTATTTCCAATGATTTGACCCCCACCCATATATTTCTAAATCCACGGTCCTCTTTGTAAACAAAATGTTTTTCTTTTTTGATGAGAGACACATTTTTCTGTCAGACATAAAGACGAAGTCGAACAAACACAAAGCTTCAATTTCAAATTGCTGAGAGGATTGCTGACGGGGGGAAAACATGACCATACCTTCAACTGAAATTATTTTTCTTAACACTGACACGTTATAGCGCTACTGGACGAAGTCACTGGGGACAATATTAATAGTAGCCACTCTTCAGAAATCTGCACCTAGAATGTGAAGAGAAACAAGAAGCCGTTATTAAGGGCTACAGCGTCGTATATTAACACTTTTCCAACGAAGTGCTGTTAATGGCCTGCATTGGATCAAAAGTATTTTTTTATTATTATTTCAAATGCGTAGTAGCATGTCATTTAAAGTATAGAAAGAGAATAACGCGTATAAGTTTACGAATATCGCTTTATTCAACCCTATATATTTGCAAATCAGCACGAAAGGAGACGTTTTCTCGCTCAAGTTATCCTGACTTAACTGGCTTAAATATCTTACAATTACGCTCAATAAATAGGGCTACGTGTCCTTTATTCAAGTCATCACGAAAAGACTGTGCCCTTGTTTTGTCCCAACACGCTAAAAATGGTCGATTCAACTTAAATGTAAAAATTTCTCCGGAGAATTTGAAGTTCCCTCGCCTATTGTTGATTTATTATTGGGAAAAGCGATGAAATAATAAAAAACGATGAAAGGATAGCCTGCATCACTCAACCAATAACGAAGGAGAGCACATCCGAAATGTAATAATTTGTTGCAAGTGACCACATTGTATGACATTTATTGTAGCATGACAGCTGGATTCAAATTACTGTACAGCCCACCAAATTGCAAATGCTGAGAAAGAAAACTTGTATTTCCAAATTCCACCATTGCTATAAAAGTTATGATAGACAAGTAGAGAGAGCATGCAAATGTCAAGAAATAACGATGCCAAACTCCGAACTCAAACTGGATTCGTGTTTTCCAAGCATTATGGAAGATAATCAATTTCTTACCTTGCACTGCATCAAAAGTAGCCGATCACTGACATCATCGAGGTGTGTAAATATTGTTCAGTGGGCGCATACAGAGATGCGCAAACTGTGGCGAGTAGTGCGATTCATTTGTAACCGGAGAGAAGCGTCCGGTGCGGAGAGCGGATTCAACATCGTCGGACCAGCTTTGTTCCTCGTGCGCCTTTGTTTATGCGCGCTGAAAGTGCCACATCCCACATGTTTGAAATTGATACGTCATCAGTACCTTCAATCCCCAGAACCAATCCGTTTTACGGGGGACTGGCTTTGCCTGATCTTCCGTCCAATTTTCCGTCACAGTTCAGACACAAGAAACAGGGGTGACGGCCCGAGGCTCACAACGTGCGCGATGTTTCATGTTATGCTCCTGATAGCACGACCCTTTCCCTTGCGCGCAGAAATGATTGTAAGTTTCAAAAAATAATTGATTGGTAATGGTCACTGCAGGTAATGGCAGTCATCACAGATCTGAGGTTCAGACAAATGTAAGATACAATCCAAATAATTTTCTCGCTGATGGCCAGTGGTTCCCAAACTCAGTTATGGGGTCCTCGCCATTTACCTCCCTGGAGATCTACAACAAGGTTTTCAAGCCAACTCTGGCATAGTACACCTCCCACAAGCAGATGACATCCTGCTTAGCTGCTAGTTAATTGAATCAGGTTGTGCCAGATAATTGTTGCAATGAAAACCTTCAGGAGGGTAACTCCCCCAAACCAACAAGAGTTGTTTGCCACTGAGTCTAAGCCTATTACCACCTTCACTTGCTGACTTGAAATATTGTGAAAGTAAAACTATTTGAATATTGAGCTTTTACATGTCAAAACCTGCATTGCCGTTTCTGTCACTGTGGTTTGAGAAGGTGAAAAAGAGTTTGAGTGAAAACCTACAGGGTTGTAAATCTCCTGTTACAGGGTTGGTCATCACTGATCTAGCCTGAATAGCATCAAATTAATTTAAATTAGCACAGTAAGTCCCCAGGACTGAGTTTTGGACTGACAGCTCTAGGCTATTTTATTACATGGCCTCTACTAAATATGACAGTTCTCTGGTTTTTTAGTTCACATTTCTCAGAAGTATGGAAGTAGAAAGTATATTTGTATTTGCAGTCGCACAAATATATTACAGAGATTTCAAGTGACTGTTATAGAAACTGTAAAAGAAATGAGTGTGTTGGTTTCACATGCATTTGTACAAATTATAAAACAACTTTGTACACCGTTCACAGAAAGAGTACTTCATCCCTAACATGGTTATGCTACTTTTATTTAAACTAAAGTCTGAAATCTTATCTGAATCTTATTATCAGGCCTTTGTACCTTCCTGGGCACATTTTTTAAGAAACACCTCAGAAATACAGGGTACGGCCTCCCTTCGATTTCGGAGCAATATGAATATTTCTCTGGCGGGGATTTCAAAAGATGCTGAAAATGTTCCACTGAGATTCTTGTTTATGTTGACATGACTGCATCACATTAGCTCTTCAGACTGCACATGCATGCTGAGAATATCCCTCTCTACCACATTCTGAGGGATTCAGCTCTGGGGCCTGGAGTGTCCAGTGAAGAACACTAAACTCGTTATCAAGTTTCTGCTTTTGACTTGGTGCATTATTATGCAGGAAGTAGCCATTTGAAGATGAGTAAATAGTGGTCAGAAAGGCATTTATACTCCTTGGTAAAATAAAAAGAAGGGCCAAGCCCAACATGGTAAAATATTACACTTTAATTGTCTCTTAACAGCAAATCAAAAAATGGTCGGACAATGAGTCAGAATTAGACAGAGGCACTCCAGCGATCTTCTGTGCCATGGTTTGCTAGCAAACATTTCCATCTGGCTCATATTTTAGCAAGGTCACAGTCTGGATTTGAACCCTATTCAGAATATTTGGTCTCATATTATGCATATAGACTAATCGGAAAAAAAAAACAGTTTTCTACTGCTCATCAACTGTTTGGAGCCTTCAACATAGACTGGAACAACACTGGTTCGTCTTTCTGCAAAAACGATCCCCACATCCGCCAACAAGGCTTAAACATTTTTAGAGATCAAAGGAAAAGGCTGATCCATTCTAAGTTACCTTATCTATTTGTTCACTTATTGCTATTTTCATAACCAATAATTTGTTGATGGGATAGCAAGCCTAGAAAAGGCTTAATGGAGTGATTTGACTCAGCCATTGTGAATACAATATCTTGGCCAAAAATTAATGCCAATCTGGTTGGAAATAAATTTTGTAACATTGCATAAGATTGTCGAAACAATATCACAATGAATGAGTGCCAAGATGAAAGCCCAACAAAATATTACTGTGTGTGACTTTTTTTTTTTTTTTTTGGACAGCCAGTGTCTATCAGAACACAAAATAAGATAAGATACACTTTATTGAACCCGGTTGGGTAATTTGTCCTCTGCATTTGACCCATCCTACAGTTAGGAGCAGTGGGCAGCCACAGAGCAGCACCTGGGGACCAACTCCAGTTGTGAAGCCAGTTCCTTGGTCAGGAGTATTGGTAGGACTGTTCCTATGATGCATGTTTTGCGGAGGAAACCCACGCAAACATGGGGAGAACATGCACACTCCACACAGAAAGGCCCCAGGCCAGATTCAAACCCACAACCTTCTTGCTGTGAGGCAACAGTGCTAACCACTGCGCCACCGTTTCAGGGGCTGAAGACAGCCAGTGATTAAGTGCCTCTGTCACAACCGCATCTCTGCCTGTTTTCCTGGCCGCTGTCTGAAGTCCTGAAATCGCCATAGACGCGGCTCCAGTCGCGCTCCCTGCCACTGTCCATGGTCCCGTAGCACATTCCTAACGACGTAAGTGCAGGCATCATGGGACGTATGCGCAATTACCTAATGAACAGCATGAGGAATGTGGTCTGGCCACGTGTCTGGGATAGAGCCCAATGGATCCCCTTCACGCCAAAGCCAAATCTGGAAATTCATGCATTCCCCTGTTTAAGGTTTTATAATTCAAGATTTGAGCATCTCAGATCGGAGGACTTACTTAAATGAAACAAGACTCTTGCAGCATTTAGAATCCATTTTATTTTAGCTTATTTTCATAACATTTGGAAGAATAAGAGGCACAAACACAAAAAATCATGGAAATTCAGCACTGAATTTGTGAAAAAAAAAGAATAAAAAAACTTGTAAAAACGTGCAGAGAATTTAAAGAAGACTCGGAGGTAAAACGATGCATTTCCAGGATTATAACCTCCTTGACCTCAAATGTGTTATTTCTAATAGTGTATATTATATATATATAATAGTGTATATAATATTCAGAATTACCAACTTTCCATGAGCCAAATAAGATCACTATCCAAGTGGCTCTCCAAGCTCTCAAAATGGTGCACTATCAAATCATATTTTTAACACAAATCAACTTTTGACTCATGAAGCTAGATGTGAATGAATAATTCTCAAATGCGAATTAGCATGAGTTTATCTTTATAGGTGAGATGGACATCACTGGTCACCAATCACCTCTCAAAATCCCAAAAATGTCTTTTTTTCCATTATTAAGCATTGAAATTTGTCCATTATTTTATCATAGCCCCATGAGCCAGCAACACGTACTCATAAAAAAAAATTCTAATTTGACTGTAAGAACATTTACCCTGCAACAAAACAGTGTGCTGTTACCACATCCATGCACACAAGTTACAAGCCTGCGTAAGGAGCGAGTGTAACTCACTTACTCAATAATATCTGACATATTCCTTATTTTTACAAAAAAAGATACTCCGCCATCAAGAAAAGGCAGGCAACACACTACTCTAGATTGAACGAAAATCAGTGCAATGAACAGATGGTGCAGTGGTTAGCACTGCTGCCTCAAAGCAAGGTCGAGGGTTTGAACCCTAAAGCCTTTCTGTGTGGAGTTTGGATGTTCTTCCCGTGTTCGTGTGGGTTTCCTCTGGGTACTCCGGTTTCCTCCCACAGTCCAAAGACAAGGCTAATTGGAGACATTAAATTGCCTATGAGTGTGGGAGCGAATGGTGTGTGAATGGTGTGTGTAATGTGGAAAGAAGCCACTAGATGGCAGTATTGACTGTTATGTATGATAATTTTTTGTACTGCATTATATTTCATTTGTAAATGAAGATTTGTTACATGCTGTTTTGCTGCCTTGCTGGTCAGCTATATTTATTTTGTTCATTTGGCACCCTCTGGTGGCGTGTCTGTAAAATCATTAAGAAAAGACTAGTGATTTCTAGAAGCTTCTGGCACTTTCCTGCTTGGAGGGGGCGGGATTTCCCTAAAATCCTGCGGATCTTTCTAGAAGGTTGCTAGTCTATATAAATGCTGTGATTTTAAGCACAGAGCAGACAGCAGAATAGAGCAGAGCAGAAACAGAGTTTTGTTTTGGGAACAGTTAAATAGTGGCATTGGAGTATTATTAGAGAATTAAATAGTGGATATATTTTTTTGTACAACTTTTTTATTAAAGAATACATTTATTTTAGTTGTACTTTCTGGTTTTCTTTGTTGTGATTTTTTCAAGTCATAACATGACCTTTTTTTTTGTTAAGCCCAGTCTGCAGCTAGGTTTTTTTTTGGCATGTCCCGGGCATGTCTGAGAGGGGAAAGTCCCAGAGAATAAAAAAATAGTCTAAAAGGTGGGAGGGGGCTGCAAAAGAGTATATAAGGAGAAAAACTGAGAGAGTAAAGTAGTAGGAGAAATTGCAAGGAGAAGGATACATTTGACCAGACCTGTCACTCTTTTCAAGACCTGTGAAGCTTTTTATGGATTTTTGCCAGTGTTGGAGCATTTTCCTCACCCGGAACATCACCAAGCAACCCAACCAAAGGGACTGTAAATATTTTTTTCTTGTATATTATCAATCTTGGTCAGTAGTATAAATTGTAGGTTAGTGTTGGTCTTTGTTTAATTAAATCTGTTTAAGTTTAAAAATTTTGTCTGTCATCCTTTGCTGTTCATAAATGTCATAACAAATTGGGGCCATAACATGTGTGTGCGAGCTGGCCAGGGTGGGTCCCTGCCTTTCGCCCACAGTCAGCTGGGATGGACTTCAGCTCCCCCACGACCCCAGTGAGAAAGAGCCGGCATAGAGAATGGATGAATGCAGCATCATTTCTGAAAGAGGCTCAGGGAAGCTTCCTGCCCTGTCCTATTTGGACACACTCCTGGTTTTCACGTTCGTATTGCTTTTCCAACATGTAAAAGTAACATGAACGGACCTGGTTTGCGTATGGTCGGGTTTTTTCATGCATTTGCATAATTGAAATGAGCCATTTTCTGAAGATGCAACCTAACTTGCTGATACGCAAGGGTTTATACTTTTTCTGGAGGCTCACTCCATTCCGCTCATTTGCCATGGAAGTTCATACTGTCCTCACCAGTGGCGCTGTGCTTATACATGTAGGGCGAGCACGTGTCGCCCAGAATCGTGGAGGTCCCCCCCCATGTTGCTAAATCAGCGTTAGCTGTGACAAATCAGCGGTACTTGTCCATAAGCACAACGTTCCGCAGCTCATGTGTCATCCACTTGTCTCAGGGTGGTCTCATGCTGAACTTCTATTGGTTTATCTTTAGTAAAGAGGCGGACCTTAGTGAATCCCGTCTCCGGAACTTAGCATAGCGCACTGTCGGTTGAGACGAGCCCATGATAGATGAAACTGGTATTTGCCGTTCCCCAGTAGGTTGCACAGACAAGCTGACATGTGATGCTGATGTGTGGACAGGTAGCTTAACACTAAGCTTAGCTACTCAGGCTTGAAAATGTATTTCCTTGCTGTAGAACGTACGTTCTTTCAATTGCCAATTAAATGTGTGTTTTTTTTTGTACTTTTATTTTTAAAAATATTCCTTGTGCTGATGGCTGCGCATGTGTAAATAAAGGTTGACAATGCAAAACACTGACTTATCCATCGATTTAACATGAAAGAAATAAAATTGTTTTCTTATCCTTTTGTTGTATAGTTTGTGATGTCACGTCAAATACACGCAAGAAGACTCGATGGAGTGGACAAAAATGTATGGTGGGGTTATTCTGGGCAATTCTTGAGGGCTGAAACTTCAGCAGCAAATTTCCTTCAGGATACTGAAGTATCATTGTTGTTGTTGTTGTTGTTGTTATTGCTTCTTGAAATTAAAATGATCAACACATTCTGTACTCAGGTGAAAAGACGCAGAGGCATTTTCAGATAATGCTTCACAATTAGGTTGGGTTTCATACTTCAACTATACGGAGGATTTTTGTTTAGCGCTACATTTTACTGTTCTGCTACCGAATGCGCAGGATGACCTCAGTGGTCACTTTATTAGGTAAACTTGTACACCTTCTCCTGAATGAAAATATTTCAGTCGATCACAAGGCTTAAACTCATGCAATGCATGTGACCATGTTCCCACTAAGTATCAGGATGGGGAAGGAATGTGGTATAAGTGGTTTGACTATTAACTGACAGCGGGGTATAGGACATGTGGACTCTTTTTTGAATATTATTTTTTATTTATGTAGCCTTTAACAGAAAACTGCAGGAGAAACGATTTCTTGAATTGTAAACTACAAAGTTCAATATAAAAAGCTTATTTGCATGCATATTATTTATGCAAAGGAGACATATTAAAATTGTACAGTAAAGCTGTGCCCACCCAAACATTTGGCTTGCACAGTGCCCCTGATCCTCACTTGGAGTAAACACTTGTCAATTAACGGATAATCACTGGGAAAGCTTCTCCTGTGTGTGACTTACAGCTGTGCTTTATGCAGATAAAAGTCAGCAAGCAGTAATATGACTTTATTTGCAGCAATGACAGCGTTGCGATTGAATCTTCAATGGAGATTGGCAAACCCCAGGAATCAATGAAGCTCCTATGGCTTTTGGAATCTGACCAATATAATGTTGCCCCAACCTTATGGCAATCCATTTCTATGCTACTTCTGGAAATGACAAAACCTAGGAACTGAACAAAGGACTGGTGAAATTCACATTTTGTGACTTGGGGAAGAACTTATTTTCCAGGAGCCGCTGAATGACCTGACCGACATTACGTATATTCCTTTGTGGTCTTTGAGAACTCAAGGATGTCTTCCAGGTAAGCATAGACATGGTGAAAAATCATGTTCCTCAGAGCATCATTGATGAGGTTCTGCAGGGATGTCGGTGAGCCCCAAGGGCATGACCAGGTACTCATAGTCACCTCATGAAGTGTTAAAGGACCTATTCCACCACTCCCCAACACAAATCCAGTCCAGATGGTTTGTAAATCTAGTTTCATAATGTAGCTGCATTCTTTTCATGCGCAGAAAGGTCATTGACATAAGTGGAAGCAGGTAATAGTTCTTTACCATAATGTCCTTGAGACCTTAGTACTCAAAACTGGAGTACAGCGATCCATCCTTTGCCACAGAGAAGAAACTGGCTCCAACTAGGGAAGAGGATAGGCAGATGATCCCAGAGACTGGGAACTCAGCAGTGTTTTTTTTGAGGCCTCCGTCTCAAGGCCTAACTGGGAGTACAGGTTCCCTCCCAGTGGCAGTAGTGCCGGGGAGCAAGTCAATGGGGCAGTCATTAAATCAAGCAGCAGCAAGAAACAAGCCCGGAATTGACTGAAAACTTGTAAAAGATGTCAAGATCTTCCTTCAGTTCAAGAGATACCACTTACCTCCATGATGACCCGAGGCAAGATGCATGACAGGAATGTCTCAAAACCCAATATCCGCACCTGAACCCAGTTGATACATAGGTTGTGTTAGATCAGCTAAGGTCTGCTCAGCACAGCTGACACTTGCCGGGACTACATGAACAGGGTATTCATCTCCTTGTAGTGATTGCCAGAAACCTTAGTCCCGAGAGGATGGAAGCAAAGTTTGGTGCAGGGAGCTCAAGTGAGAGAATTGGCACAATTGGGAATTGTGCACTGGACTGTGATGGACAGTGTTTTTTGTGCACCTCTGCAGCACCGAGGTCATAAGTGACACAACTCTGGTGAGCAGCGCAGCACCCATTTCCTCCAAAAGAAATTCATGCAAAAAGCTCTTTTGCTAAGTGGCTTGTCTCGTTGGATGGGGCAATTCCTTCTCTCCCTCCAGCCCAAAGAGTCCCTCTCCCCACATCAGAAGATTTTTCTGTGCCTGAAGCCTGAATATGAAAGCTCAATTGCTTACTTTGCTCATTTGAAAATCAAATTCATTTAATTTTTCTGAATTGCTGTGATGCATTTCTCAAAACAGTTTTTGAGTTCTCAGCACTGAAGACATATATCCCAAAACAGCTTGTTCATGCAGCAAAACACTTGAGGTGTAACTCATCTGTGACTTAAATTATCCATGTCACAATTAAGTTAATCTGTCAATAAATAAGTCATTGCCTCCAAAATCATGTGTTCTATTGACACTGTGTAAAAGGTTGTCAAAATGTTTGGATGTTTTGTCAGAATGGCAGTGAACTGCGGAAGTGTGTTTCTCATCTCATGAGTTCCAAACAGTCGTGCCGTTCGTGTTTTCATTAACAATGGATCACTAATGTACCAGACTGCTATATTTCTGAAGCTACCATATTGCCATTCTATATCAAAGTGAATACTTTTCAGACGCTGATTTCGAGAGTACAAGATTTCACAAAGCAAAAACGCACTTCATTTTGCATGTGATGTGAAGAAAAACTATTTTATTATTTCCTGCCATGGTCACAAAACTCAATACAGTAAACAGAATAAAAAAATTAAGATTTACGTGTGAAATCCTTTTTTCAGCCAGTCTTAGCGGGGTTATTCGTTCTTTTCCCTGGCTGCCGAAAAAGTTTTGGTTTTGTTGTTTTTGTTTGTTGTTGTTTGTCACATGCAATATTTTCCTCAATCTCCGGGTTATATGTCACTCAAATACGTCTCACTTTAATCTACCCAAACAATATTACTGATGTACAAATGTTTTTGTTTTCAAAAATGCCACATTTTGGAAAGGGCGTCTGCAACACTGTCCGGTTTGTGCTTTAATGATCAACTGTGAGAGATTATAAGGTTTTATTTTTACATGGAATGTGCAAGAGTCAAGGAGCCAAACAAAAGATTTAAATGTTTTGATTTTTTGCAAGGGAAAGAAAGGCCATTTTGCATTTATAAACGAAAGGCACTTAAAGTTGCAGGATATGCATAGATTTCAAAATAGATACGATAAAATTACTGAAAATGTATCTGTCCCAACAAAAACCAAAGGTGTCCTAACTCTAGCCGAGAAATTACATTTAAATGCGGATGCATCAGCATCGGACTCAACCAATTTTGTCATGCTATTTACTTCAATAACACTTACACTACGCCTGGTCACTATTCATGCTCCAAATACTTTTGATCCTTTATTTTATGATGATACGTATAAAGGGCAAACTGTTGGTTTTGGGTGACATTCCAAACATTAACATTCCTGTGGATTGTTTGAATAGATCTGCTGGAAACAAGCCATTGAATCAAAACACTAAATATAATTATTTAAAACTTAGTACACACTGCAGCATTAGAGATGGAGACCTGATTCTCCATCAGCAGTTTATATTTGATGCCTTTTTGTGTTTCCTCTGAAAATCAGGAGAGATGCTTGAGCCTCATTGTAGTTCCCAGAAATTAGATGAAGAAAGAGGAACTCGATTCAGGCCCAATGATCACGAAAAAAGCCTCAGCTGATGTCATGTTCTGTTTGCTGCAAAGTCCTGCAAGAATACAATCGTGCTTTTCCAGGTGTGCATAAAATGTACATGTCTGATAATGGGAGTCTCAGAAGCTTTGAGTGAAAATTTGTTTTCCACGCTGCCAGAATGCCTATATGCCAGAATACCTATATGCCAGAATGCCTATATGCCAGAATGCCTATATGCCAGAATGCCTAAACCTTTTCATTGGTTGCTCCATGACAAAAATATTGTGTGATTTTAGCTCATGATTAAGCAATAGCATGTTCCATCAACGTGGATAAATTTTGAAAGTCAAGCAGAAACTTTATGCTTCTAATCATAAAATGGAGCAGACTAACAGAAATTTGTCTCCTCCTTTCTGTAAAAAAACTGCAAAAAAATGCTCAATGCATGCTCATTGACGGAAAAATGGAACCTCTATTAGCTCATGAATCTGACAAGTAGGAATTTTGTCGACTGAGTCAGGTAAGTTTATGTGCAGTTTTGCTGGTTTCGAGGAAAAAAATGACTGAAAATTCAGAACCCGATAACTTTTATTCTATTTCATTTGTTCTCATACTTCATTTTGTGTGAAACACATTCATTTAACTTCAAATCAGCCTATTGAGATGCTCCTTTCTGTCGATCTACACTGAATTCTAGGAAACTAAATTTGTAGACAGGCCTTTGCAATTTCAGAATGAATAAGATTCAAGAATAACATAGGTCTACGTGCCATTTTTACGTTTGAAATAAAATCAGAACAGTATCCACTCCCAAAGCATGACCACTTTGAGTTGCCTAAGTACTTCTTTAAATTTCTGAAATTTCAGAAATGAAGCCACCTTGGATGAGAAGCTACCATATTTCAAACATAATGAGGCAACTCCTGAATAACTCAAAATATAGATCTCCTAACTCTTAACCTCGATGACATCCTCAATTTACCTTGGACTAAAGACCAACTATTTCATTATTTCACACATTTTGAGCATAATTTAAGAATTCCTCAGAAAAATACAGTAGAGCTCTAATCCTTAAAATTTTTGTTATGGCCTCAATACACACAGGATTATAGATAAAAGCTAAACCCATATTTCGGTTCCAGAACCAAATGCCTAATTAGGCATCTACTGGCTGTAAAAAAAGAATTTTGTCAACCCACAATACGTAGCAAATTTGCAGAATTTCCTGGTGTGACTGTGCTTATTTGTATTACTTCATGTTCCTGGTTTCCCCGCACGTGCTTGGATAAATCACTGAAACATTTACGTGACATTTATAGGTCAACTGTAAAGTGATTACAATCATCTCACCTCTCAAAAAACACCTGCGATTTGTCATGCAAGATAAACATTGCTTGAACATGCTTTCTAGCTGCCATGTTCAATTTTCGATCGCATGATCCAACTGCCATTCTTTTGCTGGCCGACACGGTGACAGTGGACAGACTGATGCAGTGCCGAGGCGAAGTTCAAAATATGAACACAGACCTTTGTGACAGAGTCCTGAATATAAAATAGGCGGCTATAAAGACAGGATCAAGTATTGCAGACATACCCGCTTAACTTTGAGATGGTTTATTATGAAAAACACTATAGTGAAAAAAGTGCAAATAGACCAAGTGAATTCTCAGGTGACAGTTTGTTTCTGAATTTGCCCAAACAATCACACAGCAAATGAGGTAAACAGTGAATGTAGAGATGGGTGAGAAACGAAAGGACAGACTTAGCACTGAATGTAGGAACACAGTGAGAGTATAGTGATGTACTGCTTGACATATTTATTTATTGCCTGTAACAACCCATCAGCACTTGCCTGCATCATACAATTAAGTAATTAACATACAAGCGTGTTCTGTGGCATGAATAAAAAAGTACTGCTAGCCCCAGTTGACCTTAATTTGGATCACAACAGCAAGGAGAAAACATCTCGCTTTGAAAAAGGGTTGATGATTTGAGTTTGAATGGCAGAAGCTTCCGTTATAAAGATCGGTCAACTGTCAAGTGTTTGAGTACAGTACAAGTGACTAAAATTACATATGGATTCAGATCTCTGGGAAAAAGTACCCTAGATGGTTGACCCCTGAATGCTTGACCTCTTCAGCGAGGTGTGGCTCTGTTATGCAGAGGGGGGAGTGTTCTTCGCATGGTTTAGGCACACTTGTCCCCGCAGAGGTCAGGTCATTTCAAATCAATAGAGGTTATTTTGTATGATTATCTCAATTTTGTGATTAAACTTTTCTGTCCTGGTGTGAATGGTCTTTACCCAGACGACAATTTTCCCATCCAAAGGGCAGTCTGATCACTGAATTATCCAATTAAGAATGCATGTGTGATTGTGGACCTGTCTGGCAATGCTCCCCGCCACCGTCATCAAAAAACTAAATGAGTGCATATCCCTCGAAGGCAGGAGTTCAGTCCTTCCAGTAGCGCTCCAAAGACTTGCGAAATCAAAGCCAAATTATACCAAAGCTGTTCTATTGGTTCATAGTGGCCTAGTACCAAACCAAGTTTTTCCTTTAATTTCTTATCTTTCTGTAGCTTATACAGCAGTAACAGAATACTGTTACCAAAAATTTAATGCTTGCATAAACGTAGTTACAGGTTAATTACTGTTCCCAAAAAAAGTTTATACTTGTGATGAAGGAGATCTTTCATTTTTAGCAAAGAGCAGGTGTAGAAATTCTAGATTCAGACAGTGAAATGCGCCACTAATTTCATTTTTTTTAGTTCTACTTGATTCCTTTATTGGAAATACTAGGTACTGATGACAGTTCGCAATCCACTCACAAAGCGTGCTGAGCAACAATGCAACTGAAAATTTAACACTAGCCTCCCTCCAGGCACCTGTTCCCCCACCCTGCTTTCCATTAAAAATATAATCAATTCTCAATTGTAACTAGTAAAGAACCTGATGCCTTAAGAGAGGGGTTCGTGTGCATCGATTTTCTAGTATCTGCGTTATTTGTTTATAATCTTCACGTAGTACCGACCACCGCAGGAATCAGGTCGCATCAGGACGCTAGAAAGCGCAGCCATCCCTGCGCGTCAAGAGCGACTGTAACTGTGACGCCTCTCTGCCTCCATTGGACAGTAATAACCTGCTTCCTGGTTCATTCTTCAGTAAAACTGTATTTGGTGACACCCTGGTATCCCTCTGTCTCCGATCTTTCCCGGGCCGGGCGTGTCAGGGGTGAATATAGCAGAACGTCAAGAAAACTGTAAGTCAAAACTAATGTCCTTGTGTTAAAATACGGATATACTTACTTCCGATGGCCTTTCAGGTTTAATCCGTTTATAATGACAGTTAGCAGGGCGGTTACCCAGGAAAGGATAGTTGCTCTGCGCTACCGTTTCCTCAAACCCTTTGCTAAAATATTAAACTGAAGCCCCTTCCGCGCCGGACGCGTAACGATTTTTTTGCGCGACAGATTACGTTCAAAGTCAATGCAAAGACGCGTCTTTGCGTTGACTTTGAATGCAGTCTGTCGCGCGAGAAGATTCGTTTCGCGTCCAATGTGAAAGCGGCTTGAGTCACCGGAAATGTCCGTGCGTTCGCGGTACGCACGGTATTGTTCATTATGTAACATGTTTCTACTGTCAGTGCACGAAAGTTGCTGCTGAATCATGCAGGATGACTGATGTATGAAGCAGATATAATCACACTCTACAACACGCATGATGTAACGTTACACTCCATGGTTGCTGTTAGCTACTTTGCTAACTTAAGCAGCGCCGATTTGAGCAGCGTCTTTATAACAAATGTAGCCAACGTTTGCCATTACTAGGAACAGACTGGTTGTGTGTCTGAATTATTCCCAGTTCATTACGGTACAGCTGCGACTCTGTCCGCACATGCATCGCGATCCCGGTGATCAGGGTCAGTATCGGGGCTGGAGCCGACAGCACTGACTGCATAATTGTTTATGGTTTTGCACATGTCCTCTCGCCTGTCGCCACAGCCAAAATTGACGTAACGAATGGGATATACGGACATGTTGATCCCTTTAAAAAAAAAAAAAACGAGAAAAGCCCCTGAACATTGGAAACATTGGCAGAGAATATATTGTTGATTCTAGCAGGTCTGATTAAATTGTGTTTCGTTTAAATTATTGTTTGTTTTTTTTTTTTTTTTGTTTGTTTGCTTCGAAACATTAACCACTTCCCCCTGAGATCCTGCCAGGGCAACTTCTGCGTGACCACTGCTAACTTCTGCTGTTTAACAGTCAGTGGTCTAAATTTAGATATAACCTATACATCCCCTGATTTATTTACGGTCATTCCAGATCTCTTTCAAAACTGAGGTCGTTCAACACTCCTCAGCCTCAAAGCTTGCACTAAAACCCTTCTAAAATTACTTCTGGTTTGTAATGTTTACTCTCTGGGCTACCATAGATGGACGCTGGCTGTCTCATTTGCACCACAGAAGCACTTATTTTTGAATCAAAAATTAATCCAGTTTTCGCCCACAGTCCAAAGATATGCACATCAGGCTAATTGGAGACATTAAATTGCCCATAGGTATGAGTATGAGAGTGAATGGTCTGTGAATGGTGTGTGCGCCCTGCGATGGATTGGCAACCTGTCCAGGGTGGGTCCCTGCCTTTGCCCGAAGTCAGCTGGGATAGGCTCCAGCTCGCCCCGCAACCCTAGTGTGGAATAAGTGGGTATAGAAAATGAATGAATGAAGGAATGAATGAAAAAATTAATCCAGAGCTAGCCAGTATGAGGAGCAGTGAGGCCAGGGAGACTAGACTGGTCATAGCCTACATTCTGGAGAGTACATTACTTAGGATCTTGGAATTTGTTGAAGAGGGTGTCTTTGAAATAAGTGGGTAAAATTATTTCAAGTTATTTGAGGTTTTCTGATGTCATTGCCATGCTTGTTTTTGAACGCTCTTAAGGTCAGAGTTTTCAAGATTTCATAAGTGGGCACTCAGAGGCAAAAGCCAGGCAGTAGGGTGCCTGGACTGTCTACTTAATAGATGTTTAATCAAAGTTAGTATACTATCTTGATGTTAAACCAAAAAGCCACAGGTCAGTTGCATTTTAGTGAACCAGAGATTAGAGTTGCTGCCTATCCAGCTAACTGTTTGAAAGGTGCATGACGATGTGCGAACGGCTTCATAAACTGGAGTTAACTTCTTAGAACATTAAGGGAGGGGGATGATGGGTAATATTGAAGCTGAAATCTAATGTCTACAGGGACTGTTTAAAAATAATCAGTCAAATGCATGGATTTGCAGTTAATTATTCAATCACAGATGCTCTGAGAAAGGCGTAGAATCATTAAAAGCCAGCTGACGCAAAACCTAGGAAATAATATAAAAGAAATAATGTTTTTATTTATGGGCGAAATTTTCTATAGGGGTTAAAATGGGAGAAATTTATGTCCGGCGTCATTATCTATTAAATATTCTTCTTTTACAGAAATATGCACCCTGAAGTCTGAAGGACATTTAGCCTCATTTGGCAACAAATTACCATCTCTCCCACTTAGTTTTTCAGTGTGGGAGGCTGGAATCTTCATTTTTCACCAAAACCTCAAAGTCCAAAATCAGGGTGGCTGTGTTGTCAGGCATAGAAGTCAGTAAAAGTCCTCAAAATAAGTCAGCAATATTTTTTTATTCATCATCATGTTTACAATATCCTTAGCTTCAAAATTTATTTCCAAGCACTGTGCAAAAAAAAAAAAAAAAAGAAGAAGTTGTCTTAACTGAAAAAATTTGCCAAATGCCAAAACGCAGACAGGGATCACAAGACAAACCTAAGTACAAAACAGCTCCGGTTAAGGAGTACTAAAGTGCCAAGATAAAAGAAAAGGAAAGCACAAAGTATAAGTGGAAAACTGCAGCAGAGATAATTAGGGATAGGCAAGGAGGCGGAGATTAGAATTGGGCGACTGCTGAGAGATCGTTAGTCAATTAGTATGTGCAGCTATACAATCCCGAGTGCATGTTAGTAAGTTAGTAAAAATACACAATGTTAATGAGGGTTAGTAATTATCGAAAACAAACTGTTAGTATTGGTTAGTAGATAGTAAAAGAGAGAGGAAGGAAGAACACGAGATAATGAAGGAAGGTTGAAACCCAGAAACCAATAAATCACCCGAATGAGTGGCACGCAAGACAAGGGACCGTGAGCAAAGATACACACATGACAAGACAGGGGAGACAAAGTGCAAAGCATGGAAATGAAAACATGCCATGAAAAAATAATAAAACATGAAATCTAAATTTCCAAAAACACTATACATGATCCTAAGAATGGTCAAAAGGCAGGCAGTGGTCACTAAACACAGAAGTCCTAAACACGGCTAGGCCAGGCACAGAACACCACATGACATGCAGAATCACAACAAGGAGACCTTGAGGGCTACGGTGAAACCTTCAGCTCGCACCTCTTGAAGTCGTCAGTTGTGCTCGTCATTTTGAGGTGTGTTTAGGATCATTATACTGTTGTGGAAGCCGTCTTCTATTTATCTTCAGCTTTTTTACAGATGGTGTGATGTTTGCTTCCAGAATTATCTGAAATTTAATAGAATACGTTCTTCCTTCGACCAGTGACAAGTTCCTCGTGCCACTGGCTGCAACACAAGCCCAAAGCAGGATCAATCCAACCATGTACTTTGTTGAGTGGTGATCTTTTCATGAAATTCTGCATCCTTTTCTCTCCAAACATACCTTTGCTCATTGTAGCCAGACATCTATTTTAACTTCATCATTTCACAGGGCTTGTTTCCTAAATGCGTCAGTCTTGTTCAGATGTTCCTCAGCAGCCTTCTGATGCTGAATTTCATGATGAGGATGCAGGAGAGGCTTCCTTCTCATGACTCTTCCATGAAGGTCATATTCGAGCAAGTGTCGCTGAACCATAGGGCAGTGCACCACTCTATGGTGTGCTAAATCTTGCTGAAGGCCTTTTGTTGTCAAACAGGTGTTTTGATTTACCTTTCTAGTAATCCGATGAACAGTTTTCTCAGGAGTTTTTATTGGTCCTCCAGACCTCAATTTGACCTTCACTGTTTCTGTTGACTGCCATTTCTTAATTATGTTATGAACTGAGGAAATCACAACCTAAAAATGTTTATAGCCTTCTCCTGCTTTGTGGGCATTAATTATTTTCATTTTCAGAGAGCTAGACAGCTGCATAGAGGACCCTATGGCTTCTGATTGTTGGGCCAAGGTTAGAGGAGTCTGGGTATTTATTAACTACTAAAATTTGCATCACCTGGCCTTTCCTAACGATGATTGTAAACAAGCCATCGCCCTGACAAGCTAAATACGATCTGAGACTGTAGTCAGTTACCTGAGAGCTCAAATCTTTTGGGGTGCCCAAACTTTTGCACAGTGCTCATTTCCTTTTTTTCTTTGCTCTAGAATTGTACAAAACAAAAGTAATGCAAGAATACTGCTTAAAATGTCCAAAAAAGTGCTGTATCTTTAAATTTATGCCATTACAAATACAAATGTATATTATGTTTTTTGTATTGCTGAATGGGACTTCTTTATTTGAATCAAACAGTGGGACCGTTAAACGGGATCCAAGGGACAAATTTTCTCCCAACTTAGGCTTTAATTAGGACGCGGAAATCGAGGTACATAGATGATTTTTGTATGATACAGTAGATGATAGGAATGGATTAATATGAGAGTGTTTTTTGGGTTGCAAGTTTTTTTTTCCCTCCTGTTTTTGCCTTTGGATATTTCTGGCTCTACAAGAGCTGAATGTTTATCATAATTATGCATCAGTTAGTTTTAAGGCTTGACCACCCGTATATCAACCAAGTGCATGTTTTATGCTCTACATGGACTACAGTGCAAAGGAGTAAAACTATTCTCAGAATTTTCTGAAATGTCTATAAAGCTTAACCACACTTTCCCAGCTACCATTGCATGGTTCTGTCTCTTGAAGACCTTTTAATCAGGGCTGATGTATGTTGCACACGGATGAGCAGGAGCGGCGGTGCTGTCTGTAGGCCTCACATCTCACATTAACAGCCCCGTCATTCTCCAAGAAATCAATCTGTTTAAGGGACAGAAAACGTGTTACCCAGCCACCTTTTTTTGTTATAAAAAAGCTGCTAGATCACTGTTTCACATCTTATTCTCTGTATTTTTAAAAATTCTGAAATTGTGCAAAAGCTCTGGGTTTCTGTCTGCACCAAATAATTTGATATAACATTAAAACAAGCACTTTTTCAGTTGTAGGCTATTTTATTTTACTTATTGTACACATCTGGGTGCATTCTGTGGAGCAGTGCTGCGTGTTAGCAGCTACTCTGAATTTTGATTGTTTATGAATTTTGATTACCTGTTAAGTCTCTAAATTCAAAAGTCTTTGGCTGGGAGGCTTCTGGATACGATTCACAATTATGCTAGCAATTATGCATGAATCAATTTTCATTTACACTTTTCAAATTCATTTGGCTGAATTCCAATAAGAACTGACCCATTGGGTCTGGTGATGATTTGTTTATTTTTCTCAAGCAGGATATTTTATGTTTGGTTAGAAAAACGTGAGGGTTCTAATGCTAATTCATTTCGTAATCATCTGCCCTAAAAAGTACACAAGTGAAGTTGGACCTTGACCGCAGGAAATAATTTTAATGGTTATATTATTACAAATAATTAATGAACTGGTTTACATATATGATCTTGCATTAATTTTTTTCATGGGGCTTCTGAAGGGGTGTGCTTATGTCATGACTAATGTATTATTATTATTATTTTTAATAATTTTTTTTAACTCTATTTAAGGACTTTTGACCATTGCCTCCTTTACCAGTTAAAAAGGGTGAGTATTTCAACTTGTTTTTATCTTTCTGGTGTGATTGATTCATTCATGTTTTTATATTGTTAATTTGTGGAAATTCTATTCAGATATTGGACTCTATTTTCAAATCTTCGCAAACGGAAACTTATGTTGTGTGGATGTTATGCTCAATTTTATCTGAGACAAATGCCACATTTTTATCACCTTACCCAGTTTAGTAGCTTCTTGCATTGAAATAAAGATATTTGCTTAGCACTAGGTTGCACAGTGCATTATGTAGTGTGTCAAGGAATAAAGTCAGCGCTGCGCAGGTTTTGTGTCAGAGACCTTGTTTACTTTTTGACTTGTCCAATCCACTCTATGATACAGGGTTCGTTCAAGGTGTTGGAGTGGGATTATGTTAACGTTTTGCAAACTAAGTTACATTGGTACAAGCCAGCTAATGCTTAGTTCCCACTGTCGTGCGCTCCATTGCGAACACCACGATTGGCCATTCGTAGCTGATCGTGGAACTATTGTGAAATTTCAGGTTTGGATACGAGGTGATGCGATGATCACGATTGACAATTAATCATTTTGATCGTAGGAAATTTTTGAACCATCCAAAACTTTTCTACGATCAACATGATTGCCACGACTGACCTCAAGATCTGATAAGATCTGATAGAATCACCACGATTACCTCATGATTAAGACCACGATTTCAATCGCGCCACGAATCGTGATAGTGGGAACCCAGCATTAGTAAGGAAATCAAGTTTTGGTTTTGACCAGTGTATGCTAGGCTAGCTAAGTTTATTAACAATAGCTTTGATCCTAAACCTAGTATAAATCAAAGATATTGGTCACCATTTACTGGATAATTAAATGGCATTTGAGCATTAATAATTTTTGTAAGCAAAGGGAGGGCCAGCCCTATTTACATGACAGTGGTAATTAAGCCAGATGCAAGTTCTCCAGCTGATGAATTTGCCAGTTTGTTTGGGGATTAATGCGCTGGTCTTAAAGAGAATGAAGCCTCACAATGAACCCCCTGACCCCACCAAAATTTCAGGTAGTTAATTCCTCTTCGACCCATGCTTATTACAAAAGCACCACAGTTGCACCATGGCCTCATGTCGCGAAATTACCAGAGAAGAGTTGGACGTGCTCACTTTCACTTGATCGAAGCTCTTGGGGATTAGAGTCAATATATCAGCCAACAGTGAATAAGTTTTGCTCCCTGTGACATGACATGCTGTGTAATTGGCACTGGTATTAATAATGACTCTACTTGCTTCTCAGATTTGGAAGTAACTTTAGGTGTTTTTTTTCCCACATAAATGAGCATTTTGAGCAAATGGCCTTGTTTACAGTGATTCAGGGAGGCAGTGCAATGCCTTTTAGATTCTCTGTTGCTGTTAGGAGTGAGGCGAACCAGTACACGTTTACTTTCAGTTTGTGCAATATTCTGTGAAGGATATTGGAATATGCAGTTGTTAGTGAAAGGTATTAGAAAGCAAAAACTGTACCACTCAAACAATTTTTATGTGGACACATGCATTTCCAGAATTATTTATTTCAATGTCTTGAAGACCGTTTGCTTTTAACTAACTTGTGGCATGAAACTGCTTCTGTAGATGGTGCAGGCAAAAGTGCTAATTTCATTGGCTAGCCCACATTGCATTTTTCCCGTCTCTTCTAACTTCCTCGATTAGTTTAGGATTAAGTAGCTTTTCTGATGATGACATAAATCAAGCTTTTTCCTCTAACACAAATATGATCTTACGTTGCTGTTAATCACGTCTTTAGTCCTGTGAAGCAATGATATCCTCTGTGAATATTCGCACCTCGTATTTCAATCTGAAAAACACATTCCAGTCTATTTAAAGAAGTCCTGCTGGCTCCCAGTAGCAGCTGTCCGAGATGCTTGGAAATGGTCCTTAGGCATAAGATTCTTGCCGTTTTCCTTCTCTATATTGAGGGAAGGGTGTCTGTTTTCTCCAAAAAAAATTCTCTAAAGCTGAGATTGTCTTTGTAGATTTTTTTAATAACTTCCAGGAGAATGTAGTGTAGGACATTTTTATAAATGGTGCTAACACCATGGCCTGAGTATGAATGCGCATTTGGTTAGTCAGTTGCTTTAAAAAAATCATTTGAATTATTAAATCAACTATTGTATACAAATAATGCATAGTACTGATTTCATACTATTAGAATCTCATGGAATTGTTAAAGAAAAGAATGTAAAAAAACTTACACCTCCAGAGTAAATGATGGCACCTCTGACAGACTGATCCAGAGCAGATCATGCAGTGACTTTCCAGCGGAGGACTCCTGGCTTATCATGGTTGCAGTGCAAGTTTCAGACTCCTTTAGTGACAGTATTAACGGGAGCTCGCCAACAAATCTGTTGAGTTTTCAGACCAGATGTCAGTTACTACCCCAACAATCTTGCCAAACCTGCTCGCTGGGCCTGCTGTCCTACCTGCCTTTACTTCGACTCCATGACTAACATGAACAGCAGTGAAAGCTCTATCCTCACTGTGAGGGATTGTTGTGGATAAAAGCTGGTGAGAAAAAAAAGGAGGAAGGAAACCCTTTAGATGTGAGATTCAGTTGCCCTGGGAGAAGGGTCCAGTTGGTCTGTAAGAGCCATTGAAAAACACAAGAGGTGTTAGTGGGAGTCCGGGAGCCACTTAAACTGTACGAGCTGAGATTTGGTGTTTTCCTGAAAAGCACGGCTGACTTTTTGTTACTTTTATAATAATTTTATCGTCCTACTGTACTCGTGTGGTAAATCAACATATAATTGCCTAGCTAGCTGCAGCAACGGAGTGTTGGCTGTCTAATGGGCTGTCTGTCGGGGTTCTATTGCATACCAGCCGCTTTTAATCGTCTGTGCTGTGATTTATTAAAGGAGGAGACAAGAAATCGTTAAGATATGATACTTGAAACATTGCCATTGTGTGCACTTAAAAAAAATCAAACTACTGAATTTTTTATCTCTTAGAAAGATGTAAGGAAACATTTAAAGTTCATGGAATGCAATGAAACGTATACAGAATTCAGACTCAGCTTTAGTATTTGACCTTGCTCACAATAACTAATGAGAACTTGTCCTCCATCATGAAAAAACAATCAAAAGTGATGTAAGCAGTGAACGTCTCTGTCGATCTGTCGTATTGAACAACGAGAACACAATCCAGCCGTCTGCTGGTAATCTTCAGAAGGAGGACGGATTGCAATATTTCTGGTCGATTGCCTGCCGTAACGGTTCGTCCTTAAGATTGCCCGCATCCTCACTATACCATTGTGTGAGGCTGTTGGATGCAATAACGAGACAGATCGAAAACAATTCTACCTCCTTTTCACAAGAGCAGTTCATTTAGTACGTTGTGGCATACCATGAATGTTGGCGACTGTTCCACTATTCAAGCTACGGTTTCAATGCAAGAAAGAATCAGATTTTTTAAAATATATTATTTTCTAGATTGGTTCACCTATCATTCAACATTTGTGTCCAACATTAGTCCTGTCGTCCTTTAATTGATTTGGACTTAAACCCATTGTCATTTATCATTGATACATCAATGTCCAAGTCTGGCTGCATCCCTTTGAAACCGATCTTCCTTAACCCCTTTAAAAAGAGTAACCATTCAGTATTACTCTGAAAAAAGTGAGTACTTTAATGTAAGGGTATTTGCTATTGATGTCTCTAGGTCAAATAAAGTGATTATTTGGCCATCTTCTCTTGTGTTTTGCACTTTGAAGCCTTTTTAATTTAGTCTAAGTATACTGTGGTTTAACAGTGAGGTTTTGATGTAATTTTCTTTCAGGAGACATGGCGTTTCGCAGGGCAGCTAAAGGAGTTGCCCTCGTTGGAGGGGGGGTCCTGGCGACTATATATGGTTATGCTGAAGTCTCTAAGTACCGGAGAAAACGGGTGAGCTTTGGCAGCACATTAAACATGCCCTCAAATTCAAATGCAGATTTTATGCATAATTACTGTCACCATGCAGGTACACTGGTGGGAAAAAAACTTAAAAGGAATTTCAATGTATAAATCCTCCTTTCATCGAATCTAATACACTTACCTGATTGGATTGGTTTATCAGATGGTGTTAATTTGCAAGGGGCTGTTTCAAGGGAAAGAAAGCTTTCAGTACTCCTCTGGGTACAAGTGTTTGCCTCCAGAGTTACATGCAGCTCGGCCCATTTGGATCGGGACAAGATTTCCATCATTTTGCCTTGGTACACTGCCGCAGTGTATTTGAAACAAAGACGCAAGATATGCTTGAAGTGTAGATTTTCAGCTTTAAAAACTTTGCCAAAAATATTCCATGAACTGCATAGATATTATCATCACTTCGTTATATGTAGTTTCCCAAGTCTGGCAACTGAAAAGTTACTGCAGCAACTATAATTATATTGAGTTACTGGAATAATCATAAATTCATGAGTCTTTTATAATACGATAATATGTGGTTGCGCTTGTTTTTTAGTCAGTGACTGTCTGAAGTCTAGAGCTCAGACATCAGCAGATGCTGTAATTGGAGATGCTCTGTCTGGCTTCACTGCCGCTGCCTGTTTTTGGGGTTTTTCCTTCAGTTTTGCCGTAACTGAAATTCATGCGCAGTTGGATTCAGGTCAGATGATTGACTTGGCCATGTTGAAATATTCCACCTCTTTGCCTTAAAAAGTTTTCAGTTTTCTTTTTGCAAGATGTTTTGAGTCCTTGTTTGTCTGGTCTATGAAAAGCCATACAATGAGTTTTGAAGCATTTGAAGCAGATATAACAGCCCGATACAAATTCAGAGTCATCTTACTGCTTCTATTATCGGTCACATATTCAATTTATACGGGACAACAAGTTCTACTGGCAGCTGCGCATGCCCACACCATAACACTATCTCCTCTGCGCTTCACAGATGCTGGTATGTTTGGATTACAGGCAGCCTCTTCCTCACTGCATACTTTTCCAATCATTCTGATGCTAGTTGATCTCTGTGTCATCTGTCCAAAGGATGTTGTTCCAGAACTATTTAGATGTTTTAAGGCTGACGTCACCTGGTCTTTTGGCCCTCTGAGGCTGGCCACGGGTTAAATCCTGGGCTTAAGTTTTTTCATGTGCTTCTCTTGCAATCAAGTCTCCTAATAGTTCATTTTCACACAGATATACTCACTTACTGATTCTGTTGTTAATTTGGCTGGTTTTTCCTCACTCGGCAAGAATTTGTCTCATCCAGAACTGGCGTTATCTGTGGGCCTGGAGGCTCTTTGTTGTTCTTTAGCTCACCCTGAGTCTTTAGCTCTTCTTAGGATGTACCGAATAGTGGATTTGGCCTCATCAAATGCTCTTTTTTGTCTGATTTCTTTTTCAGCCAAATGATGGCTCATTTCTCTGGCAGTAACGGCTCTTTAGACATCACCCTGACCGTTATCTGCAACAGATTCCAGATGCAAATGACGCACTTGAAATCAACTGCAGACCTTTCTGCTGCTGTCTTGTGGATGAAGTAATGAGGTGCTAAAGGGCACCTGGCTTTGGTTCAGCTGGGCAGCCAATTGTCCAATTACTTACCCTTTCGTTTAAAGGGGCGCAACGTGTTAGAAGTGCTGCAGTAAACACTTCACCTAATTTTAATTTAAATGCCCTGAAATTAAAGCTGAAAGTCCACACTTGGAACCCTTATTCATCTTTCATTTCAACTCCAACATGCACTGCTAATATAATAACTTTGCCCCTGGCAACATATTTTTAGATCTGGCAGCCGATGATTAAGATCTGCTTTCAGTTTTATGTGTTTCTAAGCAACTCATGTTTGAAATATGTGGAATGGCTCTCCTTTTCTCAGCTTGTCTGTTCTTGCTCGTGGCATGTGGTTATGCGTTCCTGAAAGTTTTTTTTTTTTAATCGATTGTCATGTTTAGTTACACTAAATGGTGATTTTATCGACTGGTTGTATTTCATCCCATTTCTCTTCTCAACAGCACTGAATTAGTGCAGTATTTTCTTTATTGTTAAAATGCATGTTGGGTAAGGGAGTCGGTTATTCAAGACTTGAAATGACTTGGGTGTGAGGTTGTAAGGTTGAGTTGTAAGAAGCAGGCATTTGCATTCGCTGCAGATTCCACACTCTGCTACTCTATCTCATCGTGCAGCTGACCAAAAAAGCGGAGCCATTAAACATTTTCCTGCTGTTACCATCAAAGGTGCATTTAGGGATGTATTCTCTTCACATCTGGCTCTCTGACTCCCCGCCCCCTGTCATTACATAACAGACTGTTTAACGTACAGCACTGGTACCCATGTCCTCTCTGGGCCCTCTAAGCTCAGAAAATAACATTTTTTCTCTCCCTCCTTTTTTGACTGAATATGTAAGCCAATCAGTGAAGGGGTCGGTCAGGAAGTGGGCCTGTGTACTCATCAGTCGTTTGACATGTTCATAATATGCTATTATAAATACGTCTAGAACCTAGCATTCAGGGCGGAAAATTCAAGACTGCTGATTCTGCCACATCCAAAACCGGTGTTCGCTTTTGAATAGCTACTACTCATGAACACTGGAGAAGAAGAAAGCTTTGAAAAAAGAATTGGTGAAAATGGTGTTCACCTAGCTAACTAGCTTAAAATTTGCCACGTCTCTTTGGTGGGGTTTTAGTTTGCTAACATTCGCTCACACCATTTTATATTGGTTAGCATATTGGTTAACAGTACCTTTCATGTAATGTTGATGGTTAATTGGGTAGCTAAGCAAGCTAGCCAATGTTACAGCACCTGAATTATACTGTTGTGTGGTTACCACTGTCATAGTGAGTGACCCAGAAAAAATAAACTTTAGCTAAGAAATATTATCTGTTTCTCCTCATTGTTGCGAGAGACTGCGGGGAGGCTAGGAACTGATGTTGGATTAGCTGCATAGCCTCTTGAGTCACTATCAGCTTGGAGATATCATTAGCCAGTTTGTGCTTGCTATTACTAAATTATTAATACCACCCTCACTACGGCTTAGCTGGGGTATGAAAGTACGTGGCTTGTCAAATGGGAGCATGCAAGAATTACCAAAAATTGCTGAATGCACCTTTAATGAAAGGAGGATAATTGTGTTTAGTTTTGCATTATTAACTACGGTAAAGTCTGGGTTTGGGCTTCTTAACCCTAGAACGCTGTTGCTAAAATTAGTAACACCATCACTAACGCCGGGTGATTTTTCCCGTATTGTAAAATACCCAATAAAAAGTACTTGTCATCAAAATATGACAATACATGACAAATTAGAGTAGTTTTCTTTTATTTTCAACTGTGCCATGTCTAACAAAATGAAAAAAAGTACCCTGAGGTAAACAAAACACCCATGCCTTCAGAGATGTCAAAGACAATGCTGAAGCTGCCCAGGGACCCATAACACTCAGACAAACGCAACATAATGAAAATCACGTAAACACGTTTGCTCGGGTGAAAATCACCCGGTGATAGTGTTCTAGGGTTAATTAATTGACTCTACTGTTAGCCCTGTTGTTGCACTTTAAAAAAATTCAAATTATTGACTAATGTGAATCAGCAAGAAGATTAGGATCAAATTAGGTGGGATGCAGGAATTTTGACTGCCTCATAACAATTACCAGGGTGAATACATCAAGCTTTTTTAGTGGAACTAATTGCAGGCAAATTAAGAGATAAAATCCTGGCTCACCGTCATGCCTAACTGGAAGCTTGAGTTTGGTTTTTTTTTCATATTAATGCCAAAACCTTAAATCTGACGCCATATTTTCACCATATATTATAGACATGAAAGCTGTGTAGGTCTTTTGGCATACTATGTTTTAAATTATGGTCAAGGATTGAACTACCAATTATGGCTTTTCAAGTCCTTTCATTTGAGTGCCTTTGTGTGCCTGGTACCTTCTCTGCAGTTCGCGACAGATGGCGCATGCTGTTGTCTTGTACTGTGTCGGATGTTATCTCATGCGCTACACAATTATCAGAATGATGTTTTGTGGCATCTAGGGCTCGTATCAGGGCCATGAAACACATCATGCTGAGCAGATTCACCCTCTGCGCGTATTAACAGTTCCTTGATTGTTATCATTAATCAACTCAATGAAGTGAGGGTTAACTGCACCTTGCTGTGGTGAAATGTTAGACTGATTGTTCGTTTCAGAGTTATTATTCATCCTCTAACTTTCAGAATTTTCTGATGTTTTTTAATTCCTCGATTCAGAGTTTGTACTTCGCGGGTGTTTTAGTGCAATTAACGGCCTGTTCTAAAATGTTCAAACACTGTGTAAAAGTGGGCAACTCACTATGCAGCTGTCGGAGGGTATTTAAAACTCAAAGTCTGTTTCTGTGGTGCAGTGGTTGGGCTCCGATGATGATGACCTCTGTTGGAGGAAATGTATATTGTTGCAGTGTTAATTTTTCTGTTCAGTCCAGCTCTTATGACAGTAAAGTTCAGTAAACACTGAAGATTCACATGAAGTTGAGTTGAAACTTGCAAAAGCTTGCAATGCACCTGTCTGCAACTTTCTGAAATCTGCTGGTTAAAACTAGTGCAATAAGATGACTGTGCATCGCTGCTTAGCAATGATGTTCTTCTGTGTCTTTGCCTGCCGGCTTTCCTGGTTGTTGGTAACCGAATGTTTTGTGGCATTTTTGAGGCTGTTCCTCAGATTAATGTGATCTTTGCTTTATTGAAAGCAGTGCTTTGCAAGCACCCGTCCCAGCTTCAATGGGATGTGTTGCAAATGTCACATTTCAAAGATGGCCATTTTCAAAATACAATAATGTTGCTCATTTAAAACATTATTTTCCTTTTTACTTTTTTCAGCTGAATGCAGGTGGAAAGGAATTTCCGAATTATTGTTAGCTGTTATCTTCATTTTGCACATTGTCCCTGTTCATCTGGAATTAACTCATTCCCTACGGCAACCCGCTGCCGACAGCGCGGCAAATTCTACCATTCCCTACGGTAAGCCGGTGACAGCGGCGTGGATGCCCATTCGCATTCCGATGAAAACGAAATCAGCTGACGATCGCGGTCATGGGCCACCTGTACCTCAATACTTTATATTGTGTAATTTTCAGGAAAAGTGTTCCGTACAAAGGCGACAATTTTATATTAAAGTATTCCGTAGGGAATGAGTTAAGAATTTAGAGCATAAAAATCGTTGTGTCCGTCAGGAATGTCACCAAACCCACTGTCTCTGGAAACCTGTGAACAGGCACTGTACATGTTTTTTTTTTTATCTGAAATTTCTGCCTCTGTTTGGACTTGGTTGACTGAATGCCAGAACAAGTTCAATTGTAAACCTGATAAAGTATAATTGGGACTCAACAGCTGCCAATGGACATTATTTCTATTTCCTGCTTGATCAATTCATTTGTGGAGAGACAAATCAATGAGACTACGAGTTAGGAGTGCGGTGCCATTTTCATATGGTAGAAATAGAATACCTTGCTAAATAGTAATTCTCTTGAGGTTTTGTTATGTTCAGTTTGGGAAAGATTCATACGATCAGCGACCTGTAAATTGTATCAAATGGCAGGGGGAACTAATGTGTCGTTTGATTATAGAGACTTGAGCAAACGGTTTTGTAATGTGTACATCGGCATTTCCTGCTCTCCAGCAGTGTCTTTTCCAGGGTCGGGTTCAAGTACTTTCAAGAATTGGATGCAACTATTTTTTTTTAAAAGTGCTTGCACGTGTATCAGAGTACTTCCTATTAATTCCTAAAGTACTAGTACTTCAAGTACTTTTCAAAGTTCTTGACCCATCTGTCTCCTAAGTGCTGACAGAGATCAGTCAAGTACTTTAAAAAGTACTTGGACGCAAGGACATGTACTCATTACTAGGTATTAGTAGGCATTAGGCCTAATGCAAAATATTATTTGGCTAATGCCTAATATTAGGCATTATTAGGTAGTACTCAGATGCAAATACAAGCACTATGGTATGTAAAACAAATGCTTCCATACAATTCTCAAAAGCACTTGGAAGTACTTGGCCCCAACTCTGGTCTTTTCTATGCAGAGTCACTGCAGCACTCTGCGGCTAATCTTACTCGTACATACTGGTGGTTAAGGAAGGCATGTACTGTTGATCCATGCATTCCAACATTAATCTTATCATAGGAATATGGTGACACACATTGAAGGCGCCGTCCTCTAATCACATGAGGACAAGGAATAATTCTGTCGTCCATGTTTACTTTTGGTCTCTTATTTTCAGGTCTTTACTTGTGAGTTTCAGACACGAATCTTTTAACTGCAGCTTGCATGCCGAGGCACACTTTTGGATTTGGCATCATTAAGTGCCGTGAAGTATTTTCCTGCCTCCTAATTTTGTCTATTTTTGCATATTTGTCACACAAAATGGTTGCAGGTCTTCATATGCAAAGTAATATACAACAAGGAGAACACTATGGGTTATAAAATACAGTTTATAATAAGTTATAAAATACAGTTTATAATAAGCTATCATTTCATTTTTAGAATGAAAAAGACTGTCCAACACATAGTATATCACCCATTTGAAAAAGTAATTGCCTCCCTAAAATGAATAACTCTGCACCTTTTGCAGCTGCTGATAACTTGAGACCAAACTCTTGCATCGTGGTGGACGAATTTTCAGAAATGCTTTAATGAAGCCATATTGGAGGGTTTTTGAGAATGAACTGTAAGTGTTTGATCCTGACACAGTGTCTAAGTGGGGTTCAAGTCAGGACTTTTTAAATCTAAATTTTGAGCCATTCGGCAGTTTCTTTTGTAGTGCTTTGAATCATTGTCCAGAGATGGACTTCCTTGTGTGCTGCAGATCATTGTCCTGCGGCATGACCCACCTGCGCTTCAGCTTTTGGTCTGATGACCGGGGATTGTCCCTCAGGATTTTCTGGCAGAGAGCAGAATTCATGGTTTCAGAAATTATGGCAAGTCACCCAAGGGCGTGTTTCCCAAAAGCGTAGTTGCTTTAAGTTAGCGACTTACATAGTTTGTCCATTCAAAGTCAGTGGGCATTACCATCTGTGATTTTGGGAAACGCACCTCAGGTCCTGAAGTAGCAAAAGTGGCTTCAGATCATTTCACCATCACCACCATATTTGGCTGTTTAGATGATGCTCTTATTGCAGAAGGCTGTGTCAGCTCTACGCTGGATATATTGTAGACTTATGAACGCTGACCTTAACTGAGGGCAGGGGAGGCCTGCAGTTCAACAGATGTTATTCTGGGTTCTTTTTAGACCTCCTGGCCTCCTGCAGCCACAATAAGGAAGGCTCAGTGCAGTTCCAAGTTTAGTTTCAACTGGGCTTCAATAATCAGTCCTTGGTGTGTCTAGTGAAATTGATCCCAATTATGAATTCTGTTAGTTCAGATGGTTGATTTAGTAACTGAGGGGTGATTACTTTTTCACATTGGGCCGCGTAGGGTTGGATAGCTTTTTCCTTCAGTGAAAGAAATCATCATTTAAAAATTACATCTCTGTGTAACTCAGGTTATATTAGTCAAATATTTAAATTATTTTGATCATTTGAGTGTGACAAATATGCAAAAATTGATGAAATTGGGAAAGGGGAAAATAATTTTTCACACCACCGTGGAGTTAGAACTTGATTAGTCAGTTTAACTGTGAAAAGGATATAGGGCATGTGTTTAGATAACTTTTTTGATGTAAGGAAATTTTTATAATGACTAATGTCCCGTTCTTTCTATCCTTTGTTGTCTTGTGTTTTGCATTATCTGACCGAAGCCAAATTGGGTAAGTCTGTGCATAAAATATTTAAAAATTAAACTAACCATGAATGCTGCATGCAGAAACTAATTTCTAAAAGCACATTTCTGACAGAATTAATCCACCTGTGTGTCCTTTTCACCAAGGCCATGCCAGAGTCTGAGATTAAAACTTTGCTTCCGATTCATTTGCATGATATTTGCTGATGCTGTGGTGCACTTTACATGATTGCAGGACAACCTGGTGTCTTAAATGCCCGTGGTATTAAAATATGCACGTTCCTAGAAATACACACTAATTATTAGATCCTGTTTGCTGTTCCAGTCTAAATGGCAAATGTCTCATTTCATTGGTGATTTGCAAGTCTAATGGAGCTTTTACTTTTGAAAGATTGATGTAATCATATAGAGTGAATGATCAATCTGAAATGAAGAAAACATTTTTTTTCAACTTTAATTTCTTTGTCTTGAACAGATTCTGTTTTTTCTTAGGGGTTCAAATAAAATACTTCTTTTAATTTATTTCCAAAATTGACACTCATAACCTGGTGTTCTATTTATTTGCAATGATTATGCTTCAAAGGGTTGCTTGACTGAAATTATTTTTTGCTTGGTGTTGCATTGTATTGGAATGTTTCTTTTCATGGCTTTTAATTAACATTTTAATCACTGAACATTGAGAGGGTTTGATTTATTCGCTGAAGCGATGAAACAGTGTTTTGAAAATGAGTAAATGAGTTTCACTAGTTTCTAAGCTTGTAGACATGGACCAGTCCATAGCAACTTCCCGCCTTAGAGATTGATGATCGAGCTGATGATCGAGTTCCAGGATTAAATTCCCTTTGGTGCAAATTAATGGCATTTTTTTCCCGGACACAAGTGTTTTAACCCTTTGACACCCAGCTTGTATAAATGCAAACATGACTGCTCTGCCCAAGTTAATTAGGACCACTCCTATATGATTCAGATATGGTCAAACGTTTTATCAAATTAACCATGGCATGTCTTGCTTTGAAGTAGTAAAATTAAATGTTGCTTGCACGTCCCAGGACAAGTTGAATGCATTTATTTACTGCAAAAATAGCAGATTTTACATATCGAGAGCAAATATTCAGAGATGCATGATCAATTTGAATTTGAATCTTTGCTGAAGACCTAGATCAGTATAATCCAGCGTGTAACTACTTAGTTTGAATGAAATCTCTGTATACTGGCGCAGAAGGTTTAATTGTGAGCGGTAGATTTAAAAAAGTAATTAGATTGTGAACTGGTGAGAAGAATGGGAAATTAAATGCATCTAGCTGGTTACATGAATCTTAGATATCCAACTGCCATTTACCAGAATTGAAGGTTGGAGGTACCCAGAAATGCACTTAGTAACATTAGACTTCATCGATTTGCAGCAATCTTCTGCAATTTAAGATTAACATGATTACAATTTTATGAAAATAAACTCAAAATGCCAAGGTGCAAAAAATATTATTGTCTATTAATGTTCCAGTTGAATTTGCCAAAAGTACAGATTTATTTACAGCCCTAAAACAGAAAAGGTTGGAACGTTGGGCTCTAAATTCGTTGCCCAGGTACAGGCGCGGCGCAGGCGCGGCGAATGGGGGGAGCGCTGCGCCAACGGGGTGTATTCAGGCGTAGTTTGCAATTTCGCGCCCGGCGCAAGTACTCCTCTGTCCCACCTCTGTCCCTCCTGCTGGTGCAAGTGGCAAAGAGGGAGGAGAGAAGGCGTGTTTGGGTATAACACAGCCGAGTCAAATCTTCACCAATCAAATGAGCTCCTCTCCTCACCTTTAATGTGTTGGAATGTTGAAGCCTCTGTCCTACATCTGCATGATGCGTTAATGTTGCATTTTACTTTGTTGCTTCAGGCATGTTTTCTGCTCCGCTTACATCTATATTTAGCATTATGAATATGAGTTAGCTGGCTAGTTAGGGCATTCATGAATTATTACCATTCACAAACTTGAGTAGAATTTCAAAACGAAACTACGTCAGATCATTCGAACTTATGAAGTTGGAATGAAATGCAATGGTTGCTCATTTATTTCTTCTGCCTGCATTATTGGGAAGAGAAACGATGGATAGCGTGTTCCTATTATTACACCCTGTTGCTGCTTAAAATTGCGGGATTAACATGCATGGACAACAATGCAAGATCCGTTACACATTAATTTTCAATATGTGATCTTAACTCAGTACGAGATCATAGCAATCAGGCTGTATTCCTTTCCCCACTAAAAACGATAAAACCTAAGTGACAATAATAGAATTAAGCCGCTTGCAGATTACATTCAAAGTCAATGCAAATACACGAATACACGCGTGTATTCGCGTCTTTGCATTGACTTTGAATGTAATCAGTTGTGCGAAAAATTCGTTTTGCGTCCGATGTGAAAGCAGCTGAAGGACACAAACCCACATAGCCTACACACGCACTCACGCGCCACATGCACACAAACCTGCCTGTGAGGTTTCGGTGACGTGTGTGCACTGTGCGCCGGTCAGCCAAATTACCATTGTACAGAAGCTGAACCAGGTTGGAGCTGGTGAGCTTTCTGCGCAATTTCATTGGAGCCTTTTGCCACGAAATTGTCACTGCGTCTTGATGAATATGTGACACCTCCCCCTGCTACGCCACCACACCCATCTTGGCGCACGTCCGTCTACCAAATTGCCAAAGTGGCTTTGCATGGTGTTGCACCGCACAAAATTACCACTGCGCGGGCTGCACCGGAGGAAATTACCACTGCGCAGGCTTTGCCACACTGCGCAACCCTGCACTACGCCAAGAAATTAGAGCCCGATACGTTAAAATTAAATTAAATTGAATTGTAAATTATGTTGAAAAGAGTACAAAAACACATCATTTGATGTTTCACTGCATGAATTTTATTGACTTTTCAAAGTATACGCATTTCAATGTTGATTCTTACATGATATTTGGAAAAAGAGGGGACGGTGAAGTTTGTATAACTTTATGCTACCTTTAATTTCCACTACACTTAATAAGCATTGAGGGACTGATAATGACAAGAGATTAAGTGTTTCAGGTGTAAGTCTGTCCTATAGTTTGTACAAACAGGCCTTACGTTGCACAACAGTTGGTGTCTTTGTTGCATTTTGCCTTTCACAAAGCACCAGATGTGTTCTGTTGGGGACTGTAGGCATTCCAGTCCAGCACCCTTTCATTACGCAGGCATGCCTTTGTAATGTGTGTGGATTGCGGTTTGCATTGTTTTGTTGAAAGTTTGGTATCACTTGCAAATTTCTTTGTTTCCAAAGAAAAATACATTTTCATGCATTTCACAAACATTTCTTTCCATTTCAGAAACATTTTTATCCATTTCACAAACGATTAAAATTAATCAGATGATTTTCAATCAATGATCTACATTTTTGCATAGCGGCCTATTATCAGCAACTGTCAGTCCTCTGCATCAATCTCCTGGTATGGCTGCTAATCCAAGTTAAGCATTTTATAAGGCTGATTGATTATTAGAAAACACTTCTGCAAATGTGTTGCACAGCTGAAAACCGATGAACTAATAAGGGAGCACAAAATGGAGCAGGGCATTCTTGAGGTTGGTTTAGTACCTGAAGCATCAGCAGTTGTTTGTTTGTTCACAGGCTCAAAATGGCCAGAAAGAAAGAACTTCCTTTAGAGACCCGTCAGTCTATTGTTGTGCTTAGAAAGGAATGTTATTCAATGTGAGAAATTGAAAACTTAAAATCTCTTACCATGCTGTCAACTACTCCCTTCAGAGAGCAGCACAAACTGGCACTAACAAGGACAGAAAAAAGGAGTGGGAGGCCCCGACGCACAACTGTGCAAGAAGACAAATATCTGAGAGAGTGTAGTTTAAGACAAAGACGCCTCACAGGTTGTCAACTAGCAGCTGCGCTAAATAGTTCCCGTCAAACATCAGTTTCATTATCAACAGTGAAGGTGTTTTTTTTGATGAAGGGAAAGTTTGAAGTACATATTCATCATTTTCCATTAAAATCATTATTTCTAACTCAGACAATGTCAGCATGTTCTGTTCAAATTTCCTATTTAGACTAATTTCATGGAAAACAAGAAAATTTCTGAGTGATTCCAAACTTTTGAGCGGTAGTGTATGTATTGGCATCCTTGGAAAAGATGTCATCTTGAAGGCGGCACATGTTGCTCCACAATATGAGAGTAGTTATCAGCATTAATGGTGTCTTCTCTGAGGTGGAAGGTGCCCTTTACTTGGGCGTAGACGCAACCCAATATCATGACAGAGCATCGCTTTTGGACTTTTTGCTGGTGACAGTATTTTTCTTCTGTTGTCTGAGGCGTTTCCTCCAAAAATGATCTGAAATATTGATATGTCTTACCACAATATGCATTTCTGCAATGTGCGGGTGATCGAAGGTGCCTCAGAGCCCAGAGAAGTCGACGGCGCTTCTGGACAGTTTTAACGTAGGGCTTCCAGTTTGGACTGTTAAGTTTTAACTCGCATTTTTGGATGTAATGTCATATTGCAGTACTTGACAAAGGTTTGCCAAAGCACTGAGCCCATGTAGTTATATCACTTGTAGATAAATGGTAGTTATTGATGCAGTGCCATCTAAATGATCAAAGATCACTGGTATTCAGCTAAGGCTTGCATCATTGTCCTTTACGTTCCTCAGGATTCCTTGAATTTTTCTATTATGCTATACACAATAGAGGGTGAAATATCAAAGTCAGTTTGAACATTGTTTTTAAACCTTTCAAAGACTTTTTCATACATTTGTTGGCATTTTGGAAATCCATGGCCCAGCTTGATACCTGACAGTGTTGGGCTCTCCCGGACGTTACATTTCGTTAACCTCACAGCATAATTGTCCAAGTCATTTTTTGGCTTACTGTTGCAGTATCAAAAAAAAAAAAACAATGTGTTTGCTAAAAATTATGTTTTTTCTTGTTTTTCAAAAACATTTGAATATGATTTATGGAACTATGCTATAAGGCTAATGTTTTGTGATTTCAGTCACCTGGTAACATCAGCTGTTTCAAACCACATCATTTAACAAAATTTAAAAAAAAATCTCTCTGCTTGGCCTAAATTGGCCCCGTCCCGACTCTTTTGGAATGTGTTAAAGGCCTGAATTGCAAAAAAAAAAGATATGTTTACTAGTGAAAATGAATTTGACTGGATAAAACATTTAATGTCTTGTCTCCATACTGTCTGTAATTATATAAAAGTCAAGGTAAATTCAAAAATGGCTGCTTTTTGTTTTTATGTGAATTTAACACTCCATCACAAGTTTTTTTCAAGTTGGGGTTGTAATAATAAACAGATTCACCAAAATTAAGGTTTTAAAGTTATTAGCTCCCTGGTTTAGCTCCTGGTGCTATGAACCCTGACAGGGATAGTGGATTGGAGTCTCTCTCCATACTATTTGACACAGTTAGGGCCAAATTTGGAGATATTTTGGATGACTCCTCATTGCAGATCCTTTCAAGATCTATTATGAGCTTGGGTTTGCACTTAGAAACTGCTCTCGGCACTTTAGGCTGCAGGTTTTTGAATGAATTGAGGTCTGCTAACTGATGGTCATGGCAGAACATTAATAATTTGTCCTAGAACCATTTTTGCTTTGATTTTGCAGCATGTTTTGGGTCATTGTCTTGCAGTAAAGCCCACATATGGCCAAATCCCTCTGTGGCAGAATGAATTCACACAGAATGGTACAGAAAATGTATTTTAGAATTTATATGTATATGACTCCTCAAAAATATTTTCAGTGCTCACAAAATATTTGTTGTGTATACCGAAATCCACATATATATATATATATATATATATATATATATATATATATATATATATATATATATATATATATATAAAGAGCTTCACAAATGTTTTTATGATGCGTGCACAAATATTTTTGTTTTAAATGTATGTAAAAAAAATCCACAAATATACTTATTTAAAAGAATTAGCAATTTTCTTCAAAAACACATTTTGGCTATTCGGACATTCGGAGAATTCTTCTGTGCTTTTTGATTAAACACCGTCACAGTGAAGATTTGTTTCATGGTAATGACAGAATACTAATAGGATGGAAAATAAAAATATAACAACCAATATAGATTCATCACTGTGGTAAGTATGAGTGATTGTGGTAAATATGAGAATACATTCATGCATATGCAGCAATAATAATTTGTGTGCGCTGTAAAATATTTTGTGGAGTCTTTTGTGTACAGTGTAACTCCCAAAATACATTGGTAAATCCGTCTGTGAGCTCTCATTCACTGTGAGACTGATCTGACGCTGATCCGTCTGTGAGCTCTCATTCCCTGTGAGACTGATCTGACGCTGATCCGTCTGTGAGCTCTCATTCACTGTGAGACTGATCTGACGCTGATCCGTCTGTGAGCTCTCATTCCCTGTGAGACTGATCTGACGCTGATCCGTCTGTGAGCTCTCATTCACTGTGAGACTGATCTGACGCTGATCCGTCTGTGAGCTCTCATTCACTGTGAGACTGATCTGACGCTGTAAATCTCAGCCCTCCTGCAGAGGAACCAGATACTCAGCCTAAGTCCCCTGATACTTGGTGGAATCCATTAAGCCATCTTAACCCGTTCTCTGGGCCTCTGGAATGAATTCAGTCCCATATTGTCTATATCAGAATATACTGTAGCTCAAAGTGCAGACTTTTAGGTCTCAGTTAATTGTGTGGAGTGTTGAAGCCAGAGCACTGTAATGTACTGTTATCTGCAGTTGATACAATATTAAATCATAATTGGGTGATTTGTTCTGATGTTCTAGGCACAGCTGGAACATGTGAAAGCATTTGAACAGGCAAAAATACCTTTCAGAGATGAGCTTCCCTCAAGGCAGGCCCAACTAGACGCCCTGCGGAACACCGAGGAGTTTGATGTCCTTATTGTGGGAGGCGGAGCCACAGGGTCAGGTTGCGCCTTAGATGCTGTCACTCGAAGTGAGTTCATCTTGAAGCACATCAATTTGAAATTTCTGTTAACTCTTCACTATTCCTTTGGATTCTTTTTTTAAGATCTCGCACATCAGTTTTCCATTGTAGACTTTGCTTGCGCTCATCGCCGTCGTTCATGTGTATCTTGTGCTGCCCATGAATGTGTGGACCAATCAGTCTTTTTCCAGATGGCAAGGAAACCTCACGAGGATGCTGTGATACTTCTTTTGATCCATGATTTAGTTGATTTTTATGATTTTTTTATCAACAGCTCCTTTCAGCAGACTGAACCCCAAACCATAATATTACCACGTCCGTTTCACACGGGATTAAACAGTAATTTTTGAAACGTTCTCCAGCTCTACGGCCTCATAAGTTCTGCTTTTGGGTGAGAAAATGTTTATTGTTGTTGCCAGTCCATTGGTGTGCAGTCCTTAAATTTCTTGGCAAACTTAAGTCTTTTTTTGATGTTGCCAGCCCTTGGCAGCAATGCGATTAATCAGACCATTTTCACACAGGTGTCTGATTTGATGACTTGATTTGTTTACTTTCACACACGGATAACGAACATCAGAGGTACTTAACTACTCTTTGGCACCTCTGTTGCCTCTGGTTTTCAGTGAAACTGGCTCTTTGAAACATTTGGTGTTTCTCTCAGTGTCATGGCAGCATTTAATGCTTTCAGCATCATGTAAGGCCAGAATGCGACTATAATTCATCTCAGAGAGCTCCTTCCATCGCACCATCGTGTTTAACACTGTGACGCTGCTCAAAGTTCATGTCCCCTTATATACTGGAACAACTGACCATCAGAGGTAATTTTGCAGAATACTGTTGCCTCAAACCAGTTTAAACAAATTTTTTTTTTAGCATCAATAGTCATGTGACGCCTGTGTCGACTTTCAATTGTTTTCAATTGTTCAATCTGATGTTTTCTTTAGTGTTTTTGTTTTTTTTACCCACATTTTCACCTCAAACTATTTGTGGGTGTGATATTTTTTGTTCTAATGCTTACAATATTTTCACCAAAAACACCTAGAGAGGTAATTTATTAGAACCTCTATTCGACAGAAGTGGTCGTGCATAATCATCACTGCACTCTAAAGTAAGTCCAACTGAAATGGACAAATCTTTTATTTTTGTTTTTGCCAGGATTTTAAGTAGCACTTATTTGCCTGCCTGATATTGCACAGCCTCATGTCCATTGTGGTCAAGTTGATTCCGAAGCCCTGTGAGCAGAGGCTGGAGAGGAGGCCTTTAGAGAGAAAAAGGGAAGCCGTTCAACTTGGAGAATTTGAGCTATGGAAAGAAGAGCCTGCTAAACCCATTCCGCAAATCTGAAAGATGACACTCTGCATCCCGCATGAGTCCTCAATCCCGCCGCTTCCATTAAACCATTAATCAATTATCTGTGGTGTTGGTTTGAGGCAGCCTTAATCTGCCTCTTTTCTGTCTTCAGTTCAACTCTCTAATAGTTGTCCCATGGAGGCTTGGATACCACCACAGTCCCCCATTCCTAATCCATATTTATTATTTTTTTCTATGGTCTTTTCAAAATTGGGATTTGCAGCCTGAATTCCTCGGAGGAATCTCTGCGGCTCCCATTGAAGTAGCTACTAATGAAATGGAGAGTATTTAGTGCAGTAGTCAGCGTGACTTCTCTGTTGCCAAACAACTTCCTGCTGGAAAAAAAGTAGTTTTTTTTTTTACAATGTGGCTTATTTCCTGTGAAAACTCATTAATTATTCTGTAGCACTACTTTTAATTTGACATAACAGCTTGCAATTAATTATTTGAGCATCAAGCTTATTTTTGTTTTTGATTTAAAGTGCAGTGCAGTTTGACCGGGAAACTAATTGCTTTTGATCAGCTCATCTGAAATATCATCTTTGGTTCAGTTTCTTTGCTTGTTTTTTTTCTCCAAATCATTTGTTTCCTCTCAGATGGACTGAGATGTTGAACCTTGATGTTTGTTATTTGAATGGGCAGGCCAGACTCCCTCCTGGATGTGCAGTATTAGGACCAGGAAGAGGGACTCTGGAAGCCTCAGTAATGCGCAGTGCTCGGAGTGCTGATATGCTGGTAACTGTTAATCTGGTTCTTAGTTATATGCCCTCGTCCCCAGATCTTAAAACGGCGCTCGTGGAGCGAGATGATTTCTCATCTGGGACCAGCAGCCGGAGCACCAAACTCATTCACGGAGGAGTCCGATATCTGCAGAAAGCCATCATGAAATTAGATTACGACCAGGTAAACACTCCTCTTCTGACGCTGAAGTCCGGCTCGGTTTGGTCATATGGCTTAATTCTCCCTGTTCTTTCATCTCTCCCTGTGAGCCACTGTCCGCCGTCAGTCTGTTGTCTGTCCTTCTACCTTTTCTCCAAACAACATTTCGTTACAACAACATCTTGTTCCATGTGGCTTATTTGGATCAGACGTGTTCCCCTCATGGCCCCGCCCACGAGGTGTTATTTTGCAGCAGGATTCTGATCCCAATATGGCTGTCCATTCCTTTGATTGGCTGATGCATTTTCGACTTCTCCAGTTTCACTAATCAGATTTGGATCCGACTGAGTGTATTTATTTGTCTCGTGGCCCTGACCGAGTTTTGTTATTTTTTGGCTCGATTTGGAATCCAGTATGGCCTCCCTGGCCTCTGATTGGCTGACACATTTCCAACTTCTTTTTAGGTTCTACTAGGCAGATTTGGACCAGACTTGGTACAGATGTTATGCTGCTGACCAAGTGTTGTGTTTTTTTTTTGGCTCATTTCAAAATCCAGTGATTGGGTGACACATGTTCAACTTCCTCTGTGTTCCGGTGGTTAGATTTTGATCAGACTTGGTGCGAACGACTGTCTCATAGCCCTGACTGACTGTTGTTGTTTTCATGTCGATGCAGGATCCAATATGGCTACCCTAGACTCTGATTGGCTGACGCATGTTCGACTTCTTTGCCACTTGGTACATTTGGACCAAACTTGCCGCTTGTTCGCCTCTAAGCCCTGACCAACAGTTGTTATATCTTACGTCGATATGGTCCAGTATGGTTGTGCTGATATGTGACAGGCTGGCACAGTTTCCCTTCTTTCTCAAGGCGCAGTTGAAGATTTGGATCAAAATTGCTGAAAGTTTTCGAAGTCTTGGTCGGCATGAAGTTGAAATGTTGATGTTTTTTTAGTGCATGGATCAAAAATCCACTTAGTATGGAATTCTCTAGACCGATTTGCTCACCCAGTTTTTCTTATATTATAGTGACTTCACACCGAGTTAATAGTGCATTTAGTGCTACAACTGATTGTTTAAAGTTGAACATCCCTTCAGTTCTTGCTGTAAATGATGACTTGACTACAACAGCCAGTCCCTAAGCGCACTGATGTTTGCTTTATAGCTCTGCATAACTGAAACGAATTATGATGTCAAATCAGGTGAGTGATACAGGCCCCTTGAGACTCTTGTATTTTAAACACACTTCGCCCTTCTTTCATTTGTAATAACATCTGACATGTAACTGTATTCTAGCAGTTATAAAAATTCATAAAAATTATGTTTCTACTTAATTTAGTACTTGATGGTGAAAGAAGCACTCCAAGAGCGTGCCAACCTTCTGGACATCGCACCGCACCTGTCCGCACCTTTACCCATAATGCTGCCAGTGTACAGGTGAGAACGAGGAATTAATCATTTTATTTGGAGTGGACTGGTTAATTACATAAATATATGTAAATCAGGAGATCATTCACTTTTCAAATCTGAGTCACACTGAAGATTTTAAAGGGACAGTTCTTCCCATCTTGCCTGGCCGAGTTTTGGGTATTTTGACCGTAAAGATATCTGCCTTTGCTTGAATATAATGGAGCGAAATGGCATTATTCTTGTGGTATTCAAAGCATCAAAAAAAAAAAAAGAAAAATTGAAAATTTAGTAAAGCAGTGTCTCTTTCCTGAAATTGTGGGCCCGTTACTCAAGTTTAACCCGCTCACAACATCGTCTGCAGTTTATCTAGGGACTATTTTTTTTCGTCCAAACTATTTTTTGTACCGACCTACACCCATTGTTTTGTTACATTTTGTTCCATGATATTCAAGAGAAGGCAGACATCTCTCTGGTCAATATCTCCTCAACTCGGCTACTTGCATCTATTCAATCTGGAGGGATAAATAGCTCTACAGCTAGGAGGAAAGTCATTCTGGGTTGAACAGTCTTTTTAAGATTAACTAAGATCAGGTAAAACTCTTGTTGGAAACTTTTGAATGTTGCATTATTCTGTGAGGCTAAAATTTCCCATCCTGCAACATGCCTCCTCCCCCAGCCTTTTTCAGATGCCAGGGATTCACTTCATTAAGCCTCCTGTACCTTGACCTTCTCGTCATGCATGATGAATACTGTCTTTTCTGGTCTTTAAAATGGTGACGTGCATCTTATTTATGATGGCTGAAGAAAACTGCATTTCTGTGCTGGGAGATTCCTGCCTCTTGATGCAGTGAAACATGCACATCATACCTCAGATTTTTGGCCTCCACGTAAATCCATACTTGGGGAAATTACTTCATTAAAGGGGAAATATTTTGGATTGTGATTCCATTGGATTGAAAAGGGTTATAGAGTCAGGAATGGCATGATCTTCAGTGCTGCGGAAATACAATCCCAGTTCCGAAATAGTTGGGACGAAGTGTAAATTGCGAATAAAATCAAAATGCAATGACTTTCAGATCACATGAGCCAATATGATATTTACAATAGAACAAAGATAACATTTCAGATGTTGAAACTGAGGCATTTTTAATTTTTATCCACAAAATTAGCTCATTTCAAATTTTCTGGCTGCAACACTTACAAAAAAGTTGGGACACAGGCAAAAAAGCACTGAAAAAGCAATTAATATAGAAGAGAATCAGCTGAAAGAACATTCAGCAAGTAATTAAGTTCACTGGCATCAGGTGTGTAACATGATTGGCTATGAAAGGGATGTCTTAGAGAGGCTGAGTCTCTCAGAAGTAAAGATGGCCAGAGGCTCTCCAACCTGTGAAGGCTTGCGTAAATAAATTATGGAATACTTAAAAAACAATGTTCCTCAACGTCAAATTGCAAAGGCTTTGAAGGTCTCATCATCGACAGTGCATAACATCATCAAAAGATTCTGAGAAACTGGAAAAATCTCTGTGCGTGAGGGACAAGGCTGAAGACTTTCGCTGGATGCCCGTGATCTTTGGGCCCTCAGACGCCACTGCTTCACTCACTGGCATGATTCTGTCAAAAAGGAAACCATTGTTGAGCATGATCCAGAAGCGCCGCCGTGTTCTGTGGGCCAAGGCTCATTTAAAATGGACTGTAGCAAAGTGGCAAAGTGTCCTGAGGTCAGATGAGTCCATATTTGACATTCTTTTTGGAAATCATGGGCGTCGTGTCCTCCATGCTAAAGAGGAGAAAGGCCACCCCTCCTGTTATCAGCGTTCAGTTCAAAAGCCAGCATCTCTGATAGTATTGGGATGCATTAGTGCATATGGTGTGGGACACTTGCATGTTTTAAAAAGCACCATGAATACTGAAAAGTCTCTAAAGGTTTTAGAGCAACATATGCTCCCCTCTAGACGACATCTATTCCAGGGAAGGCCTTGTGTATTTCAGCAGGACAATGCAAAACCACATACTGCAGCTATAACGACAGCATGGCTTCGTAGTAGAAGAGTCCGTGTGCTGAACTGGCCTGCCTGCAGTCCTGATCTTTCACCGATTGAGAACATTTGGCACATAATTAAACGAAAAGTCCATCAAAGGAGACCCAAAACTCTCCAGCAGCTGGAAGCCTGTATTAAACAAGAGTGGGATCATATTCCAATGGCTAAACTCAAGAAACGTGTCTCCTCAATGCCCAGACGCCTCCACTCTGTGTTAAAAAGAGGAGGGGATGCTACACCATGGTAAACAGGCCCCTGTCCCAACTTTTTTGAGACCTGAAGCAGCCATCAAATTAGAAATGAGCTCATTTTGTGGATAAAATTGTAATATTTCTCAGTTTCAACATTTGCCACGTTATCTCTGTTCTATTGTGAATAAAATACCGGCTGGTATGATTTGAAAGTCATTGCATTTTAATTTTATTCACAATTTACAATTTGTCCCAACTATTTTGGAAACGGGGTTGTACATTTGACCCCCTCTTGATATCCTCTTCTGTTTTTGAATATTTGTCACTCTAAATGCTTTCTGATCTACCTACTAAATGCCGTATTAGAAAAGGAGAACCAGGGTACTTCATATATTGCAGGAAAACATTTATTCCACTCCTTTATCACCAATGTGAAAAAGTAATCACACCCCAAACTCAGTTACTGGTTGTGCTGCCTTCATCCAAGACAAAACCTGTGGGAGAAGCTGAAGAGTAGAGTCACTAAATGTGGGCCGAGTAGAATTCCAGTATTAAGGACCACACCTATTTCTACACAAGTTTCAGTAACTGCCTGGTGTAGTTAGCAAATCCACTCTTGCTAACTTCCTGCTCTGTTGAATCTAAATATCTCTTAAATGGAATGCCTCTAGAAAAATGAAGCCTCATCTCAGAGGACTTGAACTTGCGCCGCGATCCAAATACTGTAACTGCAGGAAGTGATGAGAATGAAAATTATTGGAATATATCAGTTTGATAAAACGACTGCTAAACCATTTTCTTTATAGGAGCTCTGGCCATGTGCCGTGAGAGCCATTATCTTCAACTGGAGAGAACTTAAGACCGGTACGATTTGATCTCGGATGTGGTCGTTGTGTGCAATTCTACCGTTAGATAGGGACTTCGCAAAAATTGTGTCAATGGGAGAGTTGGAGGGCAAAAATCATGGCTAAACAAGAACATAAAGGTTTGTTTCAAATTTACAAAAGAAATTCTCGATCCCTAGCCCAATGGAATTCTATTTTGTGAACTGATGAGTCGAATGTGGAACATTTCTGAGGAAAAGGGTCCAGTTACATCAGGTGTAAAGCTAAATTTGCAATGAGTAAGAGTGACGGTGTGATAATTCTGTGAGAGCCTGAGAGCCTTGCCTTAGTTTACTGAACTGTGGATTTTGCCAGAAAAGCAGGAAAATGTTCAGTCATCAGTCCGTGACCTGAAGCTCACGCACAGGAGAGGTATCATGTGCAGGAATGGCTCAAAAGAAGAAAAATTAAGATCAATCAATCAATAACCTTTATTGCAGGGAAGTCCCACTGGGACAGAGGTCTCTTTAGCAGGGGAGCCCTGATCACAGTAAAACAGTTACAATGGAAGAGTGAAGAGAAACCTCACACACAGAGGACACAAAAGTCACGAACAACGATTTCAGATTAAAGCAAGTACAAGTTTTAAACTAGAATAAAACATGATAGAAATTAATTAAAAAAAAAATATGTATATATATATAAATAAACACATAAGAACATAGGACAGAGAAAAATAAATAAGCAAATCCTATCATAAACTAAAAGCAAATACATACGAGGGAAGTTTGCCTAGCAAAGCTTTATAAATAAATTAAATAAAATGTAGCTTCCTTGTAAAATGAAGGTAAAACCACCCCACAGAATTATATAACACACAGTGATGGGTTCAGACACCATCACCAGTGATGAAGCGCAATGCACCACCATGATAGATTACATCCAAGCATCTTAACTTACTAACAGAGGCCTGTAAAGGACATCTCCGTAATCAAAAATGGGTAAAACTGTTGCCATGACAATCCTCTTCCTATTGTCCAAAGAAAAACAGGACCTGTTTCTGTAAAGAAACCCGATTTTCATTCTAAGTTTCTTGGACAGGGTGGACACATGCGTCTTTAAAGAGAATCATGATCCAACCAGATACCCAAATATTTGTTAGACTGAACCTGCTCAATTTGAGCACCAGTCACTGAGAAAATGGAGTCACCTGGTATAACTGCACTCTGTGCAGATCCTGTTTCAAGTCCTGATTTGACCCCCATTGAAATGCTGTAGCAGGATCTTAAATGGGCAATTCATACTTAGAAATCCTCTAGTGTGGCTGAATTAAAGTAATCCCAGATCAAAGAGTGGGCAAGAATTCCTCTTCTCCTATGTGTGTATTTTGTATGCAGGCATGAGGCCACATTGCATCCCAAATATGAGTAACAGAGGAAATGTACTCTCGCCCGTTCGTGTGTACCATCGGTGTCAGGGATATCAGCCCAACTCCTGCCTCCAGGCTAATGCTTGTCGAGAAGCAGCGCACAGGGAAATAGCTACCAGGGAACGATATATTGTTGATCGGTGAACAGGGAAATGAGTGTGGGTCCTTGATATATCGGCAACCAGCAGGTCTAGGGTTAGGGTTGGATAATGGCTCATCCAGAACAGCTGTCTGTTGAATGGATGCATTCAATGTATTAGTTAGATGCCTTTATTGCCATTTTATTAAAAACACAATGAAATTAGGGGGGCTTGTCCAGTAGGTGCTTCTAGAACCTCAACAAACAACATTGTGAAACTAGTCAGGTTCGTAGGTTTTTGGGCTGTTATTTCAGCCTTGTACACCACCTCAATGGGAAAAAGAAACAATCAAGATGTGCCTGAAAGATGGGCTTTCTGCTTTAATTCACGGTTTTTATCAAGAGTGTTGATATCAAATTGTAACGATTACAGCTGTTTATTTCTATACATCTACTACAATTTTAGGGGCTCAGAGGTATCCGGGAAAACTATCAAAGTCCCTACTTCAGGGTTTTCCACACATGGACCATTGTACGGCGGGCCGCCACAGAATCAACTCGTGCTGTTCAATCCCGCCACAATGCGATTTTCTCTTTCGCATTCTCTTGTGTGCGCGCAAAAAAAATAAAACACGGTAAAATAAAAAAAGTACTGGAAAATGCGGAATGTTTGCGATGTTAGTGCACTGCCCCCCCCTGGTCAACAAAAGGAAAAGCATCTCTTCCCCCCCCTCGGCCTTCAGCACAGTCGTCCTCAGCCACCGCTGCCTCTCCGGCATCCGTTTTGCTTTCTGCTCGTGAAATGAAGCAGTTGGATGCAGGTCAGCTGCAGAATTCTTCACTTCTTTGCCGTCACATGTCTTGGGTCACTTTTACAGTGTGTGTCGGATCTTTCCCGCTCTGGGATGTTGCTCCGGAGCTGTAAACGATTTTTCTGTAGGCATGATGACAACAGGGGACTCGCGGGCGTAACAGTCTCGCTTGTAAATATTGCTTGCCAACATCCCAATTTTCCGCATAGTTGAATAAATGGTGGATATCGACAACATAATTCAAAAACACTTTAATTTGTCAAGAAGAAATATTTCCGAATAGCACTGATATTGGGAAATATTTCTTCACCCAAAGAGTAATTTCGATGTGGAATAGCTTGCCTGACCATATTTTTGAGGCAGAGACCTTGGGGGTTTTCAAGAGCAGGCTGGACTTAAAGCTAGATACCACTGAGTCATTCAGTATCTGAAGGGATATATTCACAATAGTATAAAGAAACTGGCGAGCTTAGTTGGGCTGAATGGCCTGTTCTTGCCATTCATTTTATGTTATGTTATGTTAAGTTCTTCAGTACTTGATGGACTTATAACATTTCGAGGTTCTCATCACAGACTGATGCACCCAGCCTGTCTAAACACGATACAGTCATTTGTTTTATATACAGTTTTATGCTGTGAAAAATTTTGATTACTTGTAATAGAGACTCATATAGCATTACAATGTCTTGTCCTGACTGAGGTTTCTTTGGATGTAGAATTATTGAGAATGTTTCTTTGAAGCTACACGGTCATGTACAACTGTTATGTAATTATTCAAGATGGTGGCAGCTTCCTTACTACTGGGCCGGGATAAAGATGTACGACCTGGTGGCTGGAGGGCAGTGCTTGAAGAGCAGTTATGTTCTCAGCAAGACGAAGGCCCTGGAGCTGTTTCCCATGCTAAAGAAAGACGAGCTCGTTGGAGCCATTGTCTACTATGACGGTAATTTCTTGCTGGATGATTTACCTTCAGGCACACAATGTATAAATGTACTTATGAGTGAGGAGTACTTCAGGTGCACAGACTTCTATTCTGCCCTGTAAGGAGTGCAGTGCTGTTACCCTTCCTTGCCCCAAGGATCCCATAGAACATTAACCCTTAGAGCGCTAAATGCCGCTGTTTTTGCTCAGTGATGCAAGATATCAAATTCAAACCTGTTGAAAACCTATCATGCGGCAACTTGTCTAAGTTGCCGCATGATAGGTTTTCAACACCACAAGATAATTACATTTAAATATTATTATTATATATTTCAGTGGTCTAAGGGTTAAATTTGCTCCTTGTGTAACTGGGCTGGCCATCCTGCTGACAGGGACAGTGTGAAAGATTAGAACAGTCTCCCCCCCCACGACACCCGTCATTGGCTGGGGCGATTCATGTCGTCCCTGTTGCTTGCGCTGAATAGACAGACGGTAGAGGCCCACTATCAACACAGGTGTCATGAGTACAAACAGCATATCCAACACAGGGATTGCCTTTATCATCTTGTGATGCAGAACCATCAACAAAAAATTCAATGTCAGGGTCTGTAAGAGGGGTGTCCTTGAGGCCAGGACGAGCTGCTGTGTTGTACACGACTTCTCTCACTGCAGGACAACACAACGACGCTCGGATGAACCTCACCATCGCCCTCACCGCGGCGAGGTACGGCGCTGCGACAGCCAATTACACTGAAGTGTTGCACCTTCTGAAGAAGAAGGATCCCCAGAGCGGAAAGGTGACAGTCTGCGGCGCTCACTGCCGGGACTTAGTAACGGGTAAATCGCCTGCGATTTCTTTCTCTCTCTACTGTCTAGTCTCATCGATTCGCTCACTTTCTGTCTCGCTCTCTTTCACAATTGTCCCCGGCCAATTTCTTATATCGTTGCTTATTTGTCAAATTTGTTTCAGATCTTCCGATTAATTTTAATGTATCACTAAGACAACATGGGTGAACGCAAAATTTAATTTAATTTAATTTATTGATGGTAAAGAGTAATTCAAAGGCTATAATCACCCCTGTGAAAAAAAAAATTTCCCCCAAACATAATAACTGGTTTTGTCACCCTTGGTGGTAACGAGCGCAGTCAAACATTTGCGATAACTGGCGATGAGTCTTTCATATCGCTGTAGAGGAATTTAGGCCTCCTCCTCTTTGCTGCATTGTTTTAATTCGGCCACTTTGTGGGGTTTTTGAGCGTGAACTGGCTGCTGAAGTTTATGTCTCAGTACTTAACCCATGTTTTCTAAAAATTTCCAATTTTTATCTTGTCAGACCAAAGAATATTATTCCAAAAGTCTCGGGGGTCATAAAGATTTTTTTTTGGCAAGTGTGAGAAGAGCCTTTGTGTTCTTTTTACTCCCGAGTGGTTTTCACCATCTCGCTCTCCCATGGGTGCCTTTTAGCCCGGTTTATTTGTCACTGTGGAATTGTTAACACTTAGCAGGTGAGGCCTGCTGTCCTTGAGATGTTAGTCCGGCTTCTTTTGTAACCTCCTGAATAAGTCGTCAATGTGCTCCCGGAGTAATTTTGGTAAACCAGAGGGTTTTCACCATTGTGGTTTGCTGGAGTCCCAGTGCCTTAGAAATGACTGTCTAACCCTTTCCAGACTGATAGGTGTTATAGACTTTGACTCTCATCTGTTCTTCAGTTTCTTTAGATTGTGGCATCTTGTGCTGCTTTGTGCTGCTTCTCACTGCCTCACAGGTTCTGTTTCAGTGATGTTTAGATTAACTGGGTTGGGCTGCAATCATTCATAGATGTGTCCAGTGGAGTTAAACTCAGATTTCATGCATATTTTGGGTTGATAATGTTACTAAGGGGGCAATTTCTTTGTCTACATGGGGCTAGGTCGGGTTGGACAGCTTTTTTCCTTCAAGAAATAAAATCAACATTTTAAAACTGCACCTTGGTCACTCACGTTATCTTTGTGATCTTAAAATGAGTTTAATTTGGAACATTTAAGTGTGACTCATATGCAAATGTAGAAGAAGTCGGATGGAGGAAAAATGTTTCACAGCTCTGTAGATTATGCTGTAAGAAAAACATGTAAAATTGTGTTTATGTTTTCAAATGAAACGGTTCTAATTTTCATACTGAATTTCTGAGTGAGCTTCAAACAATCTGCAGTGAGCTGGAGAAATGACCAAGTCAACATTTCATTTGCTTTTATCAGTTTCTTCCTCGGATGGTAAAATGTAGACTCTGTGAGCTGTAATCTGGTTGGGAAGCTCTAGTCGCTTGGCTTTTCAGGAAGCTTCTTCCTCTGGTGTAAATGCGATCAGTATTGTCCCCGTACAGAATAACGGTATAGTTGCCGTCTGATTTGACAGTCCCAGGCTGGTTTTGGTTGAATCTCGGCCATATGCTCAATATCACTTCTGTTTTTACCCAATAGGGATGAAAAAAAAATCTAAAAACTGTAGATTACTGTGGAATAGGGGACATTAGATCTACTTGATTTACTCTGATAACTTGCCTCTCACTAACTAGCCTCCCTGAAATTTTTTCAGAAAATTTCAATATTTTTGATTTTCACATAAAATAAATAAAGGAATGCAGTGAGATGCCTGCAAACACCAAGAATCTTTTTTTCCTCTGCGTCAATTATTACTTGTGACTTTAAATGTAAATTTAAATGAAAATCACAATTTTGACTGGCATTCGTGGCATTCATAAAATCATTAATATTCATCTGATTGACTTGAAATTCAGACTCAACTTCTATGTGTTGGAGATCTATGATCTAGATGGGTGCATCCCCTAGGGGATTTATTTTGAAAATTAAGCGAGTTGTTTTTTGCCAGTTCCCACAATCTGTCATCATCAGTGGTTGAGGACGAGCCCCTTAACAGTCGAGATGTTGGCGGAGAATGATCAGAGTTTTCTGTGCGCTAATGACAGGTGTACAGATGATTCATGCCGTTCTTTTATAGGGCAGGAATTTGATGTTCGAGCGAAATGTGTTATCAACGCAACTGGACCTTTCACGGACTCGCTGCGAAAGATGGACGAACCAAACTCTCCTAACATTTGCCAGCCCAGTGCGGGGGTACATATCGTCATCCCAGGCTATTACAGGTAACGGTAACAAAGGTTGACCTTGTCCTTGACCTTGTAATGAAGATCAACTGGATATTATATTCACTTGGTTGTGATGTTGGCATTTTTCCCTTTCTGTTGTTTGTATTGCTTATTTATTGTTGTAAATTTTCTTCGCTGTTTTCTTGGCCAGGGCGCTCTTGAAAAATTATTTCTCAATGAGACTTTTATCTGGTTAAATAAGGGAAATAAATAAATGAATAAAAACAGGAATAAGTAATCTAAAGTGTGCTAGCTGAAGGTCAACGTGGTTCTTTTGTTCAAATGGTGTAAAAAAGCCATTGACAAATGAGGTTAAGGGTGTAGAGTAAATCCCATCTGTCGCACACACTTTTGTCTGCAGCATAATAAGATCCAGCTCCAGGATAAATTAGTTTAGTCAAGCACATAATGAAACAGGAGTCGTGATTTGAAGTTTTGTCAAAACAGCAACGATTGTGCTTCTCCCTGAACTGCTTGGCCATGATTAAGTGTGAAATAAAAAGCCGGATGAGATGAAAAGCCGTTTTAAAGCAGTGGAATGGCTGGCCTGCTCGACTGAATATTCCCCAGACGTGTGTGTAACTGCCTTCTCCTCCTCATTAAATGTCTCCAAAATATTCCTCCCCGCCGACAGTGTTCATCTGTACCCAAATTTCCCCTCATCGTTCAAGTGCGCCGGGAACACAGTTACTTGTTGGGGTTAAGTGACTGCCCGGTTGACGTATAATTACAGTATAACGTAGATGTGTAGGCAGTGCCAACGGCTGCAGAACTCACCCCAGGATGGAAATGAGAATAATTAATCTTTCGGACAGGAGTACCGACAGGACTGTGATGTAGTCAGTCTCTCGGAAGCTTTGGTCTTGCTTTTCCTGAATAGGAAAGGCTAATGCAGGCCCTTCAATTACTCCCCCCCCCGCAGCCCAGACAACATGGGGCTCCTGGACCCTGCCACAAGCGATGGCCGCGTCATTTTTTTCCTGCCATGGGAGAAAATGACCATTGCAGGAACGACAGACACACCCACTGACGTAACTCCTCATCCTCTCCCCAAAGAAGAGGACATCAACTTCATCCTCAATGAGATTCGGCACTACTTAAGCCCTGATGTGGAGGGTGAGTTTGTCTATTATGTGCTAGTTTGGCGGAAGGAATAAATGTATGAATGTGTACAGTGAACAAGACCTGTGTGTGATAGAGGCCACTTCACCCATTAGTGTGTGCAGCCTAGGGCAGCTTAACCTCTGATTTAGAGACTTTTTTTAATCTTACCAGTTGATGGCACCTTTATCTTGTTCATTCCTGTTTGCTCATCCAGTTCTTCGACCGGCTCTGTGGTCTGTTGATGCTTGGAATTGAAAGGCTGTGCTGATGGATTTATTGCGGGGAAGTTGTTTGTCTGTCAAAAAGGAACTGCTGAGTTGGTCTTGTACTTTGACAACTTCCGGTAAAAGCAGCCTACTGGTTGTTGACATTTAGGCCATAAGCTTGTAGGGCCCTAAAAAATCCAACTTGCTTTTTCCATAATTTATTTTACTCCCTGCTTCTGATGATTCAGTTTGTATGGTTGCTCAGATGGACACAGCATCACATAGTTTATTTTTGTTTCAAGGGTGAATTTTTAGTTCTAGACAGTCTTTGCGTTTACACACCTGTGTATTCACAGAACTTGCTGAACAGCTTCTACGCTGATTTTTTTTAATAATTTGGATTCTGAGTTTCTGTGACCTTTCTGGGGATTTTTAGCTCCCGCCGCTGGCGGTGCGGCAGCTATGGTATCGGGCTGCGTGCGCGCGTGCATGTGTGCGTCAACACATTTTGCTCTATCTCATCAACTATTTCAGTTACAGGCGTGTAATTTTCACTGGACATGCATCTCATAAAGGCCTACGAATGATGCATAAAGGTGACCTTGGCCTATTTTTTCAAGGTCACTGGCCTCAAAATATCACCAAAAACTTTATATATGCTTTATCTTATCAACAGGCTCTTAATTAGCTCCCGCCGCCCGAGTGACATGGGAGCTACGGTATTGGGCTCCATCCCTGCGTGCGTCTGTCCATGTGTGCGTACATCAAAAATCGACATTTTGTTTTTCTTAACGGCAGGAGCTTCTAGGGCCGCCAGCGCCGTATATTCAGTCTCAAATTACCTTTTTGATATAGCCCTTCATTCAGGAGTCCACATGGTCTAAACGTGTAGGTTACACTCTAAAAAATGAAACCGTTCCACCCAAATAATTTTAGTAACTTCTAAATTGAATTCTTCTATTTTTGACCAGTTTAGTTAATCAAATTAATTGGAAATTGCTAAACTGAGTTTCCCTTTTTAGACTGTATACATGTTCAGTGCCCACTCCACACTCATGCCTCTCCGTGTGTGTGCAATTCCATATTCTGAAAGAGAGAATAAAGACAAATTAGTCGCATTTACGTGTGTTGACAACTCATTCTTACTTCACTGAGTTTAAAAAAACCCCATTCATATAAAGTTCCCCTATTTCAATGTCCTTTCTCTTAATTATTTGCTTTAAAATTGACCGTTGCACCTGATTCATGCTGAAGTTCAGTAATTTTACTTTGACCTCTGATGACAGCACAGTTAACACCCTTGAGATGAAAAATACAAATATTGTGCTGTACTACACAAATCTTCAGTGCCTTTACCTTTGGCTTGTGTGCTTGAAAAATTTTTAGCAAGTAGCAACAGTCACTTTTCAGTTGATGGGAAGCACAAACACCACCGCATGAAAAAGTCTACAGTCTTGCAAGATACTAGCCTCAGTTTGCGCTCCAAACCCTCGATATGCGCTACAGTCTGTGTTATTGCCATGCAGAGGTGTGAGCTGTTGGTTGTACACGGAGGTGCACATTCCAGGGGTCAGAAAATCCTGCCATGTTCTACTGCCTCCCATGAGCTCAGTGTGCGGATTTTAATGATTAATTTAACCATCTGACTGGCATTGGTTCAGTTTAACACACACAGGTCGTTGGAGTAAAATCCTTTAACAAATTTTATTTTCTGAACCTGGAATGTCCGCCTCTGGTTGATCATTACACGTACATATGCTCATAGCAAGCTACTGCACTTCACAATTTTAGCCAGAACTTTCTGACACTGAAAATCTTCCATCAGAGGCTAGTATTCATGAACTCCGCTGAATTGAAACCCCACTATATCCCTATGCAGACCCACAGGTTTGCATATGGACAAATCAAATTCTTGCAGCCAACAATTTTCACATTTTCCCTGATTTACCCAACTCACAGGGCCTGGCTAAAATGTAGGTGTTACCTGGTTCTTGTTTCAGTCAATACTGGTCATACTTTTAATAGTTGATTTCTTTATACAGTACCCATCAAAAGTTTAAACACAGCTACATTTTTTTAGCAGTCAGATATTTGTGAAAGAAATATGCTATAATAAGCTAAAGCTAAAAAAAACACAATTTCTGCTGAGAGTTTGCATTGGCACAGTTGTAGAAATTTCCACTGAATTATTGCCCTTTGCTTCCACTTCAAATTTTTGTTTCTCCCTCAGTAACTCCCATACCAGTGTGAAAATTCACTTCTTTTGAAAAACTGTCTATCTGTTTATTTTGCCAAGTACAGCATGTTTTTTTTCTCAAAAGTTGGACATTATTTTATGTAAATTATTGCTGCTTGACCTCAGAGTAGTCACTGCCTACCTTTTAAAATGTTATTTTAAATTAAATGATTAAATTATTTTCAGAAGTTAAACCACTTAATTTCACATAGGGCTCTATGAAAAGGTTAAAGTGCATCTCTGGTGAAAAAAGAGGGTTCCTCATTAGAGTGAGGTAAATTCAAAGAGTTTGATACAAGGCTGTATGATGTTGAAAAAAAACCTCTTAAACTCTTATAAGAAAGATACTTTTTCAGAGTATCTGTCTAAAGCGGTTGCTGCCGTCAGTTTGTCACTTTTTCACGTTGCTATAATTACAGGACAGGGTGAATTCTGTGTTTGAGTGTCATGGCTGTTTCTCTTTGCATTTATAACTTGCCAGTTAGAAGAGGGGACGTCCTGGCAGCCTGGAGTGGAATTCGCCCGCTGGTCACAGACCCAAACTCCAAAGACACACAGTCCATCTGCCGGAACCACATTGTCAATATCAGCGACAGCGGACTGGTCACCATTGCAGGTCGGGTTTTGCATCAAACAGAAGTGCTAAACATAGATCTACAGTGGTCCATTTCAATGTTTGTAATTTAATAACCTAGAAGACAACCTCAATTCACACTGCTTGGTATCATGTTGCATCTTCGAATAAATCTGGGGGCTCCATTGCCTTTTTGCATTTTGAATTTCTCTATGCTCTGCATTTATGCATTATGTTTAAGTCTTGAGCACAGTTGTTGGTAACTTCCGATATAAGCTAGAAACTCGCTATTACTTTAAGGTGGAAAATGGACGACGTATCGCTCCATGGCTGAGGAGACACTGAATGAGGCCATCGAGGCCCATGGCCTGACAGCTGGGCCCAGCAGAACCCTTGGGCTGATGCTGGAGGGAGGTGAGGACTGGAGTCCCACAATGTACATCCGTCTGGTGCAGGACTATGGCCTTGAGGTTGAGGTGAGCTCAATAAATTGCTCAAGGGTTTACTTCCGTTTTCTTCATATCTCAGGAAGGCCTCTGCAGTGGGCCTGCTTCAGCAGAAACATTTAATTCAGCTCTGAGAAAGCATGTGGAGGTGTACCCAGTGTATGGCAAAAGTACTGGCATAATGAACATGTTGTGTTCTGGGAGTTTCCGTGTTTTGGTTAGGTTTGTCCGTGTCTTTCGTGTTTTTAGGTTAGGGTTATCTTCCGTTTTTAATATTAGGTTTTATTCATTATTGGTATGTCTGTTTTTAGCTGCGACCAAGCAGCTCTATGAACGCGTCTGTCCGTCCGTCTGTCTGTCCGACACGTGACACCTTTTTCACCATGTTCCTGTCGTCGTATCATCATGAAATTTTCAGGAGTTATTGACCTTCACCAATGTGATGTCCATGCACAAGGTCGAGGTCAAAGGTCTAGTTCACAGAGATCACGACCTTGTTTGCAGGTTTTCGCGCTGTAACTCCAGTTAGAATTCATGGATCGCTATGAAATTGTGGAAATAGCTTCTAGGCATACAGGAGGTGGTCCCTCTTGTTTTTTAAGGTCATCCGTCAAATCCCAAGGTCACAAAGGTAAAAAAAAGTGTCAATTTTGCCCGATTTGACGGTTTTCGCACCGTAACTCAAGTTTAATTCAATGAATGGCTATGAAATCTTACAACAAGCTTCTTGGTATAGAAGAGGGGTTCCCTAATGATTTTCAAGGTCATCTGTTGAATCCCAAGGTCACACTGGTCAAAAAAGTGTCGATTTTGCCCTGATTACACAGTTTTCGCACCGTAACTCCACTTTAACTTCATGGATGGCTATTACGTCTTAGAACAAGCTTCTTGGTACAGAGGAAGGGTCCCCTATTGATTTTCAAGGTCATTTGCCAATTTTTACATCACACTTGTCCCTGTGCCTCCCGAGCCCTCTACATCCGTGTGTCCCTGTGCCTCCCGAGCCCTCTGCGTCCGAGTGTCCTTGTGCCTCCCGAGCCCTCTGCGTCCATGTGTCCCTGTGCCTCCCGAGCCCTCTGCGTCCGTGTGTCCCTGTGCCTCCCGAGCCCTCTGCGTCCGTGTGTCCCTGTGGCTCCCGAGCCCTCTGCGTCCGTGTGTCCCTGTGCCTCCCGAGCCCTCTGCGTCCGTGTGTCCCTGTGCCTCCCGAGCCCTCTGCGTCCGTGTGTCCCTGTGCCTCCCGAGCCCTCTGCGTCCGAGTGTCCCTGTGCTTCCCGAGTTTGCCATCTGCACCAGCTGTGCCTCCCGAGTCTGCCATCTGTGCTTCCCTGAGCCTCTAGTGTTCCCGAGTGCCCCAGTCCGTGCCAACCCTCTGGTGTTCCCGAGAGCCCCAGTTTTTTGAAAATGCCGGTTTCTGAGTTTTTCCCCGTTTCAGTGCTTGTGCGCGGTGGTTTGTTTTGGCCTGCGTGCCACATTTTTGTTCTCCCCCGAGTTTTTTCATTAAAATCTCATATTCCCCTGCATATGGAGTCTCCTCCCCCCTGTTCCGTGTTTTACCCGTGTATCGCCTTAACAGAACAGTGAATAGTAATTTGACTCTTTGTAATTTTGCTGCGGGTAACAATGGGGTTTCACAGTCCTGATGCTATATTCGTCTCACTCACACACAAAACTGAAAGCACTTTTAGATGTTTATTTTCTAATAAGGTAATGCAAAACACCATATGGGCCACTAAGAACAAAAGGTTATGAAAGATTAGTTACACGTAAGGTAATGTTGTGATATGAATCAATAAATGCCATTATTTTTTCACCACACAATATGCTGATGTGTTGGATTGGACAAGATTTAAAGTAAAATGGGGTTAGGAGATTTAGTGTTGCACTTGTTGCTTATTTCTTAGTACACAGTGTATGTTCTTCAGTGCTGTTATTTTGATCAGGGGAGACTAGTTTACAAGTTTTAATAGTAAAAACATTTAAAGATAGCGGAAAAGTCCCATGATTAAGCAGTGTTTTAACCCCGTCTGTCAGCTTCTGGATGTTTAATGGTCATGGGGAAGGTGGTGGTCGAATTGGCCAGGAGAACTTTAGCTCAGCTCCATTTAATTCAGTGCAGCGCTTCGCTAACCCATGAATGTCATGTTCATTTGACCAATTTGTGGGTTATTCATAGGAATTTTCTTGTAAAGTTTTAATACACGTGAATATTGGTTGCCAGAAAAGGTTTAGATAAAAAGCCACTTATGTCCCGTGAATCTGTAGATTACATGATTATTATTGAAGTAAAATGCAAAAATACTGCCATTATGGTGTTTCCCCTTGGAACTGAGCATGCCATGCAGTCGAAAGTGTTCACATTTTTCCAAATGCTGTCTTTTCAATGGTCCCGTAAAATGCAGACCACTACTGTCAAAATGATTACGAATTCACTCACAGCTTTGTTCTGAAAGAATTATATTTCTGATTGATTGCAAAAGGGAGATGTCCACAATGCCTGTGTTCTGTCAAGTCTAAGATCCATACTTCAGTTTTGCAAGCTCCAAGATTGTTATGGGAGTTTTACTGTAGATTTCAAATCAACTAAATAAGAGTCTGAAAATAACAGCCTGATGCCAACATCCCCCCTGCTGTTTTACCCCCCGGATGTAAAAGAGCGAAGCATTATGTACCAGTCTGGTGTTTTCTGAATGTTTAACTGAATTTTTAAAAAGGTCACCAATCTGATATTCCTGTTGGTACTTAGCCTTTAGTGGAGAAGAAATATAACTGTAAAAACTGAAACAAATCTCTCTTGGTTTAGTTCCACCATATAATATGTTATAGTTTAATCATACCGCCTTTACTTTATGTCTTTGCTCATCATGTGACCCCTTTATTGACTGAAGAGCCAATCAATGCAGTTAAATGAGGTGAACGACCAGTACATACCATGTCTATACAAATATCTTGGCATTTATTTCTCCCAGATTTTACTTAGGTAAAGACATACAAGTGTCTGCCACTAACATGGCAATATCCCCCGCCGCCTCAATTTTTATGTGTCCGTACGGACGGACGGAGCCCAATGCTATATCCCCGCTTCGCGCTAATCGCGCGGCGGGGGATAATAAAAATGTAAAAGAATACTGGTCTGTAATCCTTAGATGGCTGAATAAATTTTCAAGGAATAAAAAATGTCATTATCCTGAGCTGTTGAAATTCTATCATGTGGGAGCTCTTTTAAACAGGTTGCCACATGATAGATTTTCACCAGCATCTGATTTTTATATCTTACATCATGGGGCAACTATAGTTGCCTCTAAAGGTTGATGGGGGTAAAAACAATGACATATTTAATTTTTTCAGCTTTTACTTTTAGGTAATAATATTCATTGGTTTTCTGTCATATATATCAAATAGCTTTCTTTAAACATTTTTTAGAATGTGTATATTAAGCACATATTGTCTGTCTCCATAGATATTTGTCCTGGGCCTAAAGATGCTTAAATCCACAGGTTGCCCAACATCTGGCTTCTACATACGGAGGGAGAGCGTTTGAGGTCGCCAAGATGGCCCATGTTACAGGGAAGAGATGGCCTATAGTTGGGAAAAGGCTTGTATCTGAATTCCCTTACATTGAGAGCGAGGTATGTGTTCACCGTTACATTGATTTTACAGGCTTATAACAGCACATTATATGGCATATTTATTCCATCTCCGTGGAGATAGCCTTTGGACTGACCATAGTATTGTTGAAAGCACAATTGCAGGATGTAAGATGTTTGGAATAACAGCAACACTCACTCTTTCCTCCCAGTCGTGATTTATTGAGCTGCATTTTTCAGTCTGTGTCAGAATTGGTGCGGGGACTTTCATGTGAGGAGTTTTTATGGGGCTCGTTGTCTTGGCATCACTGCACTCACATCTGATGGTTGATTCCAGGTGCAGTACGCAGTAAAGGAGTATGCATGCACAGCTACTGACGTTATCGCTCGCCGTACACGGCTCGGCTTCCTGAACGTCCAGGCGGCCGACGAGGCCCTTCCTCGTATTGTGGAGATCATGGGGAAGGAACTGGGCTGGAGCGACCAGAAGAAGAAGGTGATCCCAATACCGAGCATTTGGGTCTATTTCAGCTACGTCAATGACCGCAGTTTCCTTTGGAAGAGTATGATTCTCTTGTCGGGGTAGTAGATTTATGTCTTACATTTCTAGCATTCCATACACAACGATTCTTGGATCAGATCCAAACCCTTTGATTTATCGTCCATGTTTTGATGTTTAAATGTGAATTGCGGTTACGACATTTCAATCAGGCATTATTTATTGGACCCTTCTTATTACCATTCAAGACTGAGTACTTATCTCAGGAGAGACTGCGCTTCCTTCCCGAGAGAGCAGTTGCCCAATCAGCTGTCAGAATTGAAGCTGTTTCGCAAATTTAACGATGACGTTGGTGACACTGGAGCAAAGTTTAATGGGAAGGGAGATCACTGCAGCCAGTGAAGAGTCTGTGTGGGGGTGGCATGTGGTGGAGACAGTGTACGGCAGCCGTAAGTCTACTTCCAGGCACATTTTGGATTTCACATGGACGAGTGCATGAAAGTGAGTGAAATGAAGTCAGTACATAGCAGACTGTCTGTGCACGTTGTTAAACGCATGTTGCATATGGTAGTGGAAACTCATTGAACTTCGTCGGTCATTCAGCCAGACATTTCCCCGTCCGCAAGGTGAACAGCAGAGCTGGAAATAAAAAAAAACACCTGATTGCGCCACCATGTCGCAAATTTTCAGTTTTAACTGAACCAATGAAATTAACTTAAGCGAGTCACATTTACTTGTGAAGTCTTGTATTTTTGTTTTTTTTAAACCTCTGTATGGAAAATAGTTTTTTGCAAAATAAAGGGAAAATGGAAATGGAAAGGGACTTTTCCTCTCCTTCTGAATAAAACATACAGGACTCAAACCAAAATTTGAGGGGCTTTTTGAACCATTGTGCCCTTTGCATTTTTGCCCTTTGCCGACATTATTACTCAGGGAGGTTTACTTGGTAGCAGTTTACATGTATGTACGTATTCTGCAAGCAGACTTTATAACCATGGTGAGCGAAGATTTCAAAGGATTTATTATACAACCCCTTTTCTGAAAAAGCTGGGTCAGAATAGGAAATGCAAGTTAAAAAGAAAGCGCTGATTCGGTAAATCTCCTTTGACCTGTATTAAACTGAAAATGGAACAAGACAAAATATTTCATATTTTAATTCATGAATTTAATAGTTGCTTGAAATGCATATATTCTGAATTTGATGCCTGAACCACATTTTAAAAAAATGGCTTTTGGGGCCATATAAGATTTAGAAAGTTGGAGCCCTAAAACTGGAGTACAGGTGTTGTAGAGGTGATGCTGTCATGTTTGGAGATCACAGAATCCACAAAAGTGCCAGCTGTTTACAAGCAGAGAATGGTCAAGGCTCACATGAATTGCTCTGGTCTTTTCTCTTACAGGGAATGCACATGCTAGCAGATATAAGGCACAGAGAGCAACTCACATTTACCATTGTATGCTGTAAATAAAGCCCTTATGTACCCCAGTCACACAGCTGAACAGTCTCTCCTTGGCATTTCTCACAGGAAGAGCTGGCCACAGCTAAAGATTTTCTGTACTATGAGATGGGTTACAAGGCCCGGTCAGAACAGCTGACCAGCACGTCTGAGATCACCCTGACCGATACGGAGGTTGAGAGGTAAGTGGGTCGTGCTTCTCTATAACGCTGTATATTTCTGCACATCAGCAATACTCATCTGCTGTCGCCCCTGGCAGCTGACAGTATTTTTTCCTTACATTAACAGGTATGCCAAGCGCTTTCACAAATTTGACAAAGGAAACAAAGGATTTATCACCACTGTAGATGTTCAGCTGGTGTTGAAGGTAAAGAATCTCATATTTCTGTCCTGCCTTCTCCTGAGAGCAGCATTTGTGATTAGCATGCTGTAAATGGGCTTCAGTATATTTTTAAAAGGCGCACTGAGACATCAAGCTCTGTCAGTCATGTTATAAAATTGTTTTCTGATGAAAACAAAACATGTCCTTTTCGGTCATTTACCCTACCTCTGAGCCCCAAAGCTTTAGACTCCGGAGCGGATGTATCTCCGCTAAGAACTGGACCTAAAATATCATAATCCAGATGTTATGAGTTATGAGTGCATAATCATGAAATCAGTAATACATTTTGTCTCCACATAGTGGTGAACTTCTGCATGCTGCAAATTCAGATCAATATATCTGTTTTATTCCTGCTTGGATTGGTTTAATAGTAACGTAACATAACATAACATAACATAACATGAATGGCAAGAACAGGCCTTTCAGCCCAACTACGCTCACCAGTTTCTATATACTATTGTGAATATATCCCTTCAGATACTCAATGACTCAATGGTATCTAGCTTTAAGTCAAGCCTGCTCTTGAAAGCCCCCAAGGTCTCTGCCTCAACAAAAAAAATTTCATCCAAATCTGTCCATAACCTTTTGAGTTATTTTGGAAACCAACAGACAAAGAAACAAAGAAACAAACAAACCCTGGCAAAAACATAACCTCCTTGGCGGAGGTAATTACTCTTTGGGTGAAGAAATATTTCCGAATATCAGTGCTAAATTTACCTTTGGTCAACTTCCATTTGTGACCCCGAGTTCTACTCACAAAACTTGGTCCTACATAATTCACTTTGTTAATCCCTTTAACATATTTAAAGACCTCAATCAAATCACACCTGAGTCTCCTTTTCCTAAGACTAAAGAGATTAAGGATCTTCAGCCTCTTCTCGTAGCTTTCATCTTTTATACCCGGAATTAGCTTAGTGGCTCTTCTCTGAACTTTTTCTAGAGTCTCTATATCTTTCTTAAAGTATGGTCCCCAGAACTGTACACAATACTCCAGATGTGGTCTAACGAACGTGTTGTACATAAGAAGCATCACCTCCTTAGATTTTTACTCAATACTTTTGGCAATGTACCCCAGCATCTGATTGGCTTTTTTTAACTGCTACGGCACAATGGCTTGAGCCTGTGCGGGTTTGGTTAACAATCACTCCTAGATCTTTCTTGTGTGCAGCACATTCCAGTTTTAAACCTCCCATGAAGTAATCCTGTCTAATGTTTTTATTACCTACATGTACAACTTTGCATTTTGCTACATAAAATTTCATTTGCCACATCGTGAATCACTTTAGTGGACCCAAAACTATCTGTCAAACCCCCCAATTTAGTATCATCTGCAAATTTAACCAATCTGCTCTCAATATTACTATCAAGGTCATTTTTTTTTCACTGATCTCTGGTTGACGCCACTCCCCACCATACCCAGCTCAGATGAGATACCACTGACCACCACTCTTTGTGTTCTGTCCTGTAACCAATTTTGAATCCAGTCCAGAATACGTCCTGTAAGTCCAATGGCACTCATTTTAAAAATTAGTCTCTTATGCGGTACTGTATCGAATGCTCTCTGAAAATCCAAGTATATGATGTCATAAGCCCTGCTCAGGTCATAAGTCTTGGTGGCCTCTTCAAAAAATTCCAGAAGGTTTGTCAGGCATGACCTTCCCTTACGAAAACCATGTTGGCCATGTTGGTTATCCCTCAAGATACTGTTACGTTCAAGAAATAAGTCCAGCTCATCTTTTATGATAGATTCCAATATTTTGCACGTATTGCAAGTTAAACTGACTGGCCTGTAATTTCCTGGCTTGGTGTTGTCCCCTTTCTTATATATTGGTATTATATTGCCCTGTTTACAATCATTTGGTATTTCTCCAGTTTCTAAAGACCGTCTGAAGATGGTGGATAGCGGCTTAAAGATGAAATCACCAACTTCCCTGAGCACTCAAGGATATAAGCCATCAGGACCCGCCGCCTTATCTGCCTTTAGTTTATGCAACTTGTCTAATACTTTGTTATCCCGAACCTCAATTTCTGCCAAATAATCTTGAGCATTTAACATGCCCTCTGGCCAAATAAAGACCCCCTCTGAGGTAAAATTCTCAACAAAGTAACTGTTTAAGGCGTCCGCAATATCCTTGTTATCATATAGCAGCGATCCGTTTTTATTCTGTATGCACTTAACCTGCTCTTTAACTTTCCTTTTTCTGCTACAGCACTGAAAGAAGCACTTAGGGTTAGTTTTTGCCCCCTCTGCAATTTGGCTATCATATAGTCTTCTAGCATTCCTCAGCTCTTTTTTTACCTCCTACCAATACTTTTGTTCATCCACTGAGGATTCTGCTTTTTCAGCTTACTTTTCGACACCTTTGGAATGAATCTGCATTGTGATTCAAGAAAAACCCCCTTAAATCTTTCCCACATCTCATTTACGGACTCACAGTCCAGGAGTGTCTCCCATTTTATTTCACTTAGATATGAGCGCATCCTGTCAAAGTTTGCTCGCCTAAAATGGAAAATTTTTGTTTTTGAATACACCTTTTTAACTTCCCATGAAACATCAAAATTAACAGCAGATTGATCACTTGTCCCAAATGGCTCCAGTACCTCAACATTGCTAATTCTATCAGGGTCATTACAGAGCACTAAGTCTAAAATTGCCTTCTCTCTTGTAGGTTTATTAACATACCACACCAAGAAATTATCATTTATAACATCTAGAAATTTATCCTCCCCCCTACCCTGTCCTCTCACCATTTCCCAATTGATACCAGGATAATTTAAGTCTCCCATAATAATAGTCCCTCCACCTCTACAAGCTTGCGTAATCCTCCTAAAAAGCATTATATTGACTGTAATGTGCAAAGCTGGTGGTCGATAGCATACTCCTTTGTTTAAACCCATCATGTTTGGCAATGAGCCTGACCCAGATATCTTCACAGGACAAGGAATGTTCAATTTCGGGAATTTCCTGTACATTTATGTTTTCGTTCACATAGATTGCTACGCCCCCTCCTCGCCTATAACATCTATCCTTCCCAAAGAGCTTATAACCTTCTATATTATATTCATCTCCATCCTCTTCACTTAGCCATGTCTCTGTAATCCTAACTATGTCATAGCCCTCACTAATCATAACCACCTCAAGCTCTGGAAATTTATTTTTTATGCTTCTTGCATTTAAATAAAAACATTTCAGGTTATTACTAATGCTCTTCCCCCTTGATTTCCTATGTGGTCGCTGCTTCAAGCCCCCCACTACGCTTTGTTGAAACAGTGCTGGGTTGCAGTCTGCTCTGAAATGTTAAAGAACTGATGCTCGCAAGAAACCATTATTTATTCATCTGAACTTACTGAGTTGAGTTTTTAAGACCGCCCCTAACCTAATTCTGTTTCAGAGCACTGGCATGCAAATTGATGAAAAATCACTGCACGATATTCTCAACGAAGTCGACCTGAACAAAAACGGGCAGGTTGAGCTCAACGAATTCTTACAGGTAAGGTCTTCCACTTCCAGCTGAGGTGAGGAGGTCGGTTCCCAGTTTCTGGTCATTGATATCGGTTAATTGTACCAAATGACTGGTTGGATCCAAGTCTAAATTGATGTGCAGCTCGTTTCATTATTCCATCAGTAGATGTCAATATGTGCTAAAAATGTACAGTAGCTTTGCCCATTGTGGGAAATGTAATAATGTGGGCCATAATTCAAGGTTTAAAAGTCCCATATTGTATTGTTTTTCAGGTTATTATTTTCTTGGATATCTAAAGGGGAGCATAATAAACCTTTTAGCAGACAAACACATAGAAATCCATAATTTCTAGGCCATTCTCTGCTTGTCTTTCTCACAACTCTGAGCAGACTGTTTTCAGTGGTTGAAATTCAGAAAAAGTATTTTTGTCATATTGAAGGACAGTGTCACATACCTGTGCTGTATCTGCATATATTGAGAGAAATATTCAAACCCAGAATGCCACATTTTTGTGCCCACATCATTACATCACATGGAAAATATGTAGATTTTGTGCATCATTTTATACACATTTCCTTGTAATACAGCAGGACATAATTGGGACCATTGGAAACCTTGGAATCTCCACTAGAGTTTAAGATGAACTTGAAGTTTCCCAGGTTCGAATATAGTAGCTGCATTTCAGGAACACATATACGGATCCTTAGCTTTTACAGGGTTGAAGGTGATCTAAGCACGGTTGGGTGACGTCATTTCTGTTGATGTTTGAATTATTCTCAAACCAAGCAGAGGGCTAGCTCACCCCTCCCTCCCCCTCTCACGCGCCCCTGTTTCCTGAAACTGCCATGATGCCAAACCCCACCCCCCCATCCCTCTTGTTGGTGTTTGGCTGGATGGTCCAGGCTGGACCAGCTTGTTTTTGTTGCAGAGTTTGGAGCACAGGCTGTTTTTTTACAGCATATTCAGGGGACACGCAGCTAGCGGATTGTGAGGAGATGTTTACTTCGTGTGACAAAAAATGTTCTGGCTTAGGAACAAGACTTGGAGCACCTTTAATATGTGGCTGGTTGTCATTTCAGCTCATGAATGCTGTAAAGAAAGGTCAGGTGTCGGACAGCCGCTTGGCCATCCTGATGAAGGCCGCAGAGGAGAGTTTGGACCGCAGGGCGCCGGTATCAGTGGACCGTAGCGGCGGAGGCGTGTGAGGCCAACAGTCACTCATCGTCTCACCCGCACGCTAATTCAACGCTTAACTATGCCTTCTCCCAAAGTTACGGAATGTCTCTCTGAACACACTCCCTGTTTTTCTCAATGTTCACATACCTACTTTTTTGACTGTTTTCTGTCTCGATACGCACATTGTTACCCTTTACAAGTCCTCATCTTCTACCTCTCCTTTATTATTTCATTTGAATGACTCTTCAGTTTGCAGTTCTTTTTCTTGTGTTTTAAATGTACAGCTGTAATTTTGGTCTTTGTGACAGATGTGTCTCATTTTTAGATTGAAAAATTTATGCAAATATATTTGTGGTCGTTTGCAGGGCATGATTTTGTTTCTGTGAAAGCTACTGTATTGTATGCGATGCCAATGTGCCATTTTATGCAAACTCAACTACAGAAAAGTTTAAACTGTTTCATATGAAAAAGAGGAATAGAAATCAATGATTCTGCATTCAGCTGAGAACTTTGCACCGACAGGATAATGGTTTAACTAATCAACTTAGTTTTTTTTGGTCAGTTTACATGTATTACATAATGCACCACATTCCAAATAAGTTGGGACAGGAGCATGTTTACCACTGTCTTACATCACTTTTCCTCTTAACAACGCAACTGCAATCTGGGAACTGAAGACACTAATCACTAAGTTGTGACCCTTGAATGTTTTCCCTCTACTGCTAGGGAAAGATACAGGCTCTCCGCTGTCAATCTGAAAAAGCCGAGCTTGGTATGGAAAGAGTCTTTTTGAAAGAAGCAAAGGGGTCCCTGAAATTCTGTCACCGAGAAGACAGCATATTTTGGTTCGAAACGCATGTGTGTCCATCAAAGCCAATGGTTCCCACAAAGATGTTCGATTTATCTGGGACAATGGGCCGTAACACCCCCCCATACCACAGCAGACACTGCCATTTCAACTGAGTGCTGCTAACTACCGGAAAGGTCCTTTTCTTCTTTGGTCTTGACACCATAACTTTAAGTGCTTCTTAAATTTTTTTTTTCAATTTGCGTCAGTTCATCTCAGATGCTCTGAAAACGTCAGCAGCATTTCTGGATATTGTTGGTATATCATCAGCCTGATAGCATAATTGCCTGTCTCTTTTTTTTGAGGTTTTTCAAAAATATATTTTCAGTTTATTCATTTTTAATTTTTATAATGGATTTTAGTTTTTTTTTTTTAAGGTTTTGAGAAAAAAAGAAAAAGCTAATTTTTTCGCCAGCACGAAAGAACAGGCAGCTGGGATCTCAATTTTGAGAAACTGTTTCGGCAATTATGCTATGAGGCTAAAGAAATAGTATTGATTTTTAGCTGTACAACCTTAACTTGCTTTTGCCGATGCAGCCACGAACTTCGTTTACAACAAGTATTCAGTAGCCTCAGTGGTCATATTGATTACAGAAGTGTGTTTATTTTTATGGACATGCTGGTGAAGGACTTGAGTATTACTTGGCCTTCACCTTTATGCACACAGATCTTTCTGGGTTTATCTGAGTCTTTTAGTATTATTATGGACTATAGCTGGTGAAATGCGTACATAAATATCCAAGCAGTTGCGCATAATAAAATGTTACTCCGAGACCGACAGCATATCTGCTCTCATTGCTTTATATAGATGCAGCTCAAACAAGACACTTCTGGATGCTTATTTTATAGCCAATTATGATGGCATCATCTGTTACCTGTTAACTAGGATACCTGTGGAATATACTAAACAGGTTTTTTCTGAAAATTCCTCAATGTTCCTTGTTTTACATTTTCCCTGTCCCAACTTTTGTGGAATGTGCTGCAGGCAGCAAAATGGGAATGATTATATATTTACAATTATCAATGAAATTAAAACCTGAAAAATCATTTATTTGTTCATTTTTCAATTGAATGCAGGCGAGAATAATTTTCATACTACTTTTTTATGATTTAATTGGTAGAATGCATGCTGTCTTACCTTTTTTGGAGTGGGGATGTGCATGTGATTTTTAGTGTACGGTGAAATAATGTCATTTTCGCTCATCTTTTTACGCATCTGGGCAGCTGTATTTCAGCACTGAATGTGACCGTGTTACTGTTTCTATTCAAATTTTATGCTTCACTGAAAATTTAAAGTCTGTATTTTTCTCTGCTTACAGTATTTTATTTTACTACTTAAAACCATAAACATTCTGGTAACGCTTGCTCTTTTAATATAATGAAAATAGTGTTAAATTAAAAAAATAATGTTAAGAGAATATTAAATACTAATGGTGTGATTAGTTGTCCGAAGCATTGTATTGCTGGTTGTGTTTTCATAAATATTTATTTACTGCTTATTTTTGTAGTGATCTATATTCACTTTGTGGTGTAATAAGGGAATATACTTTATGTGCCTCCTTTTATCTCCTGGATGAAACCAAAACTTAATGCAGATTGAGTAAAAATTTACAATACTGTGCAAAAGTCTCAAGCATCCTAAATTTTCTTAAATGAAATTTGGTCTTACATGTTTATCCTGTTTTTTACATTAATATTGTTAATGATAAAAATTACATTTACGATACAAATGCTAATTTAAAATCTTTTTTTTACAAATAAATGCTTATTTTATCACAGACAGTTGATGCAGATTATTTGGCCTGGACAAAGCTCTAATCTCAATGTTATCAAGGCTGTTTGGGTTTCCCTAGAGAAAAAGAGGCCTTGGAAAGGTTCTATATTTAGAACTTCTTCAACATACTTGGAACAAGAAAAAAGCCAATCATTTTATGAAATTAGAACAACAGGACAGTGTACCTAATTTTTCATCCACGGTAGTGACTTCACTTAGTTTTTTACAGTTCTTGGCTCTTTGTTACATTTTTGAATATTAATAAACCTTTCATAGCTTAATCCTAGTGCTGCTGCAAGGCTAATGCTTATTGAGGACCGATATACAGGGAAATAGCTAACGGGGAACGATACATCGAAGACAGCACATAGGGAAACGAGTGGGGGTTCTCTATATATCGGCAACCGGCAGGACTGGGGTTAATTTGTCCTCATTTTACAGAATTGTTTGAAATGTGCCTAAGACTTCTGTACAGTTCTATTCATTCAGTAGTTTTATTCATGGTTTATTTCACAGCGTCATTGCATGAAATCGGTATTGTTTTGTCCAAATACAGACTTCGAAATCTGTATTGCCTGGGTAATTTAATGTCTTCAAAATGCTTCTTGATGTACAGCTCCAGTCAAAAGATGGAACATGCCCACATTTTTTAAACAAAACACCATTTTTCACAAAAAAAAAAGCGATATATATCCAAAATTTATCAAGATGACCCCCATTTACGATCAGTATTTCTGAGCGTACTCGGATATGATATTTCTGAGCGTACTCGGATATGATATTTCTGAGCGTACTCGGATATGATATTTCTGAGCGTACTCGGATATGATATTTCTGAGCGTACTCGGATATGATATTTCTGAGCGTACTCGGATATGATATTTCTGAGCGTACTCGGATATGATATTTCTGAGCGTACTCTGATATGATATTTCTGAGCGTACTGGGATATGATATTTCTGAGCGTACTCTGATATGATATTTCTGAGCGTACTCGGATATGATCTCATAGATTTTTTCTTTCTTTGGCGCCCCCCCCCCCCCTTTTTCCGAGATGGATGTCTTAGCAATGAGCCTTTTATGTTGGGTATAATTAACATTTCAGAAATTGGCAATAATTTGTTGATCTTGTTTTTACAGATTTTTTTTTTTATTTTAACCAATGCCAAAGTTTTGGGTACGAACTTGCTAGTAAATTATTGTATAACTTCTGATGATTCACTCCGTACTTTGCACCTTTTTAGGTTGTTATTATTGGGGTTTAACCTCTTGAATTTCATGAGAGACGCAGGACAAGGACATGAGTAATGCCTGTGCGCACATTTGGCTGGTGCTGTATAATCCTTCTGTTAATCCATATGCAGATAATTTTGCAGTACTTTCTGAACAAATACTGCTGGCTCCGCAGTAAATTGTGTGAAAGAATATTGTGTGCACCTGAGTGATGTATTTCCTGATGTAAAACTTTAAATAAATGCTCCTGTTTACAAATTCTTCCTGTCCAGTAATTCATTATTTTTGCCAAAAAATATTCAATGGCAAGTATTTCAAAATCATTGTTGCATGTATTCACAGACATGCACTGGAGAAAAACAGTACAGGGTATCTGTTATTGTGCTTGCAGCTGTTGCTCTTGAGAGGAGGAATTTCACCTGATTGTCCTCCCTCACCTGTAATTTTGATTTATTCATGCGCAATCTGAGTGTTATGCATTTCCAAAATGCAAAATTCCATGTATGTTATCAGATTTCATCTGATTCTTAAATAACTAGACCAAAGGGCCCTCAGGGCACTGCAACCTTTGTCCTTGAGTTCCCTGACCCTTGATATATTTACATATGAAAGGAGTGAGTTCTGCCGCATGCATTAATAATTGGTGATTTATTGTGGTGCAGGTGACTGATGTTTCGTTACTGTAATGTGGAAAGAAGCCACTAGATGGCAGTATTGACCTTTTTTTTGTTAAGCCCAGTCTGGAGCTAGGTTTGGGCATGTCCTGGGCATGTCTCAGAGGGGAAAGTCCCAGAGAATAAAAAAAGTCTAAAAGGTGGGAGGGGGCTGCAAAAGAGTATATAAGGAGAAAAATTGAGAGAGTAAAGTAGTAGGAGAAATTGCAAGGAGAAGGATACATTGGACCAGACCTGTCATTCTGTTCATGACCTGTGAAGCTTTTTGTGGATTTTTGCCTGTGTTGGAGCATTTTCCTCACCCGGAACATCACCAAGCAACCCGATCTCAAGGGACTGTAAAGATTTTTTTTTTCCTGTAAATTATCAATCTTGGTCAGTAGTATAAATCGTAGGTTAGTGTTGGTCTTTGTTTAATTAAATCTGTTTGAGTTTTTAAATTTTGTCTGTCATCCCTTGCTGTCTTATATGTCGTAGCAAATTGGGGCCATAACAATACAAAGTCTTATTCAAAGTCAAAATGCAATGTTACAATATTTATTTCCAACCAGATTTGCATTAATTTTTGGCTGAGATAATGTATTGGCGATGGACGAGTCAAACCACTCCATTAAGCCTCTCCAGTGCATCCCAAACTGGATATCCAAACTCTGAGGGGGCTAATCCCTGCCTGAAAATGATTGCATATGCTTGATGAACAAGTGTTTACAACTTTAACCTGATGAATCTGTGTCATCCTGAAATATTCCTGAGCCATCAGAGATTTTCAAAGTCCATTGATAGGTTACGAGGTCATTCAGGATAGTCAGGAATTTATTTTATTCCTGCAGAGCAGTGCTGAGCTCAGACCCGACCAACTGAAGAAACCCCAGATCACAACACTGCCTCCAGAGGCCTGTCCCGGGGCCTCTGTGCATGACGGGTGCATCGCTTCATGGGCTTCCTTTCTTACCCTGACGTGCCCATCACTCTGGAACAGGGTAAGTTCTGAGTTAGTAAAGCACATGACCTTCTCCATTGCTCCTTGGTCTAATCTTAATCTTCCCTTGCAAATTGATGTCTTTTTTTTTTTTACCAATAACCCTCATTAACTAGCGGCTTTACTGTGGCCAGGCGGCTGTTAAGTCCCAGCTCTCCAAACTTTAGTTGCATTGTGCCTTTGAAAATGCCCTTTTTCTCATAATTAAACAGCCTTGAATTCTACTGCTGAGAATTTTACTTATCTCCAATCAGGATCAGTCATAATTTTTCTCCAACCCTTTTCTTCTGCAAAGGTGACATTTCACTTCTGTCCCTCCAGATTTTAATAAACTCGGACAGTCCATGACCCAGTTCTAGTGATTTCAGCGATCTCCTTAGCTGTTTACTTTGCATGAAGCTGGCCAGTAATTGGTCCCTGCTGAAACACAGAAGCATCCTTTCAACAACTATGCGATACATCCTCTGGCATGTTTTTTTAAGAAATGAGAAGTTATGCACTGAATCAGTCAGGATTAAGAGAAACACATTCATCACTGCAATAATGATTCAATCACAGGCTCTTGAGTATTTGCTTGTTTAAATCCAAAAGGGGACATATTCTGGATAGCAGTGTATGTGTGAATGACTCCTATAAACACAGCCCATAGGTTTTCAGGTCACTTATTTGCAACAAGGAGTTAAGCTTCTATGGAAAGCTCTGGAGGGAATGGGTTAAGTATCTATCATGTTTTAGTTTAACATTCATTTGGGTTGCATAAAGACAAAAGTCCCGGAGAAGTAGGTTGGTTCACATACTGTTTAATGAGGGCGCTGTATTTTTAATGTGTGGACAAGGGGAAAAAAGTTTCATAATTGAAAAATCTTTTTTAATCATGGACTTGGTGCATAATCTACATTCCTCTGCTTGAATAAAGTGTGCTGATTCTTGAACAAAACTCTTCTGTGATTCGGATCATTAATTATTATTCTTGCATATTAAGATAAATCAGTATAAATCACATTTTCAAATGTTTTCCGCCTGCATGCTGTGTACTGTTAGTTGATGCATAATGTATGCAAAAACCCAAATATTTGAAGATAAACCCTGCACCACTAATAGAACTTTTTGATTAAATTAACATAAACTACAAATTACCTTAACCAAGACTCACACGCTGACAAGGTTGTTTGTATATTTGCTTTTGTTTGGTTTTGAAAATTCATGTTTCCTCAGACTTTTATACTCTGAGAAGTAAAACTTAAGTAAAACTTTAGTGATGGGATGTTTACTTCAGTTAGTTCTCATTTCCTAACTTTCGCAGAGATCTGATTGGTGCAGCATGCGCTTTGTGACATTTATTTGGTTAGTGTGCCCGAAATGGATAATTGTTCATGATGCAAAACTTGAGAACATAATGGGCAACTTGTTTCCTGATGAGTAGGTTTTTTTTTTTAATAATATTTTTTTGGGAATTTTTTCCCTTTATTTGACAGACACACAGCGCAGACAGACAGGAAAGCTGGGGAGAAGAATGGGAGAAGACACGCAGCAAACGACCCAGGCCGGACCCCAACCCAGGCCGGACCCAAACCCAGGTCGCCGGGGGAAGGACACAGTCCCCACGGCACACGCGCCCAGAGCAACGAGCCACCTGGGCGCCCTGATGTGTTGTATTTGCCTCCATGGAAAAATGCCCTGGTAAAAATACTCGATGAGTTTAACTGGGTTTATGCATTTCCAACCTGGAGCCAGAATACCCAGTATGACTGCACACAGCCCAGGTAATTTGCGCAACCATAAGTGTGTAACCCTCACTTTACACCTGTTATGAGTCTGACAGCCTTGGGCCAGGTTTCATTTACATACGAGGCAACACCCCCCCCCCCCCCCACAAATGCAGCCCACAACACTAAAATTATTGCCTAGAATCCATAAATATCAAGTACTGGTCGCTCCCAACGGTCACTCACTGGTGTGTCTGGCTAGTGTTTGACTTTCAAATATTTGCACAAAATCCATGCAAGATCCGTGATTGGCTCTCAGTCGGAAGGGTGCCCCGCCCCCCTTGCAGCGGGTCCTGAATGAATTGATTCCGATGGGGAGAAGTGAACGTGAGCTCAGATTATCACTGATTATTTTGCCCCTGTGTCACAGAATTAAATACTGGACTTATTTTTCACAGGCCACATACTGTATCTTCCAAACATTCTGGTGCTGCAACGGCATTTTTAAGACCAACAGATCAGGAGAAAATGAACATTGTTCGGGACCTGTGTCTCTCTCAGCAGCGCTCACGTAACATCTGGCAGTACAGAACTACAGCATGGACTGCGGCAAACTGCGAATTAAACTTTCAAACTGAAATAATGCTTGTGTTCATATGTTCAGTCATACAGTTATTGCCATCAATGTTTAATAATTTTTATGGGGAAAAGGAATATATTTGATCGCTATGATCTCGTACTGGATTGATATCAGATATTGAACAAGAGGGGAAAAGCAGCAAGATAAGCGTTGGCCATCCATGTTAAAAATACCGAAACGTTGTGCAGTAACAGGTTGCAATAGTAGGAACAAGCTATCAATCTTCTCTTTTCCGCAGAAAGTAGACAGGCAAGCAATTAATTAACAACTGTTGTATTATATACCAGCTTCTTAGGCTTAATCTAGCTGATGCAATCATGCCCTTCAAGCTATAGCTAATGCCAATTTCAATGAAATACGTTACGTAATTTGAGTATTATTTAATTTAGTCTTTATACCGAGGAATCCCAATGAAATAAACAAAATGCAGATATGGCCAAACATTATCCTGTTAAAAACCTAACAACCACTCCAAGAGTAAACGCAAGCAAGCCACAATCTAATTTTTAAAGGGGACCCAACATGCTATTTTTCCAAGTTTATTTTTGGGTCTTTGATTCCCCTAGAGTACTCCTGATCGCGCAAAGTAAAAAAAGGGTACTTATTTCGCTTGTACAGCCATCCTCAAAAAACCTCATTTGTAGTCCATAGTAGTCTCTGCCTGAAACGCCTCAATGGGGTGGCTCTTCCGCTATGGCCCCCACTCCCCATGTGCCCACTTTCTTCTGAATGGCCAGCTCTGTGGAGGGCGGATCTAGGCGGGACGATGCAGTGTTACAGTGAAACGTGAGACGTGTCTGCCAACTGAGCTAAGGAATTAGTGGAGGATGCAGTGCGAAAGTCTGGCAGCTCCAGCATGAATTTGCTATTGGCTACAATTTGCTACGGCAACAGTTGGTAAGTACTGCGGTTTTACTACTCCTTGCTAGGATGCAGAGGAAGCTTGAATCCACCCCGTATAGACACATTTGTTGAACGGGTCAACATGCCCAAGTGTAGACCGGAGACCGTAGAAATCTGGTGGGTCTGAGTTTACAGGGAAAGATGGACAGTGAGGAGCAGCTAAAAATGGACCAACAGCTTATGGACTGCTTCAGTGTGTATTAGGACCTGCTAGCGTGGAGAAACGAACAGCTTCCGCGCTGGTATATGACGGAGGGGCGAAAGCTCCAAGCAAAACGGCCTTTTCGGTAATGGTTTACTTATTGCTGCGGAATGACCATCTTTTCTTCGCGGAAAATGGGCTCGTTATGGATAGTGTGGGAGAGCTAGACAGAGCTCCGGTAATATCATGAACATAATACAGGCTTTACAGGCTGTAAGTTCCATCTGCTTGAACCGTTGCTAGTGAATTGATCACTTTTACAGGAAAGAATTTAATAGTCAATCGATGGTAATGCAGCGTTTGTTATACTGAACACGTTAGCCTGGGCGCTTCCCCATTGCTTTCACCGGTAGTATCCGATAGCTTGCCCAGCCACTGGAGATTTATCAGGCTTGCCCCGGTCATGGATAAGTGAAGTGATCATTTCATAAGCACCCAAAAACGTATCCCAAGCTCTGCAAAATCTACGTCTTGTCTAACTGCAGCCCAACTCAGCAGACACATACAGCATTTCTCCGGTTAGCTTCAACTGTAGTGGCTGCAATCATGCAACGTTATGATGAAACTGCCACATTGATGCTTACCGAAGTAACACAAGCATACCGATCATAATTGCTGCATATAAGTTAACCAGGAGCATTTTTAATTAGCAGAGCACGCAAACTAACATGCAGTGGCTGATAAGCGGTCATAACTTTGAATGTAATCTGTCGCGCGAAAAATTAGTTTGTGTCCGGTGTGAAAGCTGCTTAACGTGCCTATAACACCTGTATTCGCATTTTTGCATTGACTTTGAATGTAGCTAATCTGTCGCGCGAAAAATTCGTTTCGCGTCCGGTGTGACGGCTGCTTGACGTGTATTTGCATCTTTGCATTGACTTTGAATGTAGGCTAATCTATCCTGCGAAAAATTTGTTTCGTGTCTTATGTGAAAGCAGCTTTATGGATAGTACACGACAGCTAGAGAGAGCTTGGTTATGTTATGAACATAATACAGGTTTTTCCAGACCGTAAGTTCTGTTAGCGCAGACAAGTTTCTTATGTGGAGCTAGCAAATTGATCGCTTCTACAGGAAAGAATTATCTATTTAATCTCCGCCTTTTTCGGCTTTTTATTTACCACAACAATTTCTAAAGGGCGATGAAATTATGTCAAGGTAGTGCTGAGAAATCATTTGTAAACGGGCAGCGCTTCTTCGTTTCGCATTGCTTTCATGATAGCACCAGAGAGCTTGCTCGGACATTTGTGAAGTATCCGGCTGATCCCAGTCTTGGATAAGTGAAGCGATCACTAACTGTAGTGGCTACAATCGGACAAAGTTATGATGAAACTGCCACATTGATGCTGACCGAAGTAACACAAGCATACCAATCAGAATTACTGCATATACGTTAACGCACACTGACATGCAGTAGCTGGTAACCGAGCGGTCATAACCACGGAGACAAACCCTTGCAATACAGGTTTTATAGACAGCAAGTGCTGTTACTGGGAACAGTTGTACCCAGCATCCCAATTACAAACAAGTATTAAAAGTTAGCTTCAAATGAGGTTTATATTCATACACCTTCTGTAGAATTTCCCGATATCACTCTTGCATAATTAGGACACAAACATTAGCTACAGTAACTTAGCTACGTTAGCTGCTGTGCTATAGCCACAATCAACTAACTATCACGTCAGATTGGTTTATGCAGTAAAAGCAACTTATATCTTCTGTGTCTGTGAGTCACAGACAGTTGCGACCAATATAGGCTTTATCTTCTGATATTTTACAAAGCCTGCATTTGAGGCCAGTTGTTAGTGCTAACTATCGCTAGCGGTCCTGCTAGCCACCCGTAACACGTTAGCTTCACTTACATTATTTGCTGTTATATGGTTACTTACAGCTTGTGGCTCAGAGCGCTTGATCGATGCAACTGCTTCAGGTTTGAGAAGCAGCTGAAATGCTTATCCTGTGTCGAATGATCCTTTAATGACAAAGCTGTCTTTGGTGAAATGCTGAGCACAAACAGCAAACGTTCCCTTTGGATGTGGCTGTTTGCTGCCAGCAAACCAAAAAAACTACCCACTGATTTCTGGTGGCGTCGTCTTTTGGAATAGAAATATTTGGGTTTTTTTTCGCGTCCAAAAGTAAACGGACAAGTAGCTTTGGGAGAGATACTGAAAAAACTGCACCTCAAATGATCTGCGGTTCTTCTTTTGTATTTCCAAAAGTGTAGACGCTACTAAGGTATAGTATGATCTTCTGTCGTTAGTGCCTGCTAGAATAGTTTCCAGTGTGGGCAGGTCCAGCGCAGTAGTTGGCTCTGGCTAGGTCTGTACTAATTGGACAGCACAACCTGATGTCAGGTTTTACCCAGATCTCGTGAAGATCACGGGAGGAGCTGTTCAGAGAGGAAATCACGCTCTCGAAATTACGTTCTTGGATTACGGCAAAATCCCTGTATCTTATGTTTAGAAACTTTTCAGAGGTTCAGCATGGACAACCAACATTATAACATTACTAATATGTATTAAAAGAAGGATCAGCATGTTAGGTCCCCTTTAAACTCATGTCAAATAACATTCGTGAATGCCGTGGCTGGCCAGCTAACTCGTATTTGTAATGCTGAGTGCAGCCTTTAGTTGTGTTGTAAAATGCCTGATGTAACAAAGTAAAAGGAAATATAGACGTGTTATGGCCCCAATTTGTTTTTACATTTATAACACAACAGCAACAGCAAGGGATGACAAACACAGTTTTAACAACTAAAACAAATTTAATTTTTAACAAAGACAAAGACTAATAACAACCTACAACTAAAGACCAAGATTGATAAATAAGAAAAAACAGAAATAATTACAGTCCCTTTTTGGTGGGGTGGCTTGGTGATGTCCTGGATGAAGAAAATGCTCAAACACATGCAAAGAAATCCACAAAAGAAACGTCACAGGTCTTGAACAGAATGGCAGGTCTGGTCAACTTCTTGCAATTTCTCCTTCTACTTTACTGTCTCAACTCTTTTCCTTATATACTCTTTTGCAGACCCCACCCACATTTAGACCTCTTTTTTTTAACTTTCTGAGACTTGCCCCAGACATGTCCAGGACATGTCTATACATGACTCCAGTCTGAGCTTAACAAAAAAAAGGTAAATACTGCCATCTAGTGGCCTATATTCACATTACACCTCCATTCCAAAAGGGAAAAATTTTGACTCATAAAGGCAAAATTTTTCTTTTCAATACAAAATGGTTAAGTGAACACTTGTCTATATATACATATCATACAATATTCAAACACATGATATACACATTCAAACACGGGATAAGCAATCAGCAATTACATTGTCTGTTCCCTTCACATGCTTAATTTCCAGGTCAAACTCCTGTAAAATCAAACTCCAATTCAACAATCTCCGATTCTTGTTTTTCATCTTACTCAAAAACATTAACGGATTGTGGTCAGTGTACACAATCATTGGCTTTTGTCCTGTACAAACATAAACCTCAAAGTGTTGTAAAGAAAGGACCAGAGCCAACAGTTCCTTCTCTATTGTGGAATAGTTCCTTTGGTGGCGATTGAACTTCCTGGAGAAGTATGCCACGGGATGCTCAATGTCATCAGAGTCACTTCTCTGTAGGAGCACAGATCCACAAGCTTGGTCGCTAGCATCGACCGCGATGGAGAACGGTTTGTTGAAGTCAGGAGATTTGAGCACGGGGAAGTGACACAGCAGAGACTTCAGGTGATTGAAGGCTCTCTGGCATGCATCATCCCAGGTGAACTTTACGCCTTTCTTCAGTTGGTTAGTTAGACTGAGAGCAATCTCAGCAAAGTTCTTGCAGAACTTGCGGTAGTACCCGATCATTCCAAGGAAGCGGCGCAAAGCTTTTTTGTTGTCAGGAACTGGAAAGTCCATGATGGCTTGGACTTTAGCATTTATGGGTGCCACCTTACCCTGGCCTATGACGTAGCCAAGATAGGTGACAGTAGCACAACCAAAGTCACTCTTGTTCAGGTTAACAGTCAGGTTAGCCTGGGTCAGGCGCTGGAACAACGTCTCTACATCTTTTAGATGTTCTTCCCAGGAGTCACTCCAAGTGATCAGGTCATCGATGTACGCACCCGTGTGTGACGATCCGGCGATTGTAGACTGTATCATCCTTTGGAACGTGGCTGGGGCATTTTTCATGCCAAAGGGTAGGACTTCATACTGGTACAATCCAGATGGTGTGGCAAAAGCAGAGATGCTCTTGGCCCTCTCAGTTAAAGGCACACACCAATAACCCTTCAATAAATCAATCTTGGTCAGAAACTTTGCTTGCCCTACACTATCAATACAATCATCAATCCTAGGTATTGGAAACACATCAGTTCTAGTTACAGCATTGACTTTGCGATAATCTGTACAGAATCTAGTACTTCCATCAGGTTTTGGAACTCGCACACAGGGTGAACTCCAATCGGAGTTGGAGGGTCTGATAATATCATGTTTTAACATGTACTCAACCTCTTTCTCAGCAATCTTTCTCTTTTCAGGATTCATTCGGAATGGATGCTGTTTTATTGGTTTGGCATCACCAACATCTACATCATGAGAGGCTATAGTAACTCTCTTTGGAACATCAGGAAATAAATCCTCATATTTCTTGATCAACCTTTCAAACTGATCTCTCTGTGAGGGTTCTAAGTGCTGGAGTTTTACATCAAGATTTTGCAACACTTCAGTGTTTGATAATTTACATGAAAGAACTTCAGCTTTAATTCTTGGTTCATCATCTTGAAACTCCCCCTCATCTTCACACGTTTCGACCATTGGAGAATCTGAAGTGACAGCTGCAACCCTAGCATTTCTGTCATGATAAGGCTTTAGCATGTTAATATGACACAATTGTTTTGGTTTTCTCCTATCTGGAGTCTTCACAATGTAATTGAGATCATTGAGTTTTGTCAGAATTTCATAAGGACCATGAAATCTAGCCTGCAATGGATTGGACTGCAAGGGAAACAACACAAGGACCTTTTCTCCTGGTTTAAACTCCCGGCTTCTAGCCTTATGATCATACCAAGTTTTCATTTTTCCCTGACTTGATTTCAAGTTCTCTTTGGCAAGGTCACAAGCTGCACGCAATCTTTCCTTGAACTTGCTAACATAGTCTAACAGACTGATTTGCGGCTCTTCCTCTTGCCATTGTTCACTCAATAATAGCAAAGGTCCTCTCACTTCATGACCAAACACTAGCTCAAATGGACTGAATCCAGAAGACTCCTGCACTGCTTCTCTAGCTGCAAACAACAGCAAATGAACCCCTTCATCCCAGTCTTTCTCATGGTCATAACAATAAGTCCTCATCATTGTCTTGAGAGTGGAATGAAACCGCTCTAAGGCACCCTGACTTTCTGGATGATAGGCACTAGAAAGAATCTGTTTTGCACCTAGTTCATACACAACCTGCTGAAACAATCCTGAAGTGAAATTGCTACCTTGGTCTGACTGAATTTCCCTGGGAAGACCAAACAACGTGAAGAACTTTATCAAAGCCTTCGAGATTGCAGTTGCCTTGATGTTACGTAGAGGTATGGCTTCGGGGAATCTGGTAGATGCACACATGATTGTCAACAAGTACTGATTTCCAGATCTAGTCTTGGGTAATGGACCAACGCAATCAACAATGACCCTAGAGAATGGCTCCCCAAATGCTGGGATAGGCTGCAATGGAGCTACAGGTGGGTCTAACTGGTGTTTTCCAACTACCTGACAAGTGTGACAGGTTTTGCAAAAGTTGGAAACGTCTTTCCGAAGCCCAGGCCAAAAGAAGTGTTTCATGATCTTATCAACAGTCTTGTTAACACCAAGATGACCTCCTAAAGGTAAACTATGAGCCATTGTTAAGATCTCATTCCTATAGACCTTCGGAACAACAATTTGCCTGACCACTGCCCAATCTGCATTGGCATGATATCAGGAGGGCGCCACTTCCGCATCAACACACCATCCTTGAGATAATACCCAACTGGAACTGCATCTATTTCTTTTTCTGGAAGGGCTCTCCTCTTTAGTACACCAATTTCAGGATCATTAGTTTGCTCCTCAATCAACCGCTTTCTGGACAGAGACAAGTCTCCAGACACATCAGAATCACCAGACCCATCCGGCTGGCTGAATAGAGAACTGATAAAAGTATCTGATAAGTCCTCAAACGGAGAAACCATAGTAGGCCAATCAGAGTCATGAGGCGAACCACCTGAGTCCTGACTATTCAATGTACTGGACGGCACCACAACATCATCTTCTTTAGCCTTCTTGGCCATAGCACGAGTCACTGCGCAAGAAGGATACAGAGATGGGTCCTCATCCCCATTTTCAGTGCTCGGCTGTGAAGTAAGATGTACAGGGGGAACTACTTTGCCCCCAGCCAGGTCATTGCCTAGCAACAGAGAAACACCCTTTATAGGTAGACTTGACATAAGTCCCACCTTTACCTGTCCTGTAACTAAATCTGACTTCAAGAATATAGAGCGCAGGGGTACAGATACAGTCCTCCCTTCAATACCTTGTACAAGTATGAAATCCCCTGAAGCGGTCTCATCACGTAACTCCAAGGAGTCCATCAACAAAAGTGACTGAGAAGCTCCGGTATCCCTTAGGATATATATGGGGACAGGAGTAGTATGCTCATTCAGAGCCACAAATCCCTCTGACACAAATGGAAGAAATTCCTCCCTCACAAAGTCAGCTGTATTAGGCTTTTTAGCCCCACAAGAAGCAGGCAATTTAGCAGATTGGTTATCTACTACAGGGGTTTCTAACCTTGTTTTCACAAAGGCATTTGGTTTGGTATCCTTTTCTTTTTCTTTCTTAGCTTTAAGGAACCAACAGTTAGTTGTAACATGACCAGATTTCTTGCAATAACTGCAAACTAGACCACTTTTGTCACTGTCAGCTTTCACACTTTGATCAGACCTGTTACTGGATTTCTGAGCACCATCACCAGATTTGTCTTTGTCTTTGGGTGAAGAATCTTGGGTATCACCGTAACCCTTTTTCTGAAATTGGGACCATCTATTTTTACTGCTAGACTGAAATTTGGACTTATGAGTGAGAACATATTCATCTGCAAATTTGGCAGCTGATTGCAAGTTCAGTGCTTGCTTCTCATTAAGGTAGGTCTTAACATCATCCTTAACACAGTTCTTGAATTCTTCAACTAACACCATCTCTTTTAGTGAGTTGAAATCATCCTTGACCTCCATAGAAGTACACCAGCGCTCAAAGCAAACCTGCTTTTCATTAGCAAATTCAACATAAGTCTGATTTTCAGATTTCTTCAGACCTCTGAATTTCTGTCGGTAAGCCTCTGGAACCAACTCATAAGCTCTCAAAATAACCTTTTTGACAACCTCATAATCAGAGGAATCATCTGCAGACAAAGCCGAATAGGCTTGTTGAGCTTTACCCTTGAGGACAGTTTGCAACATCAGAGGCCAGTGTTCCTTTGGCCACTGGCAACTCTTTGCTACCTTTTCAAAACACTGGAAATAGTTGTCTACTTCATTTTCAGAAAATGGAGGCACCAGTTTTACCTCCTGACTGGCACAAAATTTATTTTTAGTTTCAATTTTAATTTTTAGTTTCTCCATTTGGAGTCTTTCTTCTCTATCCAACTTCTCTAATTCAAAATCTCTCTGTCTCTGTCTCTCTCTTTCTGCTCTTTCCTCTTTCTCTCTCTCAAATTCTCTTTGTTTTTCTTCTCTTGCTAATTTTTCCAACTCAAACTGCCTTTGTTTTTCTTTTTCTTCCCTTTCAATCTCTAGCATTTTTAATTTAAGTTCCATTTCTATATTTGGATTTTCCACTGGAAACTGTTCCAGATCTCCTGGTGCAAACACATTTTCATCAATGTAATATTCAACTATCTCTCTAGCCAGTCTTGCTTTTCGCATGGCTGGTTTTACCTCTGTCAGCTCCAACTGTCTGCAAATTTCTAGCAGTTCTGTCTTTTTAAAAGACTTCAAAACCCCTACGGTTGGTGATGCCAAGAAAACATCCATTGCTGTTGTCAATATATATCTAGGAAAATTCACAAAAACAATTTCACAATTTGGAATGTTAGATTTTCAATAAATTACTCACACAATGGTCTATCCCGGACCTTGAGCCCCCAATTTGTTATGGCCCCAATTTGTTATTACATTTATAACACAACAGCAACAGCAAGGGATGACAAACACAGTTTTAACAACTAAAACACATTTAATTTTTAACAAAGACAAAGACTAATAACAACCTACAACTAAAGACCAAGATTGATAAATAAGAAAAAACAGAAATAATTACAGTCCCTTTTTGGTGGGGTGGCTTGGTGATGTCCTGGATGAAGAAAATGCTCAAACACATGCAAAGAAATCCACAAAAGAAACGTCACAGGTCTTGAACAGAATGGCAGGTCTGGTCAACTTCTTGCAATTTCTCCTTCTACTTTACTGTCTCAACTCTTTTCCTTATATACTCTTTTGCAGACCCCACCCACATTTAGACCTCTTTTTTTTTAACTTTCTGAGACTTGCCCCAGACATGTCCAGGACATGTCTATACATGACTCCAGTCTGAGCTTAACAAAAAAAAGGTAAATACTGCCATCTAGTGGCCTATATTCACATTACAGACGCAACATGCAGATATAAGATAGATACTTGTAGTTATATCCCAACGTTTAATGGGAGCGATCTGATACAACGCAAAACTGTTGTAAATTGTGAGATGAGATGAACAGAGGGGATTTTTTTGTCGACGTCCACACTTCCGGTAATAAAACCAGCTTCGCCAAGTCAATACACGCATGACGAAATGCGAAGAGCATTGCGCAGCTTCGCAGTCGAATACCATCATGCATACACAGATATGTACATGAAAATACCGCAAAATTCAAATAAACGCTACATTTGAGTCAAAGCCGGAGTTCACATCCTAGAACTAAACACTATAAATTGCCATTATAGTAGCTAGCATTCGACTGCGCACGGATATGAGCGGAAGTTCACTCGTCAACATTTTGACAGTTGAGCCATCATTATCGGCAAGCATATCCGCCTTGCGATGTGCCGTATTGTATATCAGATCGCTCCTATTGCTTGCCTACTTAGCTACCACTGTCCACTTCTGACAACAAGATGCAACAGATAATCCAGTCAGTATTCATTCTGCAAATGGCTCCGCGCGATTGGTGGTTCTCGCCAGAAGTTCACCCCAATCAGCCAAGAGCAGAAAACATGAATATTTATATATCCATTTAATTAATGACATAAGGGCTAAACGCTGGCCTACCGACTGAGGCCAGACTATATCAGTGAGTAACCATTAGGAGCGACCAGCGCTTGATATGGATGGATTCCAGGCAACTAAAATTACTCGTGCAGTTGACCTAGAATAGCTGGAATAGCTATGTTTGTGTGATTGTGATTCGTGTGTATGCATATCAATGAGCAATGCATGGCCTGCCTGCCTATCCATTTGGGGCCTTGCACCTCTCTTGCAAAGGCCCTGGACAAAAATATACCTGAACTGTGCCAATTCTGCCTGCAAGCGCCATCTTACCGTTGCTGGTAGCAATGAGAAAATGACCTGAGTGACGTGAACAGGGAAGATGTCAATCAAAAGAATGCTTTGGCCACTCCCTCTCAGTCCTGACAAACTGATCTGATTAACCAAATGAGCTGTTTTGCAGCTCCCTTTCAATACAGCCAGACACTTTTTTCACACTTTGGTGGATGTTAAGAATTTTTGAAAATCCATATTAATTTTCAATATTTGATGAATATTTCTTTGTTTAGTATAATTTCCAGAATCTTCAATAACAATTAACAACACCTTAAAATTCATAGATTGCGTCTGTGGTTGAAACATAAAACAGCATACTCATTGGTCCCCCCAGGACAGAATTTTGGAAGCACTGATTTAGAGTTCATGCAATCCTTTATTTATATGTCCGTCATAAAGTGGGAAATAAGCAGGTTAATAAAAACAAACTTACTGCGCTGATGTTCTGCCTGCATTATGTGTGCTTTTTCCTCTCTTTTCTAAATAGGAAGCTTATAGGCCCGGCTACAAAAAGCCTGACGTAATTTTGGAAGACAGATTTAATCAAATTAATTCCTGGACATTCCAGGGTGGAGGTTTGAATTGCTATTTGGAGATCGCGAGGCCCACCTGTACAGTGCAGACTAATTAAAACTATCTTCTCTCATTTTACCAGAGGGTACCTACCGGTGCTCTTATTTCATCCCTGTTTTCACCTGGTGTTTCATCTGTTGTGGTGAGGGCAAAATGAAGCTTCCCGAAGCATTTGGGGCATTTAGCAAATTGCGTCCAAAATTGCTTCACTACTCGAAGCTTCATTCATAGCTCTCGTTGGTGACATCTGCTGGTAAAATAAAAGCTGTGCAGTCAAATGATGGTGTGCTCCAACAGGATGGGATTGATGCACACATTTTATATATTTTATTTTACATGAACTTTACTATGTCATTCTTTGTGAACATGACTGGTGGGTTAGCAATCTGAATGCAGTGTTGAGTTCTAAATTATGGGATAAATGCAGTTCTCAAGATTATAAGGCAGAATGGGGCAGTAACATGCTTGGTGTGCTACAATAACTACAGTCAACAACACCAATTCCATAAGCCACTGATGCAGTGGTTCCCAACGCTGCTCCTGGGGACCCCCTGCATGTTCTGGCTTTCGTTCCAACTACAACTGCTATCAATGTTTTAAATGGCTGTTCATTTTTCTTTATTGTGTGTGTCATTTTCATATTTCCTTATTTACCCTCCTCAGCCAAATTTTCCGAAATAGCTTTAGCGGCACGAGATGTAGAACAAAAACTGTGTTTTACTGCAAAAAGAGTTCGCGTTTTAACAGATTGAATTAAAGATTTAAAAAATATTACAAAGCCCCGTCTGTCCAACCAAGGTCCAGCCTGAATGAAGCAGAAATGGATGCAAACGTCATTAGTCACGTGGTTTTCCCCTGAATGAAGCAAACCTCGACAGATCCTCCATAAAGCTCAACCCAAGCTTTGGAGCCTCAATATCAGACTCAACATCACTAATCTTTACTCGCTTATTGAGTTTAATTCAGTTAGTTACTAAATTCTTAAATCAAAAACATTTATTTCCTTGTTTCTCTTTTTTATGGCTCTAAGAGTTGCGTTGTTGCATAACAGAGAGAGGAAGAGAGTGCGGGACCGTGGACTCCACTATTTCAACAGAGATGTTCATTGTTTGCCAATCCCTGGCACTGTTTAGCCGAAAAAAATTGCCAGCTGTGCGAAGGGACTACAGCGCTGGCTCTGAACACTCGCTAAATCCTCACAAGAAGAATATCAGCATTTCTCAGATGCCACTTTCCAACATGCCGCGCCGTAGCAGAAAACTATCTCTATTGTCCAGTGTAATTGCCTAAATCAAAGTGATTCACAGGAAATCCATCTGAGCTTTGACAAATCTATCACAGTCTCATTTCGCATTTAATTAACACAAATAAAACTGGCCATGCTTTCTGCATAACTGCCTTTTAATGGCTTGGCCCTGTAACTTGTCCAAGAGCTAAGCACTGACTTATTTCGCCACCGAGGGAATGAGTAATGGGTATTTGAACGTGGTCAGTGGAGCACAATGCAGTTAGGCGGGCAGTGCTACGCAGTTCCCTCCGATCTGAAATCACTTGAATTACACTTCGAGTCCTGCATAATTATGGCAGGTGAATAATGAGTTGTAGCAGACTGGAAAGGCTATTTATCTATATATGGGAATGGCAAAATGTGGCAATTGAACAGGAGTTAGATAGCCCCAATCATACGGGAAATATTTCATGATAAGATTTTAATATGCAAATGAAAAGTTACTTTATTTGTACACATAAATAGGTATAATTACTGGCCACTGTGATTCTGTTAGTGTTACTGCAGGGTGATTATATTGTATAGTTTCTGGAGTGGAGGAGTTTGAATGATTACTACATGACATTACATCATTGGCATATATCAGACACTTTTATCTGAAGCGATGAACAACATTAAGTGCATTTGCTGGAAGATGAGAGCTGAAATCTAAAAGGGAAGTTTTTACATTTTTCAGGTGTCAGTAGTGGCTATATACTGCAAGCTCCATAATTCATTAAGGAGTGACACACTTTTTTATATTAGTTCTGTATTTTAGTGCTTTTATTTTGAAAAGATGCAAAGCCAATGAGGTTGAAGAGCAGACTGGCAGCTTTAATTTCAAGGCGTTTTCATCCGCAGTGGTTGGATCATTGAGAAATGACAGTTTCCCGTGTTCGTAGCCTCCCCACCCCCATTTTCAGTCCGATCAAAAATAATTCAACATAAAGAATCATAAAGTAATAATTTATAATATTAGTCACCTATCCTTTGCACACAATGGCTGCTTGAAGTCATCCCATCTTTCATTAGTTTGGGGATTTTTAGCCCTCAAGTCTCTAGTCAAGAATGTAAAATGCGTGTTCTTTTTGATTCAGACTCAGCCAGCAAAACCAAAATAACAAAAATATGCCTCGATCCAGTTAGTTTATTTGGGCCCTTTAGAACAAAACACACACTTCAACAACAAAAAGTGGCAGAAGGAATTGATATACTATCAATAAAAATAGCGTAAGAATATACTGTTGTATTATTTGGACCCTGAAAACCAGTTTTGAAATATGATGAGAAGGCATTAGAAGATTTCAGAGTCTGTTTCTGCTAATCTGTTCAGGATGAAGGGAAGAAACAGAGATGTTGGCTAAATTGTGATTAAATTGTGAAGACCTTACGAATCACAATCCTCTCATAATTATGCTCATGCTGTCTAGAACTTCATAATTTGCTGAATGATAATGACTTTATTCAATCGTGTTCAAGGTTTTAGTGAAAGCTAGCATTGATTGATTAACTTCAATTATCATGCTTACATTTGCATAGATAAAAGTGCTTTTCAATTCCTGAGTGGCGAGCGGGTGGAAACCCCGCCTCGATATTTGCATTTCAATGCAAACGGCGGGGAAAAAAGGTGGATGAGAGGTCTGATCAGTGATAAGCCCCTTTCACTTGGTTGCGTTAGCATTTTTTCCGACTGATAAACACTTTTTGTTATGATGTTGGTGTCCTCTCGGCGCTTGGTGGGAGCCGGCAGCAAGCGCTGTTTACCGGCCGCCTCCGCGCAGCCGGGGGATTGAGGCAGGCCGCGGTACAAAGCTGTGAAGTGCGAACGTGTTTGTCGTAGCGTGTTGAAGCTCGCCAGAAGCACCGCGTGCGTTTATTAATGAGTGCTCAGGGCTTGCTGTGCGGACGGGCGACCTTGGACAGCACCCACAAAGGCTTCATAAAAGCATGAACATAAATTAGGAAACTGATATTGTGGTATTTCATATAGTTGAAAAGAAAACATTTTTTTTAAAACCATGTGGGGATATAGATTCAAAGTTCAACTGCTGAAAATGTACCATTTAATCTTTTACAAGTGCTAATATTTTTATTCATATAGCATTCTCAGCTTTGCTTTAGGATTGGAATTAGAATCATTCATGTTCTCAGTTTGGTGAACTACAGTTTGATCCATTGCAGAACCTCTCAACAAGTTAAATAATCTCATCACGGGACTGAAAATCTTGTTATTTTCTCTCCATAAGAAAATATTAGTTACATTTCGATTACACTTGCTTCATGATTGAGATTTTGTTGAAATAAAATGAGTCCAATTGTGTTGCCATGTTTATTTCTAAAGCACATTTAATCACAGCTTAAGCTGACCGAAGTGCTGAACAAAGAGAAAAAAAGACAAGGTGCTCTATTAACAACAATAACTTTTAAACACATATTGACCAGGCTCAAGCCAAAATAAAGGGCAATGAACAAATACAGAAATAAATACATGATATCAAATTGGAGAATTAGTGAGCCACTAAGGCCAGTGAATAAAAATGTGTTTTAAGCCTACATTTAAAAACAGGGATGGAAGAAGCATGTCTGATATCTAATGGCAACAGGTTCCTTAGTTTCAGAGCAGCAACTGCAAAGGCCCTGTAACCTTAGTTTTAGTCGTGAGCATGGAGCGTACGCCAGTGATTGGTCAGCAGATCTACAGGACTTGGGGGCTGAGAGCCAGTGAATAAGGTTTGTAATATTGGATGGGGCCAGACCATTTAAAGCCTTGAAGGCAATCACCAAGGTCTTAAACTGAACTCTAGAGTGGATCAGGAGCTAGTGCTGGGGTAATATGCTGGCATTTTTTTAGTAACAGTCAACATCTTCACAGCTGCATCTTGGATGATCTGTAGGTGAGATAATGAGCACTGGGCAAGGCTTAAATATAGGGAACTGCAGCTGTCCGATCCTGATGTAATAAAGGCGTGAATTACTTTTTTTTCCATATCATAGAAGGATAGAATTGGCTTGAGGTTGGAAATGGTTCTGAACTGATAATAACTTCTTTTACAACTGAACTGATTTTTATGTCAAAACAGCGCAGATTCAAATTAAACTCCCAAGGTTTTTTAATGTGACTTCATATTTGGGATGAGGGGGCTGAGTTTGCTGCCGAGATGGCTTCAGGACTTACCAAGACCAAAAATAATTTTTTCACTTTTGTTACTGCTTAGTTGAGGAAAATTATCTGTCATCTAGCCTTAAATGTCACGAAAACATTCTATTAGGGGCTGGAGGGAGTCCCAATTGGGAGGTACAGCTGAGAGTTTTCTGCCAAGAGGTGACAGATGTTACACCTTTAAATAATGCTTCCAAGAGGGAGCATGTACAAGCAGAACAGACCTGGACCCAGGATGGAACCCTGAGGGACCCTTCAGGTGACAGGGGCAGAGGAGGAGGAAATCTGACGTATTGTTACTCAGTATGTTCACCGAACAAGATATAACTTAAGTGCCGTATCCTTAATACAAAACCACCGTTCGAGACATTTTAAAGGGATGCTGTGATCCACAGTGTTGAAGGCAGCACTGAGATATAATAAATCAGGACAGCATTTCCCAAATGTCAGCAAAACTTAACAAATTTTTTTATCACAAATGCGAATTAGTCTGGAATCTCTCCTTCACTTTTGATGTGATGTTATCATTGGGCTCAGGCTAAAATGACTCTGGATGTGATTGGATAGACCTGCAACCAACGAAAGTAACAAGTCATGACCTGCTCAACAGAAATTAAATGTGAGCTTGTTGGCTCCCGCTGAATCATAGTTTATAAAAACTATCTAGTCACTACTAAAGTTGAAACAAAGAGCAGCTTGAATTATGACATTTGTGGGAACATATTTGTATCTTTTTTACCTTGAGGTCAAATAATTATCCCTTGGGAATACATTAGTGTACACTGTACCGTAAGGTAGATTACTGTTATAAAAATACCATGACCATTTCCACATTTTTCACACGCCATTTCTCAAAAACCGCTAGTCCGATTTTAATGAAGTTTGGAACATAAATAATTTTCAGCATGAAGGTTGTCCTGAAACCTAAAAAATATGGCCCTTTTGGTACTCTTTTAATTTCAGGGGGTGCTGGATATATAATGAGGTAGAGAATTTTCAAGTCAAGAGCAAATTTTCAAAACATTTTGTGAAAGTATCCAACTTTAAGAGGTTTAGCCCATAGATGCTGGATCAGGCAATCTGTGTACAAAATAAGAAGTTGATATGTCTTTAGGCCCATTTACTGTTTGCAAACAAATCAGCCTGCATGTGCAGCTTGGCAACGGAAGTATGGCAGACCATAATAGCTTTTCAAGCTATGCGAGGGCATTAGCCATCAAAGATCGCAAATTCTACCTAAACAAATTAACTTTGACAAATGGCAACCAATTTCCAGATCCGTATGGTATCAGCGAGTAGGTAGATGATGTTAGTTAGTGGCCCAGTATTCCGTGGCCTGATGTATATACCCATTTGATCGAGAAACCTACCGTGTAGGGAGGAACTGTGAGGATACAAGTCAATGGATGCTTATGACTACGTTACCTGCGGACATAAGCAGAATGTTAAATACCACCACAGACCTGGAGTTTTGTGTCTTGAAATCAGAGGTCCTTCCTAGACAAACACAAGGGCATAAAACCGCCATCTACGATGCATGGGTTATAATAAAATAAATAAATAAATAAACAGAAAACTACACCCTGACAGCTAATTGTACCTGCATGGCAGGCTAAGTATTATTTTGTATTGTTGGCTTGCTAGCTAACGAGTTTGACTGCATAGTTGTCATGCAAACATGAAATCTACTTCGGTTTACCATTATTCTCACATATGTCATTTAATGTCTGTAACCGTGAAACGTCAAAAAATTGGTTACATTAATTTCAATGGAGCAAAGCCCACTGGCAGCGTGTGACACGTCAGATTTTTACTTTTCGCCATTGCTCAATTTCTTGAGCGTCAACTCAGTGAAAACGCATTTGTCTTTCAGGTTAGCAATTTAACTATTTTGCCTTGTCATGGTTGGTGGCACACATGGAAATCTCACATGCAGTTTTCGAAACCGATATACCTGCTTTTTTAACCAAGTCGCAGTTTTGAGAGGAAATCTGTTATTTTTTGTGCATTTAAGTTATCAAGCGATCTACAGTTAGACAGAACCTAACTCAAGGTACACTGGTAAGAATTTAACTGCTGAGTTAGCTAGCTAGCTAATTTGCTGCTGGGTGAAGTAAAGTGAATCATAATCTTAATTTACTAGACAGCAAAATTTAGCAGGAAAATTATGCCTGTATATAACATATAGTGCGCAGTAACCTGAACGTCGCACTTTTTCATCACTTAAAATAAGCTTTACCGGTAGGTGTTTTCAAAATTAAAAGTTATCTTGTTGAATATTTTGAGAGTGACACCGAAGGCTTCTCAGCCTTGTTGACAGCTGTTAATGTTGATGCGGCTGACGCTTTCAGCGGGTGTTTAAAAGCATCAAGGCAATGTTCGGAGTTTGACTTGACGCTTCGCTTGTGGCCAGTGGGCGTCATACGGATGCGATCCTCTCGGAATCCCGTAAATCTTGAGTCCACCAATGAAATACTAATTCTGACAGCTGTACACGCAACAACCAGACATTTCGGTGCAGGTAAAATATCTATATTTTTTCTGTAATATAACGCATTTGATTCTGGTCGTTCCCTCATAAACCACAGTGTCCAAAGGAGTGCACACATGCAGAATTTATTTCTGCAGAGCATTACACAGATACAGCCTGCAGAGCTTTCCTCTTGTGTTCAGGGAATCTATGGAACTGAGCGCACACTGTATCCCTGGAGATGTTCCAACATGGTTGTGAATGAGATTCGGAGGAGAGGGGAAAACATCAGAAAAATGCTTCTGCACCTGGGGCCAAAGCTGCTCTCTGACTCCGTGAGACATGATTATCTCTGGGGATCTGGAAAGAGCTGGCAGTTTTATCAGCGTGTGCCTCATCTCATCACTGTCCTCTGTTGTGTCGGAGTGAAACTGGAGCCCCGTCTCTGAGCGCTGTCAGGAGGGTGAGATGGTGTATCTGCGTTGCCCTGACCCTGTCAGACCTTTCACCCTCACAGCCCACATCTGCAACCAACTTTGTGAATAGAGGATCTTTAGCACTTGGCGAATAATACAGCAGTCGATGTAGGGAGTAATACTTGTGGTTTATCTCCATGTGAAAACTGTCTCAGCTGAGTCTCGGTATTATTCTATTGCCATAGTCCACTATTATGTTGCTGTTCTTGCGCCTGCTACAAATGTTCCAGTGAAAACTGCCCAAGTAAAAAAAAAGTTGCACATCTTAAATATTTTATTGGACTGCCTTTAGCTTTGAGCACTATGTGCATCTATTGTAGCACTGTTTTGACGATCTTAACAAGTGTTACAACATTTATTTCCAACCAGTTGAATTGACTTTTGGCCAAGATCTTGTATTGACGATGAAAGTGTCATACCACTCCGTAAAGCATCCTCCTGCTCAACCTGAGGACTTTCAGGGCTCGATGGGAACCAATTCCTGCCTGAAAATGATTCCTCGTGCTTACTTTACTTTAAATATAAACATACGGGAGGAAATGACAAGGAAGCTCAGGTTTGCGGCACACTGGGGTGCATTTCCTAAAAAAGCACTGATGCTAACTTACATCGCTGGGATCATTGACTGAATGGACGAACTATGTAGGTTGGTAATGTAGTGAGCCAATGTGCTCTTGCTCTTGTACACATGAGAAAGCTCTGTATTATTACAATGAGCACAGCCTGGACCAAGAATTTTCTATTTATTCACCGACAACTGTCCGCTGATGCATTTTCGATCTCACTATCTGGTACACAGTCTCTGGCTGACAGGCAGTAGAGCGAAGTGCAGATTGTACGACCACAGTCTTACTATACTGCTGGAATAGAAACTAGGAAAAAACCTAAGCCAGCGGGGTGAAAATGACGTGTCTTGTCAAGTGCAATTGCGACAGTGTTTTGTGACTTACATGGCAGTGTTACGGTATCAAATCATGCAACACGCTTTTTGATTTATTGCGATCATAACAGTTTAGCTGAACATGTGTTACCCAGGCCAGGTGTTTACAGCACATGTGGCGTCATTTCCCTTTGTGGAATCATGTGACTTGGTAAGAATGGCTGCACTCATCATAAATGCAGATCCATGCCAATAAAAATCGATTTGAAATGGTAAACGACCTCAGAAATCAACAAAATCTTCAGGATTGGTAGAGATTATGATAATCTGGCAAATAATTGTGCCTTTTCAAATATGATAAATGAGTGGAGTGTCCCTTTAAAGTTTGTAAGTCTGCCACCACATCTTTCAGTCATTTTCACAAGCTTCCTCAAAATTAGAGGCTTCATTTTTGACAAATTATTTATAAAATGTACAAGAGAACATTAGGGCCAGGCATACGAAGAAAAATGAGGAGAAAGATTTTCTTTTCATTAATATTATTCGAGTTTAGTTTGAATTTTGCTTTTATTCTCAAAACGGTTGTTCCACTTTATTCTCAACATTTCGACTTTATTCTTGCAATGCAAAATTCAAAAAGTGCAGAGGTGCAGTGAAAGATATTATTTAAATAATAACCACCCTTTTCCCCACAGGCTTCCTTTTCTGATTTATTAGGTTAACAAATATGTTCCCAAATAAATTCTCTGTCAGACAGATAAACGGAGGTCTGGACTCCAGTCTCATTTGGGCTCTTCCGTTTGGATGTTGTATTTTCTCACTGCGTCTGCATGAGTTACCCAGTCACTGCACTTTTCTCCTGTAGCTGGAGAGACAAATTCAGTGCGAGCGCACGAGCGAATGGTGTGCTTGTGCACTTAAATTAATTTCCGATCTGTTCGGGGGGTGTTCCTGCCTCCCACGCAGTACATCCTGATTGGTGCCAAGGACAAATACGCTCTAATTCAAGGAATCAAATATGGAATTACAAATATGGACTAATATATAAAAAAAGTAAAATGAGAGGTGTGAAAAACTGCAGTCCTTTGTGCTTCAGATTCTTTGCTGTATAAGACTCATAACCTCATGTCGCAGTAATGAGACCTGAAGTCTCAGCAGTTGCCCACATTTGTCTGAAGAATTCTGAGCTCTACCATGATTAAGGGTTTGGTCCTGCAGGAAATTGGGTAAAGAAATGCCACACAAGTGACAATGCGTTGCATGAATATAATTAAAATGGGTAACACTTTTATATTGGGTAATGGGCCACACGGTTACCATAACAGTATGTACCACCCCAACAATACGGAGTGCATTTCCTTACCACAAAAAACATTTTGAAATTAAATGCCACATTGAAGGTCTTCATTGGAAATAATGAGGGTGTGTAAGTAGGGCTAATACCTACATCAAAGGGTATAAATGGGAAGGTGATTTCCCAATATAAACCAGACTTAACCCTTTCACTGCCAGCTCAACCTTTTTTGGTTGAGCACATTTTGAGTCAGTGTCTTTAATTGAAAGATGTGTTCAACTTAAATGATTGGATTTTTTTCCAGCATAGTATGCCTGAACCGAGTGTTACAAATGGCTTAATCAGGTTAAGTTGTAACAGTTAAAAGGTTAAGAATTAGGATCTTCAGTGGTTCGGAAAAGATGCAAAATATCTTTATCAGGGATACCTTTCCATTGGTGTGCCTTAATGGCTTGACAATAATAAAATGTATCTAGATTAAAAATAGCTAAACTTAGCATTTGCATGCTTGTATGCTTTCAATTATCTGTGTGTGTTTGTAATAGGACATACATATTTGGGGTCCTCGACTGCAAGAAAATTATTTTTCTCCAGAATTAAACCGTTACACGTTCATTGTGCATCCAGTAATAAAATGTAACTTTTACTTTACAAAAGTAATTTGGGCATTAATGGGTAATTCTTGGAGTTGATCTTGTGTAAATTGTTCATTAAAATAGCAGTAATTTGCCAATCCATTTAAACCTGTATTTAATTGAAAAAACTTACAAAAAATAAATAAGTAATTTTTTAAATCATCAAATGTATTGTTTTTTGAAAATAATAATGATTTTGAAATGTTGTCTGCTAAACATTCTAATAAAGTTGGGATAAGTGCATGTTCACCACTGGGTATGAGCCCATTTCCAAAACAGTTGGGACACTGCATAAAATGGAAATAAAACAGAATGCAGTGAATTGCAAATCAATTAAACCTAATATTTGATTGAAAATAGTAAAAAAAATGCAAAAAAAAAAAAATTGATATATATATATATAAACATACCAAATGTTGAAACAGAAATGTTGTTGTTTTTTGAAAAATGTCTGCTCATTTTGAATTTGATGCCAGTAACACATTTCTAAAAGGTTGGGACAGGGGTGAAAAAAAAAGAAAAAAGAGGGGAGTGTTTGAAAAATACACCAGGTAGAACATCTCACTACTAATTAGGTTAATTGGCAATCAGACATTAAGAGGTTTGGGTGTTAAAAAAAAAAAAGTCTTTGAGACGTAAAGATAGCCAGGGCTTCACCACTGTAAGACTGTATGGGCAAATAGTTGGACAATTTAGGAATAACATTTCTCAATGCATTTCTCACTGTAGAATTGCAAAGACTTTGGGGGTTTCATCCTCTGCATTAAAAGATTCAGAGAATCTGAAGGAATCTCTTTACACAAAGGACAAGGGACATCTAATATTAAATGGCTGTGATCTTCTGGCCCTCTGGCAGCACTGCAGTAACAACAGACAGGATTCTGTAGCAGGGATCACAGCATGGGCTCAGGAACACTTCTGTATACCACTGTCTGGGAGCACGGTTTGTTGCTGCATCCAGAAATGCAAGTTAAATCTCTGCCTTCTAAAGATTAAACCATGAGTAAACAAGATCCTAAAACGCTGCTACCTTCCCTGGTCCACAGCTCATTTAAAATGGACTGAGGCGACTTGGAAAACTGTCCTGTGGCCTGACCAATCATAATATAAAATTCTTCTGGGAAATCATAGACTCCTCATCCTCCAGGCTAAAGAGGAGAGAAACTAGCTTGTTGTCTTAGCACAGATCAAAAGCCAGCATCCATGATAGTACGGGGTTGATTAGTGCCCATGGCATGGGTAACTTCCACATCTGTGAAGACGCCATTAATCCCGAACAATAAGTATAGGTTTTAGAAGGATATATACTGCTATCCAGATGTCTTTTTCAGAGAAGGGCTTGCTTATTTCGGCAAAACAATGCCAAACACCAGTCAGCTTATATTACAGCAACATAGTTCCATAGTAAAAGCCTCTGGGTGCTAAACTAGCCTACCTACCCTTCAGACCTGTCAAACATGGTACATATTTGGCACATTATGAAACAAAAAACATGACGGAGGAGGCCGCTAATTGTTGAGCAGCTGATATCAAACATCACGTAAGAATGAGAGCACGTTTTGCTTTCAAAATTATGTCAGTTGGTCTCCTTGCAATGCACATTGTGTGATTACGACAGTGGCTGTGTCGTGATATTGGCAATAATGTTTTACGTGAGTTGGAATGATAGTAAAAAGGGAAGATGTTTAAATAGCTCTGCTGACATGTCCTTTTGTGAAACATGATACTCCTCAGTTCCCAAATGCTGACAGAGTGTTGTTTAAAGGAGAGGTGAAGAAGCACAGTGGTAAAAATGCCCCCGTTCTACTATTTTGGAAACGTGTGGCAGGCATTTAATTCAAAATAAGCTTGTATTTTTCAAAAAACAATACAATTTCTCAGTTTCAACATCTGGGCCCGTATTCACAAAGCATCTTATCTTACCGCTAGGAGTACTCCTAAGTCGCGCTCGAACATTTTATGTAGGAGTAAAACCTTAAAATTTATTCACAAAGCCTCTGAGAGCAACTTTTAGTTAAGAAAACTGGTAACTCCTAGAATAGGGGTAGCTCTGAGAGAGGTGGGAGTAAATCTCCGTTGCTATGGCTGATGTCAATTCTCATGCACGAGTCTTGGGACAATCAGCACGGTGATTGGTTGTTTGGTGGCAGGCCAGCCCGTTGAAAAAAATATCCCACATACAAACCATGGATTTAAAAATGAGGAAATAGTCCAAGCGGCCGGTTTTTCCCATAAAATAATGGCAGTTGCTACAGGTACGGCAGTTTTCCAGTGCACTTCAATGTAGAGAGGTACGGCAGTCCCAATTTTAAACACTGCCCTAACCTAAACGGTAACCCTTAAAATAACTCCTCCCTGCTTGTGATTTGAAGCCTTGTCCTAATTCTGTCAAACAGACTGCCGTAGCAATATAGACTATCGAATTCCTTGATTTTGCGTGAAGTATTAACATGTTGAGCACTTCTGAAAATGCACAATGCGCAGTCCCTGCATATCAGGCTCTGGGCAAATAAACCTACAGAGGAAAGAGATGATTGTAAAAACGTTAATAGCATAAAACGAGTCATTAATGAAACGCATCATTTGCCCCAATAATTAGCAACGTATTACACAATGAGAATGACAATATGTTGCGATCATTTAAATGTCAGGCTGTTCAAGTTTGTTTGCCCTAAACTGTCATGGATGAAAGTTCAAAAATGACCCGAAAGCCCAACTGGAGCCACAACCAGTTACTGCTGCTGGGCCAGTTGGTGCTGGAGCGAAAGCATGTAGCTTAATCAGAGGGAAATTTGGCTTAGGGTTGAACAGCAAATCCAAGCGGGATGCGCGGGATAATATCAGCCTACAGATCAATGCTGCATTCAGACGACTGCGAGAAGCAGTGGTATGGCCTGCAATCGCAGGGGAGGACCGAGATTGTAGCCTATAAACGGGTTATCGTTCAAACAGGAAAGCGTACTAAGCTTGATTTGTGATTCATAGCCTTCAATTTAAATATGTATACAAAATATGACATAGGCTGGTAATATTATGATCATCTATTAAATGTAACCCTCGCTTAACAGCCTAATTAAATAATTCATGTATAGCCGGAGGTACAGCACCAAAGCCACCGTTCCCGGTCAAGTGGCATCCCGCCGGCACGCAATTGGTATAAGCTGCTTTCCATTAAAATGCGAGTCATGCGTGGATCCTGGCCATTTTGCAACAATGTCCAAAATATTGCATCCGGCATCATACTGGCCTACTATCTGGGTGTTGATGGAATTAACTTTTTTCTATTTACAAATACCTCTTCATATTGGGTTGAAGAAATAATTCAAATATGGGTCTCGTCAAAAGCACCGATAGCACCTGAGATGTGCATGAATTCAAGTTTGATTCTGTGTTGTTGGCGAATGTCCATTGGAAACCGGATAAACTGTTGGATGATTTGGGCCTCACTGAGCGCAATGATTGTTTGCTGAATTGTGCGACTGACCGATGATTGTGAAATCCCTAAAGTTGCATTTTTCCGGTGGCCAAGTGACAAAGTGTTGTCAAACATTTTATTTCGGGGCTTATTGGGTTGTTTCTCATGGTTGGAGACGTAATTCTCTCCCTCACCAAGTCAACAACAAATCAAATCCCTTCACGGTCGATCCGATATCTTTTCAACAACTACGCATCATCCAGAATTTCCAAGTCATTCCGTCTTTCAACAGCAGCAGCCATTTTCTGATTCTTTGTGAATAGGTTTTAGCGAGTTAGGAGTCCTCTTGACTACTTTTAAGCTCTCCCAGACTTAGGAGCTACTTTTAGGCCTAATATGCTTTGTGAACAACACTTAGTAAAAATAATATGGAGTCTTCAAATTAATGACTGACACGCCCCTTTTTTTAGGAGTTTCTCCTAAATCCAGCAGTTTGGACCTACTTTCAGCACTAAGATGCTTTGTGAATATGGGCCCTGATGTGTTGTCTTTAAACTATTTTCAGTTAAAAATAATGTTTAAATGATTTGCACATTATTGAATTTGGATTTATTTACATTTTACTCAGCTTCACAATTTTTTGGGGAGATGGGGTTGTCGTTAACTGTGTGGTATGGGTCAAAAGCACAAATGCGGATATGGCCTGAGATTCCCTTGGTATAACAGAAAAGGAATGCAGATTCTCTCCTGGAATTCTGTATAGCAACACTGCCACCTTTTGGCTGCTCTGTACATCTAGAGAGGATTTCTGGAAGAGAAATCGGGCAAGGCACTTGCCAAACTGTTTTATCAGTAACGTTCATTCTTGGGAACTGTGTAACTTTTTTTTAGTGAAGGCATAACACTAATTATTTCATCCATTAGCATGTTACCACTTAAAGGTTTTGTGTTGATTTCATAATTCAAATAAAATGTGATTCGCATTGTATCAAAGTTCAAATAAAGAATGTTTAACTCATAAGCATGTTCAACTGAGATTCAGTTGTTATATTTTTTCCAAGTCTTGATGATATTTATGGAATCTTTAATCCATTTTGCTGTACTAAGGTGTTTATTCTCTCCAGAAATTAATTTAGGTGAATTCCACAATAATTTGCATAAGGCAGAATAGAACCCAAAACCTAATTTTTCAAATTTCTTTGGCGGCACTCTCATTTCCCCAGCTATTCAGATTTTTAGTCAGTGTACTGATTTTTTTTAAGCAATGCAACATTGAGTCCTTTTTTCTCATAGTGGTGAATGGAACAAAAGGACCAGAGAAGGGTATTAATGGTCAGACACAGTCACAATACATCCCTCTGTCATAAACCGACATGTCACCTTTTCAGATGACTTTCCTGTGCACCCTGTCAGTGCACATAATCTGTGTGTCTGTCTGTCAGTTAGAGAGAAAGCCTGTCCTGTCTCCAGGTCACTTGCAATGTCCCTCCTTTTAAGATCCTTATATTTGGTGTGAATGTCAGTCAGGTAAGTGTAGATCTTATCGCCCGTTTGAACTGGTCAGCCGCTCTTATACTGTCAGCCTTACATCCAGAAGGATAGTCTTTTACAAATCTAGGAGGCTTGTTTTTCCGTAGCCGACTTTTATTAAAACTAAATGCAATGTATCACTTGAAGTGTAAGCCTCTGCTTTTCATATTGAATATTAATCAATGTCAATTAGATTATATGTTTTGTTTTTAATCTATAAATATGGCATTTTCTATATTAAATAAATGCAGTCAAACTCTCAATTCGTGGTTGTTTTTAGAAAAAAGGGCCAATGACCCTGTAATCTAACAGCCAAAGTGTCATGGTTTAGGTGTACCTTTGTTTGTTGGACGTTTCTTTGTTCTACCTTCCGGGACGATATCGGAGTTTTAGTCCATCGAATTCCTGGCACAGCTGGCTGATTGAGCTGGGGCGGAGTTTTCCGGACTCTATATATATGACCGGGGGTTCGCCACGCCTATCGCTAGAGTGTCTGACTGTTTCTAGCAGTTCGGCTGGAGAAAATCTCTAGTTAAATCTTCCTAGTGATTTGTTATATTTCTTTTATTGTTAGGAGTTGCTTATTTTAGAAATTTTATCTTTTGTTGTTCATTTTCGCTCGCACTGCATCCGTTTTGCGGACTTTTATTTGTCCTTGGAAGTGCAAGCCTTTACCGGAGGTTTTTACCTCTTTTGTGTTCGTCTCAGATCTGGGCTGCTCATTGCTCTTTCTCTCGCTGGTCGTGGCACCTGACGTCCTGTCACCGCCCATCACACAAAGTTAAAGAACTTCATTAATTTTTTCTACAAATCGGCACTTTCAAGGTCAAAGGTCATGGGACCGACAATAGTATATTGTCAATACTTTTAACACTAAGTGGCAATATTATCAATATGTGTAAACATTTCCTCAAGATAAATTTTCAAGACTGTGTAATGCCATGCCACCATTTTCCAATACTAATTATACCAATATCTCCAAACGTTTCCATGTCATAGCCCATTGAAATATGTCCAATATTGAGAATATGAGAGAGTTCAAAATTTCAAGAAGTCATAAAAAATACAAAAATCGATATCTTCAAATTCTTTGAGCAAACTTGATAGACCTTGTCTCTAGGATGCTCCATAACAATTAACCTTTATTAACAAAACTGAATGCAAACTTAGCGCTTTCACTGCTGGAGAGTTAGACACTGGATAGTTCATGTTCAGGCTGGAGCATCAGAAACTTGAAGATTAAGCCACTACAATCCAGCTATTTAGCCAAGAGGATGGGACAATGAGTTGGCAGGCGTCACAGGGCCCTTAGCAGTTAACGTTTAGCTCAGACCCACACAGAACACCTCCCAATATCGGTATTTCATTACCACTGACTGAGCTGGTGCACCGAGGGACAGTCTCTCCAGAGTGTGTCTTCTTCCGCCTCAGGGAAGACTTGACTTTTCAAGTGTTTATCTGGCGTTCGCTGCACTTTCCGAGCATCATCCCTGAAGGACACAATGCTTCTCAGCTTATTTGCTGTGGCTACTGAATTAAGGCGCTTGCCTTTCTCGCCTCTGGGACAGACAAGTATTGGTGCCAAGACGCACTGTCATGGGAGACGAGAGGTGGCGAGGAGGTATGTGGGGGAAAACATCTGAATCTTCTCCACTTCAGTTTTTTTCATATATTTGTTTTCTCTCTGTACATGCTGCAGAGCGATTACTCCCCACTTGCCCTTCCATACTGTTCCTGTGCTTGCAATTTATGAGCTTTCAATTTTCTACATAAAAAGCACCTGATTTCAATTCCATATTAAAAGAAAGGAAGTTGTGTCATATGACTTTCTTTAAAGGAAAGTGCTGTCTGCTGAACAGTTTCACTCATTTCTGGCAGCAGAGGGTTTGATTTACCCTAAAACATAAATATAAATGTCAATATACATATTTTATTATTTTTCATGCACATTATATCTACAGTATATAAGCGGTATATAAGCCAAATACCTTTTCTGACTCCATGACAGTGTGCCTGTACTTCAGTAAGGTCACACATTATTGTCATAAATCCAAAAACCCTGGCAGCTTCTCTTAAAATCATATGAAGCAAATACAGTGCCAGTATTGGGATTGTTATACCACATTATTCAAGTCAGACTATGTGGTAAAGATACTTTAATGCGATAAGAGACTAGAAATCATGTCACAAGCAATTTCAAAGTCAGAGTTACTTGTAAATTATATTCCAATCACATCCTCTCAAGCTCGCTGAATATGGATGCAGGAGAGAGCCAACACCTCTTGATGACTGCATTAGTGATTAAAAAAACAGATGAATAGAAGAAACAATGAAATTAGCTGTGTGCTGTGCATCCTGCTGTGTGCTCTGATGGTGTGACACAAAATGGTGGTCATGGAAGGTCAGACAGAGCGAAAAGCTAAGGACACAGCATGCCAGACGCGACACCTTGTTCAAACCAGCGTATGCTCGAATAATGAACTTGAGACAGTGCTAATTTGCCTGAGAGGACAATACTTGTATTAGTTAAAAATACAAGTCACCTTGTTCTGACAGCATTAAGCCACCTTAATCTATTTTTGATTTGGTGTCAACACCACTGTCCTGCCTGCCCGCACAGCCCTGTCCCTCCGCAGGTTCCTGGATGAGCGGGGTTAAGAAAGTGCAGCGCTGGAGAATTGCAGACATGCCCTCCTGCAGCCGTTCTTTTTGTGAGCTGAGGAACTAAAGAATTCCCCAGAGAGCCAGAGAGGCAACTCCCTTCCTGAGCATCCGAGGAGGGTTGTCAATCACAGACCTGAAAGGTTGAAGGAGTCTGTTACTGCGATCTGTTACGCTGTCATTGTTATTGGCTCCTTGGGACCAATGAGTTCACTTGCAGAGAAAATCAAGGTGCTTGAGCAGATGAACGCAGACACAGCCTTCCCTGATAAAGAGAAGGTTGATAAGTGGCTGCAACAATTAGATTAATGCATTAGAAATGATAATGGGATGTACGATAGAGCAGTGGTTCTCAACTGGTCTGTCTTCAGGACCCACCATCACCCCTTAATGATAAGCCGTGACCCAAATAAAAAAAAGTCAACTTTTCAAATTGATTTGACATAACATTCAGTCACACTTCAGTAACTGTACTCTTAAAGTTTATTCAGCCACTTATTCTGGCAAAAAAAAAATTAAATTAAAAATAAAATAAAAAGTGCAAATATGACAACAGTGCACTATGGAATAAATTCAGTTTCTTCAGTTTTTATCCACAAACTCAAAATAAATTAAACAAAAAGTGCAATTCAAAAAGATTCAAGTATACAAAATTAACTTTTCTTCTTATTGGCTTATCAGTTGGTAAATACTGAAAAACATTGTGCTTTGAAGAATATTAAGCAGCAGTAACTTCAGCCTTACTGACATCATAGATCTGTGTCTGGAGGACTTAATGGGAGAGCTGGGGAGCGGCATCAGGCAGTGCGTATATTATGCTTGCGTTCTATGCTCGGTAATGCCGCTTGCACACTGGACGCGAAACAAATTTTTCGCAGGACTGATTACAGTCAAAGTCAATGCAAAGAGCTATCGATTTTTCTTGGTCTTTTTATTCGTCTGTTTTCTTCCTTTGAAGATAGACAACAGTCTTTATTCGGTCTTTCTTTTGAAAATTAGTCAGATGGATCGAACAGATTCACGCTTTATTTCCACAGCAGAGATAAAATAGTGCTTGCAATCAGAGAGCAAATCAATTCCATGACCATTGACAGTGTGAATAAATTATCGCATGCACGATCAAGACTGTCCGACGCGAAATGCAAAATACTCCATGTCCGGCACCCAGCAAAAATAAAACTAGCCTATTGATATGAGAACAGATTTATAACGGAATAAGGAATAAAAATACATATAGGCCTACATCACCAACCAACAGAGCATCCAAAAAAGATGACCCGCAAATAAATAAATCGCAGTGTTCATTGGATGTTCTGTTGTTAAAATGTTTCTTTTCATTCTTTATTTCGTTATCAATCTGTTCTAATCGTCCTCTTTTTTTTTTTTTTTTTGGCTGTCAGACACGGAGGCATTGTACATTGTCCCATGCCAGTGTCGACTCGCTTTACTGAGCAGAGCTTTAACAGAAACATTGATTGAAATTCTCGGTTCTCATCTTAAAGAACTGAGCCCTCTTATCAAAACATTCACGTTTAATATCGACAAGAGTCAGTGGATTTGAAGAAATTAAAAACAATAATAGACAGACTGTCGGACACGGAGATATATTAAAACCCTGTCAGATTTTCGGACACAAGACACTGCTTTCAACGCAATCTGTCGAGCGAAAAATTCGTTTCGCGTCCAGTGTGCAAGCAGCTTAATACTAGGCTACTATTATTATCAGTTAGGTTTTATCGTCTTCAGTGGGGGAAAGGAATACAGCGTGATTGCTATGATCTCGTACTGAGTAAAGATCACAATAAATGTGTAACGTATCTTGCATTGTTGTCCATGCATGTTAATCCCAAAATTTTAAACAGCAACAGGCTGTAATAATAGGAACACGCTATCCATCGTTTCTCTTGCCAATGAGCAATATTTGACTCGGCTGTGTTATACCCAAATACGCCTTTGCCAACTTGCGCTGGAAGGAGGGGCAGAGGCGGGACAGACGAGTACTTGCGCCAGGCTACGCCGGGCACGAAATTGCAACATACGCCTGGACACACCCCGTAGGCGCGGCGCATCCCCCATTTGCCGCGCCTGCGCCTGGTCTACGAAATTAGAGCCCCTAGTGTTAAGGAGTGTGAATAGACGGCACTCCGCTGCATAAAAAAATCCTCTTCAAAATAAAAGCACAGTTTTTTTTATTGACCCGGCAAAGGCCTGCGACCCAATGAAAACGGGTCCGCGACCCACTTTTGGGTCGCGACCCACCAGTTGAGAATCACTGCGATAGAGGTCATGCAATTGGCCAGAAAAGTGTTAGTCCCCAATAAATGATGAACTTGGCAGGTGATACTATCAATGTTATGGTAGAAAGATATTTTTTAACTCAAGCAATTGCCATACAAAAAAATACCCAGATGTTGCACCAAGCCGATTTCTGATGCTTTATGTCCATAAAGTACATGACAGCAATCAAGACAGCTTTATGGTTGAAGGCCCAGAAACCATTAAAAACTTCTGTGGTAAAGATCAATATTGCCGAGAAACATATATATGTGTATATATATACATACATACACACATATATATATATATATATATATATATATATATATACATACATATATACAACCCCAATTTCGAAATAGTTGGGACAAAGTGTAAATTGTGGATAAAATAAAAATGCAATGACTTTCAGATCACATGAGCCAATATTTTACTTACAATAGAACATTGAAAAAAAATTAAGGAATACTTTAAAAACAATGTTCCTCAACGTCAAATTGCAAAGGCTTTGAAGGTCTCATCATCGACAGTATATAACATCATCAAAAGATTCAGAGAAACTGGAAAAATCTCTGTGCGTAAGGGACAAGGCCGAAGACCTTTGCTGGACGCCCATGATCTTTGGGCCCTCAGACGCCACTGCATCACTCACCGGCATGCTTCTGTTATTGACATTACTAGATGGGCCCAGGAATACTTCAAGAAACCACTGTCTGTAAACACAGTCCGCCGTGCCATCCACAGATGCCACGAAAGCTCGATCATGCAAAAAGGAAGCCATTGTTCAGCATGATCCAGAAGCGCCGCTGTGTTCTGTGGGCCAACACTCATTTAAAATGGACTGTGGTCAGATGAGCCTAAATTTGCCATTCTTGTTGGAAATCATAGGCATCGTGTCCTCCAGGCTAAAGAGGAGAAAGACCACCCCCCCTGTTATCAACATTCAGTTCAAAAGCCAGCATCTCTGACAGTGTGGGGATGCATTAGTGCATATGGTGCATGTTTTAAAAAGCACCATGAATGCTGAAAGGTATATAAAGGTTTTAGAGCAACAAATGCTCCCCTCCAGAAGACATCAATTCCAGGGAAGGCCTTGTGTATTTCAGCAGGACAATGCAAAACCACATGCCGCAGCTATTACAGCAGCATGGCTTCGTAGTAGAAGAGTCCTTGTGCTGAACTGGCCTGCCTGCAGTCCTGATCTTTCACCTATTGAGAACATTCGGCACATAATTAAACGGAAAGTCCGTCAAAGGAGACCCAAAGCTCTCCACCAGCTGGAAGCCTGTATTAAACAAGAGTGGGATCAAATTCCAATGGTTAAACTAAAGAAACTTGTCTCCTCAATGTCCAGACACCTCCACTCTGTGTTAAAAAGAAGAGGGGTGCCACACCATAGTAATCAGGCTCTTATCCCAACTTTTTTGAGACCTGTAGCAGCCATCAAATTTGAAATGAGCTAATTTTGTGGATAAAATTGTGAACTTTCTCAGTTTCAACATTTGCAATGTTATCTCTGTTCTATTGTCAATAAAATACTGGATGGTGTGATTTGAAAGTCATTGCATTTTGATTTTACTCACAATTTACATTTTGTCCCAACTATTTCAGAATTGGGGTTATATACGCACATATATATATATACATATACACACAGCGCCCTCCATAATTACCGGCACCCCTGGTTAAGATGTGTTAAAAGCCTTAAAATAAATTCAATTTTTATTGCAGAAGCATAGTCTCACACTGAAAATTTCTAGAAAAATGTAACCATCAACTCAAGTGAATTTTAAGGGGAAAAAAAATCCCTGACTTAGAAATAATTATTTTTCATAAAATCACCTGTTCCACAATTATTGGCACCCCTACCAATTCCTAGGAATTAAATGTAATTTAAGTATTTCTGTCATTTCTACAGTAGGTTACAAAGTTGATCAGAGTATCTAGGAACATTTAATTAGTAAATCACCACTTCTTGTTTCCCTGGAGTATAAATATGACATGACACGGAGGCCATTTCTCTTATCCACTCTTCAACATGGGAAAGACAAAGGAACACACCATTCAAGTAAGGCAGATGTGTCGACTTTCACAAGTCAGGCAATGGCTACAAGAAAATAGCCACTCGCCTGCATCTGCCCATATCTACTGTCAGAGGAATCATTAAGAAGTTTAAAACAACTGTAACAGTGGTAAACAAGCCTGGACGAGGACACAAGGTTATTTTGCCACCACACACAGTGAGGAGGATGGTAAGAGAAATAAAAAGTTCTCCAAAGCTCACTGTTAAAGAATTGCAACAAATAGTAGCATCTTGGGGTCACAAAGTCTCCAAAACAACCATCAGGCGCCATCTACATGCCAACAAGCTGTTTGGGAGGAATGCACGGAAAAAACCTTTTATCACTCACACTTAAAAAATCAAAGTCTGGAGTTTGCCAAGCGGTACTGGGATTTCAACTGGGACCGTGTGCTTTGGTCAGATGAGACCAAGATAGAGCTTTTTGGCTACAAACACTCGAAGTGGGTCTGGCGGAACACAAAAGATGAGTATGCAGAAAAGCACCTCATGCCCACTGTGAAGTATGGGGGAGGATCGGTGATGCTGTGGGCCTGTTCCTCTTCCAGAGGCCCTGGGAACCTTGTTAGGGTCCATGGCATCATGAACGCTTTGAAATACCAGAACATTTTACTTCAAAATCTGGTGGCCTCTGCCCGAAAGCTTAAGATGGGTTGTGACTGGGTCTTTCAGCTAGATAATGACCCTCAACATGTGGCCAAATCTACACAGAAATGGTTCACCAGACACAAAATCAAGCTACTCCCATGGCCATCTCAGTCCCCAGACCTCAACCCCACTGAAAACCTGTGGAGTGAGCTGAAGAGGAGAGTGCAGAGAAGAGGACCCAGGTCGCTGGATGATTTAGAGAGATTGTGCAAAGAGGAATGGTCGAAGATCCCTCTTTCTGTATTCTCCCATCTTGTGAAACATTATAGGAGAAGATTAGATGCTGTTTTGTTGGCAAAAGGGAGTTGTGCAAAGTATTAACATCAGGGGTGCTAATAATTGTGGCACACATGATTTGATGTAAAAGAATTATTTCCTAATGTGGGATTTTTTTTCCCATTGAATAAATGCACTTGAATTAAAGGTTGTATTTTCCTCTTTTTTTCCTTGTGGTCCTATATTATTTAGAAAAAAACTGAATTTATTAGAAGCTAAAGAACACATCTTAACCAGGGGTGCCAATAATTATTGAGGGCGATGCACTACATTTTGGCCAAAGCTTATCCAGGGCTAAATAAAGAAACTGATTTCAGTCCTTTTTGGAAGTGTCTCTGAGTGAAGTCTGGTGCTGTTGCCGTAAATATATAAATGGATATTTTTCCCCTTGAAACATTTCTGTCCGTACAGTAATGTTTTCTTGTACACTTATTTTGTTCTTTTTTAATTTTTTCCCCCTCTTTGCATCCTATAGAGCCATCTAGTGGTCATACTTTGCACTTGTCACCTGTGGGTTTATTGGGTCCTTTCTCAGGTGCTTGTGATAGTATACTGCTCAAAAAAATAAAGGGAACACTTGGAGTTATATCGTGTTGTTTAAGTGTTATATTTACTGGAGGGAAAACTGCATATGGAAGGTCACTCTTTGAAGAAGGTCCTTTGTGCCACTATTCACTCAGCATCTTGTGTACCTGCATTGTCCGTGCTTTGGCATTTTCACCATGAAATATCCAACTGAATAAAGGATTAATTTATTTATTTTTTGTTAGAGTACTTTGGACCTTGAACTTCTGTGTTCCCCACAAAGGCGCACCGTCATTACACTTTGTTTGAACTTCTGAGCACCCTGGACTTCTTTTTTTCATGAGCTTACTTTAGTAAGTAGGAAGGAACTAATGAAGTGATTTTTTTTTCAGTTTATCTTTCTGTGGTCTTGTCATTCAAGCAGGCGAATATGAGCGCGCTCATGAAAAGGTGTTGTCGGTAAAATTATCAGTGAGATCGGTGTGCCTGTTTCCTGGAACACAACTACTGAAGGAGCAAATTTGGAGAGATGGAAATGCAAGATGGCTGCAAACATGCTCAAAATTTAGTTACATAGCCATCGCTCTGTCCATCTGTCTGTCCGGCTCTCTGTCTGAAAATAGAACAGGACTTGAAGCAAAATGATGAGACAAATTTGAATTCTCTTTTGTAAGTGAGTCCTGGCCAGGCCAGCAGCACAAAATGATTCGTTTAAAAGGCCAAACGACAGACGTAAAACAGGAAAAAAAAAAAAGACTGTAAAAATTTGACATTAATGAAAAACAAGTCCCTTAAAACAAATGGTACATTACATCAATCAATGATTTATTGCTATTTAATATGACATGTTATGTTCACATTCTGGGTCATGTCCCGCTCTGCCATTGGATCCTCCTCGTGTCTGTGTTCCCGTCGACATCATGTCCTGTCTCATGCAGACACTGCTTCTTCGCCGCTAGTTGGCTGCAGTATTTCCTTATTCCTTCAGCACTGTTCTGGCTTCAGGTCTGTCTGAGCTTAATGTCAATTAAATGTTTTTAGTTACTAACAGTTACTAACGTTCACGGGGGTGTTTTTCTTAGATAAGCACTTTTACTAACATTACTAATTTAGGTAGGGTGTTAATTGTCATGATTTCCCGTTTCGTTACGATTTCAGATCTTGCTTCACTTTGCGGCGTAACTTTTTCACACTTCCTTCAATCTCTTACTTTATTGGTACTTAGCTGAGCAGGTCCATTCTCTTAATGGGCTTGTTATGTCATCAAGCCTTCGTCCAATGTCTTCCCCCCATGCTTTGCTCCGTCCCTGTTCTGCCCCGGTGTTTCCCGACCCCTCATCCAGCCGTGTTCCTTTATGTTCTGTGGAGGCATTCCGGTCGGCAGTCGGTCTGTTGTGTTGCCCTAAGGCAGGGGTGTCCAAGCTTATCCAGAAAGGGCAGGTGTGGGAGCTGGTTTTTGTTAGAGCCCAACACTAAAACACCTGATTCTACCCACCAAGGTCCTGATTGAAACCCCTGATTAGTTAATTAGTGGAATCAGGTGCAGTAGCACTGCTGGCTGGGACAAAAGCCTGCACCCTCACTGGCCCTTTATGGATCAGATTGGACACCCCTGCCCTAAGGCCATGTTTGTGTGTTGTGTAGCTTGTCTCCAAGCCTGTTCCATGCTGCATATTTCATGTTCCTGTTCAAGTATATTCTGTGTTTAATAAATGTCTTTGCTGGATTCAAGTCTCGCTATTGGTGTCCCTCCGCAAAATGTAACAACATGAGCATTCAGTGGTCAAATAATCCTTAATCCTGTTTTTGTAATCTTCTATACTAATAAAGTAAACTAATTTAAGGCGACTGTAAAGCACTTTCACTAAAGACGGTGTGGATTTGAGGAATAAAATACATAATTAAAATACATAATACATAATGCAACATGATGCATGGATTCAATCACTTTCAGAAGGTGAGCTTGCATGTGTGTATAAAATTTCTCATGTAATCAACTAGGCCCGCCGACAGGGGGGGACAAACGGGTATCTTGTCCCGGGCCCAGGGAGGAGGGGGGCCCAGAACTGGGCCCTCATGAAATTGTGGAATAATTATTCTATTTAATATCAAAATATGCCTATTTGTGGAAGAAATGTATATTATTTGCATTAAATATATGATTTCTAATTGTTTTTACCTTTACTGTCCTTGAAATAGGGATCAAGAACCCCCTGCCACTCCCAACACAAAAATGGTTTGGCCTGTGAACAAAAATGCGACGTCATTTGATTTGCGCTTCAGTCTGCCGACGTCAGGGGCACAAAAAAGCAATTAAAAAGAAAAAGAGAAGAAGAAACCAGGAGCCTTAGGGATTCACTAAATAAATATTTTAAAAAGGTTCTTCTGATGATGCAGGTACGAGTAAAGGCAGGGCAGAGCCAGGTAAGACAGAGCAGCCACCGTTTTCCAGCCCCGTTACGTCACCCGGTCCAGCTTTTCTTGCCCCCCCGCCAGGCTAAGCGTCACGTGTTTATTTATTTTACTGTAAATAGGTTTTTATGCACCAAAATAGGGCCCTATGATTCAGTGACGTGCGGTGCAGGTTAGTTTGGTGAGGCAGAAACCTCCCCTTTGCTCGATTAGCAATTAATTAAATGTTTAAAGGATATACAGAATTACCGAGAGCCGAGAATTTTTCCTAATTGATTATTCAGATTTCCATCCTTGCAGTCACAAATTGCAGCGTATACGTGAATGTAGTCATTATCTCCTCTATCAGTATCAGGCTTCCTATAGGCTTGGTCTTAATTGATTGTCAATCATTAATAGTACTTGGGAACAGGTTCACAAAATCTTGTGATAAAAGTCTGTGTCACTGTCTCACCTCACCGCACGTCTCAGGCCTCCTGTAAGCAAAATCTCGCAAATCTGCAGTTTCGTGAGCATTTCAAGTTCGATATACTGAGTAATAACGCCGCAGAAATTTAAACTGCCCGTCATTTTGCCAAATAGTCTTACTAAACTAGTTAAATTTAAGTCAAGAGCGCATCAGCCAGACGGGACAACAAGCTATTTTATGTTTAAAATGTTCCGTTCCTTATCGCGCTGATAGGACCGGAGCATATAGGCTACTATGTAAAAAGACGGACGCAGCACTCCGGTCTGAAAAAAGCCCATACGGAAGTACCGTAAAATGGCATTCTATTTAATGGCCAGCAGATGGCAACGTCGGTGGTTGCTGAAAGAAGTTCAATGCTATAGAGGACTATGAGAAAATGACCCTACTTTCCCACCTAATTTTTCATTTAAATAATAATTTTTCACATTATCTTATGGTAGCTATAGCATGTTTTAAGTCTCCTTTGATATATCATAATGTTCATTTTTGTAAAGTATGGTCTCAAGTAGACGAGAATAAAGAATAAAGTCAGAATATGCCCTAGAGGCGTGGCTATCCTCTGGTCCTTGTCCGATACGGTCAGATCCACCTCTCACGTCCCTCCCCGGATCTTGATTCTCGCTCTCGTCCAATAGAAATCACATCCGGTTTCAAAATGTCAACATGGCGCAATTCAAATTGCCAAAATCAAGGCTCCCTTTATGGTATGCTGAAACTAATTGGTGACGTCATGGTTGCTTTGTCCATCTTTATATACAGTCTATGGACCGGAGGTTGGGGTGAGTAGGTGGGGGCGGGGCCCATTCAGAGAATTTTGTTCCGGGCCCGGCCAAGGCTGTCAGCGGCCCTGTCATCAAGTGCTGATGTTGCTTGAATGAATTTTTTCCTCACACCAACAGAAAAACATTGATGTATGTCTAACTTCACCCCAGAGGTTGCGATAACCGAATATTTTCCATCATTGACGGATTTTTTTTAACAATGACAGAAAATTTTGAAGGCCGTCCGTCATTTTGACAGAATATAATTCACACCCCCATCCAATTAGTGAGGGTGTCTAATTGTCTGGTGCATTGTCTTTGATCTGTATGATCCTGTATTCCTCATATTTTTGTAATATGATCATTTCCTTTTCATTTGTAAAATATGCTGCTCTGCTGGCGGTAGATGATTGGTCATGTGCTACAAACGCCGTCTCTGTTATGTGAACACGCAGATATCTCGGTCGGTAAAACCCCGGTTGACATAACGAGTTGATAAGCAGCTTCGTAGGACCTCTTAGCGACACTGCGGTTGTTAGGCTTAGTGAAGCCCAGCAATAACCGAAAGCATTTTTCATTTGCGCACTGTTACTGTGTGGGGGGAGAAATCATTTGTGATGTTTTATAAAGTTCATACAGCAGTAAGTTCCAAAATCCATGCAGTGAAGTATTAAACACAGTGAGCAATGTGTGTCTACATGAATCACTGACGGCATCAGCCAGAGATGCCAAGTCTCATCCATTCAGCGTGAGTCTCTCCTCTTAGTAACATTCCTGTGCCTTAATCAGCCATTATTCAATCAACGCGCACTGAAGAAATTCACTCACAGAATTTAAGTCATTGTGCATTATGTTAATCAGTTTCATGTGCATTACGGTGGATTCCACCACTAATGACACGGAAATCGATTATGACTCAGAAATTCTCAGGCTTGTCTTTACTGAGGGAATGAAAGCAATGGAACTACATAAAGATGTTTCAAATGGTCAAACGATCATGAAACACATGCAGTGTTTCCAGTCACTGAGTAAAGAGAAGCAGGAGAAGTCCGGAGTCATAATCGCTTTCCATGTTACTTGTGATGAATCCACCTTTGCACAAGTGAAACTGAAACTTCAGTGCACAAGGGTTTTAATTCCGCGTGAGAATCTCATTAATAAGCTTTCACTGAATAATTGCGGACTACAGTGAATATGCCTAAAAAATGTCTGAGACCTACGCCAAATGCGTGAGACTTAGCATCTCTGATCAGCTAATGCGTAATCTATAAATTGTTCTGTTTATTTTATTTAAAATAAAAAGATTATTTAAAAAAATAAAATTACAATGACAGAATTTTTATGTCCATCACATCGACGGACAATCAGAAAGTGTAACGCGACCTCTGCTTCACCCGAAGTTTTTTGTACTACATTTGATATGATGCTTTAGAGGACGAGTTGTCCTCCAGTTAATAAAAAACCACACATATGTGTTAGTTGAGAGACATTCAATCACCTTATTATTTAAAGTAACAATCTGATATTCACCAGCATTTGTCTTCTTAGACCCTGAGAAGCACATCATTTTGATTTTCACAGTCTGTACAAGTGCCAATTCACCAAGATTCCTCAGAAAAATGTACAAAGCATATTTTAGTACTGTTTTGAGAAATGGAGGGGACAATGACATTAATGTTTTCACTTTTGGTGAAATGCGACCATCACATGCATGAGCGTATTTTATGTTCTATGTCAATAGTCGAGTTTCCATTTCATATCAAGCGATTTTTTTGGCGAATTTTAGACAATTCACAGCAAAGGAAATGCGAATGACCTGCGTTTTCATCAACCGGCTTGGAGCAAATAAACTCCGATGTCTTAAGCCAGGTTTTCCACAAGATAGCAATAAATCACTTGTAACCTGTGTACCATATATAAGCCCTACAGCAGGCTACAACAGTGGAAGGGGAGGTCAGAATTTGATCCAAAAAATGGACATTAAAACAGTGCAATGGAAACCTGACTGCCTCATGTACTGAATTAGAAGATGAACCGAGTTTTTTTTTCAACCGCGGGGAATTCGATCGCAGGATTGATACCTGGAAATTATATTTCATTCCATTGTCTAAATAAACTGTCGATAAAGCCAACGCCAGTGATGGTGGAAGGTCACCAGCAACACTGATGAAGTAATTTGCGGAAATTGTCGTTTGTCTCCGAACGTAGCAGAAATGGAAAATCGCAGGGCGCCAACCGAACACCGAAACGCCGGTTGGAATTACACCCTGGCTTTCGGAGGAGCCCCATTTTCCGGTGGGCACCACTATTAAACCAGGTCACATGCACATGCATAACTACGAGTGTGTAGCAGCCCGGTCATTAACGGGGTTACTGCGAACAATAGTGTACGGACACCAGTGTTAGCAGTTAATACCGCAGGTAATATTTCACAGAGGCACAAGCGAACGTCAAATTTATGGGAAGAAAACAAGAACGACATTGGTCATCAGCTGGAAAGTAATTCCATATTCAACCAATATCAAATGAAATCAGCACCGTTTCGGCTCACCTTGATGTTTGGGTACCCAGAGAAGCATTCGGGTGTGTTGACTACATCCAGTCAAGAACATGTAGGGTTTACTTTCTAGTGCTGCTGTTCGCGGTAACAGCATTTAATACCAGCAGCCGTGTTACAGATGACATCAGGCTGCTCGAACATGCGCAACTTTCTCCTCTGCCGCGGTACTTGGGTCACCTGAAACATCCGCAAACTTGTATTTTTGTGCAGCCACCTCACTAGAGCATTATTCACATAAAGCCAGGATATGATGATGACTTGAAAAAGCACACGACGGGATGGACGAAAGCAGCAATATTTTACAATATTTACATATATTTGAAACAATGCTGCCATGTCCCCCAAATGGCCCAGCTGAACACTGTTGGCATAAACCCCATAAAATGACCAATTTACTGCACAGACAGCCTTATTTCTGCCATATATCCTATGTATAAAAACGACTCTGGACTGAAACAAAAGTCACTTATCGGCCTACTTACCTATTTAAACGGCATCTGGCGAGCTTTGCGTAGAGCAAATTCCTCGACTTGTCTTGAAATGTAAGCAATACCCATGACAGTCATCATTATTAAGGCCACCATCTTAGCTCGATCTGTCACCAGCTGGCTGCATCGGTGCTTGATGGAGGGTCGTCCGCGGTGCGGAAACTGCTTGTAAGGAAGCCGAATAAACTTAGTTTTTCGGCTTTGCTACCGGCTCCTCCTGCTCTTTATTTTCTTTTCTTTATTGACTACTGCTTTATGTTTGAATGGAAGCTTGAGAATTTGCTAGTAAGTCTGATCTTCACATTTCGCGCTCGAACTATCAGCTGTCACTCTGGTCACATGATCAAATCAAATACAGTCTTGACATTGGACACATTACCCAGCAGTCACTTTGATATATTTGCAAATCAGTGTGAAAGAAAAATTTTAAAAAAATCAAAGAAAATTGTTAATTGATATTTCTTAAAAAGTACGTAGATTAAGCATGTAGCTTTGTCATAAAATGCAATTAATTATTGTTTGTTGAAGACCCATGATAGAGAAAAATTTGCTTTTATAATGGTTTATATTTTACTGTGAATCGGTTATAACAACCACTCTTATCATACGTTGGCTGATAGGAAATTATATTTAAAAATTTATATTTTACCTCTGATGACGCTACTTCTTAAATGCGATAGTCATTGTAATTATTTTAATTATAGAGTATAAGTTGTATCGACAAATCATCATTCTTAAGTAGACGGTATACAAATAGGACATATCCCGAATACGCAGCCCATTTCAGGAACTAAACCAAGCTTGTGGGGGAAATATTCCCGATCAAATTGCAAGAATAGCTGTCTAATTTGACATCGGGCTTATTTCACAAACAGAAAGTAGCGCGCTAGTTTAAAACTTTGGTCTGATGAGAACATGCCTGTTGGCGACTCAGCTCTTTCTTGTCCTCATTCTGGCAGTTACTGCTGCTGAAATTCTGAGTCCGTTCGGGTCTATGCAACTGTGTTACTCTGGCTGATTTTTTTACAATGTTGCGATATGCATGCAGCCATTCCCCTTTCTATGCAGGCACATTTAGTGGTCGTTTGCGGTCTCTTTTATAAAATGATATGTATGACGATTTTAAAAAAAATTGAATAAAAAAAAAAAACAAACGCTGCAAGACAAAGTGGGGGGGGGGGGGGGGGGGTATTTATGCAGATGACACACATAATGGTGTCATCTGCATAAATATGAAATTTTGTATCAGTCACATTGTAGCCTAAATTCATGAAATAAATCGTAAATGAAATAGGACCTAAATGGACCCTTGTGGGACACCATTTTGTCTATTTAAAAAGCTATAAAATTATCCATCAACTTGAACACATCGTTTTCCACCACTCATGTAGTTTTAAAACCACTGAATAGAATTTCAAGATAGCCCCTCTGTTACAAAACAAAGTGGTCAACTGTGTCAAAAGCTTTTGGCAGATCTGGATGTGCAGCACAATATTCAATAGCACATTACTTGGATATTCAGCTACTGATAGTTCAAAGAGTACTTGTAATGTTTCAACAACAGTTGAACATAAGTTAAATATTAATTGAGCATTAGTTGAACATTAGCATGTGCAGCACATTAACACAATCGTCCTCTAATTGTTGAATATTTGTATGTACACTGAACATTTGTATAGCATAGGTTGAGTGAGTAGTTCAAGTTTGACTAAACTATTCTGATAAAATGTTGGTATCCTGATGAATGGTCATATACTTTGTTGATAATGTGAACATCTACTGACAAAGTGAAGCATTTGAATTGTTGAATCTCAACTTATAACTTATTGAAACGCTACAAATACTCTATCAATATGCTAATGAATCGTCATTTATACTTTGTTGGTAATCTGCTGAACATCTACTGGCAAAGTGAAACAGTTGAATTGTTGAATATTCACTTAACAAGCTGTTGAAATGTTACAAATACTTTGTGAACTATTTGTGTCTGAATATCCTAGTGAAGTGTTAGCCAGTATTCCTCTGAACCACATGCACTTATGATATCATTTAAAGCCTTTATGTTGTGATTCTGCACTCTGCCTGTCATGTTTAAGTTCTGTGCCTGGCTTAGCCATGTATGCTTTCTGTGTTTAGTGACCACTGCCTGCCCTTTGACCGTTCTTGGGATAACGTATTGTGTTTTGGTGAGTTAGATTCTCGTTTATTATTTTTCATGTTCACAGTTATTTTCAGCCATGCCATGTTTTCATTTCCTTGTATTGCACTACGTTTAACCAGTCTTGTCTTGTGTAGGTCTTTGCTCACGGTCCCTAGTCTTGCGTGCCGCTCATTCGGGTGATTTATTGGTTTCTGGGTTTTCAATCTTCCTTCATTATCTCGTGTGCTTCCTTCCTCTCTCTTTTACTATCTACTAACCCTACTAACAGTTTATTATTTTTGATAGATTACTAACCAAGATTAACATTGTATATTTCTACTAACTGACTAACTTGCACTTGGGATTGTACAGCTGCACATACTAATAGACTAACAATCTCTCAGCATTCGCCCAATCTGTATCTCCGCCCTCCTTGCCTATCCCTAATTATCTCTGCTGCAAGTTTCTGTGGATTTCCACTTATACTTTGTGCTTTCCTTTTCTTTTATCTTGGCACTTTAGTACTCCTTAACCAGAGCTGTTGTTTTGTACTTAGGTTTGTCTTGTGATCCCTGTCTGCGTTTTGGCTTCAGCCAAATTCATGTAATTAGTTTATTCCTCATGTGTCTCTCCCTGATCATTGTTACCATTGATTGCACCTGCTCTCCCTGGTCATGTGTTTACCCCAGATGTGTATATAAGATGCCTGTTTGGTTCACTTTCTTGTCAGATCGTTCTCCCTAGTTTTCTTGTGCTACGTTTCTCGCCTCGATTTCTCAGTGTTTATCTTTCTGACTGGATTGCCCAACTTTTGACTTTTGCCTTTGTGTTTTTGGATTACTGTTGTATCTGTGTGTTTCGACCATTTTTCTGCGGGACTACGAGATTTCTGTTTGCTGCCCTGGTAACGATTCGGATTACGTCCTGTGGATTCTGGCTAGTATCTCTGAAAGTACTACTCCTGTTAACCAGACCCATTTCTGTCCGACTACGATTACTGTGATTGCTGCCCTGGTTTTTGATTCTATTTTTGCCCAACTGGATTACGGATTTTGGATTGTGGACTTTGTACTGTTGCCTTTCGCTCTGCGGGGGTCATCCCCCTTTTTCAATAAAACAAGCTCTACTGCACTTCCTGGTTCTCGCATCTGGTTCCTGATCGTATTTCAACACTTTATAGTAGCAGAGTCACAGAACTGTCTTTCAGCAACCAGACTGAAAGTGATCAAGAATGCCATGACTTGAAAAAAACTCCTTTAAATTATTAATTATAAACCCTTCCAAAACCTTAGCCAAATCTGAAAGTTTAGATATTAGTCTATAATTAAGGTTAGATGGATCACCCTTAAATTATGGATTCCAAATTTTACTGCTTCTTCCGGTCAATGGCAGCATAACTGACCTGCCTAAACTAAAAAATATAACTATCCAAACTTTTGTTCTGCTTCAGCGTAAGGGAAGGGATCCTCCAAGTGGACAGATGTGAACATTGCTAAAGTGGAGCTTGGATAACGTTAAGGATAGGGACTTCGCTGTTTTAAATTAATGAAATTTGCCTACTGCGGCAGCCTCTGTTCTAATCCTTTGGCTCTGTACATGGATAGTCAGTGCCTTTAACTTGGAGTTTAACATACTGTTCTTCTTTAGAGAGCTGATATCAGTGGGTTGAAACAAGAAAAATGACTGTGTGTTTGGCAGCTCTGTGGAATGTCAAGTATTAGCCGCTATGTAGCTATGGTGTTCTGCCCTCCAGAGGTAAGCAGCAGTCATGTGACTTAAAGCTATGAATTCTGCCTGACAGTGTTTGGACAGCCTCATTTCTTACCTGTACATTTAGGTTACGAAAAGATTTCCTACTGAAATAGGCTGCCACACCAGTTCCAGGTGGGCCTGTATGCACACAGGGGTGCAGTCTATGGCATTTTACACATCTGGGAAGCCTAAAGGAGAGGATTAGATTAATACTGAGACATGTTAACCGGTAAGGTACCTTACATATAGGCCTATTTAACTGTCATTTACAGGCAAGTAAATAAAATGCCTCCTTGAATCTCTGGGTTTCATGATAATCAGTAATGAAGTGATGAAGAGGTTTAGGCGCTGTTTTCGAGCAAGGTTAAACCCTTCTTATTTGCCGGCATACAGTTACCTTCGCAAGACCTTCTGTGCCACCAGTTTTGTACAAGAATGTTCCACAGGCAACAAAATACAGAGCTATGCAAACAGACTGAACAATGATTAACGACTTTGCTCCAGCAGGTGGGCTTGATAATGTGTGACTCTAACAGATTACACAGGTAAACTATTCTGGATATACTGAACTGTACCTCTCCCACAGACTCTCATCCAGGAAGCCTTGTGGACTATTTCTGTCTCGGAGGATTCTTGGGGCCAGGATTGCGAATGCTTCTGTGCAGGATTTGGGCATCTTCCTCCACAGGGTCCTCATCAATTGGACATGCCATAGTTGGTTAGGCTGGTTGTGGTCCAAATATATGGCCTCGGCCTATTTGGCAATTTACCTATCAGCTCTAACTGTTATCAGAGTCAATCTGAGGGCCCTACTCTACCTCTGATTGGCTCTTTAACTCAGATATATTTCATGGTACTTGCAGAATACGAGTAGGAAAGGAGTCACTCAGCTTTTTTATTTAACCTTCCTCTTGTGTTCAGGTCACCAATGACCCGTTTTCAGGATTTAAATGCATAAAAGTACCACATAAATTGGTTTATAGCATCAAGGCCTTTTGACTTTGTCAGGAACCTCTATTCAAAAAACAAAATAAAAACTTTTTTTTTCTCAAAATTATAAAATACTCTGGTTAAAATGATGACATTTATGATGTTTGGGTCCATTTTGACCTGGTACTAAAGATAAGAACAATAATTAGAGTTAAAACTGAAATCATAAATGCAAAACCAACTTTTCCATGGATAAGGAAGCCTAACAACACAACCAAGAGATGAGAAACAATTGGAATGATAAATAATTGTTTTAGTGTGTTTTACAGCTGATTTAAGACCCAGGTCAAAACTGACTCTAACACCATGGATGGTTGCAGAAATATAACAAGAGGAAGGTTAAATTGAAGTCAACGGGTATACTGACGTAAAAGGCCCAGGGGCCCACACCAAAAATTAATAAAACCAATATTTTCATGGATCAGGAAGCCTAACAATATAACCGAGAGGAGAAAAACAAATTGGTGGGAAAAAAATGTTTTAAGTGTATTTTACAGCTGATTTAAAATGCTGGTCAAAACTGACCCTAACACTATAGATGGTAGCAGAAACTAATACAAGACGAAGGTTAACCTCATTGTCTTTAATTCTTTATGTAAAGCTCTTGGAGTTGCATTTGATTTTTGACTTGTGGTTATAAATAAAGTTTGTTTGAATGAATAATTGAGTTAAGAGACAGTAAAGTGCTAAGACATCATTTTAATTATTTTATTTTTCATTTTAATTATTTTATTTTTATTAATACAATCTTTGGAACTAAAGTAAACACATATGTTCAAGCTAGGTGACTTATTTATTAGAACACTGACATGACAGAGGGGTTTTTTTCTGACGTAGAAATTTTGCAACAATATCAACTGACGCATCAGAAGTAACGTCAGGTTCTTTATAAAATTGAGCGTATGATGTTAGCACACTTGTCACCTAGTAAACGACAAGAAACGAATAAATTAAAATAAAATATATGAGTCTCCTCCAATAATTCTAAGGCATAAGTAATGTTCAGTGTTTTTTGTTTTTTTTTGGAGTTGTCTTTTTCATTTAAGCTACTTTGGCAACAGTGCTAGTTCTCACAAAAACCACCAAGACAGTTTGAGTAGTAATACATATACAATTATAGGTTAAAAGGTACCCCAAATAAATCATTTAACTGAAATTCAGTTTACTTATCCTCTTCTCCTATTATGATCGCAAATGTAATAGCACTTCTGGCAAAATGGGAGAGAGAAAGGATTATGCCAGTGACGACAGAAAGAGGAGTATTACAGTGAAGATGCAAGAGAAATTATTAGTATGCAAGTGATTCGTAGTTTGAAGCCTCTGGGCTTTCTGTTTGCCAACCTAAAACTTCAGCGTCGGTTGACAGAACCCGGACGTCAGTTTTGAACCGGAATGTTTTCTTTTTCTCGCAACAGCCATTTGACAGAACCTTTTTTCCTCCAAACATTAGAAAACTAAACAATATTTTGGCCTGAGGCCTGTTGGTTGAAACTTGGTAGCAAAGAGCTTCGCTGAAAACAAGCATGGATGTCCTGGAGAGCGACAGTGGCTTCTTCTCAGCGAGTTAGCGAGGCTGTGAGGCTAACCTGCTCCAGAGCAGGTTATGTTCTAGATTATGGATAGCAAACAGCTGTCAGACCAAACAGTGGTAACTGACGGCTATATATGAGGTATTCTATGATTACAGGAAAAATTAGCGTCCTGTTGTACTATCGTCTGAGATAGTGTGTTATGATGATTTTTTGTAGATTTTGTTGCAACACAAGTGAACCTTTAGTATGTATAAGAACATGCTATTTAGAGTGTGGGCTAGCATTAGGACAGAGGCAGGAGTCACAGTTCTAGCAGGAGTTTGTGTTGGTTTCCTGTTTGGGGGGTCAGATTAGAGTTTGGGTAATCTGTCTAACGTGTTCAAACTCCCCTGGTAAAGAAATGTGGCAAATCTAAAATAATGAATACTGAAAACAAGCCTCCTAGTGGCAATACCTCACTGTTCCCATTTTGGCCATTTCAGCTCTCTAATATACTTCTGCCACATTGAAAAGTTATGAATAATTTGTTAACTCAATCATTTTATCCTTGAATGAAAAGAGAATTGCCCTTGAAAAAATGTTGGGAAATTATTATTACTCCTAAGATTATAATTCATATCAAAACAAGCTTGCAAAAACACATACATCACATTGGTTAGAGGAAATCTGCCCCAGGCCATGAGGCTCTTCAATATTGGGCAAAAATACAGAATTCTTAGGATAATAGGATCCCTGTAAGGCATTCAGACATGGTAACTTAATCCTGACACAACCAACTCCAACAGGGATGATTAAAAAAAAATTACGCAAAAAAAAATCACTGACTGCAGGCCATCTCTGATTACCAAATTGCTCCTCCTATTCATGCTGAGCAATTTAATAAACAAATGTTCTTCTACTTGCTGTGAATACTACATGTGAACGACAGAGTTGGTAACTCAAAGTATACTGAGCCGGGGTCATGGTGTTGGCCTGCAGGTCCTTCCCCTGCTGCATTCTTCGCCTCCACCTTAACGAGCCACACCTGTTGCTCATTAAGGTGGAGGTGAAGTGTTGGTATTTAAGGGTTGGCTGGACCTTATTTTTGTGCACTAGTAATCTGAGTTTGTTCCTTGAGCCCTGCTATGTTCTCCTGCATGCTGCTGCTCCCCTCCATGGTTTTATTTTTTGTATATTTAATTGTGAGTTTTATATTTTTACTCTGCCTGTGCTTTTGGGTCCTTCATCTCTTTTTTGGGTACAGGGTCCCTGTGCCCGCCGGCTTTTGTGTCTTTTGCCGGTGGGTCATAACCATGACAGCCCGGCCATTATATGTGAGGGAAAACCGAAATACATGAGCCTAAAGCCAATGACAATGCAAGAGCAGGAGCCTCGGGTTTGAATTGGCACAGACGAATGCAACGTCTCCTTGTCCTTGCACTCATTCGTTTTTTGTTTTTTTTTTGCCCGATTTATATTCCTTCCTCTCGCATATAAGCCGTCAAGCTGGCAGGTTGAATTACTAGCTTGGCGGGTTGGTAGAACGCGAGAATCAAACCTGCATTTCTTTCCGAATATCAGCGGGGACCAGCAGCGCACGGGGGAATTCTGTGGAGGAAATAATGGGGCGAGCAGGTCTGGCTGCTGGATGTGGGGCATTAGGCATGGAAATTGAAGGAATGCTGCTGCCAAAGTCAGGCATTCAAGAGCCGTCTTACACCGTAAACACTGAAATGAAGAAGGACAAAGTGGATCATAAAAGCTGCCCTTCCCACACTTCCCTTCACAAGTATTGGAACCACAGGGCCAATTTCTTTGTTTCTGCAATGCACTGAATATATTTGGCATTGAGATCAAAAGATGACTCACAGACAAGAGTTCAGAATTTCTGCTTTTACTTCTTTGTGTTTTCAACCAGACGTGTTAAACTCTTTAGAACATATCACATTTGGTATTAGTCTATTAAGGAGGCCAAAGTGATGGGCACAGAGAGTATTTAATGTTAAAGACAAGTATCACTCTTTTTTGTTACTTTGTACAGCTCTTCAAATAAGGAGAATACGACCGAACAATAAAAAGCTGAAGGTTCCCATCTTTCCATCCTGCAAAAAGGTTTGGCCACGTGCTGTTGAAGGGCAACAGGACATCTGACGTCACTAAAGCTCACTGTTCGCGCAAAAATGGCAGATTTCCTGAGTGTTTTGTTATGGATGTTCAGGTATTTTATCATTCAGGTCACTTTTGTCTAGAAATTGCCAAAAAAAAAAAACCTATATATATATATATATAATATTATACATACATACACTGCTCAAAAAAATAAAGGGAACACTTAAACAGCACAATGTAACTCCAAGTCAATCACACTTCTGTGAAATCAAACTGACCACTTAGGAAGCAAAACTAATTGACAATCAATTTCACAGGCTGTTGTGCAAATGGAATAGACAACAAGTGGAAATTATTGGCAATTAGCAAGACACCCCCAATAAAGGAGAGGTTCTGCAGGTGGTGACCACAGACCACTTCTCAGTTCCTGTGGTTTCTGGCTGATGTTTTGGTCACTTTTGAATGCTGGCGGTGCTTTCACTCTAGTGGTAGCATGAGACGGACTCTACAACCCACACAAGTGGCTCAGGTAGTGCAGCTCATCCAGGATGGCACATCAATGTGAGCTGTGGCAAGAAGGTTTGCTGTGTCTGTCAGCGTAGTGTCCAGAGCATGGAGGCGCTACCAGTAGACAGGCCAGTACATCAGGAGACGTGGAGGAGGCCGTAGGAGGGCAACAACCCAGCAGCAGGACTGCTACCTCTGCCTTTGTGCAAGGAGGAACAGGAGGAACACTGCCAGAGCCCTGTGAAATGACCTCCAGCAGGCCACAGATGTGCATGTGTCTGCCCAAAAGGTCAGAAACCGACTCCATGAGGATGGTATGAGGGCCCGACGTCCACAGGTGGGGGTAGTGCTTACAGCCCAACACCGTGCAGGACGTTTGGCATTTGCCAGAGAACAGCAAGATTGGCAAATTCGCCACTGGCGCACTGTGCTCGTCACAGATGAAAACAGGTTCACACTGAGAACATGTGACAAACGTGACAGAGTCTGTAGACGCTGTGGAGAACGTTCTGCTGCCAACAACATCCTCCAGCATGACCGGTTTGGCAGTGGGTCAGTAATGGTGTGGGGCAGCATTTCTTTGGGGGGCCGCACAGCCCTCCATGTGCTCACCAGAGGTAGCCTGACTGCCATTAGGTACGAAGATGTGATCCTCAGACCCCTTGTGAGACCATATGCTGGTGCAGTTGGCCCTGGGTTCCTCCTAATGCAAGACAATGCTAGACCTCATGTGGCTGGAGTGTGTCAGCAGTTCCTGCAAGACGAAGGCATTGATGCTATGGACTGGCCCGCCTGTTCCCCAGACCTGAATCCAACTGAGCACATCTGGGACATCATGTCTCGCTCCATCCACCAAGGCCATGTTGCACCACAGGCTGTCCAGGAGTTGGCAGATGCTTTAGTCCAGGTCTGGGAGGAGATCCCTCGGGAGACTATCCGCCACCTCATCAGGAGCATGCCCAGGCGTTGTAGGGAGGTCATACAGGCATATGGAGGCCACACACACTACTGAGCCTCATTTTGACTTGTTTTAGGGACATTACATCAAAGTTGGATCAGCCTGTAGTTGTTTTTCCACTTTAATTTTGAGGGTGACTCCAAATCCAGACCTCCATGGGTTAATAAATTTGATTTTCATTGATGATTTCTGTGTGATTTTGTTGTCAGCGCATTTAACTATGTAAAGTATTTAATAAGAATATCTCATTCAGATCTAGGATGTGTTATTTTAGTGTTCCCTTTATTTTTTTGAGCAGTGTATATATATTGTGCCTTTTTCTAAGGTCAGCCCAAGGGTGCCAAATCACCATCTCCAAATCTCTTCATACTTCATAATTATTGAGTTTGAGGCTGGGAATAGAGAAATCAGCCATGACCTTGGTAATTAACCCCTCTCCTGCTGAGCAGGCCACGCTCACTTTTCCTCTACCGTATCGAGCGGTAACAAATTTGAGTGCTCCAAATTTCAACCTTCATGGAGGTCCGAGGCTTTTTTTTTTCATTTTAAGTTGCAGTCCACCAACTCTAGTTTCAAGAACAATAGATAAAAACTTGGGACTTCCATGAAGGTTGAAATTTGGAGCACTCAAATTTGTTACCGCTCGATTATCTAAAACTTTCCTTTTGACCTGTTGCCAGTAAACCCAATGGTCCTTTCTGACTTGTCAATCAAGTGTAGAATAACTACCAATCAGAAGGCCTTATCTCACTAAGGTCCTGCCTACCTCGACAGCATCGCCATATTGTCCCACATTCAATGCCGCCATGAGCTGTGTTTAATAGGCAAGGTGTTTGACATTATTGAAAATTGTTCTTAGATGCACTTGGGGAACGTATAATTCTGACATTACCCTGCCCGGCAACAGGGAGCTCAATTAATCCTTTTTCCACTGTCAATAACAGTTGGAAAAGTATTTGTGATGGATTGAGGCATGTGGAAGGCCTCCAATGTAACTCAATGTGAATAAACAAACAAAGATAAACAAACACAAGGCTGTTCACTCGAAGGTAAGCAAATGAAATTTTTTTGCCATTTTGCCTTGACTAGTAAGTTGCCAACAATCAATGCATATATTTTGCGGAGCAGACAGAGTTACACCAACAGCATCACTCATGTACATGTATGTTGACTTTGTATGGTATTCCCCAGCGGACTTCTGCACGCAGAGCCAGATGGAGCGACAAACCAGTCGCTATTTTGCAGAGAACATGATTCCTTCATGCCACCCAGCACGGTCATTCGCAACACTAGATAATATAAAACATTCAGCCAAGTTGTGAAAGACTTTGTGATGGCATGATGTAATCTGCTCAGAGACTTTAACGAGAGAGAAGTTGGCTGGGTAACCTACCAGCAAACTAGCTACAATTGGATCCAGAATGTCAGTCGCTTAGCTGTAATGAGTAAAGTTAGCTTGTCATCGAAGTTGGTTGGGAGGAAAGCGCTGATATAAAAAACGTAAGATTAATAAATTGATTATGTCTAATATAGCTAGTTAAATGGTTTGCTGCAGTGCGTAATATGATTTATTACAACGTACATAATCTAGCCAGCATATTGTCTGACTCATGGCCGACTTACATTAGACAGCATACCAGATTCAGTGTTATTTCTAGCTTAGTGATGGCAAAAAAAATGTATGAAAATTACTTACCCTGTTTTACACATGTAGTATGATTCGTCTATTTTGCCTGATTTGATCTCAGTGTGCAATTAACCCTTTAACTGCCTGCTCAACCTGTTGGTAGAGCACATATTGAGTCTCTGTATCTAATTACCTCCGCCAAAGAGGTTATGTTTTTGCCTGGGTTTGTTTGTTTGTTTGTCTGGTGGTTTCCAAAATAACTCAATAAGTTATGGACAGATTTTGATGAAATTTTCAGGGATTGTACAGATTGGTATAAGGAAGAAATGGTTAGATTTTGGAAGTGATCCGGATCTCCGTCTGGATCCAGGAATTTTTTAAAGGAATCTGTAACATTGGGAAATAGGGCCATTTTTGACATTTACGCATATAACTCCACCAAAAATGGTCAGGGCACTTGGGAAAAAAAATACAGGACAAGTTTCGAACATGTTCTACAATATATCAAAGACTGATCCTGAAAATAGAATAATTCTGTATACTATGATACTATGATCCAGAATACAAAAGTAGGGGACCTTAGAAACTTTCATTATAGGAAGAGAACAAATGAAGCTACAAACATGCGACAAACGCCATTATATAGCCAAGATATTGCAGAATTAGGGAGGTGTCACCGGATTTACTGTATCTTCAAGAGCCAGGGAACTAGATCCAGAAGAAAACCACCATTATGGAAAATTTGATTTTCGTGAATAACTACTGAACTAATATTGATATTATTATGAATCCAGTTGCTAATGATATGTTTCTTTGGTCAGGGAATCTGAAAAAATAGATGAAATAAATGTAAGACTAATATCTAAGGTGGAAGTTGCAATATGGAGGGAAATGTTGTGCTTGGCGGAGGTCTGCGCTCTCCGAGTGCTTTTCTACTTGAAAGCTGTGCTGAACTTGACTGGTTAGATTTTTTCAGCATAACTTACCTAAACTGAGTGTTAGAGATGGTTTAATCAGGTGAAGTTTAATACATCTTTCAACCAGGTTCAGTGACTCAAAATGTGCTCTACCAAAGTGTCGAGGCAGTCAAAGGGTTAAGGGTGTTTGGCTTTTCTGCATGGATCACCAGCACTTCGCAGTTACTCTTGTATCTCCACTTGTTCCGTTTAATGTGGAAAATTTTGATGTCATGGGTATATCCTTCCATGAACTAGTTAAGGCGTCTCTAAAACGACTTTGCCGGACAAGTTGGAGACATTTAATAAGATATAAACTGCAATATTTTTGGGAATATGTGCAAGAGAGAGGTGCTCCAACCTCTGCTGTGCTGTGGTCAACTTGGAACTTATCTGTGTTGCGTGTGGGCCATAGCAACAGGAATAAAGGGGAGGCAGAGCTGGTCAGAACGAGTCGGAAAGGTCCAGTAGCTGCGAGATATTCCATCAAGTGTATTTCTTTCACATAATACAACTTTTATAGTCTTTTGTTGCTACTGTCCCAACTTTTTTGAAACGTATTGCTGACATTGAATGCAAATTGAGCAAATATTTTTCAAAAAAACAAAATTTCTCAGTTGAAACATCTAATATGTTGACTTTGTTCTATTTTCAATAAAATGTAAGGTTTAAGTGATTTGCAAATCATTGCATTCTGTTTATAACCAGAGCAATCAGGGATTTCTGACCTCCTCCAAGGGTTGGCATTCCGGATCCTAGATCACCACCAAAATTTAGTGGGTTCTTCCTTGGATCAAGATACACCTGTGTGCCAATTTTCATGATGATCTGCTTGGTAGTTTTTGAGTAATCCTGCTAACAGGCAAACAGCCACACGGACAAATAAACTATCTATCTATCTATCTATCTATCTATCTTCACTCAACCTTTTTTCGCAGAGTAATTACAAATCCATTTTTTTTTAAATAAAAATAAACTTTTCTGTTGTTTTGGTGGTGGAATAAGTATTCCGAACCTTTACTCAAGTAAAACATACTGTGCTAATCGCACTTAAGACCCCTAGGCTGCATATGTAAGATGAATTTGGTGTTAGTTGGATTCTGATTGCAGAAATAATATATAACATAACATAACATAACATGAATGGCAAGAACAGGCCTTTCAGCCCAACTAAGCTCGCCAGTTTCTTTATACTATTGTGAATATATCCCTTCAAATACTAAATGACTCAATGGTATCTAGCTTTAGGTCAAGCCTGCTCTTGAAAACCTCCAAGGTGTCTGCCTCAACAATATGGTCAGGTAAGCTATTCCACATTGAAATTACTCTTTGGGGGAAGAAATATTTCCGAATATCAGTGCTAAATTTACCTTTGGTCAACTTCCATTTGTGACCCCGAGTTCTACTCACAACACTTGGTCAAAGGAATCCTACATAATTCACTTTGTTAATCCCTTTTACATATTTAAAGACCTCAATCAAATCACCCCTGAGTCTCGTTTTCCTAAGACTAAAGAGATTAAGGATCTTCAGCCTCTTCTCGTAGCTTTCATCTTTTATACCTGGAATAAGCTTGGTGGCTCTTCTCTGAACTTTTTCTAGAGCCTCTATATCTCTCTTAAAGTATGGTCCCCAGAACTGTACACAATACTCCAGGTGTGGTCTAACGAACGTGTTGTACAGAAGAAGCATCACCTCCTTAGATTTGCACTCAATACTTTTGGCAATGTATCCTAGCATCTGATTAGCTTTTTTAACTGCTACGGCACAATGGCTAGAACCTGAGAGGGTTTGGTTAACAATCACTCCCAGATCCTTCTCTTGTGCAGCACATTCCAGTTTTAAACCTCCCATGAAGTCATCCCGTCTAATGTTTTTATTACCTACATGTACAACTTTACATTTTGCTAGATTAAATTTCATTTGCCACATTTCTGCCCAATTCTGGATTCTGTCCAAATCATCCTGAATCACTTCAGTGGACCCTAGACTATTTGCCAAACCCCCCAATTTAGTACCATCTGCAAATTTAACCAAACTGCTCTCAATATTCCTATCAAGGTCATTAATGTAAATGAGGAACAGCAGGGGTCCCAACACCGATCCCTGGGGGACGCCACTCCTCACCATACCCAGCTCAGATGAGATATCACTGACCACTACTCTTTGTGTTCTGTCCTGTAACCAGTTTTGAATCCACTTCAGAATACCTCCTGTACCTCCAATAAAGTTACAAAAATTTGTCTCTTATGCGGTACTGCATCGAATGCTTTCTGAAAATCCAAGTATATGATGTCATATGTAATGAAGCCAAGCGCTGATATAAATAACCTTGGCGTGGGCATTTTTAATTTTTCACAATATGCCCCCTGGTGGCCAAACTAAAAGTGGAAATTGGCTGGAATTCCATAGGTAAGTGAAGGATCCATAGACGTACCACCTGCCCAGAAATGAGAAACCTATAAGCAAACCTGAAGGGGCTAGAGTGGTAACTTTGTAGAGTTTAAAGATCGGCAGTATTAATGCTATTCAACCTACAAAACGGTAAAAAAAAAAGGTGAAATCAAAAATGCATCTGATAAGTGATGAAGGGTGATGTACCTTCAGTTAATATGTGAGCGTCCTAGCAGAAATAATAAGGAAGTTATGGAAATTTTTAATTTTTCACAAGAAGCCCCCTGGCAAACTAAAAGTTGAAATTGGCTGGAATTCAATAGGTAAGCGAAAGATCCATAGATGTACCACCCAACCGAAAATGAGAAACCTATAACCAAACCTAAAGGCGCTACAGCGGTAACGTCGTTGAATTTAAAGATCGGCAGCATTTACGCAATTCAACCTATAAAATGATTAAAAATAGGTAAAATCAAAAAGGCATCTGACGTGTGAAGAAGAGTGATCCCATGTACCTTTAGTAAAAATTTGAGCATCCTAGCTCAAATAATAAGGAAGTTATGGCAATTTTTCATTTTTCACAATAAGCCTCCTGGTGGCCAAACTAAGTGTCGAAAATGGCCGGAATCTGATGAAGGATCCACAGACACAGGGGTAAAAACTACTAATATTGCATTTTTGCATTTTACTGCTTTGGATGTATAAGGTTGAGCTAATTTCAACTACTTCGTGTATTTTTGGGTTTGCAATCTCAAACAAATGAACTAATCATAGTCTCAGAAAAACTCCCTATTCTCAGCTTGGAGACAATGCATTTCCCTGACAACTTCAGGGTAAGTTAAATAGTTCACTGATTAAGGAGAGGGTGAATTATCTCAACCCATAAAGGAACTTTACGCTTAATACTCAAGTTTATTTACAAAAAAATTACATTCAAAATCAACACTTTTTTTGGATCCATAGTTTCCTCTGAACAGGAGGGGTATGAAAAATTGTACTATGAAATTTAACAAGTCCATTAATCTCTCAAATTTAGTGGAGTAGAAATAATAATAGGGTATTTCCCAGAGGATTTAGTGGGGTAGATGCATAAAGTTACATGAAAAGGAAATTATAAAGTAAAAGTTCAAGTAGGCCTACCTTGAATTTGTACTTCAGTAAATGTACAAAGTTTCATCATTAAAATAACCATTGTTTGGTAAACTTCATTTCTCATAGGAGGCATTTATTTGAAGGAGCTTTTGGTTGCAATTTATTGCGGCAGCAGAGACTTATAACTTTGAAAGACATGATTGGTAAGTCAGTTTGACGATTCCCTGATTTCAGACTAAAGCAAATGCTGAGCGATTCCACGATTGCGCATTAAATATGGATGCGGTAATTATACACACCGCATTGTAACTACCTCAGTCAATGCAGCGACTCAACGTATCCGCGTAATATACGTCTCTGCATCTGCGCAGCTCTGTAAAGCCCATTTAGCTGTTGCTCGTCAACAAGCAAGACGTGTATCTCCGCCGAGCAGGTTGGGCATAGTTTCGTGCAGACTTGCTCAACGAGAAATGTAGGTGTTTGATTTGAGACCTGAGCGGATCTAATGCGTCCTTCAAGGAAAAGTGAAATGTATTTAGCATTTCAAACTAACTTTTATTCACAGCTAGCATGCTGGGTGAAACTTTCGGGGAGTCAACAGCGTGGACTTTAACGAGAGGTAACCGATTAAGACGCTATCATTTTAACAGTTACTATGGTAAAATTGGAATATTCTCTTTCATATGTTTTGCATAAATTTCACAGTGAAATGAATTCCGATTTCCGACAGATTTGGCTGTGATAAGTTGCCTGGAGTAGTTCCTCGCATGAGATGCCACGCAGGCATAACTTCGATAGTTTATAAGTGAAACTTTATTCAGTGGCCCAGCTCTCTAGCTGCATATCCTGCTTACAATTCGTTTGGATTTTAAAGAACGACTATGAAGATTAGGAAATATTTCCGTGGTAGTGGTAGGGTACTCGCTTTCGTGTTCATTGCGTCTGTCATATGGCTTATCTTTGATATGGCAGCGCTTAGGATTTCCATTAATGACGTGAACAGCCAACTGTTGAAAGAAATTATTGTAAAAGAAAGGGAGGCGGTGAAACAGCAGACCACGAAACGGACAGATTTAATCAATGGAGCAGGTTTGAAGGACTCTATTCAGAAAGGTCATCCGGACTTGGAAACAGAGCTGAACATTTTGAGGAATGGCAGCAAGGTGTATGCTGTCAATAGAAAAAGAAACATGGGCCTTGATATTAAGGAGAATAAAGTAATTTCGCAATTAAAAAATAAGGAAATTGAACCTAATAAACTTCAGGACCGAAAATCTGTCCATGCCATTAGTGATGAAAATGAGATTAAAAAATTTGGCTTTAAACCAGCGAATGTGCAGACAATTAATAATACTAAAGTACTTGTCAATGAAACTCGAGCAGTGCTTAAGAAAGAGCAGGAAGGCACAGATCGCCCAGTCCGCGACTTGCCAACGCAAGCTTCGTTGAAAAGCAAAGGTTCTTTACAGCATTTACCCGTGAATGTGCGAGAGGGGCCTCCACATACGACTAAAGCGCCATCTGGAGGACAGGAAGAAAAAAAACAGCGTCGCGATAAAATACGGGAGGATTTTGTGAAAATCAACGCTTCCAAGACTCCAGACACTGTTGGGGATAACATAGCTCATGAAAAACAGCATGGTCCAGCCAAAGAAAAAACACAGGAGCTGAAATCAGTTGACCAAAAAAAGGAGGACTTTAAGGAAGAGGTTAAGATGGTGAAACGGGATGGTACGCTCAGCGAGACTGACCCCGACAAAATGAAACACAAAGTTCAACCGACGCCGCAACCACAGGTGACAAAGGCCATAGTAATTGGAGAAAACTTTCCAAGGGAGGGAAAACTGGGTAAGCACAAAGTGATGCAGCTGGATATGACTCAAAAGCCAAGGGACAGCAAGGCAGTTGGGCAGTTCGGGCTGCCCGTTGTCGTGGCCAAGGACAAGCAGGCGGAGATGAAAGGTCGATGGGCTGAGGGATACTTCAATGTTTTCCTGAGTGATCAGATTCCAGTGGATCGGGCCATACCAGATACCAGGCCTAAAGCGTGAGTTTGAAACTGCGGGGCGAAATTACTTTGGGAGGCAAAATGCAGAGGGGCAGACAGCACCCAGAGTCACCACCCTGAATTATGGACTGTTTTCAGGTGCTCTAGGAAGATGGTGCCTGACGACCTCCCCACGACCACTGTGATCTTCTGCTTTGTGGATGAGGTGTGGTCCACGTTGCTGCGGTCTGTGCACAGTGTTCTCAACCGCTCGCCTCCACACCTTCTCAAAGAAATTATTCTAGTTGATGACTGCAGCACTAAAGGTAATAATGAAAGTTATTAATAGTCCTTGTTTAAATAAACTGAGATGGATTTAAATATTGTGGAGGAATTTAGCTGTATTTTCTGAATGTTGATTGTCCACCTCTGTCAACAAGTTAAGCCGCTGTAACAAAACATCCATGAGGAACAGTAACGACTTGGTAGCAAATGAAGATTTTTGCATGGGTTATAGGATTTAAATAATGGCAGATGAGAGGTGGTGCGTTCATATTGTATAGTAGTCCACTCATCTTTCTCGCAGAGGAAAGACAATTCCTTACATTTCCTCTCCCCTCCTTGTTCACAGAGTATCTCAAGGACAAACTGGATGTGTACATGTCACAGTTCCCCAAAGTACGGATCGTTCGACTGAAGGAGAGACAAGGTCTTATCCGAGCCAGATTGGCGGGAGCCAGCATCGCCACTGGTGAGGCGCTTCCTGTATCACTCCATCTATCCATATCTCGCATGTTTCTTTTTGTGTTTTAGACTTGCATATTTAGGGGCCGGGCAGCCAAACCCAGGACCCTATTGTTATCCTGCATGTTCCTCCTCCTTCATTCAAGGAAATCCGAAAAATCACCAAACTTTGCACAAAGGTCCAGTCCCATGCCAGATTGCCTCGACTGCAAATATAGGCCAATAGTCCTGATGGTGCTACAGCAAGCCTCTAAAGTTCAAAATTTTGAAAATTCCCAACAAATCAGCCATATGTGCTACAGATTTGCAACTTTCACCAGAATGTACCCCCAGTATTGAAGAAACTTGTACATATAAACCTATTGCAAATTATGACGTCCATCACAGTTTTTTTTTTTTTCAAAAACTGTAAAACCTATTTCCTCCCAGAATTTTTGCGTAGTTGACTCCAAACTTGCTACAGAGCATCTTCAGACTGTCCTACACAAACAGTGTACACAGATTTGTGATTTATCAAATATTGAGCCTACAGTGCATCAAAATATTTGACTGGAAAAGGTATTGTAAACATACTTGCAAATTCTTGTTAAATACATTATCAATGTTCATTAAAAAAAGACAATTTTGGAGTCATGGTAGATGATATTTGGAAAATATCAGAATTTTATCTCAAAAACTGAATTTTTTACAGCATTTTGAATTCCGCTCTCATACGAACATTTGAGTTTGAGACGATGCAAAAATGGCATTTTTAAACATCAGTTTTTCACTTATGGAGCCAAAAATCATTGTTAAAACAAATTATCAACATTTCCATGCTGTCTAGATGCAATTTGTGTATTTTTGGATTTTTATCTTAATAACACAGTTTTTGACAGCCGTTTGAAATCTGCCTTTACACTCTAACAGCTGCTGTCTTGCACACAGGTGACTGGCTTAGCCAATTTGTGAAGCTACATGTGCCATTTCCATTTGCCAATTAGCCCAGTGAGAGAGACCACAGTCTCTTGTGCCAGAATTAGTGAGTTAAAGCCTCAGCTGATGTAAAATGCACATTAGAGCCACCTTTTTTCATCTTCCTACACTCTGCTTGTTGCTCAGAATTGCGTAAGTTTTTTTTGTTCACTGTTGAACATTGAACAGTGTCAGTGTTCAAGTTCTTTACTCGTCCTCTCATTAGTTGGTGGCTTCTTCTCCTAATAATAGTGATCTGTGATTTTAAAAAAAGCTTTTTCATTTTTTGTTCCACTGTTACGAATGGGGCCTACTGTCTAATACTGAAAGACCATTTCAAATCTGCTGTGCACTATTCTAACACCAACATTCAGTCTCACTGGGTTTGCTGTTCTGACATCACATGCTTTTTGCTGTTTCACGAAAATATTTTGCCCTGTTAATAAATTTTCTGCTTTTGCAAGTCCTTCAACTTTAACCTTTTGATTTTGTTTGGTCTGTGGACTGCTGGCAGCTGTATTTTTTTTTTTTTTTAATCCATTTTGATAATTCGGCCCTGGAAATAAATTCTCTGAAGTCCTTTGCCAAATACTTCCAACTTCGTTTGGCATGCCCATCATTGGCTCTTCGAGATGCGAAAGACATTCTCAGTCCCAGCCACAGAGTGCCGCTTCATCAAAATGCGTCATACTCCCAGTCAATGGTCACAGCTATTGTAAATATTTTAATAACAGTATACCAGATTAACTCTACAATCGACTGTGACCATGGCCCTCATTACCTTGCCCTATTTGAGGATTTGAAGGACAAAATACTGCTGTGAAAAAAGCAACAAACACTGGCAACATTTGCAGGCTTTACTGTGGACCAACTGCTAAAGTGTTCTTACTCTGTTTGAAAGTCAGGTGAAACAAGTATAGACTATAGGACTAAGCTTGCTATCTGCTCTGGAAAACAATTTTCATCCTCCCCCCAGAATTGGAGAATGTTTTTTGTATGAAACTATTGCTTTTATATGCCTAATCAATGATATATAATTTCCCAGTTTCAAAACTTGCACGTTAATGAGTAATAGGCGTTTAAAATTTTGGCAGTTAAACAAGAAATACTTTAAAAGGAAATGCCTCCACAAAACAGATACCCATATAGGTTTACTTCAAAACATCCACTATATCCACTTCAACATTGGAACGTGTGTTTGTACCATCCGTAGGAGATGTGTGTTAACTTTTGACCTTGAGAATTTAAATTTTACAGTTAAACAAGAAGTGCTTTTTAAAGGAAACTACCATAAAATAGGTATGCACAGAGTTGAAGATAAAACCATCTACTTTGTCCACTTCAACATTGGAATATGTATTTGTGTTATTCATTGGGGATGTCTTTAACTTTTGACCTTTATAATTTAAATTTTACAGTTAAACAGGAAGTGCTTTTAAAGAGCAATTCCATTTAACAGGCATGCATGCACTGAGTTCTAGTTCAAAACTCCAATATACTTCCAACCTTGTAATGCATTTCAAAGGAGATGCAAATGCATATAAGTAACAAGTAGTGTATTAAGATCAAACTGATTGGTGTATTTTTTGATTATCTATTTTATGTTCAGTTGTACCATGCTTGTGTATTGAAGTAACCTTTAACCACTTATCCAAACTTTGTGCTGGCTCTAGAAATCTTTGGGATATTGAAGAGAGAATATATTTTTATATAATTTGAAAGTTCATAATTTTCTTACCATAATACAAAACATTAACTCATGTCTTGTCCAAGCCAGACAGAATTGGGGAAGGAAATCAAGTCTTCTAGAAGAATATTCACCCTAGCCAGAGACATGTTTTATGCTGCCAAGATCTCTGTGATGAAAAAATAGTTAAAAAATAAATGACACAACTCAAATAAAGTATTCATTATGCAACTATGACAACATAAAGTGGTATTGTAAATCTGTATTATATTATGACTCCTGGTTTCTGTATATGCTAAATAAGGCATATTTACAATATAACACAATGTGGTATATTCCACGACTTGCGTTATTTTTTTTGTACAATATAAAATGGCATTTTCATAATTATGGATTTCTTAAGGCTTCAATAAGATTTAACATTACAATACAAAACTATTATGGACCAGTGAAAGCCAATGTAGTAAATAAAGTCACTCCTCCAAAAGCATGTCAATTGTCAAGTAATTCTTGATAAAAACAGGATCAAAGACTTGCTAAATGCAAATGACCTTATAGTTTTAATCAAATAGTTACATAAGCATTTCCCTCCCCATTCCCTACCCTAAATTTATTGTTAATGAATTTCCAGCATATTTTAGTGAACATAATTTTGCAGTGAGAAAGACTTGACAAACTGGCGGGAAAAAAATTTTATTCATTCCAGTTTGTCGATTCTTTTTCATTGCATATTTACGTTTATTTCTCAGCTTGTACTGTTCATTCTGATCCTCACGTAGATATAAATTCAGTTCCATTATTTATAGGTGCTGCTAGCATCGTGCTTATAGACCCACATCTCTTTCTTCATTAGAACATAATTTAGATTAGCAGCAATACTTGTACACTGCAATACAGTTTGAACACAAAAACATAGTTAAAAAATGCATAATAACTCCAACATAATGTTTAAAATACAGACTTTATTAACCTGTTGGATAAGCTGCACAGCTGCAGTTATAAAGTAAAAGAAAAAGAAAATAGCTGTACATAAATAAAGGTTCAAGAACCCCTGTGCTTTTAAAAACAATAAAATTAGTAGCCACAATTTGTTGGATGTAATCCCAATTCCCTAGTATATTTTCTAGCCATGCTCACCAGCGTACAACATCAGAATCATAATGTTATATAGACAATGCACTGATCATTGTTCAATGATCGCCTTTGGGATTTTATTTTGTGCTAAAACAATCAAGCTTAATCGGCATTATAATTTTCACGTTATCTTTCAACATGTTACCGATGAATTCAAACAAAGAAAAAAGCGCACGTGCTCGATTGCATGAATTGATTTTATTAAGCTTATTCACATAGCTCAGTTTTACTCGCTGCACTATCCCAATAACACGCCGTATTTCTCGCTAATTTTCAGGATTTTCGTCGAAATTTCAATATGTCAACATTCAGAAAGTAATAAATATACTCACCATTGAAGACTGCACTCCTAAAATAGAAGTAAGCACGGATAAAACCGTGTAAAACTTGTTACTTTTTCCGCTTCCGCTAAATTGTTTTGACTTACGAATGATCAGCTGATGCGAGTTTTTTTTTTTATTCAAAAATCTCATTAACGTGCAAGTTTTACATGCAGGAAACGTCCAATTCGCAATTTATGTATTTTTCACTTAATTTTAAAAAAAGTTTCATGTCCCCCCCCAGATGTGGAGAACGACGATAAAGGCTAGCGATGAACGTCCTACGGTCTAGTATAGGAGTGATAATAAAAGCAAGAGCTTGCCCTTTTCAAATTTTTCTTGCTTCTAAAGAATTTTTTTTTCTTTCTTTAGGTGAAGTTTTAACTTTTCTTGACTCGCATATTGAGTGCAACGTGGGGTGGCTGGAACCTCTATTGGAAAGGGTGTATATGGACAGAAGAAAAGTTGCTTGTCCTGTTATTGAAGTCGTCAATGACAAAGACATGAGGTAACTGGCTGTTATTGAAGTCATTAATGACCGAGACATGAGGTAACTGCCTATTATAGAAGTCGTTAATGACAGAGACATGAGGTAACTGCCTATTATAGAAATTGTCTATGACAAAGACATGAGGTAACTGCCTGCCATTGAAGTCATTAATGACAGACATGAGGTAACTGCCTATTATAGAAGTTGCCAATGACAAAGACATGAGGTAACTGCCTGTTATTGAAGTCGTTAATGACAGAGACATGAGGTAACTGCCTGTTATTGAAGTCGTTAATGACAGAGACATGAGGTAACTGCCTGTTATTGAAGTTGTTAATGACAGAGACATGAGGTAACTGCCTGTTATTGAAGTTGTTAATTTAGCACTTACAGCGATGTTCTTATTCTTCTGTTCGTCTCTTAATGTCCTAATTTGTCGCATTATTGACTCGCTAGAGTTGGCCGAACAATATTAATTTGTCTTCTGGTTTTCGGCCTCTTTCACCCACAGTTATGTGATGATTGATAATTTCCAAAGAGGCATATTCAGGTGGCCGCTGTCCTTTGGTTGGAGTTCTCTTCCAGAGGAAGTCATCAAAAGGCACAGACTAACAGATTCAGATCCAGTCAGGTGAGAATTGATGCTGCGTTGCGGTTTGTGTGCATGTGGGGGGACACCGACTGGCCTTTTTAACTGAAACACCTTAATAATGCACGATGATGCCTCCTTCTGCCTCCAGACAGCCCAAACTCTCTATGGCGTGTTCTTGTGACGTTTCAGTCTTTGGTGACTGTTATTTTGGTCTGTGCTGACTAGCATTGGACAGATTCAGTATGTATATTTATTGCCCTGCATTCATTGTGTTAACCACCCATTTCACCTCTTCCTGATGCCCTATTGGACTGAGGTCTGGCTCTGTGTTGAACAGTCACAGTGAGGTATAGTTTTTGAGCGTCATTCCAGGTCTTCCTGAGGGACATTGCTCACTAGCGCCACTATGGCTGGCTGCAGTATTCTCAGTCAATTCTCTGTTCTCCATAGTTCCTGGAAATTTTAACGTTGAAATTGGTCAATTTATTTTTTTTCCTCGTCTATTCATCTTCCTTTGTATCAATATCTTGAGCTACGTTTTTATATGGACAAAAGACAAATGCTGTATGGGCTATTGAGGGGCTGACATCTCACTTGATAAGTGGACCTCTTTGTTCGTCTTAAAATTACCAAAAAATATTTTGCAAAATGTAAGGAGATGTTCTTTCATTTGAAGTTCACTTCAGGCAAAAGTCCTCTTACACTTTACCGAGAATATATCTAATTGTACAAGACTGTGGTGTTAAAACGTGTGAAGGTGTACGAGTCGCTCTGAAATAACAGCATCCGCAAAAATTCCAGTTGTATAACATCATTTCAGGCACATCATGAAACTACTCTTTCTGCATGTTTGATTGTTCTGTTAATAGATTTGACTTACCAGATTGCACTGGAGATAGTGATCGAACTTAATAGGCATGTTAAACCAACAATTCATGAATGACAGTGTGCATCAGGACAGCTAATGACTAAAGCTAAAATTATGGTGTCTTCATTTTAATTGTGTGAATCATGCTATATATTTGAACTACAGTGAGCACAGTAACAGATTGGACAGTGACGCTTTTTCTTTTTTTTTTTTTTATTTTGGTACTGTGTTCTGGCTCTTTGAGCTCGGAAGTATGCAATGACCAACAGTAGAGCACCCAGTCATCATTATACTTTGTACGCTTACTTAGGATGTTCCTCTTTGGCTTGTCCTAGGTTACATCACAGGTATGTTCTGACATACAAAGCCCTGCTTTGGCTTCTATCAGATGATCTGTGTCGATACACTGAGTACTGTTGATTGTGAGAGATGCACCGAAAATTTTCGGCTGAAAATGGCAACAAAAAAAAGCATTTTCGGTTTTCGAACGAAAGACTTTTATCACCGAAACAATACAACCGAAACAGGATGTTGTGATGACACAAGCAAAAACTGCGGCCAGCGCACGCCTGTCCGGACTTTTAGTCCGTCGATTTTGTTAAATATTTACGTGTTTAAATCAGGGGACGCGCCCTACCGTCACCACGTTATGGCACTAAAGTCCGTGAGTGTTTAATTGTAATTTCTGTTTGAGATTTTCCTGATGCATAGGGTAGCAGCTGGTGTTGTGTCCGATTTGTTTGAACATTAAATAATGTACCACCTAAAAACGCAAAGCAATGATATCTGTAAAAGGCATAGAGTATTCATAGAAAAAGGCAATATATTCTCAGGGCATTTGTGTACCATTACATTCCATAATGTAACTACAACCCCTGAAAATAATATGGAATCACCACACAGATGTTAATTTACCTTTTTCCTTCATAACAAAGAAACAAATAACACCTATGATAAAACAATTATTGTTTATTAGCTTGACATGCAGGCGTCATTTAACATTTCTCTTTGAAATTGAAGGCAAAACACAAAGCAAATCCGCAAATCGCAGGAGATGGAAGAGTATTAGAATTTATTGCTTTGCGATGCGTCATTTCATCTGTTTCCTAAGAAAAAAATGCTTCATCAGCACCCGTGAAGTTATTTTCTGCGCTATTTTCGTAAAATAGGGGCAGCATAATAACTTTCTAAAGGGGATTTGGGGGAACAGAATTGGACACAACGCCGCTGCTTCTAATTTCGCTACGAACAGGGTCACAGGCAAAGAAACTCATTTCATAAATGCAGTAGCTTCGGTGAACACGCCCAACCTTGTTTGAAAGGAAAGGAAACGCACAGTATATTTATCAATCTGCCTTAAGCACACATTTCAAAAACACAATTTGAAGACCTGTTGCAATGATGGCAAGTGAAGCCAGTTTCCTAGCGATAATGCGGAAGCGAGTTGTTCATCGCAGCCGGTTCTCTCTGACCAATCAGTGGGCAGCTGTGTTGTCACATAACATATTTAATTTTACAATTTTTCAGCAGCCGGTAATAGGCCAGTCTGTTATAGGCCTGTAGGTTATACATGAGTGGGGCCAAGTAAAACATTTTATTTATAATTTTATTTTATATTGTGCTTTGATGGAATGTCAGTGCTAAATAAATATTTTCATAATTTTGTAATTGATTTATTCTTTGAAGCATGAATACTAATTTATGCAATTGCAATGCCTTGACTTAAATTAGGTAAGTACACAGTCATAGCCATAAATGGAAAGGTACTAAAAATTGGCGTAATAATTTCTCTCGGTGTTTCAGTTTTCAGCCAAGCGTTTCTCGTTTTCGGTTTGGGCCAAAAATTTTCATTTCGGTGCATTTCTATTAAGCATTTGACTGCAGATCAAGAGGTCAGCAGTTCAAATCTGAGTCTGTGTCCTAGTAATCATTCTCTTCGTTCGCAAGATTTATTACTTCTGAACGTTCCAAAGGACGAAAACTTGAGAAAGGGGTTTTTCATATTGGGAGCAATTCAAACTAATTGTTCCTCTTACTTGGAATGTTTTGCAAAGCACTTAAAAACTGGAGTCAACAGTCAACTCTCTTGACTCTGCAGCCAACTGCAGAGACTTCTGAAATTTAAGTCTCTTAGCTCCTGTTTATCATGAATGTCCACTGGTTTTAAAAACTTAAACTTATAAAATCTTAACTTTTATTTATTTGTCTAAATGTTGTTGTGACTGTGCAGCTGTCTTGACTTGGCCAGCACCCACTTGATAAAGAGGTTTTAAATTAAATCTCAATGGGGTCTATTCTCCCATTAGCGGGTAAGTCCTTTTTTACGCGCTTCGAGTTAAGCCCTTTTGAGTTACGCGTATTCTCCCCTACTCGCTTCGGTCACACCCAGAGCGCTTAACTGTGAAGTTTGTCATTTTGAAGATACAAGGTTTTATATGCCGCTGTATTAGTAGGCCTATCTATGTCTGTACCAATTACAAGAAGTAATTCAGTCATCTCTTTTTATGCCACTGGTATGTAATGCCGTGGGATATAGTCATCACCCTGTCCCTCTGTCCGTCCGTCTGTCCGTCCGTCCATGATCATTTTCATTTTCATTTCCAGAGCAGAACTCAAAAACTATACCACTTGCAAACTTCAAATTTGCTGTAGAACTTACTCTTATGGTGTAGTTGTGTCTTTTGGGGGTTTCAGTTCCATGCTGCCCATAACTTTGGAAATTTCCACCAAAAACAGCCCTAAAATTGCACTTTGTCTCGTTTCCGGGATAGAACTCAAAAACTATGCCACTTAGAAAATTCAAATTTGCTATGGAACTTACTCTTATGGTGTAGTTCTGCCTTTTGGGGGTTTCAGTTCCATTCTGCCTTAAATTATGATTTCTACACCAAAAACAGCCCAAAAATTGGACTTTGTCCCTTTTCTAGAGCAGAATTCAAAAACTCTGCCACTTACAAACTTCATATTTTGTACGCATGTTATTCTAGTGATCCATTGTGCCTTTTGGGCATTTTGAAATCATCGTGCCCAAAATTTCTCCGTCCGTCCGTCCGTCCGTAATCATTTTCATTTCCCAGATGCCAGGAGCGACAGCGCAGTTCTGACGTTGATGACCACGGGTATGTTTTGTGGATAATTGCTGCGGCTGGATAGCTATTCATCCAGAAGTTGGCAAAGATAGATGATTGCCTCATGCACGGTCCAGACAAAAGCGCTGGATGCTCTCAATTTTATTTTTGTTAGTCCCAGGATGTCCAAGCAAAGCCGATATATGCATGTTCATCTTCGAGCTCGGCGCGCTTCTCTTACTCTTTCCCAATCACGCAAGAGTGCAAGCAAATGCAGGACTGGCATTTTGGTTTTAGATTTTGAGGGCATGGTAGAATGATGGTCTTATGTATACTCGTATTAATTATTTGCTATGCGTTTGTAATTGAACTAATTCGAGATGAGGCTGATGCGTAATATCATGTGACGATTTCGTTTGATAAATTACTATGGCTTTGAGAAATGTAGTTTAGAAATTAGGAAGAACAATCGAATATTAAATGTCTCAACCTTTACCATGTTAAATAAAATAAAATTAATGTTAAAATTCGGCCGATAACTGACATCAAACGCAATATTCCATTTCACCTTATGTTGGCGCTTGACCATAATGCAGCCCTCAAATGCGCTTAACAGAAAAAGCACGTAAGCCAGGGGGAGAATATGCGTAAGTGTTATTTGCATGAGAAACGCCCGGAAACGCCTGGATTTTGGCCTTGCTCCGCCCCAAGCGCGTAACTGCCTTCGGGGCGCGTAATGCACAGACTTAAGTCGAGGGGAGAATACGCGTAGGCTGAAAAGCGCGTAGCTATGCGACTTTCGACTTACACGCATGGGAGAATAGTCCCCATTGTGATTATCCCTGTAAAATAAAGTTTAATAAAATAAATATGACCGTGATGTTGAAGTGCAAATTGTCTGCTTTAACTTGACTGCTTCAGCCATGTTGGAAAAACTGTTGAAAAATGCCAGCATCATTTGTAGATAATAGCTGTCACCATCATTCAAGTGAGTCCCAGATCTGTAGAAATGGCTGTGTAACCCTTTCCAAACTGATAGATGTCAAAGACTGTTTCTTGTCTGGTTTTAAATTCTTTTAGATCGCTGCCTCATTTGCTGCTTTTTGACTATTTCATTTTGCCAGACAGGGTCTGTGATGTTTTGATTCGACAGGGCTGGCAGTAATCATGCTTGGGTGTGTCTGGTGAAATTTGAACCCAGATATCAATTAAATTTGTTTAACTGGCTGAATCAGTAACTACGGGGGCAATTACTTTTTCACATTGGGCTAGGTGGGGTTGGATACCCTTTTTCCTGCAATAAAGTGAATCGTTAATGGCCCTGGCTTTTTTTTAATTTTTTTTATTCAGAGTGATAAGTAGAGTGAGCTGCAGGTCTAGTCAGAAGATACTGTTGTGAGCTTCAAATCCTCACTCATACAAATTCTTATATCGCTCGGGAGGCAGACTGCACCACACATTTTGCCTTGACTGTAGCAGTTGCTAAGAGGACTTGGTCTGTTTTTGTGATCACAGATGTCCAGTCATGGCTGGAGGCCTTTTCTCCATTGATAGAAGGTACTTCTATGAATTAGGGACCTATGATCCTGGCCTTGATGTGTGGGGTGGGGAGAATATGGAACTATCTTTCAAGGTAAGTAACATGTATAGTAATATTTTTTCATTCTTATTTCTGACCTTGTAGGCTGGCCTAGAATAAGGTTGTTCCCTTGCTGAATGATGGTCAGAAAGCCAGTGTGAGAACGCTTATACAGAACATGTATGTACATGCTTCTAAAGCCTTTGGAAAGAATCAGCCATGCCACCTCCACAGACTGACGTAGTAGAAAAAGTGTTTTCACCACAAAGGTACTCGACGCTAAATGAACTACTGCCTACACATGAGAATAATTGATTGCTGCCAGCTGTTTAAATTTTGCACTGTCCATCCAACTATATCATTGGTTTGGAAATTCAAACTGTAGTCAAGCAAAAACTCATTGCATAGAAAATGGATGTATTGAAAATAGACATAATTATGACTTAATGCTGATATTTTAATTTTATTTGGAATAAATTTTTCAGTATGGCCAAATAGGATGGGGATTCAGCTTCCCTTTGAGGCTGTCGCAGTTCACGTCGCTTTTACGAGGGCGATTTTGTAGCACTTTGTGTACCCCTTCACCCGCCCTCGCTTACTGATGGATGGCTCCATCAAACCAAATTGGGCTTCTGAAGGTGGTTGGAAGCAGGCACAGGAAACAGGAAATGCACAATACAATTTTTTTTTCTCCACTACATGTACTCGAGGCATTCTAAATCTAAGCAGACAGTGCGTTTTGATGCCATCTTTGAAATGCTCTCCGGTAGCAGGATTGCCACCAACAAGACCAGAGCCCTATTTCTTCAATGGGGTGATGCCTCTGTCAAGCAGTCTGGTTAATACATTGCCATTTGATTTCCATATTCATGGATGCTGTCAAATTGTTAACGACATTGAGTTTTAAAATTTGTTTTGAAGGACATTAATGCCATAGGAAAAAAAAGACATCTCATGAGCTGCTATTAGAGCCAAAGCCCTTAAGAATAGTGCATAGTATCTTCTGTTGAGAATTAATATACAGTACACTACATTTCTTAGGCTGGTCAGTCTTCTGAAATAAATGAATGCAGGTCTGAAATTATAATTTAAAAAAAAAACAAAAACAATTAAAAACAAAGTCAGGTTGTGGAGGTTAGACTTGCACTGTAAAATTGATTAGCTGAGTAGCCTCCGATCCAGATGGGTGTACTACGATGCTGCAGCTCGTCGTCTTTGCGTGAGCGGTCTCGACAAACACTAAACTTGTAATCAGGGATACCATAAGTTACAGCGGCAACCTAGACAGGTTTTATACATCATGGCATTGAAAACCCTGGCCTTAGGCTCAAGGTACCTCGCTAACCCAACAAACGCACTTCATAGTACACCCCTACATCCCTCTGGTAAATGCAGACTGAGTCAAGTGTAATTGGTGCTATACATGTCAATAAGTTTGTGTCGATGCACCTCCAACTTAGTGATGTGTGGTCTGGGCCGTTCAATTAAAATCCCACTATTTCCTGACATTTCCTGTTGTGATCCTAGGTGCCATACCTTTCCATACCTAGATAATGCCCCAGTTTGACATTTGAATTAGTTTATTGAAAGTAGCTATGGAGAATTTCTTTTTGTTAAATTGTTTATACCTTAAAGGAGAACTCCGGTGTGAAATTGACTTGGGGCGTATTGAAACGATAATGAGTACTAACTTTTGTCAAATACCCCACCTCCGTACGCACACAACATTTCGAAATACATGGCTTTTTAGCCGAAGCTCCCAACAGCCTTACAATGGTAGTGAATTGGGCATGGCATTGCCATGCGAAGAGATCGCTATTTTTTTCATCATTAACAAGGCTCAAAGTAGCTCCACACTTCATTGGTAGAATTCCAAAGGCCCTGACATTTCAAACGAGGCACTGAAAACTTTAAAAATGCACAGGTAGTTTATTAAAAAAGACTGTTTATGCAAACAGTACCTTGAGGTATTTTCCAGTGGCCTCCATCTTGAAACTCACAATGAGTCGATTGACAAGCACGAACGAATAGATTGCAATCTTTTCCCCTGTCCTTCCTATTCGTTTGTGCTTGTCAATTGATTTATTGTGACTTTCAAGATGGAATGAAGAATTTTTGCAACATTTGGCCGGGAATTTCAAATTGACTAACATTCTTAAAGCTTTGAAAGAATGTCGTTCAAATACTTAGAATGCACTTCAAACCCGCCTCAAATGATTCTTTCACATTCTGGGTGTATTAGCTCTCGAATGCAGCTTGAATGCAGTTGGAACGCAGTAGGAATATTTAGAATAGTATCAAAATGCAGTCAGAATATTTAGAATATGCTTTGAATGCTGTACGAGCGCGGTTCAATTGCCGCCTGAACTCCACCTGAAGTCTGGTTGGAAGGTGCCTCGAATGCTCTACGAATTCACCTCAAATGCAATCAGAACGCTCCCGGATTGGCCGCCGAATATGGTTGGAATGTCCAAGAATTCAAAAAGTATGCAGCACGAACACTCAATGCTCTTGGAATGTAACAGGAGTGTCCTATATGCGTTGATTGAGTAATTGCTGACTACAGCAGGGGAACGTAAATATGCCACTAAAACGGACACTGAATGAGTGAGTTAACAGGTATGCGTTATTAATGAAAACTGGTCGCACCTGATAATGTTGAGAGTCTTTGGAGTTTCTGTAATGGTAATTTAAATGAATGACTGAAAACAGGTCCTGACCAATCATTATTTTTACGGGATGGGTTTCGGCCTCCCCTATCGCCAGTTCACCAGCCGCCACTGATTCCAGCGGCAATCGAAAGATTCCAACGGCATTCAAAGTGCATTCCAACTGAATTGTTTTAATATCGATATAGATTCCGGCAGCAATCGAGATGCATTTGAGGTGCATTCTGGCTCATTCGAGGCACATTCAGTACATTCTGGCAGGATTTGACGTGGCTTGCTGTTTCGATTCTCCCTCGAATGCAATCAGAATGTTTTGAATGCTGTTTGAATGCCGTAAGAATATTTATAATGCAGTTAGAACACACTTTGAATGCAGTTTGATATTTCTCTTCTTCGAATGCACCTGGAAAGTTTTGAGCATGAGCAAAACATTCGGGCCGGCCACAAGAATGGCCCTGAATATTTGGAATGCACTCAGAATGCAGTCAGAATTTTTAGAACGCGCTTCGAATATCCAGGAATATACAAAGAATTTTCATTCCGATGGCGTTCCAGCTCATTCTGCCTCTAGTGTGACTAGGGTTTAAGACATTGGTTTGAAAAATGGGCAGTGCCTCTTCAGGGGGCGAGAGGATGTTCAGCACACCTGAAGTAGCAATAACAAGTCGACATGGTCTACAACATCCCCCGCCAATCGTGCGCTTCTCATTTTCGAACTCAATCAAGGCCTTTATGGTCTGAAGCTACACACCAAATTTGGTTACTGTATCTGTAGTAGTTTCTGAGTAAAGCTGTCCCCTTTATCTCGGACGGACGCACGGACGCACGGACGGATGGACGGACGGAGGTCAAACCTATATCCCCCTCCCACTTCGTGTTGGCGGGGGATAATAAGATTGATATGGTGTCATAAACAAACACAAGTAGTTTGATGCTTCACGGTGCACTGTGCAAGTTCGTTTGTTTTCTGCGCGATTATATTTTTGTCTCAATTCGCTGACATCTCCCCATGATCCTCGAGCTGCCTTTCTAACTTTAGAAAAAAAAAAAAAAAAAACCCGGGGTCTGGAGACCGCACAGGCATCACAAACTGCAAATAAACACAAGGGGCTCAGGCTGTGCCCCATAACATAACAAACCGTCCCGGCGAATCACCGACAAGAGTCGACAGTTATGGAAGCATGGGAAGGAGGGAACTATGGGAGGGAGGGGCGGGCTGCCTCTGTTTTGTTTGAGTTCAAATGTTAACAAACTTGCATACTGCACCTTTAAAGGCTATTTACTGACCTGAATCTTTTCTTCACTTCAATTACCAAAATTGTGGATGGAAAGAAATGAAATCCGCTTTAACTGGGGTGGAGGGAGGCATGAACTTTTTTTTTGCTTCTGTAGGGGGGGCATGACTTAAAAAGTTTGAGAATCACGGTACTATGAGATGTTCGGTTGGATGCTGTTCAGTGAGGCTGCATTTTTGACTCCATTTTTGCGGCAGATCTGGATGTGTGGCGGAGAGATCGAGATAATCCCCTGCTCCAGGGTGGGTCACATCTTTCGCTCTGAGAACCCCTACAAATTCCCCAAGGACAAACGGAAGACTGTTGAGCGGAATCTGGCCCGCGTGGCTGAGGTCTGGCTCGACGAGTACAAGGATCTGTTCTACGGTCATGGCTACGAGCACCTTTTGGACAAAAGTATCATTAATATCGGCAACCTCACTGACCAGATCCAGCTGAGACAGAAGCTCAAATGCAAGAGTTTCAAATGGTACCTGGAAAATGTGTACCCAGAATTGGATGCTCCTCTTGTTCGAGCACAGGGATTGGTAGGTACTCTGGTGAAAAATACATGATTTGAATATTTGTTTGTGTGCATGCTTCAGGTAAAGGTTTTTTTTGGACTTCTGGACTAAAAAATGATGGTATAGGAACATTTCTAAAACCTTTAAACATAAATTTTGACATCTAGATGTTTGTTTCTTTATGAAAGATGGTTTCACCTTATTTTTATGAAGAAAAAATATGTATTTATGTAAATGGTAATAACTGCTAAATGTTTAGCAGCCTACCACACAATAATATCATCATTTTCAGGGCTGTATTGTACCATTGGCCATGTGTATGAATAGATCCAGTGGCATTCTCTGGAGAAAGTGCATACCGATTTCAAAAGCAAAAAAACTTTTGACTCGAGATTAAATCACATTGTGACTCAGTTAAGTGAAACTCCAATCATTTTTCAAGATTTTAATTTGATAATTTGTACCATGCACAAATTGACAGTGTATTAGTCAAAAATGTTGAAGTATAATGCATTTAATGTATTTTGAAAGGTTTCTAATGTAAATTTTAAAATGTTGGCCATTACCCTCTTACAGCTAACAGTGTTTTCTTTTCAACAGAAGATTCTCATTTCTGAAAGTTGCTGAATATTGGTTTCTGGGAAGCGCACACAGGGAACTGATCTCTGTCTGCATCTGTGCTTTTGGTTAAGCTGACAGCTTTGTTTTGAGAACAGACTCCTCATTATTTCGACAGCGCACTCATCATTATGTGATGTTGAGATACAGAAATTTTTTTGAAAACTTTCTCTCTATCTCCAGATTTTCAATGTAGGAGCACGGAAATGCCTGGCTCTGAAGGAGGGTGTCCTCTCTTTCCACACCTGTGATCTTAGCAAGCAGGTAAAAAAGCTACATATTTACTGAACTATTTTTGTCTCATAATACAAAACTTGAATGTAAATATAGCGCCCTCCATAATTATTGGTACCCCTGGTTAAGATATGTTAAAAGCATAGTAGCCGGATAGATCACTCGGTTAAGGCACTGCGCTGCAGTGCAGAGGTGACTATCACGTCGCGGGTTCGAGCCCCGGTCGTAACAACTGGCAGGGATCGGCAGCTTTTTCAGAGTATCGCACAATTGGCCATCGCGCTACAGGATTTCAAATTGGGAAGGGACTGCCAGGTATGGGATGCAAACAGCTTTGTCCGTTGCTCAAGCGCCTCCTGTTGGCCAGACAGACGCTCGTTCATGTCCGGGTATCCTCCGCCCTCGTTCTGAACTTGCAAAGATTCAACCAATGAGTGTATAAGAAGCAGTGGCTGACGGGCACGTGCTTCGGAGGGGAGCCGTGAACTGTCTTCACTATCCTGAGTTGACAGCAAGGGGTCGCATACGAGCATGACTTGTACATAGTTCACCAGTTGGGCATTCCAGATTCGGATGGAATTGGAGATGCCAAATTAAAAAAAAAAAAAAAAAAAAAAAAAGATATGTTCTAAGCCTTAAAATAAATTCAATTTTTTATTGCAGAAGCATACTCTCACACTGAAAATTGTAGAAAAATGTAACCTTCAACTCAAGTGAATTTTAAGGGGGAAAAAAAATCCCTGACTAAGAAATAATTATTTTTCATAAAATCACGTGTTCCAAAATTATTGTTATTATTAATAACAACTGGAACAGTGGTAAACAAGCCTGGACGAGGATGCAAGGTTATTTTGCCACCACGCACAGTGAGGAGGATGGTAAGAGAAATAAAAAGTTCTCCAAAGCTCACTGTTAAAGAATTGCAACAAATGGTAGCATCTTGGGGTCACAAAGTCTCCAAAACAACCATCAATTGCTATCTATATGCCAACAAGCTGCTTGGGAGGCATGCATAGAAAAAACCTTTTCTCACTCACAATCATAAACGCAAACGTCTAAGCGGTACTGGGACTTCAGCTGGGACCGTGTGCTTTGGTCAGATGAGACCAAGATAGAGCTTTTTGGCAACAAACACTCTAAGTGGGTCTGGCGGAACACAAAAGATGAGTATGCAGAAAAGCACCTCATGCCCACTGTGAAGTATGGGGGAGGATCGGTGATGCTGTGGGCCTGTTTCTCTTCCAGAGGCCCTAGGAACCTTGTTAGGGTGCATGGCATCATGAACGCTTTGAAATACCAGGACATTTTAAATAAAAATCTGGTGGCCTCTGCCCGAAAGCTGAAGATGGGTCATCACTGGGTCTTTCAGCAAGATAATGACCCTAAACATGGGGCCAAATCTACACAGAAATGGTTCACCAGACACAGAATCAAGCTCCTCCCATGACAATCTCAGTCCCCAGACCTCAACCCCATTGAAAACCTGTGGAGTGAGCTGAAGAGGAGAGTGCAGAGGAGAGGACCCAGGTCGCTGGATGATTTAGAGAGATTGTGCAAAGAGGAATGGTCAAAGATCCCTCTTTCTGTATTCTCCCATCTTGTGAAACATTATAGGAGAAGATTAGGCGCCGTTTTGCTGGCAAAAGAGGGTTGTACAAAGTATTAACATAAGGGGTGCTAATAATTGTGGCACACATGATTTGATGTAAAAGAATTATTTTTTAATGTGGGATTTTTTTCCCACTGAATAAATGCACTTGAATTAAAGGTTGGATTTTCCTCTTTTTTTCCTTGTGGTCCTATATTATTTAGAAAAAAAAAACTGAATTTACCAGAAGCTAAAGAGAACATCTTAACCAGGGGTGCCAATAATTATGGAGGGCGCTGTATAGTCATCAAAATATACAGGTTTGTACTTTAGCATGTTTTCTGATAACAATTTACATGTGCGCCTCTTTTTAGTGATTCTAAAATAACTACTTGTTTCATTACTTCGTTGGCATGTGTTACTGCTAATGTTAATGTGCGAATAATGTTTTCTGTATCCTTACAAGGCTTTTCATCTTCATTTTATGTCGATTTCCTTATTGTACTTTTGTTTTGTTGCGATCAGTAGTTCTAAAAGGGAAGCGTAGATTGGTGTCAATATTTTTCTATGCAGTTTTTTAAGCCTTAATTTTAAAATGGAAATGAGTTGCCCCATCCACAGATACTGTGCTTATTCATGCCAGGTGGCGTCATGGCAGTTTTACGAATGCATGCTGGGACAGATTTTTGACTCCCCATGCTGGCCAGTATTTTGACTAATTCTGCAGCTTTGGTGGTAAATGCTGCAGTGTCTGTGTTTCACCTCCGAATTTAAATTTATATCGGCCTGCACTAGCAAATTCTTTATTTGTTAGATTGTCATAACATATGCTAAAGTAACAAGCTAGCTACTTTTGTTTACACGTGACATGATGTATGGCTTTACCACCCAATGTCTAAGAGTTACATTGTCCAGTAAAGGCAGCACGTACATGCAAATATTTATGTGTACATATCGAAAGGCGCAATGTAAAAAATGTATATTTTTAAGATCATTGATACAGCATTTAAGATATAAGCCTGGAAACGGCCCCAAGGGGGTGTGTGTGTGTGTGTGTGTGTGTGTGTGTGTGTGTGTGTGTGTGTGTGTGTGTGTGTGTGTGTGTGTGTGTGTGTGTGTGTGTGTGTTTGTGCGCGTGCTGGAACTGCTTAGCAGCACACCTCAATAGCTTGCACAACTTGATACGTCATGTGGTTGATGTCTGTGAATTCTCTTCCGTTTGGGCTGATGGCGATCATTCCAAACAGCAGTAGCTATGGTACCCCTTTCTGTTTCAGTATCTCTCTTAAATCCCAGGCTTTCAACACCTCTATCACTGTCGCATCCATACCATCCACCTCTCTTGTTAATGCATCTCTCTGGAGGTGCAGGTACGTCAGTGGATGTTGCCTTTTTCATTGAGAAAATCCATTAAAAGCAGGTAGCGCATGGAATTTGTGGATGGGTCAATTTTTTTTTTTTTTTTTTTTTTAATTGGCATCTCCAGTCCCACCCGAATCTGGAATGCCCAGTTGGGGAGCTGTGTGTACAAGGCTTGCTCATTTGTGACCCCTTGTTGCCAATTCAGAAGAGTGAAGACAGTTCGCGACTCTCCTCCGAAACGTGTCCATCAGACACTGCTTCTTCTACACTCATTGGTTGAATCTTCGCAAGTCGAGAACGAGGGCGGAGGATACCTGGACATGACCAGACTTGCTTGAACAACGAACAAAGGAACTATTATTTTTCCATCCCGGCAGTCCCTTCCCAGTTTGAAACCCTGTAGCGCTATAGCCAATTGTGCGCTACGCTGAAAAAGCTGCTGACCACTGCCGGTGGGTTCAACCGGGGCTCGAACCCGTGATGTGATGGTCACTTCTGCACTGCAGCGCACTGACTTAACCGAGTGAGCTATCCGGCAGCTCCATGGGTCAATTTCTATTCTTGCGCAAAGATGCAAATTTGACCATGAAATCCATGGAAAAGTGAAAAATTACATGTCATAAGAAAGCAACAAATAAACTGACTTTTCCAGTTGTGAATGCGTGGATGGCCTGTTACAGCTCCCTGGATGTCCAAAAGTATTTTCTCTGCTATTCGTCTCCCCAGAATCAGCACTTCAACCATACATGGCTAAAGAATCTCCAGCAGGGGTCATCCTGTATCGCAGTGCTCAAATCGAAAGCAGCCGTGGCCATTGAGCCGTGTGACAATACTAAGTACCACCTGCGCTGGTTACACAAGTCACTCATTCTTACCTCAACTCTGGTGAGTCCTTTGATTGCATTTATACATAAAGGCTGTTTCCTACGGAGCCCAGGAAGTGCAATGACGAGAGAGAAAAATTAGTGGCCACAAAATATAACTCATTTAGTTCCCACTGGTTGGTAACTTGTTCCCACGAATTAGCGACTGAATGAGGATCAGGACATTGGCCATGGTTTTCGTGTAATATATTGCAATAGATAGAATAATGTTACTGATCACTTGGCTCGCTGTTGCAAACATGTAGCCACTCCAACTTCAGCCTGGAGCCATTAATCAACCAGAGTAGAGTATACTAGCCCTAGGGAGCGTACTGCATCTGGAAGAATGGTAATGTAGGCCAAAGTGGAAGTATTCCTCAGAAAAGTATATCCCATTTGCGTCTGACTAATATTTGCTTGGTTGGTTACTGTAAATCAACTCACCGGGCTGCTCAGGTCTGCACTTAGGAGATTATTTTTTACGTGGCCACAAATTAACTATGTCTTGAGAACGAATTGTATCTAGTGGCCACGGAATAGCTAAATTATGGGAACGACATATATTTTGTGACCATGAGATGGTTAATTCGTGGGAATTCGAGTTACTAATTCGCGGCAACAACAACTAATTTGTGGGAACAAGTTATATCTTGTGGTCACGAATTAATTTTTTTTTCCTCTTGTGATTGCACTTCCCGGGCTCTGTAGTATCCGTAGTAACAAACACACACTGTATGTGTGCACATGCTTTCACTTGGCAAATATCATGCAATTCTCATAATTTTGTTAAAAATTAATTGTGGGTGGGTAGGGGGAGGGGGCATCGGGTGCTAAGTCTTATTTATCGGCTCACTTGGCTACGTGTTAGAGGCAGAAAAATAAAAAGTAATCATATTAAGAAGATTTTCATTGGCCCCTGATGCACACTATTTCATATCAACGCATCACTTGCTCCTGATATGTCAAAGGACAGCTTTAAAACTCAATGGTTGGAAGGACTGGTCTTCTCCATGCAGCATATGGGTTATTTGAGGGTAATTTGTATATCATAATATAAATGCTAACATTACCAATATGATGATAAATGAGAAGTAATTCTTTTTGAATGGAAAAAAATAGATTATCACCTACACAATCTCATCAACTATTGTTTTACCCATCAGTAAGTTAAAGTGAAAGACAACTTTCGTATGAAATGCACTGCCAATGAAATGACTGTTCCTAAGGAGTTACAAAATATGTTTATGGTAATTTTAAGACAAAGCTGAAATGAATATTAAATACATTGTGGATTCTTGGATGATCTGCTCAAATTCAAATTTGCTGCATGCATTCATGCTGGGATGAGGAGAGTTCCTCATGAAAACGGGTATGCTGCTTGTGTCACTATGGCCATCAAGGCAGATATTGGATTTTTTATTTTTTTTTGTCGATTTTGAGTGAATGGTTTATCCAAATCGATTCAAATTTGGTGTGTGTGTTGATGGTGGGTGGAGGAATGTTCCCTGCGAAAATAGGCATGCTGAAATTTTCAATATGGCCGCCAGAACGGCCATGTTGAATTTTGTTTCTTTTGATTTTGAGGAGAACGGATGATCGGAACAAACTTAAATTAGCTGTGAGTGTTGATGTTGAGTGAAGGAAGGTACCATTCAAAAACAGGCACTCCTCCATTTTCAATATGGGTGCCATGGCGACTTGTCTTTACAGGTACATCGCGTTTGAACTCTCTGGCCATTCAGATATCTGAATGTGCGGCATCTTTTGGTATCTCTTCTTGTATTTTCAGTTGTTTTAGTACAAAGTTGTGTATTGTTATCTTTGTCCAGATGTACTGCTGAGTCTCAATCTTCTCACCAGTGTGTGTCTACTCTGAATGGAATAGATTATTCCAAGATTGAAATTTAAGAGCCAGTTTTTATAAGAGTCAGGCAGGCTGTGATTCATGACTCCTTCGGATTTGTCCGAAATTTTTTTTATTAATAGATGTATGTTAGAAACAAACAAAAATCACATTTTCTATCCTTAATAGGGACCTTTTTTTTTTACTGGGTCCTGGAATATTGGGGTCAAAATCAGCCAAAATGGCAAAATCACCAAAATTTAGGTTTTTAAATGCTTGTATTTCTGTGCCCCGTAAGTGAGCCAAATTGATTTTCATTTATCCGGTATGGACGCTCCAAAAATGTGAAAATTTTGGCGGCTGAGTTAGGGCGCAACCCATGGGTGGCGCTGCAAATCTCCACTTTTTGTAATTATGCCCACTTTCCCAGGGGTTGTGTGGCTTGCGCCCCAAGTCAGACGAGGTATTTTATGCAGGTCATTATAGGTTTGGACCTCTTGATTTGGATGAAAATTACAGTGGCTGACTTAGGGCCACAAGTATATAATAATGTTTTGATGCACCTTCAAAAAAAAAAAAAAAACTCCCCTGAATGTTTCCCAAGAACAGTCATAACAAGTTTGAGATAATTGAACGAGCAAGATGTAAGTTTCTGGCCAAAACTGGTACTGCAGTCACATTCAAAATAGTGCAGAGCGCAGTATCCCCTCCCCCTCTCCCCCAGACGAGAGGTTGCCGGCTAGTTTGCTGGATCCATCAAGAACATCTACTGCATGGAGCTACAATGGCTACGTTTCAATATCACCAATGATTTGCTCTCACAGGGTTGTGTTCAGTTCAGAAAAGATCGAGACTAATGACCAACTTTAGCAATGGTCATACTGGTCAACTTGCTCATCTTTCTTCTGTGTGGATAGCACACTAAAGTCCGTACTGTAATATGCTTAAAGAATGAATGAGGACTCATTTGACCGATGTACCGTCTCAATTACATTTCATATTGCCATAATGGCTGTGCTAATGTTGGAACGGTTTCCACAGCGTCTCAGCATAATGCCAGAGAAACTGACTCTAATAATGCATTGCTAATGTTAGCAATGACGAACCACGGTTTTGATTTCCCAAACAATTTGTTACCTAGTCAATTCGATGACCCGCCTGCATATGCACTAACGTACCATGAAGGAACATGCATAACGTTTATTCGACTGTAGAGAATATTTGAAATGTCCGTGCCTACATTAAATAGAATTAAGTTAGCCAAACTGTGCTGAATCATACCTGCCCAGGAGAAAATGAGCAACTTCGGCGTCGGTCTTCAAATTCTTCTCTGCTATCAGCCAACTCCCTCTTTCAGAGGCATGTCCTATACAGATCCTTGTTTTGTTTCTGACTTTGTCACGACCTGTTTCAAAATCACAACGAGTTTTAGGTTTAGTAACGTCAGACATTTGAGCTCCGAAACGCTGGTAGCTGCAGCTCAGTGGTAACTGGCAACCTGGATGCCGAAATGCTGCTGACTTGGGAGATACTGTAGGTGGAGGGCGGCGCAACTGGCCAAAACACAAAATGAAACACAAACATTAGTTGTGGGCTGCAACTTCGCTTTTGTCATGAGAATATTCTGGCTGGACAGCTGTTGTTGGTGGTATAAGTATTTGAAATTAACATCATTCCTTAATGTCTGGTGATATATCAGGGACATATTATGATTAATCAACATACATTTCTTACACACTGCTCCTTTTAATTTGGGTGATTTAGCATGTTGGTATTGATAACGATAGCTGTTTTCTCTCCCCCACCCCCTCTGACAGGAGGACCACCTTATTGCACAGAGCATCGGGAAGCGTACGTGTTTGGAAGCAGACGCCCAACATCAGGGCGTTCACCTGAGTGACTGTGACTCTCGCAACAACTTTCAGAAGTGGCACTTCACACACTACTACACACCGTAACCCGGACCCCACACACCACTGGGGCAGGAAGCCCAGCCGTCGTGTTCCTCTCCAGCCTTCCTTCCAGAAGATGCACATTATTGCTGGTTTCAGCATTGGTCTGCACAGAAGTTTGGTGTACTGTATGCAGTATATTTTTGACTGTGGGACAGCTGCAATATTTCATTACATTATTATACATAAAATGTTTTTTCTGTGGTGCATGATGACCTCCTAAAATGGTATAAAAGCCTGTAAAGGGCTGTTAAACGTCTACATTGTGTAACGTAGATTATTTTTGTATACTACAGCCGCAATTCAGAAAAGTTTGGGACGGGATGTTAAATTACCATTAAAACTAAAAGCAGCGATTTGTAAATTTTCTTTGACCTGCGTTACCAAGCAAACAGTACAACACAACAGCGCATTGTGATCTGTCGATGCTTTTATTTTATTCTGTTCAAAATAAACACTTGTTGAAAAATCGAAATTACAACAAAAGTTGGCAAAAAATTTACCGCTTTTTAACATTGCCGCTCGTTTTCACAACAGTTAATTGAAATTTATGGACAAGTGTAGGATTTCAGGTGTAATTTTGTATCGTGTTTTTTCTGCAGACAAGTCTTGTGGTCTCCATCACATTTTATATTTCAAAATAAGCCACACGTTCACTTTTGTGGAGACGTCCGGGTCAGTTCAGCATTGGCACCCTGTTTATACGCTGCCATGCCTTTGAAATACATGCAGAATGCAGTTTTGAAGGGAGCATATGTGTATTAACAAAAATTAAGTGTACTTTCCAGCATTAATGGTGGTTTCACAGAAGGGCTGGTTACACTTGCCAAGGGCACTGACCCGACCCCATGCTATAACAGAGCGTGGCTTTTGGGCTTGTTTCTGCTCACAAATGTATATTGGATGAATATGCATTCACACACAAAAAGAACTTGGCTCAGACAATAATTAAATATCTTTTCATACTGCCAGCAATGAAAATCAAGTATAGGTGAATTTAGAAATCGCTGCTTTCTGTTTTTATGTGCACCTTCCATACCGGCCCAACTTGTTGCGTGTTGGGCCTGTTAAGACCGCTGCCAGAGTTTGGCACAGAGCAATGTACATAGCTTGCAATTACATATTCGCCTTGTTAATTTTCTCATATGGTGTAATGCGGGCAGATGTAATTAAAACATTAATTGATGAGAGTTCTGGATAAGTTTGAATTGGGTTCTGCTGCTGGGCACCTGTGACTTGAGCAAAAGGAGTCTGCCCAACCAATCACAGACCTGAGAGAAAAGATGTAGACTTTATTGAGCCCTGTTGGGTAAATCATCCTCCGTCTTTGACCCATCATAGTTGCTCAGATGCAGTGTGCGGCCGCAGCTCAGGGCTCGGGGATCAGTTCCAGGCCTAAAGCCAGGGGTCCGGGACACTGGCGGGAGTACTCGGATAGAGAATGTCTCTCATAGTAGTGGAAATTGAAGTACCCAGTGAAAATCCACGCGCACATGGAGAGAACGTGCAAGCTCCATGCAGAGAGGTCCTTGCCATCTTATTTTTCCTAACCAAGTTATGGTAACGTTTCGGCTCTGAGCCACACTTCAGCCATTGAGATTGTACCTAACTGGAATTTTAAGACCATCAGATTGTATGTAACTGGAATTTTTCCCTAACTTGGTAATGAAAAAATTATCCGGTGGCCTGGCCGGCCAGTACCCAAACTCGTAACTTCCTTAATGGGAGGCAACAATGCTAACTTCTGTGCCACCATTTTTTTTTGGATACCATAAAAAAGTCTTTGCATTTAAGTAAGCACTCCCACATAAATTTGTGCACCACTGATGGTACTTTGCATTTTGAGTTCAAAAAGACTTGCACTCCAATTCGCATTATTACCCCAAGTATATTTTCACTGATTATATGTTCATAATGCCAAACCATCTAGACCTGGACTACCCCCACCTCCATGGATAGGCCTGCACTTAGGTTAAGGTCTAAGGAAATGTAATCATGTGTTTAAGAAAGTGTTCACAGTACGTACCTGTGTGGAATAAATTTTCTCTTTGGAGCTATTATGCATGTATAAAATAAAATAAAAAACTGGGCTTGGTTTTTCTCCGTTGACATTTGGTCTGGAAAAGCACTCACTGTGAGCGCAATTCATTGGACAATTATACTTTTTTTTTTTTCACTGTTTTGGTTTGGTTGAACAAGTTTTATCGCTGGATCTAAATCCAACTGGGCATTTGTTTTGCATTCTGAAGAGGAGACTGGAAGCTAAGAGGACCTCGGACGAGCAGGAACTGATGATGCCTGCAGTGCTGCCCTGGCAGAGCATCACCAGGGAAGAAGCCCAGTGTCTGATGATGTGTATCCTTCGCTATCACGTATCCTGTTGCATGTGCAGCCAAACGTGCAGCCAAATGGTGAAAATGATTCTTTGTCCTACATGATGTTTGTGTGCCCTGCACAAAAGGTGCTGTAATTTGTTTATGGTTCATCACATGGATGAAAACACCCTTCAAATTAAAGCTGACGGTCTCCACTTCATTGTCATCGTATCCTTGAAGACCCAAAGTGCAGGAGAAGAGGACCGAATTGTGTTTGTCGAGTGAATCGTGGGGCTCCTCGGTGTACTTCGTGGGGGATTGTGGAGTGTTTTTTTTTTAAATCTTTTAAAGGTCCAGTGTGTGATATTTGGCATGGTTTATTGGCAAAATCTGAAAATACTACCCATTAATATGTTTTATATAAGTTTATAATCGCTATGAAATAATTTGTTTGGTTTTCGTAGCCTTATAATTATGCGTTTATGTATACATATAGCAAGGGCCTTGCTTTGCAGACATCGCCATCTTGCACCGCCATATTGGTACAGCAGCCTGACCGGACAGTCCAGCCAGGGAGAGAACTTGTTTCGCATGTATAAATCCCTGTCGTGGAAGACGCCATTTCCATAAAAGTGTTTTGGGCCTCAGAGGCCACCGTATTTTTGCCGACGGGAGGGGTGAGCGTCAGTGAGTGAGTGAGCGCTCCAGTCTAGAATCTGAATGCTGGATATCACTGCCCCCCCCCCCATTTTACACACTGGTCCTTTAAGTACAACCCTATTTCTGAATAAATCTAGGGCAATTTGGGAAAATGCAAGGAATGCAGTGCTTTGTAAATTATCCTTGCCTTGTAATAAATTGAATATAGCACAATACAATATATTTCATAGTTTACCTTATCAACTCTATTGTTTTAAATTGTAGTCATTCTGAATTTGAGGCCTGCGACACTTTCAGAAAAATTGGGACAGAAGTAATATAAGAGTTGGAAAGTGTTGGTGTTAAACACTTTCTGTGGGTGTTGAACAGGTAACGCTACTGTACTCGGAAAAAGGAGCGTTTGAGGCCTGTCACTGCAGAGAACTGACTGACTGACTACAACAGTTTAGCACGCCCTACAGTGCATAATATTGTAAAAAATAAAGAAAAAAAAAACAATTCAAGGAATCTGTAAAAATCTCTGAATAGGATGAGGTTGAAAATTATACAGAGTGGCCTTGGATCTTTGGTGCCTCAGTCGGAACTGCACGGAAAACCAGCTTTCTTCTGTGATGGATATAAGTAATGGACTGGGACTATTTTGGAAAAGCATTGTCAATTAACACTATTCGTCATTTCATCCACGAATGCTGGTGAAGGCGGTACTATGCACCTGAAGGCCATATGTCAAATATTCCCAGAAATGCTGCGGTCTTCTCTGGGCTCGAGCTCTTTGAATTCACTGATACACATTAGAGACATGCATTTGTCAGACCTTTGAAATAATTCAATGTAATCATGAATTTTGTGGTTTTCAGGCCAAAGCAGTGAAGGGCTTGAGGTTTTAGCCCATGGAAGTTTCAAAAGCTTGCTAGGCTACCTGTTTCCAATGAAAATATGTGGTGCTTGAATACAAAAATGAAGACCCCAACCTCTCAGGTGCTGAAGTAGTATATCAAGGAAGAATGGCAAAAAAATTAAATTCAAAAACTACGATAGTTGGAACTGGAGCAGTTGCCCCTGTCTCAGATTTTTTTTTAATGTATTACAGGCATCAATTCAATTCAATTCAATTTATTTTGTATAGCGCTTTTCACAGAGACTGTCACAAAGACGCTTTACAGTGAGAGTTTAAAGAAATAAAAAGGCAGTGCCCAGCCTATTCCCCACTACAGCAAATGAGGCAAAAAAACTCCCAGTAGGGAGAAAAATCCTCCAACAGTGGTGAGAAAAAACTCCCCAGTGGGAAGAAATCTCAGGAGGAACCCGGCCATAGTGGGGGAGCCCATCCTCCGCGGGCTAGCTAATTAAGAACAAAAAGTAAAATGGAGTGAAACGACAGAAGAGTTCCATTTAAGTCCATCTAAAGTGGCAACGGTAGCTTCAGAAAGTGGCAAGTCGAGGATGGTGCAGGACTGGACCAGGGCCAAACCGGATCGGATCAGGACAGCAGGACAGCAGCAGCCAGCGCTCATGGTGAGGGACAGGGCTCATACGGTCCAGGATTCAGGGAAGTGGAAGGAAGATCCTCGGAAAGAGACACAGAAGAAAGGGGTGTGAGGCACTGGATAACTACTGCATGATAATAAAAGTACCGTCCTCTGGCATGTGCCAAGTGAGCCTGGTCAGGAAACAGTCAACACCCCTCCATCCACTTCCTGCAGCAAAGAGGCCCAACACTTATTCCAGGCTGTTAGATCACTTTTCATTTTCTAAACAATAGTACCATATGGACCTCCCCGGTGACTAAGGCTATAGCAAGCCCCACTGGTGCCGTGTAAGTGCAATCTCAGTGCCACCGGTTCCACATGGATTTAAGCAATTTTAACGACCAAAAGCTAGTAGCCTTCATCCATTTAATGCAGCGCAGAGGCCCTGAATTCCATCCGACCAAGGCTGCGTAATTTTTCAATCAAATACCACCAACACCATGTGGACCTACTCGGTGACTAAGGCCGTAGCAAGCCCACCGGTGCCGTGTAAGTGCTATCTCAGTGCCACCGGTTCCACATGGATTTGCGTAACACTACACCAGTACCATATGGACCTCCCTGGTGACTAAGGCTGTAACAAGCCCCACTGGCACCGTTAATGCATGCTCAGTGCCGCCAGTTCCACATGGATTTACTTAACTCAGGCTTCCAATAGCTTATGAACACATCAACTAGGTTTTAGTCAGTCCCATCCGAGCCAAGTAATGTTTTATACATAATTATCTAATCATGAGCTAATCATAGGCTTGACTAAAAAGGTAAGTTTTTAGCCTACTCTTGAACACAGAGACTGTGTCTGAGGCCCGAATGTCCGTTGGGAGATTGTTCCACAAGATTGGGGCTTTGTAGGAGAATGCTCTCCCTCCAGATGTAACTCTAGATATAGTTGGAATTTTCAAATATCCAGCACCTTGTGAACGAAGTAATCTTGGAGGGGAGTAAGGAATGAGAAGTGCACAAAGATATTCTGGGGCCAAATCATTTAAGGCTTTGTAGGTAAGCAGTAGAATTTTATATTCAATTCTAAATTTGACAGGCAGCCAGTGAAGATTTTTGAGTACTGGGCTAATGTGGTCATATTTCTTCGTCCTGGTCAGAACCCTAGCAGCAGCATTCTGCACTAATTGAAGGCGATTCAGGATAGAACTGGTGCAGCCTGACAGTAAAACGTTACAGTAATCCAGCCGAGAGGACACAAATGCATGAACCATTTTTTCGGCGTCCTGAAGAGACAGCATTTTTCTCAGCTTAGATATATTTCTAAGATGAAAGAAAGCCACTTTTATGATGTTGTTAATGTGACAGTGCAGAGAGAGTTCTGAATCAAGGGTGACACCAAGGTTTTTAACAACGGCTTTTGCAGAAACCCGGAGACTGTCGACATTGAGAGAAAACTTGAGGAATGTGTCTCTGAGTGATTTGGGACCAATTACCAATATTTCAGTTTTATCTGGATTTAAAGAGAGAAAATTCTGTGTCATCCATGCTTTAACAGCTTTAAGACACATCTCTAATCTAGTTAGTGGATCGATTTCACCTGGTTTAAAAGATATATAAAGCTGCGTGTCATCTGCATAACAATGGTACTTCACATCATAACTACTTATGATGCTTCCAAGGGGAAGCATGTATAAGGAAAACAGCAGAGGGCCCAGAACAGATCCTTGAGGTATTCCAAAATTCACCTTGGAATACTCAGAGGAATTACCATTTACTCTGACAAACTGACATCTATCAGAAAGATAGGACTTAAACCATGAAAGGGCGAGTCCAGAAATACCAACCAGATTTTCTAGCCTGTGAAGAAGAATATGGTGGTCTATCGTGTCGAAGGCAGCACTCAGATCTAGTAGGACAAGGACAGAGATGCGGCCACAGTCCATGGAGAGAAGTAGATCATTCATTACTACAGTGAGGGCTGTTTCAGTGCTATGATGTTTTCTAAAGCCAGATTGAAACCTATCATTTACCTTATTCGTTTGCAAGAAGCAAGTGAGCTGTTGGGCAACACATTTCTCAAGGATCTTGGATAGAAATGGAAGGTTTGAGATCGGCCTATAATTGGCCAAAACTGTTGGGTCTAAATTTGGTTTTTTGAGTAGAGGCTTAATTTCAGCAATCTTAAATGAAGTCGGAATCAAACCTGAAATCAGGGAAGAATTGATTATGTGCAGAATTTGACTGCCAAGAATGGGCAGGAGTTCCTTCAGTAACTTACTTGGGATGGGATCTAAGAGACAAGTTGTTGATTTGGAAGTAGCGACCAGTTTGGCAAGTTCGCTCGGGGATATGGGAGAGAATGAATTAAATTGGTTTATATGCATAGCGTGAGGTTTTAAGTTAAGGCCTTCACCAACTGCCAGGGAAGCACTAATATTTTCTCTAATTTCAATTATTTTGCCACTAAAGAATTTTAGAAAATCATCACTGCTGCAGGATAGTGGAATTTGAGGGGAACTTGCAGCATGGTTGTTTGTTAATTTGGCCACTATTTTGAACAAGAATCGAGGGTCATTTTTATTTTCCTGTATAAGATTTGCAAAATATGACGACCTAGCAACAGACAAAGCCTGCTTATACACAACAAGGCTCTCTTTCCAAGCACAATGGAATACCTGGAGTTTAGTGCAGCGCCATTTGCGTTCTAGTTGACGGGATTTTTGCTTTAGAGTCCGCGTCCGGTCAGTGTACCATGGGGCTGGTCTCTTATTCTGAGTAGCCTTTTTAAATTTCAATGGGGCAACTACATCAAGTGTACTACGGAGGGCATTAGCAAACTTACCTGCCATTTCATCAATACAGAGGGGGCTGGCTGGATAATCAAGATAAGTTGGTAGTACTTCAATGAATTGTGAAGATGTTGTGGCAGTAAAAGTACGACTTACGTACATCCTATTTTCTAATAATACAGGGTGGGCCAATTGTAGACTGGATGTTAAAAGAAAATGGTCCGATAAGCTGGGATTGTGTGAATGGATGTCAACTTTGGCAATCTCAACACCAAAGCTTAAGATCAGGTCTAAAGTATGACCATGAATATGTGTTGGGCCAATGACACTCTGAGTGAAGCCAACCGATTCCACAAGATTAGTAAAGATGGATGTTGAAGAATTATCTACCCTCTCGAAATGCAGGTTAAAATCACCCAAAATAACAATTCTATCATAGCTTAAAACTAATTCAGAAAGGAACTGCGAGAAATCATGCATGAAGCCAGAATATTGACCGGGTGGCCTATAGACTATCACCAGAGCAATAGACCAAGAAGGGATGGAGTTCATACTTGCATCAAGATATGAGAAATTCATTAATAGTACCTCAAATGAATCAAATTTATGTTGCAGTTTGGGCACAGAGTGAAAGGAGTCATTATAAATAACAGCGACGCCCCCTCCTTTCCGGTCAAGACGGGGGTTATGAGCAAATATAAAACCAGGTGGAGAAGCTTCATTCAAAGAGGTGTTTTCATCTGATTTCAGCCAAGTTTCTGTAAGGCATAGTACATCAAGACTATAATCAGAGATTAATTCGTTCACAAGAGCTGCTTTCGAGTTAAGCGACCTTATATTAAGTAGACCAAATTTGAGAGAGGGTTTTGAATTCATATATGGGTTAATATAGTTTGTTTCAATGAAGGTCAGGTTATTGTGGACCACACCACGATTCTTCCTTTTTAATTTTATTGGGATTCGGGGAACAGACACCGTCTCTATTAAATTTGACCTAAACAATGATTTATCAGGAGTAACTGTATAAAATGCCTGCGATCTAGAGTGGACACTTGGCAGTCAACCCCTTTGCGCAGAATAAAATAATGCCAATTTTTTTCTGTTGTGCATGAGCTTATTTCAGGCTTTATAACAGTATGTGTGTCACAGAGACTATGAAAAATTATTACAGTGAAGCAAGACAATTGGAAATTCAATTACAGAATTATTTTGCTATTAAACTTTGGAATTTACTGACACCAACGTCTGTCTGCACAAAGCGGTGTAACCCCTTTATTCGGATACCAAATCAAACCAATCCAATAATTCAAACCAATAATTCAGCCATAGACACTTCATTACATCCTCCCTTATGCAATATAGTCCCCAAAATGAAAAAAGCAAACTCATCCTCTCTTTATTGAATATACATCGATGACATAATTCTCTGTTTTACATTATGCAGGACTCCTGAGTGTATTATCATTAATTCCTGTGCAATAGCACAATGTTTTACAAATTTCACAGCTTCCAATCAATCCACAAGTAACTGAACATTCATTTTGGACATATTATTAGTTTATATAATTGCTCTGGTACTATTAGTGCAACTTTGGTCACGTTGGATACCACGTAAAATCAACTATTCCAGCAAAAGCAATACATTGTCTTTTAATCATAGCAATCATAGAAATATGGGAAATACAGCATTTTGCATTCACATTGAATCTATCATTGCAAAATATTATTTAAGTCGTACTCGTGTTTTCCAGGTTTTCTAATTGCTTGCACAACGCATTACAATGCTCAGGAGGAGTAATGGGAAATTTAACTGGTAAATGATTAGCTTGCTGGTGAAATGGTGAAGAAATAAGGGTAATGCGCCTAAACTACAGATTCTTCTAATAAATTCTACAACGTTATATTTGTGCATAAAAATGCAATGGATAAATGCGCTGAACACAAGGTCTCTGTGCGTTTCATCACAACCCTAAAAGAACAAGAACAAGATTTCAACTCAGTTCAATTCAATTCAAGCCTTTATTTAAACTCGGAATCCACTGCGGGAGACCCTCATCTTCGGTGGGGCCGAGTGCACAAATGGACAATTATAAAAACAACAAATCATGCAAAGAAAAGGAGGGACAAGCCACACACTGTTTGACAGTAAATTAATGTAAATGTAATGTAAAAAAAAATAAATGTTTTGCATTAAATTTAGAATTAAAGGTGAAGAACGTGTAGAGACGGCATTTCTGGACTGTCAGCTCTGCAACTTAGGAGCTGTTTTTCAGCTCAAAATGTAATTTTGAAGGGGATCTCTCTACAGGTAACCAACAGCATTCCTGTGTATTTATATTGACATGAAATAGCAGATTTTGATAACTGACAGACAATACTGGAATTTATTTTCTCATTCTTCAAGCAGCATTTCACGACTTTATTCACCTTCATTTGAATAATGTATGGCTTTATATAGTTGTTATGCGGTTTGACACCTTTATCATGATCAGTATTTATTCCCAAATATTACCTGGTAGATACTGTGGCCAGATATATCGTCCCAGATCACTTTTAATGGAGAGTTTTGATTCATGCAACATCTATACCTCCATCATTTGAATTGTTCTCAGGCAGCAGTGTTGCATGAATATTCAGTATCCAATTATGTATTCCAGGTACAATTACAGAGTCATTTAGAAGCTAAGGTTGCTGTTTCTCTGCAGCATGAAGTAGAGTTCGTAATCAAACAATTGAGCTGAAAAATTTCAAATCTGACAATGTCAAAGTTTAAACTAAAAAATTTTTAGTGACATTAATGTTGTGTTCATGCTTTGGGAAAAATTTTTGATGTCAACTTTTTTTCTTCAAATATTTTTTCTTTGATGAAAAAATTATATTTTTGTGAATTATGCTGAGTGAAAAACCAAGAGGACAAATGGCAAAAACATTTTTTTCATGACCCGTTTTGCTCACATTCACTAAGGGTGCCAATAATTTATGAGACCACTGTGTCAAACCTAAATTCTGCTCCCAGACGTTTGTAGCGTATTTCCCTCTTTCCCCATTTCTTCTGTGCGAAATGCAAGTTTTAAATGATGATTATTTTTACTGAAGGAAAAAAGACTATCAAACCCTACCAGGCCATATATGAAATAACAACTGCCCTTTCTTTCTAAATCTTCCAGTTAAATTAATTGATAATTTGGCTCAATTATTTTTACATTTCCAGCATGATTGCCTTTTTCCCTGTCTAACCCCTTGAGATCCAACCACTTTTATTTTAGAGCAGGAAACTACCAAACTGGATGAAGTCAATAAAAATGCCATCCGCAACAGACAAATTTGTACATAACATGAGCACGTGCGGCATAATTTTCCATCTGGGAAGGCCCAAAAATAAAGCCCAAAAGTTTCCTTTATCAATTGTTTTTTGATTTGTAAAATATAATCCTATCCATTCTTGTAGCTAAAAGTACAGAGTTTCAAAGATTGGAAGGGGGCAAAGTTTCAGGTCATTGATGTGAATCGCTTAATTTACACTATATCTGAGAAACTACTGAATATACCCACTTGGTTACAATCAAGCCTTTGTATGAAGTCATAAATGGAGATAAAAATGACACTAATAACCTTGACAGGTCAAACCAAAAGTGATGAGATTAAATAGTCAAAAAATTACATACCATTGTCTATTTACTTTCTACTTTTCTTTAATCTTAGTGGAAATGTAATGAGGCCAAGGAAGGATGTAAAGGGGATTTCACAATGGCTTAGGAAAAGACATTCACACTATTAACCTCTTCCATTCCGGAATTACCATCGGAGGGACTTCGGCACTGCTCTCGCCTCGCCTTAAAGTGCATTACATCTCCAAACCCGCTCCCATGTAGGTTCTCTAATGAGCAACTGAGTGTTCATTTGTTCAGTTTTGAGAATCAATCTGTATCCATTTCCCCTCAGCTCACATTATTTTAAATTGCAATAATTATAAAGCATTTTCGGTCTGCATTAATGGTAACATAAAATGTCAATGTCTTACAATACTTCAGAATTCATCCAACTCACAAAACGATATATATTGTTTCAGTGTCCACGTCTGATTGGCTCGATACACCTAAGCAAACATTTTGTCCACGTTAAATTTCCTTATGTAAAAACAAAACTCTGTCTTCAACCAGCGACATTACCATTATGCAGGTTAACACATAATGCAGGTTAATAAGAATCAAATGATGAATTGGATTAATTTACTGTGCAAATAGGCTTGTAACTGAACTGCGTTGCCATTAACAATTAAGATATAGAGCTTTGCGTCAAAAGAGGAAGACTATAATATGAGATTTCATGGACAGAAATTTACAAAAATTTCTCGAAGTCCCATATTAATGTGGAATAATTTGTCGTAAATGCTGCCGAGGATGGTATTTAAATAAGGTTAAGATTTCATTTCTAATTAATTACTTACATAATTGCCCTTCATACAATCTCATATTGTTGCCTTCCTACAACTTGCTCGGAGCTGGAGCATGAAGACCTTGTGAATTACTTCGCTTCCTTCAATGTTCAATGCATGGCATATATTTCAAATGATTTTAATGGCTGCCATTCGTCAAACTTTCGCGATGTACTAATAACCAAGTCACTAAATTATTCAATTACACACCTTTTGTTGTGCGAAGCATTGGTAATTGAATAAATTAATTATTATCGCTTTGGGCAGCAACAAGTGCACACCTACACCTCCCCAGTAATGCAACCTGGTCAACGTTGATTCAAACTATTTTTTTGCTATCCCGGTGTTCTTTTGAACGCTGAAAACATTTTGATTTAGTCCAGTCTTAAAATAAATTAGGTTGCACAGCTGAAAAAATCCTAGAACGAAAGGAGGAATTCAGGAAATGCACTGGGTTAATTAAGTTTTTTTTCTATCTACACAATCTCACTATTAAGTGTGTTGTCAACGTAGCCCTTCCGTGATCTTTCATTTCTTAATACTTTTTTAATAATTACAGACTTATATATTGGTCTTGATTATTCAGTAAATAAATTTTGCAATTATTAATCAATCGATCTTAAACAGAAACAGCTTGAAAGTAATTATGCGTTTGAGGGTCAGAGGCTTACGGCAAGTCATTTGAAAATCCCATAATGCCGGTGTTACCGATGTTGGGCTTAAGGAGGTTAATAGGAGCCGAATACTCTAATTGGGCAACAAGATCATTTGTCTCTTGTCCGTCATTTGTTTGTTTTCGTGATTGGTCCAATGGATGGTGGTCGCTTTAAGTATTGCTGCCGCACAGAGCAGCGGGGTAGTGTTGTCTCCCTTCTTTTCGTAAAAGACGGTCCAGTGTACGTTATGCTAAAGGTGGTCAGCTAAGAGGCATTGAAGCATCTTTCCTTCATATTTAGACAATTTGAACACACTTATCTTTGCTGCCATGTAAATACTTTCAGGTCATTTTCTAGGTATTAGGAACGTTCCTAAGCAAAAAAGACTATTCAAACACAGCCAATATAGCAAAATATACTGAAGATAGCCACGTGGTTACTACACTGAACAAAAATATAAACGCCTCATGTCAAATTTTTGAGTTTTTGTTGACAAAAAACTGGAACCAGGATTTGTCTGTGAATAGCACTCTTCTCCAGCGTGCCAAGGGCCATCGAACGTGTGCGTTTGCCCATGCGAGTCGGTTCCAACGTCGGACAGCGGTGAGATCCAGACCACAGTGAGGACGCCGAGCTTGCAAGTTGGCTTCTCGCAGGCGGTTACGAACTGTCTGTGGTGTGATGCGTCTGTTGTGCAGACCAACGGTCTCACCCGTTGTGCGTGTCGCTGATCTGAGCCGATCCCGCAGGTGGACGAGCCAGATGTAGCGATCTTGTGCTGGTGTGGTCACACGTGGCCGACGTGGATGAGGTCGATTTGCAATACTGCCCGTCTGTCAGAAACGAACTCTCAAATGGCCTGATAGTTAACTTTCAGCTGCACAGCGACCGCTCTGGTGGACATCCCTGCATCCAGCATGACCTCAGACATCAGACAGAGGCATGATGACTTTTGACAGAATTTGACATTTTTGGGTGGCCTTTTATAGTCCCCAGTATAAGGGGTGTCTGGGTACTGCTCATTCTGTCTGATCACCGTCTGGAAATGCCACAGCCTTGTACTGAGTGACATCACTGCATCACTGAGCAAATGCTCACTGACAGAGAGATGGATTAAAAAATGGTCCACAAATCAAGAGAAATATCCCTATTGTACAAGGAGAAGTCAGCATATGCTCACTTAGAGTTGTTAACTCCATGTGGCGTCAATATTTGACATGGGGCGTTTATATTTTTGTTCAGTGTATTAATCACGTATAGGAACTCATATGGCACATAGTATGACATCATGCCCTTTGACCTTGAATCGCCTTGAAAGATCAAACCCAAGAGCACATGAACCCGAAAAATGGATCAACTCATTAAACAGCTGAAATATGTGCAAGGGGCGGGGTTTACTGTGCCTGGCACTGGTTGTTTTTAATTGATAACCACTTCCGTTGTTTCATCTGTAATATTAGTAATCTACCAGTTACATAATTTATTGCCGCCCCTTTTTATTTATTCCCCAAGTTATCCTTTTTTTTTTTTTTTTTTACATTTTTAGCCTATTAAGCTGTCTGTGCAACTGGGTAACGACTAATTAGTACTTTCATGCAGAATTGTGTTATATGAAACACAAATAAAATGTTATATCAACTGTACAATATTATATCATTATTTCAATCAAAGCAACTTCTATCTGTGACACCATTACTATTCAACACCATTAATTGTGAGCCGTATCACAGAGTTTATTCAGGTTAAGGCACAGAAGGTGTATTAAACTATGTAACAGTGTAATAGTCCAGTATGCAGACTGCATATTGACATTCTTATGGTGATTTGAAGGGAAACACAACTTTCTCATCGCTTCTTACTGATTCTCAAATGCTGCGCAGTGTAACATAACCACCTGTCCAGGAAATGTAACTTTCATTAGTGCATCATGGACTCAAATTCGTCAATCCTTTGCTTGGTGTTCCCTTTGCGGATCTTCCGGTAAGAGACTGTGCTGTACTTTGAGTCGCTTGTGGTTGATTTCTGGCCGCCCGTGGAAGGCTTCTCCTCGCAGGATTGGACTCTGCACCTTGAACTCTCTTTCTGCGCAGCACAGTCGCCCTCAGAGCTGATCTGCTGTACTCCGTCAGTCACCTCCTCTTGTTCTCCCTCATCCTCCAACAGCTCCTCCTGTCTCCTGCTCACGAGCTCCTCACCGGGCCCCCTGGCTGGGACCTGCGCTTTCCCATTCGCCCCACCCCCGTCCTTCCCAGCCAACGGTGTCCTTTCCTGTGCTGCCAGTTCCATCGAAATCACTGTTCCCCCTGAAGGAGTTGCCAGGCAGTGACGTTAGTTTGTTTCAGAGATTAGACACTAGTCTTCGCATCACCAAAAGAATGCATGACGCACTTCAAAAGAGGCTCCTTTGTGACAATTTAATGGCTAATATAAAGCCATTAATTCTAATTCTGTCTTGCTCTATTTACACTGGAATGGGACATTAGATGGAATCTTTCATAAGTGGGAATTTATACCACTCAGTGATGGCTAAAGGTTACGCCATTTCACTATGATTGACTTGAGTCCCAGGCTATTAGAACAACAGCATTCATGTTATTTCACGCAATCTACAGAAAGATGTCAAAGAAATGAAGTAAACTACAAAGTTTCCGATGCTGCTAACTGAAGCACATACAGTACAATGCTTTGAATTAATTGATAGCTACATGCTGTATTGTTGTAGTAAAGAATGTCATCATGACTGGACATGGCAATGAAGTACCTACATGTCCTACCAGTTTCTGATGTTCTAAAGCACCTCCATACCTTCTTTCTGGTGCAGCTGCAGTCCTGGTAAACCTGCTTCCGTTCGTCCTGAGTTTTGGGTGGCGGGTCTGTGCAAAGCCTCTTTGGGTTCAGCTTGAGTTTCGAAGTCGACCAAATCCAAAGGACTGCCCTTATTCTCAGACGGCAAATCTCTGCTCTGGTCAGGAAGCAGGTCAGCACTGCCATGGCTGGCACCAAACAGAACTTCACTCTCCAAAGGGTGAGGATTACTGTCTAGTGCTAAAACTGCTTCGCTGGTGTCTGCAGCATTAGATCTCGGAACCAACGAAACTGTTTGAGGGCATAAAATGGGTTCAGATCCTGGCTTTCCATCAGTGCAGATGCCTGATAATGCATCTTCCCGCTTGTGAAAAACGGTATCCCCCTCGCCATCTCCCTCCTGAACATCGGTGGATACTTCAATCAAATTACCTGCGGACTGAATGTCTCCAGCTCTGCCGATAATCTCCTCCACTCCTGTCGCTGATGCAAACCCTGTCAGCTCCTGCAGCATTTCATCAGTCGTCGTTGTGACATCTGAGGCAGCTGTGGAACTCATGTTTCCATGGTCCATGTTTCCTCCTCTAGTTTTACCTCTCTCCTGCCTGCATGTACATGCATTTGTGTTTGGACCTCGTTTCAGGGTGATTTTTTCCCACTCCCTGCGTTTCAAGTTCTGGATTGGCAGGCTGAAAAAAAAAAAAACAATGGGTCCCAAGACGGCCAAAGCTTACTGCCATTCCCATTGTCCAATCATAAACGATTTAATTAGTCACAATTATCCCATTGAATCACAAGGGAAGGGGCATCTTGCATTTTGATAAACGAGCACTGTGAAAGTGCCAGTGCTCTGTGCTTGTTTGCGATGTAATGCTTTAAGCACGCTGGGCTCCGGAAGAACAGAGGTATTGTGCTCGTTCAATAAACAGCCTTTTGTCTGTTGGCCTCAACAAAAGAACAGTTCTTCTAATTCTTTAATCCTTCCTAAGCAATCACCTTTCCTCTGAGACATTATGCGGCCAGATTAAAATTCTTTGGCGTGTTTACATATTTGGTTTGATAAAGCGCCAACACACTTTGAATCACCCACACGAATGATTTAATAATGAGTGTTGACTGTAGAAAGACAAGTGTATGAAACAGGAGCGTTTGCCAGCTGTGGTGCACAGCTAGAAGTCAACATTTACTCGTTGTGTCAGGAAATGGCTGAGGATTCAAATTCATTTGAAGCAAAGTATAATTCAATAATGATATAAAATTGGAGGAGAATTTCAATTGCTGAGACCCAAAATAGTGAGTCATAAATCATCTTTGACCAGAATAAATTTGACAAGCGAACAAGACAAAGTATTTAATGTTTCACATTATAATATATATATATATATTTTTTTGGAGATACACACTCACCTTCAGTTTGATGCCTGCAGCACATTCCAATAAAGTAAGCACATGCACAATATAATGCAAGGAAAGAATTGGACCTCTAAAAAACTGATGTGTTGAAGTACACTTGAGCTGAAATGCCATCATGCTTGGATATAAAAGGAGCATCCACAGAAAGCCCAGTTGTTTACAAGGAATGAGTGCTCAAGCCTTGCCACCATGTGAAAATCTGCACGATTGAATAATCCAAAACAACACATTTCAATGTCCTCTCGGAAGGATTTTAGGGATTTCACCCCACTCAGTACATATTATGATTAAATGACTCAGGGAATCTGGAATAATCTCTTCATAGAAGATGAGGTAAAATTCATACTGCATGTCCCTGACCTTTAATCTAATAGTTGGCACGACACTGAATACTGAAATGCTTTTGTGGTGGATATAACCATGTGGGCTAGGATTACTTTGGAAAACCATTGCCAATAAACAGCATTCATCATTATAGCAACAAATGCAAGCAAGGCTAAATTGTGTTTAAAAACTGGCCCTGGAATGTTCCCAAGTGGAGCTCACCACAGCAGGTGGGACATCACCCATTCTTGCAAACTGTTTCAATATATGCATCCCATATTTTCAGAACAAGAGCCAGAGCTGAATAGGTTACCTTATTTTCTGAAGACTAATTCAACTCAAAGGCACGTCAGCTGTTCAGGTCAGTAGACGGTCCAAAGTCAGCCAAGGTCCAACTGGATCACAGAGAGCGCAGGCAAGGCGTAGTCAAAGGGGCTGGTCCATGGTCAGTAACTGGAATGGGAAGCTGAATTCATCAGGGCAGCATGCAGGCAGGTGCGCACCTTCAAACTGGGGTGCCGGAGTGACCTGTAGAAGCTTTTACAGGACCGAAAAACTGGGATTAGATTCCCTAATAAAGTGGCACATTTTATGAAAGAAAAGTGAACACCGAGGACAGAAGAGAACAATCTAGCAAAGGGAGGACATCGACAAGGAACTGAAATGCCCATGATAACAATTAACAACAGGAGACCAGTGAGAGCCGGAGCGCAATAGGAAGGGCAAAGCATGAGACAAGAATTAAATAATGAGAACAAATTAGGGAAACTGAAGGAAAATGTTCAAGGACGGCCGGATCCTTGGGGAAAAATAATTAAGAAAGATACAGAATGTGACAGTATCCCCCCTCCCAGGTGCCACTTGATGTCCCTGTATGGTGACAGAGGAAAGTGTGGACTCGGAAGGGGTCCGAGATGTTTGCTCCAGCACCCACGAATGCTCCACAGACCTGTACCTACCCCATGCCCCCTGCGCTGAATATCCAGGATACAGTGTGCTGTTCATGCAGCGCCTCCATCGATGAGCCGGGGGGAGGCGGGGAGCAAGGAGGGCTGTAGCAGCAACAACAGACAGGCTTGATTGGGGAGACATGAAACACTGGGTGGATGTGACGACGGGGAGGGGGACAATGAGCCTCTCTGATGAAAGCAATAAAACTCGGGATATGGGTAAGGAAGTAGTGAAGCGGGGGCAAGTTTTTTAGACTGCGCCCTCAGGGGGATGTCTCTTGTCGCCAACCAAACCTTCTGTCCTACCTAGTAGTTTGGGGCCTGGCAGCGCTGATGGCTACTTCTTTCACACATCTGGCATTCACTGCAAATCAAGGACTGAGCTGAGGGAAGCTCCACTTCTCTATCCTTGGTTTGAAATAGTGGGGTTGATAAGCCCTGACAGAGGTATGCTGAGACCCAGCATAGGGAGGGAATTATGGGTGAGTTCCACCCAAGGCAGGGAACATGACCACTCGGTGACAGATTCTTGGAAGAAACAGGAGACAGTCCTGCCCACTTCCTAGTTTTTTTGATGTTCAGTTGAAAATTAGTCTTGGGATGGAAAGGGGTGGGGCTCACCAGAGTGCAGAGAACTTTAGAAAACCAGCCGAAAAATTGTGGTCCACGAATAGGACACACCTTCAGTTCATGATGTGTTCACCTGTCAAGTTTGAAAATGATTGGCGAAATAATGACAGAGATACAGCCCAGACAGGAACATATGACAGAATCGCCCTGGTGATTTTGACAAATGACAACAGACAGACGGACATTTGACCTAACAGCATACTTTTCAGCATGAGACATTGTGATGTTGTAATGCATCTGCCTGTGAAGTTTCGTTGAAATCCGACAATTTGTTTTTGCGTTATGGCTCTGGACGGACGCATGGACAGCGACAGACGGAGCTCATTTTAATTACTACATGAAACGAGCACTTGAACAAGCATCAGCAGGGCAAGAACTACTTAAAATGGCGTATTTACAACTTTTCGTGTTGCCAGCCACCAGCGGGCGATCAAGATGTTTTGTCTTCGCTTCTGGGGAGCTGTTCGGCCGATCGTCCATCTTCATCCTCAGTCTATGGTCTTGCCTATCTGCCGTTTCCATGGTTACGAACCAGCTGACTCTGTATTCCGGTTCTCTTAACAATCATCGGCCGCCTCTTCCTCCCAACCAGAGCATCCCGACCCGTAGGGCATCTGACAAGTGAGTCGTCCCTTTTCCGCCATTAACTGTTCTTGTATCAAATGACCTGTATGGAGTCGCGCTTCTGTCGCGATGACATTTTCAGAAGTAGAAGAAACATCGCAGAAAAAAGCTGTTAATCAGCTGGGCCTGAAAGCGAGACACACGGCCTAATGTTGGCGGCCCTTGCGGGCCAGTGGTTCGCTTTTCTCCTCCATTGTTTCGTCGGGCTGCGGCAGCAGCATCGCCTCTTCGTTATGATTGTTGTGATCAGTCGCTAGGAAGCGATATTAACTGTGCAGCTGCGTTGTGTTTCCGTGTCGTTACTTGTGCATGACTGTAATGGCTCGGCGGTCTTACTAACGCTGAAAAATCTCCCAATTTCTTGCTGGCAGGGTTTCGCACTCGAGTAAAGCGATGGACACGGACTATCGTCGGCGAAAACCTGGTCAGTGAGTCGCATGCATTGTGTCACTCATTGGGTTTTGTCTGGTTTGGCTACTAATCTCCGTAATTTACCAACTGGCTGGTTTTAGATCGCGGGCCCGCCTGGAATTTGTAGCCTCGATACTGTAAAGCCGCTTTCACACCGGACGCGAAAGGAATTTTTCGCACGGCAGATTACATTTAAAGTCAATGCAAATGCGCGAATGTATTCGCGTCTCTGCATTGACTGAGAATGCAATCTGTCGTGCAAAAAATTCCTTTCGCGTCCGGTGTGAAAGCAGCTTTTACTCGCCAAATGTTCATTCCGTGCATTGCGTGGAAATGAATTTTTTTTAATCGGTATATTCGGATTCCCATGTCGCCGGTGTCCTTTTAAATGATGAACCAGTTACCTGGTGCTCTTGCGCGTGCACGCGCTGTGTTTACCTGCCAGCAGCCGTCGTGCACGCGCTGATTGTGCCTGTCTGCAGCCGCCGTCGGCAGATTCGTCATTAATCCACAAACGTACTACAGGAGATTCTTGAGTTGTAGTTTAATCGTCCTGCGGTGGATGTGATTGTGCAATTGAGCACTGCACCACAGCCCCCCTACAACCAACGAAAAAAGAAATAGAAAAATAGAAATTAGCCATATAATTTATACAAGACTGCAGCGAGCGGTGTCACTTGAGCAAAAATGTGACCAGTTAGTCAGCGAGCATGCAGTTCTCGTCTGCTGCGGAACACTGCGAGCCACTCCGGGTCACCCATGGACGTGGGTGTCCATCCACATATGGACGAAGTTAAGGCATCATTTTGTTTTGGGTTGATATAAAAGAACTGGTTGCCTTGAGCTTATCTGGGAAAAGGTAAGAGTACCATTCACAACCTCCACTTTTTTTGGGTTTTTTTTGGCCAGAATAATTTTAAAAGGGGGCACAAATATTTTTGGGGGGTTTTTATGAGTGAGAAGGGGGTTTAGAATGATGGGGGAACAATTTTAAAAGGAAGGGGTAGACGCGGCGCGCGTAAAACGCGGTGCGCGTAAAAAAAAAAAACGCGCTAATGACGATACACGTATGTGTTTTGTTACCTCCTGTCTTTCACTCTATGTCCTACCTCTTGAACTACTTTTGTTTTTTGTTTTTTTTTCTGTTTTCCGTCGATGATGCTGTGAATGAAGCCTTACATGTTAAGTCATACATTACATTAGTGTTTGCGGTGAGATTCGAACCAGGAACCCTGTGGAGAATGCAATGTTAATCACACCATAGACTGTGGCCTTAACCACTACACCAACGGAGATTGTTGCCAGCTCACCAACATTACTTTCTATTCATCGCTAAAGCCTGAAAGACTATATATATATATATATATATACACACACACGTCTCCTCATTGACAATAAATAAAAGAGAAAATGAATATATGCGAAAAAAAAGAGTATATACTCTATCGTCCAGCAGTGCAGTGCCACCGCTATAGGGGGCCCGGGACGCGTCGTGGAAATCGACGAGTCCAAATTTGGCCGCCGTAAATACAACCGCGGTCGTTTGCGCGATGGCAAGTGGGTTTTGGGAGGAATTTGCCGCGAAACTAAGGAGGTTTTTTTCGTTGAGGTCGAGGACCGGAGTTCGGCGACGTTAATACCCCTTATTAAGGAGTATGTTGCCGCCGGTTCGCAAATCGTCACCGACTGCTGGCGGGCGTACGATTGCCTCAGCGAGGAAAACTTCCAGCACCTCACGGTGAACCATTCCTTAAATTTCGTGGATCCTGCCGACCCTGGCGTGCACACGCAAAATATTGAGTGCCAGTGGTGGCAGATCAAGAGGTCCTTGCCATCCACGCACACCAGCAGCAGCGACGGCTTAGGCTTCTATTTGGCAGAGTACATGTGGCGACGTAAACACAGCGGCGTCGACCACTTTGCTCAAATTTTAGCCGACATCTTGTTGCTCTACGCGCCACCAAAGAGCATGTAACATCTTGTCGCCACCACTCTCCAGACTTCTGCTTCGGCAGAGGTCTCCTATAAGGTCCAAAGAAAAAAAAAAAAAACAATGAAACTTTGCGCCCGGAACCGCATTATTAACGGTTCCGGGCACCACCACACAGCTTCATTTGCACACGGACACGACGTCCATTGAATAAAATCATCAGGCCAACTTCGCGTAAATTCCAAAATTACTCAAACAGAGGTCCAGGCGCGAATGAATGAAGCCCCACAATGACACAAGCGGCTGTCGCGTGGAACACAGTAGCGCGCGGAAACTGAGCGCTCGCCCTTGCGGCACGCGCGCGTGCTTACGCTGCGCAAAGTGCGCATGCCCTAGTATTGTCAACAGTGTCATGGCTGCCACCTTTATAAGCTAGTAGCACGTATAGCCGCTGTGGAAATTAATGTGTAAATTATCTTTACTGGATGTACGGTCGATGTTTTTCCACACCCGAATACTTTACTTGGTATCTAAACATTAAGGTAAGCTGAAAAAGTTGTGATTTTTTTCGATTTTGCTGGAGGTTGTGTATGGTACATACCCAAACACTGTCAAGGTTTTTTTTCTTAAGTTTTTCTCGAGGCTAACATGCTTGTGAATGTGTGACTAATCTGCGGACAGCGGCGGAACACAGCGGCTGCTGTCGAGTGAAACAAAACGTGCACGCGCAATGAAACCAGTGTACTCGGAGACCAGCTGGGACATCCATATCATTTCTGATTTGACCCACCTCTTGGCGGACGAGTCGTGCCTAATGACATGGCAACCGGAAGAAAATACTGGGTGGATTTTTACTTTCTGATTCTGGATTTTGCACCTCTGGGTATATATACAGCTTATTGTGCTCTGGAGAGCTAAGGGAACATCTCCAGGGCTCATCACCAGAAATTAGTTTCTTATGAATACGTATTCATCAAAATTAGACAGAATTAAACATTTGACTTTTGAAAGCCGTAGTATGACCAGAACGCAGCGCCCAAACCGTATTAAAATTAATCAGAACTAAAAATTTGAGTTCTTAAACCTACAATATGACCATTTGTTGGCCATGAGTTAAGTGCGTTTTGTTTAAGGGCTGTGATCACAGTAGATGCGAAGCAATTAAATTTCTTCATGAATAATTTTGTGCTAAAATGAGAAAAAAAAGAGGACTCTGAATTTTCTAAGCCGTCTACCATGTGAATTTTGTATATGGGCTCTGACTCCAGCAGCTAGAAAGCTACTTTTTTAACAAATGAATATTCTTCAAAACTGAACAGAACTAATAATTAGAGTTCAGAAACCTGTACTGCAGTCTCCCACTGTAGGGCAGTGTAGCTCATGTATTTTGTGGTCCTCTATTTAGTTTACTTTGTTTTAGTGCTGTGATCCCAACAGATGCAAAGCTGTTGAATTTCCTTGTGAATAAGTATTAAGGAAAACTAGACGGAACGATGATTTTGGTTTCTCAAAGCTGCAGTGTGACCATGGCCATGCATTAAGTAAATTTTGTATTTAGGCTTTGATCCCAATGGATGGAAAGTTTTTTGATTTTTTTACATGTAAATATCCACCAAAATTTGACAACTAGGAATTTGAGTTCTGGAAGCTGTAGTATGACCATTAGGTGGCCCTGTATGAAGTGATACTTGCTATGGGGTCATGGTTGCAACAGATCCAAAGCCATTGAAATTTGTACAAATAGATATTGACAAAAATTTGATGCCACTGCTAAGTTCAGTTCTGAAGTTTGTAGTATCACCAGTTGGGGGCCCGGTATCGAGTGGAAAGGGTTTAAGGGTTGTGATCATGACAGGTCCAAAACTACAGAATACTTCTTTGAATAAATTCACCAAAATTAATTAGAACTCTAATTTTCAGCTCTCAAAGTTGAAATATGAGCAGTCTACGCCTTTTTCACTTGTGGAATTCATTTTTTTTTGTTGTGACCACAAGACGCTCAAAGCTAGCTACAGATTTTTTTTTAATTTTTTTTTTTTGTAAATAAATATCACAAAATAACAAGAGAAATGCAAATTTCATTTCTGAAAGTTTTATTGGGAGTCGTGAGTGGCCCTCTGTTTAGTGGAATTGGTTTTTGAATATTTATTTGCAAAAAAAATTCAATAGCTTTGCTTCTCCTGTGATCACTGGGAAGGGAACAGATTCCCCCAATAAGAGGGCCGCTGACTAGTTGTACTACACTGTTAAGCACAGAAATATGCAGTTTTAATTTCAGTGAATATTTATGCACAAAAATATTCAATAGCTTTGCGTGTCTTGTAGTCACTGCTCAAATACAAACTCCCCTGATTACAGGACCACCTACAGCTTACATGACTATTTTCAGAACTGAAATTCACTGCTCTTTTTAATTTTGGTGAGTATTTTTGCATAGAAATATTCAATAGCTTTGGGTGTTTTGTGGTGACAGCTCAAAACCAGATTCTACTTATAAAGAGGCCACTTACTGCCTCGGACTACCACTTTTAGCTCTGCTATTTAGCCCCATAAAAGCTATGGATCCATCTATGGGTCTGTTAAATGCAGCTGCTGTATTCAAACCTCTAGAGCTTTAGGTCTACGCTGGAAAAATTCCAGAGTGAGCATTTAACTGTTTAAATGCTGTAGTGTTCTCAATAGGAAAACAAATAATCAAGTTGTCTTTAGTGCCTTAAATTTGCACACCTGACAAGCTCCAGATTTTTATATCAGAAGAAATCAACTCCAGTTAAATCCATATTAAATGTCTCAGTGACAAAGTTATAGTTCAGGGCGTTTATTCCATCTCACAGATGTTACACCTTATTCCACCTTAAGCCCATCTATACCGCCTTTTATTTATTGGCTCACATAGACCTTTGGTCATCAGTTGGCGACCGTCATCGTCTGTCGTTAACATTTTTCAAAAATCTTCTCCTATGAAGCTAACAAACAGATCCAGACTAAAATTGGTTATAAGCATCCATAGATGTCTACTTTAAACACTGTGTCGTTTATGCCCGCTGTCTGAATAACATGGCCGCTGTTACTAAAAATAGAACAAAGGGGTAAAACCGCCTGTTTTCAGCTGTATCTCAGAAACTAAAGCAGCTAGAGAAATAGCTGTTACCTCAAGACGATCAGCAGATGAAACTCTGCAAAAGTCTCTACAAAGTCTTCGGAGGATGGAAATCATACAGTGCCTCCATGTGGGAGTTATTGGCCTTGAATTGTCAATGACTATTCTGTGGGGTTTTTTTTTTTTTTTTGGCCGAATGAGAACTATAAGAGATGGAGAAAAACTCTCACATGCTAAAGGGTCAATCCGTTTGAAATCACCTGAGCTCCCCTGATGATGGTGTCATATTTGCTAGATTTTGATATGTATGTATTGGTAACTTCTGAGAGTATTCCACTCATATACCAAAGAATATCCTATACCTTCTGTACATTTACATACATTGTCACGTACATTTTGACAAGGTTCGGTAACTGAAAATTACCCATAAAGAGGGCCCTTTTTTTCCCCATCAGGCCACCTAGTTAGAAGTTGGCATTGGGTTTAATTTGAAGTGCTTATCAAGTCCTTTCATTTAACACTAAGAAATCAAATACCAAAGTGTGCCCACATGCTGAAAAGCCAAGTGGGCTTGTCTGGCGAAAATAACCGGAAAGGCGTTAATACTTGGCCACTCCCAATGAAGATATGGAGCAACTCTTAGCACCTACAAAGGGCTTCCTAGGGAAGCTATCACACTATGAGGCATGTTTGTTTAAATTCAGCATGAATTTGGCTTATTTTAGGAACGTTTCGGCAGATTTATGGTTTTTGGTCAATTATTGCATGGCCACCAGGGGGTAATCTCCTCAATTATACATTTTTCATAAACTTTAAGACAGAATAAACAAGTTCTGAAAAAATGAAGCAGCTATCTACCTTAGTTTTTGATTGCTAGCCATCTAAAAATGGCTACAAATGGGACACAGAGGGTTAATGCGGACACGCCCCCTTTTTCAAACCCCTCTGAAATCAAAACGGATTAAGATTTTGACCTGAAACCAAATGCACTTCACTTCTATCACCACAGGCTACAAAATATATCAAAATCAAGCAAATATGACACCATCACCAGGGGAGCTCTGGAGATTATGGATGATTTCATATGGATGGACCCTAAAATGATCAGCAAATAAAGCTCGACAAAAGTCTCCATTACACTGATATTGTACAATGGCTCTTTGTTGGAGCCTTAAAACATCAAATGTGATGATTTTTTTTGCATTTCACTATAGCATATGAATAAACAATCACCTCAATTTGCTTATTAGATTCTTGAAATGATAATCAGAATCCCCTGGAGTTTCCATTTCCATCAAACTGATTTATTTATTTCTTTTCCATTTAAAAATCGTTTTTGCGAAAATATGAGACGAGGTTGGAATCGTGATCATGTGTTTTGGTATTTCATTAAGATCTTGCACTTTGTTACTTGTATGCTGCTGTTGATAATGTTTCTGTAATTTTAAGAAATAGTTGATTTTCATACAGATCCAGGTGAGCGATTCAGGCTCTCCAGAGTCTCTAGTTAAGAGTTGATTAAGAATCATGTGTAATGTGAATACATGGAGCTATAGTTCTGTTCTTTAACAGGATCCCTGCACATTTTGAGTTCTTTGATTTGACATTTTGACTCTCCTGCATTTCTGGTTGCTGCACTTGTTCAGCTGTCTCTAAAATAAGGGGTTTTGCATTTGGATCAATGTGAGTTGAAGTTTTACTAAAGCAAGTACTATTGACCAAAAAAGAGGATGTAGTTTACTACCTGTGTTGCCATTTCGTTCTCGTGCTATTGGCGCATGAACAGCAATTGTCCCAATATAAACTAACTTCACCGCAATGATTTGAGGTTGTTTGCATGATACCATGATAACTTAGTAGCAAACTACGGCCGTTAGAACTCCCTGCAACTTTTAACCCTCCTATTATCCTTGGGGTCAATTTGACCCCATTCACTGTTTATCATTCAACAAAATAATAGTTGACTTTTTTTTTTTTGCTTCGCATTTCATGACTTTTCCTAATTTGATGGGGACAGTTTTATGCTTAATCAGTTATCATGATGATATTTTTCAATGTGCTGAACACATATTGCACGCATTGGTGTTCCTCTGGGGTCAATTTGACCCCAAGCTGTTTTAGCTGCATAAAACTTGTCTGTCTGTGTGTGTGACCTCACATCCCCACTCCTGCAGGTGCAGAGTTCATACTTTTGAGTTGATACATAACAGGGAGGTGGGGAAAATGACTATTCCCTCGAGAACTTCGATACTTCTCTGGTGTGGGCAAGTGTGGAACGACTTGACTTGTAAACTCCTGCCAAAATGAGGACGCCGATGTAGGCCTGCGAGCTGCTCACATCCAAGTCTTTCTAGCTACACATGCCTCCCCTCTAAAATTATCATCTCAAGTTCAATATTATCAAACAATGGTGATATGAAGCTCAAATAATGACTCTATGTCTTCAACATGGCTGACAGTGTGTCTGGTGGGACACTCTTAGCAGCACTTCTGCCTTGTTGTTGCAGTGAGTAGAGGGACCATAATTTTCCATTTTGGGTGGGAACGTGACATGGGGGAGGAAGAAACAGTATTCTCATGAGAACTTTCCAGCTCCATGGGAAGCTGTGTGTGTGTGTCTGTGTGCGTATGTGAGACCTACTGTACTCACACCTGCCGAAGTAGAACTGATATTTCCCGCGCTGTGGAGGGTGGGTATTCCCACAAGGACATTGGTAGTTCATGCAAAATAAGGGAGGAGCAAACATTTAAAGGCTTGCATGGCAGCCCTCTATCCAAACCATCTGCAGGCGCTCTCACGTGAAAATGTCCTCTGGGAAAAGGTTTACTGTCCATGAGGTTTTGGAACAGCGCTTTGACAGTGAAAGTGACATAGAGGAGAATGTGTCTGAGACAGAGGATTGTGCTGAGGAGGACCCTGATTCTGAGGGATCCTGTTGACCCTCCTGTTGTCTCTCAACCACCAGCAGACATGATCCCTTCCAAAAATGGGAAGAAAATATGGTCCTATTCCCAACTTCAACAGCAGGGTAATATTATCAAAAAATAGATAAAAATAAGTAAATAAATAGAGGGGGGGGGGCACCAACATCAATCAATATAGTGCGTTCTGTGAGTCATGAATGTGCTGCCCAAATTAGAAAGATTGTCAAGATACATTAACCCTAAAACTGAAAGTTTGACCTGATGGTGGCGCTACAGGAAAGGTCATATCATCACTAAAACCAATAGGGTCCATCCTCTTGTGGTCATTAATGTTGTCAACTAATTTGAGAAGATTTGTATGAATTCATGCTATATTAATTCTAATTTAAAAGTTTGGCCTGATGGTGGATGCTAGTGGACAGGTCAACTCACTGATAAGTTTAATTATCATGCAGTTATTTATGTATTCAACAAATAAACATAGTGCCTGACACAAAAATTTGGTCAACAATTTTATGTAAATCATTTTCTGGAGGCAAATATCCCTGGGGTCAGATTGACCCCAAGGGTAAAATGTGTTAGTAATATTTGAGGATAATAGGAGGGTTAAACAAGTTGCCATATGATGGGTTTTCAACGGCTTTGCTTTTGAAATCTTGCCTCAATGAGTAACAATAGTTTCATTTCGGGCTCCTAGGGTGAACAAAGCAACTTCTTTAAAGTAAAGCTGGTTGATTCTGGAGCCACCTTGAAGTTCTTAATGGCAACAATAGCCTCAATATATGACACATACGATGTTATTGTCAATTAAGTTTCTACTGCAAATGTGGCGATTGCATTCTCAGGCATGAAACGAAATGTGAATCATCAAGCCAATGGCGCGCAAGGCCCCACCTCGCAGATTCCAGGGCTGTCAAACAGCGCCACCACGGCTCCTGTTGAGAAGACCCGCGGTCGACGTGTCGGCATATTCGAGACTGATTCGGACTACGTTAAGCTGGCCAAACAAGGCGGGCAAAAGGGTAAGCTATAATTTATGTATATCCTATATGTGAGGAGTATAAAGATTAAAGAAACTGATGGACAAAACTGAAATGAGTGAGCATCTTGGTATCTAATCTCTTTACGAGCAGGATGTGCCCGTCTGAAACACGCATCAGCTGTTGAGCTCATTTGTTTCCTCAGGTTTATTGTGGCATGAGGAGACTAATTTAGAGACCAAACCTAATACGGAGTACAAGCCCCCTGATTGGTTCTCTGCCACAGACAAGGAACAGAAATGGTAAGAACATAAATGATTTGGTGGACTCGCCTGCACAGTTTGCACATGTTACATCTCACGGAGGTTACTGGAGCTACAATACAAGCATGTTCATGATTTTCCATTTAAAAAAAAAAAAAAGGTTGATATCCTGTTTAATTAGGAGATAATCATGACTTCACACCATGCTTTAAGGGAGTAGGACAACTGAAACTTATGGTTGGATTCTGAATGATTTGTGTTTGGTTGCCAGTGCCAATTGTCACCATTTGAGTGTTTTTGCATTGGAGTTGTTTGTGTCTGGAGTACTGGTGCCTGGAGTACCTCAGTGTGGCTCATGGGGACTCTCTGTTCAAGCCGGTTTTGGTTCCAACCACAGTGGCGGTAATTGGATTGTGACAACTTGTTAATTGTATCCCCCAAACGAGTTCGGAGGATACTATGGATTTGGCCTCGTCACGCGTCCGCATCCGTGTCCGCTGCATCCGCAGAGATTTTCTTGTGAACGCTCTACAGCCCACATAAGTGCATCGATTCTTTTCATATTTTGCAGGGACATGTATTATGGTAAGTTCACGACACCTATTGATTTTGGGTACTCTATGACCATCTGGGCCCAACTGGGGGGCCTTCGGGGGATACATGTACTCGGTTGCCAGGTGCTCTAGTTTGTCTTAAGTAGGTGCATTTCTTGTTAGATATTCAGCCCCTTAAGCCACATATTGACAGAAATATCCATCCAGGCCATCGTGAATGGAAATTCTACATCCACTACGGCTGGGATGATGCACTCTGTTCACAATATGATACATATCTCCATATTTGCTCCACGGTGCAGCACGTGTTGGAGTACTTCTCTATTCTTCAGTCAAACTAGTTTACTGATCGACTGATCAGAAGTGCTAGCTCTCAATAATGCAAGCTTGTGAGTGCAGATAAATGCTTTTGGCTGACAAAAAAGCGGTCAATTAGAGTTAATCTTACTATATGCAGTCTCGTATATTGATTCAGGGTACAAAATGGTAGAGAAAAAGGGTAAGTTTGTTAGTAACTTAATGGAAAAAGTTGTGTACAGATTTTTATGAAATTTTTACCTGAGGTGTGTCTTGCCACAGCATAGAGGAGATGGTATTTTGGGAGTGAGGCGGATCTAACTCTGGATCCAGGGATTTTTTTATTTTAAGGATTCCTCAGAATTGAGAGGTGTAGCCATTATGTGGGGGACTGTTGGCCCTTGATGGAGGTATGTGCTCTCAGTGCTCCAGTTTTTTGTTTAACACCAGCATTCCTCACCATAATTTGGCAAATTCCATTTGAATGTGAACTTTTTGAATCTGAGGTTGGAAATTCTGAATGGGTAGCGAAAAAATAGCTGACAACCGTATTTGGGCAGAGGAGTCCATTTGCATGATGTGGAAACTTCCGTTTTCCAGTGCGAAGGGCTTATTAGCCACAGGATGGTGTATTTTGGGCATATACCTTTAGGTACTGGTCATAAGATGGTAAGTTACTGTAAAGTGGGTTTAAGTAAAGGGACAATTACTATGGTTTTCTTCTTGCAGCATGTCTAAAAGTACGAGCCCTGACCTCAGGACACCGGAACAGGACGAGGACAGTCCAACTAAGGGGGTTGTGCTGCGCCCCAACGCTCCCTTTGGGAGTGATGATAAATCTACTTGGGAGCGAGACTCTGTTAGCTTTAGCTCTGCGAGAGAGAAGGTGAATTGATGTCTGTCAGTATCATTGCCCACGTGTTTCATCATTTCTGCTCGTCAGTCGTTTGCCTGAGCCGTCGCACCCGTATGTTGGGGTTATTACTCTGTTTGTTTCTCCATGGTTTTCCCTTTCATTTTTTCATTTTGTTCGTTTTTTTTGCCTTTACAGACTGCATCACATAAGACATTGGCCATTTTTATTGACCGTATTTGCAGGTAGACCTGCTGCGTTTGACGAAACGTTAATTATGTTGGGTATGTGTGTGATTCGAATTTTTTTTCTTTGGTTTGAGGTCATTATTATGTACACGTGGTTGTGCCCCAATTATGGAGATATATACTCGCTGAGCAGTTTATTAGGAACACCATACTCCCTTTGCTTTCAGAGCAGCCTCTGTTCTCTGAGGCTTGGACTCCTATAAATGTTGAAAACGTGGAAAATCTTCTGTGCTGCCAATTCCCAGAAGTGCTCTGTTGGATCGAAATCCGGTTACTGGGGGAGTTAATGAAGTGCAGTGAACTCATTCTCATTTTCTCTGGTTTGAGATGAATTTTGCTTTGTGACATGGTGCATTAGCCATTATCCTGAAAGAGCTATCAGATCATGACTGAATTGTGGCCAAAAATGGATGCGCATCATCAGTGCTGATTCTGTGGAAATTAAATCAATGATTATGTTAAAGGGCCCAAAGTGTATGAAGCAAACATACCCCACGCCACATGCTGCCACTACTGACCTGAACTGTCCACACAAGGGCGGTTGGGTCCATAGATTAGTTTTCACCCATCCATTGAGACTCATCTGACCCGGCGTCATTGTGTTGGTCTTAAACTGTCCGGTGTCTGTGAGTCTGTCTGCCGCAGCCGCAGATTTCTGCTCTTAGCTGACCGGAGTCAGGGCTGCAAGCGAGAAAAAAGTCATAACCAGTTACAAAAAAAGGTAGTACCTTTTTTTTATCCTACTAAGTTCACTGTCTTGTTGGCAATTATTATTTATTAATTAGAAAAAAAAATAGTCATGCTTCTTGTTTTATGCATTTTAAAACCCCGGCCTCAACTCCTAGTGATGTCATAGCGCCTAAAACAACAGCCCAATGCCGTGCGCATTGATTCCAGTACGTCTGTCCGCCTTTAGGTATGTCATGTGCATTCAGGTGCTTCTTATCAGTGTTGTCAGGAGGGTTTATCTGCGATAACAAAGCCTTTTTTCATCCCAAGCCAGTCAAGCTATTCTCCTCTTACCTCTCTCAGGCAAACACTGCTGGTTGAGATCTGCTGCTGACGGGATGTTTTTTGTTTCTGCAAAAGTAAAACTAGAATAAACTGGAAACTTGTATGTGAAAATCACGAGATACGCAGTTTCAGAGACGCTCAAGGCAACCTGTCTGATGCCAACAAACAAGCTACTGTAAAAGGAGCAGGTTTCGAAGCAGTGTTTCTAATAAAGTGCTCAGTGAGTGTATTTGGGACTTACATCATTTTAGTCAATTTTACTTCTACATTTCTTTGCCAGTGATCCTTTTCTGCTCACACAAGGCTTTCAATCGCAGTGTTTTATTTATGACTAGATGGGCTTGGGGGAAAAAATGGAAAAAACTAAATTGACTGCAACGGCATTTGAGGACATTTTGTCCTTCGGCTGGGTCACAATCAGGTGCTCTTTGGCCTGTCACTGTCATAAAAATTATTTCTCTGCCCCACAAACACTGTTAATGCTAAGCACACACATTTGTGTTACTGACCTCCAAATTTCAGGTGCAAATCTTTGTTGTTTTGTAATTTTGCAGAAATCAACATTTAAACATATGCCTGTCAGGGCATATATTGTATGTCACGGATACTACCATAAATTAATCATCTTGTTTCACTAGATTTCTGACATTTTGTGCTCTATTTGATAAAAAAGAACATTGTTCAAGAACATTCTTATACACATGGTATATTAATGGATGTATGTAGACATGGGAACTAAACTGACAGCAGGTATCCTTTGTGCCAAGGACACTACACCCGTAGTGTCCGTGACAGATAGTTACTCCCTACTATGAGTGATGGTATAAGACTGAGCTGCATTTATGACCAAAAGGTGTCTCATCATCCAGCTTGACACCATGTGAAAAGATGACCCTTCGGCATAAATGCTGTTGGCTCTGTGGAGATTAGAACACGTCACGGACAGTTTTTTGGCAGATCGATTGTCTTCCAGCTTTAATGGTTGATGAAAACACATGCATTATGCGCATACAGAGCTCACTGTACCATAAATGCCAATCAAAATGAGACATGATGTTGTTGTATAGGGTATTTTAAACAACACTGGGTAATAATACACTGATACTTGTTCAAATTGGTGAAATTCTTTAACAAAATGCACAATTTCAATAAATGCACGCCATTTTGGATATTTCACTCCAATTTTGATGATTTTTTTTGCATATACTAAAAACAATATATAGTTACAAATAAATGTTCAAGCTATAGCAGGTTTACCACACAAAACAAAGCATAAACACCGAAAAATAAGCATTAACACCTGGTGACTCATTATAACGCTAAAATGCCCGATTGCAAGGCACCTTCACCAGATCCACGCCATCACCCAAAAATGTCTAGCGTCAAGTATCAATACACCATTGTGGTGTTCACAGAAAGACCAACCCAAAACTACTTGTAATATGTTATTTACATTTTAAATAGTCATGTTATAAGACTATAACATCCAGTAAAACTTTAATGCACCCTGATTGTGACCGACCCGCCTTGGCATTACTCATTAACTTCAATTCTTGCTAGTTGGTTTGATTACGATGCAGCTAAATCCTGAAATGTAGATTTATTTTGCTTTGTTAGTCTCTGTGTATTAGTAAGTTGATTTTTGTGAAAGTAAACAATCCCTCTTCAAATGCAATAATTCAGCATTGCATGAGTTTTTAACTCAGGAGAACTAGAATTTTGGAGTAGTTCTCTTTTTCTGGTGAGATGTTTATGATTTAAATAGATAAACTTGTTTAAAAAAAAACTGCTCCATAAGTGAGTGTGTGAGTAATGTGTTTGTTTGTGTTTCTGAGGCTCAGATGGACAGGGCTGACCCCGCAGCGGAAGAGCTGAAGAGGCTGAGTCTGACCGATCAGGAGTTGCACAAGTACAAGAGAATGTGAGTCTGTCACTGACTCACTGTCCTCCTCAAGTGTGTCGTCTTTTGCTCTTAAACTGCAGTTATTTGTTTGCATTTATTAGAATTTGCATGTGTAAGAAAAGGAAAAGTTGGTTCCCGTCAACATGACATTTTAACCTCTCAGCAACATTTTTTTTGTTTTTGGCGATTAGTTGTCTGAGTATTATACTACAGTAAATGCTTAGCCTATTTTGTGAATATTTTTTGACGATGACATGTCCATGTACTGCAGAAATTGTCAAATTTAGATCGTCGTTAATGAGCAACAAAAGAAGTCAAGTTTGTTCTGTCTCATGTGGAAGTTTAACTACTCAGTGGCAGAGGTCTAGTGTTAGCAGCCAAATAAACTCATTGATTCCAGAACTTTGCCAACAATTTTGCTTTTCTAAAACTGAGCACCAGAGAGGAAATAAAATATAAGCTGTATGTTGAAACCGACTAACTTGTCTGCATGACTGTTCCCACCTATTGTTTATTGTTTATTGTTTATTATGGATCCCCATTAGTTGACGCACAAGCGACAGACTAGTCTTCCTGGGGTCCAAGTTAAAATCAATAATAAAATAATACAAATAAGGATTGAGACAAGAAATTAAAAAGGCACAATAACAAATATTAAATAACATATCACAGTATCAAATATCACAAATATGCAATACCCAATTGGTCAGAACAGATATCTAAAAGAAAAACAGTTTTAAGAAAATGTATTTAGGATAATGGCTCAGTAAGAGATTTGTAGAATGTTAATAACTAAAATAGGACTTCATTCATTTCTTGAACTCCAACCTTACAGGTATATTACGAATATGCAAAGGGAGTGCATTCCACAAAGAAACAGCTCTATATACTGCTGTTTTCTTCATTGCATTAGTATTAGGCCTGGGTAGTACAACTAGTCCTGCAGTAGCAGCTCTAGTCCTGGTTGGGTGAGCATGAGAGCAGAAATCGATCTCATCAAAAAGAACCCTGGGGTAATGGGTGCAGATAACATTCCTAATAAATAGCAGTGATCTCATGGATAATCTCGTAAAAACTTTCGGGCATGTAAGACATGTGCATCCAATCAACATTCGATCTAGAGGGGCAGCCCAGAGCAAGTCTGGCAGCCCTATTTTGTGCTATTTGTAGTTTTATTAAATCAGTCTTTGGGGCTGAGGCCCAAATTACAGAGCAGTAGTCTGGGTGACATGGCACCAAAGTTTGCACAACCTGTCTCCGTATAGTGGGTGGTAAGTGCATGGCACACTTCCTAACTGTTGCTATACTTCTACCCATCTTAGCAACTATTTGCTTAACATGTTCAGTCCAGGACATATTGCTACAAATAGTCAGTCCAAGTAGCTTTAACTTGTTTACTTGTTTGACTGGTTGACCAGATATTTGTAGATCAAGAATAGGCACACTGGCTAGACAATGCCGTGATCCAAAGACAACACTCATAGTTTTTGATATATTCAGAGCAAGTCTATTTGATGTAACCCATTCAACCTCAGCCTCCAAATCATCAGATAGAATAGAATTAAGTTCATGACTAGTAGGGGCAGAGCAGTACAGTGTAGAATCATCAGCATACAATACCAGAGAGGATTTTTGAGTAATAAGAGGGAGATCATTAGTAAAAATAGAAAATAAAAGCGGTCCCAAGCAACTGCCCTGCGGCAAACCACAGTCAAGGCTAATGCACTTCGACAAAGTCCCATTTACATAGACCTTTTGAGTTCTACATGATAGGTAGTTCTTCAGCCATGAAACTGCCATGTGTTCAAATCCATAGTGCTGTAGTTTCTCAATAAGCAACTTGTGGTCAATGAGATCAAATGCTGCACGAAAGTCTAATAAGACAGCGCCAGATAGCAAGGAGTTGTTAATCTCCTTTGACCAGTCATCAGTCACTTTGACCAAGGCTGTACAGGTGGAGTGGCCTTCTCTATATGCATGTTGTGCATTGCTTATCAAATTGTTCTTAGACATGTAGTCATAAATTTGTTCATACACTATCTTTTCCAGAATCTTACTCCGAACAGGTAGGATAGTTATTGGTCTACAATTAGGACCATTAAAAGCAGATTTAGGGTTCTTGGGTATAGGGATGATTTTTCCCTCTTTCCAAAGCTTAGGAAAGATTCCACTCAACTGACTGGCATTAAATATGTGACAAACAGAAGCGGATATGTAACTAGCAGCCATTCTGAATAGCTTAACATCGATGCCATCTGTGCCAGCAGAGTTGTCACGAGGAATGGAACATAGTAATTGTTTGACCTGCTTGATTTCAACCGGACTGAATGCAAATGTACAGTTTTTGTTTGTCATAATGAGATCACTGATGAGCTTACATGATTCATTATTTACATTTGTGCTCAAGTTTTTTAACCTTTTCTATAAAATAATCATTAAGATGGTTTGCTATGTCAATTGGTTTTGTGATAAATACGCCATCATCCGTTTCTATAAATGATACAGTAGCATTAGATCTTCTACCCATAATGCCATTCATCACATTCCATAGTTTCTTACTATCATGTTGAGCTTTTTCAATCTTTTGCTGATAAAATTCTCACTTTTTTACCCTGTTCAATTTAGTAGCTTGATTCCTTATTCGACTGTATGCATTTCTTTCACTAACAGAACCAGAGGTGATATAATTTCTTTTCATTTTATCTCTTATTGCCATTAGATTCTTTAACTCTGTATCAAACCTGGGACCTTTAGGTTTTACAGTGAACCTTCGAAGTGGGGCGTGTCTATTAGCAATAGGCTTAAATGGATCCATGAATATATTCAAAGATTTCTCAGCATCCGGTTCATCACATACTGTAGACCATTGAACATTTTTAACATCATCTAAAAATGCATCAAGGTTAAAATGCCTATACGATCTAGCACAGACAATCTTTAACCTGGCTTTAGGGATTTTAGTCTTTCTGGATGCAACAATAAGATTGTGGTCGCTGAAATCAACTAACAAGGACACTACCTTGGAGCACATATCTGGTGAGTTTGTGTAAATATGATCTATACAGGATGAGGTTAAAGTTCCATTCTTATTTAAAACAACCCTTGTTGGTATGGAAACTGTTTGATATAGATTAAAAGTGTTGGTCATAAGGAGTAACCTTTTCTTCATATGACAGTTCTCATCAAGCCAATTTACATTAAAATCACCCAGACAGTAAATCTCTCTATTTTCATCAGCAACCGTATAAAACATGGTACACATTTCGTTAAGATATTCTATTTTGGATTTAGGTGGTCTATAGCAGCATCCTACCAATATTGGACTAGAGTGGGGTAGATGCACCTGCAACCATAGTGCCTCAATGGTGTCCTTCATTAGATCTGCTCTTAATTTTACAGGCATATGATCTTTTACATAGATTGCCAGACCCCCACCAGACTTATTTCTGTCTTTTCGGAATACTAAAAAACCCTCAATTGATATGTCTGTGTCGTTAAATGAATCATCAAGGTGCGTTTCCGTTATTGCCATAATATGAATACCAATGTCCCTTAAATATATGGCCAATTCACTTATTTTGTTTCTTAAGCTACAGATGTTTAAGTGACCAAATACTAAACCCTTCGGAAGGTTAGATATCGTCATGTTTGGTGTCATCATAGAGAATAATGAAAACAAGGCTAAATTATGACATAGATTATGGACATAGATGCCTGCATGATTATTCATTCATACTTATCCAGTTGCTCAGGGACCCTGATACAGACAACTGTCGCACGCTCAGGTGGGCCATTGGTTTTGATGGATACCTTACAGTTACATGACCAGGTAGACTGAATTTTACCTGCCTTTCTAAGGATCCTTGCTCTTCTTGCAAGGTCAGCATTTTTCTTAGTAAGGTGCTCGTTTATGTAAATGTTGGAACCCTTCAGCATATTGCCCTGTTTGAGTAGAGCAGACTTGTGCTTGCGGTTAGCAAAACGAACATTTATAGGTGGCTTGTCAGTTTTGTCCTTGGATGGTAGCGTGTGGCAGGCCTCAATGGTGTTTACATCGATAGCCATATTCCTGCTGTGCAGAAATGCAACCACTTGCTCTTCTGTTGTTGGTTCATGTGCTGTCACATCTTCTTTATTTCCAGGACCTTTAAGTGCATGGGAGAATGACCGAGGCTTGATGGATATCCCTGTGATGATAACTTTGTTAATGCGAGAGTATTGCTCCAAACAATCCTCTTCTCCTGAGCCTCATTCTGTTTCTTCAGTTCCTTTATTTCACTCATCATAATCATTAAGGGTCGCTGATTTTTGGTAATCTCAGCCATATCTAAAGTTATGTTATTCAGCGAGGCTTTTAGGTCCTCAATGTCTTTTTTGATTTCCTTAGTGGTCATGATGACTAAGTAGTGAAGGAGGTAGGTAGATCTAAGCCACACTACCTGTTGGATGAAGCTAGCAACCTGGCCTAGTAGCTGCTGAAGCTGGCCTGGTAGTAGCTGGAGAAGCCTGGGGCTGGCCTTGTAGCTGGAGCAGCCTAGGGCTGGCCTTGTAGCTGGAACAGCCTGGGACAGGCCTTGTAGCTCGATCAGCCTGGGGCTGGCCTTGTAGCTGGATCAGCCTGGGACTGGCCTTGTAGCTGGAGCAGCGTGGGACTAGCCTTGTAGCTGGAGCAGCCTGGGGCTGGCCTTGTAGCTCGATCAGCCTGGGGCTGGCCTTGTAGCTGGATCAGCCTGGGACTGGCCTTGTAGCTGGAGCAGCCTGGGACTGGCCTTGTAGCTGGAGCAGCCTGGGACTGGCCTTGTAGCTGGAGCAGCCTGGGGCTGGCCTTGTAGCTGGAGCAGCCTGGGGCTGGCCTTGCAGCTGGAGCAGCCTGGGGCTGGCCTTGTAGCTGGAGCAGCCTGGGGCTGGCCTTGTAGCTGGAGCAGCCTGGGGCTGGCCTTGTAGCTGGAGCAGCCTGGGGCTGGCCTTGTAGCTGGAGCAGCCTGGGGCTGGCCTTGTAACTGGAGCAGCCTGGGGCTGGCCTTGTAGCTGGAGCAGCCTGGGGCTGGCCTTGTAGCTGGAGCAGCCTGGGGCTGGCCTTGTAGCTGGAGCAGCCTTGGGCTGGCCTTGTAGCTGGAGCAGCCTGGGGCTGGCCTTGTAGCTGGTGAAGCCTGGGGCTGGCCTTGTAGCTGGTGAAGCCTGGGGCTGGCCTTGTAGCTGGTGAAGCCTAGGGCTGGCCTGGTGGTTGGAGCAGCCTGGGGCTGGCCTGGTGGTTAGAGCAGCCTAGGGCTGGCCTTGTAGTTGGTGAAGCCTGGGGCAGGTCTGGTGGTTGGAGCAGCCTTGGGCTGGCCTTGTAGTTGGAGCAGCCTGGGGCTGGCCTTGTAGCTGGAGCAGCCTGGGGCTGGCCTTGTAGCTGGAGCAGCCTTGGGCTGGCCTTGTAGCTGGAGCAGCCTTGGGCTGGCCTTGTAGCTGGAGCAGCCTTGGGCTGGCCTTGTAGCTGGAGCAGCCTTGGGCTGGCCTTGTAGCTGGAGCAGCCTGGGGCTGGCCTTGTAGCTGGAGCAGCCTGGGGCTGGCCTTGTAGCTGGAGCAGCCTTGGGCTGGCCTTGTAGCTGGAGTAGCCTGGGGCTGGCCTTGTAGCTGGTGAAGCCTGGGGCTGGCCTTGTAGCTGGTGAAGCCTGGGGCTGGCCTTGTAGCTGGTGAAGCCTAGGGCTGGCCTGGTGGTTGGAGCAGCCTGGGGCTGGCCTTGTAGCTGGTGAAGCCTAGGGCTGGCCTGGTGGTTAGAGCAGCCTAGGGCTGGCCTTGTAGTTGGTGAAGCCTGGGGCAGGTCTGGTGGTTGGAGCAGCCAGGGGCTGGCCTTGTAGCTGGTGAAGCCTGGGGCTGGCCTGGTGGTTGGAGCAGCCTGGGGCTGGCCTTGTAGCTGGTGAAGCCTGGGGCTGGCCTGGTGGTTGGAGCAGCCTGGGGCTGGCCTTGTAGCTGGAGAAGCCTGGGGCTGGCCTGGTGGTTAGAGCAGCTACTCTACTCCTGACCTTGGCCCTAAAATCCTGAAATTCACTCCTGGACTGGTTGTTCGGGTGTTTGATGAAAGTTTACAGCTGTAGTTGTCCAGAAATTTTAAATGCAAAATTTTTGCCCTCGGTAATTACAATCTGGTGGCGCTCCTGTCTGAGCAAATGTTGGATCAAATTTGGAATAAGACCGAGCAAGTCAACAAGACGATAAGAGATTCTGGAAGGTTCCGTATGAATTCCATTGGCTTCTCCTTGCTGTCAGTTGCTCAGAATGTCCTTGTTTCGGGTTCCTCAAGTTTGGCCCTTGAATTGTAATTTGGGTGGAGATGTCTTTCCTTTTTCCAATTTGTCCGCACTTTTTCTTAAATGAGATTGTATTAAAAACTGATAAATTTGGATGCCTATGATGTATGAAAAATGTTCAGAGCTTCACATAATCATTTTTTGGATATGTGAACATATCAAGTAAAAATGGACATTTCATGATACCTGGACTTATTTTTTTTTCCCAACTTTTTGCTATAGTTAGTTATATGTACATATGAAGTATTTGATGTCAGAAAATTAGCGATTCATCCATTAGTTTCAACGGAAGTCATGTAAGAAGTAAACCGCTATTGCAGATCAAATAAAAAGTGCCCAACTTTAACTGCTTTTATCTGAAAATTACAGTGTGATGAAATATCCATTTTACCTTCATGCATGCTATACAGTGACAAATGTTCACTGCTTTCCATTTATACCGTTAAGTGCAGTCAGTGTTGTCATGAGGCTACGTTTGGGATCAGGTTTTCATTGTTGGGACGTCAGGTGGAAGCTCTTGTATTTCGTGCACCTTGTTGGCCTTCGCTTTTGCAGTGAGAACACCGCAGGGATGAGACTGTAGATTTTAGGTAATGCTAACCCTGGTGGTTTGAGCAGATCAGCGTTTTAAAGAGTCCTGTATTTATGTGGTCTTAACCTGGCATTGGTGTCACCAGTGCACTAAACTGATTACGTTAATATTTTCCGAATGAAAAGCGTTCAGGTTTGTTCGAGTTGGAGGTGAAAGGAGCCCTCTCTCTTCGTTAAGAGAATTCATTCCATTAAATTAGTGCGTTACCACCTTCATATTATAGAAGGCTTTTACGCCAAATTATTTTTGTTTAGTTCACTGTTCAACATACCTGTTAGTATTTTGGAATTCACCTGAACTCCTGACACCTTCCTCTGATGGTTGATTTTTGTTCATTTATTGGAGGGAAAACCCTGCAGTGGTGATCTTGTGTGTTACAACAGGTCCTACGACAAGAAAGCAGCCCCTGTCAGCATGTCCAAGCTGTTGAGCTTTGGCTATGCAGAGGACAAGTCTCCCAAAGATGACGATGAGGAGTCAAGTAAGTGAATGATTTCCTGCGAAATTACTTCATTTTCTGTTCTTATCATTCCTCGCAAAGTTGGCCCAACATTTTGTGTTACAAGTTTTCTTGTAATATCAATATCGGCAGTATATCATTCAGGGGGATATAGTCATCAGTGCTGTTGTTTTTCAGTCCGTCTGCCCATCCATAGACATTTCGTTTCCGGGACTGAACTCGAAATCTGTGGAATGTTTTCCTGAAACTTTACCGTTATATTGATATACCACTGAAGTGGTGCCTCTGCTATTTCTGAATTTCTACTATTTTTATCCTCCTGGTGTGGTGAACAGTGTATCTGTCTGTCTGAAATCATTTAGTTTCCTGAGCAGAACTGAAATAATTTTTTATAAAACTTGCTGTGCATATTAATCAGGTCCTAGACTGGTGCCTGTTGATATTTTGGGATTTCTGAGATCAGACTGCGGGGGCTGGGGGGATGTGTAATACTCTGATGACTCTTGTCTTTTTTTAAAAAATTTTTTTTTGGTGGGGAGTTTGTCGAGTCGTGATTTGCTTTGGTCTGTATCTCTGACTTAAATAATTACCGCAGAGTTCCGTTCAAAAGTTTGGAATCACTTACGAAAACTAAAAAGAAAATCATTGTCTTCAATTACAGTGACATTTCATTGATCAGAAATACAGTCTGTTGTAATGGACTGTTAATGCAGGAAATGGCTGCCTTTCAATGGAGCATCTATCCAAGCGAAATAAATGCCCATTTTCATCAATCATCACTTGTCTTAAGATGGCACATTCCCAAGGATTAGCTGAAACATTCCTGGTAAAAGGCAAATTTCATCATATAATCCTTGTCTGATCATTTTTGAACTGCGGTAAACTGTTGTGTCATTTAAAGCAGGGATTAAACTTGCTGCCTTGGGCTAGTTGACTATGAGGGCATCAGAGGTTGCAGGTTCAATTATGGACTCAAAATGGCCAGAAAGAAGAGAGAATCACGGACAGACATGTAAGTTTTCCGTAGCAGGACTACAGAGAACAACTTTTCTGAAGCACAGAACACATGAGATGATGCTGGAGGAGAACTTCATGCCATTGGTTAAACATGGCAAAGGAAGGGTGATGGTGTGGTGGTGCTTTGGAACTCAGTTTTTCCCCTGCCATGTGAACGGTGCTCAACTGGAGCAAATTTCATCCCACAATAGGACAAGGACCAAAAGCACGGCTGTAAATTTTGCAAGACCCATATTGGAAATGAGTTGTCTGGAATTCTGACTGCGGTTGATTGGCCAGCTCCCTCACCGAATCTTAGACTTATGAAGGTGTTCGGAGGAAGAGCTTGACTGGTGTGGAGGAAACATTGCTGTTAAGCCGCTCCACACTGTGCGAGGTGTCTCAAGGATCGGAGTAAAATTAACCTCAATGACCTGACTGCCAGAATGCAAATGGAGGATTCTTTGATGAAAGTGAAGTTTGAATGTCTCATTCGTTATTTGAAGTAGAAATCGTTATTTATAGCCTTGCCAAAGTCTTCACCATATTTTTGTTTTGTTACTTATTAGATGAATACAAGCATGAATTTTCATGCAAAAATGAAATGTTCCTGAGTGATTCCAAACATTTGAGCAATATTGTACGCGATAAACTGATTCATTTTTAATTAAGCGACTGATAAGCTGCAAATGGATGTTTTAATGTGTGGCAGTAACAAGCACCTGCTCCTGCATAGGGGTTTTTTTTTTTTTTTTTTTTTGGTAAGTCTGGAAGGGGTCACTCCATGTCAACTCACCCATGATGACCATCTCTGATTTTTCGGATATTTTTTTGTAAAAATACTTTTGTTGTAAGGGTGTATCTTCAAGCCATGCCAAGTTTCAGCTGGAAAGTATAGTTTTTGGGTCATCAGCCAAAGAAAAATGACCCTTTTTCCAGTCGCGAAGGCATTGGTTATTTTCATCCAAACTTGGGGCCTCGCATCTAATAAACGAATCAAGATATCAAGACGCCAAGTTTGTGGACAGATTTCTACCCAGATTTTTAGAATATGACAGCAGAAATGGTGAACTTGTCGCCCTTTTATAAATGTGAGTGTATTTTGATGCCACATTTTCTTATGCAATTTTTTATTTTTTTAAAAAATAATTTTAGGTTTTCAGGGGCTTGCCAAGGGGTCTTCTATCTTACTGAAGGACTTAATAGTGCACATATTTGTCCCCCGCCGCGCGGAACATACTATTCACGACCGTCCGTCCGTCCGTCCGTCTGTCCGTCCGCACATCCAGAATCCTTGTCAGCAAGATATCTCAAGAATGAATTGACGGATTTACTTCAACTTTTATGTCAACATTTACTAGTGTGACACCCCGGCGCCAGTCAATTTCGGTGACCTTCGCGCCATTCTCAAGGTCACACCGAGAAATTGTTCATTTTGACACGATTTCACATTTTGCGGCGGGAGACAAAGACACGTTCGTGTCAAATACTTGTTAATGTTTGGGTGCAGATGCATACAAGACAAATAGCGTAAAGAAATAAAGACACCTGCTGTGTAATTAGTCGGTTAAAAATGGAATATTTTGCAAAATATGAAAACTTGTCCATTAGGGTATATGAGCATATTGACAATCACCCGGGATTTAAAAATACTGCCACATTATGATGCGTATTAAATCAACATTCACACCAGTGTTTGACTCTGTGCAGTCGTTCCTGGCACCATAAATCATTTCCTGAAGCACTTACCCATATTTACACACTCATAGCTTCTGTAATTAATATGAATGTTTGTGTTTTCCAGACAGCTTTGAGCTTAGTTATGCATTTGTGTGCGTGCGTGTGTGTGTGTGTGTGTGTACGCAGGTGTAACATCAGAACAGATGAGTTCCGTTGCACTGGATGAGGATCTGGAGTAATGCTGCAGGACTGTTGAGCTGCCTGTCACCGCGCGCATCTCTCATGCAACATCATTCTGCCGTCTCCAATTTCTATTCCTCATTGAAGATTTTATATTTCCGTTCTCTTGGTTTTTTTATGTAAATTTAGCAGTTGGTAGTTCTTGTAAATTTTATTAATTCTTTTTGTGTACGGACACTTGATATTTGTATGAACATTCTCATATTTAAAGTGTGTTTTTAGCGGTAGCTGCTGGTTGTGTGGTGTTAATGCTGTAAACTCATCCAGTGCCAAAAAGAGTACTTTCCTCAAAGTGTTATAAATGGCTGATGAAAATGCCTTGTACTGGACACTTTTGCTTATGCACAAATCACCATTATGGGTACTATTGCAACTTTTGCTTTAATATGTGCTAAGGAGCTGTTATTGATCAGGACTGCGCTGCAGAGGTGGAAATTGTAGTTGGCAGTTTGCTGTGCCATACAGGTTCCTTTCATAGTCTGCGCTAGAACAAAGCATCTGGCTGTAAGTTCAAACGCAGTGCAACAAATTCTCATTTTCAAAATCATGCCAAATCACCAGTTTCAGGCTCAATTTTTTTCTCCCCACCCGCGCAGTGCGAAATTACAGAATGATCAGCCTAGGATTTAGTAATATTTTAGTGACATTAACGATTTCAGTAATGTGATACAGGTCAGCTGTTGCCTTGTATGTCCTGGCTTAATGCCAGTTCTGTGCACATAATTAAGTCATAAGATCATCACTATGAAATGGGCTGTAAAATGTATTTTTTGAGGACACTAGTTTGTTTCTGGTTTCCATGTCTTACAGGGCTTGCATATGAAATCAAGTTATGTTTGTTATGCGATTGGTATCCTTTGAATTGGTATGGTCACTGATGGCATGTGAAAAGAGTTTGTCCTCCATCTTCCGTGAGGCTGTATAAATTAGTTTCCATTGTCATTTTGATAGTTTTGCTTGTATGAACGTTTGTTTGGTATGGTTTTCTAAGGATGCTGTAGTTTACATTCTTGATTTAAAAAAAAAAAAAAAAAAAGAAACCCAAGTGGACCATGGCGTTGCATTATGGAGGCACATCTTACAGTTTGACCAAACGTGAAAGTTATAATATGTTGTATGATTGACAATAAACTTGCATGAGCATGCCACTGTTTTCCATTTTCCCTTTGTTTTATGTCTATGAATCTGCAGATCTGGGTTGTGTCTCTCAAAAACTTTTTTTTGCGCATTTTTGTGGATTAGAATTTCTGACATCAGTCATGGTTTATTTATGATTTGATGTCATTCTATGAAAATTTAGAGAGTAACTTCATTAAAACATTCCTTTAAACACTCTTGATGTGTTCGCAGTAATTTTCCTTGATTAAGGACATGTTAACTGAGAAAATTCAACACTGGCGTAGCCAGTTTTGTCATGTTTGGAAGAGAAAACGAGAATCTCAGTCATGACTTTCGTGTAAAGAATAGTGAGGCTCAATTAATTTAATTTATACTGAATGTATATAATCGCCCTAATCATATATGAAATGGGTAGCTGTGCATTTAACTGCCAGTAGATTGGTTCCGTTGGAAAACTTGTTAATCAAGGAAAATGATTTAAAACTGCCTCAAAAACAGGGTATTATGCGTTTTCTTATTTTCACACGTATACACACTGATCAGCCACAACATTAAAACTACGTGCCTAATATTGCGAAGGTCCCCCTCATGCGGTTTCAGACAGTGGCTCAAACTGATGTCCTCGAGCGTTTCAGCAGAACATTTCCCAGAGTGCCTCTCCTCATCCTCACAATGAATCTCGGAGCCATTTTTGTTGTCAGGTGAATGGTGCTCATGTACCCGGCTGATGCACCTGAAAACAGGACTCCGTGGACCAAGCGACCTTTCATAATGGCTCCAAGGTCCACTGCCAATGCTCACGGGCCGATTGTAAGCCGTTTTAATGGTCTATCAAATAAGAATGAGAGCATCAAGCGCAATACAGTTTGGGGGGCGATGCACTGTCTGCTGTGGCGCATTTCTTATGTAGGCATCACTAAAATCCTGAGACTTGCGCCACAGTAGCCCCTTCTGTTGGTTTCGACCAGATAGGACAGATGTCATTACCCTTGAGCATCTCTGAGGCTTGAGTGCCCAACACCCTGTCACCGGTGCACGGTCTGTTCCCTGTGTGTGTCGGTACTCGCCACTACAGACTGGGAGCCCCCAAGAAGTCTTGCCACATTGGAGATACACTGACCCGTTCATCTGGCCGTGAGGATGTGGCCCTTATCAAAAGTCGCTCGGGTCCCTTTTCTCCCACATCGAACACTTGGATTTTGAGAACCAGCTGTTTTACATCTGCCAAACCTCAGTGATGTCACTTCGATTTGATGTTTAAAGGGGCAAGAACATTCAGCCTTGAATCCTCACTTTCATTGATTATTTTTATTCTCGTCTCCCGAACAGGTGGAGGCGACGGTGAGAAAATGTGGGAAGGAAAGAGAAAACGGATCTTAAAACTGAGAAAGTGCAGCAGGCCCTGTGTTCAGGTCATGATTTAAACAGGGTCAGCTCGTTATTTCAGAATTTCTTCATTTCATATCTGATGGCACTGATGACAGCAGTAATAATGGCTAACCCCGGGTTCTCTTTCATGAGCGAGGAAGTGGATCAGGTCCAAGCTTTAACACAGGGTACAGAACATGGGCATTTGTGATTTTTGTAATTTTTCTCATGACAAAGAACTGTGGTTTCGTTTCATCTTGTACTAGACTCAATATACACTTCTGGTCAAAAGTTTTCGAACACCAGTTTTCCCAATTTTTTATTGAAAATGATGCAGTTAAATGTATCATTGTTCTCTGGAATGAAAGCATAGACATGATTGTTTATTTGATCTATCAAAGTTAAAAAAGAAATCATGGAATAAATTTATAACCTAAAATGTATTTTAAGCTTTTGACTCAAAGCCACCTTTGGCAGATAGAACAGCTGAACACACTGGTGGCATCTTCCTACACTGGAAATCAAATATTCTTCAGACAGTTCTTCCCAGCTCTGCTGCAGAAGTTCCCATAAATGTGCGGCTCTTGTAGGCTGCTTTGCTTTCACTCTTCAGTCCAGTTCATCCCAAACCATCTCCATGGGGTTTAAGTCTGGAGACTGTGCTGCTGCTCCATGTTTTCAAGCCCACTGTCTTGTTCTTTTTTCCTTAAGTAGTTCTGGCAGAGCTTGGGCTTATGTTGTTGGTCATTATATTGCTGAAGGATGAACCCCTGACCAACTAGGCGCATACCAGAGGGTACATGGCACTGCTGAATGCTGTGGCAGCCATTTTGGTTCAGGGTGCCTTTGACTCTGTAAGTCACTGTCCCTGGATCCAGCAAAACAGCCCCAGACCGTCACACTTCCTTCTCCATGTTTGACAGGTGATGTCACACACTGAGGACCCAGCCTTTCACCTACTCGACGGCGTACAAAAAACCTGGGTAACCTTACGCTTTGTTTAGAACTTCTGACAGTTCACCGCTTACCTTTGTACCATTTCAAGCTATTCATTGGACTGGAACGGCAAAATTTTCGATAAAAAACTGGAAAAATTGGGGTGTTTATACAACTTTTGACCGGTGGTGTATATCAACAAATCCCCATTATGGCTAATTAGCATTTTCCAAAGAGGTCTTATGGTTCATTCAGACCTAAGGGAGAGAAATAGGGGAAATTACTCTAATGTATTCTAATTAGGGCAAATAGGGGAATTAGTCTAATGTATTTCACCTGTTCACACTTCACAGGACTGAAATATATTTAAAAAAAAAAAAAAAAAAAAAGAGAAATTTTTGATGACTACAGTAAAATGTTACGCAACATCCTATCTGCTTTTATCACAACTTAAGGATTCGCTGGTTGAGGGCAAGCTCCGCTGGTCACTGTAAGCAATGATATTGACTGTGCAACAGTGCACGAGAGGTGGGTATAACAATCTGATGACCTCCAGGTAAAAATAGATGAGGCTTCCCCGCAGGAGCTCTGTACGGTGTCCCTGTTTGGTGTCGCTTCATCCCTGTGAGGAGCTTAACGTTAGAGGCGTCGCCCTTCTCTTATTTTATATTTTCGAGGAGGGTCATGTAATAAGACAGTTACTGACTTCGGTTATCAGTGAATCCAATGATTTATCCACCTTGGACAAGTGATATTCACCGAGGCACAGCCTTGAGTGCACGAGCAGCCTCGGTGAATATCACTTCTCCAAGGTGGATAAATCATTGGATTCACCACAACTGAAGTCAATAACTGTATACTGTAACAGTTTATAAGAGGTCAATATTTTTTCATTCATAACATGATCCTGTGGAGTGATGGTCAGGTCTTGAATGCGGTCGACTCGGTGTCTCGCCGTGGCAGCCTCGGAGGCGGGATGGCAGACAGCACCTCCCGGGCGTACGGTGAGAGGTGAAACCCAGCCTCTCGCAGGGCTTTCTCAACCCGGACTCTCGGATCAGCGACAATCTGTGCAATGACAAGGAAATCAATTTTCCATTAAGAGCATAAGCAGCAGTTATTTGGTACGTCATTAAACCGGATCTTGTCCCTTTAAAAACATGGTGTGAGGACTCCGCTGTTTTGAACTTTGAACTCTGTACACCTTTCATTCTTTACCATAAAGAAAGTTAAGTACACGGCTCATATCAAAATATTTCAGAAAAAATACTGAGAAAAAATACATAATCCAGGAGGTACACCAAACATTGACGTAAAACTTTAAAATAACATATAAAACAAACATTAAAACAAACTATGTATTAAGCAATAAACAACTCCATTTCTGTTAAGGTTGGGAAAGCATGGAAATTGCAAGTAAAAAATGAGCCGTGAAACCTGCACGGAAGGGCCAGATCTGTTGAAAACCAAAATATAGGAAAAATAAATAAATACACCATTAAATGCACCAAAAATACAATCCCAATTCCAAAAAAGTTGGGATGCTGTATAAAATGTAAATAAAAACACAATGGAATGATTTGCAAATCTCATAAACCAACATTTTATTCAGAATAGAACATAAACAACGTATCAGATGTTGAAAGTGAGACATTTTACCATTTGATGAAAAATATTCGCTCATTGTGTATTTGGTTGCCGCAACCTTCAGGTTCTGTTTCACCTGTTTGTCAGTGAAGGAATTTAGCTGATAAAGGGGCTTCTGCAGAAGAAACTCTTCTCCTGCCAGGTGTCGGCACTGCCAGGCCTTAGTATCTCCCATCATCCTCTCTGGGTCTGCCTCAGCGACAACTGCTACCTGACAGAGATGAGAATGATATTGAAATATCTACCAGTCACATATGTCATAGCTGTATCGTATCAGCAGGTGGCAGCAAAACTACAAGCCATCACTTCACCTGAACAGACTGAGATTAGTTTGTTATTTTGCTGATATTTAATTATTACAAGGTGACTGCATCTAATACAGCCAATAATAATAATAATAATAATAATAATAATAACAACAACTAGAAGCACTCCGAGAGTGCAAACCTCCACCAAGGCAGCACAGTCGAAATCTTACTGAGTGAACATGGCTCATAAATTTAAGGATGGGTTCCATCCCTGATGCGAGACCAGTCAACCCACAAAATTTGGGAGCGAAGTTTAGTAATCACGTGTCATATGATTTCAAGATGGCTGTCGTGGCGGCCATATTGTTTGACCAATCTGTTCATTACATTTTGTCATCTTGTACACAAACAGCCAGCAAAAATATTACCTCCTTGGCATTGATAATAATCATCATCATCACATAGGCATGTAGCTATAATACATCATAAACCCTTCTGAAAGATTCTTTTTGATTGCTGAATAACCTATTGTTTGATGACAGTAATAACACAATACTACAGTATTATTAAACAACTAGCTGAAGATGCTGATTTATGCTCAGTCAAAGTAGTATGTAGGATGAAGTCTTTAAACGTTCCCTGTCAGGTCAACAAGTGCACAGCCAATTCTGCATCACAAACCATTTCAAAATCTGTGTCTATGTGACACCATGTGGTTAAATAACAGCCCAGAGGCAAGATGGACGGATCAACTTCAGCCAACCAGTTAATCATTTCCCTCATTATTCTGGGCGATCCACAGAAGACCAGATTTGAAATAGCTCATCATGGTTAATTGGCAGCACACCTGGTGATGTGACAGGTGACCCCTCAGCGGAGTACCTGGCTCCTGAGGGCCTCCAGACGTCCCTGTTTCTCCTCCTCTTCCTCCTGTCTCAGGAGGGCTTGTGTCTCTCTGTCCTTCCTTCGCTGCAGCAGGACGGCCTCCCGGAACTGAACCCTGAGCAGGACATGCCTCACCCATCATGCTTCTGCCAACCACTCTCAAAAATTATGAAGACTAACACAGTATTACAAGCAGCCTTTATATTATTGTTATGAAATACAGACAGTAGTAATACTTCTACTTATTAACAACAGAGTAAATGTTCTGCCCTCCGAAGGCGTTTATAAACACCTACTGCAACTACAACTTCTGCTACTAATACCACTTACAGCGGGTACTACTACTACTACCACTACTAATCATTATAATCATAATAATAAAGAATGCACATCGTGATTAGAGAACACTCATACCTATGGTCAATTAGGAGATAAACCTACAGTTTTTTTCGAACACAAGGTATTTATCGTAAGATAGATACCTGGAAGTTTCACTTGAAACTGAGCTCTTGCGCAAGATTTCAAATGTAAATTTCCAGGTATCTAGCCTACAATAAATACCGAGTGCTCGAAAAAAAAAACTGTAGGTTTATGTCCATTCTACCATGACTCTTGTCAACACCCCTACGAAAATACTTATGGCCCCTTTTTTTATAGCAAAATTCGCCAGCTAGCGAAGGAGCTAATTTGTAGCATCAATGCGCACTTAACAGACCAAGCAGCCGCCCCCATCACGCGCCACGCCCCTGTCCGCGATTTGTTCAATGCAGTATTGTAACCTAAGCGATGCTGTCAGCTATTTCATTTATATTAATGTGTAATGTGAATATAGGCCACTAGATGGCAGTATTTACCTTTTTTTTGTTAAGCTCAGACTGGAGTCATGTTTAGACATGTCCTGGACATGTCTGGGGCAAGTCTCAGAAAGTTAAAAAAAAGAGGTCTAAATGTGGGTGGGGTCTGCAAAAGAGTATATAAGGAAAAGAATTGAGACAGTAAAGTAGTAGGAGAAATTGCAAGAAGATGACCAGACCTGCCATTCTATTCAAGACCTGTGACGTTTCTTTTGTGGATTTCTTTGCCTGTGTTTGAGCATTTTCATTATCCAGGACATCACCAAGCCACCCCACAAAAAGGGACTGTAAATATTTCTTTTTTTTTCCCTATTCAATCTTGGTCAGTTTAGTTAGTTATTGTCTTTGTTAAAAATTAAATGTGTTTTAGTTGTTAAAACTGTGTTTGTCATCCCTTGCTGTTGCTGTTGTGTTATAAATGTAATAACAAATTGGGGCCATAACAAATTGGGGGCTCGTCCGGGTAGACCATTTTGTGAGTAATTTATTGAAAATCTAACATTTCAAATTGTGAAATTGTTTTTGTGAATTTTCATACATATATATTGACAACAGCAATGGATGATTTCTTGGCATCACCAACCGTAGGGGTTTTGAAGTCTTTTAAAAAGACAGAACTGCTAGAAATTTGCAGACATTTAGAGCTGACAGAGGTGAAACCAGCCATGCGAAAAGCAAGACTGGCTCGAGAGATAGTTGAATATTACATTGATGAAAATGTGTTTGCACCAGGAGATCTGGAACAGTTTCCAGTGGAAAATCCAAATATAGAAATGGAACTTAAATTAAAAATGCTAGAGATCGAAAGGGAGGAAAGAGAAAAAGAAAGGGAGGAAAAAGAAAAGCAAAGAGAATTTGAGAGGGAAGAAAAAGGAAAACAAAGGCAGTTTGAGTTAGAAAAATTAGCAAGAGAAGAGAAAATAGAGAGGGAGGAAAGAGAAAAAGAAAGGGAGGAAAGAGAAAAACAAAGAGAATTTGAGAGAGAGAAAGAGGAAAGAGCAGAAAGAGAGAGACAGAGACAGAGAGATTTTGAATTAGGGAAACTCGATAGAGAAGAAAGACGCCAAATGGAGCAAGTAAAAATTAAAATGGAAACTAAAAATATATTTTGTGCCAGTCAGGAGGTAAAACTGGTGCCTCCATTTTCGGAAAAGGATGTTGACAACTATTTCCAGTGTTTTGAAAAGGTAGCAAAGAGTTGCCAGTGGCCAAAGGAACACTGGCCTCTGATGTTGCAAACTGTCCTCAAGGGTAAAGCGCAACAAGCCTATTCAGCTTTGTCTGCAGATGATTCCTCTGATTATGAGGTTGTCAAAAAGGTTATTTTGAGAGCTTATGAGTTGGTTCCAGAGGCTTACCGACAGAAATTCAGAAGTCTGAAGAAATCTGAAAATCAGACTTATGTTGAATTTGCTAATGAAAAGCAGGTTTGCTTTGAGCGCTGGTGTACTTCTATGGAGGTCAAGGATGATTTCAACTCACTAAAAGAGATGGTGTTAGTTGAAGAATTCAAGAACTGTGTTAAAGATGATGTTAAGACCTACCTTAATGAGAAGCAAGCACTGAATTTGCAATCAGCTGCCAAATTTGCAGATGAATATGTTCTCACACATAAGTCCAAATTTCAGTCTAGCAGTAATAATAGATGGTCCCAATTTCAGAAAAAGGGTTATGGTGATACCCAAGATTCCTCACCCAAAGACAAAGACAAATCTGGTGATGGTGCTCAGAAATCCAGTAACAGGTCTGATCAAAGTGTGAAAGCTGACAGTGACAAAAGTGGTTTGCAGTTATTGCAAGAAATCTGGTCATGTTACAACTAACTGTTGGTTCCTTAAAGCTAAGAAAGAAAAAGAAAAGGATACCAAACCAAATGCCTTTGTGAAAACAAGGTTAGAAACCCCTGTAGTAGATAACCAATCTGCTAAATTGCCTGCTTCTTGTGGGGCTAAAAAGCCTAATACAGCTGACTTTGTGAGGGAGGAATTTCTTCCATTTGTGTCAGAGGGATTTGTGGCTCTGAATGAGCATACTACTCCTGTCCCCATATATATCCTAAGGGATACCGGAGCTTCTCAGTCACTTTTGTTGATGGACTCCTTGGAGTTACGTGATGAGACCGCTTCAGGGGATTTCATACTTGTACAAGGTATCGAAGGGAGGACTGTATCTGTACCCCTGCGCTCTATATTCTTGAAGTCAGATTTAGTTACAGGACAGGTAAAGGTGGGACTTATGTCAAGCCTACCTATAAAGGGTGTTTCTCTGTTGCTAGGCAATGACCTGGCTGGGGGCAAAGTAGTTCCCCCTGTACATCTTACTTCACAGCCGAGCACTGAAGATGGGGATGAGGACCAATCTCTGTATCCTTCTTGCGCAGTGACTCGTGCTATGGCCAAGAAGGCTAAAGAAGAAGATGATGTGGTGCCGTCCAGTACATTGAATAGTCAGGACTCAGGTGGTTCGCCTCATGACTCTGATTGGCCTACTATGGTTTCTCCGTTTGAGGACTTATCAGATACTTTTATCAGTTCTCTATTCAGCCAGCCGGATGGGTCTGGTGATTCTGATGTGTCTGGAGACTTGTCTCTGTCCAGAAAGCGGTTGATTGAGGAGCAAACTAATGATCCTGAAATTTGTGTCCTAAAGAAGAGAGCCCTTCCTGATAAAGAAATAGACGCAGTTCCAGTTGGGTATTATCTCAAGGATGGTGTGTTGATGCGGAAGTGGCGCCCACCTGATATCCCTGCCAATGCAGATTGGGCAGTGGTCAGGCAAATTGTTGTTCCGAAGGTCTATAGGAATGAGATCTTAACAATGGCTCATAGTTTACCTTTAGGAGGTCATCTTGGTGTTAACAAGACTGTTGATAAGATCATGAAACACTTCTTTTGGCCTGGGCTTCGGAAAGACATTTCCAACTTTTGCAAAACCTGTCACACTTGTCAGGTAGTTGGAAAACACCAGTTAGACCCACCTGTTGCTCCATTGCAGCCTATCCCAGCATTTGGGGAGCCATTCTCTAGGGTCATTGTTGATTGCGTTGGTCCATTACCCAAGACTAGATCTGGAAATCAGTACTTGTTGACAATCATGTGTGCATCTACCAGATTCCCCGAAGCCATACCTCTACGTAACATCAAGGCAACTGCAATCTCGAAGGCTTTGATAAAGTTCTTCACGTTGTTTGGTCTTCCCAGGGAAATTCAGTCAGACCAAGGTAGCAATTTCACTTCAGGATTGTTTCAGCAGGTTGTGTATGAACTAGGTGCAAAACAGATTCTTTCTAGTGCCTATCATCCAGAAAGTCAGGGTGCCTTAGAGCGGTTTCATTCCACTCTCAAGACAATGATGAGGACTTATTGTTATGACCATGAGAAAGACTGGGATGAAGGGGTTCATTTGCTGTTGTTTGCAGCTAGAGAAGCAGTGCAAGAGTCTACTGGATTCAGTCCATTTGAGCTAGTGTTTGGTTATGAAGTGAGAGGACCTTTGCTATTATTGAGTGAACAATGGCAAGAGGAAGAGCCGCAAATCAGTCTGTTAGACTATGTTAGCAAGTTCAAGGAAAGATTGCGTGCAGCTTGTGACCTTGCCAAAGAGAACTTGAAATCAAGTCAGGGAAAAATGAAAACTTGGTATGATCATAAGGCTAGAAGCCGTGAGTTTAAACCAGGAGACAAGGTCCTTGTGTTGTTTCCCTTGCAGTCCAATCCATTGCAGGCTAGATTTCATGGTCCTTATGAAATTCTGACAAAACTCAATGATCTCAATTACATTGTGAAGACTCCAGATAGGAGAAAACCAAAACAATTGTGTCATATTAACATGCTAAAGCCTTATCATGACAGAAATGCTAGGGTTGCAGCTGTCACTTCAGATTCTCCAATGGTCGAAACGTGTGAAGATGAGGGGGAGTTTCAAGATGATGAACCAAGAATTAAAGCTGAAGATCTTTCATGTAAATTGTCAAACACTGAAGTGTTGCAAAATCTTGATGTAAAACTCCAGCACTTAGAACCTTAACAGAGAGATCAGTTTGAAAGGTTGATCAAGAAATATGAGGATTTGTTTCCTGATGTTCCAAAGAGAGTTACTATAGCCTCTCATGATGTAGATGTTGGTGATGCCAAACCAATAAAACAGCATCCATACCGGATGAATCCTGAAAAGAGAAAGATTGCTGAGAAAGAGGTTGAGTACATGTTAAAACATGATATTATCAGACCCTCCAACTCCGATTGGAGTTCACCCTGTGTGCTAGTTCCAAAACCTGATGGAAGTACTAGATTCTGTACAGATTATCGCAAAGTCAATGCTGTAACTAGAACTGATGTGTTTCCAATACCTAGGATTGATGATTGTATTGATAGTGTAGGGCAAGCAAAGTTTCTGACCAAGATTGATTTATTGAAGGGTTATTGGTGTGTGCCTTTAACTGAGAGGGCCAAGAGCATCTCTGCTTTTGCCACACCATCTGGATTGTACCAGTATGAAGTCCTACCCTTTGGCATGAAAAATGCCCCAGCCACGTTCCAAAGGATGATACAGTCTACAATCGCCAGATTGCCACACACGGGTGCATACATCGATGACCTGATCACATGGAGTGACTCCTGGGAAGAACATCTAAAAGATGTAGAGACGTTGTTCCAGCGCCTGACCCAGGCTAACCTGACTGTTAACCTGAACAAGAGTGACTTTGGTTGTGCTACTGTCACCTATCTTGGCTACGTCATAGGCCAGGGTAAGGTGGCACCCATAAATGCTAAAGTCCAAGCCATCATGGACTTTCCAGTTCCTGACAACAAAAAAGCTTTGCGCCGCTTCCTTGGAATGATCGGGTACTACCGCAAGTTCTGCAAGAACTTTGCTGAGATTGCTCTCAGTCTAACTAACCAACTGAAGAAAGGCGTAAAGTTCACCTGGGATGATGCATGCCAGAGAGCCTTCGATCGCCTGAAGTCTCTGCTGTGTCACTTCCCCGTGCTCAAATCTCCTGACTTCAACAAACCGTTCTCCATCGCGGTCGATGCTAGCGACCAAGCTTGTGGATCTGTGCTCCTGCAGAGAAGTGACTCTGATGACATTGAGCATCCCGTGGCATACTTCTCCAGGAAGTTCAATCGCCACCAAAGGAACTATTCCACAATAGAGAAGGAACTGTTGGCTCTGGTCCTTTCTTTACAACACTTTGAGGTTTATGTTTGTACAGGACAAAAGCCAATGATTGTGTACACTGACCACAATCCGTTAATGTTTTTGAGTAAGATGAAAAACAAGAATCGGAGATTGTTGAATTGGAGTTTGATTTTACAGGAGTTTGACTTGGAAATTAAGCATGTGAAGGGTACAGACAATGTAATTGCTGATTGCTTATCCCGTGTTTGAATGTGTATATATATATCATGTGTTTGAATATTGTATGATATGTATATATAGACAAGTGTTCACTTAACCATTTTGTATTGAAAAGAAAAATTTTGCCTTTATGAGTCAAAATTTTTCCCTTTTGGAATGGAGGTGTAATGTGAATATAGGCCACTAGATGGCAGTATTTACCTTTTTTTTGTTAAGCTCAGACTGGAGTCATGTTTAGACATGTCCTGGACATGTCTGGGGCAAGTCTCAGAAAGTTAAAAAAAAGAGGTCTAAATGTGGGTGGAGTCTGCAAAAGAGTATATAAGGAAAAGAATTGAGACAGTAAAGTAGTAGGAGAAATTGCAAGAAGATGACCAGACCTGCCATTCTATTCAAGACCTGTGACGTTTCTTTTGTGGATTTCTTTGCCTGTGTTTGAGCATTTTCATTATCCAGGACATCACCAAGCCACCCCACAAAAAGGGACTGTAAATATTTCTTTTTTTTTTCCCTATTCAATCTTGGTCAGTTTAGTTAGTTATTGTCTTTGTTAAAAATTAAATGTGTTTTAGTTGTTAAAACTGTGTTTGTCATCCCTTGCTGTTGCTGTTGTGTTATAAATGTAATAACAAATTGGGGCCATAACAAATGCCAGTTATCAAGCTATATACTCGCGGTTCAACTCGTGCCGAGTTTGTTGGCGAAATAATGGCTATTCGCTGATCATCTTCTGCATTATATGCACCAAATACCTGTTAGCTAAGTAGGCTAGGCTAGCGAACTAGCTAGCAAACTAACGTTAGCTCGCTTGCTAATCAGAAAGCCTTTCATTTCATTGGGCCGTTTCACTGTATTTCCACAAATGAAACCCCGAATAAAATTGATGTCATCTCAAATTAAAGTAAATGGCGTTCATCTTTTGTGACAATGACATTAATGCGCCGTGAAACGGCCTGTGATGAAGCATAAGCCAACGTGTTTATCGGTGAATAGACACCTGGGGCCGGTTGCATAAAATTAGACCCAGTCTAAGACTTAAATGTAATGTAAATATAATGTAATGTAAGTCCAACTTACTACAGACACTTAAATAAGCCTGTTGCATAAAACCTGTCTGTGAGTGACTTATTTAAGACTAACTTAGATAGCCTGTCGCGCTATGTATCATGGGTAAGACACTTAACCGAGAAGAAAAACATGGTGGACACAACAGCGACCCTTGGTGGCAGCGGGAGATCACCGCACTTAAGCGCAACAGAAAATCTTTGCTTGCTGGAGGAATATAATGCCAAAAAAGTCTTCTTTTCAATGGTTTTAATCAAGCGAACGGAAATTTGACAGGTCATCAGGTTAGGGGAGAAAATCACAGAAATGGCGAACAGTATCAACGGTCGGAGAACCATAAAAGATGTTCAAAAAAACGATTTAAAAATATGATGTAAGAATCAAAAGCCGCTTTCACACTGGACGTGAAACAAATTTTTCTCATGACAGATTACATTCAAAGGCAATGCAAAGACGCAATACATGCGTGTATTCTCACCTTGCATTGACTTTGAATGTAGGCTAATCTATCGTGAGAAAAATTCATTTCGTGTCCGGTGTGAAAGCAGGTAAGACTAAGGTAAGGAAATATGGAAGAGAAAAAAATCCAGCCACCGGAGGGAGGACCCCTCCAAAACTACAAAAAAAAGTAAATAAATGAATAAATAAATAATGAAAAAGAGCTGATAATCCTGTTTCCAATGTAAAATATTTTTTGTCCTTTTTTCAACCCGCGACCTTCTTCCTGCGAGGCAACAGTGCTAACCACTGTGCCGCCCGTGAATCAGCACTGTTCTGGTGATGTTGCTTTGGTCTGAATCTGTGAGATAACCACGCCCATTCATTTGAATATAACAGATGGAAATAAAAAGAGCTGGGAAATAAATGTGGCATTCGGAAGTACAAGCCCTTTGAAATAAAATAAATGCGGAATTATGAAATAAAAGTCATATGAAATAAATAAAAGTAGTCCTTTGAAAAACGACATTTTGAAATAAAAACCTATTTATATATTTATTGGCTCATTTTTTATTTCAGGATTTATTTCATAGCTATTTTTATTTAATTCATTAGCATATGTATTTATTTATTTATTTAATATTAACGCAAATAACCCAGAAAATTATCACATTACAGCAGAGCAGCGCTGGATGAACCCAATGAGAATGGAGGATAAGACATATGTATACTGAGAGAGCCAAAAATCTCATTCCTGAAGACCTTCGCCTGATCTCAGGAGACCAGCCGTTCTCTGGAGTGGACACTCACCTCTCCTTGTCTCTTCTTGCTTGTTCAATCATCTGAGCCCTCAGGTCCTCCAGACGCTGCAGGTCCTTCTTCTCTTGTTCTTCTCTTCTTCTTTGTTTATCACTGTTGAATTGTTTAACCTGCAGGATGATGAAGTTTCTCCTGAATTGTTGACAGAACACTGCATAATTTGCAGTAAGAATTTAGCATTCCAATGTTTTTGAAAAAAATTGCCATCATGAGTACTCTGTGAAGGTTCCATATTCTACAGGCAAGTTGACCCTGCCAAGATAGAGAGGTTTACTGACGTTTTAGCAAAAAGCTCTTGAAAAATATCTCTAGTACTAGGACATTTGCTACCTATAATTCCCTCCCTATTGAAGGGAGGCCATTTTAAGACAACAGCGGAGGGCAAAGCATCTCAAGGGAGTTCGGAGATTGGACATGAATTCAGTAGATGTTGGAGGGGGTTCTCCAGGCTATGTGCAGAAACTCTTCCCTTCAATTTGCATTAATGAAACCATAAAAACGAGTTAACTGAATTCAGGGAACAACTTTTATCTCATGGCCACGCATTAACTAAATTGTGGAAAGGAGTTATAGCTTGTGACCATGAGTTAACTAAATTGTGGGAGCGAGTTAATTAAATGCGGGAATGAGTTATATCTAGCAGACTCAAATGAACTAAATTGTGGCAATGAGTTATATTTGGTGGCCACAAAATATGTTTTTTTTTTTTTTAAATGTCATTGCACTTCCTGAGCCTCGTAGAGTCAGATCCACTTTCACTCATAAAATTAAGTTGGTCAGAAATAACATTAAATATCTAGTCTTACGCCTAATTTATAGTCGTCCAACTCCTTCAAAGCGCAGATACACGGAGCCCCTCTCCGACGTCGCAAACCCTCTCCAGCACGCTCTTGGACGCATGACGGACACCTCCCAAATTTTCAAACTATCCGTCAAAACGACGTAGAGTCCACAGATAGCGCAAGCCTGTGATTGGTCAGCTAACTACATCATTCCCGGAATGCCGCTGAGACATCATGAAATAGTACAAAGGTCTCCCAAACTCTATGCCCCCTACTGTCCTAGCGGGGAATTGCTTTGCAATGCCTATTAACCAACAGAGAAGTCTGAAAGGTCCACATCTCCGTCAATACAACTGCGTGTCTGCGCATTGACGGAGTTGAACGACTATAAATTAGGCTTTAATGTTGTCTGCAATGAGATACAAGTAAAAGTGAATTTAGAAATCACTGCTGTCTGTTTTAATGTGCATTTTCCATACCGTGCCACCTTTATCTGAGTTGGATTGTACTAAATCATACCTCAAAAAATGGCTATTCTTGTCTGAACTGGGAATAATATACTCTAATCTCATCTTGAAGTGGCACAGCATGAGTGAGCTGAGGAGAACGGAAGCTGTTTGGGAAAATGATATTTGCAGCGAGCAAAGAAGCCATAAACTCATAAAACAGAAGCAGTCCTCATGGCCTTCGGAGAAAGATGAAGACAAAGTGAACTTCTGTGCACTCCAAGAGCATCGCATCACCTCCAACTGCACAAAAATGGCATTGAGTGAGGGCAATGCATTTGTTTGCAAATGAGATAATGTTTCATTGTCAGCCAGAGTATTATTTTATAAAATCTATTTTAGCCTGTACGCTGCCATTAATCTACCTTCACCTGCAATTTCTCCCCATTACTGGCAGACCCAAAGGAACAGCTCTTAATTAAGAGCCGGGGAAAACTAACCTGCAACAACAGTGAGGATGCTGGGGGGTGGGGGGGGGGACCGTTACCCAGCCCGCTTTTCAAGATAAACATGAGAGAGCAAGGTCTCACCCTCCCTTCTATCGAGCCAAATAAACAATTTGTCAAGTTAATGTATCCTGCCATGCAGAAACCATTCTCATTCCTAACAGCTATTTGGAAATTACTGAAGGCTGCCGGTGCTAAAGGTCCTCTCTGAGGTGAAGGACTATGACTGTAGGGTTATGGCACGCTGACATAACAGTACAAAATTATAGTATCATACAGTTTACTGCACATTGGCTTTGAATTAGATAACCACTCATCATATTTCGTGGGAATGACAATGGAAAATTTTGTGATCGCTTGGGTGAACCCAAAAATGAGAATGTTTTGAAGAGTGGTCATTGCCTATTCTTGCTTCCATTAGGATGAAGGCAGAGGCGTATAAATGAACAGAAGATGATTTCTCTGTCAAATTACTGAGGGCTGATAGGCAAAAACACAGTTCAGTTAGATCAGCGTACAGTTGTCAGGGGGAGCACTTATTTCGTTCCTGAAGGAGTACAGTTCAATCGCTGCATTCATGAGTAATAAACGGTTAACCATAGAAAAATTCACTAAAATGGCCAGCTAGTATCTAAAGTCAAATTAGGTTTATAGATGTTTTCCCAAACTTGTTGTTTTGCAATTTTAAAAAATCACCTTGCGTTCGGATTGCTGAACCTGTAAGAACATCGATATCAACATATTTTTACAAATTTTGAACAATGCTATGCAATCAAACCAGTAAAACTACATAGCCAGGCTGAGGGTTGTTATGATACAATTTGAAATAATATTTTTACCATTGTATGAGCATCATAAAATGGCTTCTGCAGTTAGGATGCGGAGTCCTCACACTTTACAATAATATATAGTTCTCTGACTTAGCACAAAATTTGATTGTATAAGAACGCAATTATGCCTCGTGGCCCACCCTCAGGCCAAAATGCAATAAAAGCTGAAACCTGTCTCCACAGGCGACTATGACACCGTGTGTGAATTCTCTCCTGAACGCCTCTTTTTAAGCTCTCCTGGGGCCACTGGGGGAATCAGAGGCTTAGCTGCAGTCTTTTATAAGCAGTGTAAATTCAGACAGCGGACAGTCAATCAGTTCTCTCTGTAGTGTGCTTTAGTCCAGAGACCACCTAAATTACATAAGAACTTTCATTTAAGATTTTTCATCTCTCTCCTTCATTCTGCCTCATGAGGGCAAACTCCAAATTTTGGGGGATTTTAAGTGTCACATTTGTTGGGCTTCTGAGCCATTGGTCTTGTTAACTCTTGCAGTAGGTAAATATAGAAATATTCCCTTCCAAGTTGCTACAACTGTCACTCAATACTGATAGTAGCACAGGGGACAGGTAATCACTTAGAAAAATCAGGCACAATTTGCTCCTTCCGGTGTTCTTAATTCACCTCTCTTATATTCTACACACACCATACATTCCAATGCCAAAACAAGGCTTGACAAACAAAACTAATGGCTGCGTCGCGATCAGGGTCTCACAGTCGCGTCCCACAGTGTATTGGGGATACTAGATTGAAAAATAAGATCAGCGTGCATTGTTTTCCGAAAGATTATCTTCGAAAGGAGAGATGAAGGGCCGGAACTGCAGTGGTGTTATGATAGCAATACGTATTTCCAGTGGTTCTAACTTGCAATCAAGCCGTTTATTCAGCCAACTGACTGATCAAAACCAAAATGTGGCCAATAATGATTAAGAAGCGATAATGAGAAACAGACATACCTAACCAGGCTGCTGTATTAGATTGAAAGAGTGTCAGTACTCTGAATAGAATTTTTACATCGCCTATCATTAAAAAGATTCCTTAAAAATAAACTATTTTATGATGGCCTTGGTTTTTAAGCGTTTCAAAATATACATGAAGTAGGGCTGGGCGATATATCGATATTATATCGATATCGTGATTCAAAGTAAAATATCGTCACAGATTTTGACTATCGTAACATCGTGATATGAAATAAGTGTTGGCTTTTCTGGTTTTAAAAGCTGAATTACAGTAATGGGTTGCATTTTTCTGCACTTGCAAGACTTTTGAAGCTGTTGCCTGCACCTGTTTCATCGTTATGTCAACATTACTAATAAATGGTTATAGAAAATATTATTGTGTACATATTTAGCAAAAGCGGCAACATTTGTCCAGATGATATCGGCAAAATATCGATATCGAGGTATTCGGTAACCGATATCGAGATATTAGATTTTGTCCATATTGCCCAGCCCTAACATGAAGCAGAAAAAATTTGAAAAGCATGTCGAACGTGAAAGTGAGAAATTATTTTTGCAATGCACGCAATTGACAAAGGCAGCGAAGACTTGCTTGGAGCATTGCTTATTTGATAATTGAACAAGATTTCAAATAAAGTTATTAATGGCTGTTTATTTTGGTTGATTTTGAGTGTGTAAAATAGTCAAAAGTGAAGGTGGAAAACATTTTGTTTAACATATCGAATGTGACGAGTAGAAATTGTAATTGCATTAGCACGCAGCGCGACCAAATGAAAAACTGGAAATAATCTTGCAAACACATTCAAGTAAATTATGTGCTGAAAAAAGCAAAGTTAAGGTCTGCAAAATCATCATCATCTACCCAACAACTGCTCTCACCCCCTTCTCATTTGCTTTGCTCAATTTGCATTAAAACACTTGATTCGCTCAATTAACGATTTAAATTGGTCGACAGTCTGATTTATTTGAATATGTTTTGTTTACTACATTTTGAAATTTAAATGACCATGAAACATGACAAATTTTCCTGAATCTGTTAGATTCTTTTCTGGTTTTACATTCTGCTGTGCTGCATGCAAATGCATTAACAATTTACATGAAGTTCTATACGCGTAAACAAAATGTTTTCCACCTTCACTGTTGGCTATTAGATGCTCAAAAGTAACCAAAATCAAGAGCTATGAATTATTTTATTTTAAATTAATCTTGTTCAATTATCAAATAAAAAAGCAACAAATTTGCGGCACAGATTCGCCTGAAATTGTTTGCCAAATCTTCGCTGTATTTGCATGTATCTTGCGTGCAATGTGAAAATATAATTTCTCTCACTTTCACTTTCGAGATGCTTCACAAAATGTTTTCCACTTTGTGTATGTTTTCAAACACTTAAAAACCAAGGCCATCTTGAAATGGTTTGTTTTTAAGAAATCAAGATAAATGATATATAAAAATTCTACGAGAGGTGGAATTCGGAGGTCTGCTATTTATTCAGATTATTAACATTCTTTCAATATAACACAGCAGCCTGGTTAGGTCTGTCTGCTTCTCGTGATCTCTTCTTAGTCATTATTGGCCACATTTTGGTTTTGATCAGTCAATTGGCTGAATAAACGGCTCGATTACAAGTTAGGCAAAGTACCCGGGAATTGATTTAAGGTGAGCTAATTATGCCAAAGCAATGGAGGCTGTCCAACCTCGCTGGTAATTAGCGGACTTAAAATCAGTTTTCTTCCCGGAAGCATTTCAGATGACCGCATTAGGTATGTGTCATAGAAAATGAAATAAGCAAGCCAGTCTGTCTGCCTCATAGAGGCAGTTACATTTAGTGTGCTCGTGATAACAGCGATTCCGTATATCGTGCAGCCCTACGTTTGAACTAGCAACGGTTTGTATTGATCGCTTTCATGTCATGAGTTGGGCTGTGGGAATAGTGCTATAGTTACGTGATGAAGGAAAATCTGTAATAACTGCAAAATCTCGGTTCTCTACTACGGGAAGCTACACCTGACCTTTTCAGCTATCAGTAATTCAAGTGGTCTGAGAAAAAATGTTAAATATCCGTATGACAAATACGAACAAAGAAAATCCAGAATGTGGAAATCTCTACGTCTAGCTACACTTCCAGTACCACCATTGTCAAAAACGGCATAATTTTTAAACAAGCAGAAAAAAAAACCAAAGACACAAGCGGAAAAGCAGTTAACCAGGGAGGTGGAGTTTAGCTGTAATGAGTGTAACCCGCATAAACTGGGCAAAAGTGTTTGGAAGATCTGCTGGCATGGTGCTTGTAAGTAGCTTGTTAGCATGCTTCTACATTAGCACTGGTCTGCACATTTATTTCGCTACAGTCCCCAGGCTCCAGTCATAATAATGTAGCAATCAGTCTTTAACAGTTTAGTTCAGGGCATGCAAGACTTTGAAACTTTAGCTCTAATAACTGATACATATATTTGATAGCTTGGCTTAGGTTATGAAAATAATAGTGTGCATAAAGCTAGATCAGTCAGTGGCTGATAGCAGCAGGGATGGGGATGTTTCCCGGTACACGGCATGTCTGACTTGCACGTTTCTGAGGGCACCATTAGGATATAAATGTGTGTATAAAATGTGAAAGAACTTATGCTGCCATCTCAAAGCTCAAGTCCAAAAGAACTGGAGCAGTTCTTTAATTTCAAATGAAAAACAGAATTTAGTGATTAGTCAATTCTCTTTAACCAAAATTAATTTGAAAACCTCTTTATGTCGGTAAAACAGCTTTAATGTCAGTTTCAACTTTATGTTGGTAAAACGTAATTTATAAATCATTTCATTCTGTTTTTATTTGCATCCAACAAATTGTCCCATTTTTCACGGAGTTGAGGTCAAAAGTATAGAAAGTTCTGGATAAGAGCGATAAGCGTTTTCTGACTCGTGGCTTATATCTGCAGGGAACAGCCCATGCTGGAGCGCTTACCCTCTCCCTCTGTGCTGCCCTCTGGACCTTCGCTCCCTCCCCCTCCCTCCTCAACCTCTCCTCCTCCTCCTCCCGTCTCCTGGACTCCATGGCGGCCTCAAGTCTCGCCACCGTCTCTTGCTGACTCCGCCACTGCTGCAGCTGGGGACACAACAGGCGCTCAGAGGAACCGGCGTCACCATCAGCAGCTGTCACTCAAAAACAGCATATTCAGGGATTGGTTCAGCATTGCAGCTGAGGTCACACTGTTAGTCGTCAAGTAAGCTTTGGCCACAAATGGAAAGTAACGGTGTGACGTGAGTTTGTATGTTGCATAAAGCATTATTTAATTTCCGGTTCCAGCGGTCCGCTGTCTATGGGAACAATAGCCATCTGGCAATGGCGGATCCCCCGGCTGTAGGTTGTGTAACCTACAGGTTGTGTGGACAGACGGACGGACCGAAACCCCCAAAAGGCACAACTAGACCATAAGGAGAGGCTCCATACCAAATTTGTTGTTTGTAAGTGGTATAGTTTTCAAGTTCGGGTCCTGAAACGATTTTATTACAGACGGACGGACGGACGGACACACTGATCGCTATATCTCCCCGCATTATATGCCGGGGGAATTTTATGACATTGCGACAGGCCTTGGTCAAAGCAAAAGTCCCATTTTGGTGTATTTAGGTGGCGCTAGAGAGCCATTTTGTCTGTTTGGTGAAGATTTTAGACATTGAAAAAATCCACTATGAATTAATTATAAAATTTGGTTTGTTTTTGAGCAAGTTTAAGGGGTCAAATTAAGGTTGGGAATAGTGTACGCATCGAAAGAAGGCAGTGAAAGTGGCTGGGGACCCCATCTTTGACGCCTCAAAAAATCCAAACCGTTCGACTTTTGAAAAACTTTTACAGTAATTTTCATCGACAGAGTGTGCTTTGTCACGTATTAGCATTTGGGGTCGATATGATGAACTGCCTCAAAGGAGTTTGCATTTGTTCGAAGGCAAATTTTGGCCAAATTTAGGGAAAAAAAGCAAATTTTGATATGCAAATTGCAGACTTCTTGTTCGATTTAGATAATGGGTGTTCATTGTTCATTTTTAGTTGAACAATATAGTGTTGGTTCCATCTCTCTACGACTTTCCTAACGGTCGTGGTGGCCGTCTAAGTGCCAGTGAAATGTGTCTTGGTGGCGCTAGAGAGCCATTTTGGTACCTGAGGGGATACTACCCCCAAAAGGCACAACCAGAGCATAAGGAGAAGCTCCATACCAAATTTGGTGTTTGTAAGTGGTATAGTTTTCAAGTTCGGGTCCGGAAACGATTTTATTACAGACGGACGGACACACTGATCGCTATATCTCCCCGCATTATATGCCGGGGGATAATAAAATACTGAAAATCAATAAAAATCAAGAAATTAAAAAATGCTTCTTCCAGGTAAATCCTAGAATGCTGAAATTTCAGGAGCATGTTCAATGAAGAAAGACAAAAGTTTTATACACTGCAACTTAAGGTGAATTCAGAAGTGCGTCACTCTATATTTTTCGAAAAATGAATATTCATAACATGTTAATATCTCAACAAATATTCATTCAAATGGTACCTTGCTTGGCGGTTTGTTTGTACACATGGAGCTTAAAAAGTATACCAAAGGACATTTTGATACGATAAACGGTTTGTCCACAGTAACAAATTATATAATATTGTACAACGTATTATGAACATAATATTGTTTATTTCAAAAAGTCTCAAATGGATTTTCACGAAATTAAGTCACAGTACAGGGCATGGTACAGCAATGATGTGTTTTTTTTCAGAATTTTATGACATTGCGACAGGCCTTGGTCAAAGCAAAAGTCCCATTTTGGTGTATTTAGGTGGCGCTAGAGAGCCATTTTGTCTGTTTGGTGAAGATTTTAGACATTGAAAAAATGTTGAAATCCACTATGAATTAACTATATAATTTGGCTAGTTTTTGAGCATGTTTAAGGGGTCAAATTAAGGTTGGGAATTGTGTACGCATCGAAAGAAGGCAGTGAAAGTGGCTGGGGACCCCATCTTTGACGCCTCAAAAAATCCAAACCGTTCCACTTTTGAAAAAGTTCTACAGTAATTTTCATCGACAGAGTGTGCTTTGTCATGTATTAGCATTTGTGGTCGATATGATGAACGGCCTCAAAGGAGTTCGCGTTTGTTCAAAGGCAAATTTTGGCCAAATTTAGGGAAAAAAGGAAATTTTGATATGCAAATTGCGGACTTCCTGTTCGATTTAGATAATGGATGTTGATTGTTTCTTTTTAGGCCTTGATGAGTTGAACAATATAGTGTTGGTTCCATCTCTCTACGACTTTCCTAACGGTCGTGGTGGCCGTCTAAGTGCCAGTGAAATGTGTCTTGGTGGCGCTATAGAGCCATTTTGGTACCTAAGGAGATAACCCCCAAAAGGCACAACTAGACCATAAGGAGAAGCTCCATACCAAATTTGGTGTTTGTAAGTGGTATAGTTTTCGAGTTCTGGTCCGGAAACGATTTTATTACAGACGGACGGACGGACAGTTGGACGGACGGACACACTGATCGCTATATCCCCCCGCATTATATGCCGGGGGGATAAAAATGAATGGGGCATTCGAAAATCGGCAAAAATGAAGTCCATAATTAAACTAGACGGCACTCGATAGAGGGCATACCTCCGCCGCACCATATAGCCGTTCTTTTGGTCACAGAATGTTCCAAATCACTCTTCCTTGGACTATCACCTATCATCCTGCCAAATTTCACGCCAAACCACGCATAACATTTTGATTGATCCAGTCAGAAATATCACACAGACCTACGTTATATAGATACAGTAGGGTGCAAAAATTTGGGCACCCCTGGTTTAAATGTCTGCTACAATTTATCTCCAAGTGATTGGAAGCAAACCTGAACACTAAATGCAACAAAGTTAAAAATGACACATTTTATCACATTTTAAGGCAAGAATAATTTTTATTTTTAACTTTTTACAGTTTCAAAATAATAAAACAAGGAAAAAGACCTTGTACATAAGTTGGGGAACCCTGTCAGCTAGTACTTTGTAACTCCTCCTCCGGCAGCTCTAACAGCTTGCAAGCTCTTCCTGTAGCTGCTGAGATTCTTTTGATTTTTTTCTTTGGAATTTTTCCCCTTTCTTCCTGACAGAACACCTCTAGCTCAGAAATATTCTTCGGCCTTCTTGCATGCACGGCATGTTTGAGGTCTCTCTACAGATTTTCAATAATATTTAAGTCTGGGGACCGTGATGGCCATTCCAAAACCTTCATCCGTCTTTCCTGGAGGTACTTCATGGTGGATTTTGAGGTTTGTTTCGGGTCATCGCCTTGCTGGGATACCCATCGTCACTTCAATTTCTGGACTGAGCTTTGAACAGTAGCCTCTAGGATGTCTTGATGTTTGATGGAATCCATTCTCCCTTCCACCTGCACAATATTGCCTATGTCCCCAGCTGCTACACAACCCCAAAGCATCATGGATCCACCTCCATGCTTAACAGCTGGCAACGTGCTCTTCTCAACAAATGCGTCACCCTTTTTTCTCCAAACATACCTTCTTTGGTTGTGGCCAAAAAGTTCAATTTTGGTTTTGTCAGTCCAAAGCACATTGTTTCAAAAGGCTTAAGGTTTCTCAAGGTTTTCTTCTGCATACTTCAGGCGCTGAATTTTGTGTTGAGGTCATAGCAAAGGCTTCTCTCTTGCAACTTTGCCATGTAAGTCTTTGTTGTTTAAGGTTCGCTGAATTGTTGTCCCGTGAACAACTAGACTTGTGTCTGCTGCTCTTTTTTGCAGCTCTTTTGCAGTGATGAGTGGTTCTTCTGAGCATTTCTCACCAGATCTCAGGCCATTCCATCAGAAATTTTTCTTAGTCTTCCAGATCTTGCCTTTACTTCAATTGTTCCATTTATTTTCCATTTTCTTATGATGTTTCTGACAGTAGAAATGGGTAGTTTGAAATGTTGCAAGAGTTTTTTGTAGCCCTCTCCTTATTGGTGGAAGTGAATTATCTTGATTTTGACATCCTTGGACAACTGTTTAAAGGAACACAAGGTTTTTAACACCAGACACAACAGCCACCACAGTAGGAAGTATCTACTTCAGAAGGCATGGAGTTACTTCAGAATATATAGTTCAACCCTGGAATTATTTTCACCTGACTCATTGAAGCCCTAATGAGTAAATCACCTGGGTCTGGGCCTTAGTAATCATCTTCTGAAAAGGTAACAAAGAATAATCCAAAAGGGTTTTTAATCCAGGACTCACGGATCAAAGTAAAGAAACGTTATTTCGGCACGGGCAGCAATACACGAACGTTTCAGCCTACTATCTTTCTTCAGTGCGTTCAGCCATGAACCATGAGCCCATGAGGGCTGGATTCAACATTTTTTTGCTATACGTCTGCCCTGAACGTGCACCCGGTAAGAGACATTGTTACTTTTTCATAGAGTGCGCGCATTTTCACTTTATTAATCCAAAAGGGTTCCCAAACTTTTGCACAGGATCCTTTTTCCTTTAACATTTAAGAACTCAGAAAATGAGAATAAAAAGAAACCATGCTTTTGAATTTGCAAAAAGGTGTCATGTTAAACTTTGTAGCATTTAGCATTCAGGTTTGCTTTCAATGACTTGGAGATTAATTTTAACAGACATTTAAAGCAGGGGTGGCCACATTTTTGCACCCCACTGTACATTGTTTATTCTTCCAGATCCAGAATCTAGAATATGTTCCGGATCACTTCCAAAATTGAATCAACTCATCCTTGATCGATCACCTATCATCCTACCAAATTTCATGCCAATCCATTCATACCATTCATGCCATTAAATACACTAAACCTCTTCAAAAATGGAAGGCTTTGAAAGTAATATGGAACTACATCACCCACTAGTCACAGATGGTCAGTTTCCATGTTTGCAGTTCAATTAGTGTTCACGACTGCATATTGATTGCAACATGCATATTTTATGGACATGCAGTGTAACATTTTTTGCGTGGTCATGAAGATATGCTAAATACAAAATACATCCTCTTGGGCAACAATTTTACTCATGGACCTTATTTTTGCCGATTTTTGTATATCTTGTGCATTTTTCCCACAGACACAATCGATGGAGCCAGAAGTGAAAATATGCTGACAAAGGCACAAACAAATGGCAACAGAGCTGTGACACTATTGACAGGGACTAGATTCACAGGGAATTCATGTTTACTCCATCCATTCCAGGAGTTATTTTCTTGGCAAGACCAACTTCAAAGTATATTCTAGGCCGCAGGCTTTACATAAATGCACTTTTATCACCTGATTAATTCATCTCATTCTCCGACCCAGTATTGCTTTTGTAAGATGAAATACAATACGCAGAACTGTATTTCGGTCTTGTAGGAGTCTTCCAAAAATAACAGACAGAGTAGTGGAGGCCAGATGCCCTCAGTCCTGACCTCCCGCCCCGTGCCCCATCAACACCCTCCACCTCGCACACCTGAGCCCTTTCGCTCCAGAGCCAAAATTTAAACAGTCCGTGGCTGATCTCTGCAGATGTCGAGCGAGCGAATGACAGATTGGCGCACTGAGGCGTCTCCAAGAGCCTGATTCTCCAGTGGTGGTTTGATTTACAAACTCACTTAGTTCAATGCATTGTGCGTCCCTCCCTAAAAAGAGACGGTCCATCACAAATTCACACCAGGAACAAAAATCAATTCTGGCAATAAGCTCTGCAAAAAAAACACAGTTCTCTCTCAGTCAACAATTTAAATTTAGACACAGTCAGAGCTGAACAAAATTCAGTAAATCACAATGTTCACTGTTATCAGATTAAGGATGACAGCCCTGCAGCTGTCTGAAATTAGGGAGCTTGTTCTCTTAAAATATATAATTCATAGGGGACACTGGTAAGGCGTATGTGGCCTTTGGGTGAACTATTTTTTCCAAGACTTACAAATACTTGTCAAAAAGTTTGAAAGTAAAAACTACACAGATGTAGCAGCCCAGATTAACCCCCCACCAGACTACAGCCACAAATAATCAGGCCGCGGCCAAAATGTACCCCTTCAATATTATGTGACGGAATATGGGGGTGTTTATCCAGCCTGGAGGGGTATAAACTGGGCCGCCTACTTTCAACCCTGTTATACTCTGGGCTGGAGGTGCACTTTGGGCTGTTACACCAGTGTGTAAAGAGGTGTGAGTGGAGTAGCGCTAGTGTACGGGGCCTCAGTGTAATCATACCTCACCACTGCCTGTAATTAAACACTGCACAGGGCACCTCAGTGTAATCAGACCTCACCACTGCCTGTAATTAAACACTGCACAGGGCACCTCAGTGTAATCATACCTCACCACTGCCTGTAATTAAACACTACACAGGGCACCTCAGTGTAATCATACCTCACCACTGCCTGTAATTAAACACTGCACAGGGCACCTCAGTGTAATCATACCTCACCACTGCCTGTAATTAAACACTGCACAGGGAACCTCAGTGTAATCACACCTCACCACTGCCTGTAATTAAACACTGCACAGGGCACCTCAGTGTAATCATACCTCACCACTGCCTGTAATTAAACACTGCACAGGGCACCTCGGTGTAATCATACCTCACCACTGCCTGTAATTAAACACTGCACAGGGCACCTCAGTGTAATCAGACCTCACCACTGCCTGTAATTAAACACTGCACAGGGCACCTCAGTGTAATCATACCTCACCACTGCCTGTAATTAAACACTACACAGGGCACCTCAGTGTAATCATACCTCACCACTGCCTGTAATTAAACACTGCACAGGGAACCTCAGTGTAATCACACCTCACCACTGCCTGTAATTAAACACTGCACAGGGCAGCTCGGTGTAATCACACCTCACCACTGCCTGTAATTAAACACTGCACAGGGCACCTCAGTGTAATCATACCTCACCACTGCCTGTAATAAAACACTGCACAGGGCACCTCAGTGTAATCATACCTCACCACTGCCTGTAATTAAACACTGCACAGGGCACCTCAGTGTAATCATACCTCACCACTGCCTGTAATAAAACACTGCACAGGGCACCTCGGTGTAATCATACCTCACCACTGCCTGTAATTAAACACTGCACAGGGCACCTCAGTGTAATCACACCTCACCACTGCCTGTAATTAAACACTGCACAGGGCACCTCGGTGTAATCACACTTCACCACTGCCTGTAATTAAACACTGCACAGGGCACCTCGGTGTAATCATACCTCACCACTGCCTGTAATTAAACACTGCACAGGGCACCTCAGTGTAATCACACCTCACCACTGCCTGTAATTAAACACTGTACAGGGCACCTCGATGTAATCATACCTCACCACTGCCTGTAATAAAACACTGCACAGGGCACCTCAGTGTAATCATACCTCACCACTGCCTGTAATTAAACACTCCACAGGGCACCTCAGTGTAATCACATCTCACCATTGCCTGTAATTAAACACTGCACAGGGCACCTCAGTGTAATCATACCTCACCACTGCCTGTAATTAAACACTGCACAGGGCACCTCAGTGTAATCATACCTCACCACTGCCTGTAATTAAACACTGCACAGGGCACCTCGGTGTAATCATACCTCACCACTGCCTGTAATTAAACACAGCACAGGGCACCTCAGTGTAATCACACCTCACCGCTGCCTGTAATTAAACACTACACAGGGCACCTCAGTGTAATCATACCTCACCACTGCCTGTAATTAAACACTGCACAGGGCACCTCAGTGTAATCACACCTCACCACTGCCTGTAATTAAACACTGCACAGGGCACCTCGGTGTAATCACACCTCACCACTGCCTGTAATTAAACACTGCACAGGGCACCTCAGTGTAATCACACCTCACCACTGCCTGTAATTAAACACTGCACAGGGCACCTCAGTGTAATCACACCTCACCACTGCCTGTAATAAAACACTGCACAGGGCACCTCAGTGTAATCACACCTCACCGCTGCCTGTAATTAAACACTACACGGGGCACCTCAGTGTAATCATACCTCACCACTGCCTGTAATTAAACACTGCACAGGGCACCTCAGTGTCATCTTACCTCACCACTGCCTGTAATTAAACACTGCACAGGGCACCTCGGTGTAATCATACCTCACCACTGCCTGTAATTAAACACTGCACGGGGCACCTCAGTGTAATCATTCCTCACCACTGCCTGTAATTAAACACTGCACAGGGCACCTCGGTGTAATCACACCTGACCACTGCCTGTAATTAAACACTGTGCAGGGCACCTCGATGTAATCATACCTCACCACTGCCTGTAATTAAACACAGCACAGGGCACCTCAGTGTAATCACACCTCACCGCTGCCTGTAATTAAACACTACACAGGGCACCTCAGTGTAATCATACCTCACCACTGCCTGTAATTAAACACTGCACAGGGCACCTCGGTGTAATCACACCTCACCACTGCCTGTAATTAAACACTGCACAGGGCACCTCGGTGTAATCACACCTCACCACTGCCCGTAATTAAACACTGCACAGGACACCTCAGTGTAATCATACCTCACCACTGCCTGTAATTAAACACTGCACAGGGCACCTCGGTGGAATCACACCTCACCACTGCCTGTAATTAAACACTGCACAGGGCACCTCAGTGTAATCATACCTCACCACTGCCTGTAATTAAACACTGCACAGGGCACCTCGGTGTAATCATACCTCACCACTGCCTGTAATTAAACACTGCACAGGGCACCTCGGTGTAATCACACCTCACCGCTGCCTGTAATTAAACACTACACAGGGCACCTCAGTGTAATCATACCTCACCACTGCCTGTAATTAAACACTGCACAGGGCACCTCGGTGTAATCACACCTCACCACTGCCTGTAATTAAACACTGCACAGGGCACCTTGGTGTAATCACACCTCACCACTGCCTGTAATTAAACACTGCACAGGGCACCTCAGTGTAATCACACCTCACCACTGCCTGTAATTAAACACTGCACAGGGCACCTCGGTGTAATCACACCTCACCGCTGCCTGTAATTAAACTCTACACGGGGCACCTCAGTGTAATCATACCTCACCACTGCCTGTAATTAAACACTGCACAGGGCACCTCAGTGTCATCTTACCTCACCACTGCCTGTAATTAAACACTGCACAGGGCACCTCGGTGTAATCATACCTCACCACTGCCTGTAATTAAACACTGCACAGGGCACCTTGGTGTAATCACACCTCACCACTGCCTGTAATTAAACACTGCACAGGGCACCTCAGTGTAATCACACCTCACCACTGCCTGTAATTAAACACTGCACAGGGCACCTCAGTGTAATCATTCCTCACCACTGCCTGTAATTAAACACTGCACAGGGCATCACAGTGTAATCACACCTCACCACTGCCTGTAATTAAACACTGTACAGGGCACCTCGATGTAATCATACCTCACCACTGCCTGTAATTAAACACTGCACAGGGCACCTCGGTGTAATCATACCTCACCACTGCCTGTAATTAAACACTGCACAGGGCACCTCAGTGTAATCACACCTCACCGCTGCCTGTAATAAAACACTGCACAGGGCACCTCAGTGTAATCATACCTCACCCCTGCCTGTAATTAAACACTGCACAGGGCACCTCAGTGTAATCATACCTCACCACTGCCTGTAATTAAACACTGCACAGGGCACCTCAGTGTAATCATACCTCACCACTGCCTGTAATTAAACACTGCACAGGGCACCTCGGTGTAATCACACCTCACCACTGCCTGTAATTAAACACTGCACAGGGCACCTCAGTGTCATCATACCTCACCACTGCCTGTAATTATACACTGCACAGGGCACCTCAGTGTAATCATACCTCACCACTGCCTGTAATTAAACACTGCACAAGGCACCTCAGTGTAATCATACCTCACCACTGCCTGTAATTAAACACAATTAAACACAGCAGCAACCAAGACTAGCAGTCCTGGGGGATGGTAATATTATCACCTGTAATGTCAGCAAGGTCATTACAAACATTGTCACACAAAATGTGATCCAAAAGTTTCAGTCAGCTTGTGCCAAAAAGCATAACGATGGTTCTGGGCCAAATTTGGGACCCCCTGAAATGATGCAGCTCACCCTTGGACCTTCCCTCCCCAGCTGAAGCCCCCAGTCGCCCTGTAGTCTTTATTTCAACTGAAATATTTTGGTCGAAAACCAAAAGGACCACAGAGACAGAGAATCGGAGGAAAGGGATTAGCAACCGGATGGATCATCCATTGTGAATGATCCATAACTAGGCGAAAATAAAAAAAAAGGTTGATTGAAGAATTCAAGGGTTAAAAAGAAACACAGTTCAGGCATTCCAAACCAAAACTAATTCTTTTGAAAAGGCTGGATCTTCCAAATCCAGAGATGATCAGGTAAAGACTACGTAAATATGAGAATAAGAGGTAGTATTATAGTACAAAAGCATAAAAATGTTCTTGACATGCAAGTGACACACAGGGTTAGGGAAGACGAAGGGGTCGGTCGGAGGGCCTCAGGCCCGATTCGATCCCCGACCTTCTTACTGTGAGGCGACAGAGGTACCCAAAGCGCCACCCTGTAGCCTGTTCACTTTTTCATCCAGCAGTTTCCAATATTTGTTAGGATTTTTTTGCTGCATAAGAATTATTGAATATTCTCTTCCACTGAGCTTTTTATAGATTCAGCAAAAGGTAGCGAGGGGGGGGGGGGGGGGGGGTTGAAGATGAATGGTAATGAACCTTACTTCTCTCTTTCTGAGCAAAATAAACTGCATAAGAATTTAACCACATTTGCATTCTTATTATTTTTTTCCTTTTGTTAGATAGAGTGGCAGGATGCTACTGGGACTAGAGTTAGCAGGAAAAGGTCTCAAGTATTAAGCCGACACAATAAACGCAGAACTGCGGTGGGGAGATGCACTCGGAGTTGTTGCGGGGGGGTTGCTGATTCAGATGGGATCTTGAACCACAAGAATATTGAGCAAGTCTGCAAACCTGCATAAATAAGAGAGAGGGGTTTGGTCCATTAGTGTGGGGTTAGGCAGGCTGGTCCTTATTCTGAGCTGCTGTGCAGCATCTGACCTGTCACTGACGAGCAGATTTAATTACTGCGTCTGTTAGCCTCGTGGTCCTGCACTGTCACCTGTTCCACAAGAACTGTCCGTCCTGAGGTGAACTGCGGTTCTTGCGTAGGAAGTGCAGGTCTTGCCTGGGTACGCAGGTGAACTAGCTAGGCTGAACAATGTCCACGCCACACTAGCAAGCCACTTTACAGTGTAATCATACCTCACCACTGCCTGTAATTAAACACTGCACAGGGCACCTCAGTGTAATCATACCTCACCACTGCCTGCAATTAAACACTGCGCAGGGCACCTCAGTGTAATCATACCTCACCACTGCCTGTAATTAAACACTGCACAGGGCACCTGAGTGTAATCATACCTCACCACTGCCTGCAATTAAACACTGCACAGGGCACCACAGTGTAATCATACCTCACCACTGCCTGTAATTAAACACTGCACAGGGCACCTCAGTGTAATCATACCTCACCACTGCCTGTAATTAAACACTGCACAGGGCACCACAGTGTAATCATACCTCACCACTGCCTGTAATTAAACACTGCACAGGGCACCTCAGTGTAATCATACCTCACCACTGCCTGTAATTAAACACTGCACAGGGCACCTGAGTGTAATCATACCTCACCACTGCCTGTAATTAAACACTGCACAGGGCACCTGAGTGTAATCATACCTCACCACTGCCTGCAATTAAACACTGCACAGGGCACCACAGTGTAATCATACCTCACCACTGCCTGTAATTAAACACTGCACAGGGCACCTCAGTGTAATCATACCTCACCACTGCCTGTAATTAAACACTGCACAGGGCACCACAGTGTAATCATACCTCACCACTGCCTGTAATTAAACACTGCACAGGGCACCTCGGTGTAATCACACCTCACCACTGCCTGTAATTAAACACTGCACAGGGCACCTCAGTGTAATCATACCTCACCACTGCCTGTAATTAAACACTGCACAGGGCACCTCAGTGTAATCATACCTCACCACTGCCTGCAATTAAACACTGCACAGGGCACCACAGTGTAATCATACCTCACCACTGCCTGTAATTAAACACTGCACAGGGCACCTCAGTGTAATCACACCTCACCACTGCCTGTAATTAAACACTGCGCAGGGCACCTCAGTGTAATCACACCTCACCACTGCCTGTAATTAAACACTGCACAGGGCACCTCAGTGTAATCACACCTCACCACTGCCTGTAATTAAACACTTCACAGGGCACCTCGGTGTAATCACACCTCACCACTGCCCGTAATTAAACACTGCACAGGGCACCTCGGTGTAATCATACCTCACCACTGCCTGTAATTAAACACTGCACAGGGCACCTCAGTGTAATCATACCTCACCACTGCCTGTAATTAAACACTGCACAGGGCACCTCAGTGTAATCATACCTCACCACTGCCTGCAATTAAACACTGCACAGGGCACCACAGTGTAATCATACCTCACCACTGCCTGTAATTAAACACTGCACAGGGCACCTCGGTGTAATCACACCTCACCACTGCCTGTAATTAAACACTGCACAGGGCACCTCAGTGTAATCATATCTCACCACTGCCTGTAATTAAACACTGCACAGGGCACCTCAGTGTAATCATACCTCACCACTGCCTGCAATTAAACACTGCACAGGGCACCACAGTGTAATCATACCTCACCACTGCCTGTAATTAAACACTGCACAGGGCACCTTAGTGTAATCACACCTCACCACTGCCTGTAATTAAACACTGCGCAGGGCACCTCAGTGTAATCACACCTCACCACTGCCTGTAATTAAACACTGCACAGGGCACCTCAGTGTAATCACACCTCACCACTGCCTGTAATTAAACACTTCACAGGGCACCTCGGTGTAATCACACCTCACCACTGCCCGTAATTAAACACTGCACAGGGCACCTCAGTGTAATCATACCTCACCACCGCCTGTAATTAAACACTGCACAGGGCACCACAGTGTAATCATACCTCACCACTGCCTGTAATTAAACACTGCACAGGGCACCTCGGTGTAATCACACCTCACCACTGCCTGTAATTAAACACTGCACAGGGCACCTCAGTGTAATCATACCTCACCACTGCCTGTAATTAAACACTGCACAGGGCACCTCGGTGTAATCATACCTCACCACTGCCTGCAATTAAACACTGCACAGGGCACCTCAGTGTAATCATACCTCACCACTGCCTGCAATTAAACACTGCACAGGGCACCACAGTGTAATCATACCTCACCACTGCCTGCAATTAAACACTGCACAGGGCACCACAGTGTAATCATACCTCACCACTGCCTGTAATTAAACACTGCACAGGGCACCTCAGTGTAATCACACCTCACCACTGCCTGTAATTAAACACTGCGCAGGGCACCTCAGTGTAATCACACCTCACCACTGCCTGTAATTAAACACTGCACAGGGCACCTCAGTGTAATCACACCTCACCACTGCCTGTAATTAAACACTTCACAGGGCACCTCGGTGTAATCACACCTCACCACTGCCCGTAATTAAACACTGCGCAGGGCACCTCAGTGTAATCACACCTCACCACTGCCTGTAATTAAACACTGCACAGGGCACCTCAGTGTAATCACACCTCACCACTGCCTGTAATTAAACACTTCACAGGGCACCTCGGTGTAATCACACCTCACCACTGCCCGTAATTAAACACTGCACAGGGCACCTCGGTGTAATCATACCTCACCACTGCCTGTAATTAAACACTGCACAGGGCACCTCAGTGTAATCATACCTCACCACTGCCTGTAATTAAACACTGCACAGGGCACCTCAGTGTAATCATACCTCACCACTGCCTGCAATTAAACACTGCACAGGGCACCACAGTGTAATCATACCTCACCACTGCCTGTAATTAAACACTGCACAGGGCACCTCGGTGTAATCACACCTCACCACTGCCTGTAATTAAACACTGCACAGGGCACCTCAGTGTAATCATACCTCACCACTGCCTGTAATTAAACACTGCACAGGGCACCTCAGTGTAATCATACCTCACCACTGCCTGTAATTAAACACTTCACAGGGCACCTCAGTGTAATCACACCTCACCACTGCCTGTAATTAAACACTTCACAGGGCACCTCGGTGTAATCACACCTCACCACTGCCCGTAATTAAACACTGCACAGGGCACCTCGGTGTAATCACACCTCACCACTGCCCGTAATTAAACACTGCACAGGACACCTCAGTGTAATCATACCTCACCACTGCCTGTAATTAAACACTGCACAGGGCACCTCAGTGTAATCATACCTCACCACTACCTGTAATTAAACACTGCGCAGGGCACCTCAGTGTAATCACACCTCACCACTGCCTATAATTAAACACTGCACAGGGCACCTCGGTGTAATCACACCTCACCACTGCCCGTAATTAAACACTGCACAGGGCACCTCGGTGTAATCACACCTCACCACTGCCCGTAATTAAACACTGCACAGGACACCTCAGTGTAATCATACCTCACCACTGCCTGTAATTAAACACTGCACAGGGCACTTGGGTGTAATCACACCTCACCACTGCCTGTAATTAAACACTGCACAGGGCACCACTTTACACTCACACAATCTACACTAATTATTCAGTTGAATTGCGTGGCTCATTTGATTTTTTTTCCAGAACATATTGGATGTATCTTAGAAAAATAACTACCATTTCCTGTATACACTTTGTAATGTAATACACCTTCTTATAACTAAATTCTTTGCAATTCCAGTGTCCCAAACATATGTTTTTTAGCCTTGAAAAGGCAAATGTCAAATTCTCTGCTTAATAATTAAAATAATAAATAATTTAATAATAATAAAATAATAAAAAAACTTAATAATTTAAATTAAGTTTGTGCCCTTTAAACACAGTATGTTCAAATGGGTTATTAAGTTCATGCAGCGCTTAAAGACAGACCTGTTCAAATGCTTCCGTTTAGCTATAGGGAACAAACCTCAGCCTTAAGAATCTCATTTCAGTAAATCTGCTTCAATTTCAAAACAAAACTCTTTCATGAAGTTGGCAGCTGTGCGAAATCTGAGCCTCAAATGCAGCACGACCCAGGGTCTCTTCACTGGGCAAAAATACTTTATCTTCACCTTGTCGAAAGGCTTGGCATTCATTCCTGCTTATTAGCAAGAAAGATGCACTCAAATGCTCGGCACAAAAATTACCTGACTTACTGCGTGATGAGATAAATTACAGAGCCGTCAAAACCTGTGATCTATGACACGGAGAAGTGCAAACTGAAGGATGCTCCTTATCCGACTGTCAAATGAGCCCAGACACAAATCTGTCAGGCTGCTGTGGAGGGACATATATGAGGCCTTTTCTCACTGGCAAAAATTTTGCTAAGCCCCAGCAATTGGTAGCGCCAAGGCCCCCCTTTAGCCCCATCAATTTCCCAGGGTAAAGCTTAGCCCCGTTTCTGATCTCACTGGGTTTTTGGGAAGTGGGCTCGCTCCACCGATAGTCCAGGACTATCTAGCACCGCAAATTGGTCGGGTTAGCACCAAATTGCGGTGCCAAGAGGGCCAGTGAAAACAGGAACAGAAATAGTCCGGGGCTAAGGGAGCCAACGAAAACAGGTTGCGCTGCAAACAATTCGAAGCAAGACGGTCATGTATATTCAGTTCCACAATGTGATCGCGATGACATCAAGCGGTATCTTGTAAACAATCCCGCTCTGGTGTGTGGTCGTTGCGAGCGGAGGCAGCAGACTTCTTTGATGGAAATAAATACTTATTGAATTGATATTAGGCCTTAAATTATTGGTATATGGGTGAAGAGACCTTTGTAATATTTGTTTTTAATCTGTGATTGAGTTTGAAAGAGTGATAAAAACGGAAACCACTGAAATAAGATCAGAATGCGTGAGGTCTTGTGTCGATGTTGAAACGGTGCTGTGATTGACGGCTTGCTTGGACACAGGTGCGTTGTATGCATGACAAAACGACACATTGTTACATTGACCCACGTGTACAGCGGGTTATTTGTATCGAACACACCACACAGAACACGCAATACGTTGCTAACTACCTGTAGTTCGTTTGGACTGTGATCAACTCATTTGTATAAAATTTGACAATAGCTAGCAAAAGGAGCGATTGGGAAGACTTTGAAATTAGATTCACGAAGCCTTCATAGTGCAAGGATAACGATAGCAAGTGAGAACAGGAGCGATTTTTCTTAGCCCTCATTCCGTCGATAGTACGGTACTAAAAATGCAAGTGAGAAAAAAGGCTAAGGATAGTCCAGGGTTAATGGTAGTCCGGGGCTTAGGATAGTCCGGGGTTAAGGATAGTCCGGGGTTAAGGATAGTCCGGGTCTTAGGATATTCCGGGTTTAAGGATAGTCCGGGGCTTAGGATAGTCTGGGGTTAAGAATAGTCCGGGGTTAAGGATAGTCCGGGGCTAAGGATAGTCCGGGATTAAGGATAGTCCGGGGTTAAGGATAGTTCAGGGCTAAGGATAGTCCGGGGTTAAGGATAGTACAGGGCAAAAGAAATCCAAGTGAGAAAAGGCCTGTAGAGTCTCTGGTTTTACTGCACCAGCGCTTTAAATTCATATACATTCTTAGAACTGGGTCTCAGTTGGAGTGACTACATTTTTTTCCGTCTCACTTTTATATGACATCACAAAAAGATAACATACACAAATAATGAATACCTTTATTGTACTTTAAAAAAAAAAAAAAACACAACCCAGACTTCAGCAAAAGAAATACCAGTCTGCTAATTGATAGACCAGTACAGAAAAAAGCAAAGTGGCGCAGGATGGCAAAGCAATGAAGGCAACATAACACAACAGAACACACCACAGTCAGCTACAGCCCAGGAAACACAGTACAGCTAATAACTGAGCCCCAGACAGGCCCAACTGTCAAATGTCCAATGAGAACCATGTTTGTTGCTTTCAACAAATTTTTGGAGAATATGGGGGCATGTGTGGTGGCAGACCGATGTCTGGGGAGAGTCATTCTCAATTTGTTAAGGGGGGGGATTGCACAAACTCAGCATCTTCCAGTACCTTTCCTATTTTTCCGCTTTTTAAAATAAAAAAAAAATTTTTTTTTCCAAACGTGGGCATGTAAGATCAACACGGAGCAATTGAGCGTATTTAGATTATGGCGGGGTAGATTAGACAATGGCGGGCCGCCATAATCTCATAAATTTATGGGAGACACTGCAACCGTTCCCACCTGTATCCCTAAAACCATTCCGATAAGCCATCTAGAAAAACATGGAACGCTGGTGGCCTTCCACCCCTCAATCTTCTTTGCTCCCAACAAAGCAAACATTAACATCCGTCGCACCACAGAGGGCAAAACGGGAAGTTTCAGAGCAACCAATGACGGCATTTTAAGCATCTGCTCCAATCAGCATAATCATACATTTTAGCATACTAACTAAAGATCGCAAGCTGAAAAGGGACAATTGTGGAACAAAACTAGAAAGTATGACCTTGTACACCTTTGAACTGTCACAACCCTCGAGTGAATCCCTCGTGTCTCCACCCTTCGAGCAGCTTGCTTGTCTATCAGAAGTAATGTCTCTTTTCATTGGTTCACGTCCTGCGTATCCTCACCAGCTGCATTTCAGTCATGTTTCCCTTCCCTCACGTGTCTTTACACAGTTATACCTCTTACTTTCAGTTTGCATGTTGCTGGATTGTCACTTGCTACATGCCCTTTGGGACCAGTCAGTATTTGCTGGTAAAGGGTACCATCTTCAGAAATTATTTTGCAACCTTTAATGATAGCAGTACATGGAAGTTCTCTTCCTAGTCCTATTGAGAGGAACAAGCTCCGGAGCCTTACTCATGGTCTCCAGGATTGGCAATATAATCCTATTAATCAAACCTTGGCCTGTTCCTCAGCCCAGTTTTTTAGGAACAACCTCCCAAGCCTCCCGTGCTCATCAGGATTGGGATCGCATTCCAACTAAACTTCACAGTCCGGCCGCCTGACAGTTCGGCTCGGGCGAAGTGCGCACTCAAACAGGCAGCTGTCCCACAAAGCCTCTGGCTGGACATGGGTAAACCTTCGCACCCAAGTCTGTCACACCTCAATTGAACTGTGTCATTCTGCTCCGGGCTCCATCCCTGTCTTAACGTAATCGCATTTGATTTCTGCTCTGGATCATGACACTGAGCAATAACAGGAGGGTAAATTTCACTCATCTTTTCCTCACAATACAGTCCATGCATACAGTGAAGGCCAAAAAAAGTCTTCGCTTCTTCCTGATTCCTTCTATTTGTGCACATTTGTCACACTGAAACGTTTCAGGTTATCAAACTAATTTTTTTTTTTTTCCTTTTTTTTTAAATTTGGCATCTCCAATCCCACCTGAATCTGGAATGCCCAATTGGGGAACTATGTACAAAGCTTGCTCGTATGCGACCCCTTGCTGCCAACTCAGGATAGTGAAGACAGTTCACGGCTCTCCTCCGAAGCACGTGCCTGTCAGCCACTGATTCTTATACACTCGCTGGTTGAATCTTCGCAAGTTCAGAGCGAGGGCGGAGGATACCCGGACATGAACCAAGCCGGAGTCTTCCTGACGAGCGCCCGTCCGGCCAACAGGAGGCGCTGGAGCAACGAACAAAGCTGTTATCGATTACCCAAATCCGACAGTCCCTTCCCAATTTGTAACCCTGTAGCGCGATAGCCAATTGTGCGCTACTCTGAAAAAGCTGCCGACCCCTACCGGTGGGTACGCCAAGGTTCGAACCCGCGACGTGGTGATCACCTCTGCACTGCAGCGCAATGCCTTAACCGTGTGAGCCACCCGGCAGCTCATCAAACTAATTTTAATATTAGCCCAAGATAACCAGAGTAAGCAGAAAACAGTTTTAAATTATGATTTCATTTATTGAAGGAAACAGCTATCCAACGCTACCTAGCCCAATGTGAAAGGTAATTGCCCCCTTATTTACTAAACTAGCCAGTTAAAAAAATTTTATTGTCAGTTGGGTTCAATTTTGCTTGACAAACCCAAGCATGATTCCTGCAGCTATACTGAATTTAAATATCACTGAAATAAAACCTGTCAGGCAATGTGCAGCACGCTACAATCATAAGAAATTCGAGAAGAGATGAGACACAGATTTGTTGACATTGCCAGTCTGGAAAGACTATCAGACAAACTCCAAAGTCGCTTTGCACCAGTATTTTAGCATGGAAATTACACTCCTGCCTTCTAAATAACACTGTCCAAATTGATAATATTTTTCAGTATCAGGAAAAAATAGAAAATTCAAGAATTTTTAGAGCTCCATTTCATACACACTCTACCACAGCCGGGTGGCCTATCGACCATATTTGGGAACCATCACACTCACTTTTTTAAAGCCTTTATCTAACCAGAGAAGTTTCATTGAGAACACGTTTCTCCTTTTCAAGGATGCCCCAGGAGAAATGCAAGGCAGGAGGGATGCAAGTGTGGAGGGACAGACACACACAGAGGAGAAGCTGCTGGAGGGATTGTGGTGTTCAGGCCTTTCTGAACGAGTTCCCGTCTTCATCTCGCCAGATCAAGTCAGAATCCCGAAGCCACCAGGGAGCTTGAAACAGGAACTCTTCAGTAACCAATCAAGCAACTACCCCCCAGCCTGACTTGCTGCCTTGCTTAGCTATTCTGACACCCATCTGGGGCCCCGACCCACAGAGGAGTAAAGCCCTGCTCTGGAAGGACACCTTTTCCCTCCCGACCCACAGAGGAGTAAAGCCCTGCTGTGGAAGGATACCTTCTCCCTCCCCAACCCACAGAGGAGTAAAGCCCTGCTCTGGAAGGATATCTTCTCCCTCCCCGACCCACAGAGGAGTAAAGCCCTGCTCTGGAAGGATATCTTCTCCCTCCCCGATCCACAGAGGAGTAAAGCCCTGCTCTGGAAGGACACCTTTTCCCTCCCGACCCACAGAGGAGTAAAGCCCTGCTCTGGAAGGATACCTTCTCCCTCCCCGACCCACAGAGGAGTAACGCCCTGCTGTGGAAGGATACCTTCTCCCTCCCCGACCCACAGAGGAGTAACGCCCTGTTGTGGAAGGATACCCTCTCCCTCCCCGACCCACAGAGGAGTAAAGCCCTGCTCTGGAAGGACACCTTTTCTCTCCCGACCCACAGAGGTGTAAAGCCCTGCTGTGGAAGGATACCTTCTCTCTCCCCGACCTACAGAGGAGTAACGCCCTGTTGTGGAAGGATACCTTCTCCCTCCCCAACCCACAGAGGAGTAAAGCCCTGCTCTGGAAGGATATCTTCTCCCTCCCCGATCCACAGAGGAGTAAAGCCCTGCTCTGGAAGGATATCTTCTCCCTCCCCAACCCACAGAGGAGTAAAGCCCTGCTCTGGAAGGATATCTTCTCCCTCCCCAACCCACAGAGGAGTAAAGCCCTGCTGTGGAAGGATACCTTCTCCCTCCCCGACCCACAGAGGAGTAAAGCCCTGCTCTGGAAGGACACCTTTTCCCTCCCGACCCACAGAGTACAGCCCTGCTGTGGAAGGATACCTTCTCCCTCCCCAACCCACAGAGGAGTAAAGCCCTGCTCTGGAAGGATATCTTCTCCCTCCCCGATCCACAGAGGAGTAAAGCCCTGCTCTGGAAGGATATCTTCTCCCTCCCCGATCCACAGAGGAGTAAAGCCCTGCTCTGGAAGGACACCTTTTCCCTCCCGACCCACAGAGGAGTAAAGCCCTGCTGTGGAAGGATATCTTCTCCCTCCCCGATCCACAGAGGAGTAAAGCCCTGCTCTGGAAGGACACCTTTTCCCTCCCGACCCACAGAGGAGTAAAGCCCTGCTGTGGAAGGATACCTCCTCCCTCCCCAACCCACAGAGGAGTAAAGCCCTGCTCTGGAAGGATATCTTCTCCCTCCCCGATCCACAGAGGAGTAAAGCCCTGCTCTGGAAGGACACCTTTTCCCTCCCGACCCACAGAGGAGTAAAGCCCTGCTGTGGAAGGATACCTCCTCCCTCCCCAACCCACAGAGGAGTAAAGCCCTGCTCTGGAAGGACACCTTCTCCCTCCCCGACCCACAGAGGAGTAACGCCCTGCTGTGGAAGGATACCTTCTCCCTCCCCGACCCACAGAGGAGTAACGCCCTGTTGTGGAAGGATACCCTCTCCCTCCCCGACCCACAGAGGAGTAAAGCCCTGCTGTGGAAGGATACCTTCTCCCTCCCCGACCCACAGAGGAGTAAAGCCCTGCTGTGGAAGGATACCTTCTCCCTCCCCGACCCACAGAGGAGTAAAGCCCTGCTGTGGAAGGATACCTTCTCCCTCCCCGACCCACAGAGGAGTAACGCCCTGCTGTGGAAGGATACCTTCTCCCTCCCCGACCCACAGAGGAGTAACGCCCTGTTGTGGAAGGATACCTTCTCCCTCCCCGACCCACAGAGGAGTAACGCCCTGTTGTGGAAGGATACCTTCTCCCTCCCCGACCCACAGAGGAGTAAAGCCCTGCTGTGGAAGGATACCTTCTCCCTCCCCGACCCACAGAGGAGTAACGCCCTGCTGTGGAAGGATACCTTCTCCCTTCCCGACCCACAGAGGAGTAAAGCCCTGCTCTGGAAGGATATCTTCTCCCTCCCCGATCCACAGAGGAGTAAAGCCCTGCTCTGGAAGGATATCTTCTCCCTCCCCGATCCACAGAGGAGTAAAGCCCTGCTCTGGAAGGACACCTTTTCCCTCCCGACCCACGGAGGAGTAAAGCCCTGCTCTGGAAGGATATCTTCTCCCTCCCCGATCCACAGAGGAGTAAAGCCCTGCTCTGGAAGGATATCTTCTCCCTCCCCGACCCACAGAGGAGTAACGCCCTGCTGTGGAAGGATACCTTCTCCCTTCCCGACCCACAGAGGAGTAAAGCCCTGCTCTGGAAGGATATCTTCTCCCTCCCCGATCCACAGAGGAGTAAAGCCCTGCTCTGGAAGGATATCTTCTCCCTCCCCGATCCACAGAGGAGTAAAGCCCTGCTCTGGAAGGACACCTTTTCCCTCCCGACCCACGGAGGAGTAAAGCCCTGCTCTGGAAGGATATCTTCTCCCTCCCCGATCCACAGAGGAGTAAAGCCCTGCTCTGGAAGGATATCTTCTCCCTGCCCGATCCACAGAGGAGTAAAGCCCTGCTCTGGAAGGACACCTTTTCCCTCCCGACCCACAGAGGAGTAAAGCCCTGCTCTGGAAGGATACCTTCTCCCTCCCCGACCCACAGAGGAGTAAAGCCCTGCTCTGGAAGGACACCTTTTCCCTCCCGACCCACAGAGGAGTAACGCCCTGCTGTGGAAGGATACCTTCTCCCTCCCCGACCCACAGAGGAGTAAAGCCCTGTTGCGGAAGGATACCTTCTCCCTCAGCTGGATGGAAACAGCCTGCTGGAGTCTCTGCTGGCTCTGCTGGGTCCGCTGTTCCTCATGTGCCACCAGCGCCTCCTGCAGGATGGCCCGAGACTTGTTCAGCAGGCCAGTCCTCTCCTGCTGCCAGCTGTGGAGCTCTGCCCGCTGATGGGCCAGGGCGAACCGGTACCGGTCCCAAGATTGCTCGTGCTCCTTCTGTAAGAGAGCACATCCCCGTTACACACACCTAGACCAGTATAATAATGGCCATAAGTATAACCCACCAATAAGATTACCCATTCCCAAAACTGCTCAGGGTCGTTCTTGAAAAGAGCGCAGCGCAGACCCATTATTCGCACCTGGATCACAAACATAGCCAACGAACCAGTATGATTAACAGAGGAACACTTACACCATGGCCAGGTACTATTTTTCTTGTGAAAACTTCAACATATAAGTTTGATGGAGCTCATTTAGTAACTATATTTTGATTCAGTCTGTGCAACTTGAACTCTTTTAAAGTGCACTTTTGACTTTTATTTGTATTTTGTTTGTATAATCAGAATTTGCATAAAGACTGGCATAAATCGCATTGCAATTCATACCTTCAGTGACGCACATACAGCACTCAGAGAACAGAGAATGTTGCTCGCATAACCGATGAATTCAATTACAGTCTATCGCTTCATAAGCTGATCTAGTGTTCGCCACAGAACTATTTGCATGTTTGAAAGGCTCTGATGTTCCTGACAAGGATGGACAAAAATACTTGCAAATACAGTTTTATTTTACCTTTTATACTGAAAATGGCCTCCATCTCAGACCCATTCAAAGGGTAATGAAAAGGATGCCAGGACACAAGGGGATAACTTTACTCCCGGTGGCTTCTTTTCAGGAAATTGGAAAAAAGACGATATAACAGAACCGTTGGTAATGACGGAATGCTATGCGTTAGCGCTGAGGGCTGGGTTTTCCATCACCAGCAGCCCCCAGCTGAAAACGACACTGAGACGAGCTATGGAGAGGCAGAGTGGTACTCTGGCGGTCGTCATGGTGACGGGAGTGCTGCAGGTAGACAGTGGCAGCAGAGGGTGGGAACAGGGACAGCCGTATCCGTAGATGTTGTGCCGAACGCATCTCACAGTCTGTCAAGCAAATATGCCACAGCGGTGCAGCATCGCCAGATCTTCAGCACAGCATTATTAGAGCAGAGATATACACAACCACACAAAAGCCTGGAATCACAAGCGATTTGCGCATAGTGCACATGGAGGAGACTGTGTTACTTCAAGACTACAAACCGAAACATAAATTTCAGCCGCCTGGATGGGAGTGACGACGTCCATCACCTGATTTAATCCCCACACAGCTGTTTTGGGATTATCTGGATTATAAAGTTTATTGAGTACTTATGTCACCTTCAAAGACAGACCAATAGGAAATATTTCTGGTCACATGGAATTCCATTAAGAATGATATATTACTAAAAGTAATATCCCAAATCTATAACCAAATCCATAAAGTTTGCAAGGCAGTAAATAAATATCACAAGGGATATTTTGATGAGAAATGACAAATACACATATATGTTGCATATCATTTCAAAACTTATTACGCCTGAAATTCTTGCAATATTTTCTGAGAGAGCAGCACAATGGTGCATCAAAAATCTGTTCCGACATGCATTGGGAAAACTATCGTGATGGCGCCTGGCGTGCATGAGCGCAGCGTTTGTAGGAGGGTGAATTGCACCATTAAAGGAGGGAGTTGTCACTTTCACTCGAAGGGAAAGGATACATCAGGGTACCACAGGGGGAATGTAATCTGCTCCCTGGCGCTTGTCTCTTCGCTCTGATTCCTTCTTTTAAGGTGCTTGCTAGACATCTATGTGCTCCATTTGCTGTATGGCTGTGCTGTTTTTTTAAATGGATATTCGGGTGAGGGTCGGGCTCAGGCCCTAATTTGCCGCTGTGCTTTGAGCTCAGGTCACACTTGGACAGATTTTTTTTTCGGGTTCGAGTTGGGGGCCTGATCAATGCTCTTATATTTATGATTTATGATCAGGTAAAGAACAGAACAGTTACCACTAACTAGAGATGTAGATACAGAGATATAAACACAGACACAATGACCCTGAACATGTAAATGCCCTGATCTGGATAGATAAGTGAGACAAACGGTTGTCCGGCAAGAGCGCACAAACTGACCAGCTCCTGTCTGGTTCTGCGTGGGAGTAATCTCTGTAACATGTCCATCCACAGAGTTCGGTGATTGGTCAGGTCCTGAGAGTACTGACTCCGGACCATCTGATATATCATGTGATCCTGTTCTGGCCAACCACAGCACCTGAAACAAGACAGATGTGGGAAAAGCTTTCTGCGTTAGTTATCGCCATCTCCGACAAAACAATGAGACAATAGAATGAATCAGATGGAGACTCATTCATGTGAAATTCACAAATTTATCCAGGTATTGGGGAATTTATTCATGGCCCCTCACTCATTTTCATCTGTAAACTGTGCTTCTATTTTCTTCCAGTTTGGAACGCAATATTGTAATCAGGCCAAGCTCACGACTAGCCACACCACGCCTGACTTCCTATAAATTCCATTACTTTTTCAAGTGACCACATTTTTGAGTGCGGACTTCCGTTTCCTCTTTTTTTTTTTAAAGATTATTTTTTGGGATTTTCTCCTTTTTTATTTGATAGTCACACAGTAGAGAGACAGGAAAGCTCGGGAGAAGAAAGGGGAAGACATGCGGTAAATGACCTGAGCCGGAATGGAGCCCAGGTCGCCGCGGGAAGGACACAGCCTTTGTGGTGCGTGCGCTTAGACCGATGAGCCACCGGGGCGTCCGCCATTTCCTACTTTTAATGATTCAATCAAGACAGTCTACGCTCCACCAACACCATCCAATGAAAGCGTGAGGTAGATTGAGTTTTTGCAAGGTTATTGGTTTTAAAAATATAGGTGAATGCGCTGATGAGATGCAAAATTTTGTTTTTGTGTCAACAGTGCAATAAAGTTCTCTCAAAACGCCTTAATGTTGTCAGCTGCCTTGACTTTTACACTTCAAGTGAATTCAAGACCAGGTACTTTTATTCTTTTACTTTTGTACAACATTGGAAATGGCACAACATCTTTAACAGAGTATTTTTACATCAGTATCTGCACTTATACCTGAGTAGGCAAATGTACTGTACACTTCAGCAAAGCCCCTCAGTTCACCATGATGGGCAGATCAATGACAGCAAACCCAACTTCATGCAAACCTTATCCTTAGATGAGAAATGGATGCTCACAGGTGACAGTGATGGCTTATAAAGTGGAGCACAAAATGTTCTGACGAAGAGGCCAGTTAAACCAGTAAAAACTTCAGCCTTAACCAAGCGCAAGGTCATTTATATGGAATACAAATGGGAGTCAAAAAAGTGTGATAAGATTTATTGAATCTTGCGAGGTAATTTGTATTCAGCATTTGACCCATCCTAGTGCCCAGGAGCTGTGGGCAGCCGCAGTGCAGCACCCGAGGACCAGCTCCAGCGCTACAGCCTGAGCCTCGAACAGGGACCCCGGCAGGAGTGGTCCTATAGTACTCAAGTCTCGGGGCAGAACGAAACCAGAGAACCCAGAGGAAACACACAAACACCCACACTTCTCAGAGAGAGGTCCTGGCCAGTTGCTGCTCCAACCCAAAAGATCCTTCTTGAGAGGCGACAGCATAAACAACGACACCATTGACCTGATACTGGGTTAGATTTTTGGCCAAGTGTCAATCATCACCAAGATCAACGTGTACATTTTTATTATGTTTTTGGTCCGACCGCCGCCACCGCCGCACTACGTGTTAACGTGTTAACTTCAGTAATATTTCAATTAGAAATTTCAAGTTTTGCATATAGGTAAGTATCATAAAGAGGAAGAACTGATTTGATTTTGGACAATTTAAGATCTCTAGATTGGCCACCAGGGGCCAAGAACAGAAAAAGTCACTGTTTTTATCATCTCTCTGGAAATATTTGTTCGATTCACCTCAAATCAAGTGCAAATGAAATGTCATGACCTGAGGATGTGTCCCACGATGACATTATACCTGTTTGGTTCAATATTTTGCCACCAGGTGGCGCTTTGTGATGGAAAATTACCATTTTGGCCATATCTTCAGAACCATTTGTCCGATTGACCTGAAATTAAGTTCAAATGAAAGTCTATTCGAGGTCTATTCAAGGATTGGGGAATTGGAGGATTGGGGGCGTTCGGGGATGTACTCCTCCGACGGCATAAGCCGAATTTATGTATGTTATCGTGTCTGCAGTACTAAAATGTGGCTCAACCGTGATATTTGCTCATCTGAAGCACACATGGAACAGACATCATCAGAAGATTTAGAAATACTGTCCGGCAAAGTGAGTTTCCCCTGTTCATACTTCACAGAACCAATGATCACCAAAAGAAAAGTTTTGGTCAAAAATGATATGAAGTAAAATGCTATCGCTCACCGGCCAATGTCCTGCAGGCACTTTCTGTTCTGCAAAAGTTTTGACTCGTATTTTTCACTGATAGCGTGAAACTCCTGGACGAGGGAAGTCTTCAGATCGGAGTAGGGACACTGAGCCTTTAAGATCTCATCTGGAACCTGCCTCAAGTCTCTCCACATGTCTTGCACAAATGAGGAGCACTCCTGTCATGATAAGGATACACACAATCCATGTAGAACATTCAGGAAATGCCATAACTGTTGTAAAAACACAACAATAACTGGTCGTGTCTGTTTTCTTACCTCAATTCCTAAGGCGAAGATCTCCTGCTCCAATGACACGTACTCAGAGTGTAGCCCTTCTACAATCGCTCTCCGCTGATCCTTCACAGAGTTCACCTGCACGCAGAATGATAATATTCAGAAAACACGTTCAAATAAGCAGAGGGAAATAAGAGCAAAGGGCAGTTTATCCTAGGCTGGTGTAACACCAGATTTTCAACACTGACACTGTGGCTGTTGACCAGGACAGCCATTACCTAAGGCGGCTCCCACCGCCCCTCTGACTGGAGCAGAGCACTTCCCTGTGTCAGGGTCTGCGGGTCAGTTCTCTGGTTCACATCAGGCTTTCCCTCTTTCAGTGCATTCAGTCCAGCCTGTGTTTGTTGTCCTCTCCCGCAGTGCGTCTCTTTCCCCGTGTTCCTTCATCTCGTCATTCTACCAGCGTTTCCTCCTGTTGCCTCGTCTCTCGTCCCGCCCTGGCGGTTTCCTGTGAAACTCCCCACTCGTTTCACATCTGTTCATTTTGCCTGCATGTGTATCTGTCCCTTTGCTGCGTCAGTCAGTGCGCAGCCATCGCAGGTATCCCTGTGCCGTTTCAGTTTGAGCGACTACATTTCTGCAGTATTACTTCTTGTTTCCGAGCCGGTCTGTGCCGCTGCTCGCGCCTGTGCTGCCCAGTCTGACTGTATTCTCTCCTGAATACAGTACTCCGATCCTGATACTGTTCGGCAGTCTGGCCACCTGGTTTCTGAACTTAGTTTGCTGACCACCCCACTCATTACGGACTTGTACGGCACACTCCTCTGCCACCTTTTTCACCATGATTTCAGATCCCAATTTTTTGTCACGTTCTGCCGGCTTGTTTTGACCCTAGGTTGATCCCTGCCTGTCTGACATCCCTGTTAACTCTTGTTTATTTTTTATACTGCCGACAGCGTCTGAGCCCTCTTTATGACGTGACACCTTGGTGTACCCCAGCTGATGTCCGTTGGTGATGCCGAGAGTTCCTCCAGCCCCAGTCAACTCAAAGAATTAGCCAAATTAGCAATACCGACTTGGGTTCCCCAACTAACCTGACAGCAATTATTGACAAGAATGAAAACAATTTGTCACGTAAATTAAGATATTTATATCAAGTTCTTTACCATTGCTGCATCCATTGTGTTGAGATGAATTCACAATTGAGTTCTAGAAGGCCAAAATCAAAGCCATTCTTCTTTATGAGTAAAACGTCAAGATTCAGAACCTTAACAGAAGATCATTGAATCAATTATTTGCTTCTCTTAAAATGCAAAATATAACAAGAAAAAATTATTATTTAGATCACTGTCTTCAATGACTGAATTCTGAGTCTTTTTGTCAAGTCAAGCCGCCTTCTCAAGCAAATGCTTTAAATGATAAATCCCTCAGGAATAAATAATAACCTGCTTCCTCCCATCTCCCTGTCACATCAATGTATTTTTAACAACTGTCTCTTCAAAGCATCACCTTCAAAACAGCGCAGAGTTGCCCCTGAGAACTCCTGGCACCGCTAATGCCTCTCTGTCAAGCAAATCTTCCTCAAGACTCCCGTGGTCACACTTTACACTCATGAGGAGGTGTCAGCTGTAGATGAAACCGTAGATAACCCCTAATTAGGGGGGCTGGCGGGGACCAGCAGAGCGTATGGTCCACAATTATTTGGACAGTCTCTCGGAATAAAAATAGCTTCATAAAAAGATTAACTGACAAGGATGCAAATACCCTGCGATTAAAACTGACAGTCTCTCATTAACTTCATATGTGCCATTTCTAATCCCCGAAACACTAAATTTTCACTTCAAGTTTTCCCTTAAAGGGATAGTCCACCCAAAAACTATAATTTGTATATCAATTACTCACCATTAGATGTCTCGAACGGACAAAGTTGTTTTGCACCTGGCGTAACTTTTTGGCCACTGGGTAGTTTTGAAAAATTATCCGAATTCCTTTTTTGCTGGAAGCAAATGGGGTCACCCAGTACCAACGGTAAAACCGTTTATCAACGGTTTGTTGATAAACAAAAGGTCTCTTACTTGACCTAGGTACTGCATTATTCTGGTGAATCTAGATCAAAGGTCAAGGTCACACAAAATGTCAAAACACATAAGTGGCCATAGCTTCGGTTCTAATCGGTGTAGAGACTTCAAACCAAGGGCATAATTTGTTAATAAACTCAAGGCCTGCATTACCTGACCTAAGTACTGCACTATTTTTGTTAATCTAGGTCAAAGGTCAAGGTCACCTAAGCAGCAGTCTATTTTAGTTTATTTGTTTGTCTGTCTGTCTGTTTATGTGCACTCTACAGGCCACAATTTTCACATTTTCTTGACCAAACTTGGTGGCAACATTGACTACCCTAGTGGCTCCAGACCGGTCTCTTTTTGAGGTCAAAGGTCAAGGTCACCATAAAGGTCACTTTGCTTTGCTACTATCACATCTAGAGACTCCATTCCATTCATTCGGTTTCTGAGATCTGTGGATGATTCCAGCAAGTCGTCATTCGATGATTGACTTTTAATTTGTTTGTCTGTCTGTTTGTGTACACTCTACAGGCCACAATTTTAAAATTATCTTCACCAAACTCGGTGACAACTTTGACTAGACCTGTGGCTAGAGCCTGTTCTCTTTTCAAAGCCAAAGCTCAAAGGTCAAGGTCAATGGAAAGGTCAAAAACAAATTTTGCTTCATAACTTTGCTACAAATACAGCTAGAGTCTTGACGCCAACTCCATTCCGTTCATTCTGTTTCAGAGATCTGTGCATGATTCCAGCAAGTCGTCATTCTATGAATGACTTTTCCGATCTGTGTTTGTGGGTTTGTGAGTTTGTGCGTTTGTCTGTTTATTTTTTAACACTCTAGCGGCAAACCTAATGGCCAGATTCACCCCAAATTCGGTATAGGGATTGCCACTGACCCAGAATAGATCCTTATTGAATTCCGTACAAGTAGGTGAAAGACTTCTGCACATCACTGTGGGTTTCTACTCCAAGCTATAAAAAGAGCTTCAAATTCAAATGCATCATTCTCAGAATTTTCATGCATATACTTGATATATATTATTTCTCATTATGATGTCATCAGTAGAAACACACCCTTAGCATCTAAAGCATGACAATTACAGTTGTTGCTCTGTTGTTTGGATCATAACCGCCATATAGCCATGGTGTCTCTGAATTCAGTTTCCTGTAAATCTAACCTGAATTTTTTAATTCTTCTTAAGGCATTATTTGATATTAGGTCCTTCTAAACCGTCTGAGGGACATCTATTATAACTCCAACTCTGAAAATGTTGGCGCATTATGGAGATGCATGTAAAACTGAACAGGTGTGATGTGAAAAGTCTATTCACCATCCACGATGCTGAAAACACTACCACGCATTATTTGATGCTTCAACTTGTGAATTCAATCTTTTATTCATGTATGCTTATTTCAAATGTGATAAATGCAACAGTCTCCGTAGAAGTTGACACAGAGGCCATTCAGGACTGATACTGATGTGACAAGTTGCAATGAAAAGGTCATGTGAAACATGTTAAACAGGTGAGTCAATAAAGTTACAGCATAAAATGAGTCTCGAGAAAATGCTTAGTCCCTCTAATGCAAAGATGGGTCGAGGCTTACCAAGTCTGCAGTAGATTTGCAAGCTTATAATCCATCACTGAGAGAACCACATCAGTAGAACTTCGGGCAATTCACCCTCTGGAGTGCATAATTACAAAAATGGAACAACCTGGTCATTTATCAATGTGTACAAGGCAAGCCCCCAACCCATATCTGAATGTGTTTGATCTCCAATCCATCAGACGTCACCGTCTTAAGAACCGTCATACAATAGTAACGTTGTATGCACAAAATGGGCTTGAACTACTTTGCTAAACCTTTGTCAGTCAACACCATTCACCGGTACGCCCTCAGATGCCAGTTAAAGCTTTACTTCACAAAGCAGAAGCCATATGTCAACAGTGTCCAAAAGCATCACCGGCCACTCTGAGATAAAGGTCACCTGCGTGATGGATAAACAGCGCAGGGGAAGGGTGTTTTATCATCCAAAGAGCCAAAATTACCAGCAATTAAAACAATAGCAGTTGTATTTTCTGTACGGCAGGTTACACAAACAACCTCAGCAGCTATAAACGTAAGGTCCACAAACCAGCATCTGTCATGGCAACGTGTTGTGTGACTGTACATGACATGGGTGACATTTGTGAGGGCATCATTAATACAGACAGATATGTATGAATTTTGTGGCTACATATTCTGCCATCTAGACATTGTCTGTTCCACGAACATTCCAACATGAAGGCCATTTTCTGAAGGGATTAAAAGTGTATGGCGTCTTAAGCTGAGAGTACAGGTGCTAGAATGGTCTTCCTGCAGTCCAGATCTGCCTGCAACTGAGAGTATATTTTGTATTATGAAGTTAAAGGATAAGAAAACCAATGGTGAACTTGTATCGCTAAATAAAGTACATAATCTCTGCTATCCAAAACAATAAGCAATTTTTACTTTTTTTTGTATCGTGCAAACTTTAAATGTTAAATGTATAAGACAGCACGAGAAAGCCGCCATGTTAATCATCTTCTTCCAGCCAGAGTATGTCACCCGGGTTAGTAGCTCCTTTATTTTAGAGGTAAAATGGTGAAAGGTCACATCAAGTCAGGCTTGGATCTCCCGTTTTTTATTAGAAAACCCAACAACGGTGCATAGCGGCATTGTCAAGGATTAAATATATATTTCTATTAAAAAATCGTTTGTAATTCAAACGACTGGAACGTTTGAAATCACCCTTGATTATCAAGCAACTTTCAATACTTATACTGTGACTCTGCACACTCGAAAGACATATCCAGCCCTCGTGATGTCACACACTGGTCTGGGCAGAATATTTCCCATTTGTTTGATTGCTTGATTATTTTTTATGGTGGCAATAGCAGATTCTGAAGTTTGTAGGATTCTGCTATGTTTAAACATGAATAATACGGTGTAAAAAATGTACATAAAATAATGACTTATCATTTTGGACAGCAGACATTATGCACTTTATCTGACAATGCAAGTTCACTATAGGTTTTCCTATCTTTTAAAAATGCTGCAATGAAGTTCTCATACTATCGTGCAGCTGAAGACCTGCGTAATTGTAAGGCCACGCCTCCTGTGCTCCAGCTCACCAGTCTATTAAGACCCGAACCCCATTCTTCAGCGATGCAATCATTGGATGCTCCTGATCTTCATTTCCACTGTGTGCGTGTGCAGTGCTATTTAAGACCCAGCTTAGCACTTAGTCATTGCAAAGTCTCCTAAGCCTAACAAGCCTGTATCTACTCTGAAGCCTTGTATAGACTTAACTCCCGCATATATTTGTATTTTAGCTCTATATTATACAAAAGTATTATAGCTGTATTATAGTGCTGTTAATATTCATTTCAGCACTTCAGTATAATAATCCAGGAACCTCATTTCCTTGTTTGTTTCCCATTTGTAATACACAGGACTGTAGCTAACGTCCAGTGTTGTATTACTGATAGTATTTTCCAGGAACTTCGATTCCTTCTCATTTTGTACTGTATACTACGTTGCCTTCTTGCTTTGCCGGACGCTTAGTAAATGCAACGGAGTCCATGTTCGCACCCGAGTCCAGTCCTACGCTTCCTGTCCTCTGTGAATATCAGCGGTGCTCAGAGAACAACCCCTGCAGTAATGGAGGAAGGGGGTAAAATTCTGTTGTCTTCACTTCACCAGCTGCTGTGTTCAGGGCCAAAACACTTAATTTGAGTGATTAAAAAACATGGTGAAGTTACACACTGGTCACCAGTGGACTGGGACAAAAAAATCTTTGACTCTGTTGCAGTTATCACATTGTACATTTTACAAAAAAAAACAAATGCAAGTTAGAACATCAAATATTGCACTGTGTATACAGTTTTCAATATTACAGAGGGTAAATGAACTTTTGAAATCAGTCCTTTTTGATTCCATTTGCATTTCCCATGACGTGGCAACTTTTTCAGATTTGGGGATGTAATAAAGAGGACGATTGTTTTGTTAAAGGACAGTTACATCATCCTCTTTACCCAGCATGCCTTTAGGCACGCCAAAACGGCACAAAGAGGAAAATACATCTGCATGAAAGCAAAGGAAAAATGCAAAATCTTATCAGAAAGATAACTTACATATAATGTTTACATCTTGGATTTCACATTCTTATCACTTAAGGCTTTTCTGTGACATATTCAATTTATTCCAAATCCTGCTGACAAACTGAAAGCGATTACGGCAGTGTTGTTAATATGCAAGCAGTGCATCTGTTAGTAATGTTCTGGCAACGGACGGTGCTTAATCCAATTTTGATTTTTTACCCATTTTGGGTCACACAAATACTACACATCCTGGTACAAGGCTTTCAAATACAGTGGACCGCAGCATGTAATCTCTAATTATGCAAATACTGTATTTAAGTCTATTTCATTTTTCATGCAATATTCTCAGATTTCCCTGCAGCAAACGGCAATTATCATTTCAGGAGCAAGAAAATGTGCAAAATCTATCAGGTCATTACTGCACTCAGTAAAGCAGGGCTGAATACTTATTATAAATATGTGAGAAACAAAGTATTACAGATGTATAATCACAGGAGAACGCACTTTCGTTTTTCTAGAGTGGAACAAAACAGCCATTTAAGACATTAATTTTGAGAAATAACACCATACATGCATCCAGCGTTGTTATTAATGACTGTTATTAATGAGGTAGCATTCCCTCAACCGATGATTCATTAAACCCTCAAGGAATTTAATCAATCTAATAGCAACACGCTTTTGTATACGCATAATAAATGTGAAAGAATGCCTATTTATTTTACAAAGCGTGTCCTTGTATTTCCTTTCAATCGATGAACAGCTCATACTGTTATTAAACAAAAATACCTAAAAGACATTAACCCATTAATAGAATTATTTTAGTACGAGACAAATTTTGTGTTATCTTTTGATTTGTAAAATTCAACAAGATTTGGGTTTCTTGCTTGAAATACGCATGCTTGATCAGAAGGTGAAATGCCATTAGAGGTACATTACATCTTGACACTATTCAATGTGCTGAAACAAGAACAAGCTATTTACGGTAAAAGTTGCACGATTAGACGGCCTGTTGCAATGAGAAATTCAGCATGGGACTCGGCACAATGTTCAGAGGCTGAATGAGGGCCTAAATGAACTTCAGTAATGGCGCTGCAGCTCCAAGGCCCTGTTTGCACTTATTTAATGAATTCTCTATCTGCATAATATCCCAATATCCACACTCCATTTACACTCAGCCACATCCATGTGTTTTTGTCTGACAGACACAAATCTGTGTGTGTTTTTTTTTACCTCTGCCAGGAATTGTATGTTTTCCCTTTGATTTGTGAGCAAGTATGTTTGTGAACAACATTATTAAAAAAAGCAATGGACAGATTTCTGAAATTTTTACCTGAGTTGTGTCTTGGCCCAACTTAATTTTCATTTTTAGAGTGATCCGGAGCAAATTCTGGATCCAGGCGGTGCGGCGGTACAACATAATGCTGCTCTTATGCGTCTCAGAAATGTGGGTGACCATTAGGCCTTAGCAGAGGTATGAGCTCTCAGAGTTCTCTAGTTTTTATTTTGGGGGGGGGGGGGGGGGGGATTGGATTTTAACCCCTGTGATAAGAGAGTAAGAAACAAAAATCTTGTGCTGCCATGTTGAATCATGACAGGCACAAGCTGGCACCAGAGGATAGAACCCGTGGGGTCTGTCAGTGATGCAGCAGACATATATTTTGGGTGGAGTATAGCACTGACATATGTAGCTTCTGTTGATGGATTCATTTACATTTAACTACTTTATGGCCACATGCCTCACAAGACTTCTGCCAAGATGGCTTGAGAAATCAGATATAAATCCAGCCCAAATGTGTCTTGGAACAATTTACACTTTCTAAAGGTGCAGCAAGTTGTATTTGTATATTGCCATTTGTAAACACAACAGTCAAAGTTGGCCACTCATCTGCAGCACAACCACATCAGAAGGGCCCGCCCCCTGACCGTAATTCGAGCTGCGCTCCAGACTAGTTTCACGCTACCATCCTGTTCCAGCATTAACAATAATGCACGTGTAATTTCAATTAATTTTGTAATTTTAGCTAGTTCACTCAAAATCACTATATTGTAGTTCCAGACCAGCACTGTATATAGTGACATTGCTCAACCAGTTCTTAAAACAAAATCTAAATAAACTAAAATCTTAATAAAATAAATACACTGCCAACAGTAATGTCACTTAAATAAATTTTCTGCAAGTCTATATTCATTATGACCAATCTTTTAAAATTCCATCTCCTCACCACCACTTACCTGCCCAACAACTACATTACCCAGCAGACAGCACCAGTTGCAGTGAACATTCTGCGTCTCATATCGATCACTCACTCTAACTGACCTAATCATATCAGCGTCCAGTGAACTGTGAATGTCCGAATTTAGCATGTTTTTGCGTTGCTCCAGCTGCTCCAAGCAATGACACTGGAATATTTATTTCAATCAAACATCAGTAGCGACCAGCACTGATCCAGTGGAAACTTGCGACAAACCTGTTAAAAAAAGCTCACTGAACCGCATCTATGGCCCGGCGTACAGACTACTTAACTTCATAAGGTGACTGCCCACCAAAACTTACAGTGCTTAACAAATTTATTAGATCACCTGTCATAAAAATGAGAAAAAATACAAAATATTTTAGATTTTTGTCAAAAACTTGTTTAAAGCTAAAAATTATGTTGTTAATTCTTAGGTAAATAACAAACTGAAACAACTAAACAGTCCTTATTCACACAAACACCAAAAAAATTTATATTTTGTATGGCCTCTTTTGGCCTTGATTACAGCTTGCATTCTTGCATTCAACCATTAAAACTAATTTTTATGTTCAGGAATGCAAGTAAATAACTGTTTGGCATCTTTATCAAAATCTAATAATGCGCTTAATTATTTTTTACTGCTTTTTTGTAAAACAGTAAATTCAAAAATTAATGGATAACAACAATAATTACATTTTAGCATTAAAAATATAATTTCAATTAAAGAGCAAGCGCATACTGGTGCATTAACAATTACAGAAATGACAAAAAAGGCGTTGATGAAAACCAACACTGTTAATCTAGGGCAGCTGTGGCATAAACCTTACGTTGGGTGGTGGTCTAATAAATTTGCTAAGAGATATATGTGTCACAATCCTTGTGTCCACTGAACTCATTTCGGCTGTTTGCGTGTGTCATGCAGTTAATTGGTTGATTGTCTCATTCACTTAGAGTGACCAGCTGTGGCCATTGACTGTCCTGTGCATATTGGTTTCTGGTCCATTTGGTGTTAAAGCACACACCTCTCAAGGATTAGCCTGAGGATTATGTAAAAAGAAAAATGAAACTACCAATTAGATTAAAGTTACGCAAACTAACCAAACCGAATGAAAAATGGGTTAAAACGTAGAACCGTCTGGCTCGTCACATCTAAAACTCTAGAGCTCCACAGCAATGCTGTGTGGCGTTTGGTCCAGCTGCTGCAACCGAGGTCAGTCAAGTGCCCCTGTCCATTGACACCATCTTGTTGCAAATCCAAGATACTGCAGCTCAATTTTAGAGTCTCAGTTGTCGGAAAGGAACTATAAATCAAATAATTTTGCCTTGCAATTCCATGAGACTGCTGGCGTATCCAACGCAGCAATATTGCTAGTTTATTTAAGTGTGCAACGGAGATTTCTACAATTCTTTGTTTTGTAAATCACTGACAGTGAACACAACAGCTGCGATGATCATCCATTTAATTACTGCCATAAAAGGAAATCCCTTTTTTCCAGTTTTCCACCCCAATTGGCCTGTCTCCTGTTTGTATTTCCCTGACCCCATCCCTGACTGTTAAAATGAGATCAGTTAAATTAAACTAACGTGCTGTTGACATGATGATAAATTTTTGGTTATAATTATGTTTGATAGACCAACAGGAAAACAGTAAATATATATTTAGCTCCTCTCTCTCGTTTGCCATTTTGCCAATTTTTTCTTTAAAAAAAAAAAAAAAAAAAAAATCAGACATAAGTGGTTTTCAGAGGCAGATGGCCATGCATTACTGGGCCCTGACCCAACAGATTTTCAGAAACCATGTTTTATACAGAAAATGCTTCTGAGACCTAAATCAAAACTAAATACCAAAAGGGTTATTTACTAAAAACAAAAAATAATTAGCATCATTTGATATCAGGACTTGTACTTATTGCAATGCTTGTACACAAAGTTACACAGCTAGCTACTATTTTTGGAATGTTTCATTTGTATTAAAGCGAAAAGAAGCCAGTTTAGCAAGCTAGGTAAGCTGACCGCTAACACAAACTTGTCCAATAGAAAACAGTCTAACTCTGCGTCACCTTTCATCCCCATCCACTCCTTTGGTGCTCGTCAGCGAATAAAAGCGAACCCCAGATTTACTGCGATTTTGAAACAAGTTTCTCCTCCCCTATATTTGCTTTTCTCTGCACAGTGTCAGGCGTTTCCACAGTTTCCTCTTGGGAACCTGGAGAGCCAAGTCACGCCCTCACACTCCGCGTGCTGTCATTGGCTGAGCCTACACTTCCACTGGCCAAACTTCGACGCTCAGAAAGATCTCGTACAAAAAATAAGACGATAAAGACAGATGGCAAGTTCAGACTCTGCCACACAACTCAAGAGGATCACAGGAGATTATTGAGCGATAAAATCCTACACAAAGTAACTAAGCAATTTGACTCCTATGCGACACATGAAACAAAAGACACGAAGTGGCTCAGTGTTTTTGGGGATGAGCATTGATCGAAAGCATTCATGGTACACAGGGAAATACCAGTGGTGTGAGGGCTGGGAGATGAGCTGGGGCCCCAAACTGAACAAATTTGGCAATTTGGTAAGGTAATTCCTCAGAGTAAACACTGTCAATGTTCAAGCCCAGGGTGAAGACTAGGTCCAGAGTATTACCCTTAAAGTGTGTAGGACCAGGCACATGTTGGGTGAAGTTAAAAGATTCAGTGACGTTTAAAAAATTAACAGCAAAGCTGTTACTAGTGTCATTAACATGAATGTTAAAATCACCAACCATCAAAACTCTCTCAAATTTGATAATAGAAGCTAAAACTTTGCTGGCAGCCATTTGATTCTATGGCTTCTGACGTTTCCAACGAGCCCTAAAGCACCTTAATCGCACAAAGCTAGCCAGAGCTAGAGCCTTGCGTTCCCAGTGCGTCAAACCGAGTCCATGGGCCATTCGAACGTACTTAAATAGCGCGACAATATGAACGTTTAACAGGTTTGTTTGTGGTATTTTCGGTATAATAATCCGCTAAATATTCAACTGTCATTTTCAAAGTCGTTTTCTGACAGAAACACGTGAATACTGAGGGCACATCAGTACAAACAAGATGAGTGATATAGTCTAGTGGTTGTGATGTAGGGCTGCAACGCAGGTGGCCAGGGTTTGAGTCCCTGCTCAGGTGTGCTTAAGTAAGATAATAGTAGTATTTTGCTTGTATAAATAATTTCTGCAGTTTTAATTCTTTTGACTTTTCCCCCCTTTTTTATTACCCTTTTTGTATTCATAATCTTATTAATTTGCTTTTTTAAAATAAATCTGTTCCAGCGGAGCCAAACTTAATTTTCTTTATTGTCTTTGAATGGGAAATTGTATAGGCTATAGGACTGGCAGAAATAATAATCAAAAAAATAATAAATTCCAATAAAAATTAAAAACTGGTTGTATATGGGTGGAATGTATGCCTGTAGTGACATATGAGTGAAATTAGATGAGTTTTACAGTTTAATATCTGAGAAATCTGATTTGGCACATAAGGTACCTGAATAGCCAATTTGGAGAAGCCCCCTAGACATTCCTCTCTAATTCTGTTCTGATTTACTTGATTAGAATAAACTTTGGTACAGATAATGGTGGGATTCTGTGCTGTAAATCTTTAGAGGTTTCAGACTGCAACTAATTAAGTTTACAAGGGATAGAAGTAAAACATTTTTGGTGCAAAATGAGGTCTTTGATTTACAGGTATACTGTGTTCAATCTTCATTTACTCTGACTCAGTGACATATACACTGATTTTTACACCATGGCAGAAATCCCAAATGGTTTTACCTTCATTATGATATTAAGATTATTCAAATGGACCAAATAGATGCAGAGATATACTCATTTCATTTTAGGCTTGCCATTTTCGAAAAAGAGGCTCAGGGCTTAATCTTTTTTTAAATAGTATATGAAGGTGTCCAACAAAAGAAAAAGGACTTGTGTTGATGTATCACGGCAAAAAAGTGTGATGGTTGATGCGCCTCTAGTTACTGCTGCATTGCAGTTTGAAATAAAGAAACTAAGACAGGTTTTGAAAAGTCATCTGGAAGTTTTTGGAATTTGATTTTAAAAATCTTTCCAAACAAGCATTTTAGGAGGGTAAATGCTTTCCTTAGACTGTGCAAAATTGTGATTCGGCTTCTGCGGCAGAATCAGCAGAGTGCCCAGCTAACATCTGGTTGCCTTGGGAGTCTGAAATCAGTCAACCGGCTGTAGTGCTGCAGAACTGAATCCGAGAGCAAATCTGCAGGTAAGGACATTTTATACATGCCTTGCAACTCTGGTTATACCTCCTGCATTGCTGAATCCCAGTGAGAGGACTCTGACAGAGAGGGATGCTGGGTGGTAACCTGTCCCATTCCAGCCAGCCTGTGCTGCAGGTCCGCCCTTAATTGCCAGATGGGTGTGACTGTTGCGTCTCTGAAATCCTCCCGTTGCCTGTCCAGCGTTTCCTCTGGGGTGCAAAAATAACATTAGCATTCCTTATTCTTATTGTCAAAGCGCTTATCAAGACCTTGTTACCACACTTCTGTGACATGATGCATGAAAACTCCAGATGTTTGCAAGATAAAGGGCAAAGCAACTTGACTTGCAAGCAAGACTTTCACAAAGCGACACAAATTGCTTCAGATGGCCTCAAACAAAGAAATAGCGAGGAGGCGATGAAAGAAATCTTTACCGTAGTCACACATTTGCGATATGAAAAAGTCTTCATTGTTCTCCAGAAAACTTTGCAGCTCCGCTTCAGCATTTTCCCTGGGTCAAAGGGCAAAACAGCATTAAAAAGAACAGTTTCCAACTCTTGATAGGTTGATTTATGAATATGATTCTAAACTGCAAAAAAAAAAAAAAAACCCACAACAGAAGAAACACTAATTTCATTGTAACCAGCTCTTTGTCTTAGGGACATTCCTATTTCTGGAACATTCTGAATACATTTGCTGTGGGTCCCTTGGCTCACTCAGGTGCTTCTGCTGACCATGGAGCAACTATATGTCCTGCAGCTAAAAATGTCCTTTTAACACATTGCACTGCATGCATATTAACTAGCAGGGTCGCATTCTAAAAATAGTACAATAGTACTGCAAAACCACAGCAGGCAGCATTGACTTACCTCTGTCTCACAGAACAGGACTCAATTTAATTTCTACAACCCTACCATGTCACACTGCATATCCTGCATTTGTTTCATATTCAGCGAATGCTTTGACTAATGCACCACTAGAATTCAAAATGGCTGAATTCAAACTCATCCAGAATGCTTTCATAGTTTGTGGCCACCAACAGCTAGCAGATCATTTGATTAGAAATGATCTATTGGAAAAACTAAGATGTGCATTTTGACAGAGTTACCACATGGGTCCATGCAGCAGTATGAGGGGACGTCTGAAGTTACCCAGCTTTTGTTAGTTTGGCCCACTCCCAGATCCACTGCTCTCGATGCTGCCTCAACAGCGTGCTCTCGCGAGCCCTCCGCGCCACGCGCTGAGTCTTCTGAATCTGGAACAAAGTTTTACCGCCTCTGAATTCATAGTCTCTGAGTTTGGAAACAAGGCCATCCAGGCCACGCACACCTCAGGCTTGTTAGGCAAGAGGAACTGAAACAGATCCAGAAAGCGATGGTTTGTCGTGGACATTTTGCGTCGCCATTTACGTGCGGAAGAAAACGCCTCATAATTTTGTGATGGAACTCACAGCAGTGAAATCGAAAATAACTGAGACAGTCGTCCTACCAATTAGTCTTTGTAACAGCAGCTAATCAGGCGAAGTAAATAGTGACAGGATCAGGTAATTACGCATTAAAAGATGAGGTTACCACTGGCCGTTGATACAGCCAATGGACCGCAGGCCACACAGACAAACCCACTCTCAATTCTGCAATAATTAACGGCTCGCTGAACAGTATCCCTCTTTTTACGCAGCCACTTACTAATTAAATCTATAATTTCACTCAAAATATTAATTCAAAAATAATTTTAATAATTTATAAAATCGATTTTATTACATCAGCTAAAAACTTACTCAACTAGATTCCGCGGTTGGGACTGCATACGGAGGCCCGTAGCTATGGGCTCCTGTTCATGATAATGGTCTGCTCTTCATAAAAAGTAAACCTTAAAATGCCATAATTGACCAATCAGAATCGAATGTTCAACAGCGCCTCATACAGGTATGAAAATAAGTGCTATTTACCCAAAGTCTCACAGAGAACCTAAGGCACCAACAATCACACAACGTACAGTTTAATTTACAGTAAGTTACTGCACAGCGTGTACAGAGTAGTCAAGATTCTCCATCTGTGTAACATCAGGGCTTCCTAAAAAGCTATAATTCTGCATCAAGCAGCTAATCACTCTGCCACCATGGAGATTTTGTCATTACTGACACTTCATCAGTATCAATGTCAAAAGACACCGTCATCAGACCATGTGAATAAAGGAAACCTCTGATAATCCTCTAATGTTTTCGCATGCTGTTCGCATACAGCACTGAACACCACTGAACACCGTCAGCGACACTACTCCGCCTGTGTGGGTGATGTGAGATATTTCTGATTTCCTAACTGTTTAGCAAAAACTGCAAATAGAAAAAAAAAGAAAAAGTACAAACCCACCTTCTGCACTCATTAAGCTGACCTTCAAAAGTAAGGCAAAGCTGCAGAACACAGGGTTTCCCCACCTTTCGCACAGTGTCCGCACAAGCGAGTCTTTTGGCATCGATCGTGTGCTGCAACTGCTCGTAGTGAAGTGGTTTGTATTTGGTGCTTCCTGAACCATCTTTCATCCGCAAGGTCAGCTTTTCTGCAGCCGAGGAAAAGCAAGCATCCAGTGGGAATGACCTGGACTAAACGCACGAGCTTAAAAAAAGGTAAAGTATGTTTGCAAAAGCAGAATTTTATTCATTCCAGTCGCCCTTCAGTCAGCAAGAGCCAAAACCGAAACACAAAGACAGAGTAACACCTGACTACATTCACCTGAATACAGCCTTACGCATATTGAAAAAAATTTGTGGGTGATAATAATAAAAACAACAACAACAACAACAATAATAATAATGTTTACTTTTCCCCAAACTCAAGGAGTTTTACAAAGATGAGAGAGAAACTCTCTCATACCACCAACAATTACGCTGGTGTGGCACCCATCTTGGTGGAGAGATATGACACAGTACACCTGAGAGAGGTACAATAACGGCAGCCTCTCTCATCTAAAGAAAAGTACAGGACTGGACATAACCGTGCAACACAGGTTAATTGCATGAGACGTTGATACATGAGTGTAAATTCATAAATATATTCAGTTGTCTTACCTACATCTTCTGCTCTGTGATTAGTACTGAACCCCCAAAGGTTTCTGCAACTCATGGATTAAGTATCTGCAAGTTAAGAAGTCAGGGCTTAGTATAGGCATGGGTTACTGTAAACTAAAGCCAGTATGCAAGGGAATAAAATAAAAGAATGCAAGAGGTGGCTAACAAGCACAGGTTTTCACTCCATCCACTACCTGAGTCAGAGGATAATGGGGTTAAAACAGCTTCATCAGTATCTGCAAACAATTGTCAAGTTAAATGACTCGTAAAAACAATGCAGAAGTAGATTCAGTATGATCTGTCACAATAAATCTGTATCCTCAAATTTGTCACTCATAAAACACAATTAACAAAAATACAGAATGATCAGCTCGCAATTTAAGTGTGCACTCACCCTCTGAATATAGAGACGATACTGTTCCTAGCTAAGCTAGTTTGTTGATGGTAACGTAGCTCTGCAAATGTATCAAGTGAAATGACACGATCTCCTTCTTGCACCCAAGGCCAACGTCAAATATGAAACGAAGCAGTTGAAATTTGTGGCCTGTAGAGTCCTCACAACATCATGCCTACAGACGTGGTGGGGGATCACAGCGTTATGACCACTTATCCGCAGTATCCTTGACTCGTCATCCAGGGAGATAATTAATATATAAAGACTACTTAATATTCTGGAGTTTCTTTTGTATAAAATGTGTCCTCATGTCTTTGATCTGGTTCAGTTTGTGAAATGGCCTCAGAAAAGTAAAAAAAACAAACTGACTTTCTGAATGCACTTACGAATTAATCCCTTAAACTCTAATTTTTCATTTAATCCTTTAGTAGGCTCTAAGTCAGAAAAGCCATTTTTTTCATAATGTACAATATCACACACATAGGGCAAACTATAATTAGCAACACTTTCTCAGTTTTTATAACATCGAAAGGCAGCTAGGGTATTTCTGATCTAAAATTTAACAGAATAAACTAAAACAATTTTCATTACAGTCAACATTTATGAAAAAGCAAGAAAACTTTCCCAGATGTGTTTTTTCTTGATAGGGCCCTATTACCTGCGTCTACGAGGCATTACACTCCAATCAAAGGTTTACAAGTAGGACGATTCTTTCTTAAGCTCTGATATACACTGATCAGACCACCTGCCTAATATTGTGTGGGTGCCCCACACCCTTTCACCAAAACAGCCCTGACCCATCGAGACAAAGATTCCATTGGACCTCTAAGTGTGCTGTGGTATCTGGCACCAACACATTAGCAGCAGATCGTTTAAGTCCTGTAAGTCAAGAGGAGGGGCCTTCGTGGATCAAACTTGTTAGTCCAGCACATCCCACAGCTGCTCAACTGGACTGAGATCTGGGGAACTTGAAGGCCAGGTCAACACCTTGAACGTACAGTTGTGTTCCTCAAACCGTTTATGAATCATTTCAGCAGTGTGGCAGGGGGCATTACTCTGCTGAAAGAGGCCACTGCCGTTAGGGACTGCTGTTTCCATAAAGGGACGTGCTTAAGTCTCCAACAAAGTTTAGGTAGGTGGTGCATGTCAAAGAAACATCCAAATGACTGGCAGGACCCAAGGTTTCTGAGCGGAACATTCCCAAAAGCATCACACTGCCTCCGCCAGCCTGCCTCCTTACCATCGTGTTTCCCGAAGCCATATCTTCCCCCGTAACGCAACGCACACGTATTCCGCCATTCTCATGATGCAAAAGAACAGGATTCATCAGACCAGGCCACCTTCAACCATTGCTCAGTAATCCAGCTCTGCTGGTGACCATTGCAGGTGCTTTCAGCAGTGGACAGGGGTCACCCTGACTGATTTGAGGCTACTGTGCCTCATTAGTAACAAACTGCAACCCGCTCTTCTATCAGAACCAGCACAAACTTTTTCAGTAATTTGAGCTAGAGTAGCTCTTCTGTTGGAATGGACCATACAGACCATCCTTTATGCCCCACACGCATCAATGAGCCTTGGCTGCCCAAGACCCTGTCGCTCATTCACCGGTTTTCCTTCCTGGGGCCACTTTTGGCAGGTACTGATCACTACAGACTGGGAACGCCCTACAGGAGCTGCAGTTTTGGACACGATCTCATCCAGTCGCTTAGCCATCACAATTTGGCCCGAGTAAAATTCACTCCCATCCTTACACTTGGCCATTTTCCCAGCCTCCAGCACACAAACAGAGAGGAAAAAATGTTCACTTGCGGCTTAATGTATCCCATCCCCTGACAGGTGCCATTCTAATGAGATACTCACTGTTATTCCGTACACCCAGTGGTCATAATGTAATGGCAGAATGGAGTATACTGAGAGAAATACTCAAACCCATGACGCATTATTTTGACGGGCAAAGCATTGCATCAAATGGAAGAATATCTAGATCTTGAACATCACATATCCCTATGATTCAGAGGGTCTTATCCAATGGCGAGCGGTGGACAGAGGACGGGGAGGTCGATAAATATGTCTTTAAACAGCTTATTAGTCTTGATCTGTTTGCAGTCATTTTCCCTGGTAAAAGACACTTTAACCCACCTCTCTCAGGTGTAGTTAATTGTCTTTGTTAAGACGAGAAATCAAACGCATCAGTTGAACGCAAAAAAGAGCGCATTTCAATCTTTCTCAATTGAACAATCATTACGCGCAGGTTTGACGACTTGCTTCGGATGTGACAAAATTTAACGTGGAAAATCCACAGTGGATTTTTCGTGAGGAGTTGCCTATTTAGGCATATGAATTAAACATTTTATAGAATGTACTATAATTCACTTGCCAAAACATTTCATTATAAGAGAAATATGTTGACCAAGAACAATGACTGAAATCGGGCCAAAACATTTCAAGGGATGTTTTCCGCCCCTCGGTTTTCCGTCCACCGCCCGCCACTATTTGAGATCAATGGAAACCTTGGGTTTTAAACTCGAATTTAAAATCGGCCACACGTTCGAGAGGTTTGAATACAGCTGCTGCATTTGATGGACCTATATATGGATCCGTTGTTTATATAGCTTACCGTTAATTAAAAAGTCTTATCACACTTTATTCTGATATCTCACATTTTCCACCTGAAATGACCTTTAACCGTAAGACCATAGATGTCAATTTTATTTTATAGGCCAACTTTCCCAATGAGATCCCACAGTAATTACATTGCGGGCAGAGCGTCAGTATCCCCGCACACGGATACCGCTCCGTCTGCCATAAACGATAAATTCTCACGTACTTCGCGGTCCAAAAAGCTGTGATGGAGCCAGAGGTGATGATAATATTAAGTTCCTGTAGTCGAATACCCAGACCTGGAAACGACAGTAGCTTATAACACGCCGGCTTCTCACGGCTCATCTCTTACCTTGATAGTTGGTTGACAACGTCTGTAACCAAGGAAACAAAACGTTTTGCACCCATTGGACAATCGCACAATTATTTTCTCCAATCAAATGGCCACTTTTCGCACTCGTGCCCAATGGATGATAGAGCTGCAATACAACCGTGTGACGTCATGTATCCCTATGTTCCTCTAGGAGGTGGAGAGTAAAGAAGGATTTCGTCCCGAAACGTATTAATGAGTAAACTTGGCAATTATCTGGGCATCAGATGTGACCAATTTCTGCTCTTTTCATTTTCGTAAAGTTACATGTCCCAATGGGCTCCATCGGAAAAATACACCGAATACAGCAGTCCTCCTCCGGGTAAGGATCCGTCTTTAAAACCTCCTGAGCGGGAGCGTTTTCCGCTGCACCGGCGTGTACTGATTACTTGCGATGCATTTACTGCCTGTTACTGAAATCATTTAGATTGAGTTCTGTAGTGTGAGTGTGTCTGTGACTGTCGCTTGGGCGGTTAATTTTTACGGCATCGGAGAAATAATACGTCTGCTAAACGGAATGATCGAGATCAGCACCTTCACAAAAATTAACCCTTGCGGCTTTGCGTCACGTTACCTTGATTAAGATCCTCACTGAACGTCATGGAGCAGCTGCTGGATAACGTTACGTCCGATATTTACCTTAATTGAAAAGCCGACTTTTTGGCCTTATCGGATAGTGACAGATGTGACATTGGCTACATTGTGTTGCACAGCCTCGGTGTGGCGTGATTTAACGTGTCCATAAAGAAGTGGATGAATTGGCAGGTGCTCTGTGCTGGAATTTCAGGAGCGGTGTCGGTGGAGCCGGACTGTAGGGACACGGACACGGACACGGACACGGACACGGGCTCTGGGCTCACTTGGGATTATATCTCGATGAGCAGTTCGATCTGCCCGAACGCGTTGTCCCTGATCGTCATTATAGCCATTGCAGCTGTTTCACTTGCAGTTGGGACATCAGTAGTCCTTGGTTCACATCTTGCCTAGTAAGATACGGCGCATTCATCGAGCAAAGGGAACAATAACCCAGCATCGCGTTCCCCGAAGTGCCCGTCGGCGCGTCTGATATCGCCGCTGGTTTGCACATCCCGCAGAAGGTCCCCGCGAGTACAATGTGGCGACATTTACTCTGAAGAAATTTAAGTTCGTCAGTCCCGTTTTGCGCAGGGAAACGCGGTGACATGTGACTGTAAGGCCGTGACATGTGATTGTATCGCTTTCATCCTGGTACCGCTGGCTTGTTCGCGTGTGCCCGGTGTTAGCGCCTGCAGGCTGGGCACATGAACAGGACATGAACGCGCGGAAGTAGCGACCTGCAGGACAAATACTCGTCAATTCTGGCTGATAATGTTTAGAGGAGGCGGACCCTGTCACAGCATTAATAAGGTCGGGAATTGGACCGTAAGAAAAGGAGTGATACGTTTCAAAATTATGCATTTTAGGGGTTAGTTGTTGCGTTTTGACAGATGTGACATTTCCGGCCTACGACTCCACCGCAGGCTCACTGCTAAATTGTGTACTTGGAAGTTGCATCTCTGTTTGAAGAATAAGCCTCGTGTTTGGCCAGTATCTCCGTAGAGTTAATTTTACACTTAAAATTTGACCTTGTCTTTCAACGGCGACTGCTATTGGACTGCGCTCAATTAACAGACCACAAAAAGCAAATCGTCTCCAAGAACTTTCCAAATGGCCACCATGTTAAGTTTGTCCGGCTCATGTGTCTACACATGTGTATACATTGCAATACCGACGTGACGTTTGAATTTTTCCAAATTGCTGACTGAAGAAAAGCACATTCTCTCTCTCTCTCTCTCTCTCTCTCTCTCTCTCTCTCTCTCTCACTCACACACACACACACACACACACACAAACCACATAAACTAATTAGAAATTTATAATATTAAAACGCTACTTGAATAACATAGAACAGATATAAAATTCAACATCATCATACAGAGATACAGGCTACAGAGGTAATCAATATGCATTTGTACGGAAACGAGTGAAACAGACAGGCTTCGAGTCTATCAGCTCCTTTAATTATGCTGTAGACTCCCGCTCCAGCAGACTTTACGTGATGATGGTGAAGACGTCACATTACATACGTCTGAAGTCTGCGAGGCTCAGTCTGCAAGTCCAGAGGGTGGAGATTTGGATTCAGTCTCTGAGCCACACTTAGCCAATCAGATTGTACCTAAATGGACTTGTAAACCTATCAGATTGTACGGGACGAATTTTTCTCTGACTTGGTTATGAAAGATAATCCGGGGTGCAAGAATTATTTTCGGCCACCCCCCCCGCCAAGCCCACTCATTCACTATCATAATTATTCATAATCCCGTTAGTTTCTGCATATTAACTAATTAATGTACACACTAACCTACAAATTCTTGTAGCTTGCTTATTTGTCAGTTTCTGTTTGGTCCGAACATCCCACAGAGTTTCCGCTGAGACGACTGTTCAACGCTTGGACTTCTTTGGAGAAAAAATCTGATTTGGCCTTTTCTGGTAGCCTATGAGTTCCTTACATTTCTCAAAATTTTAAAATGTCATGCAAAAACAGAAATATGTTACAAAATAAAGCCCGACTGTCACTGTTGGGAAATCTTAATAACAACTGAAAATGCATCAGTGGAAGTAGAAAGTAATTTTAATGCCCCTTCATAGCATTTCAACCCATTTCAGTGATGTGGGGAGTAACAAAAATAACTGTGTTTTGGAACCCATGTTGAGTTTTGTTATGTGGTCATGTTTTCACCATTTTGCACATTATTGTAAATCTAAAATCTCAAAATTGCTGCTGACTTGAACTTTGTACTGACTTGAACTGGGCGCTAGCCTGGTGTCTAACGTTGCATAACCTGCCTCGAGTTGGCGAAATGGGAATAATACGCTAGTGGCTTCTAAAAAAAAAAAAAAACAAGGGTCCGATGCTTGCAGAGTCTCTCTAATTAGGCAGCTTGGTCAGCTGGCAAACATAAAATAAGAATCTAATTTGTGCAATTTTACCCTTCCCCTCTGCTCTGTTTTTTTCTCATTCTAGCGTTTTCTGTAAGGCCTGCTCTGCATCGTCAGTTGAGTCATGAGTAAGGCTGGCTATTTAAAATGGCTTAATTTGACATTTGATCGGTCACCATATTTTCCATGAATATCCGATTCAGGAAAGCAAGAGAAAGGATGTTTTCCATAATATTAACCAAAAATATGCAGCCCAACCCCTGTCCGTTTTAGAAAAAAAAAGCATGTGTAGGGGTTAACATATTTGCATGAGTGTTGGACATAAACTGATTAAATACTTTCAGATATTTAGCTCCATGAAAGAGGTTTTTTTGACTTTTGCACTGTTATTAATGCGAGATGTTACCCCATTATTAAAATTTGTTGCAGTCTCTTGATCACCGCACTAATATCACAAGTAACACTGGTTATAGAGCGTGGGACAGCGTCTATGATGGTTTTGCCACAGTCACGCAACTGCACTCCCTTTACCCTCGGTATTTCTGCGCCGTTATGAGTTTAATTAGTTTTTGGCCTTCACTTAAACCAGGGCCGAGTCTAGAAGTGAGCCCAGCGCACAGAGCCACCCAGTTCATTGGCTGCACTTTGTGCTCTTTCGTCTGGCGATTTCGTTTACTTAAGCTGCTAAACACTTTCGGAAAATGGTTGCCCAGCTTTGTTTTGAGTGATGTCAGTCTGCACTTGAGGGAGTTCTGGAAAATTCTGACATTTCAGTGAGCAGTTGAGGGCACCACCCTTGGTGGACTCTGCAGAATGTGACTTTTTGCTGACATGACAGTTACATTTGAGACATGTCTGGACTGCATCCCAAGTTAGTTTATTATAGGATTCCGTTACAAGGGTGATACTCTTCCACGTGAAATTAAAATGGGATAATGAAGACTATAGGTGACAGTCAGTTCACTCAAAATGTAAAATTCAGTTTTTGGGTTGCATACCTCAGAACTCCCTCATCAGATTTGAGAGAAATATTCATCAGGCCACCTATTATGTATGCCTGTTAACACTGTTGGGGTAATGGCCTCGCACAGCACACCAATGTTGGGAAAAATGCAATTTGCCTAATGATATCAATATTATTAATTTGACTATCCAAAAATATGATATTGTATTATTAATATTAAATATTAATATAAATACCTCGGGGCACCACCCTTCCTCAGTGAAGGGAAAACGATAGCCAATTAATAAAACCTCAGTCTCAATATCCACTAAGCTATTAATTTGGAAATTGATTAATAATTAAATTAATAATTGTAACCAACTTACCCAATCAATAGTTAGATTGAAGGATTCAGAGTTCTAGATAGAAGAGGTTGGCACTTTCATTCACTCTTGCACAACATTAATAACCACAGCACATGTCTTAAAAGAATATTTATTTAAATGAAACAAATAAAACACACAATCTAAACTACACTAAACACTATATACACAATGAAGGAGGTGTGTGTGTGTGTGTGTGTGTGTGTGTGTGTGTGTGTGTGTGTGTGTGTGTGTGTGTGTGTGTGTGTGTGCGTGTGCGCGCGCGCCTGCGCAGGTGTGGGTGAGAGAGAACAAAGGGATGATTTGAGGTGTGAATGTAGGGGCCTTGCAGACCATGCGAGTGGGGGAAGGTAACCCTACTGTAACAAAGACCAAGTCTTTGTAGCAAAGGAAAGCTAAGAGTTTTAAAGTCAGTTAAATGACTTAAAACGCTCACTGTTGTTTGTGAGTGTGTGTATTACGTTAAAACGAAGAGATGTGTGTGTGTTTTGCATAGGAAAGGCGCCGTGTTAGTCTACAGGAGGTTATTTGCATGCAAATTAACACATCCTGTCCTACTAAAACACAATCCTAAAACAATCACAGCAACTATCATTTTAAAAATACACACAGTCAATTTTAGCCTTAAAGGAGGGTTTAAATGCCCAGTTGTTACCTGTCCTTAGTTGAGGAAAGAGGTTTGGAGGTTGCTGGAGGCTCCAATCACGGGTGATGTTGATCCGGCTGGAAGAGCGGTTCTGGTGCTGTCCGTGTCTTTGCTGTGGGGAGAGGAGGGAAGCTGGCCGCTCCTCAAAAGCAAGCTGTTTCTTCAAGTCTTGCTGTACTCCTGGTAGCGTGGCTGCTGCTTCAACATGGCCAGTCTATGCTGGGCCTAAGAGGTGGGGGAGGGGTTCCCCAGCCTGAGCAGTCCCCAGGGGTCCAGAAGCCTCTCCAAGGGAGAGACAGAGAGTCCAGAGACAAGAGTCCAAGAGAGCAGAGAAGAGAGGGGAGCTCCAAGAGAGGAGATAAAATGGTTGACCACTGCTTTTATGTACCTGGCCTGCTGGCGGGAGGGGCTTGCAGGCAGAGAGTGGTCATGGGAAATCCAGGGATCCATTTTGAATTTCCACACATATGAAAGTTTTCCTCCATGTGAGACCCCAACAACGGTCACATAAAGATTATTGTTGGGTTCAGCTCTCTTAACCCTTTTTTGACCATTGTGGCACAACTTTCTCATTGTGCACAATCATCTCTGTAGATGCGTAATTCCATAATAGTTGTCACTAGTCTATTGGCACGTGAGCCATTGTATTCATTGATATGAAAGTGATTACAGCTGAACCCCACTATATTGCAGCCTTTGCCCATGAAGGCCTCAGTTTCCCACTCTCAGCTGACAGGAGTGGAACCGTCGTCTTGGCTGTAGCCCATCTACGCCAAGGTTCGACGTGTGCGTTCAGATTATTTTCTGCGGAGCGCTGTAGTCGGGATGAGTTATTTGAGGGACTTGCCTCCCTGTCCGCTTAAACCAGTCAGCCCTTCCTCCTCTGACCTCTCGTTACACGAGGCATTTTTGTCGACAGAGCTGCCTTTCACCAAATGTTTTTTTTTTGTTTTTCGCTGCATTCTGTGAACTCCAGGGACTGTTCTGTGTAAAAATGCCTTCAGATCAGCAGTTTTTGAGATTCTCAGGCCACTTTCAGGCCCCAGCAATAACTCCATGGACAAAGTCACACGAATAACATTTCTTGTTATCCCCTTGGCATATAATGCGGGGGAATATAGTCATGGGTGTGGTTGTCTGTCCGTCCATCCGCCTGTCTGTCCACCCGTCTGTCTTTGAACATTTGATTTCTGGAGCACAACTTGAAAACCGTTCAATATTTTTTAACCAAACTTGGTGTACACATTAATCATGACCTGAAGTGGTGCCTTTTGCTAATCCGAAGTTGATGAATTTTGTATTTTTTCTGGTTTCTATGGGAACATTTTGAACTTAGTATTTTAGGGGTATGGTTTGTCCCCGGAACAGATGGCATTTTCATTCAGTCATTATTTGGGGCCGGGGGGATACGCCATCTCCTGATGGCTCTCGTATGATATTCGGTCCGACTCTGAACGATAATTGAGCTTCTTGACAATGTCTGCAGAAATATTTTGTGCATGCGTGAAAAAGTTCTGGGTACAAACAGAAATATGATTTGTACATATGAAAAAGGTTTTTTGCAGGTGCAAAGCCACATAAAAAATTGATGACGGGGCTGTGACTCTATTATGACCTGAAACTGACCCTTAATACTGACTAGCCAATCAGCACGTTGGCCTCTGACAATCCAATCAGAGGAATTCAGCTGTTCAATCAGGGGATGAAGGGTTCTAGTGAGATGCGGAGAGGAAGACGAGCCTGACTGAGCCTTTTTGGATGTCCAGCTGAAATATGAAAAATTCACAAATGTTGTGGGGACCCGACGCACCACGAACAAGTGGAAGAATCCAAAACGTTTTTTTTTTTTTTTAAATAAATTTCAAACCGCGCTTTGGATCATGGATAACTGAGCAACCTGTTGATGTTTGTGTTGCGGGGAGTGATTGTAGCCTAACATTGCCACTCGTCCTCAATTCAGTCAGTTTTAAATAAAGAGAGCTCCACAAAACTGTGACCGTTGTTGGGTACGAGTTGGCTTGTTGTGTGTGTTTTTTTTTTTTTTTTTCTGCCAACTAGATGAATTGTATTTGGATGATGGTCAGAGTTTCTTGGCTACATTTGCAAAAGTTCGCAAATTGGCTCATTAGAATTAGACATGACAGGTGCTGCACTCACCTTGGCGATTGTAGAACTGAATGGTGCCACCAGTTCTTGTAGCCTTAATCTCAAGGGCAACCCCAGTGAATAAATCTTGATTTTGAATGGCAGTGCTCTGGACTGTATTGTGGATGATAATGCTTCTTAAATTGACTGTTAAATTACACATTAAAACACTTCATTAATTAATTTAACCGTTATTTAACCAGATGAGTCGATTTGAGAATTAATTCTCATTTACATTGACGACCTGGGCAAGAGGCAACACCAGAAGCAGTCTTTAAAAAAAAAAAGACAGATGACAGACGGGCATATCAACAGGGACAGTGACATCACTGCAATGAAGTTACTAAAAACAAGTGCAACGATCTTGGACTGTTGAGTGTAACAGTTTTTTTGAAAGAGTGGAGTGGAATGAATGTTTGCATTAGCTACATGGGTGTCTCCCTCAAAAACTGTTTAATATTTTATTACATGACTTTAAATACTCAGTACTGATTGGTCAATTACAGCATTCTATGGTCTGTTGTGAAGAACAGACCACTGCTCTGGGCGTGAGTTGGCTCCAACTGTAGAATCTTAAGTTTTAATGAAATCAATTTTAAATCAATATTTTGCATCAAATTATTGATTTATTTTGTAAGAAGCCGTGTAATAAGTGATGTACAGCCAGCCAGTAAGGTTAAACAGAGTAACTTTGACATACGGGGTAACTTTGACACCCTTTTATGTGCATCTGAGTGTAGTGTTTCAGTTGCATATTGAATTATCTTTCCTGAAGATGTACAGGTGCTGCCATCTGGTCAGAATAGCAGGTATTATATGACTGGTCATGTGACTTTCCTTACAAAATGGTGGTCTAACCCATGCGGTGCTGATTAATGTTTAGTACGTATGTCAAAAAAAACTTCGTTTCACTCAAAATATCAAACTTTGGGAGCATAAAATGTTCATGCAGCATCTTTCTTTTGATGTTGAATATTTACTGTATGTTTCTAGAATTTGTGGATTTGGGGTAACGTTGGCGGCCTGTCAAAGTTACCCCACGGCCATGTCAATGTTACCCAAACCAAACTCATTTTGTCTCCTTGTACGACATCACAATCTATCAGAATCTTAGGAATATGCATAATTCAATGAATTTTTTTTCATCTTGTCACTCTGTGTTGCATGTGGATAACTTACAATTTCTGCATGGTACAACTCTGACTGGATTTGAATTGGTTATTGTCAATTACTTTCAACATGTTTGATATTAAAGTTTCAAGTTATAGTGCATACATGTACAGTGGGGGAAATAAGTATTTGACCCCTTGCTGGTTTTACAGGTTTGCCCACGAACAAAGAGTACAATGGTCTATAATTTTAATGATAGCTTTATTTTAACAGTGGGTGACAAAATATCATCAAAAAGTGGAATAAGACATTGTATGCATTTTAGGAATTTATTTGCATATTTTTGGTCAAAAATAAGTATTTGACCCCCTGGACAAACAGCATGTTCATATTTTGTAGAAAAGCCATTATTGGCCAGCACAGATGTCAAACAATTTTTATAGTTGTTGACCAGGTTTGTGCACATTTTGGCAGGGATGTTGGCCCACTCCTCCCTGCAGACAGCCTCCAAATCATTCAGGTCCCGAGGCTGTCGCCTTGCAACCCGAATTTTAAGCTCCCTCCAAAGATTTTCAATTGGATTCAGGTCTGGAGACTGGCTAAGCCACTGCAGACCCTTGATGTACTTCTTCTTCAGCCGCTCTTTTGTTGCTTTGGCGGTGTGCTTAGGGTAGTTGTCGTGCTGAAACACCCATCCTCGACCCATGTTCAGCTCTCTCACTGAGGGAAGGAGCTGTTGGTCCAGAATTCCACGGTATATGGCCCTGTCCATCCTCCCCTCAATGCTATGGAGTTGTGCCGTCCCCTGGGCTGAAAGGCACCACTGTGCTTGACAGTGGGGATGGTGTTCTTTGGGTTGTACTCTGTGTTCTTTGTCCTCCAAACACGGCGAGTTGAGTTGAGCCCAAAAAGTTCTATTTTGGTCTCATCTGACCACATCACCTTCTTCCAGGCCTCTTCTGAGTCATCCAGGTGGTCAATGGCTAACTTCAGGCGGGCCTGTACATGTGCCTTCTTGAGCAGGGGGACCTTGCATGCGCTGCAGGATTTCAATCCATGATCGCGTAGTGTGTTACCAACGGCTTCTTTTGGAACTGTGGTCCCAGCTGCCTTCAGTTCATTAACCAGTTCCCCCCTTGTGATTCCTCACCGTTCGCATGATCAGGGACATCTCACGAGGCGAGAGCTTGCATGGAGGCCCAGACCGAGGGAGATTGGCGGCAGTGTGGTACTTCTTCCATTTCCTGATAACTGCACTGACAGTTGATCTTTTCTCTCAAAGTTGCTTTCCCATTCTCTTGTAGCCCATCCCAGCCTTGTGTAGGTCAACAATCTTGTCCCTGATGTCCTTAGACAGCTCCTTGGTCTTGCACATGGTGGAGATGTTGGAATCTGGTTGTTTGGGAGTGGGAAGGTGTCTTTTATACAGGTAATGAGGTGAGGCAGGTGTATTTGATGTAAATAATTAATTAGGATTGGGGTGTGTCTTAAAGAAAGACTAACTGGCTTGTGGGACCCAGAATACTTGCTGTTTGGTAGGGGGTCAAATACTTATTTTTCCTCATCAGATGGTTATTAATTTTTATAAATTCATATGATGTGATTTTCTGGAATTTTCTTTGTGATTCTGTCTCTCACTGTTAGAATGTATATACCATCAAAATTATAGATCGTTGCATTCTTTAAGTGGGCAAACCTGCAAAATCAGCGAGGGGTCAAATACTTATTTTCCCCACTGTACAGCTATCACTTGTGTTAGTCACTGTTGCCATCCATCAGTTACATGTTTGAAGGTGCATGGTTGCATTCACTACGTCCTTGACCCTGAAATACTCCATGAGTTACATGTATAAAACAAAACCACTTCCAAAATCTCAGTGGATATATGTGGGGATCTGATAAGACTATATACATCAATTGGTACTTTCTACTGAAAATCTGGCTGGCTGCCCATAGCCTACAGCTTGAGCTGACTGGTAATACTGTGTGTGCCGAAGTTACCCCATGACGTGTCAGTGTTACCCCGCAAACCTTGGGTAACGCTGACGCATCACACCCATCTCTTTCATGTCACACTGTAGCAGTGGACACGCCCATCCGACCCTTATTAAATAATAAGCCATGATGGGTCCCAACCTATCTAATGCTGCATTAAACGTGTTCACTGATGCAGTACATCAGGCTGTGTAGAAAATTGTGTCAAAGTTGCCTCGTTTCACCTTCATTGTTGTGAAATAAACCCCTTCAGAGTGGTTCAAGACCACTCCGCTCCGCTTTGGGCTCTGGCATCATCCCGTCGCCGTTTGCTTTGCAAAAATGATCGGCTCACTGTATGTTATCTCTTACGTGTACCAACGTATCTAATGCAAATGTAACCGTGTCCATTTATAGATGTGAAGTAAACGCAGTTTGTATTGTTGGTCTACTCTAGATACATGGACATTAATAACAGACCGTATAAGCCTCCTTAAATTGTCAGAAGGAAGCATTTTTTCATTGTTCAGCATTTCTCATTTATATAAAGGGTTGCAATCACAAAGCGAATCGAGGAAAGAGCCAGTTCAATTAAACGAGCGCTGCACCGAGATGGATGAAAGGCCACTCCGGTCTAATGACATACAGCTTTTAGCAGGAACCGAAATCTGTGGCTGCGTATACTTTCAAACACATCAAATTAAACAATCCTTTGGGTTAATGACCGCAAATTCAAATATTCAAACCACAGAAAAAAAGGGCAAAAAGTATGGCTTTTCCACCGACTTTCCAAAGATGCCAACCAGTCTTCAGCTGTTTCTCTCTCTCTCTCTCTCTCTCTCTCTCTCTCTCTCTCTCTCTCTCTCTCTCTCTCCCCAAGTCTCTCTTAGTCTCTCTTGACTTTTGGCCTTTTGGCCCCCCAGATAGGTGGGCTGGGCTCGTGGGTGACCCTGCTGGAGCAGAGGTACTGACAGCCTCATCAGGCTCCTCTCCAGTATCTGATTCAGAGTCAACGGCCGTGGCGTGTATCGCTGCCCGAGAGCCTGTGTGTCGTCTCCAAGAAAGGCCAATTCCCAGCATTCACCTCTCCACCCTACAGCCCTGATCATGTGCAAAGGGTGTGAGAAACACTGGGTTAACTATAACCTCACATCTCTTGATTAAGCCTCATGTATCATTAATTCACCGTTGGTGTAAAGTAAACGGACAGAAATGGGCTGCATGTGACCGAGTGGCCCTTACCTCTGCTCATACCCGATAAACACTGTTCGCTCCACACTTTTCCTCAAGTCTTCTAATGTCGATTGGCTTGATTTGTTGTGAGATCCCTCTCCAGTCCCATCTCTTTTACGACCAAACTGATGAGAAAATCAGTTGGTGTCTGAGCCAGAGATTTACCACAGCGGCTGCAGACGGTCAGCACTGTATGACACGCACGCACGCACGCATGCACACACACACGCACACACACACGCACACGCACACGCACACACACGCCAGTTTACAGCATTATGTGTTCGATCCAGCTGTCATGTTTAAAGTTGTCAATTGCTTGTTAAAATAATCATGAACTGACATTTTACTGGCTGAATACTTGCTTGAAACCTTTAGCGGAAGCATTTCTGTGTCCGGTGAAGTGTGGCTTGTTCTTCGTTTGCAGTTCAATGAACTGCGCTGTTCGTTGTTCGCTCCTGGTCTGTGAACAAAATGGCAATATTGTTGGATTCGTGATCTGATGTCAAATATGTCGAAGGTATCATCAAGCCATCGTTAGATAAACGACTACTCACAGCGGTTAGCCCTGCTGCCTGGAAGCAAGAAGGTTGTGGGTTCGAATCAAGCCTGGAGTTTGCATGTTCTCCCCGTGTTTGCGTGGGTTTCCTCCGGGTTCTCCGGTTTCCCCCACCCACTAAAACATGCATCATAGGGACACTCCAACCAGTACCCCTGACCAAGGAACTGTACTGCTGTGTGGCTGCCATTGCAATCCACTTTCGTTGTAGTCAAGCTGCTAATGTTAGAGGGTCAAACCAATATTAACTGGTCGACTCGCAGCGTTTGTGTGCTGCTGCCGGTGGGAGTCTGGTATAGGGCTGAAAAATAGTCGAAAAACAGATGGGATATGTGAGGTGCACATTTATCATAAGGTTGAGTCAGTATGCCTACATGGGTTTGGGTTTGCAGGAGAGTGCCCCTTTCTATCCAAATGCTCAGTTTGTTTCCTGGTTTGTCAGTTGTCTGTGTTTTATTAGCTGCCACAAAATGCCTGGCTTTAAAGTAACTCCTTGGTTGCATTAGTTTTTAAAATGACGAATCCCAAAGCATGCTCATGGTTCCTTCAACCAATTTTTAATAGTTTTGACAGGCTGTGTATTTGTGTAACTGTGACTTGGGCACGGTGTCTGTTTGCTGTTGGACTGAGATGCACCAGGTCCTCCCGTTTAGCCTGGGCTCTGGAATAAAGCGTCTTATCTGGATGACGGACACTGCATTCATATGCTCCACCTTGTTTTTTACTAAAAGCACATGACCGCGATGAGGGGGAATCTAACCTCCATCATCACCAGTGCGTAGCTCCCACCACAGCGACGGACGTCAAGCTCCTCACAGCTGAGGTGGGAGGGGCAATTTGCTCTTTAATTACAAATTAAACTGGAATTATTCAGCGTCAGATTCAATTGAACCGGGTTGGGAATTTTGGCTTGTCTCAGAGGAACCCCCTGTTCGATGACGGTCATGGGTTCATTAATGACCGCTGTGACTCGGCCACAGTTTTTCGTATCATCCGAAAGATCTCTCATCTCCGCTCTACACCAGCGGTTCCCAGTCCTGGAGCTCTCCTCTCGTGTGCTGGTTTTGTTCCAACCACAATTGCAACTAAAGAATTGTAACGGGCTGCTAATCTTTCTTGAGTTCTTTTGATTTTTATGTGGATGACGTAACTTATTGATCACTGTTATGCCCGAGAAATGCAGCACCGCAGGAGTATACATGTGATCCCTAAGTTCATATTGTGCTTCTTGTAAAATGGCAAAGCATTACATACGACAGAAGTAACATTAATCACAGAGGTAATAGACTCCTAACTTGGTTGGCATTAATTTTTGTCTTTTCTTAAACATCAATACAATGCAAGTTTGCCTCGTGATCATTTACTTTGTCTCTGAATTGTTCATTATCTATCAGATGACTGTGATTGGTGGCCTGGTCCTTAACTTCCTCTAATTAGCAGCCCATTGATTCAGATCAGTCTCAATCTGATCAGACATTATTTTCCTGCTTTTATATGTGTATATGTTTGTAATGCAGCCCAATAAGCACAACATGTCTGCAGAAATGTAATTTAACATATCATACAACACTATTTCTGATGTAATATGATTAAGATTTTGAGTAATCTAGCATGAAACGCACCTAGTTTGAAAATTAATGGCTTGTTTGAATAATTTGATGGCAAATGAGGTTGGAACAAAAACCAGCGTACTCTGGAGTCCTTCAGGACTGAGTTAAGGAACGACTGCACGGGGAGATCTTCCATGACACGTGACTTGCTTTTCGGGGCTGGGCTATTATGTGAACTTTAAAGTGCGATTTCTGTTGTTTACAATCCTGTGTGAAATGTGCTGTTTAAATAAAATGTGTTTTCACTTCATTTATTGGGATATGAGGAGTAAAAGTTTATAGGGAACGTGGTAGTGTTTACCAACCACCATTTTAGTGAATTTGTATCATAGTATTCGGTGAAACTGACCAAATTGCGTCTCCCAGTAATTTCCTGGAGAAAAATTTGAGCGCAGTGTTCCTGCATTCCTGATTATGGATATGATCCTGTCTGACTGCATGAACTCCTCACTGAGTCAGTTACGCAGTCTGTAGTTTAGAAGACTGCATTGCGCACAACTTGTGATGCTTAACGACTGTGGCCAGACATTACCCACATTTACCCTCTGACAAATGTTGCCAGATTTCTCTAAAAAATTCCTCTCGAAGCCTCCCTTTCAGTTGGAAAGAGACAAGAGTGTCATTGTAGCACGATAGTCAGCATTACCGAGATGGTGAAGATGGGTTGCTGGTACTACAAGTAAAAAAACCAGGGAATCTCAGGACAACAATGAGATGATTTGATTTGATGGAATAGTTGGAGTCCCGTCTCGCCGCGGCCTCAGTCGCTCTACGCTGAGATTGAGTTGTATCAGTCAGTGCGCTGTTCTCTGTTGGCAGGCACAGTTTGTTGTTTCATCATGTAATGAATGTATTTTTTGCCGGAACAAGTGGTGTTTTCAGTGTACGGTTTCAGCACAAAAGCAGTCTGTGTCCCCAGCTTTGCTTTTTCTTCTTTCTCCAGTCAGATGTTTGATTTAACAGGATCTGACATTGGCTGAGTACTTCAGCAGTTTGTTGGTCTTCCTGATTTTTCTTTTTCAATCTCCAAATGGCAGAGCTTATCATTGTATAATTTACTGTCATGTAGTTAATCCAATCTGTTTGGGCCTTTGTCAGTGCTTATTAATGTATAACTTGGACATGATGAAAATTAAACTTGGTGTTTTACGCATCCAATGAAATATTATGTACTTTGTGTTAGTTGGGTAACAATGGACAAGCAAATGTCACTGTGTCCTTGGATCATTGAGTTAAATTCGATCTTCTCTCAGTTTGTTTATTTATTTATTTTTTGGAGAACAGTCTTGTGTGCTGTTTGCTTCGCAAACCCTTCAATTTCCATGAATAATACATGACTTCAAACTCACATTTTGGAAAGTTAGCTGACAATGGAGAAATGTAGTTTACTTTTCAGTGTACTGTTCTTCAGGCAGAAATCTGGATTGTTTAGAAGAAAATATGTTTAATGCTGAAATCCCGTCTGACAGGTGATCTGGTGTCATAATCAGCAGTAGTCATTAGCTAAGATTACAGCACTGCATCTGACCTTGTCGTAGTGATTTGCGCTGTCACCTCACAGCAAGACTGTTTTGGGTTCGAATCCGGCCTGCGGCCTTTCTGTGTGGAGTGTGGAGTGTGCATGTTCTCCCCGTGTTTGCGTGGGTTCCCCCCGGGTGCTCCGGTTTCCCCCACCCACAAAAACATGCATCATAGGAACACTCCAACCAGTACCCCTGACCAAGGAACTGGCTTTAGAACTGGAGTTGGTCCCTGGGCGCCACTCTGTGGCTGCCCACTGCTCCTAACTATAGGATGGGTCAAATGCAGAGGACAAATTACCCAACAGGGTTCAATAAACTGTTTCTTATCTATCTGAAGTAAAACTTGTGCACATGGCAAATAACAGTTTATTTGGATTACATTCTTACGTTCTGGTCTCCACTTTTTATACAGTAACATAAGGCGTATTTAGCACCACATGGTGGACGCGGAAGGTACTTCGCACAGGCGACAACATTGTAGACTGTTTCGCTGGGTCTGATGGTCGCAAAAGTGCGGAGCTTCACCCGACAGGATCTCGCCAGCACCCATGATGTGCATGAGGGTGCGAGGGTCTGTTCAGCACTGCTTGCGGCTTGATTTATCAAAATTCCTCTTCTGAATTATTTGCATTGTTGAGGGCCTGAACATGCTCAAACTTAGGAAACGTCGAACACGCATCAAGGCTGGGGAATCTTTTATTTATTTTTTTTTCGGTAACATTTTACAGGGTTTTCACGAGGATGTGGCAAAATGGCTCTATAGGGCCTCAAAATTCCAACAAAGCAGCTCTCGCTGTATGTTTCTCCTAGACACATGAAATTTTGTGGGGTCATGCAACATCGCATGACTTAAAAAAAAAAAAAAAAAAAAGTTTAAAGAATCCTGGTGCCATGACCTGACCTCAACAGGAAGTTGGCCATTTTCAGTTTCCCTAGCAATTTTTGTGCCGTTTTTGCCATTTGGAGGTGTTGTATTTTCACAAAATCCTTCTAGAGATTCGACCCGATTCGCAACTTATTTTTTTTAGTTTATTTATAAGACCTTCACAATGCTGATTTACAAAGCTTTGGCGTATTTGTTTGAACGGTTTGTCCGTGGTGGCGCTACAAATTTCGATGTTCTGCCATGAAAAAGGATGCTGTGGGGTCTGGCCAAGCGGTTACATTGCTACAATTTTGATGTTTATTGAGCTGTAACTTTTTAACTAGGTAACTTTTATATAAACTTGAAATACATGTTTCTAAAGGTTTTTACAAGTAATTTAACATGGTATACTCAATGGATTGTTAGAATAATTACCTCCGCCAAGGAGGTTATAAAATCACCTGTGTTTATTTGTCTGTGTGTCTCTGTCTGTTAGCAGGATTACTCAAACTACTGAGCAGTAGTCATGAAAATTGGTATACAGGTGTATCTTGATCCAAGGAAGGACCCATTCATTTTTGGTGGCGATTCAGATCAAATTCTGGATCTGGTTGAGGTCAGAAATCTGATTGCTCTTGTTTTTAAATGTGAAATTGGCAAAAATGTGCTCTGTTACGGTACGACCAAAAGAGGACATCAGATTTGACAAGGTGTACGCAAAGATGCATAACCTGCTGCTCTCATTACAAACTGGAGTCAACCTGGTTTCAGGATTGCAATAAACCTATTAAACTATGCTTTCAGCAAAAATTGTAGCAAAATATGGAATTTCTTGGAGTTAATAGGGAAAAGAATATGGTTACGTCATTACAAGCTGTATTGGTTACGTCACTACAGAACTAGATGTTCATGAGAAAAAGTACTGTTTACTTCAAGGAAAGAACTAAAATGGGTAACATAACATACTTTTATTATAAAAGAAACATTCTGTATCACAGATATACATTATTATTTCTAAAGTCAGTCATCACACCATCTCATCACTAAAAAAACTCATTTTTAATTTGAAGTTGGCAAAACTAGTTACAGATGCTGAAAAATATGAATAGTAAAAGGTGTTAAATATAGAAACAAGTAAATTTAATGTAGTTTTAGATATTTTATTGTTGAGATGAAAATTATGTGAAAAATAGATTTCCAAGTGTGTCTGTAGTTTTAAAACTTCATGTACTTTCAGTGGCTGTAATTTTTTTTCACATCTTGTATTGGAAAAAAACTAAGTTGGTTCCATAAAGTAGAGCTACAAGATCAGCCCTTTCACTATGTGTTACAAAGAAATATAATTTTCATCACACGTTCACTTTCGCTTGGCCAGACCCCGTTCAAATATGCATTGTCCGAACTGCTGGAAACTTCACGTTTGATGAGGTTGAGGCTGAAGACATCAACATGCTAATAGTTTGCCATAATTGCAGTGCCACCTACTTGCAGCAGGTATGTGTTTTATATTTTGATGTGCTCCTCCAAGCAGATTAACCTTGGTCCTGAATTCCACTAGAAATTCAGGATGCATCATTGTGAAAAATTTGAGTTTTCGTGGAACAGTGTGGCATTGGTGCAAATTGATGTTTTGCCATGAAACAGGAAGTTGTTATAAGTCAAATATACATTGCCTAATCTTCCCCAATATTTACGTGCTAGCATTGAGTCGTAGACATAGTGCTCCCTACTGGATATTGGAAGTAAGACTCGTGTAATAAACAGCTGTTCATTGACCTGAAATTTTTATTATTTGGTCGGTACTTGATATGCAGCATTGTAAGGTGTGTTTAGTGGTGAATCTGTGGCACCACACAGTGGACACAGGAGGTGTACCCCCTCCACTCAGGGAATTACATCTGTGATGGCCTTGCAGTGTCTGTTGGTCATGAAAGTGCACAGCTGCACCTGTTGAGTCCAGCCAGCGCCCCTGATGTGCAGCAGAGCCTGAGGGCCCGTTCAGTGCTGCTCCCTGCTCCGAACGCCCTGCTGTCCACCAGAATGTTTGTTGTTTGCATTTTTGGTGTGTGTGTGTGTGTATGCGCGTGCGTGTGTGCGCGTGTGTGTGCGTGTGCGCGTGTGCGCGTGTGTGTGCGTGTGTGCGTGTGTGCGTGTGTGCGTGTGTGTGCGCGTGCGTGTGTGTGCGCGTGCGTGTGTGTGCGCGTGCGTGTGTGTGTGTGTGTGTGTGTGTGGTCTCTTCCTCACACAGCCACTGGGGTTGTGAGGAACAGTAATTTTTTGCTGACCTTGGGGATGATTCAGACAAACAACTGAGGGGTGAAAACTGGGCTTTCAAGGCTATGCAGAAAGACCAAAAAAGTGCTGGAGGGGGATGCATTGTGGACTCAAAGCAGCTCTCTGGTTCAGTGCTATTATGAGTCTGCCTATAAAGCTACTATCTTACATAAGGCACAGAATTTATGAGGATAATCTTCAGCGGAGTCCCAGTACTTTTATTAGCCTGACTCCGTTTAAAGAATTGCTCAGACTTTCAGTGGACTAAAGTTTGGTGCATTTTAAACTCATTACCGTTTTAAAAATGGTTTTTGGCCTTTGTCTCAACAACTTCTCTGACCTTTTTAAAAAGTAGGGATAGTCACAGCCATAACACAGCGGGGTCTGCCAGATTTTAGATGCCATTTTCTTGAGCACAATGGTGAAAAGCTCATACCTTTACAGTGGTGCAGAAATAAAGGACTAGACGAGCATCAGATACACTTAAACCCTTTGGAATCCTGAGACATTGGAGGAAACTGGACATTTTGTGTGCTTTGGCATCATTTGGGATGTATTAACTGTATTTAATGGTGGATAATATCTTTCTATTTCTCTGCGCCAGCTATTGCTGTGATCGAAGGCATTATGTGCTTGGTTCCTTTGTCAGTACGTCCGCCCCGTTCTTGTGTACACGGTATTTCAGGAATTTACCGAAAACTCGTCTACATGTACTCTAGAATGAACTTATTAAATTTTGGTTGTCAGCGTTCAGAGATGAAGGTCCCTGTGACCTCACGTCAGTCCCATTTTTATGAAAGTAATATCTCATGAACAGCAGGAGGGAACCTCATTATATCTGGAAAAATGGCCACTTGGACTTGAGGGTGAACTGAAGTGCCCATAACAAGCCTCATAATGAACATCTGTGTAGATATCATTGATGCTAAATGCCGTTCATGCATTTCCAAGCAACATTTACCATCTTGTAGGTCATGTCTTCCTCACCCATGTGAAATGAACTAGAGACGGACAGGACGCCTCGTAGGGACGGATACAAAATGTCTCTCCCTAATAAGGGTGCAGCTGCTGGCCTCCAGTGCAATAGATGTGGCTCTACTTTTGAAAATATGACAGTGAAGGCCCCTCACATTTGCAAATATATAAATATCCTGAAAGAATGGGAAAAAAAATATTTTATGACCCGCAACAATTGTCACAATTGGTGTCCTCAGTTTGACAAATGATTACTTGGAGGGCTTTTAAAAGGAGAGGTGATTCAACACAGTGGTGAACACAGCCCTGTACCAACTGATCTGAAACATGTCACTGGAATAAAATTCATTGAGTGTTAATTTACAAAAACAATACATTTCAGAAGGGAGAAAATTGAATATCTTGTCTTCGCGCTGTTTTTTATTTAATACAACAAGCACGATTTACAAATCACAGCTGTTCTAGCTTTTCCTTTCATTTGGATTTTTTTGTATCCTGACAACTTTATTAGTAATGGGGTCTTATATTACCTGATGATGTTCTAGATTGTTGGCTGGTTTCAATGACCGGGTTAAGCTCTTCGGACTGGAAATTCTGCCTCAAAATGCACATGAATGTTGTAACATTATCAGACCGATTGACCAGGTTAATGGCACAGCGGGGGCCTTGATGACTAGTAAAGACATGTACATTTATATGGCTGAAGGGTCCCACATGAAAGGTTATTTAATATAAGCTGCAAGTTATTACATTGTTAAGAGTACCAAAAGGAGATTTATAAACTTTATAGTGTGAAACCCATAGATGGATAACCATAAATACATACAACATAGATTATATATCCATAAATTCTTCTGCTCTCTCATTCTCTACCCTCTGAACCACGGGCTACACTGAGGGGGCGTCCCGTCTGATAATGAGCTCCACTCTCATTGGCCAGTGAACAGAGCGAAGTACAATAACGGCGTGCTACCTTTACGAGGGAGAGGAAGGTTGAGTGGTCAGAGGGTCGGGGTGGGGGGGGGGACGCGGCCTACAAACGGAACGAGTCCGCATGAAGTATGCAGAACACGTCCGTGGGTGACGCAGGAATCGGCCAGAATGTAAAAACGGGTGTTTCAGACGCTGAAGGGGAAAAGAATGGGCTGGAGATTTCATCAGTCAGTTTTCTCTGGACTTCATCGAATAGTGGAGGGACTGACCTGGGGAAAAATAATTCTCCATAATATTGGGGTTTTATAAAAAAGATGCGTCAGCCTGTGTGGGGTGGTTCTGGGCAGATGGCTGGTGGTCGTGATGATTTCTTTTCCCTCTCTCATGTACTTGGCTCGCAGATCCTCTCATATCCCATCCCTGATATACATTTCCCCCCACAGTGGTTACTGTACTGGTTTGGATGAGTGATCACATGTGCCTTGCGTTTGATTTTCAAAGTAAATATGCAGCCAGGATATTTTATTACGCAGTGCACAGTCTTTGAAAACGTGCGTCCCCCTCAGAAACATAAGGAGATGGTGAGCTGGCATTGAATGATTGGCCGACAAAACTGGTGGTGGTGGTGGGTGGGGGTGGGGAGATTTCCTTTTCTTGCGTTTATTTATATTGAGCTCAGTCTGGTGTGTTATGTGGTTTACGTTTATGTCCTTATTTGCGTTTCTTTAATGTAAAATTTAAAAAGTTGACTGCAAAAAAAGTCTAATTTGGCTGGTGGTGTGGTGTGAGGTGAGGTGATGCGGTGGATTTCGGGGCAGTCTGCCTGCTCTCGGTATCTTTGCACAGAAACAGATGGCCTGTCCGTCAGTGCCGTCCTCACAGGGACGTACAACACTGGGACAAATTTGTGGTTCAAAAGTGCCTTGTTTGACTTGAGAGGTTGTGGTAGTTCAGATTCCCCTCTGCCACAAACTAACAAAAAAAAAAACATTTAAGCTGTGATGCACTGTGTAGCTCATTAAAAATGGTGTGAGGTTCTTTTCTGTCTCGTCCAAGGAAATCATTTCCTGCACAGTACCATGAGTTGATAAGTTAACATCTGCGGACTTTATGTCCGTGAATCAAAAGCCGCTCATTCTACACCTTACTAACACACCTCCTTAAACCAATTTATTGGCTTTTCATCCGGCCTTCAGCGCAGGTACTTTCCGGTCCTCTCTGTGCTTCAGAAGCGTACGCATCATCCCCGCCGCTCCTATTAAAAGTGGGACAGGCGATTTGGCTCGCTTGTTTTGTGCCTGTAGCAGGGTAGCGGAGAAGGGAGGAAAAGTCTTATCTTGAGGAAACAGCCAGGTTGGGTGTGAAATCGCTCGTTCCTCTGAGCGTCTCACGGGACGTCCTGTGCTGCCCGCCTCCTGAGCAGTAGAACATGGAATCGTGGGCCGTGGTTTGACGGTGTGCAGCTGGGACAGTGGTACGGTAAACTCCACATAAAATGGGCCGATTCAAATAAGTTTGTGTGGGAAAAGTACTGGCTGGATGATTGGCCCTATAAGTTTGAAGGGAAAGCCCTGTAAATGGAGAAAAAAATCATTGAAAAACGCCAGTACTTTCGTTCAGAGTCACTGAGTACACTTCAGAGATTTAGGACGTTTCTTGCATGTTGTCATTAGTGCCCATCCGATGGGGGGGGCACGTGGATTCTGATTCCTGATATGGCGACTGATATTGAATTTGGGAGTTGGAATGAAAATGGACCATTTCTTTGCAGATTGTGCATTAAAAAGCTACCATTTGTCAAGCAGCTTTGACAAGAAATGAACTCTGATCAAATCAAGATTAAAACGAGTCATCAAAAGATGACATATCCCTCCGGCCCTCAGAAGTCTCAGAAATCACAACATTTCAAAAAGCACCAGTCTAGGACCTGATTAATACGCACAGCAAGTTCCGTTAAATTTTTTTGACTGTATTGAAGTTCAAAATGGTATTCGGAAACACGATATTCACAGACGGTCAGACAGACAACTGTTCTGATGACTACACTACCGCTCAAAAGTTTGGTATCACTTGCAAATTTCTTTGTTTTCCAAAGAAAAATACATTTTCAAGCATTTCACAAACGATTAATTTTTAATCAGATTATCTTCAAAGAATCATCTACATTTTTGCATAGCGGCCTATTATCAGCAAGTGTCAGTCCTCTGCATCAATCTCCTGGTATGGCTGCTAATCCAAGTTAAGCATTTTATAAGGCTGATTGATTATTAGAAAACACTTCTGCAAATGTGTTGCACAGCTGAAAACCGTAGAACTAATAAGGGAGCACAAAAGGGAGCAGGGCATTCTTGAGGTTGGTTTAGTACCTGAAGCATCAGCAGTTGTTTGTTTGTTTACAGGCTCAAAATGGGCAGAAAGAAAGAACTTCCTTTAGAGACCCGTCAGTCTATTGTTGTGCTTAGAAAGGAATGTTATTCAATGTGAGAAATTGAAAACTTTAAATCTCTTACCATGCTGTCAACTACTCCCTTCAGAGAGCAGCACAAACTGGCACTAACAAGGACAGAAAAAAGGAGTGGGAGGCCCCGATGCACAACTGTGCAAAGAGACAAATATCTGAGTGTGTAGTTTAATACAAAGACGCCTCACAGGTTGTCAACTAGCAGCTGCGCTAAATAGTTCCCGTCAAACATCAGTTTCAGTATCAACAGTGAAGGTGGTTTTTTTTTTTTTATTAAGGCAAAGTTTAAAGTACATATTAATCATTTTCCATTAAAATCACTATTTCTAACTCAGACAATGTCAGCATGTTCTGTTCATTTGCTATATTTCCTATTCAGACTAATTTTGTGTGTTTCCATGGAAAACAAGAAAATTTCCAAGTGATCCCAAACTTTTGAGTGGTAGTGTATAATCCCCTAGCATTATATGCCGGGGAGGTGGAAGGCTTAGTAAATATCTGTCATCAGTGCTGCCGTGTTGACTGATGACAAAATACTGAAAATTTCAATGATGAATGACAAAGCAATAAGTCCCTAAGTAAGTATCGGTGCTGTACTGTACTTTCAATGACATTTCTATTATGCCAGCCAATTTGGAGCCGGCTGTGAAACCGGGAGTATGGCATCTCTGACGTCATTAATGTTCCCGACTCCAGTAAAAACCTTCATGCAGGGAGCAGGAGAGGGTGGCAAAGTCAGAAAAATAAAAGCATTACTTATACTGGGCATTTTCAGATGCAGAGATAAGTTTGTATGATTTTATTTGCCTCTTTAATGTATTGCAGTTACAATCAGTCATAGCACAGTGTTTTATCACCTGGCCGCTATTACCCAATGTATGTAGTAATTCCGTTCCCTCCCTGACTAGAAAGACATATCCCACCGTTGGCTAACATCACGCTCCTACAATAAAAAGACCCGCAAAATCCATTGCTCAGTTTTGGTTGTTATTGAACTGAAGTTTCGAGCATCCAGTTTGCCCTTGCCAGACTGACAGCAAGACTGGCAGTTTCTTGAACAGCTGAATAGCTCCTTGCACTTTTTGTGCGGTGAACTGAAAAACAGTCTGTAATTATGATCGACCCCATCGACAAACCATGTCAATCCTTGACTGGTAGTTTCTGGTTACCTATGACAATCAAGTCAAGTTTAATAAACTGGAAGCAAGTTTTATACAGCGATTGTTCGTACTGTTCGCCAGCGCGTAGAGAAGTAGCTAGTGACCAAGCTAAAATGCATAATGTGAGTCAAACAATGGAACCATGTTCCTCAGAAGAACACACATCCATTACCCGAGACGTACTGCACACAGCAGACTGGTCTGGCCCGGATCCAGTGTGAAGCCGGCACTGCTTGGCGACTGCTGGCACGGCAAGTGGAATGTTAACCAGACGCGGGCCAGGTCAGGCAATGAAAGCACCGTTTATGTGAGGACAGGCCACATGTGGGCCAATTGTCTGCTCTGCCCCTGTGCTGGCCCTGCTCCAGCAAACCAAATCTGGGCCACAAAAGGGCCGTCATTCTTTCTGCATGTGGGCCAGAACTGGGCCGTGAAAGTGCATTATGCGGGCCAGAACAGGGCCAGACCAATTTCTTTTTTTTTTTTTTGTAATGTGGGACAGCATCACTGTCTCAACATCTGACCATTGCTGGCGATAACATATGATTACAATTGACAACAGCATAATAAAAAAGGAAATCGGCGAACTACGGATTTTGCACTTCTTCTCATGTAGCAGCATGATGCTAGCTAGCAATGTAATTCTTGTTCACATCAACACTGCTTCCACTTGCGCTTGTTTATATAGACGTCACTACTCTGATTGGTCAATGATTCCTCCATTACCAGTAGACTAGGGGGGAAAAAAAAGTAAAAAATTTGCTTCCGGGTGAGGTCAGAGCAAGCTCTATTAAAAGAATATTTGCTGTATTCCTTTTACCAACTTTTGTTTAGTAATCATTTAATAGAAAATCAGATAACGACTCATTTTCCGCTTTTCGATTTCCAATTCCCAAATGAAAATCGGCAGACGGCTCATTTTTCGTTTTTTTGTTTGCCCACATCAAAATCATTTTTTCTCCGTTTTTTCATTACCTAAATCAAAATGAAAAACGAATGGTGGAGAAGTTCATGGACCTTCATCCCTGGATTTTTCGTCCCTGGACTTTTTCCGCCCCGGACTTTTTGTCCCTAGACATTTCATCCCCAGACTCTTTCTCCCTGAGGTCTTTTTATTCCTGTACTTTTTTTCACCGGATTTTTCATTCCCCAGTGATAACACAATGCGCCACCATTGTTGACAGATGGATGGACAAACGGACGACATACAGACCACCATGATGTAAGGGTTAAGGTTGGGGTTATAATGTAGGAGAGGGCAAAGCATGACGAGCAACCCAGGTATGAAAAGCCCGGGGACGAAAAATCTATGGGGACAGAGAGTCCAGGTATGAAAATTTCTAGGGAACAAAAAGTCTCTGCATAAGAAGTCCGGGAATAAAAAATTCTGGCATGAGAAATCCGGGTAAGAAAAATCTGTGGCCTATTCTATCACTGCTAAATTTGTTGTTATTATACCTCAGAATTTATATTACAATAATGTGGAATATGTTTGTCCAACCCTGGGACTTCTGATGAAAATTCTATAAAAAAGATTTTAAAAAGAAAGAAAAGGTCTGGGGATGGAGAGTTCTGCAGCCTCGGGCCACCTCATTGTTCCTCGGCAGTTTCACAGCATGAGCGTCCCACCAGCATTGCTCTCTGAGTCAATTGTGTGATGTTTTGGGCTGAAAGACATTTTACACAGCATCCCAACTTCTTTGGGCGGGCTTGCAGCTTGCTTGGATCTCCCAGCGAACCCTGGCAGATGCTGCTGTCAACAGCTGTCAAGTCAGGTTTATTTATGCAGAAAACTTTATGCAACAAGTGTAAACTCAATGCACTTAAAATTAAGAATAAAAAGGTAATCATTTTACACGACAAAATCAAAAACAATCAAAGCATTAAAGATGGGAAGATATTACATACAGTCCTCTGCAAAAGTCCTAGGCACCCTGCGCCTCTTAAAAATTAAATCTGCTTTAGATGTCTACTTTTTCTGTTCCACAATTGAGTTGCTGAAGACAAAAAGTTAAAATTGAAATTCCTAAAGGTAATTGAAAGAGAATTTTAGTAAATAAATGATTGCATTTCATTGAAAAGCAGTTGGTACAGATAATATAGTCTTGACAGAACCCTGAAGTCACCATCATCACGGCCGTCTGCAGTTACTTTAAGGGACAGACGCAGGTGAGAGTCTGGAGACGAACTGAGTTTTCCATTCTGCTCGAAACGAGCAAAAAGCCGATCATCTTCTGAAACTGTAAAACAACAGGACAGTGTCTCAGATTTTTTGGCAAAAGGTAGTTACGCCAAATATCAGTTTGATAGTTTTTAAGAGTTAACAGCTCTGTTTAGTACATTTCTCACCTACTAGAAACTTCATTTTTGCAAGCATATTTGCCCTGTGAAATTGCTTTAAATGTACCTGAGACTTTTGCACAGTACTGTATATAAAAACATATCAGATTAAACATAAAACTAGATGAGAAGCTAAAGCAATAAAATAATCGGATAAAAATGTATTATTATTGTTAAAAGGGACATTATTATTATGATTATTATTATCCCTTAAAGAACTGGTAACTGTTAACCAATCATTTAGCTCCTGTCCGAAGGCTTGAGCAAAAAAATGTTTTTACTCTGCTTTTAAAAGAAGACACAGATGTGGCAGACCTCAGTTCCTGGTAGAAAATTCCAGAATTGGACCGTAGTGGCTGAAAGCACCATGAGCTGATGTAGAATTCATTTTTGTTGGCGAGGAGACCTCTGCTTGATGATCTACAGAATGTACCTGAGCTTGTGTTCAGTGAGCTTGTCAACAGCATAGCTGTGTGCTTGAGAGAGCGGAAAGCAGTTTTCTCTGAGATTAATAACGCACAGCCCCATTGTCATATTCTACAGAAAGCCCACCTGAGAGTGTCAAGAAATGGTTTCAGTTAATTACTGTAGAGGCATTTCTGTGAAGTAAATTTGGAATTGCCTAGTAATGAGCAATTCATGCACAAATGAAGATGTCCTCTGTGCCAGCGTTTCAACATGATGAATTTACTGTCTGCGTATCGCAGCTTTGCTTTGGCAGTAGTGAGGTCACTGACGAGGTACTATATGGTATGCAAATATAACTCAGTAACAGATTGAAATATCTCTATTTAATCATTCGTTGGTTTCGTATAAAAATTTACAAGTGTGTGGTGAAAATCTAATTCTTATTCTGAGGATTAGAGCACAGTCATCACGCCAGAGCCTCCGAGACAGGGCAGGGGGCGAACTGCTGGAGATGATATCTGGACAGTTTATAGAGCATGTTTTGTGGTTCATGGGTCTCCGCTGCTGAGAACTGTGAACACAATATGAAAAGCTTCCTGACTGGTGAGTTTTCTAAGGACAGTGGACAGTATTTTTCTCAGCTTCATCCAAACTGTGTTCTGGGGAGAAATCAGATCAGAAAAATGGCTTCAGCTGGGAGCTGAACTCCAGCCAGACGGAGCGGAGGATTTTGTTATAGGTTCTTCACTGGGTTTGATGACACTAACTGCCCTTTAGACTGTTCTACAGTCTTGTTTGTATTAAGTGACTTTTTGCATAGGGCCTGTGTATCGCATGTAAAATGAACCAGCAGTGAAGCCTTGTGGAGCTAAAGGTCTTTCAGTTCCACTACTCGTTGGCATATTGTCTACGGTTATATTTCCTAATGCTGTATGTCTCCGTTTGTGCGGAAGCGTATGTAATTTAGGGTGTAGGAGATGGGCTGTGAAACTGCGAGGGAGTGAGCGGGACAAATTTGAGATGGAGATGGAGGAGGCGTATGGTTGTGGGTGTGTTGATGAGCGAGGAGGGTCTTTAAATCTGATCTGTCTGGTACGCGGTGAAAGTGAATAAAAATGCTGTATATCAAAAGCAACACTGGTTCATAATGCAATTTATGCTTTGTTAACACAAGGGATGTAAATGATTTATCATTAATCGATTGATTACAGATAAGAATTTAAATGATTAAAAGAAGTGTTGTGTGTAGCCTACCATTACTCCAGAGCTCACATACATTAACTTTCGTACTGTAAGAGGGCGAACTTCAGCTTGGGTTGTCTTTGGTCTTCCTTGTTAGGTGCTGTCATTAGTAAAGAATTGCGGATTCACGCACATAGACTACCGAAGTGTGACATCGCATTTCTATGGTAGCAGTTTCTCTGGAACTAAACAAAGAGCAGCTTGACTTACTAACAAATGGGCTACGGCAACTCTGATAACTACTCTTGCAGAGAAACAGAACTGCGCAAAACCAATGCCCAGTAAAAGAATCGCCCGTATGGAGTGAAAATTTGAAATGCAGTCTAGAAGGTTCTCATCCTTAATCTATAATATATTTGAGGTCAATGTCTGTCTGTCTGTACAAGTTTTTCTCCTACATTTCTCAACTGATTATCACCAAATTTGGTGTGAATATCCACTTGGACACCAGGAAGGACTTGACGTCGCCCGATTTTTGAAAAACGGTCATGCACGCAAAAAAATGGCAATTTCACTCCGGGTAGCGGGTAGCAGCTAGTCATCATATATAGTGAAACTCTAGTGACTCTCTTCCCAAACGTCGATGCACAATGCAAAGGGAATCCTCTGGTGTCCTCGTCTCCTCTGGTGTCCTCGTCTCCTCCGGTGTCGTCGTCTCCTCCGGTGTCCTCGTCTCCTCCGGTGTCCTCGTCTCCTCCGGTGTCGTCGTCTCCTCTGATGTCTTCATCTCCTCCGGTATCGTCGTCTCCTCCGGTGTCGTCGTCTCCTCTGGTGTCCTCGTCTCCTCCGGTGTCCTCGTCTCCTCCGGTGTCGTCGTCTCCTCTGGTGTCGTCGTCTCCTCTGATGTCTTCATCTCCTCCGGTGTCCTCGTCTCCTCCGGTGTCGTCGTCTCCTCCGGTGTCGTCGTCTCCTCTGGTGTCGTCGTCTCCTCTGATGTCTTCATCTCCTCCGGTATCGTCGTCTCCTCCGGTGTCGTCGTCTCCTCTGGTGTCCTCGTCTCCTCCGGTGTCCTCGTCTCCTCCGGTGTCCTCGTCTCCTCTGGTGTCCTCGTCTCCTCCGGTGTCTTCATCTCCTCCGGTGTCGTCATCTCCTCTGGCGTCTTCGTCTCACTCAGTTTCTACACTGGATTAGGGTTTTTATTTCATGGCCGCAAATAATTCCTTGTTAAAGAAACTGTGCATCGAGTGACATCAGGGGAGTCTCAAAAAACCTGCGTACAAACGCAGTTGACGCTCACAAATGAATAGCGCTTCATAAATGTAGGTTCAACAGTCTTTATCATTTTATTTTTCTTTATTTATGTTTTATTTAACCAGGGAAGTTCCTTTGAGATCAAAATCTCTTTTTCAAGGGAGACCTGGGGCTTGAGGCGTAAAGGAGAGTGTAAAAGTTGCGTCGCCAGATTAGGCGGCAGAAAGAGCCATCAGGGAACCCCCTACTCATATCGATGGGTGTCATAGGATCTTAAATGACCACAGTGAGGCAGGACCTCGGTTTAAAAAAGACGGTGTCTCCTTCAGTACAGTGTCCCCATCACTGCACTGGGTATTATTCCACCAGATTGCCACCTACGGGCCACCAACACCTCTTCCAGCAGCAACTTTTTACCCCAGGTGGTCTCCCATCCAAGCACTAACCAAGCCCACACCTGCTTAGCTTCAGCAATTTGATTAATGGTTTGGGTGCTAGTGGTTCTAAATGTAACTACATCCAAACATGTTATTGGTGAAAATTGCAAATACTTGCATCTGTGGATTTCAATTACATGTATTTAAAACAAAAAAGCATATCTTTGAATCAGCTATGCATTCTTGAAACTATTTTTAGCCCTCTTGGCCTCCCGGCGAATCGGCCTTATGCTGTGGTTAGATGTCTTCATGGTGGTCTGTCGTGCGATTATGCGTCTGAAAACTTTCTGCCTTGTCAGTGCTCTAGTACTTTTTCACACGTCTTTTACATATTTTATATGTGTGTATATGGGATTAACATCTAGGCCAAGTTAAATTTTGGCAGTGTTTGACCAAGCGGGGGCAGTGGCTTTGCCAATATTTTTTTTTGTTGGGATTTTGTTACATTAATGTCTGGACTTGTGTGCACGGGTGAGAAAGCAGTGGGTCTGTATGCATTTACTGGCAGGCGTGTAGTTGTGAGATGTGTGTTTCGGTCTCGAGTGTCTCAGTCAGAGCGGACCTGACTGTCTCCTGTCCCCGCAGGAGGAACGCTGGCTCCTGAACAGGCCTCGGCGATGGAGCAGGGAATGTCGCATCCCCTCCCTGAGGGGTCCAGCCACCGAAACGCTGAGGCGGACAGCAATGCCTGTAACATCCTGGCCTCTGTCAAAGAGCAGGTACTGTTTCACTGTATCATCCCCTACCCTCAAAAATATCGTAACCCTTGTTAATGAGGTCATATCCTGTTTGTATTGGGCCCGCTGATGTCCTTGATGTGTTGAAAAAACAGATGGATTCACTGAATTTGATTATAAAAATTGAATCAACTGTAAAATGCAAATGTGCCAAAATATGGATGCAGTTTATAAAAATTGATGCTTTCCTCGCTGTGGCTGAAGTCCAGTTTATTGTCAAGCAAGGAAGTGTCGCCCGACTGAAATCTCAGAACGGTGACTGAGGTTCTAGTGCAATACGACACTGAAGATGGTCGCTGTGGTCATGGAAACGTTTGAACTCTGTCCATCATCATTTCAACATCTCAGAGCCACAGACTACGGAGAAAAAAAAAAAAATTTGTTCGGTGCTTTACATTTCGAAAAGATCAAGGCAAACGAGGGGAATGTCAGATATGTGAATATAAAGCGATGCTCATCTGCGGAGTGCGACTCGCCCTCCCGTAAGTCCCATCCCGTTAGTTACTGTTGCTACGCCAGTCAAGCTTTTGCACCCGGCATGTCAGTCAATGGACTTTTACTATGTCAGCAGAGAGAGAAGTTGCTAAGGGAAATAGTTGCTCATATCTGGAATAAAGTTTCTGAAATATCAGACAGAAGCAGACGGAGAGGATTTGGATCAGACTTGGTACAAATGTTCCTCTCGTGGCCCTGACCAAGTCTTGTTATTTTTGGCTCAATTTGGAATCCAATATGGCTGTCCTAGTTTCTGATTGGCTGACACATTTTTGATGACTTCTCCAGTTCCACTGCACAGTGTTTTTATTTTCTGGCTTCAGTCCGACATTCAGTCAGGCCTTGCTGCCCTCTAACTGGCTGACACATTTTCGACTTCCTTTCGAGCTCTGTGCGGTGGATTTGGAGCTGACGGGGTATAAATGTTCATCTTATGGAACAAGTGCTGTCCTTTTGGCCAATGATTGGGTGATGCATGTTCAACTTCTTGTGCATTTCCGATGGTCAGATGTTGATTTCGCTCGGCGCCTGTCGCATGGCCCTGCATAAAGCCTAATTCATGCTTCTTGAGGTCGGCGCGGTCAGCACGGCCCACACGGTGAAATGACGCAATTGCGGCCAGGGCGACAGGGCGCGGAGGGTCCACGGAGGCTCTGAACGCCAAGCCGCGCACCTGGAGGATTTTGTAACAACGTGGCCAGGGTCGCACAGACCGCATTGCAATGATTGGCAAGCTTCAGGACTCTGAAGTACGTATACCGATTAAAATTAAAAATTGAAAGCTTTACAGAAAGGCCAGCTGAACATACAAACAGCTGAAAATACGTATGACTTCCAACACATGGAAGGACATCGGAAATTTTCATCACACGTGTATTTCAGGCTGATGTAGGATCCAGTCTGGCTGCTCCACACTGATTGGCTGATGCATTTCAGACTTCTTGCCACTTGCTACATTTGCACCAAACTTGATAGGAATGTTCACCTCGAAGCTCTGGTCCAGCGTGGCTATTTATTGGATCAGTTTAGAATCCAGTATGGATGTCCTGGCATCTAAATGTGTCCTGGCTGACACATTTTCATCAACTTCTCAAGTCACAGTGTGTGGATTTGGGTGAAAGTTGCTTAAAGTGCTTCCAGTCTTGGTCCAGGTGAAGTTGAAATGTTAAGTTTTCAGTGCTTGGATAAAAAAAATCCATTTAGTACAGAACTCTCAAGAGTAATTTGTTAGCCCATTTTTAAAAACTTAACTTTAACGTCACACCAGGTTAATGGTGCATTCAGTGCTACAACTGATCGTTTACGGATTAACATCACTTCACTACTTCCTGTGCATGATAACATGCCCATATGGAGTAGTGCACCGATGTTTCCTTTCTACTACTGCATAACTGAAAAAAAATGTATAATGTCAAACCTGGTGAGTGAAACGGGCCCCGTGGCCCTCTCTTTTTGGCAAAGCTGTCTGAGGAGTTTGCTTGTGAATTTGCAGTATATTACATTTGAGTACTGAGAAACCATTTCATTCCAGGAAAGGAAGAATTTTGTGTGCTGAAAACGCTATGGGCATTTAAGAATGGCTGGAGGATCCTAGTGTCATGTGGAGGTTAATGCAGTTGCTTCAGGAGGAGTTCTATGCAGTTTTTTTTTTTTTTTTTTAATTATTTATTCTCTGTGGGAGCTTTTGTGTGGTTGTAAGAAGAGGAGCATTGGATGGATTCCGTCGGTGTTGAAATGCAGGGCCTGTGGTTGCGTGATTCCCTCTAACCTGAGTGAGATCAGATTCCTCAGTCAGCGCTGGTGTAGACGAGTGAGCCGAAGACATGGTGTAGACGAGTGAGCCGAAGACATCTCTCCTTCGGACAGATTTCTCTGCCCTTCAGTGGCAGAGTGAAATTAGTCATGGAGGTCAAGTGTGTGACTGTATTTGTCTGTGTTCATGCTAGCTGGCTGAAAGGGGGCGTTGCAATGGATGTGGCCAAAGGTATAACCTCCAGATGCATTCACAGACCTGCATGAGATTTTGTGGACAGGTCAGTCATGAGCCAAAGGACAGCTGACTGCCTGTTTATTCCAGTTAGCAAAAGGGGTTTTGACCGTGCGAGTGGTCTGACTCTGTAAGAAAAAGGCGCATAACCTCTAAACGGATTCACTCAACCTGGTCAAACTTTGTGGAAAGATGTGTGTGCACGTAGACACACGCACACACTCGTGCAAATACAGACACATACACACACAGACAGACAGACAGACATACACATGCATGCGCAGACACACGCTCAAACACACACACAAATGCACCCTTTTGCCGAATCCTTCTCTGAGCTCATGACTGATTATTGTAAACCCTTGTGACTGGCTCAGCTGAACTCAGCGGAGTGTGTTTCACTGGCTCAGCTGAACTCAGCGGAGTGTGTTTCACTGGCTCATCTGAACTCAGCGGAGTGTGTTTCACTGGCTCAGCTGAACTCAGCGGAGTGTGTTTCACTGGCTCAGCTGAACTCGGCGGAGTGTGTTTCCCTGGCTCAGCTGAACTCGGCGGAGTGTGTTTCACTGGCTCAGCTGAACTCGGCGGAGTGTGTTTCACTGACTCAGCTGAACTCGCCGGAGTGTGTTTCACTGGCTCATCTAAACTCGGCGGAGTGTGTTTCACTGGCTCATCTGAAATCGGCGGAATGTGTTTCACTGGCTCAGCTGAACTCAGCGGAGTGTGTTTCACTGGCTCAGCTGAACTCGGCGGAGTGTGTTTCACTGGCTCAGCTGAACTCGGCGGAGTGTGTTTCACTGGCTCAGCTGAACTCGGCGGAGTGTGTTTCACTGGCTCAGCTGAACTCGGCGGAGTGTGTTTCACTGGCTCAGCTGAACTCGGCGGAGTGTGTTTCACTGGCTCAGCTGAACTCGGCGAAGTGTGTTTCACTGGCTCAGCTGAACTCGGCGGGGTGTGTTTCACTGGCTCAGCTGAACTCGGCGGAGTGTGTTTCACTGGCTCAGCTGAACTCGGCGGAGTGTGTTTCACTGGCTCAGCTGAACTCGGCGGAGTGTGTTTCACTGGCTCAGCTGAACTCGGCGGAGTGTGTTTCACTGGCTCAGCTGAACTCGGCGGAGTGTGTTTCACTGGCTCAGCTGAACTCGGCGGAGTGTGTTTCACTGGCTCAGCTGAACTCGGCGGAGTGTGTTTCACTGGCTCAGCTGAACTCGGCGGAGTGTGTTTCACTGGCTCAGCTGAACTCGGCGGAGTGTGTTTCACTGATGCTGGTTTACCTCCCCCTTACACTTCAGCCTCAGCCCTTTCATAACTCAAAAAGCATTTGTTTTAGGCTCTTGTGGGAGGCACCATTGCTCTCCTCATAGGTCCTTTTTCATTGGTGAAGGTTTGCCCTGCCCCCTACGCTTTAGCCACTCCCCCTTTCATAGCCAATAAATCATTTGTCGTGGACTCCTGTGGGAGGTATCACTTGCACGCGGCAGAGAGTTCCTTTTTCATTGGCGTGGTTTAGCCCCGCCCCCTACACTTAGGTTATGCCCTCCTCATAATTAATTAACTGTTTGTTCTTGGCACTTTGGTCTAAGTACAGTTTATTATTCATCAGTGTCCCTTCAGTCCGCCTTCAATACTTCATCAATGCCCCATTCATAACTTAACCATTGGTTGTTGATGCTTGCGAGAGGCATCATTGGACTCTGCAGAGGTTCCTGTTCCAGCCACTCCCCCTTTCATAGCCAATAAATCATTTGTCGTGGACTCCTGTGGGAGGCGTCACTGCCTGTGCATTTGCCTTCAACACTTTGGATGTGTCTGGAACTGGAAGTTTACCAATTTCACTGTATTGCATTTTGTTGGCCCATCAGTTCATTGGTTCGTAAAATCTGTTTATACATTGGTCCACAAAGTTGTGACCACCCTATAGCAACTGCAACATTCTTCCCATGAGGCAGAAATTAGTCAGAGATGGAGTGTTTAGGTTGTGTTTGTGTGGGTCTGTGCGAATGCTCTTCCATCTGTACCGAACAGGAATGTATCTGATATTGGATTTGGCCTTTATTTCTGGTGACACATAATTCTGACTGTGGAGAGATGAGAGTGATTTCTCTGGCAGGGGATGCGGCGCTGCAGGGTTCAAGCGCTGTGTCTGGGCAGAGAAGATTTCAGAAAGCAATGAAATGCCTTCTTCAATGTGCATAGAATTTAGTCATTTTTAATTGTTTGATGCCTAGCTGCTGAGAGCGGTAAAGCCGAATAGTAATGAATTGTAATTCTGACTATGGAAGCGAAGCGTACTGTTTCGCTGAATTTTTTTATTTTTTTTAAAAATGAATACCTGAAAAATATTCATAATGAAGAACAGGCTTTTTTCATGAATGTAGAGAAGTGCTGTGTGGTGCCAACACATTATCCATCTGTTATTTTTAGTTTCATTCAAAAAGAATTGCTCTTGCTTGTCATTAAATACTGAAACCGTCACCATCTCAGGCAATAAAATGAGGAGGCAGCTCAGTTTGTTCATCCTCACCGAAGCATAATATCGATTCCACGCCGAAGTTTGGCCGCACAATTAATGGTTTGGAACCTTGATTCAGACGCCTACGTGACCGTATTCCTGAAGAGCAGTGATTCTGCGTTTGTTATGAGCAGAAACTCCTCATTCCTCCCTTTGTACTGCTATACGCGGCGCAGGCAGAGGGGACACTTCGCCTTCAGCGAGGCTACATGTCAGGTTCTCGCTTCAAACCCGGCTTTTACCACCTAATGAATTTAAGCCACGTGCTGCCGTAAGGGCGAGACTCCGAGAGAACGACTGGCCTGCTTTGTCTTGCTAAAGTTAAATGGGTTAAATTCTTTACACTCAACTCAGTTTTCCATCCAAATTTTGAATAATATTCAGGCATATACTTCATATGATGTTAAACTAAATGCAAAGTAACAACACTCTCATTAGCTTTGTACAAGAGACTAATAGAAGCCTAACAATGCTACTTCTGCAAAAAAACACTTTTACTCCAAACAGGGACAGACTGAGCCACAGAATAAACACCAGGCACCAGCTGTTTTAGGCTTTTGGCTGCTTAGACCACACAGTGGAAGCCTTTATGCCAGATTCTTGACTGATGTTCTGGTTTAATGAACACAACTTTTTAGATGACCAACGTAATCAGCATTAATGGAATGTGTTTGACTGAAAGCTGAAAAATTGCATTTTCTCAATTTCGCACTTTGCATGTTTAGTGGTGCGTTGTCGGGAAAATTATGCCCACCCACATATATTGTAATGAGAATAAAGGATTTACGATGCTCTCTCGCTCTCTGGCTCTCACTTCACCATCACCCTGGCATTGTTCATTTGCTTCAGTAGATGAAAGTGGCCTGATTAAAAGAACGGCTGTGGGCATATCGGATCGGGGAAAAGCTGGCGCATTCAGGATTGTTGGTTTCCAGAATTGCTGGTGTTGAACCTTTATTTAAGCTTTGTTATTGACCATCCTGAGAGACTTCAGTCGGAGCTTCATAGGGATTTCTTGCACTATAATGTGCTTGATATTACGGCCTCAAATCAAGCACATTCTCTCTCAAGAGTGCCCTCATTCAGGAACTTAAACTGCAAAATTATGTTGGCTGTGTTCCCACCCAGTGAGGTAGAACTTCAAATCGCTGCTTTACTCCGATCGGTTGTTGAACAGATTGAAAAATCTCACCTATATTTTCTCTCATTCCCTCCCCCCAGCATGTTTCCCCAAACCCCCTCCCAGTATTCAAGCTGGCAATTTTTTTATGTATTCAACTCCTTAATCGGCAGGCCGGAGTGGGGATCTGTCACAGGGGAATTCCTTGCCACAGATCAGCAGGTATCCATTGAAGGGGGCAAATCAACAGTGAGATGCCGCTCGGAATAAATAAGTAGCCTGTTGGATTATAGTTTAATCTCAACAGACTTGTGCTGTCTGTGCTCTTGTCTCCCTGTACAGGCATAGATTACTTGGCACAAATTTGATTCACGTGTTTAGGGCCTGGTGTCACTGTATCAAACATCCAGTTGAAAAGCATTTCTTCTTATTATCAGCAGCAATCTCCTTCAAGGCTCCTGAGCTGGAAAACTCTGAACAGGAAGTAATGAGTGTGTCTGTCCCCTCCAGCGCGTTCCTCGGGTAGTTCCTGATTAATGGATCATTTCAAAAATTGAATTAATTTGAAAAGAGCTCTTGACAGCTTCACAAGTTTGGAGACTGAGGCTTGTGTTTTAAAGCTCCCAATTAATGCAGTTTTTTTTTTTTTTCTTTTTTGCCCGAGAGGGTCGAGGTGAACAAAATTGCACTTCCCTGTCACACTGTATTACGGAGAAAGTGTTTTAGACAGAAACTTGTTTGATTTGAGGATCCTGAGTCTGTTTTTAATCAAATAGGGTTTTTTTTTTAAGATTAATTTTACATGCCTGGGCTGTGGCTTGATCTCGTCTGAATGATTTCTAATCTGTCTTGTGCCCGTGCTTGTTGGGTCAGAAATGACGTGTGCAGGTCAAAGGCAACAGAGTTTAGAAGAATGTAACAGGTGTTTTATGTCACCTTACATGACAATTTATTATTAGAGGCAGTTTATTACTATATGATTCTATAAAAGTAAATCTCTTATCTTGTCATAATGCTTGTATTGGCGTCTTTGCATTGACTTTGTGAAAGCAGCTTAATAATTAGAATGAGCTGGAGACATGGAATTTGAGTCGAATCACCCAGGCCTGACGCCCACTACTTCAGGCGTTGCTGAAACTCTAATTAGATGGTGTTCACCGGTAAAATTCTTTGAAAGTTTTATTTGTTAAAATGTTTATTGGTTTCATAATAGTTGTTAATTTGTATGGGCCAAGGCAGCCATTTCAACTGCAGATTTTTTTTAACGCAATAACTTGACTGCAATACACTGTCTGATCATTTGAAAATATTCAATTGAATTTAATTTTATTCGAATTGTTAATTCAGTCTTAATTTTCCTTACATTGGTATTGGTGTCAGTGCATGAGAGTACTGGCAATTGAAAGCATGGAGTCTATACCTCTTGCAGAAGGCCTGCCGAAATAGAAATATTGGTGACATAAGTGCTGCTTGTAATATTTTCACAATTTTGTATGAAGGTCTTAATATGCTGTTATTACTAATGTGTACAAAACATTTTGCTGTCGACTCACCAAGATTCTGTGCTTTTCTAATGAAGAGGCGTTTCCGAGGAAATTATTGGCTTTGTCCTAATATTCACTCACATAAAAATATCAATAAACATGTACATGTTTACCTGTTATAATTTATTATTAATATTACTTCTACCTCCACCAGATTATTGCAAAGCTCAAACATGTCTGTCAGCCACTGATCCCTGGTCAGTGCGTCAGCAGTTACATTATAATCTGATCTGGGTCTGAATCGCATAATTCGTCGTTGTCATTGGACGAACTGCTGTATTTGGCATCAATGTTGCGCCACCTGCTCCGGTCTTCAGCCATCGTCATCGTTTGAAACGCAGCTTTGGAAACTTTTTTTGAATACAAATTCAGTATAAGATTTTGCTGTTATTTTGCTAACAGAATTCCCCCACAGGTATATCCACGAATCACCGCGCAAACGTTGCATCCAGTCTTAATGGTTTAATAGTGTGTCTGTAATGTCTGAGTTTTGGAATGGTTAGTGCCAGCAAGCATGACTTACCAGGTTAGTAATAGTTGCAAATAAGCCCCCTCTGTCGAGTACTCTCCTTGGTTCTGTTAGCGTGTCACGGGTGAGGAGTAGCGTGTCACGGGTGAGGAGTAGCGTGTCACGGGTGAGGAGTAGCGTGTCACGGGTGAGGAGTAGCGTGTGACAGGTGAGGAGTAGCGCGTGACGGGTGAGGAGTAGCGCGTCACAGGTTAGGAGTAGCGCGTCACGGGTGAGGAGTAGCGCGTCACGGGTGAGGAGTAGCGTGTGACGGGTGAGGAGTAGCGTGTGACGGGTGAGGAGTAGCGTGTGACGGGTGAGGAGTTGCGTGTGACGGGTGAGGAGTAGCGTGTCACAGGTGAGGAGTAGCGTGTCACGGGTGAGGAGTAGCGTGTCACAGGTGAGGAAGAGCGTGTCACGGGTTAGGAGTAGCGTGTCATAGGTGAGGAGTAGCGTGTGACGGGTGAGGAGTAGCGTGTCACAGGTGAGGAGTAGCGTGTCACAGGTGAGGAAGAGCGTGTCACGGGTTAGGAGTAGCGTGTCATAGGTGAGGAGTAGCGTGTGACGGGTGAGGAGTAGCGTGTCACAGTTTAGGAGTAGCGTGTCACGGGTGAGGAGTAGCGTGTCACGGGTGAGGAGTAGCGTGTCACAGGTGAGGAGTAGCGTGTGACGGGTGAGGAGTAGCGTGTGACGGGTGAGGAGTAGCGTGTCACAGGTGAGGAGTAGCGTGTCACAGGTGAGGAAGAGCGTGTCACGGGTGAGGAGTAGCGTGTCACAGTTTAGGAGTAGCGTGTGACGGGTGAGGAGTAGCGTGTCACGGGTGAGGAGTAGCGTGTCACAGGTGAGGAGTAGCGTGTGACGGGTGAGGAGTAGCATGTCACAGGTGAGGAGTAGCGTGTCATAGGTGAGGAGTAGCGTGTGCCGGGTGAGGAGTAGCGTGCCACAGTTTAGGAGTAGCGTGTGACGGGTGAGGAGTAGCGTGTCACGGGTGAGGAGTAGCGTGTCACAGGTGAGGAGTAGCGTGTGACGGGTGAGGAGTAGCGTGTGACGGGTGAGGAGTAGCATGTCACAGGTGAGGAGTAGCGTGTCACAGGTGAGGAAGAGCGTGTCACGGGTTAGGAGTAGCGTGTCATAGGTGAGGAGTAGCGTGTCACAGGTGAGGAGTAGCGTGTGACGGGTGAGGAGTAGCGTCTGACGGGTTAGGAGTACATGTCACAGGTGAGGAGTAGCGTGTAACGGGGGGGGAAGTAGCGTGTCACAGGTTAGGAGTAGCGTGTCACAGGTGAGGAAGAGCGTGTGACGGGTGAGGAGTAGCGTGTCACAGGTTAGGAGTAGCGTGTGACGGGTGAGGAGTAGCGTGTCACGGGTTAGGAGTAGCGTGTCACGGGTGAGGAGTAGCGTGTCACAGGTGAGGAGTAGTGTGTGACGGGTGAGGAGTAGCGTCTGACGGGTTAGGAGTACATGTCACAGGTGAGGAGTAGCGTGTAACGGGCGAGGAGTAGCGTCTGACGGGTTAGGAGTACATGTCACAGGTGAGGAGCAGCGTGTAACGGGCGAGGAGTAGCGTGTCACAGGTTAGGAGTAGCGTGTCACAGGTGAGGAAGAGCGTGTGACGGGTGAGGAGTAGCGTGTCACAGGTTAGGAGTAGCGTGTCACAGGTTAGGAGTAGCGTGTGACGGGTGAGGAGTAGCGTGTCACGGGTTAGGAGTAGCGTGTCACGGGTTAGGAGTAGCGTGTGACGGGTGAGGAGTAGCGTGTGACGGGTGAGGAGTAGCGTGTGACGGGTGAGGAGTAGCGTGTCACGGGTGAGGAGTAGCGTATCACAGGTGAGGAGTGCACCGCAAGCTAAACTCCTCCCCAGTCGTTGTTTGCATGAGGCCAGATCCCTTACCCTGCCCCACAGGGATCGGACATTTGAATTCCTACCTGCCGTTGAGGTGACCCTACCCACAGTCAGGTGATCCTCAAGTGGGCCTGTTGCTCGGCTATTTATTCACACTTCCAGGAAAAGGGGAACACGTCCTTTTTTATTCTTGGCCCAACAATAGGAGTCAGAATGGGACAGCATTAACTGTGCCAACATCGTAACTGCTGAGGGCAAAGCTGGCTCACTAACTACAGTCATGTGCTGATTTCTGCCACTCGTTTCTTCTCACTGGAACAACTATAAAAATGGGGGTGGGGGGGGACTTCTGGCGAAAGCATTCTAGCCTCGGCCATGGCAGAAATGGGGAAAAAACGGAAAGCCGGACTGGAAGCAGTTACCGGAGAAGGAGCTCTGTATACGGAGTTGGAATGGCTGCTTTGTGGCTGGAGATGTGCAGGCGATGGCACCGTTGCAGAGCTTCAGTTCGGCACTTTGAACCCTGACTGGAGAAATCAAATCCTTGAGTTTCCAAAGGGCCCAACTCCAAGGCACAGTCAGGAAAGGGTAAAAAATTGTATTTTTACCCAAATATTATAACCCTTATATTTTTACTTACATAAGGTTATCATTGGGATACTTCTGGCTGAAAACGCAAGACTGTTACCATCTTTGGTAGAAGATATGCAGGCCTCCAAGTCATTGGAGTTTGGGCTCTTTAGAAACTAAGTGATTCAGTTGCTTTTAATCCCTTTGCATAATTGCAGCCGCCATCATCATCATGCCCATTATAATCATCATCGGCGAGCGAAGGGTCACAGATCAGCAGCTGTGCTGGGCACCTCTGAGCTCGGGCTCTTGCACTACGCTCAAGTGGGCATTCTGGATTGGCTGTTAGACATTTCTCTTCAGAGAGTAACTCTGAGAGTAGCTAATTTTTTTTTCAAGGACAAGCACCAAGGGTGCAAGTGTTACTTTTTTTTTTTTTTTTTTTTAAGTTTTCTGATTGCTGTTATTTGGGTTTCAGGCAGTTTCACAATTTTATTTTATGTCAGTTTTTTTTTCTGCCCAAAGAATGTTGGCGCACTCAGCATAAACTGTATTTGCCAATTTTTGGTCATTTTCTGTTAATCGTTACAAGAATGTAGCCTCCTAATGGTCACCCCTGTTGGCCATTGAAAATCATATGACTGCAATACCCACGCTACGGTGCTCCACCCAAATTAATTGAGACAGTTGTACACAATTATAGGCTTGAAGATGCCATCAAAAAACTTTCAAACATCCTCATTCTGTAAAAATTGATTATTTAAGCTTGTATTTCATTTTTAGGTTTTTACCCCGCTGCGCTTTATGGGCTGATGGGTTATTGTTATACCCAGTGGCGTCTGGGCGGGCAGCGGCTTTATAATTTGACCAGGCCATATCTCCGATAGTGTTGGGCACAGGAGCTTCAAATGTCATTTACAGGTTGTTTATGAGAGTTGGGTGTGCAGTCTGAGGGTCATTAGTGGATTTGACCTTTGACCTTGGCACAGAGACCTTGACCTTAAAAAAAAATGTCCAGGCCATATTTCCAAAAGTATTTACCTCAGCAGCTTCAGATTAGATACGCAGGTTCCTTGTGACGGTTTGGTGTGCGGGGTAAGGGTCATTCGTGCATTTGAATTTGACCTTGGCGAAATGACAGTCCTCATGAGTATTGCATGTTTAGGGGTAAATCGGTCCTTGTTGTTATGGTGCTGTGCATGTTTTCTGCAGTAGCCGACCTATACCACATGTTCTCTCGGGCATCGGCTCTTTCCATTTCCCATGTTTCTCAAACAGCCGTACCCAAAAACCTCCCAAACCATTTTTAGAGGAACAACTAAAAGTAATTATATCCCCGAACGCCGAATGGCGTTCCGGGGATATTATGTTTTTGGTCTGACCGCCGCCGCCGCACTACGTGTTAACGCGATAACTTCAGTAATATTTCAATTACAAATTTCAAATTTTGCACATAAGTAAGTATCATAAAGAGGAAGAACTGATTCAATTTTGGACAATTTACAATTTCTAGATTGGCCACCAGGGGCCAAAAACTGAAAAAATCACTGTTTTTATCATATCTCTGGAAATATTTGTCCGATTGACCTCAAATCAAGTGCAAATGAAAGGTCATGACCTGAGGATGTGTCCCACGGTGACATTATCCCTGTTTGGTTCAAAATTTTGACACAAAGTGGAGCTTTGTCACATAAAATTCACCATTTTCGCTATATCTTTGGAACTATTTCTCCACTTGACATGAAACTATGTGCAACTGCAAGGTCATGACCTCACAACGCGTCACATGATGACATCATACCTGTTTGGTTCAATATTTTGCCACCAGGTGGCGCTTTGTGATGGAAAATTACCATTTTGGCCATATTTTCAGAACCATTTGTCTGAAAGTCTATTCAAGGTCTATTCAAGGATTGGGGAATTGGAGGATTGGGGGCGTTCGGGGATATACCCCCAGCCGTCGCCTCTGACGGCATAAGCCTAATTGACCAAGGTTTTAGGCAAAATCAGTTCTCGCTTCCATAAGTCCTGCGTTCGTGGTAGTTTTCCCAATCCGTCCCGGGATGGATTTTTGACAATGACTGAAAATGGTTGTATTATGATATTTCAAAGGTGAAAATCCTGCATATTCTGGCTTTAATTAGCCCGATAGGCGGGAGCACAGCTGTGCATTATTGTGATTGGCTGAAGTGGTTTCCTTACAAAGCGTTGAAAACACCTCTGATTTTAAAGCCACTCTGGCATGAACTGCCCCAGATTTATACATTTATTCATTGAAGGTTTTTGCAATTTGAGATGAAGGAGATTATATACAAAGTCTATAAAATCAGGACCTTGACCAGTGCATTATTTTTATGAAAGTACTGAATTACATGTTCGTTTTGAAATTATTTCTGTGTTGCTTCATATCAAAGCAGCAGAATTGTTTGATTTGATGAGCAAACTGATATGTTTGCTGTTTTACTGTTTGTTAGAAATGAACAAGGTTTTATTAGGATTATCTCATGT